>CM075490.1:6560000-7974166 GCA_037950665.1 Hypophthalmichthys nobilis
GACGTGAACTTGAAAAATGGTGTGTATTAATGTCTTCTCGCGGTTGAAAAAAACATTCCTTCTTATTTCATTCATGTTTATTTGATGCTATAAATGAACTAGTAGAAAGAGATTATCGGTTCACGAGCCGCTTGAACTGAGGTGATACAGCGATCTGTCACCACACATTAAAGAGCCACAAAACGGTATTTATTGTTTAAATTTCTTTAAAAATGACAAAATATGAAATTTGAGACTTTGTTTCATATCAAAAGTAACTTTCTCTGTCTTGTCTGTCGACGCGTTGTCAGTGTCCTCTTTGCTCCACGATGTATTTTTCACTGCGTGAGAACACGATGTGTGGCGTGAGAGAGACATGGCTTGTTGGACATAGCAACAGTAACTAAAGGGGGCGGGTCTTTGCGAACAGTCAATTTTGGGGTTTAACTGCATTTATAATATAATAAATATGCAAGAAATAATAAAGATGTTATGGAGGAGGGAGTTGCAGTTGCTATGTTGTTGCTAAGGTGTTCTGATTTCAAGGCTCTGTATTTGTCACATAGCCTACATGTGATGTAATGTGGTGAAATGTGTTTTCCCTTAGTTCATTTTCCCACAGTGCAACCACAAACAGACCCAACAACGAATTAAGGACATACACACAAAACAAAGAACTTTTTTACTAGTGAATTCAATGTTTCTATGATATTCTTGTCCCTAGATGTGGGACAAGTCATCTCCCTCTTTCAGTGTAAGTCTATGAGACTTTTTTCACTTGTTTTATTAATTGTCTGCCTGTTAAAATTGTACATCAGATCTCATATAAAATCAATAATCCAATGTGATTTGAGGATCTGCATCATATTTGTACAAATGGTGCAGGACAAGAAGTTGAACACTTAATCCTTACATATGAACAAAAGTACAACTTATTGTGGTGCAATTTAAAATCATTTTGTCACATTTTCATTTTTCATCACATAACTATCCACTTTTAATCACCATAAAAAATATTTTTGTACTCCCTTATATAACAAATCTCAAATGACATTGCATGTCATCCATTGCAGGCCCCTCTGTTTCTTTTAGCTGTGTCAGGGTCAGCTGATGTTAACCTTATAGTGAGGTCATCCCCTCATTAGGCCTGAGCCATTAGCATAGAAAGTGAATGGCGGGGGATTATAACAGACCCCCCCATCTCCTGCTGAGGGTTTGGGACTCCCCCATGAAAAAGACACCTCAGGAGCCCCTGCTCTCCATTCGGCTCTTATCCCTTCCACACGGGGCTAGTGCTGTATTAGCACTGACCTGAGAGCAGGGGGTTGATCATTGGTCAGAATGACAGGGTGCCATCTTCCTGCTGTCCCCACACGGTGAAAGGTCACAATCTCATAAAGATAGCACTCATTAAGACCTTAATTACAGGTTCACTAGCAGGATAAGAGGTTGTGCTGAGACACATTTGTTCTGTCTGTCAAGGTGTGTGTGAGCGGGAGCGAGAATGTTCATCACAAGCTTGAGCATAACTTCATGTTCCTGTTGAATGCTTTGATATGTAGCACTGATTCATTTTTATTATTTCTTTAATGTGTTGATTGTATATGGCAGCTATACCATATATATATATATATATATATATATATATATATATATATATATATATATATATATATATATATATATATATATAGATATATAATGTGGTATAGCTGTCATATACAATCTATATATATATATATAGCATTGTATATAATGTGGCATAGCTTTATAATTTAAGAAATATATAATTTAAGAAATATGCAAGAAATAATAAAGATGTTAAGGAGGAGGGATATATATATATATATATATATATATATATATGAACGTTTTTATACGTAAATATTGTGTGTAAAAACTTCATATGTATATATATGAAGTTTTTATAAATACATATATACATACATACCTGTGTGTGTGTGTGTGTATACACATACACACATACATACACAGTATACATATACTACACCTTTAAAATGAAATATAATATATATATATATATATATATTTGTGTGTGCATAACATTACAGCATATTATATATCTTATGTTTTACAAGAAGTGTATGTGTATGCCACATTATATATATATATATATATATATATAGGATTATATATGACAGCTATACCACATTATATATATATATATATATAATGTGGTATAGCTATCATATACAATCCTATATATATATATATATATATATATATATATATAAAATGTGGCATAGCTTTATAATTTAAGAAATATGCAAGAAATAATAAAGATGTTAAGGAGGAGGGATATATATATATATATATGAACGTTTTTATACGTAAATATTGTGTGTAAAAAAAACTTCATATGTATATATATGAAGTTTTATAAATACATATATACATACATACCTGTGTGTGTGTGTGTGTGTGTGTGTGTATACACATACACACATACATACACAGTATACATATACTACACCTTTAAAATGAAATATATATATATATATATATATATATATATATATATATATATATATATATTTGTACGTTTATATAAAACATATTTGTGTGTGCATAACATTTACAGCATATTATATATCTTATGTTTTACAATAAGTGTATGTGTTCTTATTGTAAAACATTTATGTTTATATAACATTATAACATAGGATATATATATATATATATATATATATATATATATATATATATATATATATATATATTATGTTGCAATGAGCTTTTTCAGAACTTTTATTAAATGATAACGGATTTTTACACACACACTAACACACATATATTAAAATATGTTATTATTTAATATAAGGTCTGAAAAAAGCTCTTATGTTAATTCATCATAAACTTACAGTGGCAAGAATAACTCTTAAAATCTTTTTGCCATAATATTTCAGTTACTATGGTAACTTTTTTGTATGCTATGATGACGTTAAGTACCAAGTCATCAGTGCCTGAAAACGAGGCTCAAAGCGGTTCGCTTATTAATTCCCCGCGTGTCAATCTAACGCTTCAGCCAATGAGAGAGCGCCCTGTTGGCCCTTCAGCATTTCCAGTCATCCCGCCCCTCTCTGCGCTACGTCAGCATTCAGACTCAAACATGGCGGTACCCATAGCTAAGTTCCTGGCAGCTTATGCCTATTTATTACTAATATCTTTAATATTTCCGCACGTTTTCGCCGACAACGCTGCCGGGGACTCGCCTCACCGGCGCTTTGAGTATAAATACAGTTTTAAAGGGCCACATCTGACACAGAGTGATGGAAGAATCCCATTCTGGATTCATACTGGGAGTAAGTTTATAGATGGGTGTCTGTATGATCTCTCTCATCCATCTGTATCACTGTCTGTCATCTGTCAGCATGTTAAGTCTATGTACGGACATGTAGTTTAAATGACCTGTGTATGTGAAGTCTGTGCGAGAGATTGCATTAATATGAACTGAACCTGAGTAGTGCAAATATTGCATTATTGAATGAATGATGAGGGATTACATTCCTTGTGCAGGAGTTTCTTGTAATAATGCAAATTATGATATTTGTAACATATCTTAAAGTTAAATAAATATGGCTGCATTTTAAAATCAAATCTATGCCTCTGTTCTGATATGTTTGGTGCATTGCTAGTTGTTTTTTGTCCTATGATGAAATCAGATACTGTTTTACTAAAAGTGTGGTTTTTGATTAGTTATCAGATTCACATAATCATTTTTTATGCATAATCGTGGTGACATTGTTAAAACTATGATTAATAAATATATGCATGCTGTTTAACAGCTGACATGGCACTAGTTTTCCTAAAGGGTTAAACAAATCTGTCTCGGCAGGTAGGAAGAGCAAAGTTCTGTGTTACAACACTTTCCAAATCTTTCAGATACACCGCCAAAAATTAGCCTGCAGGCGCAATCAGTGCTGTTTATTTGGTCCTCAAATTGAATATTGTGGTTTCGGTCAATTTGATCTGTTTAAATGGGTTTATGTCAGCAGAAAAGTATGCTGTCAGGGAAGTTTGTACTCATGTACTTGGTAGTGTGCCAGATATTACACATGGGCGTGTGATAATGATGAAATTATATAACACAAATCTTTTGCTATCTCAGATTGCAACGGCCTAACCTAACAGTCTACTAATACTCTAATGAGAGTTAGTTGACCTCCAGTTGCAGAGTTACTTATAGTTAGTAGAATAGTGGATCATTAAGATAAAGTGTTACTTTTTTTAATATTTTGTGTTAAAAAAAAATTGTCCATTCATTCATTTTCAAATGTCTGTGTTTTCACCAGATGCCATTCCTGGTGCGGATCAGATTCGAATCACCCCCTCTCTGCGGAGCCAGAAGGGTTCGGTATGGACAAAAAACCCTGTAAGTTTTGAACATTGGGAAGCTGAAGTGGCATTCCGTGTGTCCGGACGGGGACGAATGGGAGCAGATGGATTGGTAAGAGGGGGGGAAATTATTATCCTTATATTGTGTATGTGAGCCTCATTTCTACATTTTTGGCTATGGGCATTTGTAAACATACAGAAGCACAGACACAAATTGTTATCGTTATGACTGTGGAGGGTCATGTTGACCCTTTTCAGGCACATGAAAGCCTTGAGCTAGTGTCACAGGTTGAATTCCAGATCTCTGTGAACCTTGTGGAGTCCTGCAAGTAGTGTACTAAAAATTGCTTTGGATGTACACTACAATTCAGAAGTTTGGGGTCAGTAAGATTTTTTTGAGAAAAGTATTGTATGCTCACGATGGCTGCATTTATTTGATCAAAAATACAGTAATTTTGTAAAATATTACAATTTAAAATAACTGTTTTCTATGGAAGCTTGTTTTCGCCACGGAATAAAAAAAAAAGTTAATTGTGATGTTTTATCTCACAATTCTGACTTGTTTTCTTGCAATTGCAAGTTTATATCTCACAATTGTAAGACTACAAACCCACAATTTCTCGCAATTGTTAGAAATAAAGTCTCAATTGTGAGAACTAAAATCTCAATTGTAAGAAATAAAGTCGCAGTTGTGAGAAATAGTCACAATTCTGACTTGTCTCACAATTGCAAGTTTGTGTTGCAATTCTGAATTTTTTTACTTAGAATTGTGAGAAATAAAGTCGCAGTGCTGAGAAATAAAGTTGCAATTCTGATTTTTGTCTCTCAATTGCAAACTTATGTCTCGCAATTCTGAATTTTTTCACAGTTCTGAAATAAAAAGTTTGAATTGCAAGATATAAACTTTTTTTACTATCCTGCTAATTGCAAGAAATAGTCGCAATTGTGAGAAATAGTCGCAATTCTGACTTGTCTCACAATTGCAAGTCTGTCGCAATTCTGAATTTTTTTTCTTAGAATTGTGAGAAATAAAGTCGCAATTGTGAGAAATAGTCGCAATTCTGATTTTTTTTTCTCACAATTCTGAGATAAAAAGTCTGAATTGCGAGATATAAACTTATATATAAAATTATATGTTGACTGTCCTTGCTTTTTTTTTTTCTCACTATTCTGCTTTTTGATAATATAAACAGTGTTGTTCAATATTTGTTGTGGACTACATTACACTAGTGCACGCAAAGGCGTTTACACAAATAAAACTTTAATAACTGACATGTAAAAGAGGGAAGATCAGGGAAAACTTGAAGTTTCTTTATGTTGTCACTAAAGCTGGAGGGTACTTCCTGTGAAGTCATATCTAGAAATCAGAAGATCATAGAGAATTGGTGGTGGGGTCTTTTTACTTTGGCCCTGCAACCGCATAGAAATGCTCCAACAGCCACTCAGAACACCTGCATAGTCACGCCCGGGCAACCACCCAGAACACCCTAGCATTGTGTCAGCAGGTTTGCATGGATAAACAATAGTCTCATTTTCTTCATAAAATGTAAAATCTAGTTTTATGTTACTATGCTTTTCACAAATTGTAGGTTTCACTATTTTGTAAATTCTCAGTATCTTCAGCTTTTGATACTTTGTCATCTCAGTCCTTGAAATTTTTTTTTTTTTTTTTTCTCTCATGTCACACATTCTCACTTCCTTTGCTCCCTGGTCATATGAACTAATTTCATGCTGCTGCATTCCTGGGTGCTACAGCCTTGACTTAAAATATGATTTCCTTTATTTGTTAGCAGTCATGAGGTTCAGATTTTTCGTCTTCTTTTTGCACAGAATAAATCATTTTATCAGAAAAAGCATCCACAGGTCATCCTTTATAAATTCAAGAACTTTGCTCAACATTCACAGTGTGGAGGGAGTAATTATAGTGTAGTGTTGTACAAGTAACATGTGCTTTCATTGAATTGTCCCACAGTCCAGTGGAGCAGACCACACTGATCTCAAGCACCACTTACCAAATTACCCAAGCTCACTGAAGAGAGCCTGATGTGTGTGTGTGTGTGTGTGTGTGTGTGTGTGTGTGTCCTGTAGGCCATATGGTTCACGGCCGGTCAAGGTCTGGAGGGTCCTGTGTACGGCGCTGCTGATCAGTGGAACGGCGTGGGAATATTCTTTGACTCTTTTGATAATGATGGGAAGGTGATTGCACATTTTTGCATTTTAAATATTATTTTTTAAATGTGTTTATGAAGTTATTTAAATGTATAACATTATTATAATTGTGAAATATTTTTGCCATTAGCTGTATCAATTATTAAAAATGTATATATGCCACTTTTTGTCTACTAAATGCTTTACTCTTCTTCCTCAAAGTGTTTAACATCTTGGGGCTTTTCTTATCAAATGTTAATATTTGATTAATCAGCATATTGTATAATAAGTTTTATTGTTTTGTTTTTTTTAAATTGTTTGGCAGCTTTGGAATTTATTATAATTAGTAGTTTATTGAAAAATATCATTTTTAACACTAGTTTGTGTCAGTAAAATGCCCCCATTAATGTTTGTTTTTTAGCGATGCGCATTTTTCAGTCAAAACATCTTAAGGTAGAGGTAAATATATATACGTTATCAAAGGATTATGTTAATGTGCTTAGCGTTTGCCTCAGGAACAAACACTAAAGCACCTCAGTAGACTTGTTTTGTGTCTCCTCTGTACTAAATAAGGATTATGTCTCTCTCTTCTGTGACCTTGCTATTGTAGAAAAACAACCCTACTGTCCTGGTGGTGGGTAACAATGGGAAACTTGTTTATGACCATCAAAAGTAAGTAAACATATCCTCCTTGCTGACATCAGCGCTCTCATTTTTACAACTCAAAGGAGATTAGGAAATATGATTATTTATGAGAGAGAGAGAGTCTAATCCTCTGTCTGTCTTAATCTGAGTGCAGTTACAGTGAAAGCATTAAATTAGATCTGTGAGCCAGCGGGGGAGAGTTGTCAGCAGCATATGTGCTAGACTGCGTCAGAAATACCCATAGTCCTTCAAATTATCAGAGGGAGACACTACAGGCAAAAACAGTTTTTTCAAGCACCTGTCAATTTTGAGATTTTGCACGTTTTGGCTTTTCATAATGTGTTTTTTCGGACTGGTGGAAAGAAAACAATCAAAATAGACTTTTAAGTGCATCTTTTTTTAGCACTTTATCTATTTGCATCTGTAGATTTCAATTGCAGTACATATTTTTAAAGGGCGTTTTCTCAAAATGAGTTTTTTTCCTCCTGCTCTGAGCCAGAAATCTCCACTTCAGCGGAACTTACATACACCAAACTTTACAGTTTTATTCCTATCTATATTATGAAGGTTTTTAACAGAGGGGTTTGTTAATATATAATTTGCCTGATTTTATACAACAATTTTATTCCTTAAAAAATGGTGAAAATGTATTTTTTTTCTGGCTGTTGACTCTGTCAAAAAAATGAAAAAAAGAATTTTGAACCTGACTTTATCCAAAATTCAGATCTTTGTTCTAGAAATGTATGCAAATTAGGGCATAGGTAATTAGATAACACCTCATTTGCATATTTAAACATAACATTTTAGAAAACTTGTAATACAAAAAAATTTTGCAATTCTTTATGTAATCAATCAACTGGGGAAGTAAGGCGATATCTGTTTTTTTACCCTATTCACCTGGGGTGTCGCCTTATATTTTATGAAAATTTAAAGAGAAATTTTGGCCAAAACTTGTTGACATGGAAAGGAAACGTTGTTGTTATTGTCTTTGTGTTTACATATGTATGTATTTGATAAATCATATTTTTCCACCAGTGATGGTACAACACAGGCTCTGGGTACATGTCTTAGAGACTTCAGAAACAAACCTTACCCTGTACGTGCCAAAGTCGTCTACTACAAGCAAACCTTATCGGTAGGTCAAGTTTATATCACCATAAAAAGTTTTAAAAAAGATTAATACTAAAGAACTGACTATAATTAGACCTTTTGAGCCTGATAATTTAGTAATAGCTTTTGTGATAAATGTGTCTTTCGGTGAGTCTTGCATTGCAAATGTACATCAAAACAATAGATCCATGTACAACTGACAGTAGTTAATATGACCTCTAGGTAAACTGTTTAACAGTCATCTCAATATTATATCGGTGCAACTTACCTAAATTCGTCTTAAAGATTATTAGAGAAATTGACTTGAAAATGTGGAATTTTCAAGCTATAATAATGTCTGAATATTCTCAATGTTTTCAGGTTTTCATCAATAACGGCTTCACTCCTGATAAAGACGATTATGAGTTCTGCACCAAAGTTGAAAATATGGTCATTCCTGGGACTGGTTATTTTGGCATCTCTGCAGCCACCGGAGGACTTGCAGGTATTTGAGCATATCCAAATCCAGGGTTTTCTCTCTTCTGATTGAAGGTCTAATGTTGTCTTTGTTACCCTCCAACTGGATCAAAATTGAACCAACAAAGAAAAATGGTTAGCATTCAACCATTAAGTCATATTAAAGTAATCTAATGAATGGTTTATAGCCATTTCTATAGCAGGTTCTTTGGAAGAAGCCGTTTGAAACTTTAAAACGTGTTTATTGCTAGTGGCACTGAAATTACACACTGCAGCTTAAAAAAATAAGGCTAAATTTCTTTCAACAGATGACCATGACGTGCTGTCATTTTTGCTGTTTAGACTTACCGAGCCTGGGCAGAATCTGGTATGCATTTTTCCTCCCAACACATTCGCGTACACACATTTAAGTATGAATAAGTACGAAGAATCGGCCATACTTATTTCATAAGTGTCTACCTCTTACTCCATTCCTCTTGTTCATTATAATTGGAGTATGCGTAAGTGTGTCTATGTGCGTGAGTGTGTTTGAATGTGTGTTTTGTGTCTTTCTATAAAGCCTCCCCCAGAAAAAGAGATTCCCAAAGAAGAGAAGGACAAGTACCAGGAGGAATTTGAGAATTTCCAACAAGAGCTGGACAAAAGGAAAGAGGAGTTTCAGAAAGAGCACCCTGATGTCCAGGGGCAGCCCAGTGAGTTGCTCTCATTCTGTCTGAAGTTTTGACCTCAGATTCACAATCAGCTTTGAGTTTTCATGATGTTTATAGTCAATAGAAATGGCCTGGAAACATTAAGAAAAACTCACATAAAAACAAAGAAATCTAGAATGTTAAAATGTTATTAATAAAACGCACATCCTTTTCCAATACACCTTTTATCCTGTTCTGATCTTAGATCTATGGAAGCTTGTTTCCGTGATGGAATAAAAAAAATATAAAATGTAATTGTGACTTTTTATATCTCTCAATTCTGACTTTATAACTCACTATTGCAAACTCTCAATTATGATAAAGTCAGAATTGCAAAATATAAACTTGCAATTGTGAGAAAAATAGTTGCAATTGTGAGGAAAAAGTAAAAATTGCGAGTTTCTCGCAATTCAGACTTTTTTCCCCAGAATTTTGAGGTATAAACACTCCATTGCAAGTACTAGTCTAAATTGTGAGATATAAACCCGCAATTGCGAGGAAAAAAAAAGTCAGAATTGTGAGAGAAAAAATTGCAACTACCTTGTTTTTGTTCCATGAAAAAAGCTTCCTTATAGATCTGATTGGATGAGTTGGATTTGATTGCTAAACTTTTATTTATTTTTAAAATATACTTTTATTTTATTACTGTAAATCTAGATATTTATTTTAACCATGTTTAAGGCATTTTAGGTGCAAGATTTTTTACTAAACCATTTAGTCTTTTTTATTGTTTGTTTATTCACAAATGTATTAATTTTAACTTACTGAGTTGTTTAAAAATGAAAATCCATATTTGTAGAAAAACATCTGTTCAATGTTTCTCTTCTGGCAGTTGAGGACCTGTTTGAAAGCGTTAACGACCGGGAAATCCGTCAGGTGTTTGAGGGGCAGAATCGAATCCACCTGGAAATCAAGCAGTTGAACCGGCAGCTGGCCATGATTCTGGATGAACAACGCCGTTATGTGTCAGTCATCACAGATGAGATCTCCAAACGCACCTCACAAGCACAGTCAGGACAGGTAGGACATGACAAATGCATTTGATATATTGCATTTAACAGTGTATATTTACCAGCACTGGACATTCCTACATTGACCAGATTTTTATATTGAATGCCATGACGTCCTCTCAGATCCAATCAAAATCCTTCATGAGATGTAATGACTTTAAATTGTAAATCAACCATACAATCTTAGTGCTTCTTGAACTGAACATTGTTATAGCAATTAATCTAATTTATGTTCTAACCTATCTTTGCGCCTACCTAACTGTTTACTTCCTTTTTTAAGGCTCCCACTCATGAAATGGACACCATTATTAATACACAACAGGAGGTTTTGAGAAACCTTAATGAAGTAAGGTAAGGAAATATTGTTCTCCTTTCACAAAACAAGACTGGAATATTACTGTATTTTTCCTAAAATAAGTCACACTTGACTATAAGTTGCACTGGGAGGAAAAAATACATAAGTTGCATCAATCATTGTATTACATTCAGAAATAACGTAAATACCAGTAAATAAAACAGAACATTTACAAACATTATAAACATGTATTTTAGTTCCACTTACTCCACAACAAATCCTTTACGTTTAATGGCATTTAGAACAGAGCAGGAATGAAAAAAAAAAAGCGTAAAACAAACAAATGATAGTGGCATTCATTATAAACAACATTTGTTATAAATGTCAAGCTTAAAAGAATTTATTTAAAGTGAAACTGAAACCACCGGCTACACTAATAAACTTGGGCTCACGTACCTCTCTCATTGTTTGCTATTTCATTATATAAATTGCTTTGAAATATAAGCACATTTAACAGCACAATATAAGCACAATATAACAGCACATTTCAGATTGAAAAAAATGCGGAAAATACAGTATACTCCAGAAAATTCCTAGCCAATAAAGTGTTAAGTCGCATAAAATCTCTGAGTAAAACAACTACTTGGAGGCCTTAGCGCATTACATGCCTTTGCAAAAGACTGAACAACGCAGCAGATTAGGTTTTGTCTGTTAACTTTCTGTTTGTTGTGTCTTAACATAAAGATCTAAAGATGTTCGTTGTTTAATCCAGATTAAATACATTTGTTTGTTATTCTGTTTTGGCCTCTGTAATGTCAGCATTGTTTTTTTGTTTTGTTAGTGGACAGTTGTTTGTTTTTCTCCAGGTGTTTTTTTAAGCAAGGTGTAGACGAACAAGGATTAAAACACAAAGACAAAATCAAACAATAAGGCTTTAGGATTAGACACCAAAATACAGCATTTAAAACTCTTTAGCTGTGCAAGTAGAGGATTAGCCCACAAAAGACAACTCTTTAACTCAGATGTGACCAAACTATAATGATTGTTAAACCGATTTTTAGAACAACACTTACCGATGGTTTTGTTGTTTGGGATTTAAACAAGAGATTTGTTTGTAACGGATGCGTTCAGATTAAGATTTTGTTGCAGAAGTACATTGTTTTTAATCTCTTAATAACCCAATTACATGTACTTTTATTAAAACAGAATTTTACAACAGCAGGAACATAGTTACTTTATTATTAATTAATAATAGGTTACTCTATCCTTTTATGCCATCTTTTCTGTCAACAAGATGGCATTTGATTCGAATCTATCATTTTTCAAGGCATGCAACATGTATAAAAAGGTATTTGTTCGCTATTTAGTCCATATGCAAATATTGCTATTAGCAAAGACATAATATAGCAGTCTTCATCAAAAGGGCAGCATTGAGGACACGTTGTCGTCCTATTGTCGGAAAGACATTGAAAAGATCAGTAATCTGTGTCGATTGTTCATTTAGGCTAATCCTATTGGTGCGCATTTAAACAGCATTTGGTCCGCAACAAGCTCAGTTGATCGAATTCATTTTATAGATTATGCACATATTAAGATCTTGACCTTTTCTTTTTTTTTAATCATAATTTCATTTTACTCATCTTGGCCCAACGAAATTACTTATCCGAGGGGAAAAAAGGCTTCTTCCGACATGTAGGTCATTTGAAGTGGATAAAGATTACTGGGAGATTCTAAATGTTCACTTTTTTGCCTCAAGGGAGATTTATGTCTAATTATCCCCCCCCCCTTTAAGAAACAAATTTGATTTTGTTTAGGCGCTTTATGGGCCTCTTTTTGATGGATTATATGCGAATCTTTAAATATATCCATCATACAACAGCGAATACATGGTCTGCTTCTGATTGCTTTCTTGTCTTTGTAATTCCCCAAGGAGTCTGTACTTATGACTTACCAAACGTTTTCATTTTGTCCATCCCCTCATATTTTTTATCCTAGTAATCATCTTAGAATTTTGAAGACGATATCCGAAGAAGTGGGGTTCAGGCACAGGATAATATGTGATCAGTAAAAAAATGCAAGTTAAGCAGAGAAATTATCTTAAACTTGAAGATGTGTTCCTGATTAAAAGGTTAAACTGTATGCTGCTCTTTTTTTTTTTTTTTTTTTATGTGCAGACCTCAGGTTTGACCTTGTTTTGATTAAAAATGTCACTATATATTATTAGAAATTCTGACAATAAATTTTAAATTTAATTTAATTTTTTTTTTTCCAGGGTATTATAAAACAACAAAAAAAATTGTTTATTCATCATCCAATGTATCATCATATTTGTATTGATCTAAGATTTGTATAATACTCCATCTTTAATGACCATTTATGGCCGAATGAAAGTGTCCCCCTGAGGAAAGCTGTGGCGTGACCCGAATGGGTATTTCTTAATCATCTGAAATATGTTTAAGAAAGGGGCCATGTTTTTTAGGAAGATTAATTTAGCAATCATTCCTGCTTGCGCTGCATGGTAATTTCATTTTTTCTATGAGGCTGAAGGATAAATGGCCTTTTGGGAGAGTTAAGAGGAGGCTTAAAAGATTAGATTGGGACAATTCACTGTAATATTAAGATTTTCTTGGCTGAAGACCTTGGGCGCGGAAGTCATTTGGCAGTGTAATCAGGGATTTTTCACCAGCATTTTTTGCATGCAGTGCTCTCAAGTTACCACTAGAGGTGAGAGAATGACTCACAACTTTTATACCAGCCAGAGCTGAACCGTAATTGTAGATGACACAGTTTGATTTGTTGCTCTTTGAGTCATGAGGGAGTTCAGGAGATGCGTAGTTTGACTGTCTTTTCTTGCATATCTACAGTTTTAAATTTGGAAATATAAACCAAGTTCAAATGATTTGTATTTTTATTTTATTCCAGTGGTTATTTTATAACCATTTCGTTGGTGAATATTTTTTCTTATGGTCATGTAACATTTTGAAATATCTGGGAATTTATTAAAATATTATTTTCCATGCCTGGAAAAGATGTGATGTCATTTGGGAAATAATGCTCAGAAATATGAATCATCCATTGAAACGCGTTCAAATGTCAGAATGTTGTTTGTCTTTTTGGAGACATTTATATACTAATAAGTATAATCGTTTAAGTCTATAAGTTCCAAGGATTTGTTCGTGACATGCTGCAATTTTTTAATACTTGGAGTGAAGACAGGAAATGCAAATCATCTTTTTGCATGGTCATGTCAACAATAGAGCAATAATGTCATGAAATCCAGAAAACATGAGCTTTGTCTTAAGAATCAGATCAGATATTCGAAGCTTAAAGCTGTTTTATGCATTTAAAACTCAGATTAAGTCTTGTGACACTGTGTCTCAGAGGAATTGATTGTTTGATACGATCCTCTTGTATGACATACTGTTTTCTTGTACGTAAACAGGCAGAAAATGAGTTAAACTTCCTCTTAAAGCCTTAATGTTGAACCATCTGGCATGCTTAATCTTTGAAAATGTTCAACTTTTTTTCTTCTTGAATAATTAATAGTATTTCATATGGTATCTGACTGGCAAATGAAGCATTGCGCTAATGTTGTTTTAATGTTGCGGTTTGTAGAAACTCATTGTCAGGCTCACTGAAGCAGTTGGCAGTGGGTCAACAGCAGGGTAACGCAGGCGGACTCGGATCATACGAGACAATCCAGCACTTCAATGACATCAAGGAGCATTTGCATGTCGTCAAGAGGAACATCGAACACATAATTCAGAAAAATGTGGTGAGTTTAAAAATAAAGCAGCATTTCTGAAATGGATAATATATCTTCTAGCACGACGTATGTGTGGCTTAGCTGATAAATACTGCACAGTTGGATTTCTGTTCAAAGTCATAGTTCATATTTCTGTTCATCGTTTGACTAAAAAATGTCTGCTGAATGTATAAATGGAAATGTTTTTGACCATCTAGTTGTCATTTTTGATGACATGGTACAAAATATTGGTATACTTGTCAGGGTTAAAACCAACTAAACCATAAAAAATGTTACTTGAGTAAAAAACTTTAACTGAAATAAAATAAAAAAACAATGTAAACTTTTTTTCTTTTTTCTTTTTTAATTAGTTGTCAAGGCAGCATTTCTCATTTTTATTTAGTTTATCCTGGTGCTCTTTGTGTGTCAGTCAAAAATAACTTTGAAATGTGAAATGAATGTATTATATTTTAATTTGATAATGTTTGTTTATTTAATATTTTGTATTTTTTTTTTAGGGGATTTTAGGGTACTAAATTATATTTACGCTGTAGTTATTATTCATTTATTCACTTTTTGAGCATAGACCTGAAAATGAAATTTCCAATTTCCAAATTTTGAATGCTTAGAGCACAGACTTGATCTCTTTTCAGTGACGACACTTTGCAAATTATTGCTGAAGTGAAAAACGTTTTTAAGAAGTTAACTTAAAAGAAGTTACAGAAATGTACGTTTATTGTGAAAAATGCACAAAAATACTATTTTCAGTTTTTATATGAAATATACATTTTAAAAAACACGTTTTACTCTAAAACTGCAAGAAAATCAAAGCCATAAATCTAAACAAGTTGCCTCAAGTTGGTTTTAAATTTGAGCTTGATATCTCAAAAAATGAGCTTTCAGTAAGAATTTATTTGGGCGCAGTACCAGTAGTTTCCACCAGATGAAATTCGTCTCCCATTCATTTCCGATGCTGTCGTTTTTGACCGTCAGGAGCACAAGTGTGACTATTTTTTCCCGGACCATTTAATCTTTTCAAATTATGTCCATGATTTTTTTGTTTGTTTGTTTTTTCACATAGCAAGTGTCAATACCTTTACCAAGTTTTATACCATTCCAAAGAAGTAAAAAATTCTAAAAAATAAAAAATAAAAAAACAGTTTCGGTCAAAAATGACAGAAGAGTACCTGAGGGTTATTTTGTACTAAAATAACTACAACTGAAACTAAAATACAAATTAAAAAAAATAACTTGAAAATAACAAAAACACAACAAAAATACTAAAACTTTAAAATTAAAAATTAAAACAAAATATTAAAATAAAAACAAATTCAGAATATTAATAACTAATATTAATAAAACTATAATAGCAACTCGATGCTAAAATTATGTTTTATGTTATGTTTTATGTTGTTATATGTTATGTTGTGTTGTTACAGCTCCAGTCATTTACCAATCCCCCTCCATTTCTCCATAGTTTTTGTCTCCTCTTTAAATTATCTGTTCAGATTCAATAAAAATGGCAAAAAAAGAGGCAACAACCATTTTTTTTTTTTTAAGAATCCTGCAGAAAAGGCGAAATGTCCTGAAGTTCCTCCCTTACCCTCCTGCCTGTCTACCACACACTTCCTGGTCTTCATCGTCATTCAGTCCCTCCTCTTCTTCGGCTACGTTATGTACAAGTGAGTCAATGTATATGTTGCAGTGTCCATGCAAAGCTACAAAGAGGTGTGTAAATGGTTGTGTAAAAGATATTTGTTCATATCTGGGTGCTTCCTACAATGGTTTGGTAGTTAAAGCACTGAAATCTCGCCCAGTGTCTTTGAATTAAATGTTCTCTAGTTCACGTATTGAAAAAGCAAGATGACAGCCATTTTGTATGGAAGGAACAAAAATAAGGACTATTTTTCAGGGATTGCAACAGATTTATTTTGTCGTAGACAAAATTGAAAGTCATGGATCTCTTGACACACATTCGTAAAGGACTGAAAACAATCTGTATTTACTTGCATTTAATGCTTGCTGTCTCTCTTTCTCTGTTTATGTTTCTCTTATCTAATTCCAGGAGTCAACAGGAAGCAGCAGCTAAGAAGTTTTTTTGATGATTCGCAGCTCTTGATAAACACAGCACAACATGTAAATTGTCCATTTTTGTTAATTTCCAGTTTGTTTGTTTTCTGTTTGCAAACTGTAAATTATTATACTTGAAAACTTAAGTATTTTGTTTGAGATTTTTTTTAATTCTTAATTTTTAATTTGATCAGAGTTGTACAGGGTTTGAATGACTGCTCTTTTCCAAGTGTGTGTGTGACATTTTCAATGGAAGATTACTGAATATGATGTAATATATTCTTTAGAGGTCTGACATTATATTTACTGTTCAATTCTGGTCCAGGAATCATTTCAAGAACTCAGTCGCTGTCCCAGGAACGTTCTGAACTGTGGTAACTGAAGTAATTTCAATAAGATTGAGTATTTTAACACATTCCCCTTGGTATTACCTTTACAATAAGGCATTTTTTTTCCTCCACAAGTGTTAAAGCTTTATTGTATTGGCGAAAGCAAGAACCCAAAGGTTGTGAATGTGTTATTTGAATCTTTATAAAACAAAAATGTTTTTCTTCTCAAACAATTTACATAAAACAAATCAAATGACCTTTTGTGCCGTCTCATTTTGTCAACATACATTTAGTCATTAACTTGCCAAAGATTATATGTTCTTAAAACTTTTCGTAGGCCATTTCTGCCTGTTACAAGAATATATTGTAATAATTCACTGCTCAGTGTAGATGGAAGCTTTGAGCTCCTGGATGCAGATGTAACTCTGTCTGACAGGGACGGCCTCATGCGGGGGATTATGTAAGGAACCCAGCCGTGAGCCATAGTGCTGCTCTATAGAAGCTTCTATGACCCGGGCCATCGTTAGGGATTAGATCAGAGACAGAGGGCTTTAACACACTTTCTCCACCTTTATTCAGCTCCAATCATCACAAACAACTGATTGCATGTTGGTTTAAAGGCTTTCTGTCAATAGTAAGGAAAAGGAAAGGGAGCGATTACAATCCAGAATGTTTTAAAAAACAGGCCAAAAAGCATTTTGTTATGGGAAATGTTAGAAATGTAGCTTACTTGTAAGTTTTTTTTTTTTATTATTTTTTATTATTATTATTATTTTTTATAAGATTAGATTAGATTAATTTTTTTAATTTTGTTTTTATATTATATTACGTTTTACGTTTTTTTTTATGTACAACCCGAATTCCGGAAATAATGGGACGTTATTTAAATTTGAATAAATTGAAAACTAAAAGACTTTCAAATCACATGAGCCAGTATTTTATTTACAATAGAACATAGATAACATAATGTTTAAATTGAGAAATTTTACAATTTTATGCACAAAATGAGTTCATTTCAAATTTGATGCCTGCTACAGGTCTCAAAATAGTTGGGACGGGGGCATGTTTACCATGATGTAGCATCTCCTCTTCTTTTCAAAACAGTGTGAAGACATCTGGGCATCAAGGTTATGAGTTTCGGGAGTTTTGGTGTTGGAATTTGGTCCCATTCTTGCCTGATATAGGTTTCCAGCAAGAATGTCAAATTTGAACTCGTCTGACCATAGAACACTTTTCCACTTTGAAACAGTCCATTTTAAATGATCCTTGGCCCACAGGACACTACGACACTTCTGGACCATGTTCACATATGGCTTCCTTTTTGCATGATAGAGCTTTAGTTGGCATCTGCAGATGGCACGGCGGATTGTGTTTACCGACAGTGGTTTCTGGAAGTATTCCTGCGCCCATTTAGTAATGTCATTGACACAATCATGCCAATGAGTGATGCAGTGTCGTCTGAGGGCCCGAAGACCACGGGCATCCAAAAAGGTCTTCCACCTTGTCCCTTATGCACAGAGATTTCTCCAGTTTCTCTGAATCTTTTGATAATGTTATGCACTGTAGATGATGAGATTTGCAAAGCTTTTGCAATTTGATGTTCAGGAACATTGTTTTTTAAGTATTCCGCAATCTTTATACACTCTCTTTCACAGATTGGAGAGCCTCTGCCTCTCTAAGACATCCCTTTTATAGCCAATCATGTTACAGACCTGATATCAATTAACTTAATTAGTTGCTAGATGTTCTCCCAGCTGAATCTTTTCAAAATGTCTTGCTTTTTCAGCCATTTGTTGCCCCCGTGCCAACTTTTTTGAGACCTGTAGCAGGCATCAAATTTGAAATGAGCTCATTTAGTGGATAAAAGTGTAAAATTTCTCCATTTAAACATTTATGTTATCTATGTTCTATTGTGAATAAAATGTTGGCTCATGTGCTTTGAAAGTCTTTTAGTTTTCATTTTATTCAAATTTAAAAAATGCCCAAACATTTCAGGAATTCGGGTCATATCATATCAAATCATATTATATTATATATATATATTTTTTTTTTTTTTTTTTTGAGCATCCTGACCAGCCAGCAGATAATCACTGAATAATCACTGTTAAATACAGCCTACATGCTTTAGGCATGTCATATACAAAGTTAGTGTTTGCCTTATAGCTTTTTAAAATGCTATGCAATATTAATAAATCATTATGCACAGGAAGTTGTGGAATCGCTGTTTGGTTGCTACAGGCTGTCAGCATCCTCTTTACTAGCATCCATTTGTGACATTAGAGTATTGCGCTGGGATATGCCAGTGCTTCTTAGTGCTGATAATCCAACAGCCGTTCCCTCCCTCTGTCCCTCTTCGCTCTCAATTACTGCTCTATGCTTCAGCTTGATTGCGTACTCTCGCTCTCTACCCCACCCCCTCCTCTCTCTTTTCAGGGGATTACATGGAGAGATGGCATGTATGTTTAGCACATCTGTCACTCCATCCCACCTTGCTGTGCAATCAATCCAGCACAAGCTCACTGGCTCAATTGCAAACAAATTCAAATGGTCCCCAATACATTTTAATAAGTTCACATAGGACTTTGGTTTAATTTATTATTAGTGCTAAGTGATGGGCAGGTTAAAGGGTTAGTTTACCCAAAAATGAAAATTCTATCATCATTTCCTCACCCTTATGTTGTTCCAAACCTGTATGAGTATCTGTTGAACACAAAAGAAGATATTTTGAAGAATGCTGGTTACCAGACAGTTGACAGTAGCCATTGACTTCCATGGTAATTTTTTCCCCCTTACTATGGAAGTCAATGGGTACAGTCAACTGTTTGGTTACCCATATTCTTCAAAATATCTTCTTTTGTGTTTAACAGAAGAAAGAAACTCATAGAGGAACAACATAATTCTGTCATCATTTACTCACCCTTTTCATTTATGGATGAACTATCCCTTTAAGGTGTTTTGCTTCTATTTGCATTTGTTCCTCTGACTCATTTTATTGCACTTCCTGTATGAATAGTAGCTGTCTTCCCAAGGCAACCGTATTGTCACCTCATGCAAATTCAAATTTTAAGAATTTTATGCACAACAATTCACTCTTTAAATGACCTCCCCTTCAGAAATAATTTGTTTACACCATATTTATGTTTCCAAGAGATCCATAATGGAAAGTTATTGAACTGTGGGGACACAATGGTGTCCTTATTGCTTTAAGTGTCTTCACCTTGGACAGGCAATGTCTGCTTCAGTTGTGACTGTGTCAGAACTTCAATAGGAGATAATCGCCTCACAAAACTAGTTGTTTTGTGGGACAATAGTGAAACTGCAACATGAATTGACCTGAGGTGCTTTGAATCCATCAACTGCAAATAATAGAATAAAATGAGACCTTTTCCTTTTGGTAGTTGAGGTTTTTTTTTTTTTTTTTTTCCCCAAGAGTCATGGGAGTTTGTAGGAACACAAGTTCGTATGTATCCCACATTTACCACAGGACAATCATTGTGTCAGAAGGGGGATAATCACCTTATAAAATGAGAGTGCAAAATTCAAGAGTCATTTTGCATCAATAATTGTTGAGTTTGTTTACAAAGGTCATGGGAGTTCAAAGAATTGAAGATGCTTAGTGTGTATTGTACAAAAAGGACATTTGCTGCTCCATGAGTGAGTGATATGCTACATGCTACTATGCTAACTGGCAAACTCAGTAGCTGATAACTGAACTATTTCTTGTTTAAACCATACAAAATCTAACAAGTTATGGTTGTTTTAAGGTAAAAAAAAACAGCTTAAATCAGTCTGAGGTATACCACCTTAGACTGTTAAGATGTTTTTACCACAGGACAATCATTGTGTCGAAGCTTTAAAAGAGAGATATTCACATCACAACACGAGAGCACAAAATTCAAGAGTTGTTTTGTAGGACAATAGTCAAACCGCGACATTAATTGACCTGATGTACTTATCAGCCGCAAATAATAAAATTAAACAAAACCTTTTGGTCATTTCTTTCAGTTTATGCTGCTCCATGCGTGAATGTTATGCTACATGCTAATATGCTACTTGGCGAATTCAATGCCTGAAATGAGCTATTCCTTGTTTAAACAGTGGAAAATCTAACAGCTAAACAGTCTACAGTTGTGTGCTAATCTTACCTGCCACCAGGTTAGTCAAGTTTAAAGGATTTACAAAGGTTTTGACCATTTGTTAGCTGGTCAGTCTGGAAGATCAGCTCACTTCGCTAAATGAGCTGAACACCATCTTTGCCAGTCTGGAAGACCAGTTTGGTCACTTTGGGAGACCTACTAAACCACCAGAAATCCATGGTAATTGTTTTTTTGTTGTTGTTGTTGTTTGTTTTCTCTAGAGGTCAGTATTTTATCTCATGTTTAATAACCATTATCTGTTTTTCTTGAATCATCTCAACAGACAAGTATTGAAGAACTGCTGAAACACCTCTTGGCTGTTTGCTAGTAAATATGATGTATAAATTTGCAGCTCCTCGTCTTCATCTCCACATCCTGTGAAACAGATAAACAGGTTTGTAATCTTGTAGCTGTGCTTCTTTGGGCTCAGAAGGGGTATAAATGGAAAATCTGGGAACCAGCTGCATTGGTCAGTCCCTCATTAAGTAATGTGATTAGCAGTCAGTGGGTGGATACAACAAATGTGACGTTAACGGCGGAGGCCAACCTAATCTCCAAAACACAATTTTTTTCTAGTTTTCTCTCTGATCGTTGTCTACTACTGATATTTATTCCCTCTAGTTAGAGCTTATGATTGATAAATGTATTGGGTTCTTTCACTTTTATTGTGTGGAAAAGAGAAAGCACACAGCCATCTGCCTCTCAGAGTAGACGGCCGTATCTTAATCCAGATTATGGCTCCACCATAAACGTTTTTTTTCCCCCTGTCCGCCATTTGTAGTCAACAGTGTGCCCTTGATAACAGACAGGCAGGTCGGTTAGCCTAGCTCCAATTAGACCACCAACAATCCATCTGAGGGACATCTCTACTGGAAAATAAGGAATTTAACCAAAGGAGTTCAAGAAATCACAACTTGGCATCAAGCTAGAGACTCCAAAAGGGTACATAATGGCGTTTTTAATCAAAAGTATGGTGGGGAACCCACTGAAGGGAATGGGACTTGGAGGAGGTGAGGAAAAGGCTGAGGAGGAGACCCCCAAGGACCCTGCAGCAGCCGCCGGCATGACTAGAGAAGAATATGAGGAGTACCAGAAACAGCTAGTGGAGGAAAAGTAAGTAAAGTTTGGGCCTCCTGGCCCTAATTTGTGCTTGCATAATGACCTTAGGCTTTAATGACCTTGACAAAGTAAATGGAAAAACTTGCATATGGCATCTTGTATATCGTTTTTAAGTTTGGTTTCATCTTTTTTGGAGATTGTTTGGTTCTTAGTGGGATTAATGCATTTTTAATCCCAATGACACGTACGCTGTTAACAAGTCAGATTTGGATCCTTCTGTATGTTCCATCTTTAAAGGTGATGATACATTACAAAAACACTGTTAGTCTGTTCAAATAAAGAGCTGCATTGATGTCCATTGTGCAGCTTAACATGGAACAACATGAGTCATGATGCAAGCACATAAATCTGTTATTCTCCATAGTGATGTATTCATGCTAAGACCTGCACCTTAACTATCTCGGGGTGTAAAAAAGATGATAATGTCAACGATTAAAGGCGAACGGACGCCATGTTGGTATCAGAGAGTAAGCGTCAGATGCTAGTTGCTAATCAGCCCTAAGAGCAGAGCTTAGTGTGGGTTATCCTAGCCTTGTTGATCTGGATAATGCTATTTTTAGAAACAATCATGGTAGCATTGGAGTAATGAAAGTATTGGAGGATGTTGAACGTCTGCATATTCCTTACTTCCTTTTTGTTAGGTTTTTGTTAAAAAGGCATAGCTGATTTTATTTATGGCTGTTTCATTGTTGCAGTGTATCAGTTGAAGTCTGATTTAGTTGTGTTCTCTAAAAAAATCTTTTTGATGTACTGAAATTCAGTGTTTATCGGTCAGCACTGTAAAAAAAAAAAATATATATATATTTTCATGATTTATCAAATTTTTTTTCTTTTGTCAAATCAACTTCAATAATTAATGTGGTTCAGATAACATAATATTTTGAGTTTCTGTTGATTAAACCAATCGCATTCATTGTATTAACTCAAATTCTTAATTTCAATGAACTCAAAATTTTAAGGCAACCAGGTAACTTATTTTTTTAAGTTAAATCAACAATTCTTTTTCACAGTGTGCTCATAAACAGGGAATGTGATTACATAAGCAGATTAATACATGGAATGATGGCGCTCATTTCGGTAATCAAAATCATTAGCTTTTTGGTACCAATTATGGTTGTATTTTATACGTAAAAAGTACATGCAAACAAAATACATTTTGAAGAAAAAAAAATATTTAGTTATTTATGTTTTACTAATTTTGTGAAACTCTGATCTATAGTAACACTACATTATATACACTGTATGTGGTTCTGTAATATTTATCTTAAAGGCTGTTACCTTTTGTATTGAGACAATAAGGAGATTTTCAAATCATACAGATCAAATTGTACAGAAAAGCATCTGAGGCATGATTGCAACTATTGCCAGTTTAATCCCAAGATTTGATATTATTCATGTTCATGTGAGATGAGATAACAACTAGCATCAGCAGGCTCACTTAAGTAGAAATATGACCAGGTTAGAAACAGAGGATTCATACAATAAACATACATGTCTTCTGTGAGATTACATCTAAACATCTTTGTGTAGCTTCAGATCAAACACCCAAAGGATTTTATTATCTAGTTGTTGCTGGTAAACTAGCTTTGCTTCAAGTATAGTCGTCGCACTGCTTGAACAATGCCATAAGCATCCTGAAGCTCTTTATCTTGAATTAAGCTGTAAAGCTAAACCCCAGAGGTCATTTCATTCTACCGCTATACAGTGTTCTGTCACGCACAGATTTTAAAACAAAATGTTTGTGCAGTGCATGTTTTCCAGTGAATTATACATGTTTACGGTGGTGTGTTTTTAACATGAAAATCGCAAGATTAGTATGCACTGTATTACATAGAAAAAATAGATTAATACACAGTGTTTTTCTTAGCACGTGATAATGTGTTGTTAAAACATTTCTGATCCACAGAATGGAGCGAGATGCAGATTTCTTGCACAAGAAAGCAGAGAGGGCGACTCTGAGGGTTTGTCTACGAGAAAAATACAGACTTCCTAAAGTAAGAGCCACTTTGCCTACGCCCTTCCTTCTCATATACAAAAAGAATTCATTTTTAATTAATATATTTCTGTTGACTTTCATAATCGAAATTGTAAGATTATTTATATACACTACAACTCAAAGTTTTGAGATTTCTTTTAATGTTTTTGAATGTTTATGCTCATCAAGGCTGCATTTATTTAATCAAAAATATACAGTAATATTGTGAAATATTATTACAATTTAAAACAGCTGTTTTCTATTTGAATATATTATAACGTGTAATTTATTCCTGTGATGCAAAGCTGAATTTTCAGCATCATTACTCCAGTCTTCAGTGTCACATGATCCTTCAGAAATCATTCTAATACGCTGATCTGCTGCTCAAGAAACATTTCTTATTAGAATCAATGTTGAAAACAGCTGTGCTGCTTCACATTTTTGTGGAAATTGTAATAAGTTTGAATAGAAAGTTCAAACAAGCAGCATTTATTTTGAAAAAATAATTATTTTGTAACATTATAAATGTCTTAACTGTCACTTTTGATCAATTTAATGCATCCTTGATGTAAAATGTATTGAATGCTTTAAAATGAATAAATAAATAACTGACCCCAAACTTTTGAACTGTAGTGGAAAGTCATATCATTATGACACTTACAGTAACAAAGATTTATTAGGTTGAAAATAATTTGTTGAAACCATCTCTAGAATTCATAAATTTGCATTTGGCTCCCACACACACATATATATACACAAACGCATTTTCTCCCATATGGATGCTTTGAGTGGCTCTGAGCTCTTGGCACTTACAATAAATAAGATAACCAGATTAAGAGAGTTAACTGAGGTCTGTGCAAGCCTCCAACAATATTGGCTTTCCACAACATCTGTTCGTCTTTGTACAGCTTCATTTTCTCTCTTAAATCTATGTGATGCAATAATGCAAACATGAGTTGGTGCTCTGGTGCTGTTTTTGTTTTTGTTTTGTTTTGTTGTTGTTGTTTTTTTTAGAATATTTTACTTCATCGGAATGGTGCGAAACAACAACAAAAACAAAATCATGGACATGATTTAAAAGGTTAAATGGTCCTGAAAAAAAAAAAAAAAAGAGTCACACTTGTACTCCTTGTGGTCAAAAATGACCGCATTGGAAATTAATAGGAAACTAATTTAATCTAGTGGAAAGGTTTGGTACTGCACCCAAACAAAATCTTACCGAAAGCTAATTTTTTGAGATATCAACCTCAAGTTTGGAACACAACTTGTTTAGATTTATGGATTTGATTTTTCTTTTTTGATAGTATTTTTGTGCATTTTTCATATCAATAAACTTAAACTTCTATAACTTTGTCCACTTTTTAACTTTTATTCACTTCAGCAATAATCTGTGTTGTCTTTAAAAAGAGACCAAACTTAAGTCTGTGCTCCAAAGCATTCAAGATTTATGAAAAATGAAAATTGTCATCATTTACTCACCCTCAAGTTGTTCCAAACCTGTATGAATTTCTATGTTCTGCTGTACACAAAGGAAGATATCTGGAAGAATGTTTGTAACCAAACAGATCTCGCCCCCCATTGACTACCATAGAAGGAAAAAAATACTATGGTAGTCAATGGGGGGCGAGATCTGCTTGGTTACAAACATTCAAAACTACAACACTTAAAATATAATTTGGTACAATAAAATCCCCTAAAAATAGAAAATATTAAATAAAAATGAGAAATGCAAGGAGCACCATATGGTTAAAAATAAAGGTTCTTTATTGGCATCTGTGGTTCCATAAAGAACCTTTAACATCCAAGGAACCTTTTCATTGCACAAAATGTTCTTCACAATAAGAAAAAAAAAATGTCAACTGTCAACTGAAAAGTTCTTCTATGACACAAAAACTGTTCTTCTATGGCATTGATGCAAAAACCCCCTTTTGGTACCTTTATTTTACAGATTGTATCAAAATGATAATTGTGTATAACAGACAAATCTCCTTGAAATTCATTTGTTGAGCCAATGTAAGACTGGTCGAGATGTTAAAAAAAAAAAAAAAAAAAACCTGTGCAATGTGCAACTGATCCACATTGTTTATTTTTACATTTATGAACACAAATGTACCTATATGTGCTTGTGTCCCTGTTTGACTTCATGTGTGAATTTCTCCCTCAGAGTGAGCAGGACGAGAACATGCTCCAGATGGCAGGAGATGACGTGGACGTTCCTGAGGAGCTGCTGAAGATGGTGGATGAGGACGCCACAGAGGAGGAGGAGAAGGACTCCATCCTGGGGCAGATGCAGAACTTACAGAACATGGACATGGATCAGTTAAAAGAGAAAGCCAGCGCTACACTGACAGAGATCAAGTCCAAGGCTGAGGAGAAGTGTTCTGTCATGTAGTGATTTAGCAAATTTCTTCAAACCAGGGCTGCGTTTCCCAAAAGCATTGTAATCATAAATAGATTGCAGAACCATTGCCACAGATGGTCTCTGCAATCAATGATGCTTTTGAGAAACCCAGCCCGGGTCTCTTTTAGAAAAAAACAAAAATTTCTTAATTTTCCCTCCGCATTAATAGATTGCTGTTGAAGTTTCGGTGACACTTTACAATGTTTCATTCGTTAACATTTGTTAATTCGTTAACATCAACTGGCAATGAAATTGCTTCTCCTGTTCTATAATCATTGCTTTGTACCAATGTTAGTTTTTGCTTAGTCTTATGTAACTTTATTACTTTGAGTTTGATGAACTTAAACCATTTAAGGCAATCGGTTTCCTCAAACCATTTAAGTAGCTATATAGTTGTTAAGACTTAGATTTGTTACGTGAATTCAAACTGAATGAGTGGAATAAGTTAAAATCTTTAAGTTGAGTTTACTCTAATGATTGACTAAACCAGCACTAAAATATAAGTTAATTTAACTTAATGTATATGAGTTTACAATACTCATACTTATTGGTTTTAAAACTTAAATGGTTTTAAGGCAATCGGTTTCCTCAAATGGTTTGAGTTACCGTAACTTATCGGGTTTCTTAGTTAATCTTTATTCCAGTATTTACTAATAGGCTTACATTTTTAAAATCAAAAATTGTATTTATTTAAATTAGTTAATGCACTGTGAACTAACAATGAACTATTGTATATTGTAAAGGTTAATAAATGGTGTATAAAATATATATATTGCTCATATAGTTGTTAACAAATGAGACCTTATTGTAAAGTGTTACCAAAGTTTCACTCAAATCCCAAAGCTGCAACATCTGATTCTAGATCAGCGTTTCAGCTTCTCTGAATATCATTTGCTTGCCCCCCAATTTTGCTGTTGGACTTTATTTCTTTTGTATGTTTTGTTTGAATAAATGATGTTGTAGTCCGTTTCCTCCTCTTTTTTGTGCATATGTTACAATATTTACCTGTAAATATATCTTAACAAACTTATAATGACTTGAACCAGAGGCAGAGAAGCTCTGTTTAATTCCCCCTCCTGCTTTTTTGCACAAGGGTTTGAGATGAATGTGATGCTGTTATTTCTTCTTTTCTTGACAGCTGACCATAGCGTTGAGGCATATGATATTGTAACGCTCATTAGGATTCTTTAGTCTTATATATTAACTTTTTATGTGAGGTAAATAGGCATGTATATGACTGATGTCTAATCAGATTAAACAGATGAATAAAACAGATGATTGAAAAACTGTGGGTCTGTTGGGCATTTGTGATCAAAATAAGTGTGTCTGTGAGATTTTCTTGGCCGGAACTGTGTCAATGTTTTATTTCATGCAAGAAAACAAGCATAATAAAAATGAAAAAAGGGCCAGATGACTGGAGAAAATAAATATTAAATAATTCAAGTTGATGATTATTTAAAAAAGCATGTATTTGGAGTTTAAAAGATTACCTGATAATAGGATTAAAAGTTAAATTCCTTCACTAGACAGTAACATAGTAATCTTGTTTTCACATTATATGACCTCATATTTACTGAGTGGAATATTTCCACTTTAAAAAATTGCCACTGGGTAAAGTTATGGAGAGAAAATGGGTTACATTTTATTTTAAGGTGACATAGTTATGTTGTACTTACTCAAGTAAGTACTGAGTAATATTAATTAGCTACATGTACGTACTATAGGGTTAGGTTTAGGGTTAGTTACTTGTAATTATTCATAATTTACTGTTATTACTATAGTAAGTACATGTAACGTGTAACTATGTGACCTTAAAATAAAGTGTTACCGAAAAACGGCTACTTAAAAATGTGTAGGCTATTTCCCCTTCCAATATAGGCTAGTCTTATATGTTTCATTATCTGAATATTTAAAAATAATATTTTATAAAATATTTAACACATTCGTTGATTTTGAGGAGTTAATCAACACATTAAAAAAATTTATTCTTATATTTTGCAGTGTATTTTTGTTTTTCAAGTAGCCTATGTGTGAGTGTATCTTTGAAAAAATCTCGGAATACCAACATTATCTGTTGTAATTAGGGAAAAGCCAAGCAGTTGAAAGGATCTGAGCTGTTTTGGATAGAGGGGGGAAAGTGTGTAATCCCCTCAAACCAGCGTGTGTCCTGCGGATTATCAGACTGCTGTCAATCTTTGTTCGGAGCTAATTACACGTATCCATTCAATATTGAGGAAGTTTGCAAATTCTTCCAATTAACTGCACCTCAATTGTAGGCTAGCTCTCAGGGGTCGCGCGCTTGCTGCTTGAGATCGCGTTTTGTTCATGTAACAAAATCCCTTAATGGTCGAAAAACCACTCCATGCTCGAAGTGTAGGCTTAAAGTAGTTCTTGCTGGTGTTTTATCGTTTAAGACTGGTAATTAGGCGTATTAAATGTTTCATCACCAAGTTAAATTAGATATGATAATTTATTTGTACCAATTTGCCAATTTTAGGCTATTCTGAGTAGGCTTATTCCGTTAGGCCTAAAGGATTTCAATATTTTGTCGTCCGCAAACAGACTTTAAATAACGTTTACATTTTCTTCTAGAAATTATATATGAACTATACTTTGTTATTTTTGTTGCTATTTTATTTTTATAGGTTATAGAAGATTACCGCCCATTTGTTTAAATAACTCAGTGTTTTATTTTATTTTTTATTTTAGCTTACTTACTTATTTATTGCACTGTGTCTCAGACTTTGATATAACATTTCCGCACAAATTAAAGTTTAATGTCTATCTTTAATAATAATAATAATTTCAAGTAGGCTACTATAGGCCATTTGAAACGTTTTAATGGTAAATATTAAGGGATCGTTTTAATTCAAAACATCAATCAAATAAAATTGGGGAAAAAAATATAGAAATATAAAGCCGTGTGTTACTCTCACATATGTGGAAAATGTGTCATTTTTGTCCTGTAAATCCTTTCTTATATTTCTAGACAGAAACTTTTACTGTCACCTCAGGAGGGTGTGATAATAATATATGACAGTGATTTCAACCTGATAAACTAACTTAAATTTCATTAAAGTGTATAAGAAGCTTTTTTTAAATGCTTTCTGTTTAAAAAATATACATATTTTTATTAATTTATAAAACAAGTTCGGTACACGTGGGCGTTTTTGTAAACTGACGTTTTTAATGACATTTTGCGCATGCAGAGATCTTGTAATTTTGATCTGTTTCGGCCTTAAAGATGTAATCCCAGCCCCAGTTCCTCTCATTTCTACAGGCCATCATGATCAAGACATCTGGAGTGGGAAAAGATTATTTAAGATTTATGTAAGGCGGTTTATAAAGCTGCCATTATGGCCACAAGAATCTCTGGGAGGAGTTAAATGCTCTGCTCAGGGACAATACTACATCCCTCACTCTGGCCAATCTGACGTTTCTTGACGTGTCGAAGGGGATGTCACTCACACAATAGAATCCCGGTCGAGGGGGATCCATATAAGGCCCCTGGGGGCCACTGCATCCTCAGTGTGTGCAGGACCACTACTGGAGGAAGTTGCTTCTGCTGGGACAGCCTGGACTATTGGAAGTAGATGTGCTGCTGAGTGTATTGATTAGGAAATATAAAACGGAAAATCCTTAGCAGAGCTTTCCATACTTTGTTTTGTTTTTTCCCAATCAAAACGTTCGATGAGGCTTGTTGGATCACAGTCCCAAGACATGGAAGAGCGTCTTTCCCCATCCGCGCGCTTGGTTCGCAGTCCTGGATCCCAAACGAGGATCCACAGCATTGAATCCATTTTGGGATTTAAAGGAGAGAATATGTTTCACCCGGCGTTTTCCTATGGATCAGGAAAGCCAGTCAAAGACACTGAGCACTTGTTGTCCCCCAAAAAGGACTCTAAGAACTCCAAGAACTTTGAAGGTGAGTAAACGACTGCGCAAAGTTTTTAGGGTTTAAAACTGGACGTTTTTGGCAGCACTTCTTTCATTTTCAAGTAATTAATAATCTACACGTACACACTTAAATTAATAAAAAACTGAAAAATTTATTGAAAGTTTTAGGCGTATTTTTTTTATTTAAATTGTAAATGAAAAAGACGTTAAAGTTAGAAAGAAAGAAAGAAAGAAAGAAACAAGAAACAGAAAATTAAATTATTTGAAGAAATATATAAATATAATTAAATAGCCTATATGACGATGTTTAATGACTTTCTAATGTTTTCGCGTGAAGTTAAACAAATTAAAATAATTAAAATGCCAGAATTTTAATTGAAATATAAACATGTCGCACCTTCTCAAGGAAAACTGTGCATTATTTTTATACAGGTGTCTGTAGATCTGCTGTCATGGTCAGTCCGGATCTACCGGATGCGGATGGTGGTAAATTTTCTGATGATGAAAATCCCAAGAAAAAGCACCGGCGGAACCGGACCACGTTCACCACATTTCAGCTGCACGAGCTCGAGAGGGCGTTTGAGAAGTCGCATTATCCTGATGTGTACAGCAGAGAGGAGCTCGCGCTCAAGGTCAACCTGCCAGAGGTTCGAGTACAGGTGAGCACGTGATGGACTTCATGATCTGTGTATTTTGAGAATAAGATGCATATTAGCAATGGGATAACCTTATTTATAGGACTCTGTTCAAATTTTCGTTTAAAATCAGCTAATTAATGTTTTGTAATCAACTAATCAAAAGTAGTTTTAAAGTTCAGCAAATATTGATATATTATTTCTTGTGTAGTCCCAGAGGAAATTTGGCCTTCTTTTTGATTTTATTAGAATTTTATGTTTTGATTTAATAATTTTAGTCACAGCTGATTAACCTCTATGGGGGAAAAAGTCCTAAAATGTGTAAAATTTTATGTAGTTTCAAATATTGTTGAGCAAATTATGATTCAACCATAAATAATTGCCAAAAAAGTTTAAATATAAATATCATACAATGTAATCATAAATTATGGAAGCAGATTAATCAATTTTTGTCAAAAGTGGTAACCTGCAATTGTTACCTTAAAAAGTTATTTTTACACTGTAAAAAAAAAAAAAAAAAAAAAAAAATAATTGTTGGTTTAACTTAAAAAAGTAAGTGCCTTAAAATTTTGAGTTTATTGAAATTAAAAATACAACGAAGGAGATTGGTTTAATCAACAGAAACACAATATATTGTTATCTGAACCACATTAATTATCTAAGTTGATTTGACAAAAGAAGAAAAGTTGTGATAAATCATGAAAATAATTTTTACAGTGTACCTGGTTAACCTATAAAAAGTTTAGTTAGTTTAAACTGATGTATATAGGTTGGTTAAGTGATGTTAAATAATATTTTTTGACTTAAATAAAAGCATTATTTTCAGTGTATTTGAAGGGTTTTTACATATTAAGAGCATCTGAACTTCCCTCACCAATGGGACTTTTCAATATGTGCAACTTTTGCATTATAAACTAAATCCTTTCTTATATCACATTTCAGGTGTGGTTCCAAAACCGCCGTGCAAAGTGGCGACGTCAAGAGAAACTGGAGGTGAGCTCCATCAAGCTGCAGGAGTCCTCCATGCTGTCCATCCCCAGATCAGGGCCACTGTCTCTGGGTAGCGGTCTGCCATTGGAGCCCTGGCTTACCGGACCGATCTCTTCCTCCAGCTCTCCGCTACAGTCCCTACCCAGCTTCATCACCCCTCAGCAGGGAGTACCAGCCAGCTACACCCCTCCACAGTTCCTCAGCTCATCCACGCTCAACCACTCTCTGCCCCATATAGGGGCGGTGTGCCCCCCTCCACCAGCGTATCAGTGCTCAGGGTTTATGGATAAATTTTCATTAGAAGAGGCAGACCCACGAAACACAAGTATCGCCTCGCTAAGAATGAAAGCTAAGGAACACATCCAGTCTATAGGGAAGACGTGGTAGACTGAGAATGATGCTGGACTGAGACACTCAGAGACTTGTTTGCATCTCCTTTAACTTTCTGAATCAGACTCTGTTTGGTCCTGAAAGTGGTTTTCACACCTGTTTGTGGTTCATAAACCTCCCAGAGTTGTTCATTGTACATTACTGTCTTTTTTGTTTTATTTTTTATCAAGAGTTCAATAAAGTTTGCATATAATTCAACCCTTTTTGGACAAAAAAAAGCATTTAAAGAGAGAAATAAATGTCAGTCAAATAATGTTTGCATTATAAATGCATGCATTTAATTTCACTAAATCACATTTACACTATTCAAAATTCAAAATTATGCCTTTAAAATGGCAATTCAGTGCAAGGATTTATTCATTGTTAAGGATTGTACAATGCAGCTGGCCACTTTTCATGACGTTTTGTTGTATGTTTTCACATTGTACAGATTAATTTTGTATTTTATAATAAAGACAAACTCAAAAATATCAAATGCAACCTGTCTCTAATAGTTCTTAATGCTTATTCACATTGTTGAGGTTGTTATGCTATATCATACTAAACTTGAGTTCTTAAACTAAAATAATTAAAAAATATATATTCCATCAATTATGTTTTAAATGCATATTTATTATAAATTAATTTTCATTTCTATCGGCTATAAACTTTCATTGTTAGGGTATTATGTATTCTATATAATCCCAGAATTTGTTTTTTCTAATGAATTGTTTATTATATAAATTGTTATTTATAATATAAATTATTATTTTTCCTTTCCGTTAATCCGGTTCTTACAGGCTACCAGCAGGAAGTCATCATACTGTGAGCTCTCAGAGCGGCAGACGCCTCACTGTGGCGCTTCTCCTTGATTCTGCCGCCATCTAGTGGTTGCGTTTGGAACGTTCTTCTCCGCCCACACTGTGCGATAATAGACAAATGTCTTTACAATCAGTGCTGGGTAGTAACTCATTACATGTAATCTGGATTACGTAATCAGATTCTAACAATTAAGTACTTGTAATTAGATTATATTACGTTTTAAAATACTCGTAATCAGACAAGAGTTACTTTTTTATTGATTACAAACATGATAGCTATTCTCAGTGCCAGTAAATTATTCATAATTAATTGATACTCCCAACTGTTTTTATTTTAAATTTGTTTATTTTATTTTTTTAACGATTTAAGTACTTAATAGTTTTTCATTAAATTCTCGAACCCCTGCAGTTCCATTACGAATCCCAGTCTGAGAAACCCTGATGTAATGTAATATTTAATGCACTTCATGTTGTTGATAACAAAGAATGGAATATAGCCTACCCAGGTAAAAAAAAAAAAAGAATACTAAATAGTATAGTAAGTTTGTATTAAAAGTTGCTGTGGTAACATAACAACTATAGTAATAGGCTATAGCCTAAACAAATTACTTTACCCAATACTGTAAGTTTTCTACAACTATAGGGTATATTACACTACAAGATACACTACAGTTTACTGTTGTAAAAATTAAAGTATACTACAGTATTTATTACAGTTTATCAGTTCACTATAGTTAATACTACAGATGCTGTAGCATTCATTAATACTATAATATATACAATACAGTATACTACAATTTACTATAGTATGGTTCAAAAACACTATAGTATTTACTATAAAATTACTACAGTATTTTTTCAACTGGGATAACTTATGTTTTCTCTCTTTGTATTTTTATATCAATATGGTACGAGATTATCCTATTCAAATCAATGTGACAAGTTAGTCAAAAGTAATCCAAAAGTAGTCAGATTACCCTAAATGTGTAATGTAATGGATTACGTTACTAATTACAATTTTTGTCATGTAATTTGGAATCAGTAACTGACTACAATGTAAGGAATAACTGACGACAGGCTGTTGAATTCTTAGAAAATAATGCACACCCGAGGTGGTAATGCGGCCACAATGCGAAGCGGAGTTTCTAATAATTTCGAAGAATTCAACGGCCCAGAGTCAATTATTCCACTTATACTACGGTTACCACACCTCAAGACACTGTTCTGATGTTGTATTTCAAGACATTTGTCAGGTTTTTGTCCTAAAAACACTCTTGTGTGTGGGACTAATTTCTTACGCATCTCATCCCAAACCTCCATTGCTAATTCCAAAACATCATTTCAGAACTAGTGAAGGAGGCTTGAGCCTTGATAGCAGACTAGCTGATACAGTTATTAACGTAGTTAATAGAGAGAGAGAGAGAGAGAGAGAGAGAACAAGCAAGTGAATCAGCCTACCTGAGTCTGTGCGTCTCTCACAGCAGCAGTGTGTCTATAGCGAAACTATTATCTACCTCAAGAACGTAGTTTGTGGCAAAAAAACATGACAATAATTTGTCGTTTTCATCCTACAGTTTACCATATTTTTTTGCTTGGTCAGTGTCGTTGTAGGTTTTGTTTCTTTTGCGGTTGTAGGCTGTAGGACCTATCCACCTTATTCCTGACTAGCCTACTGCGTTTCGAATTATGGGTTGCACTTCCGGTTTGGGGAACTTCCATTTAAAAAGACTGAAACGAATCGTTTCAAATCATAAGGTTGCCCTACAAATAAAGCTTATCCGTCAGTTTGACTGAATGAGCTGTCAATTTTTCTTTCATGTTTTGTTTTCAGACATCATGAGAATAAAGTAACGCTTGGTATTTTAACGTAGCATGTTATAACAAGAATATCTATGGCAAGATCTCTTTTCAGTCGCTTTCTATCCTCGTGATTATTTTCTTTTGTCCCTTTGCATATCGCTGTAATAGTATGAAAAAGCACAACATATACTGCACATTTGTGGTCTGTTCTCCCGATATAATTTACGATATATCCCATATAATTCACTGGAATGAACGATGAATCTCTGGTTTTTCTCCTCAAATCCTCACGTCTCTTTCCAGGTTTGTTTTCACAGATAAATACAATTTATTATCTGTAAAAATGATGGAAATCATTTTGAAATAGTATCACGCAATGCTGAAGTTCATGAACATTTTTATTAAGGCAACGTATATATCACTATAGTTATATTTAACCCGTCCGTTATTGCTGTGGAAAGAATCGCGCTTTTTCATGGCCTGTTGAAAGTACCTTGTTGATGCTTTTACACTTTTAAATGTCCTTTTAATGTTCGTTGGTTGAAGGGTGAATAGAATAATGTCATCTCATTGTACCCAGTTTAAAAATAAAACGTATTATTGCGTTCATAGAGTGAGTCTTTCACTGTTTACAGTTTTAACGGAAGTCACACCCATAATTCGCGCAAAGCGTCATGGAGCGTAGGAATAAAGGTGGATTGAAATAACTGAAATCATTTGGCGAAGTGATATGGAACTGCAATGCGGTCAAGACCTGCCTGGAACTACTTTAGCCGTGCGTTTGCCTGAAAATAATTGCACTCCTTAGAACGTTGGTCAACCAATCAGATTCGAGCATTCAAAAGCCCCGTATAATTGTAACCCAGTACTGCTTACAATCTATTCATTTTAAATTTGTGGTGAATGTTAGGTTGTGTTCTATATAGAAATAGTTTCCCGCTTTCACTCACCTTTTTTAGTTTTATTATAATCAGGAGTTATTATAAATCAGGGGTTTTAAACTTTTTCATTTTTCAAAGCGAAAAAAACAAACAAACCCAAATACAATGACCTCTTGTGCCTGCTTCTTTACTAAAATATAATGGCAGCTCTCTCTCTCTCTCTATATATAAATATTTTCAAATTAATCATGGTATTATACAGTTTTTTGATATATTTTTTTTCTTACACACTGTAAGATGTGCAAACCTTTAAAATAAAATAGAAATCTCTCGTACATATCATCAGCTAGCTAAATTTCATTACCATTACCAAGACACCTGTACCAAACCCATCAGTTTACATCTGCATGAACACACATCACAACTATCACCAGATCTGACATTTGGCATTTTTGCAATAACGTTATCAATGATGCAATTAGATTCAGATTGATAGAGGTCACAGGTATGCTGAATTTAGTGGCTGTTCATATGTGACAAAGGAGAAAAGCACACATCAGAGTGAAGTAGATGAACTTAACCAAATGAAAGTGTCTCCAATTGACATTTTTCATTGTTGGAAACATCAGTAATTAGAGCCATTATTGTGCACAGACAGCTGAGAGCAGCGAGACAGCTAGACCATCAACAATTTCCTGCCAGTTGTCACAGACAATGCAGAGGTTGTGATTTAGTTATTCAGATGGTCATTAGCGTGCAGTGAAGAGCTTTCCTGTCACCTGCCCTCCTCTGTTAAGTGACTGCTTGACTAATAGGCGGTTTATGGCCAGCCACCTCAAGAGATCAATCATAACCAGTAATAAATTTCCTTTCAGAATGAGACAGGTTTTTTTTTACTCTTCTAAAACACAGACTGAAAGCAAGGAATTCATTATGTTAATAGTCTTTTTCTAAATACAGCCCAGACATTTCAAATGCAAGAGAGCACACTGTCATTTTTATAAACCGCAGATAGCCCAACAAGATAAAGTTTATTAAATATTAGTCAGTTGAACTACAATGCTTACTATGGTGTCAGTTACCAAGATGATGAATTCATTTATAAAACAATAGCATAAAATATACATAATGATGACACTCAGTTTTTTGTGTATTTCATTGAGATCGTGACATACAAAAATATAACATGCTTATTTATATGTTGTTTAATAAAGAGATTTGTATTCGACAGCAAGTTGACGAGTGACCTTTAAACCACAGTCTTTCGTCCTCAGCTTTCGTTGTCATCCTGCATTCTTAAAGCCTTTAACAAGTCAGCAATCTGTATGTGAAATATATAAAAAAGAAACATTCTTGTATGAGAAACAAAGGTCTTCAACAGTATAATTAGATTACTGTACTAATTACTCTCTCTAAAATGTACTGCATTACTTATTACTAATTACTATATATCAACCTCAACCATTTGAACAATACAAGGATACATGAAACTGATCTTTTAATTCTTTCAAAGAAATAATATAAAAATGCATAAATTATTCTTGAAATGACCAAAGTATTTAAAGGGAGAAGGTTACATTAAAAACATAAATGTTAACATTAGATGTTAAATTTGATGTTAAATACACTATTTCTATAGTCTATACAGTTTTTAATGCAATTACATCAGAAGTAACTGTAATTAAATTACAGAAAAAATAAGAGTAATCCCTTACTTTACTTTTTCAATGGAAAAGTAATTAAATTACAGTAATTAACTAATGCATTACACCCAACACTGATCATCATCATTATAAAAACTGTAACCTGTTAACTGTCAGTGTCCTGGTAGCGGGACTTTTTATTGCCTTTTTCCCTATCACAAATTTTAGTAATCATCATAAATGTATCATTTGAATGCTTAAACACTTGAAATTCATCCTGTGAAAACCATTTCTATGCTTGACAGTTAACAGGTTAATTGCCCAACAATAATAAATGTTTTATTTCTGTTCATTATATACACTGCAGAGCAGTTATGTGATAAAAAAACAAACAAACAAAAAAAAAAACGCTATTAGATCAGAACCATCTTTATGCACTTTGCATGCATTTTGCACACATTCATGCATTTGCATTATATCTTGTTAAAGATTTACTTCCTATGTTCTCACCAGTTTGACTTGTCTGCCTCTCTCGTGATCTTCCTCCCACTGACGTCTATTTGTCAGCATGCGCTGGAGCAGTTTAGAAGCACTGATCTCCTCTGTGCCCTCCTGCATGCTCTCTGCTTCTGTCCGTCCTCTCATGAGCGCATACAGGAGTGGCGGCAGGAGATGTTTGTTGAATCTTTCCAGCTGCAAATCTGAGGTCGTCATAAATTTCTCGTCATCGCCTTCTGATTCCTCTGGTTTGACTTGCTCATCTGTGCTTTTCTTGCCCATTAAGTGCCCTAAAACAAATATTGGTCATTATACACTGATTGTTGCTCTGATTTTAAGTAAAATTCATGATTTTAATATAAATATGACTGAACACAGACCAAATTCACACTATATGGATTTCATGTGGTTGCAAAGTGTGACTAGTCCTACTCGCACCTGCTCCGAGCAGGATTCAAACCAATGTTCCCAGTGTGGGAGGTGCATGCGCTAACAAGGACAATAAAATCCACAGCCTCTAGTGTCAGTTACTCTTGAGGCGAGAAGATTGAGGTTTACTTGCACAGCTTTTTTACTAGCTAGCCTCTGTTACACTCACCCCCATAAAACTCTCTCCCCTCCGGGTCACGGCACCAATGTGACTGGTCCTACTCGCATCACTCTGAGTGGGATTTGAACCAGTGTCACTGTCATAGGAGGCGGGTGCACTAACAAGGATGCTAAAGACCGCAGCCTCCAGTGTCAGTCACTAGTGTGCCTCGAGGCCAAGAAAGTGAGGTTTACCTGCACAGCTCTTTCACTAGCTGGCCTCCGTTACACTCACTCCCCTAAACCTCATTCCTATCCGGGTCAAGGCACCAATGCGACTGGTCCTACTCACACCGCTCTGAACAGAATTCGAACAAGAGTCACCATCATAGGAGGCGGGTGCACTAACAAGGACACTGAAGACCGCAGCCTCCAGGTCAGTCAGATTGAGGTTTACCTGCACAGCTCTTTACTAGCTGGCCTCAGTTACACTCACCCCTAAACCTCACTCCCCTCCGGGTCACGGCACCAATGTGACTGGTCCTACTCACACCGCTCCAAATGGGATTCGAACCAGAGTCACCATCATAGGAGGCGAGTGTGCCTCCAGTGTCAGTCAGACTGAGGTTTACCTGTACTAGCTGCCTCCATTACACAAGCAAAAATCATAACAATGCAGTTGATGTATATCTTGAAAACACAAATATTGAATGTAGTCTGGTATTAATGTGCAAACAAAATGTGAGCCAAAATAATCCATAATTCCTAGACAGACTTTATGAGGAAATGTTGAATTCAACACAAGTTCAATAGAACAGAATAAACCTCAATAGAATGGATTCAGACTCAAAATCAGAATCAAAAGAACGTATCATATTTCACCTGATTATCTCTTTATTTTTAAACAAATTAATCTCACAAACATACAAAGAGCCAGTTGCACACCTCCTATTGTCATCCAATTAAGATACGGCTGTTAGTCTGCTCATTACACCACATGGATCCACTTTCCCTCATCAGTCTCGAAGCTTAAGTGACACGAGTATTTTGCAATCACTCCAAATATACATATCTAATAAATGTACTCAATAAACTACCACTGATACGTTTAATCAAGTGATTTATATTATTATTGCCTATAGTGTTATTGATTTCATTTACTTCCATTTTTTAATGGTTTGCAGCTCCTTAGGTTCAGCAACAAATCTCTTTTTATCCAGAACCATTTTCGCATATATGATTCTTTGGACATCAAAAGTTCAAGAGGTTACATTATAGGTCCTTTATATCAACATATTTGTTTCTAAACTTAATTACTTCTTTTAATTTATGGTATATGCACATACTACTTTAAATTTGATATTTACATTTAATTTGTCAACAAGTACTGTTGTTGCACATTTGACAAATAAAACTTTGACTTTAATTGTCAACATTAAGTATTTAAGCACATATCAGTGACTCTAAGCATTTAATATAGTTTTTGTAAATGCAGAGTAGCTTCTTGGATTTTAAAAACATGCAGGATAACTGCTTAAAATTTAATATCAATTTAAATACATTTACTCAGCTCCAAAAACAAAATACACACACATTTAGTATGGCCCAAATAATATTTGGTTTTGGAAAATTAAAAATATGATTTTCACTCACCAACAGCCCAGTGATTTCCGCGTGGATAAACTTTTCCAATTGGTTGTGCGTCTGATGCATACACATCACAGAGCACAACAACCAGAATCATGGATACGACTAATCTGTATCTCCACACGAGGCACATAACGCCCATATAAGATTGATGTCCCTTCACCTTCCTTGATCAGTAGTCCTGTAATTGCTCGTACACTTATTGCTTGTAGAGGCCCCTGTAATGGTGCGTTTGGATAATCAGTTCATTTATATACTAGCTACTCCCGTGACGACGACCACTTAGAAAGTGAAAGAAAATGACGCGATAATTTCGTGCGCTATAGAGAGAAATTGTTGTGTCAATGTCTGAATGATTCGCGTAGGGTGTTACGCTGAAAGTTTAATGCCCCCTCCCAGGGGTTCTGCGTCAGTATCGTGGTGGGTTAGGCTACTTGATATAAAAAAACACAGAATGTCATGTTGAGCTAACCTGTCATTATCTCAGCCACAAGCTATTATGCTCCCCAAGACAGATTCAATGTGAAGTGTCATCAGTATTTCATTAGATGCGGGGTAAAAATAACTTGTAAATGGCTCCTTATTGTTTTAGTTGGCGCAATAGAGTCCCATTGCTTTATGTCATAGAACAATGGGCATAGAAAAAACATTAACTTAACTGGTTTCCCAGTCTGACCAGCTAAATAGTGCCCAAAACGCCTTTTTAAAAAAAAAAAAAAAAATGACCTGGTAATGGACACTGCAGCCTAAAGCTGTCAACAGATCTCCAGTTACAAATTTATTTATATTATAATACAAATTAATTTAAGATATTACAGGCAATACATAAAAACACTGGTTGGTTCTGCAGAAAGATGAAAGATCAGCGTATTATTTTTCTTCACCATCATCATGTTTTTTCTTCTTGTGTGTGTGTGTGGACCTGGTAAACCCTATTTTATGGCGACCCTAGATAGTAATACCAGAGATTTTTGACCTTGTGGGGACATTTTTTGGTTCCCATGAGGAAAACAGCTTATAAATCATAATTGATGTTTTTTGTAAATGTAAAAATGCAGAAAATTTTCTGTGAGAGTTGTGTTTAGGGGATAGAATATACAGTTTGCACAGTATAAAAATCTTTATGTCTACAAATGTCCCTATATAAAACATGAAAACCCAATGTGTGTGTGTGTGTTTATAATTTTTTAACAATTAAGACATAGAGAGTTTATATATTGCAGACAGTTACTGTAAAATAAATAAATAAATGCATTATTGTGGATGAAGTGAAAGCACCTAATAGCTTAAATACCTCAGAGAAGAAGGTACATACAACTGTCCATCAAGTGCTGGATGCAGATGTATAATTGGGAGAAGAATTAATAATTTTTTAGGACGATCTTACAGTAAGCGTGATGAAATTACTTGGCACTTTTCAATGATATCCGCTCTTAATTTCACATCTCTCATCCAGCAAACAATGGCAGAATGGAAGTTCCTGCAAAGCTCATAAACAAGCATATCGTGCCATGAAAAATAAGAAAAGCCTCGATAAATTTAAATAGTGTTAATTACATGGCAAACATTGCTCATGCCTGCATTCAATGGCACTGAAGGAAAACAACACCCCTGGTAACCTCCTAAAAGCTTGTATTGTTCTGTAAACCAGAAAGAACAGATGGGCTTTGATGCTTGTGGTTTCAGTTGGATGGAAAAACCAACAAGTGAACAATGTGTACATGCAGATGAAGTGATATGTGAGCTTTTCTGTGAATTTAAATGATTATATAGTACGTGAGTTATCATATTGGGATAATATTGAGGGATGTATTTAAAGATATAATATTTCATGATAGAATGAACAAGATAGCAAAGCCCGAAAAGTATGGATAAGACCTTGAAGGCACTGTCAATTTTGAAACAGTCCAGCAAAAAGTAGGGCAGGCAAGGTGGATTTCTCATGCTGTGGTTTACGTCATCATCACTGATTGAGACTTATTAAGCAAGTTGTTCACGAAATGAAGTTGAATGTCAAAAGAGAAATGTTAGTTTATTGCAATGAGTGGAGGTAATTATTTGAAAGGTCTTGCAAATCAAATTATGTTGCTTTAAAATGTTGATTTTTTTAATGAACTGAAATATTTGCAAGATAGGACCAATAAATGAGAAACATCTAAACACACACATACACACTAAAACAGGCAAACTAGACAACTGCAGACAGTATGTGTTTAATCCAATTACCCTGCAATAATAAAATGATAAAGTGTAGTTCATGCAAATAAACACAACATCACTTTCACCACTAGATGGAACTATTTGTTTTCATTTGAAGGTTACCAACCACATTACACTAACTAGTCTGGTAGCCTATCTGTTGATGAGAGGATGGGTAATTTACAAAGACAAGAACTTCCACATGGCACTTTAGCCGATAATAATAAAAGCCCAGTCACGGCTGATAATGTTTTATAATAATCTGATTATCTGATTTCATCATGTAAAAAACAAATGCATTTATTTGCAATATTGCAAATGGCTGTATTCTGTATAGTCTGCATTCAAAATCACAATTAAAATGACAATTATTTATCAAGATATTACTTGACTAAGAGTATTGCTTCAGGATATAATAAGCAAACTGCATGAGTAAGTTTTTTCAGGTAAGATTAAAGATGAAAAGGTCAGAAATGAAATGATGTCAACACAACTAAAGACATCCAGGTTAAGTGTCCCTGCATTCTGTCAAACATTTAGATTTTAGGCCACTGCTGTCTTAGGGCTATACTTTGACTAAAAATGTTTGCCTGTATGTAATATCCACCATACTGTTTGTGTTTTTTTCTGATTATTGTGTCCACAAACGTGCTATTCACAATCACTTATAGACATATGTGACCCTGGACCACAAAACCAGTTATAAGTCTCATGGGTATAGCCTTTTTGTAGCAATAGCCAACAACACATTTTATGGGTCAAAATTATTGATTTTTCTTTTATGCCAAAAATCATTAGGATATCAAGTAAAGATCATGTTCCATGAAGATATTTTGCAAATTTCCTACTGTAAATATATCAAAAATGTATTTTTGTGAGTGGATATGCATTGCTAAGGACTTCATTTGGACAACTTTAAAGGCAATTTTCTCAATATTTAGATTTTTTTGCACTCTCAGATTCCAGATTTTCAAATGTTGTATCTCAGCCAAATATCCTAACAAACCATACATCAATAGAAAGCTTATTTCTTCAGCTTTCGGATGATGTATAATTTTCAAAAAATTACCCTTATGACTGGTTTTGTGCTGCAGGGTCACATATTAATAATGTATTTCAATTGTTTACGAGAGACTCCTGTTTATCTACCAGCACACTGCTGATGTGTGCAGCAAAGACTTCTGGGAATCAGGTTTGATCCTATGAGGAGCTGAACTGGGTGGCTGCCACTCACACACCAGTATGTAAACGCATGATGTTAAGCATGTCAACAGCTGAATATTATAATAAAAAATCTCATTCAATAGGAGCATCTTTAAATATTAAGTCCGATCTTGAAGATTATAAGGAGCGAACAGCCATCACCGCAGTGATTCATGGGTAAGTGTGACACAAAACTAACAATGCACAATATGTTCCACTTCCAGCATTTCGCCTTATTTTAAGAGCGTAAATACATTGCATGGTCTTGTTTTGCGAAAGAGATCAATGATATATGATCTCAGATCATTTACCAGCCGAAGGTTTTCTTAATCCAAGTGCGGTGAAAGAATTGTTCTTATGAATCGGATCTTTTGAATCGGTTCACATAACCGGACTTTCATCGGACTGAACGAATGGTTCATGAACCAGTGGTCCGAGAATTTCTCGAGTCAGCTCCACATGAGAACAAAAAAATGAAGTCACACTTTCAAAGTGACCCGGATTAAGCGATATAAAATAACTTTTAAAAAAGTAAATTTTTAAAACACAATATAAAAAGTACATGAAATAGGCTATTTCACTGTATTTCGGCGAGCTACACATGTGGTTTTAATGTTTTATTAAAAGTTTTCAAACATTTTAACTAAAACGTTTACAGCCAAGAGATCTTAGAATTTAAGTGTTGCTTTTTATGAATATCTAGGTTCTAAATTACTATTACTTCTGAATCTGAATCAAGGCTGCACCAAACTGCACCAAGACACATAAATATGTTTATAAAAACGTAATAAACTGTTTTAAAGCACGGCCACGCCGGAAGCACGTATGACGTTATTGCGTCATGACGTAATTACTTCCCCGAATCACTTTTTCTGAAAATGAGCTGTTCAAAAGAGCCGATTTGCTGAATCATAATCGCAAGCGCTTGTGGGGTTGACAGTCTCAAAAATCTCAGAGTCATCTCATTAATTTAAAACAGTGAAGTACAAAAACGTGATTATATAACGTAAATGTTCATTCCATACCGACGCCTTTTAGAAACAGGCTGCAATGTATGGGCAAGCTTTGAGAGAAAACTTCCCAGTTAAAAAAACATCATTATTTCGGTTAATAACAGCGAATAAACAATTCGTGGTGGCTTCATAGAACGTTCTGCAACTCGAATGTTACAGTGTTGGAGCTTGTAGTTTTATCACACGATTTAAGGAATCAATAGGACACAGGCGGTCATGTGACTGCGCTTACATCTCGGGGGGTGGGCAGCAACCTCTCTCCATGTCTTACTGCTGTATTCGGCAGGGGGAAAGCCATGCATTCTCGATCATTTTAGAGCTGTGCTGTCATGAGGGCTGCTTGCACCCATGAGCAACGTTTTGCAATGCTTTTTGACAGCACTGCAATGTATTCCTGAGTCCCTCTTTCATGAATACTGATGATGTTTGTCATTCTAGGTTGTGCTGTGCATAGCTGAATTTGGTGGTGCAACAGCAAGAATCATGGCTGGCCTTCTTGCTTTTGATATTTGCCTTTGCTGCCCTGCTGAGAAGAAGAGCCCTCACATGCAAGCTTTTAATTGAGACACAGTCCTTTCTTACAATAACCCACAGGTAGGTCAGCATCTGTTCTTTGCTCTTTGAATTGATACTTCCGATAGCTGTCATTGTGGAAGGCCAGGAGGGTTGCTGATAATGGTGGGGATTGGGGAGCATACATTACATGCATTTATTGGCCATTGCTGCCGTCATTGTTTTGTGGTATGATTGGAGGTTTTTGTTTGCTGGACTTTAAGTCTGTTGGTTTGTTGTGCAAAAGCTACATGCATTCATGTTCTTCTCATTCCAGAAGTCATCAGAAGTGAACCTCCCTGTAAATGATTCAGGGGCCAGGGCTAAAGAATCCTCATGTAGGCCACAACCACCAATGTTTTCTTTATTTAACACAAGAAATTATCGTAATTTTCTTTTTAATATTATTTTTAATATTGCATTGGAAATATAACTTTCTATATTTTTATTTAAAATCAACATTAAATCAAAATTGACCCCATTTACTTTCTTAATGCATGTCTTGCTTGTATTGGTAATGATTCTTTGAAAAAAATGTCTATATTTAATATAAATGTATTAAAATATTTATATAAAATAAATATATTTAACTAATTTTATATATAATATTTAATCAAAATGCTGTAACATGCTCAACCTGTGAAAGACTTCACTGTTGATGTCATTACGTCGGCCGTGCAACACTATTGGATAATGTTAAAGGGGACCTATAATGCCCCTTTTACAAGATGTAATATAATTCTCTGGTGTCCCCAGAATGTGTCTGTGAAGTTTCAGCTCAAAATACCCTACATTTCATTTATTATAGCTTGTCAAATTTGCCCCTATTTGGTTGTGAGCAAAAACATGCAGTTCTTGTGTGTGTCCCTTTAAATGCAAATGAGCTGCTGCTCCCAGTCCCCTTTCCAGAAGAGGGCGGAGCTTTAACAGCTCATGCTTCGGTTGCTCAGCAACAACAAAGCTGGAGAATCTCTCGCAGCCAAAATGAGGATTGTCAGTAGCGGTGTTCAGCCTTACATTGTTCAAACCGGAGTCGACACTGATGGAGAGACTCAGGAAGAAGTTACAACTTTTAGAATACAACTGGACATTTCTGAATGGTTAGTGGATAAATGTATGTAATTGATTCAACTCATCGACTAGCAGTCCAGCAGTTTGTGAAGAAGTTCGTCGTAAAATGACGGCATGACAACAACACTCTACTACAACATCCCTTCCTCTTCTCTAAAGCAGCCCAACATGGCCTTTGTAGCGTGTTCTCGTGGGAAGGGTTTATGTATATTTTAGGTTAGTGATGTCACCAACCTGGGAAGAAGCTTGTTGTAGTATCTACCAGCCGTTTGTTGTACTTCTTAAACAGTGATTTCTGTAAAAGAAAATATTTCCCTTTGCATTGAACTTTGAGCGTCATAACTTTGCAGATGTTGTTTATGCTCTAACAGCAACATTACACACTAACTAAAGTTAAAAAAGTGAAATCATAATCAACCAGCCCATTAACAAAATGCCAGACAACTATTTAGGCATTGTGTGTTTATAAACTTGCATTCGGTTTGGCTGCATACTGGTACATAGCGCTCACTTTTCACAATACAGTCAATTTCCAATGGATAAAAACTTGTCCCGTCCTTGACTTTTTTTTTTTTTTCTCATTGAATATTGAATATTCAGTCAACAATATTGTTTGTAATAATTCATTATAGTTGGAATATACCTTTCTCCATTTTTATTTAAAGTAAACAAGAAATCAGAATCGACCTTGTTTACTTTCTTCATGCATGTCATTCTCATATTATAATTTTTTTTTCGACAAAAATGGCTTTGTATTATTAAATTGAAATGCTGTAACTTGCTTATCCTGTGAAACGACGTCACTGCTGATGTCATCACATAGGCCTTGCAACGCTATTGGATAATGCTAACCAATAGCCAAGGAACTGTTTTGTGGCATTGTGTTTTTGTAAACTCACATTTGGTTGGGCTGCATACTGGTATGTAATGCCCATTTTTCACAATCCAGTGACTTCTCAATGAATGAAATCTCATTGAATATTCTGTTTTACATGGATATACATCAGATTAATGAAGTACAATAGGTTGCGAATGGCAATTTATGTTGACTTACCATACAAAATCTGCTTTGTACTGATATGTGACTCATATGTTGTCTAGTGTTGGGAATAGCATTTGGTTTGGTATTTTCTGCTTTGTTAGGGTGTCTCAGATTAGCTTGTTTGCTTAACAAAGGCCAAATGGCAGAAACAAGTGCTTATTTTTACATTTGCAACATAGTAAATTGCGCCATAGGGCCATAATTTAAGAAAACACCATCACTGCACTGAATGATTATTATAGATAATGTCACTTGGTTTTATTTATTTTTTTGATGCTACAAATATGCCTGAGCCAAAAGGATTGAATATTTCAGTATGCACCTGTATGAAAAAACAACACGCATACCCGATTCGACTGCATTCTATCTTCAATCTAGCCAACGCCATCATGGGCCTTTGTTCTTCCTGCTTGCAGTCTCTCATTCCAGAAGAGCTTCCCTTCTCCCCTTACACCCCTCCTTCCAGTCACGTCTCATATTCCCTCATTATTTCTCCACCTCTCCTCTGCCTGTTTCTCTCATCTATCTGCCTTTCTCCTCAAATCTGTTTGTCTTCTTTGGCTGCAGCAGCTGGTTGCAGTCTTGAGCCAGAGTCTCATCCCGCGTCCCCCTCCCCCCCCACGAGTGCACGCAAAGACAAAAGGCCAGGGCTGCTTGTCAGAACACTGCCCCCTTCCTCCCTGCGCTGCCGTGCATCTGCAGAGGAGAGAGTGACCTATAGAACAAGAACCAGCAGGCTCATAGTGAAGAGAAAAAAAATCACACTCATACAGAATGGGGCCTGGCTGGACTGACGTCTTGCATAAGCCTTTCCACGAAGATTCCCGGTAGTAGGGCCGAGGAGAAGCGGGGTAGGGCGAGAGCCTACTTTTTCCCTGTTTGTGTGTCTCTGTGTGTGTGTTTTTATACGTGTCACGGCCTTTGTTTTCTCTCTCGTTTGGCAGAGACCGGACACGGTTGCCCAGGGCTGGTGGATTAGGGGACGAGCGACTGATTTTAATTGACAAAGATCTGTGTTTCTCACTGGTTTTCTGGGGGAAAAAACGAGAGGAGGAAGCAGGGACACTGGCTAGAAGAGAGGAACAGGGACCATGGAGAGAGTGAGGGAGAGAGAGAGAGGGAGAGGGGAGGCAGAGAAGGAAGTAGAAACAGTCCAGTGCTGCAGAATGGGGTAAAAGCGAGAGGCACAATCAAAAAGAGGTCAGGTACCGAGCCTGTTTAAATTCTACTTGCTGTCTCTGTGTCTTGTTTTCTTCTGTCAGGAAACGGTGATCATCTTGTGGTTTTGGTTTACACAGTGCTTGTGGGTTTCCTTTGGAATGTGCATCTGCTGTTTGGCTTTTCATTTCTCCTTCTCATCCATCCATCCATCCATATAAACCAGCTCAAAGCCTCTGGTGTGCATGTATTTTTCATAAACATCCTCCATAGTCTTGTGTTTTTCAGGCCTAGCGTATGATTCGGCTCGGCAACGTGAATTGTATACGCATTCTGAACACAAACCTCTTTGGTAATATTAACACACACTCAAAGCAGGAATATTTTGCAGGAATATTGAAGATTTGATGAAGAAACTGGCAGCTCCCGTGTCTCCTGTGTGGCTGCACTGCAGCACACACATTATGCAGGGTGACCGGAACCGGCTGAAACCGGTTTGAGGCAGACGAGAAGGCTAGGAAACAATACAGTCACTGTGCTACAGGCAGATAGCCGACTGCTTCATGGCAGCCAAAATGGCAAAGGGGTCTTCAGGAGTGATACAGCCCTTAGCAGGGATGTCAGAGAGCTAGTCTTTACACACCTCGAGACGGTTATGCACACCAGGGGCGGGAGGCAGCCATGAGAACTGAGCAGATATGGTGACCGTGGGTCACTATGTGCTGTTATTCATAGTGGTCACCATCCAGAATGGTCTTTGGCATGCCAGCCCTCCTGGTGGATCGTTTCTTGATGGGCCCTGCCTAGTGCAAAAAGTGGATTTTTTTTCCCCCCTCTGCTGTCAGGGAGAAAGGAGGAGGAGGGTGGTGGTGTTTTGTTGTGGAGGTGGTAAGAGGAAGGAAGAAGGGAAGCAAAGCAAGATTGTTTGCTGTAGTTGTCGGAACACCGAGGGTGAGGAGTGGCTCATTTGCATGTTTCCACTTCTATATGTTTGCATGTGTATGTGTGTGTGTGTTCACTTTTATTATGTGTGATATTCTATATTATTCTACTGCGTCGTACAGTGGCCTGATTTTAAAGGCCTCGGATAGAAACCCGAGAATCACAGTTGTTCTCCTGTGAGCGGCACCCTCATTTGAAATCAGGCTGTAAATGTGTTTAGGCCCCATACTGGCTTCAACAGCTTAATGTCTTTCATTAAAACCCTCTTGTCCTTGTGTTATTTCTCTCATTCTTTTTCTGTCTTTTGTTTGCTGCTCCTTCTCTGCTTACATGCCTTACCACATTGGCTCCATTGTGTGCAGGGAAGGCCGTCTTGGCCCTGCATACTCTGTGCGTGCAGATGTTATTAGCTGTAATGGAGGCAGGGCTGCAGTGCTCTCTTCCATTTCAATAAAAGCAGCAGTAGCAGGAGTAATGGGGGTGGCTAACCGTACTAGCACAGCACAGCTTTATTTTCCTTATGATTAACACTTTAAATATGCCAAATGGTGATGTTCGTATGTTGTTGTGTTTTTAGTCTGTGCTGATATTGTAGGATCAACCTTATGGAGGACCAAATCTGTTATTTTTTTCTTTATAAAATGTATTGGTCTTTTTTCAACATGGCTATTTTATTAATTCTTTATTTGTTTTATAATTATTCATTTCTTTAATAATTTGTTACATTTTGTTGTTTTTGTATTATACAAATGTATTCTTTTATCAATAATGTCACTTTTAATTATTTCTTTATTCCTTATTTTTGCAGATTTGGTCCTGCATTCTAGTGCCTTTGCAAAAAAAAAATATGCTTAGGCTTAATAAATTCAGCATTTCGAATTCCTCAGTTTTCTGTTTCTTTATTTTTTAATGTTTAGATTGTTTTACATGTTGTATTTGGGCAATTCTTACTATTTTTCAGCGCCTTTATATACTGGATTATTTACTGGTAGACTAAAACTCCTTTACAAAATGCCATGTCCAAATAATTCACCTTTCCATTTTTATTTACATCTATTTAGCCTAACTCAATTTGTATCTCAGTAAGAGGTGCTTTTTATTGTATCAACAGATAAAATATAATAGAATGTTTGTAATAACTTTATGCATTTGGTGCATAGATTTTGAATAGTTTTAATGCCTCGAAAATACATTTAGTTGTGGTCATTTTATATATTGCATAGTTTAACGCAAGAATATAATGTTATAGGCAAGAATAACCTTTCCGGTTTTCCCGCGCATCCTTAAAAATCTTAAATTAGATTTTTAAAATTGCAGGCCATAAAAAGTCTTATTTTTACTTACGAGAGGTCTTAAATTTAAATGACACGTTGACTTGGACATATCTAAATCCCTTACTATCTAATTAGCGTACATAGCCTATTATTTTTATTATTCTTTCTTTGTGGATTTGTTTGTTCACGTGACAATTCGCGGCATTTACGACAGTCACAGCATGTACTGTCTCCTGCACGCGAAAGGAAGAGAGAAGCAGAAGAAATGGGTAAATGTTAGTTCAGTTTTTATGTGCGTAGGGGTGTGTGATTTGTATGGTATATAATGATATCATAATTATTGTTTAAACGATGTGCGAGCTGACATCGAGTTTGTCACTCACACTTTCATTGCGCGATGTAGGCTATGCAGTTATATGCCCCCAAAATTCAAGATAGAGGAGCATATGATGAATACATCATAAGTAGTTATATTACAATATCACACGAGCAAGTGCTGCTTTCCCCAAATATCAGCACGATTGTCAATGTGATATTTATTTTATACAGTTATATACATTTAAATAAACGATAAGTTTCATTGTGAGTACATTTTAGATACAATTTTGTGTCCGTGCAGCAGACAGCGATGATTTTGAATCTGCGTTTTGAACGAATCAGCTTCGTTACTGAATGAAACAGTCGTTTGAACAAATCGGTTGAATGAATAATTCACTCATTAAGACTTAAGAAAGTGATTTGCTGCCACCTACTGGTAGTGTTAGTTTTATATTTAAAGTGCATTTTAATTAAAAAGTTTAAAGTAGAAATCATTTCATATTTAAATATTGAATTAAATTTATGTAGACTAATTGTAAATGCATTGTAAATATATTATTGCCGCTTCTGTTTCACCTGCTGGATGGATTTTGTTGATAATGATTTCATTTGATTGGTAACAGACCTATACTGTGTTATTATTATTCTAATTGAATTTAATTTGAATGTTCGAATTTGACATAAAAGGTGACGCATACATCTAATAAGTTAGGTAAAAATGACTCTGGAAATCAGTTTAAGGTGTCAAATATTACCCCTTAATAAAAATATTGATTTCTGTTACTGCTGTGAACTAACCACAGCACAGAATATGAATAAGCTTCACAAGTCAGCTGTCCACAACAGGTCTAAACCAGCCATGGTACCAGCAAGAAAAACACACTCGACAAAATATCATTTAATCTAATTATTGTTATCAACAAACTTTTGAAACAACTTTGAAAATATTTATCTTATATATATATATATATATATATATATATATATATATATATAATATTGCAAATCCCTAATGTATTACATTTTATTTCTTCAGGTCTTAAATTTGACTTTTAAAAAATGTGCAGCAACCCTATTCCCTAATTGTAATACAGAGTGTAATATAGAATGTCTTTTCCCTTTTTTCTCTCAAAGGTGTTTAGCTCATTCTTATGACCATGGGCGACATGAAAACCCCAGACTTTGATGATCTGCTTGCAGCTTTTGACATTCCTGATATGGTCGATCCCAAGGCTGCCATTGAGTCTGGCCATGATGATCACGAGGGGCAACTCAAACACCATGCCCACCATGAAGAGGACTCCCATGTCTCTGCCGGTCCAGATGTTGGGGTTAGTGTTATTGTTAAGAACGTCCGGAATTTTGATACCACTGAACATCTCTCAGAGAAGGATGTTCATCCCACTGTAGGAAATGGACTGCACAATGGTTTCTTGCCTGTTTCATCCAACAATAGATACAGTAAAGAGAGTAACAAGCTTCAAAAAAGTGAAATCCATGGGATGGCAGGAAATATCTCCACATTCAACCAGTTTAGTCCCATCTCCAGTGCCGAGGAGTTTGATGATGATGACAAGATTGAAGTAGATGACCCTGCTGACAAACAAAGTAATTTACCATTTAGACCAAACCCTCTAACTGGTCTGAGCACAAAGAAAAAAGAGCCTCAATCTCAACTCACCAAACCAGATGTTCCATCTAGACCAAGAACAAATGGCAACTACAATCATATGAAAGTTGAGAATGGTAGCAGCACCAATGGCACAGTGGAACACTCAAACCTGTATGACTCTCAAAAACCAAGAAAAACTGAGGAGCCCTCCAGAGAAACCTCCAGATCCCAAGAAGCAAAAGAGCCTGGAGAACCAGTCATTGAGTTGAGCGCGGCCAACCTCTCCCAGGCCAAGGCCAAATCATCTGCAAAGCTCTCATCCTGCATTGCTGCAATTGCAGCACTCAGTGCAAAGAAAGCTAGCACAGAAGCAATGTCTCCAGACTCCCTTGCTACACCTCAAGACTCACCCAGAGAGGCTAAAGAGATCCCTAAGGTTACAGAGAAATCACCAGAGCAGGAGTCAGCTCTGGAGCTTGGCAAGAAGATGCTTTCAAAACAACCTGAGAGTCCTTGCAGTGTTACCAGCGAAAGCAGCAGCAAAGAGTCTCCAACATCTCCAGCAGGATCCATACCAGTCATTCCTAAAGTCCGCATCAAAACAATCAAGACATCATCAGGGCAGATCAAGAGGACAGTTACCAGAATCCTGCCCGAGTTTGATCCTGACGTCTTGAAGAAAGGTATTGATTCTTCATCCAATGTTGTCTCTTCTCTGCTGTCCTCTCCAACCTCGACTTCTGTTTTCTCATCTCCCACCAGAACAACTTTGCCAACCACAGTAGTAGCAACTTCTGGAGGCTCTGCCATTGAGGTAACTAAACAAATGACCATCAAACCCGTGGCCACTGCCTTCTTACCCGTTCAGCCGTCAAGACGGCAGGCTCCCAAGTAATTAATCTGAAACTTGCCAACAATACAACTGTAAAGGCCACTGTCATACCGGCGGCATCCGTTCAGAGTGCCAGCAGCGCCATCCTCAAAGCTGCTAATGCCATTCAGCAACAAACGGTCATGGTGCCTGCTTCCAGCCTAACAAACACCAAACTTGTGCCAAAGACAGTCCACCTAACTAACTTAAATCTCTTGCCTCAGAATCCATCAACGGCTGAGCTCCACCAGGTCCTGACAAAGTCCCAACAGCCCCTCAAACAAGCCATGTTGGCCCAACAACAACAAAAGAAAGTGTCTCGGGTCCAGGTTCTAACCAGCTCCCAGAGCTCAGTGGTAGAGGCCTTCAATAAGGTTTTGAGTAGCATTAACCCTGTGCCAGTTTATGTACCCAATCTCAGCCCTCCGACTTCTGCCTGTATATCCTTACCATCCCGTGGCTACAAGTGCTTAGAATGTGGTGATTCCTTTGCCCTGGAAAAAAGCCTCACTCAGCATTATGACCGTAGAAGTGTTCGCATTGAGGTCACTTGCAACCACTGCGCCAAAAACCTGGTCTTCTACAACAAGTGCAGCCTTCTATCACATGCTAGGGGACACAAAGACAAAGGGGTTGTCATGCAGTGTTCACATCTCATCTTGAAGCCAATTCCAGCTGACCAGATGATCCTAGCACCATCAATAACCTCCAGTGCTCCCACTTCTTCAGCTAATCTTGGATCCTCCATAGTGGGGAGTCAAGGGAAGGGAAACCCAACCACAGTGATCTCTGCACCCTCTTCAGCCCCTGTTGTTGCTGCCATGCCACTGGATAAGGACACCTCCAAGGTCTGCAAATCGAATCTGAAGTGCTTGGAGTGTAGTGAGACATTTCAGGAAGAATCGTCTCTTGCAATGCACTACCAGCAGGCTCCCGAGTCAGGTGGACAGGTGGGTGCATGTATTATTTGTGATTATTTGTAAGAGTTGGAAAGGTCCTCAGCTTCCTTCTGTGTTGTAGTCGAGACCAGCTCATTTGAGTCAGAGTCCAGGCCAAGACCTGAAGAGGGTAGGGGGGACCTATTATGACCCTTTTACAAAATGCAATATAAGTCTCTGGTGTCCCCAGAATGTGTCTGTGAAGTTTCAGCTAAAAATACCCCATAGATCATTTATTATAGCTTGTCAAATTTGCCCCTATTTGGGTGTGAGCAAAAACATGCCATTTTGTGTGTCCCTTTAAATGCAAATGAGCTGCTGCTCCCTGACCGCTTTCCAGAAGAGGGCGGAGCTTTAACAGCTCGCGCTTCGGTTGCTCAACAGCAACAAAGCTGGAGAATCTCACGCAGCCAAAATTACAATTGTCAGTAACGGTGTTCAGCATTACATTGTACAATCCGTAGTCGGACACTGATGGAGAGACTCAGGAGGAAGTTACAACTTTTAGAATGCAACGGGACGTTTCAGGCTAACGTTGATGATTGCTATCAAATGCTATGAATGGTCTAATATTTTCTCCAAAATATCGCTCGGACAGAAACGCTCCTTTTTTAGCAATTGAGCTTGCCAAGGTCAACTTGCAGGCTATCCAAGCTAACAAGACTCTAAATAGTGTTCTGTGCTTGTGTGTGCAGCCAACGACAGAACAGTTAGCATGCTTCGCACGAACTTTTGTCATGGTGTTAGAACTTGTGAAAACAAAATGACAGCGCAGAAAACTTGCAGCTTAAGGGGAGGTAATATAATGATAAGATCCCCTTCCTACATCCGTAGGGGAGCGAAGTCTGAGCGGTAATTAAGTACTACAACACTGGCTTGCTCTTTTAATTACAGAAGTATTTAAAGTTGTGTTAAAGACCTTTTTAACAAATTGCTTGTGCTTTTCCTTCAACTAAAACAGAAAACCTGCACCATTTGCCAAATGCTACTGCCAAACCAGTGTAGCTTTGCTTCCCATCTGCGGATCCATCAGCACAAGTCTCCATATATCTGCCCTGAATGTGGAGCTATCTGTCGGTCTGTCCATTTTCAGTCCCATGTGACCAAGAACTGCCTGCACTACACACGCCGAGTGGGCTATCGGTTAGTACTGCATTACTCCCTATAATTGTCAAGGCCAAGACAAGCTCTGTGATTTCTAGAAATGGCTTTATTTTTTAAGTATAAGATGTTTGTTTATTACTTATTTTTTTATGCAAAGCAAATTAATACAACACTGGGGGACATTAAACTTCAGCCAGAGATTAGCAAAACTGTGTAGTTATTTTCACTGACCACTAGGGGTGTAGCAATGCAAAATGCCACAATATATCACAATTCAAAAATGCAGCAACATGCATTGATGATATGAAAAATTGATTGCAATAAGAAAAAAGTATTGAGGGAGTATGAAGTCACGACTTCATTGTCATGTATTGAACCAATTTGTAAGATGAGTGTATCCACCCCTACTGACCTCTTTTTATTCTTATTTCTGAGTTGACGTAAAAGCTCCTATTTATGCATAAAACATGTATTGAAATAAAAAAGGTGTCTAAGTGTTTAATTGGGTTTGAGTGGAATATGAAACGAGGGCTCGTCATGCTTTCAAAACAGCAATCACAGAGCTATTCACTGTTATTATACTGCCATTCACCCATGATGGATGCCGCATTAAAGGTGACTGGCATCGATTATGGAAACAAAAATAAAGAGGGTTAGGTTATATTAAAGAATAACACTTTTCTTTTTTCTTCTTTGGCCATAGCTGTGTTCACTGTAGTGTCATCTTCGCTGACGTTGCTGCTCTCAAATCACACATTCAGGGGTCGCACTGTGAAATCTTCTACAAATGCCCCATCTGTCCCATGGCTTTTAAATCGGCCCCCGGTACACATTCCCACGCCTACACCCAGCATCCAGGAGTTAAAATTGGAGAGCCTAAGTGAGTTATTTCTCTATACATTTATAGAATTTATAAAATAGTGTGATTGATTCATGATATCTTCTTTGTCCAGTTTCTATTTTTCGTTCTTGTTGTTTTTTTGTTTTTTTTTGAGAAACCACATGGTTAAGTAAAGGAAAATGTATAAATAGCCAGTCATTAAACCAAATGGGTCATCTGATTTCATATTCTATTTATTACTTGACAAATGAGTTAATAATAGATGTGAAATATTGATTTGAGTTGAAGTAATTTTATTATGTGAGAAGAAACACTGGAACATGAAACACACAGCTATGTTTTTCTGGGAAAATGGGCTGTTATTCAATTGAGCAGTCATTATACAAAAATATTTGACCTCAGAGTGCTACAATATACCAATCAGAAACAAGTATTTCATAGAGCTGTGTAATATTGTTTATTGCATATGAGACTAATGGGTATTTATGCTTTGAAGATGTATAGTGTTCTACCTCAGAGAAAAAAACAATCCACGATGATATTTTCCTATTGTGCAAAAGCACGCGTAGACTAAACACTGCCATCATTCTGACAAAACAAGCTTGCAGTAATTCTTAGTAGTAGTAGAGTGGAGGGAAACTCAATAGGAGTGTCAAATCAGTTCTTTTATAACTCATACGCCACTGACCTTTTCAGGTGCAGAAAGAAATTATGCATGGTGGCTTCAATTAGTGTGTCCTCTCTTTGAACCCAACCACTCCCCAAGAGGCCTGTCATGTTCATCAGCACTTGTTAATGAAAAGACCAGATGGTTTGTTTGCACTTCCTGTGTTACCTGTATCCATGTTGGAAACATGATCAGCTGGTTTATTGACAACTTGAGCGTTTAATGCAGATGTCTGACACATAAATGAGCTGATAAGCTTCCATATGGAATAACTCCTTCAACACAATGCTTACTTTATAGACAGAGAATGTTGTTTTGTTTGGCCTGAGATATTTTAACCTTGTAATATATAGGTGTACATTCCTACTTCTTAAGTAGGAACAGGCAACCAAACATTTTAGAAAATACTCTTTTCACTGACAATGTATTATGTGTTGTTTTGCAGGCTGATCTACAAGTGCTCCATGTGTGACACAGTTTTTACCCAGCAGACTTTGCTCTATACACACTTTGACCAGCACATATCTAATCAGAAAGTGTCTGTCTTCAAGTGTCCAGACTGTTCGATGCACTATGCCCAAAAGCAGCTCATGTTGGATCATATTAAAGTAAGGGAGTCAAATCTGTGAATTTTTTTTTTATTAATTGTTATTTGCCATAATAAATTGTATTAACAGGTCATTTAAATATATTTAAATTAAAATCTTATATTTTTATTTTTTTATTAACTTTAACAAAAAATTAAAGTTGGTATAAGAAAACTTGTATTATTTAATATTAAAAATGATAATATTAAAATATTGATTAAATTATAATATATTTTAATATTAAAATTATTATTTCTTTCAAGTCCATGCATGGCACCTTGAAGACCATCGAAGGCCCTCCAAACCTGGGCATCAATCTCCCTCTCAGCTCCAAACCTACTAATTCCATGAGCCCAAATAACAACAACAACAACAAGGAGAGCAGCTCTATCAACAGCCTCGAGAAGGGAGAGAAGAAGCCAACATCCCCGACAAAGAAGAACAGTAATGGGACAGACCTTCCCAAAAAAGTCCCATCGTCAACCTCCTGCCCTGGCTGGACCTGCAGGGAGTGCGACCGCTTGTTTACACAGAGAGAAGTCTTCATCTCGCACATGAAAAGAGAGCATGGAAAGGTAAAATATAATGAAGCACAACTGTTTTTTACCAGTTATAGTTAGGGGTTCAAGCACGTAGTGCCTATTTTAATTGTTAAAATTTCCAAGGATCAGCATTTTCCCATAAAAGTGATCAGGCAGACCAAACCGTAAGTCATAGAGACTTGAAACTTTGAGGGCTAGTAGTACTCAAACCACCTACAACGTCACCAAGACTCGCCCCGAACGGCCTGACGGGGGCGCTACAGCGGTCAAAAGTACGAAATGGCTCACAACTCCTAAACCATTAGGCGTAGACTCAAGCTCTTATATCATTGGAATCCTTGGCTCAAGACAGACAAGATGCATGCCTCGGATTCGCTCTACAAAATTTTCGGGTATTTTGGATTTTTTGAAAAACCTACTTTTGCGAATTAGTCCTAGGTTTTTGACCCGATCAGAACCAAACCAGTGCAGCGAGATTCTCTGCAGTCTGATTGTCAACAGTTATCAAAAAAAGTTGAAATTCCGATTCGCGGTCTCTAAGTGACATCAAAACGTTTGAGGTGGGTGGAGCCACTTTTACTAAAATGGCTATAACTCGTGAATGGAATGAGATATTTTCACCAAACTTGGCACATGGTATGTAAGAGCTCATTCTGTGGTCACGTGAAAAAGGATGCGGTGACTGGCCACTTGGTGGCGCTATAACAGGAAAAAACATGAAAATGGCTATAACTACTTCACCGTTAGTCCGATCGACTTGAAAATTGACATGCAGTGTCTTCGTCTGAGGTGCCATGACTATGTATGAGGACATTGACGCATCTCAAAACCATGTCTGCCATCGGCCACTGAAGTTTGAGCAGCTATCAGACAAGGTTAACAGAGGCTGATAGGAACAAAACTCGCTGGGCCTGTTTGACTCACGGCCCTAGAGGCCTGTGAGAAATTTGAAAGAAATCGGCCACGAGGGGGGGCCTTCGCATTTTTCATGTGCTTAAAGGATTGTGTATCATGCGATTTTTTTTTTTTTTTTTTTTTTTTTTTTTCGCGCACGTCCACAACATTCGTACCACATAGAACTCCTCATTCTGAGCAACTTTGCCTCTAGGACCGCCGCTGTCCACCGAATCGTTCGTTAAATATTGGAGGTTATTTTTAACTTTTTGGCTCAACCTCGATAAACCCTCGATAACTGTTCAAAAGCTTAAACCATAAATTTCCTATGGTAAATTGCCTGTATTGGCTGTAAATGTTCTTTTCCATCTCTGATCGAGATAGTTACAGGCTTGCTAATTAAAACATTATACCTTTTTACGCATGTGCTTAAAGGCATTAAAGCACTTGAATTTCGATAATTGCTGCTCGCAGCTATATTTCTAATAATTATTCCAAACTCAGTTTATAGAGACTCAGGGCTATCAGAACAATCTGAAAAGTATGGAAGACACATTATGAACTTTATTGAATGTATGTACATTATTGCACACATATGGGCATGATTATAAGTCTCTTTCTTTCTGCTACACCAGCAACTGAAAAAGCATCCGTGTCGACAGTGTGAAAAGTCCTTCAGTTCCTCTCACAGTTTATGTAGACACAACCGAATCAAACACAAGGGACTACGGAAGGTCTACTCATGTCCGTGAGTATCATGTGTTTCTGGACCATCCATTAGTTTCATCCATGCTTGTGATTTCAATTCTAGGTTCCTCACACATGCATGTTCATGCTTAAAACACTTTATTTTACTCTAAAGCTAATCACAAACATTTATGAGTATCATGCAGATCTCTCTTTGGTTTTCTCAGACACTGTCCAGAACTTAGTCGCACTTTCACCAAAAGACTGCTGCTAGAGAAACACATTCAGTTGGTGCATGGCATCAAAGACACAGAGGCCAAGCTTCCAGCAGATTCCAGCAGCACAGAGGTCACCGTGGATAAAGAGCAGGTAACCAACAGACAGACTAGCACATTTTCGTCTGTATTGTCTGGGACTCTTGCAAGTGTATTAGACAGATGTACACTACTGTTCAAAAGTTTGGAATCTGTAACATTTTTTAAATGTTTTTGAAAGAATAGGCTGCATTTGATCAAAAACAGTAATTTTGTGAAATATAATTTTTATTATATGTTTTCTATTTTAATATATTTTAAAATGCAATTTATTCCTGTGATTACATCATTACTCCATTCTTCAGTATCACATGATCCTTCAAAATTCATTCTAATATGCTGATTTGCTGTTCAAGAAACATTTCTTGTTTTTAACATTGAAAACAACTGTGCTGCATAATTTTTTTTGTGGAAACCTTAATACATTTTTCTTTCAGGATTCTTTGATGAATAGAATGTTGAAAGGAACAGCATTTATTTGAAATAGAAATATTTTGTAACATTAAAACTGTCTTAACTGTCACTTGTGATCAATTTAATGCATGCTTGCTGAATAAAAGTATTAATTTCTTTACAATTACCAGTACCATATTGTATATTAGATTTTTTTTAATTTATTTATCGATAGAGGTCAAAATGAGATATTTAATTGTGCATGCTAACTTTGAGATCTGTTAAAATGCTGTGATGCCTTAAAACCATTCATTTTAGTCTTAAATGTTTTATTTTTTTAATAATAACTTGCTAACAAAATATATTATATCAAATACAATACAATATAATATTTATATTAAATTATAATATTAAAAAAATATATACACTACCGGTCAAAAGTTTGGAATCGGTAAGATTTTTAATGTTTTTAAAAGAAGTTTCGTCTGCTCACCAAGGCTGCATTTATTTAATTAAAAATACAGTAAAAACAGTAATATTGTGAAATATTATTGCAATTTAAAATAACTGTTTTCTGTTTGAATATATTTTATAAAGTAATTTATTCCTGTAATGGCAAAGCTGAATTTTCAGCATCATTACTCCAGTCTTCAGTGTCACATGATCCTTCAGAAATCATTCTAATATGCTGATCTGCTGCTCAAGAAACATTTATGATTATTATCAATGTTGAAAACAGTTGTGTACTTTTTTTTCAGGATGAATAGAAAGTTCAAAAGAACAGCATTTATCTGAAATACAAAGCTTTTGTAACATTATACACTACCGTTCAAAAGTTTGGGGTCAGTAAGTATTTTAATTTTTTTGACAAGAAATTAAAGAAATTAATACTTTTATTTAACAAGGATGAATTAAATTGATCAAAAGTGACAGTAAACACATTTATAATGTTACAAAAGATTATATTTCAAATAAATGCTGTTCTTTTGAACTTTCTATTCATCAAAGAATCCTGAAAAAAATATATATATATATTGTACACAATAAATGTTTCTTGAGCAGCAGATGAGCATATTAGAATGATTTCTGAAGGATCATGTGACACTGAAGACTGGAGTAATGATGCTGAAAATTCAGCTTTGATCACAGGAATAAATTACTTTATAAAATATATTCAAACAGAAAACAGTTATTTTAAATTGTAATAATATTTCACAATATTACTGTTTTTACTGTATTTTTAATTAAATAAATGCAGCCTTGGTGAGCAGACGAAACTTCTTTGAAAACATTAAAAATCTTACTGATTCCAAACTTTTGACCGGTAGTGTATGTGTATATATAATATATATATATTCATCAGTTATCTGTCATAAATTATCAGTTTATCATTATCAACCAGAATTTTAAATTCAGTGCATTCTAAATATTTTTTTTAGCATTACATGAAGCAATGTTTTCATTTTGTTTTGTATCCTCAGTTACCCAGTCCTAAACGAAAGCACCACTCTGAAGATGAGGATGCCGAGAGGGAAGAGCAAGTGGAGGAGGCCGGAGGGGACTTGACTCCTGGTCAGCGGTCCAAGAGCTCATCCTCACAACCTCTGAAGAAGCTAAAGATCAATGTCTTCAAAACACACAAATGTGCCGTGTGTAGCTTCACCACCGAGGACATCGTGCGTTTCCACGAGCACATTCCCCAGCACAAGACCGATGTCTCGTCCTACCAGTGCCGTGAATGCGGCCTGTGCTACACCTCGCACCACTCCCTCTCCCGGCACCTGTTCATTGTGCACAAGATGAAGGAGGCCCAAGGACTCGGACGTCACAACGGTCAGCAGGAGAATACGCCTAACCCGGAGTCCAACGATGGAATCCCGGATACTCAATGTAAAGTATGTTCCAAAACTTTTGAAACGGAGGGAGCCTTAAACACACACATGCGGACACATGGAATGGCCTTCATTAAGTCCAAACGGCTGAGTGCAGCTGAGAAGTAAGAGCGAGGTAGTGCCCCCTAGTGGATGGATGTTGGTTTGCAAGGAATTGTTTGTATGTTGAACTTGTAGAAATGTTTCACGTTGTATTCCTTCACTTTGGCCTCTTTGTATGCTCATTTGTTGTGCATACGTATATACATATATATATAAATATACATATATATACAAAATGTATAAATCTATACACACAGAATGTGTGTTTAAAGATGTGTAATATATTAAAAACTGATTTACGTGTATTTAATTATCTATGAGAACACATTTTGTATACTTTATGATAGATGTTTGTATGCGTGTTGGATAGACCTTTTTATAGATTCCTTTTTATTTTCTATTTTAGACTGTTCTCGTTGTTTTCTTGTGAGAGCAGATACTGTCCAAACGGCTGTCTCAGTCTTGGGATGCACTTTCGGTCCTAATTCCCGAACTGCTGCTAATAAAAGTGCACGGAATGTCACAGTTACACTTCTCAATGAGACATTTTGCACTCCAAAAAGGACAATCAGTCCACAACCAACAACACGAGCAGGAAAAGTGTCTCCTAAAGCAGCCGAAAATGGCGTTTGAATGAATTTGGTCATGGAATTGAGCCCGAAAGCTTTTTATGGTGCATTTCTGTTCTGTGAATTAGTCTACTATAATTTAGCACTACGGAAGAACAAGACATGAAAGTAGTTCTTTAAATTTATATATCTCAGCCACTGCCAAGAGGTCGTGTTGAATCAATATGTGCTTTTTAACTTTAAGGTGTCGTCACACCCGGATGATTCTCCTCACTTCATTTCTTCTCAGGCAGCTTGTTTCAAATCATCATCACTTTGAGTTATGTTTGACTGCATTTGCATTTTGGATTATTAACATACTAGAGTGTGTTAGCTTTGGCCTGTTATCAAGAACCACATTTCAAATTCATGCCCATTTAATTTTGAGGTACTTTGGGAAGCTTGTATTTGTAATTTGAATCCAAAACCACTTTGCCCTGCAGATATATGAAAGTATAAATGAAACAAATACTGAATATGTCCATTTAGCCCGTTTCATTTGAAACCAAAGTTCCTTTCCTATACGTGACACCCCACTTGTTTTCTCGTTCGTGGCATCAGTAAATCATAAGTGCTTATATACTATACATTGTGCTCAAGTGCCTCCGGCGCTCAAAAGCCAAATGTAGATTTGACATCAACGTCCTAATGTGCGTGTTTTTTTTTAGAGCAGCATGTTATGGAAAATTCTCAAGTATAGTGTTCCACTGACTCACATGCTAAGTGTGATAAAAGGGGGCGGGGAAAAGCAACAAATGCTGCCTTCACTATAAATGAATGTTTTGGTCAAATGTGAAAGAGCTGTAAAATTTCTTTACATTTTTTCGCTCTGACTCAGCTGTAGCATATAATTTCAACGTTTCACTTCATGATGAGCTCAATCGTGAAAGTACTACGGTTCTTTTTTTATTTGTCCCTCATTCCATCTCGAAACGCTGTATTTTGCTCTCCTTTTCCTTTGGACGGATATATGAGTACTATTGAGGATGCATATGTGCATGAGAGAAGCCATTCACAGTGGTTGTTCTGTTTTATAGAATGTCTTGCTGATGTTCGGTAGACCTTGTTCTATGTTTGTGCAAAAAATAGTTATCATTAATAAATGATACGTAAACAAAACTACATGTCTAAATGGGTATGGAGTTTATTGTGTGTTTCAGAAATGCCTATTTTAAGTAGCTTGAAAGCATTTTCCTGTTAGCCACTGGTCTTGGTCACCATTGTTACAAGGGAATTAAATGTCAGGATTCTCAGTATAAGGGACCAGTGTGAAACGTAATGTGACTTTAAAATTAATCACTGTACTGTAAATCTGAGGCATTAGAGAAAATATCATTTTTTTTTTAAATTTCCTCTGTCTTGTAAAATGTGCTACATGTTAAGATTCATTAATCTTTCTGCCTTAAATATCACTGAGTTTTTCTGGCACATGTTCTCACTTTTTTTTTTTTTATTCTTATTAGTTTTAATTCTTTAAATTTTTTATGTTTTATTGAAATATTATTCGTTTGTCTTTTGTTTCTCCTTAAATGAGACAATTTTTGATATTCAGAAAGAGTATAGCAATATAAAACATATGGGTCATTCCGTTTAAAATTAATCAAATTTCCCCAGCTGATTGTTGATTTTGTTCATTTTTTTTCTGTACAAAGACAAACATAAATAGTGATGAAAGCCAAAATATTAAATGTCACAGATGTATAATGACTGAGTAATCCACTATTTTATAGAGGGGGGTTAAAATGACCATTTTCATCTGAGATTTGGAGCCAAATTAGAGGGGTGTAAAAATGACTTTAGAAAGATGGCAGCATCATTATTTTATTTTTACACAGAGATTGGTTAGTTTATTAGTAAAATCTGTTGACTTTAGCAATCTTTGTTTCATTATATACCCACTGTGACAGTTCAAAAATGGCAAAAAGCACTTCTTGTGTTTTTTACCTCAAGTTTGCATGCCTGTAACTCAAGAAGAATTAAAGATATCTTAATATCCTTTTAAATTCTGGTTCTTAACAAACTTTCCTTTTGGTATCTTCATTTTAAAGGCCCTCGATGGTTCAATCTCAGAGATATGGAGATCTTAATGCGGCTCCATGAGTAAATTGGTAAATTGTACACATTTTCAATGGTTAAAAACCAAATGTGGGTCACTTTGCATACAGCTGATACTTTTTGCATTGAAAGAGGAATGTCTGAAGAATAAATAATGTTTAAACTAGAAATGTATCTTGTTTCCCTCTATCAAAAGAATTGCATAAAACATAACTCCCTGAGTACCAAAAATCCACTGAAAATGGTTGAGGCACATTAACTCTCAAAAGTATATTCATAAGAATCTATATTTCAATCAGATATTTGGAAGATGGGATTTCCTAGACTAAAATTCATGTTTGAGCTGTTTTAACTGAAAGCAACTTGTACTGACGTATCTTAAAATATGTCAGTGTCATTGTTTTGTCTCAAGATGTACACCAGTAATGTTTTTTTTTTTTTTTCTAGGGTACGTTTATAAAAGTTACTTAAATATCCTAATTGAACTAAGGCCTAATCCTGGCTTAGTCTCTAAGCCCTGTCTGTGAAACCGGGCCCTTGAGTTACAGGCATGCAAACTTGAGGCAAAAAAACACAAGAAGTGCTTTTTTCCATTTTTGAACTGTCACCATTGGCATATAATGAAACAAAGATTGCTAAAGTCAACAGATTTTACTAATAGATCTACCAATCTCTGTGTAAAAATAAAATAATGATGCTGCCATCTTTCTAAAGTCATTTTTACACCCCTGTAATTTGACTCCAAATCTCAGGTGAAGATTGACATTTGAGCCCCCTCTACAAAATAGTGGATTACTCAGTAAATATACATCTGTGACATTTAATATTTTGGCTTTCATCACTATTTATGTCTTTGTACAGAAAAAAAATGTTAACAAAATCAAAAATGTGAGCGGGGAGCTCTGGTTGAGGTGACACGGAATGACCCATATGTGGTTTGCATAGCTCAGATGATTTGGCCTTGGAAGAATATGATTAGAAATGTTTTTTAATCAGATTATTATTTTTTTCCAGCAGATTTTGGTCTTCAAAGCAGAGACCTAATCATGACCACATTCACAAAACAAACATTGTTCATTAGCCTCCTGGTGGTAAAGGGCTGATTATGTTTGGTTTGGGTGTGATGAGCAGACTAGCATCCGAGCGTGGCATTTTGATTTCCATGGTCATTTTGAATGGTGGGAGAGTTTGACGGGTCACATGTCCACCTCTTCTCCCATCATGTGTCCTGCTCTCACATTATTTAAACCAGTGAAACAGCAAAAATGAAATACTGTACAAGATGCTACGGTTAACATGGAGTGCTGTCACTCTGATGTACCTGTTTGTTTGCCACAACGCATGTGCCTGGAACGTGACGCTAAAATGCATGGAGGACACAACAACATTCCTTATGGAATTACAGAAAGAAACTCCAAGCAAATATGCAGTTTTGAGTAAGTAATAATGCAGATTTTACTGAAGCATAATTTTTAAACCTCTACCTGAATAGGGGTCATGTTTTCAGGTTGAGCTTTACTTTTTATTCCCAGAATCATAGTGTACATCAGAGGAAATTGTTGCGCTCTCAATTGACAAAAAGTCCCTTTTCTTTCAGGTGCGTAGAGCCAAGAAAACACTTGAGCCAAACAGAAAAAATAGCTGACGGCACACTGAATCCAATAAAGACTGAAGAGGTCTAGAAATACAAAATTTATTTTCAATTTTTGCACCATGCAATTTATAAAATAAATTTTGTATTTTGTATTTTCTTTTGTATTTCTATTTTTTCTGTTTTATTCCCAGAATCATGTTACACTGTTATCAGTCATTTTTATTTAACAATATTAATATTATTTGAAACATTATTTAGAATATTGTTTATTTATATATTTATTTTTGATGTTATGTATAATTTTATTTTTTATATAATTTCATACAAAATGTCTATTTTTATTTTTTATTACTTTTATTATTATTTTACCCAATATCGATTTATATTTCACACATTTAAAATATCTTTGAGCTGTTAATTTTTAATATTATTTTAATATATATATTTATATATATATATATATAGATATATATACACAGTATATATAGTATTTTTATTTAGATTATCATATTATATTTATAATCAGTTATTTTTGCATTATTATTTTATCAATTATTTATAATATTTGAAACATTTAAAATATCGTAGTGCTATTTATTTTTAATATTATGTATTCTATTATTTTATAGAATACATAATATTATTTTCTCTTTATTTTCCAATATTTGGACAGGTTGGTCTGGGTGGTTGCTAGGGTGTTGCTTGGATGATATGGTGTTCTGGCCTAGGTGGTTGCTAGGGCATTGCTATGCAGTTATTGTTGTTATTATTGTTATTATTTAATCAATTTTTTTATCCATTATTGATTTATAATATTTGAAGCATTTAAAATATCGTAGAGCTATTTATTGTTCATATAATGTATCCTATCAATCTTTTCTTTTATCCATTTGTTATATATATATATATATATACATGAACATAGTATGGTGTGATTGTTTTTCATGTCTTCTGTCCTGCTCCACTTGTTCTAGTGTATGATGCGTTTGGTAAGATTGGCAGTGATGTTGTGGGAGGGAACGTGAACCGACCCGGATCTCTGAGAGAGTGTCTGTCTGTGGAAGGCCCAGAGTTCAGGGGACAGTACTGCCAGGTGTTCCTCAAACAGGTACATTCACACAAACCATGCAAATGCACAACATATACACCTCAGTTCACTAAGAAAAAATATTTTATAATATTGCATATTTTGTGTCATGTATCATGCCAGTGTGTTATACAGATATTGCAGTTTGATTAAACAACCTGATATGGTCTCGAATTGAGATGAAAGAGTGATTGTTGGTGATATTTTTTTCTGTTATGCAGGATAGGGTGGAGTATTTTGTGGGTGTTTGTGTTCCAGACTCTTGTACAGAATCAGAAGTCCAGACGCTGGTGGTTTATGGTGAGTGAAATCATTGTGTCTGATGTACACAACAGTATTTGAACAATTATGCTACCATTAAAATATCTTTGTCATTGCATTAGATTCGACAAATGATTGAACCTTGATGCAAGATAATAAAAGAAGCATAGATTTACTGTGGTTCTTCATCATTTTTGTGTGGGGCATGTGTAATGTACACCTGTCTACATTTGTGTGTTTGTGTCTGCAGAGGCATTTGAACAGAAACGCATCTCTTTGCTTCCTTCTGTGCCTTCAATCTTGATGTCGGATTCCACATTGGGCATATTTATGACACAATGCCTCAGTGATTCCCCCCATCCAGACCTATCTGCTATAGTTTGCCTGTGAGTAACACACACACAGGTTTGTTTTTGTGAATTGTGGGGACATTCCATAGGCGTAATGGTTTTTATACTGTACAAACCGTATTTTCTATCACCCTACACTACCCCTACACCTAAACCTACCCATCACAGGAAACTGTGCACATTTTTACTTTCTCAAAAAAACTCATTCTGTATGATTTATAAGCCTTTTGAAAAATGGGGACATGGGGTAAAGTATTTTAAGACTTTTATGCAGTTGCTAGGGTGTTCTGGGTGGTTGCTAGGGTATTGCAATGGAGTTGTTAAGAAGTTTTGATACTTTTTATGCAGTTGCTAAGGTGTTTTGAGACCTAATACAGTTGTTAGGTTGTTCTGGGTGGTTGCTAGGGCGTTGCTAGGTAGATAATAGGGTGTTCTGGTTGGTTGTTAGGGTATTGCTATGCAGTTGCTAAAGTGTTTTGAGACTATACAGATGATAGATCATTCTGGGTGGTTGCTAGGGCATTGCTATGCAGTTACTAACGTTTATTGAGACTATACAGTTGATGGGTTGTATACAGGTTGCAGTTTCTGAAACAAAAACAGTAAGTAATACTGTAAAGACTGAATGAGTTTTTTGTGTCTCAGGTTTGTGTGCTGTGCAATATTGGCACTTCCTCTCATAGCTTCCATCTGTGTGGCGTTAATAAAAAGGAAGAGAATGAGAGAAGTGAGGCCAGTGGTGGGTTTTGCTCAAACCTCAAACACCAACCAATACGGCGCCGTCTTGACTAATGGCTCGGCCAGTCAGAGTAAAGAATGCAGTGGCGCCCCTGATGCCACACAAACGAGGAATCAAAATGCAGAAAATGTCCAGCACGGCATCTCAAAGAGCAAGTACACACAAAAAGACATACAGATACTCTTCTTAGCATTTATAGCAAATATGTATGCCGACTTGACCCATTTTAATTGATTATTTTTTCACCCTTTCCTCACATTATTTCCCCCTTTTCCCCTCTTCTGTCCTCATATTCTCTTTTCTCAGCTGTGTTATCGTGTCTTCAGGCACTCTCTGTGCAGAACAGCAGTCAGGGGCTGCTTCCCACAGAAAGCTCTGGAAGCAGTTATTCCTCTCTGAATGGCATCCGTATCCTCAGTCTACTCTGGATCATCTCAGGCCACACCGTGCAGCTAAGTGCCTGGAGTAACCTGGGTGAGAGTGAAGGGGAGATATCCGTATCCACGCACTACTTTGACTAAGTTTTGTCCATGACTTTCACCTGATTTCATCAGTTTCACCTGATTTGTTTCCATGTAGATAATGATAAGAGGTGGAAGGACATGGTAGAGAAGAACCCTCTGTATGTCTTGGCCTTCAGTGGGCCCGTGTATCTAGCGGTTGACTCTTTTCTGCTGCTGGGGTAAGACCACCTTAGCAATGGCTCATGTCATATTAGACAAAAATATAAAACATTGACGAATGTCAAGTTTTTAGCCAAAAAAAAAACATATGCATTTTGGCCATTCATTTAGACGAGAACAGTGTTTTGGGGGGCCTGAAAATGCAGCCTTTTAAAAACAGTGTTCAAAATGCTAGTTTTTGAAAAAAGAAAAAAAAAACAATACCGATATCTTCTCCTTGTAAACTACAAAAATGCAAATTTGTGAAACGGAGACATCATGTGCATGTGTATTACGTGTTCAGTCTATAGACACTGTTTTTTTATAAAGTGACATTGCCAACTACTGCATATGAAATATACAGCGTTTTTTAATCATTTTCACTGATCTGTGTGAATGGGGATCATTGGTAACATTTTCGTCTGTACGCGAAAACGCAAAAGAAAAATGTTTCAGTTTTAAAGGGTTAGTTCACCCAAAACTGAAATTTCTGTCATTAATTACTCAACCTCATGTCGTTCCAAACCCGTAAAACCTTCGTTAATCTTTGGAACACAAATTAAGATATTTTTAATAAAATCCAGGAAGTTTTTATATCTCCCATAGAAAGCAACGTAATTACATAGTTAAAATAGTCCACGTTATAAAGCAACAATAATACTTTTTGTGTGGAAAAACAAAACAAAAATAATGAATTTATTCAACAATTTCTTCTCTCCCCTGATTCTCCTACGCAGTTTACATGACAGTGCAGGCTTCCGGGTTCTGCGTCAGAACGGCGACTCAGTAGGCGGTTTCATCAGACGTACACGCGTTGCCACGGTTAAACCCCGGGTATACTTCACTTTCCGCGCATCTTTCAAAGTATACTAAACCATGGATTCACGCGGATGACCAAATTCGACGCATGCGCAGTACATTTTTTTCTATACTCTTTACCAGACATTGTGTCATCAACGGGACATTTGCTGGGCAGGATCGGAGAAGAAAAATAGTGCATCCACCATTGCAACATAGTTCACCAAGAGAACAGGAATCAAAAATGATGGAGAAGGCATGCTTCTGAGTTTACTCGTCTTGTTTTTGAATCGCTCTTTACACACTCTTCTTCGACTACTGCACATTATGCTCAGTACTGTGCGTATTGCCACCTAGTGGACTCTTCTGTCCTGACTCTTCTGTCCGCGCGGTCTCGAAATTTGGGCTGCACGCGGACGGGGTGTGGCCGGCCGCGAGCCCTCCGCATGACGAAAATTATGTCATGCGGACGGTGCATGAACGCGGAACGGCCGAAGTATACCCGGGGCTTTACGCACCTGGCCCGAAGTTACTGTAACTTCCGGTCTGTGTTTGTTGAATGGGTCTAGTAGTAACTTTGTCGGGTTTAAGTTTGGCCAAGTAAAGGTTCTTTTCTTTTACTGTTAACCCAAAATAATACTGGCTAGACATAATGTGCGTCCCAGTTTGCATACTTATGCACTATTCTATGATGTTTTTAAGTATAAATAGCGTGAGTTGTTTGTTCACACTGAAAATTCCAAATATAAAAAGTGCACTTTAAATACCCGGATGATGCACTAAATTAATGGAAAAAAACGAAGTGTGGAATGCTGGACACTTCATGCACTCAACTGTTGCAGCTTTAAGTGCGTTGTAGAGGGGGAGGGACTATTAGACTCCGATGTTGAATGACAAAATGAACTTGCATAAGTACATAGTGTATAGTGCGTCATTTGGGACGCAACTATAGTTTTAACTTGCTAGCTAATGTAATTTGCTTGCTATTAATTTTGCTTGTTATCTAAATAATTTACTTTAGAGTGACTCTGTTGTTATTGATTCTTTTTGGAAATCTAGCGGAAGTTAAGTTTGGGCCACAAAATGTTTGTTTGAAACCGTCTATTGACCAACACATGAGTAGCATGATGCATGCGTGTGATGCAGGAGCCGGCCAATACTGAGTCGGCATTCTAAAACATTTTATATGGTTGCTAGGGCGTTGCTATGCAATTACGAAGAAGTTTTGAGGCTTTTGGTTGTTTTGAGGGGTTGCCGTGTCCTCCTAAAACATTTTTCCCCCAAGGCTGGTGTATTATTGCAATTGTTTTCAAGCGCCGCTTTTTTATAAAATGCAAACTGCGTGACGAGGTATTTCACACTCAGCGTTTTTACCGGTCGCCGAGAGTCGAAAAATTATCTGAATAATCTGTAAATAATAATCTGTAAAAAAAAACGCTGCTGTCACGCGTCCACAGCAAGGCTTTTTCAGAAGAGCGCTGGCTAAAAAATGGTTTGTGGACAGACAAGACCTAAATCGAGAAAAGCTGTTGCCAATATGGCAATTCTGTAATGTATTTTCCCATTGGAAATTATAAGAATTATTGGAAAATTAAGTAATGGCATTATTTTTATTCATTTATGTGCATTTGTTTTTAAATAATATGCTTGTATTTATTCATGAATAAAAGTTGTGATTTATGTTTCAGAAAAATAAATGCAGGTATATTGTACAGAAAATGCCCAGAATAATTGTGTACAATTGGTTTATGATAAGTAGGGTATTTATCCGTGATTTACTAAATTATGCATAATTATTACAAGCAATTAACCCTATATAGTAAGTACATGCAGTTAATTAATATTACTCATTACTTATTTGTGTAATTAAACTTTAACGTCACCTTGAAATAGTGTTAACCACAACATTGTTTAACCATGTTGCTTGATATAATCTTGCTGCTTGTAAGAATAACTGGTTTATTAATATTGACAGTGACTTGTTTGTTTGGTTGTGTCAGTGGTCTTCTGAGTGCCAAATCACTGCTGAACTCCATCCAGAGGTCAGATAACACGCTTAGCTTCAGTCTGGTGGCTCATTTCCTCTTCAAGCGGTTCAAGCGGTTAGTTTTATCTTCATAGCTTCCAGTCAAAGTGCATGTTAGTTCTACACCATTTTTTTTCAGGGTTGATTTTCTGATAATCATCTGCCTTTTATGCTGACTGTTTCTTGCCAGGATTCAGCCTCTCCACCTCTTCATCGTGTGCCTAACCATTGGACTCTTCTCTGTTGTTCAGAGAGGGGTGTTCTGGTTCATAGCAGAGGATGAGGTCTTCAGCTGTAAGAAATACTGGTGGTCAAACCTGCTCCTCATCAACAACCTCTTCACCATCACAGACATTGTACGTCTTGAATGATCTGATCGCTTCACTTCAGATCATTGCAGCATATGTATAAAAGTATATATGACATTATGACAATGAAAAATTTTTTTTTTTAAGTGTGCACCCTGGACATGGTATCTCTCCATTGACTTCCAGTTCTATGCAACAACACCTTTTCTGATCTTCCTATACAGAATGTAAGTTCAGCCCTGTATCATAAATACATTATTTATTACACACCACCCTTTATTTCTCATGTTAGACATGTGGGTGAATTTTATGAAAACATGTCAAGGTCATATTTAACCCTAAAATTTAGAGAAGAAGAAGAAGAAAAGAAAAATTTACCCTTTTAAAAAAGTTTTTTAGTATCATAATTACAGTAATTTGCTAATTTATTTTATTATTTTTTTTATTAATTAGATTCTAACACAGTAAAGGCATTATAATAAATGAATAAAGTAATCTAATAAAAAATAAATTAAAAGCAGTACAACAAAAAGTATTGTTGTAAATACTTTAAAATAATTTCATAGGTTTAAAGATTTGGGCACATTAAGATTTTTATTTTTATGTTTTAGAAAGAAGTCTCTTATGCTCACCAAGGCTGCAATTATTTGGTCAAAAATACAGTAAAAACAGTAATATTGTGAAAAATTATTACAAAAAACTGTTTTCTGTTTTAATACATTTTAAGATGCAGTTTATTCCTGTGATGGAAAAGCTGAATTTTCAGTAGCCATAACTTTCAGAAATCATTCTAATATTCTAATATTGGTACTCATAAAATATTTCTTATTATCAGCGTTAAAAACAGTTAATTAATATTTTTGTGGAAATTGAGATACTTTTTTTTTTCAAAAAGTTCAAAATAAAAGCATTTATTTGAAATAGAAATCTTTTGTAACTTTATAAATGTCTTTACTGTCACTTTTGATCAATTTGCTGATTAAAAGTATTAATTTTCAATGAGATTTTATTACAGTATTATATTACAGTAATGAGAATGCAATGCAAACCATCTTAATAGTTCTAAAAACTGGCTTTGTTTTCTTTAAACAAACCATGATTTAAAATATAAGTAAAGTATAAAATATATGTTCTTGACAGATTTTGTGAGATTCACCCATGTAAAGGTTGCCAGTTGTTTCCAGGTCATAATCAACAGCTCTTTGCTTATTTCCAGGAACAAAAGTGTGCTTGTCATTGTGTCGTCAGTTCTCCTAATGCTCTCCAGTGTAACAGGAGCCCTGATCACTGGTTTCCTGCATCTTCCTGTGCACCAGCCAACCACACTGTAAGAGATCTTCTTCTTTTTTTTTATTTCATCACTGAGAAAACAGAGACAAAATTGCATTTTTAAAATGCTGATTATGGCCTCTAGCAGCTGCCAATGCAATGCAGAGTCAGTTTGAGTCTGATTTTTGTTCCCTTAAATGATTAGTTCACTTTAAAATGAAAATTACCCCAAGCTTTATTCACCCTCAAGCCATCCTAGGTGTATATGACTTTCTTCTCTCTGATGAACACAATCTGAGAAATATTAATAAATATCCTGACGCATCTAAGCTTTATAGCGGCAGTGAACGGGAAACAATGAGTATGAAGCTTAAGAAAGTGCATCCATCCATCATAAACGTACTCCACACGGCATATGAATTGAGTGGTTTAGTCCACATTTTGTGAAGAGACACGATCACTTTATATGATGAACAGATTTAATTAATTTATTGATCAGCAAACATAAACAGAAGCTCAACCATACTTGTTTTGACGTGCCTCATTGTTTCATATGGAAGCTCAAACGTGCTGCATAACACACGAGAATGAACCTCATTGGTTTGAGCTTCAGTTTACCATAACTGATATGTGCGTTTATAAATGTTTATATGAGAATAAAAGCCTAAATTCAATCTGTTCTTTCAGAAAATTTGGACTAAGCCGCTCAATTCTTATGGATTAGTTTTACGATCTCTTTATGAACTTTTTGAAGTGTCAAAGTGGTAGTTGCGTGGACTGTTAATGGAGGAACGGAAATCAGATTTCTTTAAAAATATCTTCATCTTCAAGTTTTAAGTGTTTGGAACAACAGGGTGAGTAAATGATGACAGAATTTCATAGTCAGGTGAACTAACCCTTTAAATGTTACCTAATGTTGCTTTTTAAATGTAATTCATTAATATTCTGTACTGGTTGGCTTGTTTTCAGGGCATATGAAAGCTACTTTCAGTATTACTACAACAAACCCTACACAAGATATGGGCCGTATCTGCTGGGCATTCTTGCTGGAATATACATGACAACCAAGAAAGAGACACTTATAAAACAACAGGCAATGTCTTTAATACTTTTTATTGAGTCTCAGTATTCGTTTTTACATCTAAAATGAGTTTTTGTCACATAACAGATCATTTTTTTTATGTGACAGTGGCAGGTAGTCATAGGTTGGCTCTGCTCCCTGTCAGTCATGGTCCTGTTAGTGGGATTGGCCTATGTGCTGAGAGAAGTCCCGCCTTATCCATCCCTTCCTCATGCTGTTTATCAAGGGATGCACCGCTCGCTTTGGGCCCTGGCTCTGGTCTGGATCATCCTGGCCTGTGAGGAAGGACACGGAGGTAACAATAAGAGCTTTAAAAACTCAAACTGTAGTAAAAATGATAAATAAGGCATAACGTACAGTCAGCTAATTATTATCACAAAAAAACAAACAGGAAGGGACTTGTAGGGGTTTATTTCTGTGGTAAAAACTAGCTGACTGTACATTATACCCATTATTACATGGCTGCTACCAAATAAATAAACATTGATTTGAATTGAAATTATTTTAAATGAGAGGAAAGAGACTAAATTGCGATATGAGGCATGAAACCAGCTGTGTAATAATAACAAATCATTTTAATAAGCACCTTTCAACCATAATTAAATAACTGCCAGCCAAATAAAAATGCATGTAAGTGGTGTCTGTTTAAACGCACCTAAATATTTATCTGTCTGTACAGGGTTTGTGGATAAAATTCTGTCTTTAAGCCTGTGGGCTCCTCTGTCTAACATCAGCTTTGCCTGTTATCTGATCCACCCCATCATTATTATACTGTACAATGGCAAACAAGAGACTACCATGCACTACACAGACTTCAACTTTGTAAGTATTCTCTCCAAATAAATGCAGTTGAGAGTGTGCAGGACAGTTACACTGTTTAGTTAAGGTATTTCACATCAAATTGCATGTGGATGTATAATAAATGGACCGATTAAGCTCACACATCATATAAGCTCACTTTACTTATTTATTTATTAAGATTAATAAATGCTGTAGAAGCATTGCTCATTGTTGTTAGTTCATGTTAACTAATAGTTAACTAATGTTAACAAATTAAACCTTGTTGTAAAGTGTTACCATTTTTTTAAAAGGGGCCACATGCAGAATTCAGAAACCCTTGTTATTAGCGACACCGGTGGCCGTTAAGTGAACTGCAGCCAGCAGCTCATCACTAGTGTTATGAATAAGCTGGTGTGTTCCAAAACAATGACAAAATTCGCATTTAGGAGATATAAGCATTCAAAACTTAAGCTGCGTCCGAAATCGAATACTACTCTACTATATAGTACGTGAAAAACAGTATGCGAACAGAGTAGTATGTCCGAATTCATAGTATTCGAAAAATAGTAGGCGAAAAGTACCCGGATGACTTACTACTTCCGGCAAGATTCTGAAGTGCGCATACGATGGACACTTTACTATCCCATGAGGCCACGGGAGAGGATTTGTGAATGGAGTTGAAGGGACGTAACTGACGATGGTAGGTCATGTGACGGTAAAAACATAGCGGATGTAGTACGTCCGAATTCATTCATACTACATGCATTCGTACTATATAGAACTACTTTTTCAACGGTCGTGAAGTAAATTACTCTTCAGTACGCGATTTCCTTAGCCTTAGTCTCTCACTTCCGCTAAAATGGATCACGGATTTTCATGACATCACATCACACTTCAGCTTCTCATCAAATCTTCTGTCCAATCAAATGCTCTTTAGAATCTGAAGTCCCGCCCCCTCCTACACTATCAACAGACACTGAAGCTGCGGCTGAAATCGGCCATTTCTTCACACATTTACTAGTTTCTACATGTTAAAGTGCACATTGTGCACTATATAGGGGATAGGGAACAATTCAGACAGTGTAAATATGCTTTCATTGACGCGAATGAAGCCCGTGTTTGCGTTAGTATAAGTAAACCGCCGCAGCGCAAGCACAGTCTGCTCTGGCCCAGGGACACGAGAGCACAGAGCGGATCATATCCGCGAGTCGGCTCAGACCAGGAGAGGTATCGGACCCATTTAAATTCTGCACAGAATGCTGTATTTTAAAGTGATACAGAGGAGATTAGGAGGATAAACTGTTAGATATTAAAAGGAAACAGAGGTTTTACCGAGCTGTGATATAAACAAAACGCTATTGGCTATTTTAAAAAAGGGATGGGGCTGTTCGATATATATCGCCCTGTCGTGCTGTTTCAGTTGAAATTACATCAACACATTGAATAATGCTGCGTATTCCAAGACACTTCAGCGGGCCTTTAAGATTCGTTACAAGAGATTAATACATGAATTAATACATGTTTTTGAAAAATATCTCTTATGCTCAACAAGGCTGCATTTATTTGATCAAAAAATACAGTAAAAACTGATATTGTGAAATATCACTACAATTTCAAATAACCGTTTTCTATTTTAAAATGGTAGTCCTTTTAATCAGCATCATTACTCCAGTCTTCAGTGTTACATTTCTTATTAACAATACTGAAAACAGTTGTTATGCTTGATGTTTTTGTGGAAACTGATTTGATGAATAGAAAGTTCGAAAATTTGTTGGGAATGGAAATCTTTTGCAACACTGTAAATGTCTTTACTGATCAAGTCAAGTTATGGCATTTTTAATTAGCATTTTGTCTTCTTTTCTCTTGTTTTCTGTCCACAGTTCTACCTGTTTCTGGGTCATCTGCTGTTGACAATCTCTATAGGTTACATGTTAACTGTGCTAATTGAAAAGCCATATCTCTTCCTGTCAAAACGATAGGTCGTTCTTCATTCCCTCAAAACTGGAAGGTGAAGAGAAGATTTACATTTATATATATTTAAGAGACAAGTGCAGTATATTTATTCATTTATTCCCCTTGTACCTCATTTCATTCTGTGAAAGCTGTGGATTACTGTTTATGAACATGTTAGAGAGCTTTGGTGTTGTTATTTGAATGCATAAAATAAATTATAGCCTATATTGATGTACAGAATTAATAGTTGAATTGCAAAGCCCAATGCATTGTATGTTGTCATATAGTTGTCACTGACTGTTTTTTTTTTTTTTTTTTTAGTAATGTAAGAGTCACACAGAGAGTAAAAACAATGTACTGTGATGGTACCATGGTAATGATGGCATTGGATGGTAACAGCACTTGATGTTACCAGTGTTGGGGAAAGTTACTTTTAAAAGTAATTTGTTACAATATTGCATTACTTCATAAATAGTAACTAATTGCATTAGCTACTTTCATTTTGAGGAATAGTGAATATGTTTTTGTGCAAGTGAGTAAATGCATGCTCACATTTAGTCTAGAACTACAATAACCATCATGTTCACACAGCGCATACAATGCCTCGGTACTTACTCACAATTTCTTTCAACATGGGGACAGGAGAGTTGTCAGTCAATAAATGGGAAAACAAAGTAACTTGCGTTACTTATTTGAAAAAGTAACTCAGATATTTTGTTGTAATTTTAAAAGTAATGCATTACTTTACTAGTTACTTGAAAAAAGGAATCAGATTACATAACTACTTGTAATGCGTTACCACCAACACTGTTTTTTGAGGTACTGTTTTTGCATACTGTGTAGCAGGGAAGTATGCATATTATGAAGCAGGAAATGTGTCTCCGCTGCAAAAGTGAAATGATGTCATGCGTGAAATGAGCTGATGTCATGGACAAGCCTGAGTACCTCAAGTGTGAGCAGCTCAAGACAATCAAACACTGACCAGACGTCAGCATCTGAAGTTGAGGCGACCACATCTTAATAGCAGGAAGTGAAAGATGAGTCATTTAACAATCCATCATTGTAAATTAAAAAAATTAAAAAATCACAAATCATCCTATTAGTCAACTCAGAAAAGAAAGCTTGCTAGGAAAAAACACTTAACTCATATATATTTACAAATATATATATTTAGAAATATTTCTGAACAAACATGTTATGTTCCCACCTGAGTGCCTGCTGTAGGTAAGCCACAACATCTGAATCATATGAGGACATTTAACATCAACATTTAAATAAAAAAATGAAAAAGAAAATTTTAAGCATTATATAATAATGCACTCATTTAAGTTTTTATTTTTTAATGGTGATTCTCATTAGATTCTAACACAGTAAATGTACTATAATCAAAATAAAGTATATAACCCACTTGTGTGCCCACTGTAATCAGGCAAGCCACAACATCTGAGTCATATGAAGACAATCAACATCAAGTGGTCAATCAACTCTTCAAGAGGCCAGTTAGCTATTTGACAACTTAGAAATTACAGAACTACTTTAAAACTTCATGCAACTCATTTTGACTTTTGTGTGACAAGTTCAAGCTCAAATTAAAGTATTGCAATAACTCCAACTTCACACCAACTTACTGCACAGTATACAATATCTTACTGCAATAAACCTCAAACTTAATATTTCCAAAATTGTGTTAAAAAAATGCAGGTCCAATAAAGCAGTCAAATGCATTGCACTGTGGGATACAGTATTCCAGTAAGTATGCTTTTTGTTTTTTGTTTTTTCGTCTTTTTTAGTATGTTCTGTTTGAGTATATGCCCAGCTAACAGAATTTTGTTATAAGAACGTTCTCTAAATATTCAGTGTTGGTTCTGGGAACGTAAAAAACGTCCAGTTTTCTTGACGTTAGAGGAACGTTTTTATAAGGTATAATGTTCCTCAAACGTTCTTTCAACTTAATTTTGATCTAAAATTCAACATTCTAGGAACGTTGATTTGTAACATTCCAAGAACATGAAAATGTTCAGTTTCCTTAATGTTAGTAGAATGTTATTTAAAGGTTAGTATGATGTTCCTGAAACATTCTTTCAATCATTCAAACACCTGCTGTGAACAAACACTGAAAGAAAGAGAAATAAGAACACAAACTACAACTTTCTTCAGCCACAGCCTTAGATGAACTGAAGATAAAAGACATTAAAACTCTGAAGATCTGATTAAACAACTCCACAAACAGCATTACCAGCTTCACTTATTACTAACCAGACTGACTTTCTGTCAGATGTCTACAGAAGTTCTTATTGAGAATTAACAGAAGTTTAGATGTTTCGTTTGAGGTCACCATCATGGAGATTGGTGGTTGCTTTAGTTGAGCTCTTGACCCCTGACTATTATAGAGTCGCTTCTTTATCAGCAATTGCATGTGTTTTCAGAAAACATTTCTGCATTGATAAAGAAGATCAACATGTCTGTTTTAATAACAGACAAATGATTGCATTAAAGTGGTTTAACCAACTTTTTGTTTCTGTAATTGCTAACTTAAGAAATTGAAATGCTGTATCAAACCCAACCAATGTGAAAAATATAGCTTGGAATGTTGTCATTGTTAACTTTTTAAAACATTGTTTTTTGTCATTTATCACAGACATCAACATTTCGCATATGAAACACAACAGTTTTGGACAATATTACACAAATCACTTCAATGTTAAAAATGAATTGTATCACATTTTTGAGTTTATAATTTGCTTTTCACATAACACTTCAACACCAAAAGAAACAAAAATTACAAAAAAAAAAGCAGTTGATTAAACCACTTTAATGCAATTGTTTGTCTGTCTTTATCAATGCAGAAATGTTTTCTGAAAACACCAGCAATTGTTGATAAAGAATCAACTCTGTAATAGTCAGGGGTCAAGAGCTCAACTAAAGCAACCACCAACCTCCATGATGGTGACCTCAAACGAAACATCTAAAACTTGTGTTAATTCTCAATAAGAACTTCTGTAGACATCTGACAGAAATAAAGTCAGTCTGGTTAGTAATAAGTGAAGCTGGTAATGCTGTTTGTGGAGTTGTTTAATCAGATCTTCAGAGATTTAATGTCTTTTATCTTCAGTTCATCTAAGGCTGTGGCTGAAGAAAGTTGTAGTTTGTGTTCTTATTTCTCTTTCTTTCAGTGTTTGTTCACAGCAGGTGTTTGAATGATTGAAAGAATGTTTCAGGAACATCATACTAACCTTCAAATAACATTCTACTAACATTAAGGAAACTGAACATTTTCATGTTCTTGGAATGTTACAAATCAATGTTCCTAGAATATTGAATTTTAGATCAAAATTAAGTTGAAAGAACGTTTGAGGAACATTATACCTTATAAAAACGTTCCTCTAACGTCAAGAAAACTGGACGTTTTTTACGTTCCCAGAACCAACACTGAATATTTAGAGAACGTTTTTATAACAAAATCCTGTTAGCTGGGAAGGTTCTACATTTTTACATTTAAAATAAAAAATAACGTCATTTAGTATGATTTATAAGCCGTTTTCCTCATGGGTACCAAAAAATGTCCCCACAAGATTAAAAAAAAAAAAAAAAAAAAAAAGTGATATTAGGCTACTATAAAAGCCATGTAAGAACCTTTGGGAGGCGGGAACTCCTGGGGACACGTTATGAATGATACTCAAACAAATCAGTGAATCAGTTCCTTCGAATCGATTAATTGAATCGTAAGACAGCTCGCTACAGAATTGGACTTTCTAAAGCTAAAAAGGTACATGAAAGGAAATTTGAGACTCTTAATGGTTATATATGACATTTCTACAGTCAGTGAAGTGAAGGTTTATTCAGGTTAGTCGATAGAGGAAAAAAAAAAAGCCTGACATCCATCTTTGAAAGAGTAGCCTAGCATATAGAGCCTATTAAGAGCACCACGTTTATATTTAATATTTGTTATTCGATAATGTGCTTAATCTTTTCAAGAAAAAACATCCTAAATTCCGTGTAAGGTTATAATATAAAAGATGCCATGATAAATAACAGGTCTAAAGCGCAACCTTGTGGATAAAATGAAGAATGACGTGTTTACAAAAGATGAATATGATTTAAGAAACATTATCAGGATTGCATAGCCTACCACTTTTGGTCATGAGCATAACATGACTCCTCCACTAAAGTATGCTTTACTGGCACTGTACTTATGACGTAATCATTAGCTATTTGAGAGCTGTGAAACCGTTTTAGCAGGTGGTCTTGCCCACAGTGTTATAACTGCATGGTGACTTTATTTGTCAGAATGTCTTCCAGCTGTTGATGGATGCTTCTTAGATCAGTCTTCTTATTCAATATCATGGATGAATTCACATATGACAAATTCAAATCAAGGTCTGGTCCAGTTAGCCCCTCTGAGTCAGTTTGTCCTGACATTTTTTCATTAAAGAGTGCTTTTTTTTGGGCCAGCTGGAGCGTAGTCCTGAGAATGAAGTCAAAGGCTGCCCCTCCTTTAACCCCCTGCCGTGCACGTATATCGCGTATACAGTGATTCATATGGTGCAGCAAGAAGATGCCCTGTGCAGCAGCACATACTAGTGAAGTTATATTTAACTGACTTTAGAAAGCTGACACTCTGGACGTTTTCCATATCTCCACTCAAGAATGCTTCAGGTTCTGTGCCAGAACAGGACTAGATCTGTAAGCATGTGTCTGGATTGGGAATAACAACACAATTAAACACTTAAACAAGACTGATTGCACAGTGATTTGTGATATAACCTAGTACGTTAGAGTGTAGAAGTGTTCAGGAGGAATAACAACATGGGTCATGCTGGTGCGTTTAAGTATAGGGAAATGACCCAAGTATGTGTGTGTGTGTATATATATATATATATGAGAAATATTTTTTTTCCAACTGGGTTTGATCTCACACACACCACACGTACACTACCGTTCAAACGTTTGAGGTTGGTATTTTTAATGTTTTTGAAAGAAGTCTCTTATGTTCACCAAGGCTGCATTTATTATTTTTCAGAAATACAGTAAAAACATATTATTGTGATGTAATTTATTCCTGTGATGGCAAAGCAGAATTTTCAGGATTTCTTTCCTGTCCCTTTTGTTTAATGAAAAATATTAATAAAAAAACAGTGTAACTATAAATGGATACCTTCCAAAGTGATGAATTAAGAGATTAATAAAGATTTATTTATCAGACCTCTTATTAAATTTCTTCTCTTTTATATACAGTATATTTCTCAATATTTTGTATTTGAAAAGATAGATTTTATTATAATTGAATACTAATGTTGGAATGATTTCTGAAAAAAATTAATTGATAATCGAAAGTTGGTTTAACAATATTAATTCTCTGTAATCCAGAATTTAAAAAAAAAAAAAATAGCCTGACCAACTGTTTGTATGTTTGGTTATTGAACAGATGCTGAAAAATATCAATTACTAAAGCTGTATTGCATTTTTTCCCCTCTTTCTTAAACTGATGATGTGAGATTAACCTTCATTTAATACAAATTTTTAGGCTATTCACTTACTGTAATACGTCAACACTCAAGCCCTGTGCAATCTGTTCTTAACATTGTTTAACACACGTGTGTCTAAAGTGCTTTGAGTGTGTAGTGATACTCTGTTCTTTGATAAGAATACAAGAGCCTGATATCAGTGCTACATGGTGGTAATTAATATATATATATGTATATCACCATGTAGCACTGATGTCAGGCCCTTAGATAGATAGATAGATAGGGTAACACTTTATTTTAGGGTCTTTTAACTAGATGCTTATTAGCATGCATATTACTAGAGTATTGGCTATTTATTAGTACTTATTAAGCACATATTAATGGCTTATTCTGCATGACCTTATTCTACATTCTTAATCCTACCCAATACCTAAACTTAACAACTACCTTGCTAACTATTAATAAGCAGTAAATTAGGAGTTTATTGAGAGAGAAGTCGTAGTTAATAGTTTATATGTGTTCCCTATACTAAAGTGTTACCGATGATTGATAGATAGATAGATAGATAGACGATAGATAGATAGATAGACAGACAGAGAGATAGATAGACAGACAGACAGACAGATAGATATATAGATAGATAGATAGATAGATAGATAGATAGACAGACAGAGAGATAGATAGACAGACAGACAGACAGATAGATAGATAGATAGATAGACAGACAGAGAGATAGATAGACAGACAGACAGAGAGATGGATAGATAGAGAGATAGAGATAGATAGACAGACAGACAGACAGATAGATAGATAGATAGATAGATAGACAGACAGAGAGATAGATAGATAGATAGATAGATAGATAGACAGACAGACAGACAGATAGATAGATAATGGCTCAGTACCCTTATGTAAATGTTTTCTAAAACATAACATATGACCTGTAACATTCTATTTTGAAGTGGCTGCGAAGACATTGCGGCCTCCAAGAAAACAAATTAAAGATGTCCAAGTCCTCATATCAGTTTTTATAAGGGTGTGTGTTTGGCATCAACACATTTTATTAGTGTAAAATAACTGAGTGGGTCTTCACCTCAAGTCAAGATGTGTGTGTTTGTTAGTCAGTCTGGACCGTATATCTGCCCAGCAACTGTTCAGACACACATACTAACACACACACTCAAAACATCAACTTGACTTGTTAAACACACAGGAATGGTCATGCCAAGTTCAAAACCCCTAGCCTGTCCACACCTCTTCCTGTATCCAACACAATGCTGTCAATGACTCGCTAATAAATTTATCAGAAAATAATATACCACACACACTTGATGTTACATGAATGATGTAACAGTCTGTTGTGTGTTTTATTACAGTGCCAAAACCTCAGACTGTATGCCGTCAATCTCCCTATGAGCTATAAACATGAGATGTTCCTCCTCTGGACTGAAGGTGAGCAGTAATGTCTCTTGCTGTGAGAAAAATGTGGCCGTGGCAGTAATTGTAATGATAGCAATGTGAAAGAAATATTTGTGAATCTATTTTTTAGTTTAAAAATGACCCATCAGTAAAAATATTAAAGTCCCTCTGTGATGAAAATCAAGTTTTTAATGTTGTTTATATGTCTATGTGGTGTTTTTAATATGCTTTAAGACAAACTATGGGCAAATTCATAAGTCAACACCATTGCTGAGTATTTTGTCTTTAAAACCGCAGTGATCTAAAGACAGTTTCAAAAACATGTTTTGAAATCGCTGGTGTGTCACAAACAACCTTGTAACCAATTACATCAACATGCCGATGGGCTTTAACATATCATTAACTATGACCGCTCTGAAGCAGGGGTGTCTCCGGTATATTTTTCTGTTGATATGAAAAATCAGGTAGATTTAGCAGTATATAGCTGGTATGTACATTATGATGTTATGATGAACTATATGCCTTTCTCCACTGACGTTCTAAGTTGTTTGTAAGGATGCTGATCTTTTGAAGGCAGCTGTCTGACTCTGAGATGGCGAACGGGAACATGGTTTGTGTAACATTAGCAACACATTATTAACTGTTTGATAACGTAGTCAAGCAAAAGGCTAATCACATTAATTACCGTTATGTGTCCGACGTTGGAAAAAGCGATACCATTGTGCTGCTTTTACCTCAGTAAGTTGACCGAGTGGATCTCTGAGGGCGTGAGTGAGTGGAGGCGGGGCTAATTAGCATATTCATAGATCCGCATATACTAAATGAAGCAAGGGTGTAGAGTTACATTCAAATTATTTTAAGGCATGAAGACATTTTTATCACAGGAAAAAATATTTAAATATGTAATTTTGGTGATCAAAGACAAGTTTTAAGTGATAGAAATATTGACTACAGGGGGACTTTAAAGAGTTAGTTCACCCAAAAATGAAAATAATGTCATTTATTACTCACCCTCATGCTGTTCTACACCCGTAAGACCTTCGTTCATCTTCGGAACACAAATTAAGATATTTTTGTTGAAATCCAATGGCTCAGTGAGGCCTGCATAGCCAGCAATGACATTTCCTCTCTCAAGATCCATAAATGTACTAAAAACATATTTAAATCAGTTCATGTGACTACAGTGGTTCAATATTAATATTATAAAGTGACAAGAATAATGAATCTTTTGTGTCGAATCATTATTCGGATCTCATATCAAACTGCTGAAATCACGTGACTTTGGTGCTCCGAACCACTGATTCGACACAAAAGATTCATAACGCTCCGAAGCTTACTGAAGCAGTGTTTTGAAATCGGCCATCACTATATAAGTCGTTATTTTGTTTTTTTGGTGCACCAAAAATATTCTTGTCGCTTTATAATATTAATATTGAATTACTGTACTCACATGAACTGATTTAAATATGTTTTTAGTACATTTATGGATCTTGAGAGAGGAAATGTCATTGCTGGCTATGCAGGCCTCACTGAGCCATCGGATTTCAACAAAAATATCTGAATTTGTGTTCCGAAGATGAACGAAGGTCTTACGGGTGTGAAACGGCATGAGGGTGAGTAATTAATGACATTATTTTCATTTTTGGGTGAACTAACCCTGTAAATGCTGAACCCATTTTTTGAACCACTGCACATTACATATCTATTTTTACAGAAAGATATGTTGTGATGTTTTGTGTAATGCAATGCCTCTCCTCTGCTTGACTGTTTATGAGAGGCGTCTGCATTTATAGACATGTGTGTGTTTGTGTGTGTGTGTGTTTTAAGAGGTGTCCAATGGAATCTGATGAGTGAGGCTCAATGGGGAAATAAGGTCACACCACTTGACCTGTAGATGTGTGCGTGTGTGTGTGTGTGTGTTTCATGTATTCCCTACTTTGTGAGGACAAAATGTCCTCACAAGGATAGTAATACCAGACATTTTTAATCTTGTGGGGACATGTTTTGGTCCGCATGAGGAAAACAGCTTATAAATCATACTAAATGATGTTTTTTAAAAATGTAAAAATGCAGAAAGTTTTCTGTTATGGGTAGGTTTAGGAGTTACGGGATAGAATATACAGTTTGTAAAGTATAAAAGTCTAAGTCCCCATAAAACATGGAAACCCAACATGTGTGTGTGTAAAAGCTTATATTCGAGTGTGTTTGTTGTTCATGACCCGGTCTCAGGACACAGACTGGAGTCAAGGGTTTACGCCCTCTGAGGTTTGCAGTAGGACACTGAAGGATTGAAGACAGTATGTTCCCACAGGGATCAATCATAAGGCAACACTTTCTTAAGACTGAAACCTCAGCACGATTTTAACAGCCTGCAAAGCTTACAGGTTTCTTGACCTGTGCCAACCCTAAGCTGGAGTATGTCGAATAAATTTGTTGCATCCAGAGACACGTGTGTAAATTGAGGGAGATATTAAACAACAATGAAACCTTTAATGAACTCAACTTTGGATTCATCACAAGTGAACCTCACTTTGAACCCTAATTTTGCAGTAAAATTTGCATGCAAATTTTGTCAGTTTATAATCCGGGCACCACATAACAACATTATATGAATAGCTCACCTAAAAAGTTGAACTTGAATTTCAGTCCGTTTCTCATAAAAAGCCATTGTATGAATTCAAAAGACATATACTAGAACACAAGTTGTATGGATGACATTTATGCTACTTTATTGGTGCGTTTGCATCAAACCTCTATTTTCGAAGCAGCTTTACAGTGACAAACAGGAAAATAATGATCAATTCTATTTCTTTAATAACACAAAAGAAACGGAAAATCAAGCACGCTGCTTGTTGACAGCTTCATGGATCAGTTCACATAGATGTTGAGAAAGTTTCCATTACTGCGTTCCTTGAATCAAATGCACCTGTTGGGAAGGCCACCTCACATTACAGAGGTGTGTACTGGAGAGAGAAAGCATTTGAATAGGTGGATAAGGTGATGGATATTAACGTGTCTAAGGAAGGAATGAAGCACTTCTGAGAACTATGCAATCTTCTTCCTCTATGCCAGAGCTTGTAAATCAGATCCTCCCTTTATTTAAAATTCCTCTATCTGCATCTGAAACACTGATGCAGGATAAACACTTGGCCCAGCGACTCTGAGAGGCATTAACATACCTTTCAATGTCAAATTCCCCTCCACTGTTCTGACAGTAATAATCTCATTCTGGCTTCGCAGATGAAAACACCTCGGAGAGCTTCTTCGTGATGTTTGTCAACTCTGATTATCGCAAGGCGGGCAAATATAGCCGTGAAGTGATAAATCATCTGGCATGGCACATGTCTTTGCTATCAGGTAACCCACTTTGAACTAAGGGGGATGTTGACTAAAAATAAACCCTCTCCCCAAACCCCCAAGACCTTTCAGCTTTACGTGAACCTCATATTCTCCAGACCTACATCACTGTTGAGTATAATTGCCCATTTGGATGTAGAAAAAAAAGGGTAGTGGGATTTTGTCACTGGGATTTTCTCTGTTAGGACAAAGAGTTTCTGTTGTGAATGCAGAGAACTGATGCCAAGAGCTGATGCCAAGAGCTGTCTGCTTTAAGAGTGAGATTTTTGGATGGTCTCTCATGACAGATGTGTCCTAATTAAGGTAATGGACTCTCAAAGGTTGTGAGGTTTAATGACTTTAACTTTTAAAATAAAATAATTTTTGTATTTTATCTATTTCTTGAATTAATGACACAAATAGATATGTTTACTATCACAGTGCACTTTTCATATTCTAACAAAAAAATTCTTTTTTGAATAGGTACACCTAACTTTTTGTTGTTGTTGTTTTGCATGCATATTAAATGAGTCAGGTGGTGTATATGAGTAATAATTGACCTTTTTATTTATGTTTTGCTTTATGTCTGTTAAGTTATTTATGAAGTCTTGCATCTGACTGAAGTGCGTGATGACAGTTTAAGAGTAGCTTAAGAAAATAATGCAGGTAGGAAAAACAGGGCTGAGTCATATTCATAGCGCTGACGTAGGAATCACTTATGGAAATTACACACACATGGTTTGATACAAATCTAAATGGAAAATCATTTGACTAATCAGTCAGTCAGTTTTCCAGTGTAGCCCAACAACATCGGGCAACAATACAGGTTGTTTGTAATGGAAAAACCTAGGATTAAATGCATTTATTTTTATTTCTAAAATGACTTTAACACTTAAAATGACATTTATTTAATAATGATTTTATTTTAAGTTAGTTTATTTAGTATTATTATATATTTTATAGATATATCATTTTTCATTTATATTATATAAATGTATGTGTTTAATATTAGATAAATAATACAATAATATATATTTTATAATTAACATTAACTTTAACATTAAATAGGTAATGCAATATGAAAATGTTCTTAAATATTAAAAATGTTCTCTGAAAGATATTTTCAACGTTTTTAATCTCAAATCTATCTTGTTTAAAAATACATAGGGCACACAAATGTAGTGGTATTGTCACATGATTTTGCCCATGATGTCTTACAAAACAGACTACGGTTGTACAATGGTACTGGTAATGGTATTGATACTATCAGAAAATGATAAACATATTCATGTGTTATAGTATTAACCCATATTAACCCAAGCCACTAAAAAGAATACAATGTCTAAAAACCACAGTAGTGCCACAGTACACTTTAAAAAAGAATTGTTGGTTTAACTTAAGAAAGTAAGTTAGCTGGTTGCCTTAAAATTTTGAGTTCATTGAAATTAAAAATTTAAGTTAATACAATCAAGACAATTGGTTTAATCAACATAAACTCAAAATATTATGTTATCTGAACTACATTAATTATCTAAGTTGATTTGACAAAAGAAAAAATGTTGTGTTAACAAATCATGAAAATATTCTTTTGCTGAATCTTTCTTTTTTAAACGATCTACAGCTCTCAATGAAAACTATGCGCCTAATTGTTCCTTGTTTTCTTTTCCCCCTTTTTCCATTTTCTCTCTTGCAATGACGTGTGCGCAGTGATCCAAGAGAGAGGAGATGACAGCTGAGCGGGTTGACAATCTGCTGCTCTTGGACACAGATGCTGTCAACTCTTCCCTCGCCTCAGTGCCCATAAAGCAAGATGAGCCGGCCCATGCCCCGGACAACCAGACAGACGACAGCTTCAGTCCAGTCCCTGATCAACAGCCTGGTCCAGCCTCAGAAAGCCAGGGCAGAGCCATGGAGATCCATAGTCCAAACATTCATGGGGAAACAGAAAATGAGAGTGGTTTAGTCTTAACGCATCCCCTGGATCACACTGCACTGATTGAACCGAAAATAAATCATCCAAATAATGATAAAAGCGATAATTGTGACTTCGATACTGGTGTTGTAATGGAGACTGACAATATTACGAACAGCATTAACAACGCTGACCTAATTCACCTTATGGACATGGATAATATGATAGACAGAAATCAAAATAACAAACAAAGTGACTTAAACACTATAGAGGATCCAAATGAGGCTCATGGCACTTTAATGAGTCCAGAAGTTCCATCATTAACAGAACACAACAGACGAGAAGAAATGAGCCAATACACCATTTTAAACCAATATTCCTCCTCTGAGAGTGTTGGACTTGAGGTTAGCCAAATGGCTAATGATGACGATCCCCTGGTAAATACTGTCTCTGATGTAATGAATAGTGAGCAAAACCATGAACAACCATTTTCAATAGCAAACAATGAGACTGATGCAACTTCGCCTGAATCATTCATCCAGACCTGTGAGGATATACCTGAAGGTGTTTATATAGCAGTGGAAGCAGCGACTGCCTACAAAACTCATCCAGAAACGCATGACATTGCAGGGGACTTGACGTGTGCTGGCTTCACAACTTCCCAGACACCAAAGATAGAAGATCCGAAGACTGACGTTCCTATATGTTTGGCCGATTTGCACGAAGCAGATATCTTAACACATGCCTCCACATTATTAGATTCTTTAGGGATGAGCAACGTATTGGAAACAGCTGACATGCCTGCCAATGACAGTGAGATCATTCAGACTGTAAATAAAGACTTGGCTTCCTCAAATGGTGAGTTTTGCACTGCCATTTTTACCCAGACGGTTCAGAACCTTCGACAGGTTTCAGAACATGATGTAACGGATTTGGAATCCAACAGAACTGATGATTCCATGTTTGATAGAATGATAGATACAGAAATCTCATTGGAAGTCAGTAGAGTGCAACCATTGGTGGTTTGTAGCCTTGATATGAGTGCGACAAAAGGTAATTCTGAGTCATTTTCCCCAGTCCATACTTGAAACACCACAGATTGGTGAAAAACATGAGAAGGATCTCTCACAGGTGGTCCTTAACCCAACACCTGTCACGAATGGAGATTTAGGTAAACGTTCTAAGGAGACCGGGGGCGGTTGCTTACAGTTCACAGGAACGGAACGTGATGTTAAGGCTGCTAGTGAGTTGTGGCTGGACGCTTGCCAATTCTTGGCAGGTGAAGAGGATGAGGGTGCTATTTTTGACAAGTGGGGTCGTTCGTGCTCTCCCAGCCCCCTTGCGGCCCATTCAGACAACACAAAAGCCTCAGATTACTCCAGGAGAGAGAACATTTCAATTGACCACCATACTGAGGACTTGGAGCTGAGGTTTAAACCTGTTGAGAGGTGGTCATCCTCAGACAGCTGGGCTAGCGCTCTTTCAGACTGGTTCCAGGCAGTTAACACCTATCCGGAAGACTTGAGCGCTAACACTTCAAGCTCTGGTTCTAAGCATAGTATGGCAATCCAGGACAAGATTTTGGAGCAAAGGACAGGTCCAGATAATGCAAACAACACTGGACAGACTTGTCTGGCTCTGAACCTCCTAGAACTAGAAGAACCAGGTCAAGCCTCAAGTAGAGAACAAGTCGAGTCTGATAACACTAATGGAACTAAAGGAGATAAAGATGGACATCCTTCACATTCAGACGCAGACAGTCAGGACAATACAACGATGGAGAACAACATGAGTTTGTTGGAGACTCTGGTTAAGTCTGAATCCCTTAAACCAGATAAGAATGCAGCCATTGATACATTTAATGCATCAAAGTCATGTATGTCTTCTGCAAATGAGTTCAACCCCAAACAATATGGAAGTCAGCACATCTCTGGAGAGCTTTGGAGTGCAAAGGTGAGGTTACTAGCACACTTCTTCAAATATAATTAGCACAGGCAGATGTAGAATGCCGATGTGGTGTTTTGACTGAGTATTCTTTAGATCTTTTGCAATTTGCATTGAGAGATTTGCACTTCAGAGTTTTCAGTTTAACCTAAAGGTTAGTTTTGGTTACCTTCACTGAAATAACCTCATAGTGAGCTTAAGTATTTTAAAAGCTAATCTGAATGTTGCAGAATTGCACAGAAATTGACATTTGTACCTTTAGTTCAATGATGGGATCACACACCATGTTAATGCCTCATATACCATGGTATTTACAAGCTATTGTACTTTAACAAATACACTGGTACATCTCCAAAAACATGGTATTACTGTCACCCAAAAAATGCCAATACCATGGTATTTGTGGTATTTTTTGACATAGTTTTGTTAGGTACCATTTCCATTATGGAAAAGTCTTATGTTAGTGTGACAGAATGTAAATAGCATGTCACCTTTAACATTTCCTTTAATAGATCTTACATGTTTTTAACACTTTTATTGTGACTTTCATTATTTATTATGACACTCTATGTGCTGGAAGAGCCCAGTCATTCCACACATGAATATCACTTCATAATGTACTCTCTCTCCCTCTCCCTCTCTCTCTCTTTCTCATACACACATAACAAACATTTTTGACAAATTCATCCACAAAGTATGGCTCAAACCCACTCACTAATCCTTAAACATTCACCGTTTCCCTCATTCATGACAGACAGCAGTGGCTGCTGAGGAAATGTGAGGTGCAGAGAAAAATACTGATAAACAGAAATGCAGACTAATTATAGAGAGTGGCAGATGATAATAGACCAGAGAGCAAAAGTGGACCTGGAGAGGAAGGGGGTTGAGTGGCACGAGCACAGCTGAGGGCCGAAATATGACCCCTGCTCGCAACTTCAGTGTTGTACTGTACGGCGGTTTCTCCAATCCCACAGACTCCTGAGGCAGTGGGAGAGCTGTGATTGGTTCACCTGCATTACACAGTGGCTGTGATCACTATAATAGAGATGATCCCTGCCATTGCCAACCACATGTGGCTTTGGACTGCTGCATGAAAGCATAATGATTTTTACATTAGGCAGACCAACGCCTCAGTGAGGTACGTAAACAATGCGACATGCAGTTTGGACGAGAATAGGCCTAAATTGTGACTTGTCAAATGATACTAATTCTTCAGTTACTGTGCTGTCTTTATTGTCTTCAGATAGGCCTTTCTGTCTTCTGCATGACATTTAATGTTTTGTCCATGTTTTTGTGTTTCAGTCGGAGGGAAATACGTTGGTGGAGGTGACTGGAGATAAAATTTCTGTACTTGGGTTGGTCTTCGAGGAGGAACGTCAAAGCAGCTTTTCTTCTCTAAAGATCTCAGCTTACACCAGCAACAAGAATTTAACTGGCTGTGTGAGTGGCGAGGAGCGGCGTCACGGCTCCAATGTGAATCACCGCACATGTCCCTCTCAATCGGACATTCGTGTGTCTTCTGAGGCGGGATGTGCTGAAGGAAATGGATCGTTTGTGCATTCTAACTCTGAGGACTGTACAGTGAAGCCAAGAGAAGAGGAAAGAAGTATAATTCCAGGATTTATTATGCCGTTTGCTCCACTCTGTACTGGAAATAATTTCCTCAATCATAGTTTATTGAGAAAGGACAGTCCACAAGCTGATCTAGATCTTCCTCATAAAAGGATTGTTAATGAGATAAACCTTAAGAGTGATCAAAAATCAGTCAGTAGTGACAATTCGTCTGCAGACCGCTTTTATACATGCCCTTTATCCGGTGGAGATTCAGATGATCCTTCCATCAAGGATACTCAGAGAAAATCAGAGTATAGTGATACCTGTGGCATCAGCAAAGAGCTTTCTAAGTTACTTTTACTCACAGGAGAGCATTTTATGGTGTCTGAGGACAAACGTGTTGCATATGTTACTCTAGACTTGGAGGAACCCAGAAATTTGAGTCTTTTTTCCTTGTCAAACTGTGAGGAACTACCTAAAACAGACAATATGCCTCACAAGACCTCCAAGACTTCCTCAGATGGTAAAACACACTCTAAACATAAGGAAAAACTGGCTGAGAAGCAGCAACATGGGATTCAAACATCAAAAGCAAGATCTCCAGTTTTCATCCCAGGTGAAGGACGAATTCAACTCAGAAGGAGCTGGTTGTGAAGATTGTCCGGTTACTGTCATTGAAACTATCGTCATCACAGAGAAGACGGTTCCTAAAGCCCAAGTGAAAAAGAAAAAGAAGCTTGTGCAACATGGGATGCCAAAACCCGAGAACGATCCACCAACTAACATAGTGAGCAGGAGCGCTCAGAAGAGCACAATTGGCAAGACAGAGAACCTTGAAGTGAAGATGGCATCAAATGGTCTGGATAAACCAGCCTATCATCTTTCCACCAAAATGGACATTACTAACAAAGATAGCACTCAAATAGTCATGTCAGTGAGACCCAAAGTAGAACCCAGTGAGGCCAAGATGGACCCTGCCAGCATAAATGCCACTCAGAAAGCTGTCCCTATAAAACTCAAAGCAGATGCCAGTAACACAGCCAAGATGGAAAATAAGACGTGCACATCAGATTCTCCTAGTGCATGTTTACCCAACATGCCGAGTGACGACATAAAGCGCAGGCGAATTGCAGACGTGTCTGGAGCAGTTCCGATAAGGACGAGGCCACAGCTGCCTGCAATTTTCCGCCAAGCAAGAAAAGATGGAGAAGATGTGACCCGGAAAGCTTACAGTGAGGTTGTCAAGCAGAAGATTCCAAAACCCAAAGAAGGTTCTCCAAATATATTCCTGTTCAACTTAGAATTAAAAGTCAATCCATTAGAACAGAGCTAAACTGTACATGACATTGGCTCCCTAAAGCCCAATGGCCTCCAGAGTCTAGCTTCAACCTGCCCAAAACACACGGTTTTCTAGTAATCCTGAAGACCTTGTTTAGCTTGTTCAGATGTGTTTGATTAGAACTGGAGCTAAACTCTACAGAATAGTGACAGGATTGGATACCCCTGCATTAAAACATTTTGTGTTTTTATACCAGTTTATGAGTCAGAAATGTCAGAACCCTGCAGAAAAAAACTCCAACTTGAACCAGTCTGATGTGGTTTGCTGGTCTTAACTGGTTTAAACTGGTCTCCCAGCCTAGTTAAGGTGGTTTGCCAACTGGTCAAGTGTCAGAAAACCTCTATTAAAAAAAGACCTAAGCAGCTTGGCCACCTTAGGGAGACCAGCTAATCACCTCAAGGGATAGTTCACCCAAAAATGAAAATTATCCAATGATTTACTCACCCTCATGCCATCCTAGGTGTATATGATTATCTTCTTTCAGACGAACACATTCAGAGTTATATCAAAAAATATCCTGGCTCTTCCAAGCTTTATAATGGTAGTGAATGGTGCTCATGATTTTGAAGCCCAAAAAAGTGCATCCATCCATCATAAAAGTAATCCACACGGCTCCAGGGGGTTAATAAAGGCCTTCTGAAGTGAAGTGATGGGTTTTTGTAAGAAAAGTATCCATATTTAAAACTTTATAAACTATAATAACCAGTTTCCGACAAACATCCGTACACAGGTCGATTTACGGCGGAAGCGTAACCTCTGAACCGCGAGAGATGTCTACTCCTAGGAGTAGGTGAGACAAATAGGGCTGGACAACAAACTCAAGCTCCTTTACTCATATATTGAAATCTTCTGACATTTCTATCTAAAAATTCTTGTTTTAGACTTCTAATTTGTGACCGGTGTTTTGTTTTGTTCTATCCTCTGCTGTTCCGTGTTCGTCAATATGTCCTACGTCGCGTCAGAAGTTACGCTTCCGCCGTAAGTCGACTTGCGTACGGATGTTTGCCGGAAACTGGTTATTATAGTTTATAAAGCTGTAAATATGGATATTTTTCTACTCTTCGCTTCACTTCAGAAGGCCTTTATTAACCCCCTGGACCGTGTGGATTACTTTTATGATGGATGCCCTTTTTTGGGCTTAAGAATCATGAGTGCCATTCACTACCATTATAAAGTTTTGAAGAGCCAGGATATTTTTTTAATATAACTCCAATTGTGTTCGTCTGAGAGAAGATAGTCATATACACTTAGGATGGCTTGAGGGTGAGTAAATCGTGGAATCATTTTTGGGTTAACTATCCCTTTAGGCTGGGTTAAGCTGTTTCTAGGGGAATACATGGCAGCAGGTTACCAAATATTGCACAAATAAGTGGCCGTGTGAAAAATGGTCTATAAATGACATATTTGTATGTGTTTTTGTTGTAGTTGTGGTTCCTTGTGTAGTGTCAGAGATCCAGGCTGACCCTGTCCCTGCTGACCCCCAAAACATCTTACTTTGGTGCCAGTTCAGCCCCATCCCACCTGATGCCACCATTAAGTGGACTAAAGAGGGAAGAGTGCTGTCAGAGATAAACAAAGTGTAAGAAAAACCCTCTTTACCCATCAGTCCCCACCTACTTTATCATCTGCCTCTGGATCCAAATTTAATTAGATAACTAAGATGAAAGAACATCATTCTTTCTGAAGAAACTCATCATAACTTTTTTTACCACTTGGTGGCACTCTGTTGTTGTCTAAATCTGCTGTACATTTTGGCAGAGACCTGACTGAACATCAGCGCACTGGTGATTCAGCCATGAGTTGGAGTGGGAGCGAAATGAACCTTTTACATAACCATGTGATTCATTCCTACTAAATGCTGACTATGCCTCTCAAACAGGCCTCTGCTTTCCAGAATGGTCCTTCTGAGCTGTTTTGTAAGCTGTAACTAAAGTTATAGTGTATATAATAGGGATTCATCTGCGTAGACCACTGTATTTAGTCTTTATGACCTTGACAGTTGATTAAGTAATTGAAAGTATTTGCCCAGATGTGTGAAAATGATTGATTTACTAGGTTTTTCTTTTGTCTGCAGAGAGAAGGATGACGGCCGCTTCACACTGACAATCCTAGAGGCTTGCAGTAAAGATCTAGGGCTGTACAAATGCAGTCTGAATGCTGCCAACATTTCTGTTTCGACCTCAGAGTACCATCTCACATCTGAGGGTAAGACATAGAGGGCTGCTTTCTCACAATAATCTGATTAAAGGCTATAAATTAAGATTTTAATTTGCTGATGTACTCCATGACTAAGCAGATAGTTACAGCAGGATGTTTAACTTGTGCTCTAAAGCTTCAGCAGGAAGAAGACAATAAAATGGCAGATAGCTTATTACACACATTGACTCAACTGTCTACATTTTTTAATTGCAGTGCTTATGGAACTAGTCATTCCGAGTCATGATAAACCAGGTAAACCTTAATTTCATGGTCTCTTGAGAATCTCCCGTTCCTATGAGTAGCTAAACTATTACGAACGTTTTCTTTTATGCAAATCTGACATGTGTATGATTTATAATGGCTACTGGGTGTGATTGGTAACAGTTCTCCCCCTATTTAATCTCCCAGCTGAGCCCAGGGTTATGGACGGGGATGAGGAGAACATCCAGTGCAGCCCGCTTCTATTTAAGGAGGATTTTCTCTTGGATCAGTATTTTGGAGAGAATCAACCTGCTAGCATAGTGACTGAGAAGATCCACTTCGGTGAAGGCATGCACCGCAAGGCTTTCAGAACCACACTTAGAGAAGGCAATCTGCCACGATTTAACCCCGGCCATCCCTGCGTCCTGAAAGTCCACAACGGCATCAACTATGGGATTAAAAATAATGAGGAGCTTGTCCAGAAGAACTACAGCCTGGCTGTGGAGGTGAGAATGGATGTCTTCAGGGGGATGTTTAATTAAGAAATTAACTTAAGGAAATTTGGGACTGATTTTTTTCTCTCTCTGTATTAACCAGGAATGTCATGTGCAGAACACCGCCAGGGAATATATTAAAGCGTACAATAGTGTGGCCAAGTCTGCTGAATCATTTGGAGAGGTGCCAGAGTAAGTTTATCAAACTCTCCAACTGTGTCCTTGCTGTCTACACACTATTGATGTTACACAGTAATGTTTGTAATGTAAGGTGTAAAAAGTACTGGGAAACTTGTATGTAATACACTCAATTAAAAGTTAAAGGTACCTAACCAAAATGAGTGAAGTGAAAACATTTCTATGTTTACTTAATTAAATAGTAAATTAAATAGTCAAAATTGCGAGATATAAAGTCAGAATTGCATGATATAAAGTCAAAATTGTGAGTTACAAAGTCAGAATTGCGAGATATAAAGTCAGAATTGCGAATTAAAAAGTCAGAATTGCGAGATATAAAGTCAGAATTGCGAATTATAAAGTCAGAATTGCGAGATATAAAGTCAAAATTGTGAATTACAAAGTCAGAATTGTGAGATATAAAGTCAGAATTGCGAGATATAAAGTCAGCATTGCGAATTATAAACTCAGAATTGCGAGATATCAAGTCAGAATGGTGAGATATAAAGTCAAAATTGTGAATTACAGAGTCAGAATTGCTAGATATAAAGTCAGAATTGCGAATTATAAAGTCAAAATTACGAGTTATAAAGTCAGAATTGCGAGATATAAAGTCAAAATTGCGAATTATAAAGTCAAAATTACGAGTTATAAAGTCAGAATGGCGAGATATAAAGTCAGAATTGTGAGTTATAAAGTCAAAATTGCGAATTATAAAGTCAAAATTACGAGTTATAAAGTCAGAATTGCGAATTATAAAGTCAAAATTACGAGTTATAAAGTCAGAATTGCGAGATATAAAGTCAAAATTGCGAATTATAAAGTCAAAATTACGAGTTATAAAGTCAGAATGGCGAGATATAAAGTCAGAATTGTGAGTTATAAAGTCAGAATTGCGAATTATAAAGTCAGAATTGCGAATTATAAACTCAAAATTACGAGTTATAAAGTCAGAATTGCGAGATATAAAGTCAAAATTGCGAATTATAAAGTCAAAATTACGAGATATAAAGTCAGAATTGCGAGTTATAAAGTCAAAATTACGAGTTATAAAGTCAGAATGGCGAGATATAAAGTCAGAATTGTGAGTTATAAAGTCAGAATTGTGAGTTATAAAGTCAGAATTGCGAGATATAAAGTCAGAATGGCGAGATATAAAGTCAGAATTGCGAATTACAAAGTCAGAATTGCAAGATATAAAGTCAGAATTGTGTGATATGAAATCAGAATTGTGTGATATAAAGTCAGAGCTGCGAGTTATAAAGTCAGAATTGCGAGTTATAAAGTCAGAATTGCGTGATATAAAGTCAAAATTGCAATATATCTCGCAATTCTGACTTTTTTCTCAGAATTGTGAGTTTATATCACAATTCTGACTTTATAACTCACAATTGTGTGTTATAAAGTCAGAATTGCGAGATATAAACTCACAATTCTGAGAAAGTCAGATCTCGCAATTCTTACTTTATAAGATGCAATTGTGAGTTTATATCTCGCAATTCTGAGAAAAAAGTCAGAATTGTGAGATATAATGTCAGAATTGTGTGATTAAAAACTCACAATTGAAAAAAAAAAAAAAAGAAGTCGCAATTTTTTTTATTTAGTGGTGGAAGCTTCCATATCAACTGAATGCATCCTTGCTAAATAAAATGTATTTGCTAAATAAAATTTAAGATCTTTCTGACCACAAGCTTTTGAATAGGTAGCTTTTTGGTAGTGTAGATTGTGTTAGGCTCTAGGACACACTTTAAAATTCAGCAAAAATGTTATATTTACACTTAAAGAAAGTGAATTCATCAGCATTCATAAACATCAGTATTTTTTAAAAAACCCTTTCCTTATTTTCCCAGAATCATCCCTATTTATTTGGTGCACCGACCATCTAACGAAATCCCTTACGCCACGCTGGAGGAGGAGCTGCTGGGAGACTTCGTGAAGTACTCTGTGAAGGACGGGAAGGAGATCAACCTGATGCGCAGAGACTCTGAGGCGGGACAGAAATGCTGTGCCTTTCAGCACTGGGTCTACACACAGACAGAGGGCAACCTGCTGGTCACCGATATGCAGGGTAAATAATGTGCTTCCATTTTGCCACATGCTGCACATCATGACATTAACAGTAAAGATGTTGGATGTAGATGTAGTGAAGCAAAAAATGTTCTCCTTCATGTACAGGTGTCGGTATGAAACTAACAGATGTTGGGATTGCCACCGGTAAAAAAGGGTAAGTTCTGAAACAAATATGTAAATAGAAATATATCTAATAGAAATCTATATTTAATAATAATACATTTAAATATCCCTTTCACAATTAAATATTTAAATATGTAAATAGGCCTATATAATAGAAATTAGAGCTTCACGATTCTGAATAAATTGAGAATCACAATTTTTTTGTTTAAAATAGAGATCACATTTACTCTATTTTGATTATTACCGTAGAAATCAGTGTTTATATCTACTATAAACTATAAACTTTCGTGCAGCTCTAATAATAATAATAAATTATTTAAATATCCCCTCCTTATATTTAAGTGATATTTAAATATTTGTAATAAATATGTGTAGTAAGCAGTAATATTTATTTTTATTGGTCCAGCTATAAGGGTTTCAAGGGAAACTGTGCCACGTCCTTTATTGATCAGTTCAAAGCTCTGCATCAGTGTAACAGGTACTGTGAGCTACTGGGCCTGACGTCACTCCAACCCAAGCCAAAATGGACCGTTGCCCCCCCAAAGCCAAAAACACTACCCTTGACAAAGAAAAAAACCTTCGGCCCTGTTCTGAATAGCAAATCCTGATTGGACAGAAGCCCTGAAGATTTGCTTGTAGGATAAATAGTGTTTGCAGGTTTTATAAATGAAGTCTTTCTTAGGGACAAACGTGTTTCTGAGATGTTTCTTTAAATGTAAGATGACATTCATCTGTAAGGACAGTAGGGAGGTTATTTCTTTCTTGAGAGTTCTTTTGTGCTATTTTAAATTAGCGTATTACTGATTTTATAAAATGTTTTTAAGGAGTAAGTGGATTGTGACAGAATATTTTTTTCAACAGTTTTTTTTTTTTTATGTAATATTTTTGTTAAAACCAAAGAAATATAGGAAGTTATCAGCCTATAGTGTTTTATCCTGATTTGCTTTGTTGAAAAGTTCATAATCGTGCCAGTGGTGCTGCCATCTGTTTCTTTATTATTAGCCTACTGGCACTATTGTATAATAGTCGTGCCAGAATAATCACAAAGTACTGGAAATGGTTCCTTGTGTTATTATGATTGTATGTTATGATAGTACTTAAAAGTTTATCTAACTGCTAAAGCTCGAGTTAGTTCACCCAAAAATACCCTAATATCGTTCCAAACCCGCAATACTTTTGTTTATCCTTGAAACTCAAATTAAGATATTTTAAATGAAATCAGAGATTTCTGTCCCTCCGTTGGCAGTCTACTCAACTTTGTTGCTTCAAAAAGTTAATAAAGATCATTACCATATCTGATGTGTGCGTTGATGAATGTTTATGCATGAATAAAAGCCTCAATTCAATTTATTAAAATGGGTCATACCATAAGCAGTTGAAATACGCTAGAATACCTTGCTCAGTTAAAGGTGTAATAAGCAATTTCTGAGAAACGCTGTTGAAAGTGGATGGAACAACCACCAAAACACATTTGTAGCCAATCAGCAGTAGGTGGTGTATACATATAGGGGGGAGGTGCCTATAGCTGGGTTTGCACCCCAGGAACTAGGAACTTTGGGGTGGTTCCAGGTAAAAAATTCCCCCTCTGAAAGCACCTGCGCATGAGGTAGTGCTTTTTTCCGGAACTTTCGGGGGTGGGAACATGCTGATTGCTTGAGTTCACACAGCATTTTGATTGGTTGACTCCATGCAGCATTTTATTTCAACCATTGTTTTTTTAAAGTCTGTTGCAGTGCGTGCAGTAAGAGTTGTTTGCTATTTGAATCAACAATGGAGTTACGACCAATGGACTGATGATGAGGTTCAGGCTTTATTAAGCTTATATGCGGAGGACAAAATCCAGCGGAAACTGGAAAGTCTGATAAGTCCTACGTCACTGGACTATCTTTATGGTACTTTTAGACCGCTATGGAAATGCAGCTAGCAATAGGTCTGGGGGAAAAAAGTTCCTGGGACAAATTGTTCCGGGTAATTTCTGTGGAAACGCGGCTTATGTTGCACGTTGTGTTTGTGAATTTGTGATCCATTTGGGTAGGGGCGTGTTTGTTTTGGTGATTTAAAATATCAACAGTGTTTCTCAGAAATCACTTACTGCACCTTTAAGTATGTGCAATTATTGCATAGACGGAGCATAACATAAGTGTATATGCATAGTTCAGTTGAAACCTTGCCCTCTTTGGCTTGCTGTTAATGCTGTTAAACTGAATGCACGAAGCTTAAATAAATAACAACACTGAAATAAGAATGCGCTGTTTATTTTTCGATCAGTTACGGGCCATTCTCACAAAGTCTTACGGTTTGGAACGACATGAGGGTCAGTAAATGATGACAGAATTTTGGGGTGAACTAACCCTTTAAATAGATATTTACCTTATGAGTGAGATGAATGACAACATGGTAAAAATTGTTAACGTAACTGCTAGAATTGAATGTAGGAAGCTGCTCATTTTTAATGTTAAAATGTACAAAGTAAAAATGCAAGTAAAAAAAATTATTTAATTTACTGTTTAGTATTTAGTTTTAATTTATCTATTCTGTTTGTCTCTGGGATGGTAGGATAAGGTGGTGAATATGATACTATGGAAAAGTTTGTACACTTGCCCTAGTAAACAGCTGTTGATTTGCCTCAGTAAGAATGACAATCCTGCCACCTTCACGTTTCCATCATCCTTCGAAAGTCAAATGACTTGTTGCCTCATTACTATATATAAACACACACGTTTGAAGCAACATATTTGTCCTGTTAATGTTAATGAACCGCACAAATGAATCACCTGAAATTAAAAACTGTGATGCTAGCTACTTTATGCAAATCTAGATAGTCTTATATTTAAGTATTAGCAGTCTTAGTGAATGTGGATTGAAGGTCCATAAGATTCTTGGTTTGACTGAACCAAACTTGTTGTATTGGCTTTAAATGGGCTTTTCTGAATGATATATTGTAAAATAATAAATATCGTTTTTCTTTTTTGAGTACGTGCTTGATTTTAATCACATATCATGAGTTACAAATAACACTTGACCCATTGAAACACTTCAAAACTTTTATTAGATTTTATTGTCATGAAGATACCACGCTAATACGAAGGAAGGGTCACATGACATGCATACTGAACTTATTAACATATCTAATAACAGCAACTGGGTCAGTAGGAACATATGGCAGACATGATCTATTACATCTATTTTCGGCAGATGCCAATTTATCAACCTTACACAGACTCATACGTATTCATTTAACGACACAAAGGTGTATCATATTCCCACAATAGAATCCCACAGCCTGTGACATCATCTGTTTCTCTGCTTGCTGATTGGCTGAGGAGGTCGCGAGGTCTCACCGTGGCTATTTAGTGTGATAATGGCGTTTGACGACACAGGATACAAACACCATTGTCACACTCCACAGCTCAGGAGGACAACAAACAGACGGGAGAGAAAATGAATGGTGATTTAATCACTAGTTTAGTCGTAAAACATTTATTATGAACATTGTAGGTTTATAGCATTGTGTTTGCGAATTCCAGAAGTTGTTTTGTCACCTGTGACAGGTAAACACTATATACTATGGTTAAAAAAAAAAGACCGCTGATGCAGTATTTTTTTGTAAACACTAATATTGAGTTCGTCTTTCAGAGAGTTGTAATCTCATCTAAACCCCAAAAACCTCTGAACAGTTACTTGCACTTAATGAACAAGGCCAGGGTAGGTCAGCCCCCTTTCCCTCTTCTCTTTCAGTCAGCTGCCGGTTCACAGTCTGATCATGTGCAAATGTTATCGATTATCGTCTTCTGTTTACATGTCGGTCAGTGGAGTGGACGGTGTTGGGAACAGTGCAGATGGTCTCTTTTAAGCTATCGTTTGTGCCCTAGATTCCTCATTTTTTTGTGAATTTTCTTGTTGTAACAAAAAGTAGCCTAACCTAAACCACACCTTCAGAATTTAAAGTTCTGCTAACGGTTCCATTGCCATTCTCATATTTTAATATGGGGTATTAAAATGTCATGTACAATAACATGACTCTACAATGCATCATTTTATCATATAAGCATCATGTTGTCTGTAAATAATTTGCAGTACAAAAAGTAGGCTACACTTATGTTCAAACGCTTGAGGCCAGGAAGATGTTTTTGAAAGTGTATTATGCTCATAAAGACTGCATTTACTTGATCAAAATACAATAAAACCGTAATAAAATGTTAAATAACTGTTGTCTATATATTTAAAATGGAATTTATTCCTGTGATCAAAGCTGAATTTTCAGCATCATTACTCCAGTCTTCAGTCACATGATCCGTCAAAAATCATTCTAATATGCTGATTTGCTGTTCAAGAAAACTGGTTGAAAACCATTGTGCTGCTTAATATTTTAGTGGAAACCATGATACATTTTTTTTCAGGATTATTTGATGAATAGAAAGTTCGAAAGAACAGCATTTATAACATTTTTTTGGGTTATTATAGTTAAAACTAAACCCATGATATATGAAAAAAATATTTTTGTTACTTGAAATAAAATAAACTTTAACTTGAAATAAAAAACAACTTTAATATTTAAAAAAAAAAAAAAAAAAAAGTATATTTTATTTCTGCTAGATGCCAAGCCTTCTATCTTGGTGTACTAAATTAACTAAAACTGAAATAAAAATTTATAAAAACTATGTAGATATATAAAAAAAAAGAATAAAAATGACAAATACAACAAAATGAGTAAAATTCGAACTAAAATTGAAATGAAAAAGTCATAAAGGTATAATTTTATCTCAGTGATACTAAAATAACACACTGTCACATCAGTTTCATGCCACCTTGCTGAGCAAAAGTATTAATTTCTTTCAAAAAAATTTTTTTAATCCATTAAGGGGTCAATGGATTGAAAATGGTTGGAACTACAACTTCTTGAACTACTGACCGACACTTGACAATTATGCTGGATCTCCATCGTTCTTTTACAAAGATTTAGTTTTATGTAAATATTAGTCAAAACATTAAGTTTAGTCACTTCTGGTGAATACTCATTGGGCCTTTAGTTTGCATTTTACAAAACATTCTTCTGTAAATTGTAAAAAGCAACCATTTTGTTCATAAATTTCCTACTGAAAAAAATATGCAGCCTTAAATATTACTATACACAGTCTCAAATTATGATTTTTTTTTTTTTTTCTTTCTGTGGACAAGTTGACTTACCACAGACCCTGTTTTGTAAAGATGGCTGATCCACATGTTCCTCCATGCTGTTGGAATAGTAAGAACACTGAAAAAGAAACTCTTCAGAAAACACAAACACTATATCACTATGTATAATACATTCACACACTGTCATATCCTCACATAGTCTCTTCCAGGATCCCGCGGTCGGCAAGAAAACGAGAAACAAGTCCAGTCTCTGAACAAAGTTTGCCATGACTGGTCATTCTGCTCTCCTTTAACCTCCATATATGTACCTAGAGGGGGTTTAGTCAAACAGTTTTGTGATAAGCTTAGAGAAGTATTGATCCGCAGTGACGTGGGGACGAGGTCACTAACCCAAAACCTGCAAGTGATTATGAAAAAAAAAACGTTTCTAGTAAGCGTTCTCAATAAAATGCACCGGCAAAATTTCAGACATCTGTAACCATAAGAACAATCATGCGATATAAAGTAGTGAGACAGCCTGAAATGTTTTGATAGGCTCTTGAATCAGTGATTAAAATATATGATCTTGATTTTGTCAAAGAGTAAATGTTTCAGCAGGTGCAAAAGAAAGATCATACTGACTCTACATAACCATCTTACCTAATTTCCAAGAAGTGTTGACAAACATAGTGAAGCAGTCAGGCCTGCCGCAGTGTTTCAATAACTGAAGCTCATTCTCTGAATAGGTAGGTGTAGGTGAGTTCGGAGTTGGACTTGTTTGTGATTGCTGAAAGAGAGCACTTGATAAAGCGTACAGGACAGCAAGCCGCTTTTATTTGCTTGTCCTTGGATCCGATAGCTGCCTGATTGCATGTGTGAATGAACTGAGTTTCCTTCACCGCTTAGAGCCTCATGCCATGTGTACAGCTGTGATGCTGAGCAACATTAATGGAGAAATGACCATAAATGAGTTGACACTAAGTAAATCAACTGACTGGAAAAACAAATGTGCAAGTTTTTGAAATGCCAGCATATAAAAATATAATGCTTATTAATCATCATTTTGTATTGTGAATAATACAGGCATAATTAACATGTTAAATAATATGCAATTACTATTATAACAAATTTATATAAAATATTTTACAGAATTATTTTCAAAGTTTTCATAATTATGTTGTCAGGTCAAAAAAAAAAAAAATCATTTAAAACTTTGGGGTCAGTAAGATTTTTTTAAAAATTACTGAATAAAATTAATACTGTTATTCAGTAAGGATGCTTTAAATTGATTAAAAGCAACAGTAAATACATATATAATTTTTTTCAAAGAATTTTTCTTTTTGTCATCAAAAACTCTCCCCAAGAATGTCAAAATGTCCACAAAAATTAAGCAGCACAATTATCAACATTGATAAGAAATGTTCCAAATCAACACCAAATCAGTATATCAGAATGATTTATGAAGGATCATGTGACACTGAAGACTGTAAATTAAGCTTTGTCATCGCAGAAATAAATTTAATTTTAAAACATTTATTTAGAGAACAGTTCCTTTAAATTCTAATAGTTTTTGACAAAATGCAGCCTTGGAAAACATGAGACTTCTTTCAAAAACATCAAAAAATCTTACCGACCCCAAACTTTGAACAGTAGTGTATGTAAATTACTTATGTATGTATGTATTTCATAAATTATGTAAGCTTGTAATGTTTAAGCACAGAAGTAGAAAATCAGAGAAGTCAAAACAGCCTTGAACTAGATTAAAAAGACTGAATGGCTGCCAGATTTGACCTGGTTAGCTGTGCCTGCAGCTTTGAAACAGGTCAAATCAACAGAGCATGTAACATTGCATATCTGTAAAAAAAAACAAAAACAAAAAAAGAAAACCCACAATCAAGCATTCTCTTCGACTTCAGACAATCCAGTAAATGACAGCTCAGTTTATCTCAACCACTCAACCTGGGAAGAAAAAAAAATGTATCTCAATGCGTTTGTGTTCAATCACAAAACATTTGGGTTCCCCGAGAAACTTTGAATTTGCTCACAAGTTTCTCGGGGGAATGCAAAAGTTTTGTGAGGGAATGCAAATGTTTTGAGAGCAAACACAATGTTTTTCAGGGGAACGCAAAAGTCTCTCCAAAGAACGCAAAGTTTCTCAGGGGAATGCAAAAGTTCTGCGAGCAAACACAGTGTTTCTGGAGGGACCAAAAACTTTTTTGTGACGGAATGCAAATGTTTTACAAGAGAACACAATGTTTCTCAGGGGAACACAAAAGTTTTGCAAGGGAACGTAAATGTTTTGCAAGCAAACCCAAAGTTTCTCGGCAGAAAGCAAAGTTTCTCGGCGGAATGCAAAGTTTCTCGGCAGAAAGAAAAGTTTCTTGGCGGAACGCAAAGTTTCTCGGAACGCAAAAGTTTCTCGGCAGAACCCAAAGTTTCTCAGGGAATGCAAAAGTTTCTCAGCAGAAAGCAGAGTTTCTCGGCAGAAAGCAGAGTTTCTCGGTGGAACGCAAAGTTTCTAGGGGAACGCAAAAGTTTCTAGGGGAACGCAAAAGTTTCTCGGCGGAACCCAAAGTTGCTCAGGGAATGCAAAAGTTTCTCAGCAGAAAGCAAAGTTTCTCGGGGAATGCAAAAGTTTCTCGGCGAAACCCAAAGTTTCTCAGGGAATGCAAAAGTTTCTTGGCAGAAAGCAAAGTTTCTCGGCAGAACGTGAAGTTTCTCGGCGGAACGTGAAGTTTCTCGAGGAACGCAAAAGTTTCTCGACAGAACCCAACATTTCTCGGGGGAACACAAAAGTTTCTTGACGGAACCCAAATTTCTTGGGGGAATGCAAAAGTTTTGGAAGGGAAAGCAATGATTCTCAGGGTAACGCAAGGATGTAAACTTCATAGTAATACAATGATCATGTTGATCATGGACGCAAAACCATTGACATAATTTTTCATCCCATCTATTTTTTTTCCATCACCATGTCCCTTTAGGGGCCCCGTAGAATCCAAACATATTTGACACACACAATTTTTTTTTTATTTTAGCCATGTTTCCTATCTTTATTGTGCTTGTGTAAAATCACGAAGTGTTTATGGCATCTCTCCCTGGTTTCACAGACAAGGCTTAAGCCTAGTCCCAGACTAAAATGCACGTTTGAGCTGGTTTAACTGAAAGCAACTTGTACTAACATATCTTAAAATATGTCTGTTTTGAGACTTTATGGATAAAGCAGTAATGCGACAACACACCTACATTCCATTTATCAGTTTATTTTGAACGAAGTTATACGAACTGCAAGGTTTCATGGTGAGCAGGAACCAGACAGTAAATGTTCCTCATCAATAAAAAAAGAACTGCCCCTAAAAAAGAGGAAGGGTAATTTATAATAACAATAATCATAATGTTATCACAAACCTACAGAGCCACAGAGGCCCGAAAAGTGTGAGTGGGGAGGCGTACAGAAAAAAAGACTGGAAAAGAAAATAGAAAAATTCTGAAGTCTTACTCCAGGTGGAGCTTGCTTCTACAGAGCTGATCCAGACATCGACTCATCCAGTTTCACACTGAAGAGCCAGTCTGACTCCAGATCAGCTGTAGGGATGAGCTGTGATCTGATATGTTAGCAGCAGGCCGATTATAAACAATAGATATTGCACCAAGTAACTGAGTGCTTTTAAAAGAAAATAATAATCACATTCAAGTTCACAAAAAAACAGGTGACATGACCCTAGTGTGTGATCAATAAAGTGCCCTTATAGGTACAGTGGTGTTAGAAGAAACAAGATAGAAAGAAATAAAGACAGAAAGAAAGTTTACATCCTGAAAGTCTACGAGACTTGCAGTGTTGAATCACAGCGCTTTTAAGATAGCTACACTCTGTGTCGCTCTTTAATACTTCCAACAGATTTAACACATACAGTAAAAGAGTCCAACCGCATCTTTCCCCAAAACAAACTCATTTACAGCATTATGAACAGGTATAATCATAATTAAGATAAGAACAATACTTATTACAATTGAAGAAAACCCTCTCTGACAAACGCATTTACATGTCCAATGCATGACTTTTTCGATCTTTGCTCTCAACCAAGAAGGAGAATAGCTTTATAATTACTACGTAATCATATTGAAACACAAGATACATGTTCATGCCAGTTTTCATAGCAATACAATAATCATGTTGATCATGTTTGTTTTTTTTTTGTTTTTTGTTTTTTAACCCACAATGATATGGATATTGAATTGAATATAGCCAGGCCATTGATGCATTTTCAATAACATTGTTTAAAATAGCAAACCACATTGTTGGTACAAATATCTGTTTACTCAGTAAGAATGACAACAGTATAATAACAGCGATAATAATTAACTATTAAAAACAATTATCAACATCCCGTTGCTTCTTGGCGTTGCAAAAGAAGATAAAAAAATAATCCTCGAACAAGGAAGGGGAAACTTGGCGTACTTTGCGGGTTAAAGGAGGATGAGGATGCGCCCTTCATCCTGGCTGTGATTCCTAAGGTAATCTGGTGTTAGTAAGACCTGATAAGAGAGTTCATTGTTGCCTCTTTGCGGAACTTATATTATGTTAATGCGAAAATGGGATTGGTTGTGGTGGTTTTTATGCTGTATCAAGGCCACGCCCACTCTGAGGCCACACCCACTGAGGCCTTCAAATACTGAAGCTTCGATTACTGTCAATATAAAAGTTGCCATGGCCTCAGAGCTGGATTTAAAAATAAAACGTGTTGGGAGAGAACATGATTTGAGGGATACTGCAGGGCTGTTTGGCATCAAAACGCATTCACAGCCAATGTCGTTCCAGCTAGACAGATACATGCATATACTGTGCTGACATCACACACCTGCGACTGCTGGGTTCTGGCTGTACAATGGCAACTTGAGAGTGTGTATATGTGAGTATAGATGCGTGCGTGTTGTCCATGACTTTGCTCGTCGTTTGCATTAGGAGATTGTGTGTATATAAAGGGATTTCTTTAGTCAACGCCTTCGAAGCCTTGGGCGTTCTCCACCGCCATCAGAAGCTTCTCTCGCAGGTCTTCAAACGACTCGTACGTCGGGAGGTCCAGACGATTAAAGCTGAGTGGGAAGAAAATGTAACAATCAAAGAAATTATTGGAATGCAAACATTTTACTTGATCTGCACATAGTATATGTTCATCAAGTACTTTCACTTCAAATCCACTAAATCCCAGTGTCATTCAGAAATACCAGTTCGTTGGCAGAAACCACTAAATGCCACTTCCCTTTGTCAGCAATAGCCTCTAAGTCCACAGAAGTACCAATTGGAAGACACGAATCGAATCATATGATTTCAAGATGAATGACGGCGTGCGTATGAGCCGGCTTTCAATCGGCGAGTTATCATGTTTTGTCCATCATTATAGTGGCAATGACAGGATTTCGCAAGTAAACAACAGCGTTCCTTTTGCTCCTGTCAAACTGACAGAAACTGACATTTTACTATGTCTTGTTGTCCAAAGAGTTGGACTTAGCTGGTTTTGCAGCAAAAAAGAGTCACATTTGTTAAATACCAATGAATTGACTAAAGTGACATTTTTGAAAATAAGGCATTTTAATAACTGACTAATAACCTTTTCACTGACATTAAAGTGAAATTACTGAACCTAAACATAGAAGCCTGGTTAAAAAAAAAAAAAAAAAGCTAATTTAAAAGAAAACATGTCAGACGGGCTTAGTGGTTTTTGCATCTGAACTCTTCATGTAGTGATGTGTTTGAGTTAATAAAGTGCTCAAATCCCTCTAGGTCTTACCAGGTGTGAGCACGAGGGAGCTTGTCAGGCGTCCCCCACTGCTCGATAGTAAACAACTGCGGCCCATTGGAACCTGTGAAAGATCACATGACTCGTCAAGGACCAATCAGGAAAGGAGCCATTCTATAGGTCTCAAAGGTAAATGGTAAGATCTAAAAAAACAGTTGAAGCTGCTACAAACATCATATATATATATATATATATACACACACACACACACACACATCTTAATTAAATCATCAAGAGAAATGATACATTACTACTGTAACACCAGTGACATTTTCTGAAAAATTAAACATTCATACCTGTACAAAATTGTACATGTATGTTTGTTAATCCCAATTCCCCATAATACATTTGAAATATTATATTATATTACACAAGTCAAGTCAATTTTATAGCACTTTTTATAATACACATTTTAAAGCTGAAACATACATGCATTTAACAAAGCAGTACATATATAGGTTAATCCCAATTTACCATAATATACTGGTAATATTATATAAGTCAAGTCAAATTTATTTGTATAGCACTTTTCATAATACACATTTCAAAGTCATACAGTTATGTCTGTAATGCCTTAATGCTTTAACAGAGTCATTTTATAGCTGGGTGATATAGCAATATATAAAAATGGTATAGATTATCCTCTGAATGCAGATCTAGCTATATTACATTATATTGTATTAATATTATATTAATTTATTAGTTACATTTTTAACTTTATATTATATTATATTATATTATGTGACAGCTTCATTTACCGTAGAGTTCAGCAAAGCCGTTCATTGGCACTCTGGATGTTCCAGTGACAAACTGCAAAAGTCTGATCCGCTTTTCGGCATCCATTAACAACACAGCCTGAGAAGTGATAAAGAGAGACACCGTTAATACCAATAACATTTATGCGTTTATGCTAACAGCAATGAAAAATTTTCCAGGAAATGTGTTCTCGAAACAACCGTGTAGGTGAACTAGTAACCAGTGTTGAATTTTCAAGGTCGTTTTCTCAAAATAAGTCTCCTCATTATTCCATTTCAAATAAGCATCATTTCATTGTGCATAAAAACAGACCCAATGCATTAGAATATGTAAAAATAAATAAATAAATAATAATCATATTACCCCAAAATGTTTTATATCTAAATGTATCAAATCTGTCAATTTTTAATTTTATGTTTTGCCTTTTTGCCATTTTTTTTTATAGCAACAGTTGTGAGCAGATATGAATTTACGGGAAGGAGAGCAGGGATAAGGATCGAAAAAGCTACAAACTAGACTCGAACCTGCACTGTGGCTCAACATGTCGGAGCCAGGGGTCAAAGTTTGGTCAGTACAGTAAGCCCCTGCTGATAGATGCCATAACTACACCATTCTGTGGCATAAAAGCATCTTTCTCCATCAAATGTCAATCACAAATTTGTTTGCCAGCTGAGCAACTGCAACTGAAATAACAGATAGATATTTAGAAAGTATGTAGAAAGAGCAAGTCTGGCTCCAGACTGCTGATAAGAAGTTCCTAATGCGCTCCGTGACTCTTTCATCAGAGTAAACACTCGATGAGCCTCACATCAAACAGACTTTGATCGGTAACTGCCCCCAGTGTACTTGGCATGGGGTCAGACACGCTCGTGTGCATACAAAAGTTGGAACACTCGACTTCATTTGTTTCTCGTGATATTTGAAATCTTTTGATCTAAAGGACTGTGTTTAAATGTCTGAAATTAATTTTAAAGAAAATATGCATTCATACCAAAATACAAATTTCTTTACAAAAGTAATGTTTTACTTTATGCATTAGTTTGAGCAGCCAACAAGTGTCAGAACTCCATCAATACTGATTAAAAAGCATCCCAGGATGTTCCTCATTACATTAAAGGTAAACCATGTAACTTTTTCTGTTCATAATTAACAAAATTTAAATAATGAGTCAATACATCATCAATCCTTCTTCCAGCACATGTTTTTGTCTTACCCTGATTCACAATAGTAAGCCTATTGAAAGTGTTTATATAATTTTAGACCTGTCAGGATTGTTTTCGCGAGAAATTGCGCACATATGTCAATCGCTCATGTACGTCTTGTCAAATCTGTAAATAGGGAAAAGTTGCTCTACTTTAATGCATGTATGGTGTGAGAATGGAATAAGTTAGTTGTCACAAGGAGCGAGAAAGGTTGACATGGAGCACACTAAATCTCCAACCTCCGGGGAATCACTCATTTTAAAAAAGAAAGCTTAACAGAGGAGAGTCTCTGGCAAAAAGAGAATGTAACAGATTGTAATAAAACAAGAATCAACATTAGCTTGGCTTTTCGGAGATGGCGAGAACTGAGGGATTTCAAATGTTGTAAAAGCGATGCGGAGATGGTGTTTTTATTACTCAACAGGTGAGTAAGATATTTTATTGAACAGATAAACTGCCATATATAGCTCTCTTACAGAGTTCATTATAAAGCATTATCTATTGTGAAGGGTCATCATCATCTGCACAGTCACACAGAGCCAAAGCACAACCAAAACAATGTTCTTCCGCAAAATTCATGCAGTTTTGTCTTTTAACCGCTAGAGGGCCAAAAGTTATATAGTGTACCACTAAGATAAAATATAAGATCGTTTTCACAAACATTTTTCAGTGACTACTTTCATAGGTCAGATGACTTTTACAATTGTTATAAATGTGGAGAATAGTAATAATAAAGAATTAGTAGGTGCATCCAAACTTATGAAGCACACAAAACACACAGACTATGTGCTTCTACATACCTTCCAGAACCACTGGATCACAGGGTGATTAGGACAGTAGCCATTCTTATAAACGGTGTGCTGCCTCCAATCATTGACATCCACGTCTCCGAGACCACACATCAGCAGCTGGAGAAAGAGAATACAGCACAATAAACAAACTAACACACACCAACCAACATCTTCACACTCATTATCCTCCTGATCAGAGCTACTGAACTTCAGAAAGCATATATATAAATTTACAGACACAAAATGTGCCAATGTTTTTGAAAGAAGTCTCTTGATCAAAAATAAGTATAACAGTATAAAAATAAGTATAACAGTCTTTACAATTTAACAGTATTTATTTGAAACAAATGTCTTTATAAGGTTACAAAAATGTAAAAAAAAAACTTAATGGTAGTGTGTGTGTATATATATATATATATATATATATATATATATATATATATATTAGTTTATTCTTATTTTCCACAATGACGGGCCTAAGTGTAGCTTTCCCCCACTATGCAAACAACAGCCTGGACATGAAAGCATTATCCTGTGCTCATGTGAGAAGAGCCAATTCATTCAACAAAACAAGCATTTTTTGGCACTTTTATGAGGTGTGCATGTATAATTCTATGAAAGTCTTGGACATGGAGGATGCAGTCTCCTTGACAACGGCAGACACTGAGTAACGGGTATGTGGGAAGTTGTTACCTCCAGTTCATTTTCGTCAAAAATCTTTATCAAGTCGATGGGAATGAGCTCGGTGAATCCCTGTGAAATATGATCAAAAATTGCATGTCATTATAGGATGTTGGCATTAGGAATAATCTAACTTCTGCTACCACCTAGTGGCATTAGTTAGAATTTCAGATAACTTTTGTTCTTGTGAGGAATTTGATCACGTACTTCCAAAAAGGCGTTCATCTGTTTCTGCACCCTGTTCACAAACCGCCACTGAATCACCAGGCTGTGCAGAGCCAAAAAAATAAAAGACATTGTTAGTATAAGATGCCATATGTAAGATTTTACATAAAGAGCAAAACAGCAACTCACTCTATGTATTCTTTTTTGTTGTCATTGGTTACAACCATGTCTGATCCGCTTGGCTTCAAATCCACCTGATATGTCTATAAATATATATATACAAAACATATTACAATTACATACATGACTAAAATGAAATGAAATCTATAATAAACAGACATTTAGAAACATTGTGGTGTGTTACCTGTCCAAAGTTGTCCTCATCAATGCAGAACCGCAAATCCAGTTCTGTGGGGTCGTTTTCCAGAATCCACTTTAGAGAGTTGTAGTATTCACTGTCCTACATGTTGTACATGAACATAAAACATAAGTATATGGATACATTATTAACTTATTGTAAACAACGCCTCTCAAACAACATTTGGTAACACAGTAATAACTATTATGCATAATTACATGAAACTAACCCTAAACCTATAGTAAGTACATGTAATATTACTCAGTAATATTACTCCACACTTTATTTTAGTGTCTGTTACACGTTACATGTAGTTACTATAGTAATAACAGTAAATTATGTATAATTACAAGCAACTAACCCTAAACCAAACCTAATCTAATCCTTACCCTATAGTAAGTACATGCAGGCAATTAATATTACTCAGTACTTAAATGTATAATTACACTGTTACGAGGACACCTTGTGTATCCCAACATTTCAATGAGGAATCAGTTTTATGAAGTTTTTGCAGTGTGCTGCTATGGGTTATCCCTTAAAATGGTCTGTGTGTGTGTTAACGCACCACTGACTCCATATCATTCAGTGTGATCTGTTTGCCCAGCATCATTTTATAGAACGGTCGAATAAAGAAACCTGAAAAACAAACAAGAACAACACATTTCTGTTTTTAACAGGGGAAAGAAACTACAAATCAAATCAAATCAAATCAAATCAAACCAAACCAAACCCCAAAACAAAAGCTAATTACATGATAATTATCCAAAATGAACAATAAAATGAAAGAAAACGTCACATGAAAAAGCTTCTGATTGGCTCTTGAAAGTCCCCAACTTACGTACCATCCAACAGCTTGCCGTGATACACAGCCATGCCAGCCACCCGACCAATGAACTTGAAGTATGAGAGGTGATCCTCATTACAGAGGCCGGAGTTTGGATTGATCTGAAGGGTGTAGTTATCTCTGCAGACAGACAGATGGGAATGAATTATGATGCCAGCTCTGCTGTGTGTTCTAATGAGTGTCAGTGGGAGAGATCTAACAAGGTAACAGACCAGCTCTGTAATACAGTAAATGCTTTATGTCTTTCAGAACAACAGTACACAGACAAACAGATTAACAGATAGACAGACAGACAGATAGATGAACAGACAGACAGACAGATAGATAGATAGATAGATAGATAGATAGATAGATAGACAAGTTAGACAGAGAAGTCAGACAGATAGACGGACGTACGGGCAGACAGACAGACGGATAGATAGATAGAGAGATAGTCAGACAGACAGACAGAGAAGACAGATAGATAGATAGACAGACAGACAGACAGACAGACAGACAGACAGATAGATAGATAGATAGATAGACAAGTCAGACAGACAGATAGATAGATAGACAGGCGGACGGATAGACAGACAGATAGAAAAGTCAGACAGAGAGACAGACAGACAGACAGACAGACAGACAGATAGATAGATAGATAGATAGATAGATAGATAGACAAGTCAGACAGACAGAGACAGATAGTCAGACAGACAGAGACAGATAGTCAGACAGACAGAGACAGATAGTCAGACAGACAGATAGTCAGTCAGTCAGACAGACAGACACAGATTGATAGATAGACAGACAGACAAGTCAGACAGACAGACAGATAGATAGACAGACAGATAGACAAGTCAGAAAGACAGATAGTCAGTCAGACAGACAGACAGACAGATAGACCGACAAGTCAGACAGACAGATAGATAGATAGATAGATAGATAGACAGACAGACAGACAGACAGATAGACAGATAGATAGACAGGCGGACGGATAGACAGACAGATAGACAAGTCAGACAGAGAGACAGACAGACAGACAGACAGATAGATAGACAAATCAGACAGATAGATAGGCGGGCGGACGGATAGACAGACAGACAGTTAGAAAGACACAGATATATATATATAGATATATCTGTGATATATATATAGATAGATAGATAGATAGATAGATAGATAGATATAGTCAGACAAAAAAGCAAAAAATACAGACAGACAGATCAAAAAGACAAAAGGGTGAAGGAAGAAAAGTGATAAAAACAGGACACAGAGAATTTTGTTACTTTATGAGGGAGAAATAGAATCTACAGATCTAAAGAAAAGACCTTAGGCCTGCTCACATCTAAATCATGTCACACAACTATAAAAAAAATCAAGAAAGTGAGCTAAGAACTGCAAAAGAAGAGGGAAAGTCAGTTAGAATAAAGCCTCAGGGATACAGAGTAAAACAGGATATGGATACGAAGTGAGAAGTGGAGGTGAGAGTTCCGGATTTACGCAACTTGACAACACAAAACTGTAGTGCACAAACACACGGAACACTTACGTGGCTGAGTACTCAAACAGCCCATAATAAGGGTTAAACATCTCCTTGGAAAGCAGGAAGAACCATTCTCTGGCCACGCCCCCATAGTCCAGGCCTTTCTCAGATTCGAACTCGATCCACAGGCGGGCCTTCAGGCTGTCGGGTTTCTTCAAGGACATGATCCGTCTGTATGACTCCTCGAAGATGTTATTCCTGTGCAGCTTCATCTCAAAGCGATTCGGAATATCTGCCTGCAGGAGAGGACAAGACAAGACAGAGCATATCATAAAATTACATCCTGAAATTCATTAGATGATTAAAAACCACAAAATAACAAATTGAAGATTTGCATTGCAGAACTTAACATTAATGCCTGAAACAATCACAGTACTGTAAACGGCTGTGTTTCTGTCGCGCGAAGAACAATTTAACACCCAACAGAAAAAAAACCTTCACTCCTCGACAAGGATTTCACACAGAATAAATTAGTGTGTCTAGGAATACAGTACGTGACAGGACAGAGCTCACAGCAATGTCTCTGAAAACGCTTCATTTCTTACCGGTTTCTTTAGCTTCTTTCTGAAGTAGTCATACTTCTGCTTGAATTCTCTAGAATACGGCACCGCCTAAAAGAAGACAAGCAAATAAACAAACAAATACATACATTTAACATCAGGGTAACAACATATATCACTGGACGAGCAAGAAATCAAACATGAGTTTGTAATAGATCAGAAATGATGCTTTCAAAAGAATGTTTGATAAGTATATTTTTATGAATCTCACAAAATCTGTCAAGAAAAGAATCTGGAGAGGTCATATGTATATGCATATATATATAAAGAGAAAGGTTGTGACAGAAAATAAAAGCACACTCACGGGTCCAGTTATGGCAGGACTCTGGAGGCGAGGGTCTTCCCACTGTGTTTTTTTGGTGTCTGAGGGGGAGAAGAGACATTTTATACGCCCACTTTATTACTATTTCTACTGTATTTTTGATTAAATAAATGCAGCATTTCAAAAACATTTAAAAAATCTTTTTTATATTTATTTTTCGAATGGTTTCTTTAAAGGGTTAGTTCACCCAAAAATGAAAATTCTTTCATTAATTACTCACCCTCATGTCGTTCCACACCCGTAAGACCTTCGGTCATCTTTGGAACACAAATTAAGATATTTTTGATGAAATCCGATGGCTCAGTGAGGCCTGCATTACCAGCAAGATAATTAACATTTACAGATGCCCAGAAAGCTACTTAAAACATTTTTAAAACAGTTCATGTGACTACAGTGGTTCAACCTTAATGTTATGAAGCAACGAGAATACTTTTTGTCCGCCAAAAAAAACAAAATAACGACTTTATTCAACAATATCTAGTGATGGGCGATTTCAAAACACTGCTTCATGAAGTTTCGAAGCTTTACAAATCTTTTGTTTCGAATCAGTGGTTCGGAGCGTGCATCAAACTACCAAATAATAAATAAAGTCGTTATTTTGTTTTTTTGGCGCACAAACTATTCTCGTCACTTCATAACATTAAGGTTGAACCACTGTAGTCACATGAACTGTTTTAAATATGTCTTTCTGGGCATCTGAAAGTGTTAATTATCTTGCTGGCAATGGAGGACACCCTGAGCCATCGGATTTCATCAAAAATATCTTAATTTCTGTTCCGAAGATGAACGAAGGTCTTAAGGGTGTGGAACGACATGAGGGTGAGTAATTAATGACAGAATTTTCATTTTTGGTTAAGCATTTATAATTTGTCTTTTTTTGTTCACCTTTTTCAGTGCTAATTGATACAGATTATATTTACAGAAAAATGTATGCTTAATTTAAGGCCAAATTCTAATTGAACAAATTTTCAATGAGGTGGTTCAACAGAAGGCACTGCACCCAATACTGGACATGGCTAGAGGTCGTTTGTGATTGTGTGTAGCTGACAAACAGAACAGGTGTGTATCGACCGTAGCAGCAGATTCAGCAGGGGTTGAACACACCTATGTTGTGGAGTGCGACAGGGACGGACACCGAAGGCATATCCGAGTTTAATGATGCATGCGTAAATTGATCTCACAACTCGTGTTACTTTAAACAACTAAATAGTTATTGATCACATAGCACAAAATAAAGAAACAAAATGACAAACAGAAACTTGAGAGCATATCTGTGACTCGAACCTGCTACTGTATGTGCATAACAGAAGTGTGTTTAGAGATTAGATATCTGTGTATATGTATATTATATATATATATATATATACACACACACACACACATACACACAATTGGTCCGCAATTTAAAATCCCTTACTCCAAATGTGTCTAGTTATTCTGTCAACAAAAGTGTCCTTACTGTGGTCAATGTAAAAGGTTCTTCCATCTGCGTGCACTCGTTCCTCCCACCCAGGCTGTGGAGATTCAGAGAGAGAGAAGTTGAGATGTTAAATGTTAAAAATAGGAGAGACCACCAGTCCTAATAAACCACTCATACACCAACACAACAACTGTAACAGATAATGTGACGGGAGCAAGGAACAGGAAGATATGAAGATTCCTCTGTTCAGTGTGGGAGAGCTTCCATGACAGGGTTCCACTGGCATGCAGAAGAGAGCTTATTTATTCACTCTCGCTCTGACAAACACACACTCGCATTCACATTCTGCCCCTCTTTTGAGAGTGGAGACCCCTGCAAACCAACGCCGATACCAACATCACGGGCAACTGCCAGGCCTGACAAAAATCACAGCCAGGGAGACACATCCAACAATTCATAACCCACAACATCAAGGGAAGCTGTTTGACGACCCACACACGGGATCCGGAGAGGAGACAAGACCTTCGTTCACGACTGAGAGACTGTGAGCCAGCACTGAAGACAGGTGCAACACCATGGCTCTCGTGCTGAAGGGGAATCAACCAAAACTGGTATTGAATGAAGCACAGGATGAATGCAGTGGATGGATGGATGCACAAGATGGATGGATGCACGGATGGATGGGTGGATGCATGCGATGGATGGGTGGATGCACGCAATGGTTGGATGAATAGATGGATTAATGCACGCAATGGATGGATGGATGGATGGACGCACGCAATGGATAAATGCACACAATGGATGGATGGATGGATGGATGGATGGATGGATGCACGCGACGGATGGATGGTGGATGCACGCGATGGATGGATGCACCCGATAGAGGGATGGATGATGCACATGATGGATGGATGGATGCACACGATATAGGGATGGATGGGTGGATGCACGCGATGGTTGGATGGATGACTAGATGGATTAATGCACACGATGGATGGATGGGCGCACGCAATGGATGAATGCACACAATGGATGGATGGATGGATGGATGGATGCACACGATAGAGGGATGGAGGATGCACCCGATAGAGGGATGGATGATGCACATGATGGATGGATGGATGCACACGATAGAGGGATGGATGGGTGGATGCACGCGATGGTTGGATGGATGACTAGATGGATTAATGCACACGATGGATGGATGGGCGCACGCAATGGATGAATGCACACAATGGATGGATGGATGGATGCACACGATAGAGGGATGGATGATGCACACGATGGATGGATGGATGCACACAATAGAGAGAGGGATGGATGCACGCCATAGGGGTAGATGGATGCACGCCATGGAGGGATGGATGGATGCACGCCATGGAGGGATGGATGCATGCGATGGTTGGTTGGTTGGTTGGTTGGATGGATGGATGGATGGATGGATGGTCAACACAACCAGAAAGAGATACATGCAGAGAGAAATATAAAGAAAGAAAAATGGAGACAAACAGTACACAGGAGGAATGACAAAGAGACAAATGAAGAGACAGAAAACTGACAAACAGAGCTTAATAGAAAGGTTCTTGAAGTAAAAATCCCATTGAAAATCTCAAGGTTAGGGTTAGTAAGTTTAGTAACAACATCTTTCACAACACCTACTACGAGTTCTGGGATTGTAAAGTGAGTAGCTTTTTTACATTAGTATATACCATCAGTGCAATGGTTCTTATCTGGTGGGTCGCAAACCAAGGACCTTTATTTTGTTGCAAACTCATTTACCACTTATTTAATATTTGGCCCAGTTTTTTAATCCACATGTAAGATAAATCAGACTTTTCCTGCCATTTATGCATTTACAAACCAGTAAATTTTCGAATTCAGACAATATTATTTTAATAATTTTGCCTACTGTTTGACCTACACAGGTAAATAAAATAAAAATTTAATTAAATTAAAAAAGGTGCTGTGTTCACAATCATTGATTTAAATATTCTAATTTGATAAAAAAAAAATTGAAAGGAAATTTAATTGCCAAATTCCCAGTGAAGTATTACACTATTTACTATCAGAGAAGTTACCAAAGAAATGCTAATCAGGCAGGCAAGCATAATCTAGGTAAGATTAGATATCTGATGTTGTAGCACTAGGCCAAAAAAGACAATGACAATAAATGCATTAAAAGTACACAAAAACCCAGATTACTTTTTTCACAATGATTAATGGGATTTACTGAGATCCCAAAGATGAAAATGAATGGGAAAAAATACTTCTGGAACCAAGGCCACTAAAAAGTGGGCAGTCAATATTGAGCTCTATAGAGAGTGTGTAAGGACTGATAAAAACAGACCAAAAAATCAGAACAAGAAAAGCAAATACTGACAAAGACGACTGACAGAAAGAGTGAAAGTGGGAGTAAAACAGAGGGGAAAAACAGACAGTCATCCATGCCAGCAATGATAAGAAGGGGTGGAGAGGTCGGAGGTCAGAGGGCGGTGGGCAGGCAGGTAAACACGCAGGCAGAGAGAGGACCGACCTCCTCTGGAAGATTCTGCCACAAACAGCATCGAGCGCAGAGCGCACCACGTTCCCCCACGCCACCGAAAGACCAGAGAGAAATCACACACACACACACACACACACACACACACACCACCAGCTTGTGAGACAGCAGCACTACAGTAAATGCAGAGGGAATCATTTAGATAGCATTTAAAAAAGAAGAAAAACCACATAAAAATGTGCTAATGTTGTTATTGTTAAATAAGTTTAAGTTGAAGAACTAAAATTAATAAAACAAATAAAAATAAATTAAAAAATATTAAGTACATAAATTTACTAAAACTGAAACTAAACTTAAAACGAAAATTGAAAATCTAAAAATAAAAGCCAATTTAAAATATTAATAAATAGCATATAAATAATACTAAAATAACTACCTGATGGACAAAGAGGGAAAAGTATATTCTTAGATATTTAATATGATATTTTATATAAAAATTAATGTTTTGAAGGCACAGAGATGCATGTTTCTGCATATATTAAATGTACTTTTACTTTACATAAATGTGTATGGAAATTTCAATATTACATGAAAACATGCACGAAAATACGTTTATTAGATAAGTCCCTGTTAGCCCATTAGTTCCTGGCACATATTCCCACTGAAAACCTGAGAAGAGAAGGTGCGATTACCAAACACCAGCATCTAAGTCTGTTTCCAAGGTGAAAAAAAAAAAAAAAAAAAATCTTTCCAAGGTTTCTTCAAAATCTTATGCAAGATGCATCAACCCTTGCTTAATGAAAGATGCATCAAAAAACTGTTCTCAAACATACATAAAAAAAATACAAGTGCTCACTGTTGATCATTTCATTTTTTTTTATATATAAATATAAACTTTACATCATCAACAGGATTATTTATAATTTATGAGATTATTTTGAATGTTTCAATTTTTTTGCATATTTGCAAAAGGTTCTTATGATAAGCCAGACTCTGAGGTAAAATCAGACTTGTCATAAAAATGTGCAGACACGAAACGTAATTTTGCTTCTCATATTTTTATTTTTATTGGTTTAATGTGGGGAACATTTCACCTATGTTGCCACATGGAGTTCTGAAGAAAAACAACCTCGCTACACAAGTCACAACAGCTGCTTTCTTTAGCAAATGCTTTCTGTCTGATTTGAATCTTGCATATCACTGTTATTGTAAGTTGCATTATGTTGCAGTTCCTTGTAAAGTTACCAGCCAACTGGTGAGCACTGCACTGACTTGCCAAAGGCAATTTTGGCACTTATCGAGGCCAGATTTTAGGGCTGTTGTTGGACAAGTTGCATTATATGTAAACAAAAAAGAAATGATCTCATATGAGCTAATCCACTGTCAGATTTTTGTAGCACTGTTCTGTGTCAGTGTTAAATAACTAGGCTTGAGAATGTAGTTTGTTAACAAAGAAATCCATTAAACACCACAGCCAAATTCCTGTTGTTGTGTCATTCGTTGCAGCTGTTTTGTCAGACTTAATCCTATTTGCTTTGCAGATTGAATTAGTTTCACGATTCTTGTGTGATATGGCTGTTGTTTTCATGATCATGCATTGCAGAGCCACAAACAAGAACACATGTCAGGCGAGGCTGTTGAAAGAGCTTGGGATTGTGGGTAATAATGCTCAAAACCACTCTTTTTATACTCACAGGAAGTGGGCCGAGGTCGCCAGGGTCTAGAGATGCTTTTGTCCTCATGTGAACGGGATACTTTAAGCGTGGATCTTCCTGAAAAGAGAGAAAGAGAAAAGAGAGAGAGGTTGACACATGCTCAGATTTTCCCAGAAGGTTTTATCCTCATTTAACAGCAAATTGCATTCGCTGTCTGCTGCCAAAATGCAATTCTTCAGACAATAAGAAAGTAATACTGGAATGATTGTGTTTTTTTTCATGTCTCCATGGGGAGATTATGCAGTAATTACACATAGTGAAAATTTTAGTCTTCTCTGTGGACATTTAAAAACCTTTAGCAGATTTAATAAAGACATACTTTGTAAATCACCATGTACTATTTTAAACAATCATGAAAAAAAGAAAAAAAAACAGTGCCTGGAATAGAAAATCGATTTGTTTTCATTTTAAACCTGTCTAATTACAAAGAACCTCCTTAGAGGATGCAATACATCTGACACAGAAATGGACAAAGGTGAGGCTGTGCTGGGGGAAATTAAGTGAAGAAAGGCTGCAGTTCCTCTGCCAGACACCAGGTGGCACACCGATTCTGAGTGGATCACGCATGATTCACCCAGGGCCTCCCTCCAGATACTGAATGGGGCACTGAAGTGTGCAATTGTGAGCAAGCATGTGTGTGTGTGTGTGTCTGTGAAAGTCTATGTTTCCCAAATACCTTTCTTACATCTTAACGCAGGTAAATGAAAAAAAAAAAAAACAGATCTCCATTTTAAACATAAATGCATCGATAAAATCGATAAAACAGCAACCACTAAATATAATAGAAAAAATAATAAATATAATAATAATAATAATAAATTAGCTGTTTGTATTAAGGACTGACTATTGACATACTATTACAGTTTTTAATATTTTGAATTAATTTTATTTTTACAACTGTTTTTATTTCAATTTTATTTAAAGTTTTAGTTGTTTTGTTGCATTTCTGTCATTTTTATTAGGTTTTTAAATGTCTATATAGTTTTTATTAAAGGGGACCTATAATAACCCTTTTACAAGATGTAATATTAGTCTCTGGTGTTTCTGGAATGTGTCTTAAGTTTCAGCTCAAAATACCCCACAGATCATTTATTATAGATTGTCAAATTTACCCATTTTTGGGTGTGAGCAAAAACAAGCCGTTTTTGTGTGTGTCCCTTTAAATGTAAATGAGCTGCTGCTCCCGGCCCCCTTTCCAGAAGAGGGTGGAGCTTTAACAGCTTGTGCTTTGGTTGCTCAACAACAACAAAGCTGGAGAATCTCACGCAGCCAAAATGAGGATTGTCAGTAACAGTGTTCAGCCTTACATTGTTCAAACCGGAGTCGGACGCTGATGGAGAGACTCAGGAGGAAGTTACAACTTTTAGATTGCAACTGGACATTTCTGAACGGTTAGTGGATAAATTTATGTAGCTGCTGTGGAGTTGATTCAACTCATTGACTAGCATGTGCCGTCATGTTAATCTTTTGTACAAATCCAGCGTTGAATTGACCCTCGTTTGTGAAGCAGTCCGTTGTAAGATGACGGCATGGCAACAACACTCTACTACAACAACTCAAGCACAACATGGCTCACCCCCTTTGTTGCGTGTTCCCAGGGGCGGGGTTTATGTAAATTTTGAGGTTTGTGATGTCACAAACCCGGGAAGAAGCTCATTGTAGTCCCTTACCAGCCATTTATTGTAGTCCTTAAAAAGAGATTTCTGTAAAAGAAAATATCTCCCTTTGCATTGAACTTTGAGCATCGTAAATTTGCAGATGATGTTTATGCTGAAATACACACAAACTAAAGTTAAAAAAAGTATATATTAAAAGTATATATTTTATTTCAGTTAATGTTTATTTTATTTTAAGTAATGAACATGCTTTTTATGGTTTTATTTTACGATAATAACCTTGATTGAAGACTAATAATGTTTTGCAAATTATACACATTAATAAAAGTATAATAATATGACATACTGCATGGTAATATGATAAGAATCATGAATTTTTAAGTAATATTTATACTTCATTTAAGAAATAAAAGTATAGTAATGATATATGAAATTATAATAAGAATCATGAATAAAATAATATTCATGATTCATTATGCATGGAAAATAATAACAGCAGCAGCAGCAACAATATAAAATAATTTTCATTAAACTGTTATTAAAATGCTATACAGTTCTCAGAAAACACTGCAGCTGCAAGCAGACAATGCAGGTGGATATTCTGACCGTCATGAGGAGTCAACCAGTCAAGCTACAGGTCAAACTGCTGATGGTATTTGTATCGTAGTAAACAAATACTTAATGATGCAATATAAATAGATACATAAATGATCACAGCTGTGCATAAACCATAGTTGCGTCAGCAAATGAAACTGTAGCTGTGTTCCAAAACCTAAAGAGCTGTCATGCTCCAGCAACTCAACAAAATATAGTGCACTTATGACTGCAACAGCGTTTGCAATTACCATGCTACTAAAATAACAGCATGATACTAGGAATAAAAATAAATAGCACACAAATATTGTGCAGAACGGTACATTTTAATTAATTTAATCTCTCTTCTCTCATGGCTATCTTGCATTTGTTTCCTCAGAGCTCATCACAACACATTCTGGAATTTCTCTTACTGTGAAGAAAATACTGACTGTGTCCGAAGTCACATATTTTCCTACTATATAGTAGGCAAAAAAAAAAGTGACAAAAGAATTATGTCTGAATTCACAGTACTCATAAAAGAGTAGGCAAAAAGTACCCGGATGACCTACTACTTTCTGTAAGATTCTGAAGTGTGCATATGATGGACACTTTATGAGGGAGACGATTTAGATTGGCAGTGAAGTGATGCAACTGATGTTGTTAGGTCACATGACAGTGACAACATGGCGAATGTAATATGTCCAGATTACATTCATCCTACACTCATTCATACTTCATAGAACATACTTTTTTAGTGCTCACAAAGTAAGTACTTATTCATAATCAGCACCTAATTGAGTGCATGTGATTTCAGACACAGCCACTAACTTGCCTAGGTTTGGAACAGATTTGTGAGTGTTTGTCTTACCCATGTAGTGGTTCTGCTGTTGTGGTCAATGAAGAACGGCCGTCCGTTGGGCGCTATTCTCATTTCCCATCCAGGGGGCAGGAAGCTCTGGTTTGCTTTATGCTGGGATTTAGGTGAGCTGTAGGGAGAAGGCTGTGGGGACTGAGGGTTGGAAAACGTGTCCTTTACGGCTCGCCGTATCGGGGCGTTATTGGCTCCCTGCAACAGGAAACAGAGCCAATGTTTATCAGACTCCATTATTTAGTTCTTTCATCTTTTGTGTATCATTAATTAGAATTTTTTTTGTGCAAGAAAGACTTTTACAAATAGGAGATGTCAAAAAATGTAAAAGAGACGCACACTGTTATTTAATCCTGCTAAAATTTTAATTAGTGCACAACTCAGAGGATTTGACCTTCATTTCACCTCTGTCTTTCTCTCCCTCTCGCTTTTTTTCTCAAAACAAAATGTTCCCCTTTCAACACTTTAATTAAAATTCACATGGCCCTGTGTGACGCTGATCATTTATAAACACAAAACCATATTTCTTTCTGTAAACTTTCAAACCTTTGTGAAATGTTTACCCAATATTCCACAGATCTTCTTACTTCAGATGTGGAAAATTTACCACCTGTCTTGTGATTTGTCATAATTGCTTATCTAAATGAATTCTGGGTATTCTTTCCTTCTAAAAGCTAAACTAACAATGGAAATAAGATGAGAAGCAACATAACTGTGTTCCCAGAGCATTTATAACCCTAGAACATGAACTACAATGTATTTTGATAGGCTTGGTACTTAATTCAAAGACATGCAACTTAAAATAAGATATTTTTACATTACTTTCAAAGCTTATTCTTCTTCACAGACATCTATTACAAAAACAAAAAAAATCTACAGCATTATAAATAACATTATAATAAATAAAATATTATCATATTATCATAAATAAAATATATTACTGTATATTACATAAAATTACATAAAACAAACCGTGTCAGAAAGAAGCACTGGGATTTTAATCGGTTCCACACCAGACATGCCCTTTTTTGTCAACTACCATGCTTTTTGCACGGAAGTGTGTGGCTGTAATTAGCAATAATTGCTATGAGAGTGAATATGAGACCCTTATTCGCCATCCCCAACATTTGCAGATTAGCTACAAGAGCTATTGTTTATTCCATTAGCAAAGTCATTCTTCACAGCAGAGGCCATTAGCTCTGGTTGAGGTCTATATTGACAGATAAGATTGTTTGCCATTTTCAAAGTAATATTCCGTATTAAATTACAATTCGAGCTCTATCAACAGTGTATGTGGGCTGTTGCCGATCAGCACTGAAAATTATTTTAAATTCAGTTTGTAAAAATAAATAAATAAATATAACATTTGTAAAATATAATAAATATAATATAAATAAATAAAATATAGTATTATAATGTTTTTATTTATTTATTATTATAGTGATCAAAATTATTTCCAGTGGTAATCGACAAAAGGCCACATATACTATTGATATATTATATTATATTATATTATATTATAAGAATAGCCTAGTATAGCACAAGATTTTTCCAGGAGTACTAGAATAACTTGCCTGCCTTGTCTGTTCAAAGCTTTACCTACTAACATGAATAATGTTTTATGGCAATACTTGCTTATTTAACGTAACATAAAGTTGTGGTTAGAATTTTTGGCACCCTTGGTAAATATGATCAAAGATGACTGTAAAAATAAATCTGCATTGTTTATCCTTTTGATCTTTAATTCATAAAATTAGCAAAAGTCTAACCTTTCATTGAAGGAAAAGAATTGAAAGTGGGGGGAAAATCACATTATGAAATAAATGTTTTTCTCCAAAACACGTTGGCCACAATTATTGGCACCCTTTTATTCAATACTTTTTGCAAACTCCTTTTGCCAAGATAACAGCTCTGAGTCTTCTTCTATAATGCCTGATGAGTTTGAAGAACACCTGACAAGAGATCAGAGATCATTCCTTCATACAGAATCTCTCCAGATCCTTCAGATTCCAGCTCCATGTTGGTGCTTCTTCTCTTCAGTTCACTCCACTCATTTTCTTTAGGGTTCAGGTCAGGGGACTGGGATGGTCATGGCAGAAGCTTCGTTTTGTGCTCAGAGACACATTTTTGTGTTGGTTCTGATGTTTGTTTTTGGATCATTGTCCTGATGGAAGATCCAACCACGGCCCATTATTGGATTTCTAGCAGAAGTGGTCAGGTTTTGATTTTTATCTGTTAGTATTTGATAGAATCCATGATGCCATGTATCTGATCAAGATGTCCAGGACCTCTGGCAGAAAAATAGGCCCACAACATTAAAGATCCAGCAGTGTATTTAACCGTGGACATGGGGTACTTTTTATCCATGTGTGCACCAAATCCATCTGGTGGGTTTGCTGCCAAAAAGCTCTTTTTTTAGTTTCATCTGACCATAGAAGCCAGTCCCATTTGAAGTTCCAGTCGTGTCTGACAACTGAATATGCTGGAGATTGTTTCTGGATGAGAGCAGAGGATTTTTCTTGAAACCCTCCCGAACAACTTGTGGGGATGTAGGTGCAGTTTGATCATTTTTTTTAGGCTTTCTGAGACTCAAGACTCAACTAATCTCTGCAATTCTCCAGCTGTGATCCTTGGAGAGTCTTTGGCCACTCAAACTTTCCTCCTCACCGTGCATTAGGACGATTTACACACAGGTCCTCTTCCAGGCAGATTTATAACATCTTTAGTTGATTGGAACTTCTTAATTATTGCCCTGATAGTGGAAATGGGGATTTTCAATGCTTTAGCTATTTTCTTACAGCCACTTTCTATTTTGTGAAGCTCAACAATCTTTTGCTGCACATCAGAACTATATTCTTTGGTTTTTCTCATTGTGATGAATGATTAAGGGAATTTGGCCTTTGTGTTTCCACATGTTTATACTCCTGTGGAACAGGAAGTCATGGCTGGATAATTTCATGTTCATGATCACCCTGGTGTGCCAAAAAATGTAAATATGAATGGGAATATACTTCAGAGATATTTTACTCATAAAAAATTTTAGGGGTGCCAATAATTGTGGCCAATGTGTTTTGGAGAAAAACATTTATTTCATAATCTGATTTTCCCCACTTTCAATTCTTTTCCTTCAATGAAAGGTTAGACTTTTGCTAATTTTATGAATTAAAGATCAAAAGGATAAACAATGCAGATTTATTTTTTACAGTCATCTTTGATCATATTTACCAAGGGGTGCCAATAATTCTGACCACAACTGTAACATACTGCCATAGCATTATTCAGAATTAATCAGAAGCATGTTACGGTTCTGCTAGGTATACTATCCACAGACATATTTCAGAGCAATGGACTATAAAAACAAAATAAGAAGCAGGTTTAAGGTCAGACATGGATTTAGAGCAACAGAACAGAAGGAAACTATGAAGTCATGGCTGTTTGAGAGGTTAAACTTCTTTTTGGCAATGGTGACACTTTGGCGCGATTTCACGATAAGCAAACGGACAGCTGCCCCTACCCCCAGCTTTAGGTAGCGTCAACTGATACGAATTTACAAACCGGGGGTAGAAAACAGCCCTGTTCCCTCTAAGCACACGTAAATGGTGATAAGTATATTAAAACTTGATACAAACAACAGCTGCTCAATTCAACTTTGTGATTCAGCACGAATACGGACTAAAATTCTGAAAGCCTGTGGGAAGATTAAAAATACATCCAAAGATGTTTTACTCTTCATTCAAAGTCTTCAAAGATTTTTTTTGTATAGTCAAAAGTCCCTTTCTGGGGGGCATTAATGAATTAAATTAAATAAAAATGCAAAATTGCCATTCTGACAGTAAATAATACAATAAATACAAATATGTGTGTGTGTGTGTGAATCGCATGTGTCCCTATGTGAGGGAAAACTAAATTAAAGACAAAACGTAATCAGTAAAAGTACAGATACCCTAATAAAATATTACTCCAGTAAAATATAAGCACTCATTTTTAATTTTTCTTGAGTAAAAGTACAAAAGTACTTGATTTTAATATACTTGTGTTAAAAGTAAAAAGTACTGATCGATGAACTGTTTTTTATTCTAGCAAGCTCTAGTCAAATTAATCATTAGTCAGCACTAATGAGAAAGATTAGAGCAGACATTGAATATTGATCTGCAAACAAGCAAACTTTTTATTTGATTACCAAACATTATAATACATTATCAGAAAATTAAACTTCAGTATACTTCAATTTATCAATTTAAGTTTTTAAAAATAAGGAAAAACTAATCCGATCAATTCAATTCACAAAGGAATCGCTTAATATGATTTGTAAACCAATTTATCAGGTTCAGTGGAAAGAATCAGCGCGTTCATGAATTGGACATCGCTATCTCACTTCAAAAAGTATGATATCATGCTTTTGAATGTAGTGAAGTACAAGTAAAAGTTTCCCAAAATAAAAATACTCTGATAAAGTACAGATACTTGAAAAATGTATAACAAAGTTAAAACATTTTGTTATTGTCCAACACTGCAAAAATTAAACCTTTAACTGAAATAAAATTACCTAATTTTCAAGAAAGTATGGCTGTTTGGACTTAGCATTAATGTTTCCTTAGCATTTAGTCTCAGAAACATTTCATAAAACAAACAAATAACAAAAAAGGGTTTGCTGGCAGTAAGAGAACAAGATGATGACTGATAATGGCACTAAGCAGAAATAATAGGATTATTTTTTTTCTTTTACCATGAATCGAAGTGAATTAAATTACCCTGAATTGAAAGGTCTGGAGCAGATGGGTCAGGAAATTGTCTCTCGACTGAATAAGACTTTCGTATTAAAATTTCGTATTGATCCATGAATAATACAAAAGCTACGACTAATCATTTGCCTCAGCTGGTCATACCTAAAAGAAGTCAGTGGCAGTGTGCAAAGAAGGTAATTCCGATTTCCTATCTCGACCAACTGTGTGTGGCTGTGGACATCGTGATTACATTACACTGCACAGTCGCAATGGAAATAAAACAGCTGTGAAACCAGAATCCAAAATGAACACTTGTCTAGCACCAAATGTAACGGAAACATTAGCAATCAACTGCACAAATGATCATCTGAATCTGACTTATGCAAGTGACGTTTCAAATCAAAGATAAACAAACACCAGAAAACTTCTGTCGAGACTCGAACCTAGTGCAAACAACGTTTACCTCAGAAGTTTATCTAGAAGGAATCTTTTTCTTCAGAACTCCACACAACACTGTCAACACATATGTAATACAATTCCTCACATTAAGCCACCAAAGTGAAAATATGAGGAGCAAAATTATAGTGTGCATAAGGGAAATGACAATGTCGCTAATTTGCAAGGAAAAGCAAAGTAAAATGGGGCATGTACAAAAGTCAAAACAAAATAAAAATAAAATATTCAATGACAAGTAATTGTTTTTGAAAGAAAGTAATATTTTGTATTCAGCAAGGATGCATAAAATTAATCCAAAGTGACAAGTAGCGACACTTTTTATATTAAAAAAAGATTTCTATTTCATCTATTCAAAGAATCCAGAAAAAAGTATCATATTTTCCACAAAAATATTAAGCAATCACAGCTGTTTCCAAATTTGATAATTAGAAATGTTTCTTGATCACCAAATCAGCATATTAGAACGATTTCGGAAGGATCATGTGACACTGAAGACTGAAGTAATGATGCTGAAAATCCAGCTTTCTTATCACAGGAATTCCATTTTAAATTTATTATTATAGGAAAATTGTATAATATTTCACAATATTACTGTTTTATTACTGATTACTAATATTTCACAATATTACTGACTTCGATACCAAGTCGGTACTGAAATTGTAAAAATGTGAACCTTTGAGCACTGTTGAACGGATACATAAACACCTCTGATTGGCCACTGTGTTCACGCACTCATCAGATACGTCTGTGATTGGCTACAATGATCAACGCTTCAAAAACATGTTGTAAATAGACATCAATGACTTTCTTCACCGAGTGCTAACACAGATACACACAGAAGCATTTGAAAGCAGGCATCTATCAGGGGACCTGCTTTCAAATGCTCCCGCTTTCAAATTCAAACACTTCCGTGTGCTTTCAAACGCTCCCGTGTGTTAATCATTGTAGCCAATCACATACATATCTGATTAGCGCATGAACACAATGGCCAATCAGAAGTGTTTATGAATCCGCTCAACATCGCTCAAAGCGGCATATTTTTTAAATTTCAGTACCAACTTGGCATTGAAGTCAGTACTTTTGACAACCCTACTAAGCACAAAAGACTTCTTTCAAAAACATTTAAAAATCTTACCAATCCCAAACTGTTAAAAAGACAGTGTAAATAATATAAATGAAAAATAAGTAGTACATGGAATAATTACATGGTGTTTGTGTAACACTTGACAAAAATTTGTATAAAAATATTGGTTAAGAACAGCCAAGACAGTCTGAGAAGAATCAAACGTATGCTAGATGGACTGGAACCTGGAGGAAAGGAAAAGTAAAAGGAAAGAAGAAACTGAGGGGCGGAACAGAGGGACTAGCGGATGTTCTCACCTCTAGTGGGGAAGAGAGAGTGACGGTGGGGGAACTGAGGCTACGGGGTCTGCGCACTTGTGGTTCGCTTAGATGGCCGCTGGAGGAGGAAGGGGTGGAAACGGGGGGCGTGGCTGCTGTAGCGCCCCCTACTGCCGCAGCTGAGGTACTGGCTCCATCTTCAGTGTGCTGTTGGGCAAAGAGAAGGGTTAGCTAGCTAGCCACCACAAGGTCCGGTCTATGGGTGCACCATCCAAGAACGAGCCTAGCTGGAGTGCATTCAAGGTTTACAAGAGGTCCAGAATCGAGAGCAAGGTCTAAAATACTATAATAGGAAATTAAACTGATTAAATGATCAATAACTGTAAGGTTTCATTTGATTGCATGGACAAACATGGTCTGTTGGGTTTATAAATGGCTGGAATATTTTAAGGTAGTTAAAAGATTGGAGAGCAGTTAAAGAGGACCTATTTTGCTTTTTTACATTTCCATCTTTCTTTAGTGTGTAATGTTGCTGTTTGAGCATGAAAAATGTCTGCAAAGTTACAAAGCACAAAGTCGGTTCCAAAGGGAGTTATTCTCTATATCAGTAAGTGCTGTTTCTGAACTCCCTGAAACGTCTCGTCTTGAGTTTTCTTCCAGGAAAACGATATCCCTCAATATCCCTCATTTAAATACTTCCTGCCTAAGCATATGCAAAATAAAAGGGATTAGATCTGGTTGAGCTGCGATAGTAGTGTGTTGAAAAGCAGTTTTTGGGTCATGGCATTATCAAAAACACGCTTGAAGCGGCTGACCAATCACAACACTCTGGTCCAGCTGACCAATCAGAGCACATTGCTCTTTTTGGAAGGAGGGGCTTCATAGAAACAGCGTTACTGACAGACTGGGAAGAGAGGTGCTGCAATAATGTAAAATAAGTGAAAAGTAATGTGTTTTTGAACATTCAAGCATGAAAACCTATTCCAGTAGACCCCAAAAACAAAATCAATACTTTGTAAAATGGCATAATAGGTTCTCTTTAAAAAAGCCTTTTTATCTGTTCAGCTTTAAAAGAGAAAAAGGAATGAAGCGCATCTTACAAAGGATGAAGAATAGAGTTTACTAGGACAAAGAAGAGGAAGATAAGATATAGATCAAGAGGGACCAGAGTAGCAATAAATAGATCAAGGGAACACACAACGCTGGGCAGAACAAACAACATCCAGAGATTGTGAAGGGATGAGTACACAATAACATGGATGCGAACAGATAAAGGCAGAACAATAAAAAAACGATGAGATTGAAGTAGTAGAGAAGAAACATGGGTCATATAGAAGAAACGTATAAAAGTCTCTTTGACAGTGGATGATGCTGGAAAAACATCTGATGAAGAATAGACCTCTGCTAGCTTTAGCTAGGCTACGCTAGATTACCATACCTGCAGAATGGGCCGCGTCCAGGTGGTGCTACGGTTATTATGGTTGACATAGTACGTTCGCCCCTTTGGGTCCTTGCGTTCCTCCCAGCCTGGCGGAAGGCCTGGTGTGGTCAGAGCATAGGAGGCTGATGGAGACTGAACAAAGTGAAAGGAACAGATGAGTTTGTATATTCAAAGGCCAAAGAAGCAGTAAAAACTTGCCGAGATTAAAATCCGTTTGGATTCATTCATTGGAGCAGGATTGACAGTGATATCAGGGTCATGTTTGTATAAAAACCCTTGTTAACTGATTTGACATTTAATATGATGAGTGAGGAAATATTGCACACTTAAATCCAGAATACTAACACATTTTTACAGACACAAATGTAGATATAAACACACTCACAAGAACACCTAAGCAACACAACATACAAAACACACTCCGCTCTAGGTGACTTTACAAACACATTTGAATTGTATCCGATAAATGTGTCTGGGTGACTTTATATGTAAGGTGAAGATGGAAGTGGAGGTGTAAACCAAACCTTTACAGTCTCTAATTTTATGGTTATACATATGCTAAAAAAAAAAAACTATGGAAGCTTGTTTCCGCCACTGAATAAAAATAAAGGTAATTGCAATTTATCTCACTATTCTGACTTTTTTTCTCGTAATTGCGAGTTTACATCCCACAATTCGACTTTGTTCACAAAATTGCGCAATATAAACTCACAACTGAGTTAAAATGTCAGAATTGTGTTATAAATAAACTCACAATTGCGAGTTATAAAGTCAGAATTGTGAGATATAAATTCACAATTCTCAGTAAAAGTCTTTTTTCCTCAGAATTGGACTTTATAACTCGCAATTGCAAGTTTATATGAGAAAAGAAGTCAGAATTGCGAGATAAAAAGTCAGAATTGCGAGTTTATATCCTGCAATTGAGAATTTATAACTTGCAATTCTTACTTTATTTCTCACAATTGCGAGTTTATATCTCACAATTCTGAGCAAAGAAGTCAGAATTGTGAGATGTAAACTTGCAATTGTGAGAAAAACATAAGTGTGAGATAAAAAGTCTCAATTGCCTTTTTTATTTTTTATTTAGTGGCAGAAACAAGCTTCCATAAAAAAACTGGTATAAAACAAAAAAGAAAAAATATCAGTGAAATGAGATGTGCCTATAATAAAGTGCTCCTATAATAAAAATTGTTTAATTGAAATGAATTAAAACAAATTATTAATTTATAAATATAAATTAAATTAATATAAAATGTAATTATATTCATTTTAATTAATAATAATTACCACCTCATTATAAATTAAAATGAATGAAATACAAAAATATGTTTTAAAAAAATATGTAAAATATGTTTAAAATAAGTTAATATGGTAAAATATGTATTTAAAAAAAAAAAGAGGAAGAACCAAGAAGACAGGAGAGCACAAATGTACCAAATGTACAACATGTGGACATTACCATGGTGTCCTCAACGCCTGTGACCGTTTGTGCTCTTGTTCGTCGGGTCTGGGAGTTCTGCTGGACAATAACAGCTGCTTTTAGATGGGGCAGGCAACTGCCCAGTTTTGGGCCAGTGGGAGAAGGGAAATGAGGGCAAATGGAAGTACAGGGTCAGCCAGAAAGAGTAACGGTGAGTAGGTGCGAAAGTGATTTTAGGGTGGTTTTGGTTATTTTAGGTAATTTTTGACAGCTGAAGGGGGTGATTTTGTGAAAAGTGTCCTGTAGTGCGACGTAAAGATATAGCATCCCCAAAAAAATTGGAATAACAAGCAGAATGTGATTAGATGAACTCCAAGGAGCAGATTTAATATGAAATCACTGTTGAATGATTAGGATTTGAGAACACATTGAGATTTGATTTGATTAAAGAATGATAAGAGAGTGCAAGAAATACCCAGGTGCTTATTTGTGGGGAAAAGAAGCATAATCAATTTTCAATTAAGTGATGATGACAGTTTCAAAATTTTATTTTTGTCTTAAAATGACAGTAAATCATGACAGAATTCCTTTAATATAATTCATATAACTGTAACTCCACATGTTAACAATGAAACTAAAATAAATAATAATAAAAAGCATTTCAAACTGACTCACACTTGCCTACTGACTCACCAACTATAAAAACGCAGAGGAAACAACACCTGGACTAGCTTCCCACTGGCACACAGAGTTTACATTTCAAATGCTGAAAGTATCAACTCTCAGATAGACAATGAAATGCTTTCCATCTGCTATTATATGAACATAATAAAATACACTCTTGTCTAAAACAGGGCAATCCTATTAGCCATCCTCTTAAGTAATGATTGCACATTTGCACTCGTGTGAAATGTCAGCCTCCTCGCACACAGGGACAGGAAGTGTGGGGGAAAATGCCACCTCTCACCCACGCTAATATCAGACAGATTTGCTGTGACTATAGCGAAATTCCTCATCTGCAGGTCTGAGAAGCACTTCACAGCCAGAGACAACCGGGCCACCAACCAATCAGCCTCTTGTCAGAACAAAGTAGATGCGACGCAGAAAGAACACGGAAAAGGTAGTTATTTAAAAGCGGATTCAGGCGGATAAGGAAAAGCATTTTTTCCCCCCCATTGTAAAGGAAATGTTACTTCAAAGCTTCAAAGTTCAAGAATGTTGTTGCAGTGTGAAGATAAAAGATTAATGTGACTACTTAATATTAATTTTATTCAGGTGGACAGTTTACACTCTTTAAAATAATCCCAGGCACTAGGAAATGCCTTGCAAAAACTTAATAGAAGAAGAATAAAGAATAAGAGCTTCCAGAGTAATTCACGAGTAAATCATGGTCTCAGATATAATACTTCAAAGAAAAGTTCACCCAAAAATAAAAATTGTCATCATTTACTCACCCTGAATTTCTTTCTTCGGAGGAACATGAAAAGCAGATATTGTGAAGGGCAAAAAGGGTATCATAAAAGTAGTAACAGTAACAGATTTTCACTATCATTCAAAAGTTTGGGGTCAGTAAGTTTTTTTTTATTATTATTATTTTTTTAAGGAAGCTTTAAATTTGATCAAAAGCGACAGCAAAGACATTTATAATGTTATTTCTATTTCAAACAAATGCTGAAAACAAAAAACATATTACGGTTTCCACAAAAGTATTAAGTAGCACATCTGTTTTCAACATTGATAACAATAAAAAATGTTTTTGATCACCAAATCAGCATATTAGAATGATTTCTGAAGGATCATGTGACACTGACTGAAGACTACAGTAATGATGCTGAAAATTCAGCCTTTACATTTTACATTTTAAAATATATTAAATTAGAAAACAGTTATTTTAAATTGCAATAATATATCACATTATTACTGTTTTTACTGTATTTTTGACCAAATAAATGCAGCCTTGGGGAGCATAAGAGACTTTCAAAAACATCTTACCGACCCCAAACTTTTGAACGGCAGTGTAAATTCTGCTTTATATTCTGCCTTTTCCTAAAGTACGACTTTAGATTACATGGAATGTAGAGCATGAGTTGTATGTATGGCCTACTTTTATGGTACATTATCATCTTTTTAGAGCCTGACATGCCCTGGTTACAATCCGAAAATGAGCAGCACAAACATTCATTAAAACATCTCTTTTTGTGCTCCACATAACACAGAAACTACTGCGGGTTTGGAACGACATGACAATTGTCATTTATGGGTGAACTACTCCAGAGTCAAGTGTTGATATGGTTCTGAACACCTTGTCAGTACATCTAGCATTCATATAAATAAAGCTCTACAAACAACTAAATCATTCAAGGCTTAGAAGTAAATCCAAAGTGAGTGTGCATCACATTTGCTTTATGCCTTTATAAGGTTTAATAACTGATCTTAATTCACAGTACATCCAACTCTCCTGCACGAGCTGCCAGATCATATCTTGGAAATTCCCAGCATGCACTGGTCTAAATGCCACGATACAATAATGAAATGGACACCAAAACACTCAGAGACTAACCCAACCTCTTAACCCTTCCACAAACCTAATTTCAAACAGTAGCACACAGTAGCTGATGGGGCCATCAGACTGTCTCACGTGAAAACAGCCAGCAGGAAATTTTCTGAAAATAAATACATAAAAGTCTCAAGGCTGGGAATCATGCCCTTCAAATGAAGCAAAAGTGTTTCAAAGATGTGGTGGACTTCCCGTGTCTGTGTCTGTTTCCTGTCTCATGCAAACGGGAGCAGTTCACACAGTGACCTCATCCACATGGGTAATTTAATTTTACCATATGTGGCTTATCTGCTGTAAAACAGGATTTTGTAGATCATTTAAAGAGACAGCATACTACTCATCTCAAACTACTTTTTATGTGCAGCCATGCATCTTAAAGCATGAAACAAACTACATTATGGATGTTTGTAAGAGTAATAAAAGATTTTGGCAAGCTGTCTCTTTAAAGTGTCCCTTTTAAGTTTATTAATTTTGTTTTGGAGGTCTCCTACAACAGGTTTACGTTTTCTCATAATATACATCCCATATAACCTCATTTCTCAAAGAGTCTGAAACAGTTTGTTTGAAGATTCGGTCTCTCTAAACCCTTCCTTTCCAAGAGCCTACTCTGCTCTGATTGGTCAGATGACCCAATCTGTTGTGATTGGTCTATCACTTACAGCACGTGTTGGAAACAAAACTCCCATTTCCATATCTGAATTTCAGCAGTCTACCTTAATCCTCAGCAATTGTACACAACGTAAGGACAGTAACAATGGCGTCGATTTTACCATATCAATTTGAGCCAGAGAATGTTGATAAGAAAAAGTTGATCAACCCGAACCTCCATCGCAAGTACGACTTGAGCAGGATGTTTCTCAGTGGTAAGTTTTTACTTCGTGGTACATTATGAGATGTTATAGCTGTGTAAATTCCTCTACAACAGCATCAACAAGTGTATGTCCATCAATAAACTGATGTGTAAATGGAAATGTCCCTGTGCGATGACAATCAATTACATTTTATAGAACATAGCACTTTTTTCCAAACATTACTGAGAAAGCTGCACTGGAAAACGTTCCATTAAGAGAACTCCCAGTCACAATATCACCATGAAAACACGCCAACTCATCCGACGACAACATAATCGCCACTATAGCTTCGATAAATCAATCCTAGAAGCTTAATAATACCCTATAAGTCACTCTGAATTATCATTTGACATGCGCACACAAAAACTACACAAACACAAAGACAGGTGCTTACGTTTCTGAGTGAACATCAGGTGACATTTTATATAACATTGACTATTTAGCCACTTACATAATATAATGCTTAACAGATCAGTGAAATATAAATATATATTTATTTTCCAAAAAACAACTACCTCTGCATGTGCATTAATGATCTGTCAAGCATTATGTAATGAGAAAATGTGTGTTATTTTATTCGACAGATATAGTAGAAAGTGGGAGGAGAGATGGAAAACATTTTCAGGAAATCATCCATGTCAGACCTGAACCTGTGTCATGTATATGAGCACCAAGGCTCAATGTGTCAGGAGTGTCATGGCTCCAAAGTTTATTAAAGTCAACATGAAACATTATTATCAACCCATTCTAGCAAGTGTAGTTTAGGATATAATTTTTTCCATGTGGGATTGACTGGATAATGAAAAGTTTTGTTTGGAGGAAGGAAAATAAGAGGCACTAATGATGTCATCTTAAAAAGTCAAGTTGTTTGAGGAGCAGAGCCTACGATATCACTTTGATGAAAAATTACAAAGACAAAGATTTTTTTCCTTCTTTGAATTGTTTTGGAATTAATCTGAATTGATTAATAGTTTATAATAAGGTCAGGTATTAATGAAGTAAATAGGGTTGGTTTTAATTTTAACTTCATGTTGACTTTAAAGCATATTAAAGTGCTATCAAATATTCCTATTGTCACATTCATGTCATTCCCAAAGGGTAGCCAAGATGTTCATTAGGGACAACAGGAACATTTTGGAATCAACTTTGGAATGTGTTAGGGACTTTATAGTTCTTGATTTGACGTCAGAAGAGTGAAAGATGGTACGTTACTGTGATTAAATATAAAAAAAAAATAAAAATAAAAAAAATCACCACATGCAGAGTCAAGGAGAGGTGAGGAGGAGAAAAGCAGGTGTACCGTTGGTGTGGGAGGTTGAGTTTGATCACTGACCCCATCAGTCATACTAGAGGAGCGTAGCCGAGAGGAAAGATGACTCTGCTGGAGTGAGAGAAAGAGATAAAAAATTATTAGACACTGTTATAAATAAAAAAAGACATAAATATCTAATATCTTTCTGAGCGGATATTTTCTAAGTGGTACAGGCCCTGAATTCCTCAAAGTCATACAGCCAGCAAAAATCAATTTTTTTGTATATCTGACTCAAATTTGTATAGTTGTTTGTGATCTGAAAAGCAAAAAAGAAAAAAAATACAATCTTAATATTTAATTTAAATAATTTCATATTTAATAATATTTATATTTCTTTCTTATATTTCTTTTTCTCTCCCTCTCTTTTTTTAAAACTCTGCTTTAAAGTAGTTGTCATTTGGAATGTGACATTGCTCTCAATTCACACAAAAAATTGATTGGTGTCTAAATTTACTCATCTAATACAAAACATAAAATAATAATATCATTTAATAATAATTTATAATAATAATAATTTAATGAAAATAAATATATATATATATATATATATATATATATATATATATATATATATATATATACACACACACACGTTATTTTGTCACATAACATTGAAAAGACAAAAAAGTACTTAAAAGTATATATATATATATATATATATATATATATATATATATATATATATATATATATATATATATATATATATATATATATATATATATATATATATATATATATATATTCAACCTCTGCTTTCAAGTACTTTTTTTGTCTTTTCAAATGCGACATGACCAATTTCATACACAGAGTTCAGTAGTGCCTACACTCACATGCGCCATTTGATATGTATTGAATGGTAGATGAGTGAATCATTTGAGCGTTTTTAAACACATCACATGCATGACTTCTGTAAATACAGTAATGCCTCTGGCGCTTATGTATCTGATACGCTTGATGAATTCAGCACTGCGGCAGATGTCATTAGGCAGAGGCAAAATGTTCAGTTTCGACTTGCATGCTCGTTTATTAACAATTCAATCTAACTTTCAGCTACAAATAAGAGACTATAGCACCTTCAGCTCTGTTTAACACAATTATTCCGCACAGATCAGCGTGTGAAAATGTAGATTTTCATCTGGACATGTAGACTACACTGTCTAAACAAAAGGACAATGTGTTATCCAATTTCATTGCGAAAACCACAAAGTCCAAAAGAATTTTAAAAACAAACCAGACTTCAGTGCAATGTGACCAAAGCCATAGTAAGAGATTTTTCCCAACCGAGTGACTCCTTTCCTCAAGTTTACAGAAGACACCTGCGCTGCCTCCACAATGACTCACCGAGTGATTCAGCATGAGTGTACAGAGGTGCACATGTGTGGATGTGCTTCAGAGTCAGCTATTAGTTCTGACATGATTAATTTCAAATGCAAAACCCTAAAGTAGACTAAAAACATTCCAGTTGTGCTTGGAGTCATTTGTTTTGTTTGTGATAATGCAATGAAACATGCCAAACAAATAATTTTTGGCCAGGCTGTCATACAAAGAAAAACGTACAAAAAATAACAATAGAGAACCAACGAAATATTGTTATAGTCAATGTATGCTTTTTCCTGTCAGCTTTTTTTTCCTATGCATTTTCTCTGCATACATTTTTTCAGTAAAATAAAACCTGTAGCTGTAGTTTGCCTTTTTTGGCAAAAAAATTGTCAGCTAAACACCTTAAATGTTTTGCTCTTCCCTCATATTTAAAATATTTTAAAACATATATAAAGTATTTTCCTCATATTTTGATGGTTTGATCAAACTTGTAGGGTCATTAAAAACAAATATCCCCTCCAGACATCTCTTTTGGCCATTAACTGTATTTAAAGATGTATTTAATTTTACCAAAGACTCTCTCTGGCTCTTAAAACATACTGTAGATAACAGCAGATTTAAACAGCAGATCTTGGTTTTGTTTTGTTTTGTTTTTCTCTTACCACAGCAGAGCTGGGTCCTGGGATTTCACCATTTGTGTCTGAAGCGAGAGACAATCTAAGGCTGATCTCATCTGAGAATTCTGGAGTGCTGGAGAGGGGCATTGCCAGAGAGGAGGGTCCGGACAGAGAATGGTTCAGAACGTCAGTCATTAAAGTTGGATCTTCCTCTGATATGGGTTCCCATGACTGGAAAAGGAGGGATATGCATAAGAACAGAACATTGCTCTTATCAAGAAAATGACAGTAAATGAGTCAAAAAAGATCTGATATTCTTATGATTTTTAACCACAATGAGGGAAAAAAAAAAATAAAAAAAATAAAAAATGATGCTATCTAGCTCACGTCATAGCCACAGAGGTCAGGGGTTAAATACTAACGTCGTCTATGTCCCTGATGTCCAGCTGCTCATTTTCCAGGTCTTCGCTAATGTGCCGTCGAGAGCGGAAAACTCTGTGGGCTTCCTGGTTAATCTGCCGCAAATGATTATCATTTTCCGTTTCTGAAACCACATCCCTAAAGCACAGGCGGGGAGAAAAAATTTGTTCCACACATTTCAGAGTCTGATAAGGTTGTTCGAAATTTATGATAAATTCAATATAGCATACATTTGCAAATTAATCTGCAAGAAATCATTTTATGTCACAAAAAAAAGGTCATAAAACTTTTTTTTCAGAGTCTTTGCTAATTTTAACGTTGTGCTTTTATTTTATTTATTTTTTTATAAATGGCAAAAGAGGCCACATACACACTACTGGGCCTCTTCCACTGCGTAGTGCGGTTGTTATGGTTGACGTAGTAGGTTCGGCCCAGGTTATCCACCTTCTCTTCCCAGCCTGGAGGCAGTGGAGGCAGGAGCTGCTGAGGTCTCTGTGTACCCGGATCAGTGGAGTCTGTCACCTCCCAGCCCTGAGAAGAAGAAAGTGAGAGACAGGAATATAAGTTGAGAGACAAAGAAGTAGAAGTGAGATATTCATCAAAATTAATCATTTTAGCACCAAAAGTTTTCATAAAATAAAATAAAAAACATCTAGGGACAATATTTTTAGGGACAAGGGATAAGATTATTTTAATATCAAGAATATTTCAATAAGGAAGTAATACGTCATGAAGTTAGTGTGCAATTTTTCAAATGTTAAAATCCTATTCCATCTTAATACGTTATGATTAGTATTGCAGTTGCTATAACACCGTACTAGCAGGGAGAAAGAAAAAAAAAAAAAAAAATAATCAAACCAAACTGAAAACTGAACAGTGGGAATAAAAGTCAGAGAACAAGAAGCAAGTAAAAGGGATAGTTCACCCAAAAATGAAAATTTCATCATCCTTTACTCACCCTCATGTTGTTCTAAACCTGTATGAGTTTCTTTCTTCTGCTGAACACAAAAGATGATATTTGAAAGAATGTTGGTAATCAAACAGTTAACAGTAGCCACTGAATTCCATAGTGGGGTGGGGGTACTATGGAAGTCAATGGCTACTGTCAACTGTCTGGTTACCAACATTCTTTAAAAAAAGAATCATCTTTTGTGTTCAACAGAAGAAAGAAACTCATACAGGTTTGCAACAACATGACGGTGAGTCAAGGATGATAAAATTTTCATTTTTGGGTGAACTATCCCTTTAAAGGAAGGAAATGCCAGACAGTCAACCGGTTCAAATGGCATACTTTAAAACGAAAAATGCCAAGTAGTCTGTGGGGATGAGAGGATAAAAAGACACTAAAATCACTACAAAGTAGGAAAGAAAGCAAGAAAGGAGACATTTAAGTGCCATCTTTCTGTTATGTGCCAAGGTCTATAAACTTGGATGGTCTACATCTACACACAAAAGTACCACATCTAATATAAATTTCATGTACTAGAACTTTTTTTTTTTTTTTTTTTTTAAAAGGGCAAGTTTTAGTTATAGTTTTTTGACTTTCAAAAATGTTCTCCAATTCATTTGGCACTGCCCTTGTAATTTATTTATTAATTATTAATTTACTTGCATTTCGGCATGTCATATTCATTAATTTTAGTTGATTAACTTATGATAAATTTGATTAAATATGATGATAAATTTTACTGTCTGAACAAATTCCTATATTATTTCTAAAAACATTGTTAGTGCATTATTAATATCTTTTATCGTCATATATTTGTCAGAATTATCTATTAATGAGAAATGTCTTATCTTTGTTATTAGAAAGAAAAATCTGACAATAAACATTTCTTTTTTAAATGAAGACTTGAGGAGACGTTGAGCCATTTAAAGGAAATGCATATATACATTGTTTCTGCTAATGGGTTGGTTTTACCTCAGCCTCTTCCCTCATCTCACTGCTTTCCTCCTCATGCCCTCCGTTCTTTGGCAGGTAGGCCATCTTCAGTCTCAAGTAGCCTTTCACCCGAGACTTATGACTACAGGACATAAAAGCAAGTCATCACAGAGTCAAGTACAGTCATCGGAGTATAGTAAAATACAGTACAGACATCACATTTTTAACGTATTTTGTTTTCTTTCTTTAAGCGGTAACTGAATTTGTTTAGCCCTTAATTACAAAGAAGTTAACCAGAATAATTGTTTGAAATCTTTATTGTTTTGAGAGCCTCAATATCTTAAAAAAAAAGGGAAAAAGTTTTATTAAAAAACTAAAAGTATCCTTATAGTGAAGTATAGTATATAGTCAAGTGCAGTAATCAAGGAGTTAATTAAATATATATATAAAGTGCAGTCGACAAGCATTAACTGTTCCCATGCAAAATCTATGACTAACTATAGCCACAAAGCATTAAAGGGATTTGTTGGTGTTAGTCTGGTAGCTGCACATTTTGTTCTAGCAGAAAAAAATGTACAAATGTCAAATGTGCTGTATTGAAGCAAACATCCAGTCCTGTCAATAAGTGCAAACCAACACATCACACTGTTGCAACTAAAAATATAACCACTAACGTTCTTGTACTGTGTTTGTGAAATCTACATAACCACTGACCTTCTTGGACGCAGGAGAAAGTCTTTAAACGTGTACGGCCGCTCCATTGCAGGGTCCTCCGTCTATACAAACACATAAAATAAACAAACATGCTTCAAATCTGGGCTAATCCTAGTGCAATCTCACAAAGCATTCATATATAACAGTCTCAGCTTGGTTGAGGGTGGGGAACGGGGGACATAGACCCTTGGGTGACGTCCAGCTGTCTTATGCAACACTGTTCTCCAGTTACATTTAAACTGCCCACAGGTTGGATATTCATGGCTGGTCATTAGTGGCTACAATATGATGGAAATTGATGGAATTGGCACCTCTGCCAGTGCCCGAAACCAAAACTATGTGAGGAAAGATTGGAGGCCCTGAAGGAAAACGGGAGAGCTTTCCTGTTTGGCAAGTCTAGATCAAACTGGAGGTGAAGCGCATTCAGACTTTAAAACCAGTAAAAACAAAAATCTGCAAGGTATAGTAATAAATAAACACTCCAAGGAAATATATATCCATCTATATGTGTCTGATCCAAGTATAGGAAACCACTTTTAAATATTCAGCAATAAGAGCAGGCAAAAAAGGAGTGAGTGGTCTGGACTGCAACCACGCAGAAGTGAACAGTAGATATGTAGGCGGCCACAAGGAAAACAGACCAGAATCTGTGTGCGAGTCTAAATATGCAATCCAGCACAGAAATCTCACTTAGCCACTGGAAATATTTTTAAACAAAAACAAGAGTTGTTCTATTCTCGATCTTTTCCTAAATGTACACTGCAAGAAAACCATCTCTTGCTCAAAAGTTAACTGGAACAAAATGCCATTTCGAAAAACAATGACTTTATCAAGCACAAAGCTTGCCAACACCTGTCTTTGAGATGCCGTGTGGTTTGGACTGTTTTGAAGCAAAAAGATATGAAAGGCTGTGCTATACTGTGATATACTGCAATATTAGTGACTGTACTAGACTATTTTGTATAAAAAAAAAACAAAAACAAAATATATATATAATTTGAAATATTTGTGTTTGAAAATAATATAAATAATTTGTGTTGGAAAAATAATGTGTATATATACATATATATACACATACACTACCAGTCAAAAGTTTGGAATCTGTGAGATTTTTAATGTTTTTAAAAGAAGTTTCGTCTGCTTACCAAGGCTGCATTTATTTAATTAAAAATACAGTAAAAACAGTAATATTGTGAAATATTATTACAATTTAAAATAACTGTTTTCTGTTTGAATATATTTTATAAAGTAATTTATTCCTGTGATCAAAGCTGAATTTTCAGCATCATTACTCCAGTCTTCAGTGTCACATGATCCTTCAGAAATCATTTTAATATGCTGATCTGCTGCTCAAGAAACATTTATTGTGTACAATTGTACAAAATATTTGTGTACAATATTTTATTTTATTTTTTTTCAGGATTCTTTGATGAATAGAAAGTTCAAAAGAACAGCATTTATTTGAAATATAATCTTTTGTAACATCATACATTTTAAATTGTAATTATATAAATAACTAGAGTTGTCGATACATGCAGGTATTTTAAAAAATATAAGTACAATGTAAAAACATTTACACAATAATTTAATGATCAATGTACATGTTAGTAGTTAAAGACACCAAATATAAAGTGGAGCCAATAAATAATCGATAGAAAAATCGACAGATCCATCGATCATCAAAACAATTGTTTGTTACAGCCCTAAATACAAGAAATTCCTTCTTACTTACTTTATTTGTTCTTTCTCAAGAACACCGAACAAACATGTGCATTGGCTCTTTTGCCTCAGGCTGCCCATCAAGGCTTTGCCAAGCCAACATCAAAGTTTGTTTACGAACTTTAGCCTCTAGTTTCATTTGGTACTCGTGGTTATGAGTACCAAACTTTACCAAAGCTTTTTCATGGCTAATTGTGCTTGAATGGTCAAATACACACAAAATTATGTCAAAATGCGAGTATTCAGGTAAACACACAGGTACAGTTTTTGGAACGTAAATAGTTGAGAAAGAAAACGCATGTTGTGTAACAGTATATTGGAACTGTGAATAAGCTCTAAGTGACAGCAGCCTAATATACCTGCTGCTGACTGTCATGTTAACCAACAAATGATAGTCACTCTTTGCTCTTGACTGAATAACTTTTGTAACTTTAATTGTAAGTATTAATCTGTATTTGATTTTTACAATGAAGACTATTCAGTGTAGTTTTACATTTGATTACTTTATTTTCTGTTGTATTTCTTTTGTGTCATTTTTATTTTATTTATCTTTTTATTCTATTGTATATTTATTTGTGCTATCGTTTGCAATTTGCTTATTTGTTCTTATTTTATTACTGGCTGTTTACTTGTCTCTTTTTTTTTTTTTGCAAATTCAAAGTTTCAAATAAAACCTCCCTGTGCTGTGTGCAAGCTATTTCAACAAGATTACTCAAATTATCAAAAAATTATGAGATTTTATATACTGCAGCTTTCCTTATGGTATTGAAAATGGTATCAAATATCAATATGCTGCACTGACCAAACTACATTATTAGATTGAATAATACTGTGGTAGGGGCTAAACTGGGCCACCCTGAAAGTGCGTCCCATTTTTGGCAGTGATTTTTTTAGTTGGGATAGCCCTCTCAGAAGCAGTCCGTGTGTTTACATTCCAAGCAATTTCCTTTCCACTCCGTACAGGGATATGGGCTCCAACATTTTGAGTTGCTTAATTGCAATCATGTGACCCTCAATAACTCCCATCACTTATCCTTTCAGTCCAGAGCTAAAAAATGTTCTGAAACTATAATAGCAAACCAGATGACTACTTGAATGTCACAAGAACAAATGAGCTTACCGGTAAATGGGTAAGAGGCACATCCACTTGCCCGAGGAAGTCATCTCTGGTCTGTATGTGAAAGAGAAAGAACAAGAGAGGGCGAGATGAAATTAAAATAATAGAAATAGTAGTAATGTAGAGTTTTGGCAGTGACTGACTTCAGCAGGACTTGGCAAGGAAAACCACAAAGATGAGGATAAATACACATCTGTAAAACCCAAGAATGAATGAATGTGTATGTATGAGAAAGAGAGAGAGTAAAAGGAAATACAGTAATAAGGGCAGTGTTAACTTCAAAGGTGTCACTTTAAAAGGGAAAAACCTGACAACCAACCCAGTGAGGAGCAGCAGATAAGCAATAAGTAAGAGTCAAAAGTAAGAAGTGTATTAATGTATGAACCGCCAATCACAAGCCTTCAATCCACCCACCAATTCCAATAAGCCAAACTGTGAGATTGTCAGCTGTGATTGTCAGGTAGTTGGGTCAGGGTAGACCAGTAGATTACCTGACCATGGTTGAAATGCCCATTCTTGGACCGATCATGACCAATGTGAGCCTGTGTGTGGAATAAACTTATTAAGACAACAAGGACGAGCATCGCATATACTCGCAATCTGGGGTGCACAGTGTTTAGGGCACTGAATGTATCTGTAAAAACGAATCTCCATGAATATGCTTCATATTGAAAATGACAATAATGCTACACAGTAAAATAATTTAAATACACACAGGGTGTAGTTAACAGGAATCACATTTGGGAGAACGCTGTCCAATACCAATGGTGCAATCAAACAATGACACACTCCGGCAGCAGGAATTAAATCTGAGATCTTTAGCAACAACTCAAAACTGGTCAAACTACTACATGCATACAGAAAAACAGTGCAAAAAGAAAATAAAAAACCTCTTGATAAACAGCTGAGCATAGAAAAAAAATGAAATTAAATTAAAAAAATGACACCCAGTTAGTAAGCATCAGAATGGGTGTAACTTCTATTAAAAAAAATAAATAATAATAAATAAATAAATAAAAATAAAATAAAGACACCCAGTTAGTCAGCATCAGAGCAGCAGAATGGGTGTAGCTCTCGGACAACAGCGCTCATTTATTGTGGAAAAGTTAAGTATGAGTCACTATTTGTGGTGGTGAGTGAAAAATAAGACCACAAATACATTCTCAAGCCCCTATTCATCATGAAAACCCCACTATGTCCGAGACATTCCTCTGATTAAATGTTAAGTATTTCTGAGTCAAATGGGGTTACAGCCACCAAGCCACCAACAGCAGTTGTGAATCACAAACAGAAGCAAAATGAAGCAATTAATTTCCCCAAAAGATATGAAGGAATGACCTAAGAAACATAATAAGCTAGTTGAATCTTAAAGGTCACATTGCAGAAGAATAGTGTCCATTGTGTCTTGACAAAGATTGCGGTCACTAAGGAAACTATTTTCCTACCCTACTGCAATAAAAGTGATGCTTTAAAGAAGTGAAAATGATTTAACTGAAGTCTTTTAACTTCACAGTAACTTTGAGATTATTAAGATATCATGTCTTTATGACCCTGAAAACCCTGTTTCTCAGACAATGGTCTGAGTGTTTAAAATAAATATTTGCTTAGTCATCATCCTTTACAGAGCTGAGTTAGCAGATGACTAGAGCTGTTAAAGAGGCTGAAAAGTGCAGAAACAGAGGAAACAAGCAGAAATCAAGACAGCAGGAGGCCTTGAGCCAAGAGGCCTTGTTTAAAAAGAGACACAAAAAGCAGAGGGGAAATTTGTCAAACCAAACAACAGATCAAAAGGAGCCTATTAATTTGTAAGCTGTAGTTCATGTAGCTAAGGACTGCAAAGGTTAGGGTCAGGGGTTATGACAACAAGACCTGAGAAAAAACATCCGACAACTGATCCGCAACACTCTGAGATGCTAAAATAAGACTGTAGCCCCCACAAATTTAGCAACAGGGTTCCTGTCCAAGTCACAACAGTAAGGTACCACAGCAATAGAAAATGCTGACAGAGCTTGTCTCTTTCATTAAATCTCGTTTTCATTCTCTCAAATTGTTCTTACTTCTGAGCACACACAGGCTTTTTAAAGCTCTAAATCTTGAGTTCCGTAAGAAAGCTGCCACAGCAGACTTACGTGAGATCTTCCCCCACGTCCCCTCATCATGCTTGCTAAAACTTCTGAGACAGCAAACAGTCACCTGTATTAACCTGAGAGCACTGGCAAGTCTGCGGAAAATCCATGCACCCCACAGGGAACAAATGCAATAAGTGACAACTGAAATTTGATATAGTTATGTGAAAGCTATTGAATTCGGGATATTCTACAAGGCATCTTATTAAAAAGTAGTTTTGATACAGAACTGTATTGTAAACTCTATAGGTATGATGTATTACAAGCCTTATCTTCAGAGATAATTCAGCAAATATAAGATGATACATCAACAAATATATGCTTGAGGCATTCAGTCATCACATCAAGAAGTAAACAGATCTGTGTGAGAGAAGTTCACTATAGTTGATGAACTCTGCTGGTGGAACATTTAGCTCCTTGACTGACTCATTTCCAGTAATGCCTTCTGAGCAGGTACTGGAAATACATATGCTGCTGTTAGCTGCCATGGAAATTGGGAAAGGTATGTGTGTATGACATTCCTGATTGCAGAATCGGAAGATTCTTGAATGTAGACATCTCCAGACCTTCCATTTGCAAATGTGATCGCTGTGAGACTGAAGTCTCACTTTCCATATTCCATCAGAAAGATGCTGTTTTGCAGCATGAGTTCTGCACATGATGAATACTAGTTTTAGTACTAGTAATGGCTGGTGACAAATTGATGAATGCCACACACTTGAAGAGTGTCAGCACTGCTCTGATGAATTGGTATCTTACATGAGCAGGAATGGATCACTGAAGGGGCTTTCAAATCCCCTAAACTCAATGGAAACATGTAGAGATAACTAATTACATGAGGCAAATATAAAAAGAACCAGGAGGACCACTGGAAAAAGCAAATGCTTAAGACGTAAGAAACTCAAAACAAAGCCTTGAGATTAATATAACTATTACGCATGGAGATTTTCTCTGTTTTTCTACAATAATACTTTAGCACAGTATCGTAAAATCTTTGTTTTAAAAAGTTACTGATACTAAGAAAAGCAGTATGTGTAACTATATATTAGACCTTAATCATCACAGAACAGCTGTTACAAGAGATGAACGGTGACCCAGGCCAAAGGAGAAAGGCCGCTTTCAAAACCAACAACAACACTTGACACGGGACTAAAGATAGAACAGGCTCCTCTTCAAGAGAGGGGAAAAAGACAAGTGGACATGCCCCTATGAATGAAGCTACATCTGAAAGTGCTTCCAGCTTCTATATTTTCCACTTCTGAATATCATACTGAGTATAAGAATTTGTATACTTATTGGGAAACCAAAAGACAGTGCGGTTACGTCTTGCTCCTGGCCCCCATTTTCGTGGAATTTTCACTTCCCAGAATGTGGGTAAGTCATTGCTGAACCCACCTCCTCTTTCCTTGACCAAAATCCTGCTAGCTCTTCTTTCATCTGTTTTTCACATTCTCTAGCCACTTACAAACTACTAAAACACACTTTGAGAGGTCTACACCCAACTGCATACTTTGGGTAACTAAACAATGGCTTGTTAATAAAACAGGCCTTAAATGTAAAAATGATTAAGCACTTCATATTCAGTTCAACTTTAGACCCTCGGCTGTAATTACCTGTGGATTGCTGCAGGTAGGCACCTTTCCAAAGTTAATATCCTGTGCAAGAATGGGGCTGTGCTCGCCTCCCTGGCTGAAATAGATCTTAAACTTGGGCTGTCGCGAGTTCTGTTCCTTCCTAATTTTGAATGTGCAGCCTTGAGCTCTGTTCTCAACAATCTCGCTTTCAGTCTCCATTTCTGAGATCGGGGCATGAAGGTTTGGCATGGATCCGAGGCGTGAAGGAGCTCCTCTGAATTGCAATGGCTGTGAAGCGCTCCTCTCAAGTCGGATCCTAGGATACCGCACCAAGCGGCTGCCTTTAGAACCTGTGATGCCTAAATCACTCATGTCAGCCTGAGAAGTAGGGCTTGGGTGCCTTCCTTGGTCCTGTTGAAGCTGGAAGACGAGTCTTTGCATGCCAGGACCTCTGTCTGAGCTTTGCTGGACAGACCAACGGTGGCCATTCTGGCCATCCTCGCTGTATGGCGTGATCCTAAACTGCTGGACATCCGAGCCATCTGCGGATCTTCTCTGAATACTGAAACCTCCAATGGTAATCCCTTGAGGACTTCCATTGGGTACACCCAAACTAGCATAACCATTTTGTCCATCACATGGCCGGACACAAAAGACTTGCCTCTTAGGTTGGATGGGCTCAGTACCTGGTTGACTTTGTTCCACATTCTGGCAGGATGTGGTTTCTTCTCTATGGTAAGCTGGAGGTGGAGGTAAGTGCCAACTTTCACCAGGCTCAGTGTAGGCTGGAGCTGGATCTTGAGGGTACCCTGGAGGAGGATCAAAGGGCAATGTATCTTCTTGAGATGCAGTTGAGCGTTGTAGAGATATCTGGACAGAGGTGCTCTTGGTCGTCCGTGGTTCAGTTTGAGCCTGGAGCTGCGGGATGAACATGGAAGAGCTTCGCTTTAGAGAGGCATCTGAAACAGCAACTGAACCCAACTCTGGGCTTTCAGCAAGTCCTCCGTTTCGCGGCTGCGCATGGAATATCATGGCTCCTGCGCCACTGTAGCCTCTCTCATCTCTGTCTTCCACGGTCCCATTCAGCTCCTCCAACTCTGGTGCAGTGTTACTGCGTCCAGATCCAAAATATAACCGAAGCCGGTGAGACATTCTCCTGTCCTCCTTGATCTGTCTCTGACCAGCTCTTCCTGGATCTGTCTCACGCACTGTTTAGTATGTCTGATCCCCTTTTGCTCTCCCTCTCTGTCTTGCTCATCCACCCTCTTTCCTTTCTTTCTCTCTCTTTCCCTTACTCACAGACAGAGGCTACGTTTCGTTTCACAGCTACCAGTGAAGCGCTGCCAGGGAGCTTAAAAGTTCAACCCACAAGCTTCAGGCAGAGAGAGAGAGAGAGAGGGATCTGGAAAGAACGGGAGACGGGGAAAAGAAAAAAAAAACATCCCATGTGTCAAACTGTTCGAGCTGCAGTTCGATAGCGACAGACAGCAGAAATAGCCCAAGTGGCAAGCTGCATTCCAGGCATGATTGGATAAGGACGCCTGGTGCTCTTGCAAGCAAAGGTGAGGGTAGGGGGGCCAAAGTCACATGATCCAGATGGCACCCACCCCCAGTTCCCGGTTAGACCCAAACAGAACTCTCTCAGCTGCTACTGATCTGTCAGAAGGAACTAGACCGCCGGGGGTGGAATGAGAAAGAGAGGGATCACAGCTGACTCAGGAAACACTCTCCACAAGCTCATAATTCTTTGTGCTCATTCCACACACAGGGCACACTGGGCCAAGCCAAGTTGGGACATGGTGTGACCCACATCTGAAGCTGGTAAAAGAATTTATCCCTACTCCCAAAAAATATCAAACAACACAAAAACAAGGCACACAAAACCTCATCAATCAGTCCTATATGGGTAAACAGAAAATAGTATTAGAGGTTTGCCACTATCATTACAGACATTCTCTAAGAAATACCAAGGAAATGTACATTTGCTGGAGAAACACTAGAGCTTTTTATGTTGGGGCCTCTGTATAGACATGCAATATTTCCCATCAAGCTTCTTAAGAGCTGGCATGGCTGAAATGTTCCATCTGCATTAAAAAAAATACTCAAAGGGAAGTTTTAAACCACAAGACAGTCACTCTCTTTCAACACAGTGACAGTGATTCAGGATGCAGCCTAGGGGCCATTTCATTAAAAATAGAGGGGGAATAAATCTACAATCATGAACACTTCTAAAACAAAAGCAACAAAGCAATTTACTTTACTTTTCACAGCTTAAAAAACATCTTAAATTGTGGGTAATCTGGAAAACAAAATAATTATAAAATGTGTTTTTTCTTTTCTGGAATTTCTGTAAGTATGCTCAATCACTAAGTACTGACAGCCATATTTAAATTTATATAAGCCACAAGCTTGTGCTAAATGCTTCATAAAATCTGTTTGGGGAAAAAAAAGTTGTCATGCTGGCATTTGCTTTTGCACCACAAACACAATTCAAAAACAACAACAAAAAAAATTTGAATCTTTAGATCAGTGTTCAGAACCCTCTGCTAACAGATATGCAAATATCAATCAATTTGACACAGACTGCTGAAAGGCTAAACAAGTCACTAAAGCCAACGTGAAAGCCCAGAGAGATTACACTACACTGTCCATATTCAAACTTGAAGAGACAAAAAAACAGAGCTTTGTCTAAGGAGAAACAGAAAGCAAAGGCACTTAATTGCCAGAAGTGTGAAAGACTTCATGTATATCACTAATGGAATGGAATATAGGCCAACAGCATCTATGTAATTCAAATTAGACAATTAACAATAATGAAAAATTAGCCAAACAATAAGTAACATTGTTAAATTTTCTGAAGAAAATGAGAGTTGCGCTTCACCCAAGCAAAACTTGCCACCACATTTCTAAGGGGAGCAAAGGGGTTTAGTAAAAAGTTGCTTAGCAAAACAGCCAACCTTTAAGTCTATGATATTCTGAAGTCTTTGGGATTTTTTCACTTGTTTTATCATCCGCTATACGGAAATCATAATACTTATGTAAACACCCTTTAGAGAGTGTCTGTGCAGCAACACCAGCTCAACAAAAAACATGAAGTCAGCGCAGCATCTTATTGGATGGAGTGAGCGAGACAGACTCTGACTGAAAGAAAGGCCTTGATTGTGAATGAGTGGGCGCTCTCTAAAGGGGCTATTGTTTTGGAGGGCACACATGCCCTGCAGTGGCTGAGCTGTGAACAAAGAACGGAGACATCGTGGCGTAAGCATTAGTTTCACAGCACCAATTCTGGGAATTACAACAGAGGGCTTCCACAGTGCTACCTACACATACAATGACTTTCCATAGTATTTACTTAGCTAATATAAAAACATTTTTTAAAAACCGAAACATTACATAAGCCTAAACAGCAAACATTTGGCTGAATGATGCAAAACGGGTGATTTGAACTGGCCTGTTTTCAAGAAGCACATTCGCTCACCCACACGACTCTGGGATGGTTATGTGTCTCCATGACAGCGGTTTGCGTAAGGAAGAAAAATGTCCTTAAAAAAAAAAAAAAAAATCTACAAAAATTGCTATAAATTGTTGTGAACAACCAATTGATCTACATCTTAACTATACAAAGAAGCCATTATCTCAACTGTCTTGCTTGGACCACAGTAAAATACGAACCAATTGGAACTGGAACTTGGGAACCACCATGCTGAGAGCTCATTACAGCTAGCTGTTAAACGGTTTGAGGATACAAAATGCTTTGCACAAAAGAAAGTGGAATGACAGAGCCGAAAAAGCAGGAGAGAGGGTGAAACTGGGAAAACAACAGCAAAGAAATACAGGGTTACTGATGAGAAGACCGGGAAGAAAATAAAGAGATAACAGAGCAATTGAAATAGACAGAGAGAGAATGTACATGTAAAAAGCGTGAAAATCATTCATTAAATCTGTGTTCAGTCAGTCGGACACCATCCATGTGCTCCTTCAGACATATAAGGAAGACGCTCAGATTCTGCTCAGCTCTGCACTGAAACTCGGCCAAAACCCATCACACAGAAGAAACAACAACCTTTTCCCTGTGGACTGCAACAACTCATGCGCACACACAACACATCCATCACAGAGTAAGCACAGACAACAAATCCCACTGCCTAGTCACAAACCAAACGCTATACTTACTGACATTAACTGACAGTCATCAGCTGTACTTCAGATCCAGAGCTATAAAATGCACTCAGTGGTTCTCAAATGGTTTTGTTTCAGGCCTCAGATTCTACACTGAACATAGACTGTTTTGGTACTGTAATGATGTCAAGTTAACATGCAAGTTAATAAGCCTTTTTATTTGCTTTTAGCATTTTTTCCCTTGCTGTTCCCAACCTTTTTGTGACCCATTTGTGGGTTGCAACCCACCAGTTGAGAATCACTGGTTTAAAAGTTGCAGCTGCACTGTAAACAGCGTGAAATTTTTCATTGAAACTTGTGTCATATATTTAAATAAATTTGTAGTTACACATTTGTAATGATGAAGTTGTTGTAATCAAAATGCAAAAAATCAAAATGATACACTACAGTTAATCAAATACCTTACATGTGCTTTAGTACATTACTCAGCACATTAAAAATAAGTGTACTTTAAAGCACCATGTTTTGAGAGATTATAATAAATATAGTATATTTATAATAATATAAAAATTGGGCACAAAAATGTTCCTAGAGAAAAACTGTGGTCAATTGGATTTTTAAAATTAAAGGTAGGGTAGGCAGTTTTCGGAGAGGCTAGCAATAGTGAGCTAGCTTTGAAAGCATTAGATCCCACCCTCCCTTCAAAGCATCTCCAAAGCCACACCTCCTTCAAAACACATGTACAGCAGGGCGCAAACAAAAGCATCACGAGAGATGGCGTTAAATTACCTCATGTCTCAAAGCACATAACATTACAATAATATCGAACATAAACAACTTAAAGCGCAATGACTTGTACCACCTGACTGCTGCAGATTAATTTTGGCGTTGAATCACAAACCCCTCCAAGTGTAAAACCACGGGTTTCCATCTCTTCCAAATTACAGTAGTTATGGCGTGGACGCAGCATAAGCTCAATGTTTTGGTTCAGGAGGAACTGTAAAACGTGGCTGCTGTTTTGTTTGTGGTGCTCATGACTGACGTCTGCCTGTACTCTGCATAGCATGAAATGGGCTGATGACGTGATGTCTGCATGAGCAGGGTGTGTAGGACATCATATCACTGCACTGGACAAACATTTTATGGTCCTATGCCTTCCACAGATGATATATACACATCTAAATACATTTAGACCACTTAACTTAGTGATTCTATCAGGATATGAAGAGACTTTCAACCAGCATGACAAAAAATGTTTCTAGAACAAGAAATGTTTCTTTAACACTAAACTGGTTCTTTTTTCACATTATCTCCCCATCAGAAAAAAAGTGGTTTTGTACAAGAGCAAAATGTAGGTAACTGCATACCAAGCAAAGCAACTGAGTATAGTTGCTATGGGGACACTAATAAATGGTTTAGCACTGACATCAGTTGCATAACAGTGGAATTTCTTTTACTGTCACACAATTAATACCTCAATTAATATTGTATCTATCTTTCAGTGCAGGTCAAACAACTAAAGCTCCAAGATTTTCTGTGCTGCAAAATAATAAAAAGCAACTTCTCTGCAGTCATTTTTTAGACTGTTCTAATGATTGTTTCAGAGGAACATTTGAGAGGTGCAAGCTATTTTCAGACTAAATATTTTGTTATGAGGAGAAAAAGTGAAAACTGGAACACCAGAAAACACACAAGCTCTATTCCAAACCCCAGTGAGATGCCTACCTAGACTGCATAAATTGGCATTTTAAGGCATCACAGGTGCTCTGGGCTCTCAAAAGGTAGGCTGCAACATTATGTTGCCTTCTTTAGTCACTAAAAGCTAAGGCAGCACTGTTTCATTCAATGAAAAGTCAAAAGAAACTGATTATAAATACAGTTATATTACATTCAATATGAAAAGATAATATTAAAAATTGCTTCATTTAATCTTCTATTTTAACTATTTGTGATTGTCATGTAATTTAAAAGTATTGTGTTTTTTCATGCATTCATTGTAGAAGCTGTGGCTCGATTATCAAAAACTTTGTAGTCGGTAATGTAGAAATTAACAAAGGGAATTCACTAGATTTTGGAGCAGAGCAAGAAAGTGGTAACAAATTACTGAATAACACCAATAGGTCACAACACATTTAAGAGAAGGAGGGATCATCATGCCATTATTGATCTATTAAATGCAAGACAAATAGGACCAGTAATGTCAAATGCCTGCTACAATTCTGACTGACATGATACTGTCAGGTGGAGGTGGTTCTTACCAGGCGGTTTTCATCAAACACCTCAAAAAGAAGCCTGTGGTTTTGTGGGCAGACCTGCAGAAATGACAGAAAAGAGAACACAAAGTTATTCAATGTTTTTGTGTAACATTGTCGAAGAAATCCAATTAATAAACCGAAAATAGAATGGCTAATAAAAAACCCCCCCACACATTTCTCAATCCCATGCAAGATACCTAACCATCTAAAGCAGGCATTTGCTATGTAGATATAAAACCATTTCATTGGCGGAGAGGTTTTGTGAGATTCAGGAGTGCCAAACCTGGTTCTGGTGCAAATGTGAGTAAAGTATTCTAATGAATGGGGAGGGGGGGTCATTGTCATGGGCTTAGAATAGCACCTATAAATCACGTCTGTGTGAATGGACTTCCAAATGAAGCAGCTCTTCAGATCATTTTACGTACAAGCAACATTACCGGCCATCGACGTCACACACTTATGTGCTGCCTCTAATAATAGATTATTACAATTGTAGAAGTGCCGAAAAGTGAGGTATAATAACAGATGTGCATTCCGAGATATATTACAAAGCACTGATTTCTTGATACCACTGGGCAGAGTCAAGATTCAATAAAGAACAATATTGCAGATAAAAATTATAATAGGGTGCCTTCCAGTACAAAACTTTTTCTAGTTTTCACAGCGGGTGAATTTATGAATTAGATGAGCCAGGTTTGGCTTATGCGGGACAACCAAAAATATTAATAAAAATAAAATAAAATAAAAATTGGAAAAAGCAACTTACTCTGAAATAGAATTCCTCATTCCATTTGGGATTGAGAGTCTGAAAAAGAAAAACATGTTCATTTATGCGTGTCAACAGTTTCTGTGATTCTGATTTTTTTTCTGTGACCTTTTAAAACACTCAATTAATTAAACAGGTCATTTTATTAACTATATCACGTTTTCCATGATTACCAACTTGCAGTTCTTAAGTTTCTCAAAATGAAATGAAAGGCCAGTTAATATATGGGAAATGAAGCATTGATACTTTGTGTATATAATGTATTTTAAAAATGTAATAACAGAAACGATAATAATTTAGTATTGTTTATTAATATATCATATTTCTGGAGATGCTAATGTCAAAAAGTACAACAAAAATGTATTAAAAAACTACATCAGTTATATGAATTTTACATTCAATTCTACTTTAAAGCACAGTACAAATCTACATCCTGTTTACTACTTTTAAATTCAATTCAAATGCAAGAATTGAACTGAATTTTAAAAGGCATTTTCAGTTCAGTTCTGAATCGTGATACCAGTTTGGTAAAAAATTTAAGTCAGAAAGTTAGTACCTAAAAAATCGTGGTTATGTTGGAGAATGTGGAGTGGATCATTTCAGTCAGTTATTTAACAGCAGTATGCCATTATCTTGATGAGATTTAGAACACAAAGGAAATTTAGACCAGAAGACCTTGGGTAATATTTACTATACCTGAATAAAATATTTTATGGTCGCTTAAAGAGAAAGATAAATAGAAGGAGGGAGAGAGGGAGAGGGAGAGAGGGAGAAAGAGAGAGAGAGAGAGAGAGAGAGAGAGAGAGAGACCCGGCCCTTGACTGGTATTGTATTGATCCTTTTAAGTGGAAGAAGAACTTAATCATTAAATCAACATGGAAGGCTGATTGACAGTTTAATTTAAATGTCCTCAGAGGAGTACCTTAATTGATTTAAAGTAAATGTAGAAACAAACATACAGAATAGAGACAACTAAATGCTTCTATTTTAAATTCATTTTACAGTGTTTTTAACAATCCTAATACTACTTATTATTTACGGGTTCTCAAATTCTCGAATCTTGGATTTTCAATGAGGTCTTAAAGATTAATTAAAATGACATTCGGACAAGAACTCAATGATTGGCAGGTCATAAACATACATATACGTGTAAACTGATATGATTCGCACACACAAACATGCAGGATGCTGTAAATACGTCTGTTTTATTGGTCTGTGAACCATGTGTCAAAGCTTGTGAAAATACTTTTGGTTATTAAAGCGTAGAAATACACCCAGGTGTAAATTATACAGGAAGAACACAAAGTAATGAAGGCCGATATAGCTATAAAAGTATGCTCTTACAAACTTCTTATTAATATGCATCAATTTAACAGTACACAGTAAACAACACTAATGTTTACCTACATTTATTTTTAAGTAAAACATTTTTAATATACAAAATGTTCGCAAGGAGACATCCAAGAGCATTTGAGTAATGATTGAACAAGTTTTTTGAATCGATTCACTGAAACACACAGTTTTTCATTGTCAGCAACATAAGCCCGCCCACTCTGATTCATTATCTTATTTCTCTTTTATTGTAAAAGTCAGCAAGTCATGCTAGTTAACTGAAATCCTCTCTCCTTGCAGTGACTAAATCACTTAAGGCAGCCAGGGCATTCTCTCTCTTCCGATTTGATTCTTCCGGACTTGCCCACTGTGCCTGACAGTCAACTGCTTGCCTGGTTTTTATCCTACCAAATCAAGTCAACTGGAGGTTCATTTTCTACACTTCAAATACTCAACTACAACTCCCACAACTACTAGTCCCGCAGGGCTCTGTATTCAGGCCGATGACATTATCTGTGGCTCTGTTATCAAACCACATGGTTTCTCTTAGCAGTGTTATGCCGACAACACTCAGTTCTAGATCCTATAATCTCCCTCCATTTCCACTTTCTTCATAGTCTGCATCTCTCACGTTCCAGAATAGATAACCAATCATCACCTTAAGCTTAACCTAGACAAGGCTGACTTCCTCCTACTCTTGGCCAAACAGCCTCTAATCAATCCATCTCTACGTCTGTTGAAGGTTATGCAGTCAGTTGTCACTTCCTGACTAACAGACTAATCTTGTCATAGCCTGAAACTCAAATTCAATCTTTGTCTACAAGTTTTCAATAGGTAATTGCCTATTGTAAACCTAGTTTTGTAGTTAAGAACAGTTTAAATGGCGATCGCACCAGCTATGTTGATGTAAACTCAAAGCACATAACTAAATAAGGGGGGAAAAATAAAGTTTTTAATAACGAGCAAACTTCCTAAAACTCTATTTTACATACAGTACATTTAGTGTCAAATCACTTTTTTTTTTCTTTCAGACACATTTTGGATTTGATTAAATGTTTGTTTTCCAGACATGTTTGATTAATACAAATTACATTCAGGTAAAATTGTATAACCTTAATTTTTCATAATGGGTATATTTACACTTTTAAATTAAATTTGGTCACAAACATACATCTTTGTTCAATGAGACAAGATGTTCTGCTGTTATGTGCCACAGGACATTGAGTTTCCAGACTAGTCTATCAAAGCAGGATACCTAAAGCATCCGTCAACACTGAGACCTGAGGAACGAGGAGGCTTATGTTCCACAGAGCGGTGCATTGTCAGCTATTAATAACCTGAAAAGTCTGCAGTCACAGCACAGGAGACTCCGGAGTAAGGACTTTCTGATTACTGACTTAATGGAACTGAATGGACCCAAATGCTGACTGACTTGCCAAGTCGATTTATCGCCTGCCTAAGCCCAAGCTCTTAATTTTCATCCAGTGGTCTAAAAGAAACCTGTAAAGAATATGTCTGGGAGATATTTCACCCAAAAATCTAAAGAAACAAAGTAGATTTTGCTTAAAGAAAGTTAAGCCTATTTTTTATTGACATTATTTTAATGACATTTTTAATAAATAAGTGACAATTAATTATTTTTTTCCCCCAATTCTCATATCATCATCATTAACATTAACTAGCATTGAGCAATACATTTGTTAAAGTATTTATTAATCTTTGTTAACGTTGTTCATTGTTAGTTCATGTGAATACAGGATGAATTAATAATAAAATAATATTAACAGATACAACTATATTACTATACAGTCAAACCAAAAATTATTCAGACATTTTTGATATATTTTTACTAGTGGGTGCAGGACACTACAGGTGCTGGTCATATAATTAGAATATCATCAAAAAGTTGATTTATTTCACTAATTCCATTCAAAAAGTGAAACTTGTATATTATATACATTCATTACACACAGACTGATATATTTCAAATGTTTATTTCTTTTAATTTTGATGATTATAACTGACAACTAAGGAAAATCCCAAATTCAGTATCTCAGAAAATTAGAATATTACTTAAGACCAATACAAAGAAAGGATTTTTAGAAATCTTGGCCAACTGAAAAGTATGAACATGAAAAGTATGAGCATGTACAGCACTCAATACTTAGTTGGGGCTCCTTTTGCCTGAATTACTGCAGCAATGTGGCGTGGCATGGAGTCGATCAGTCTGTGGCACTGCTCAGGTGTTATAAGAGCCCAGGTTGCTCTGATAGTGGCCTTCAGCTCTTCTGCATTGTTGGGTCTGGCATATCGCATCTTCCTCTTCACAATACCCCATAGATTTTCTATGGGGTTAAGGTCAGGCGAGTTTGCTGGCCAATTAAGATCAGGGATACCATGGTCCTTAAACCAGGTACTGGTAGCTTTGACACTGTGTGCAGGTGCCAAGTCCTGTTGGAAAATGAAATCTGCATCTCCATAAAGTTGGTCAGCAGCAGGAAGCATGAAGTGCTCTAAAACTTCCTGGTATACGGCTGCGTTGACCTTGGACCTCAGAAAACACAGTGGACCAACAACAGCAGATGACATGGCACCCCAATCCATCACTGACTGTGGAAACTTTACACTGGACCTCAAGCAACGTGGATTGTGTGCCTCTCCTCTCTTCCTCCAGACTCTGGGACCCTGATTTCCAAAGGAAATGCAAAATCTACTTTCATCAGAGAACATAACTTTGGACCACTCAGCAGCAGTCCAGTCCTTTTTATCTTTAACGCTTCTGACGCTGTCTGTTGTTCAAGAGTGGCTTGACACAAGGAATGCGACAGCTGAAACCTATTTCTTGCATACGTCTGTGTGTAGTGGTTCTTGAAGCACTGACTCCAGCTGCAGTCCACTCTTTGTGAATCTCCCCACATTTTTGAATGGGTTTTGTTTCACAATCCTCTCCAGGGTGCGGTTATCCCTATTGCTTGTACACTTTTTCTACCACATCTTTTCCTTCCCTTCGCCTCTCTATTAATGTGCTTGGACACAGAGCTCTGTGAACAGCCAGCCTCTTTTTGCAATGACCTTTTGTGTCTTGCCCTCCTTGTGCAAAGGTGTCAATGGTCAGTCTTTTGGACAACTGTCAAGTCAGCAGTCTTCCCCATGATTGTGTAGCCTACAGAACTAGACTGAGAGACCATTTAAAGGCCTTTGCAGGTGTTTTGAGTTAATTAGCTGATTAGAGTGTGGCACCAGGTGTCTTCAATATTGAACCTTTTCACAATATTCTAATTTTCTGAGATACTGAATTTGGGATTTTCCTTAGTTGTCAGTTATAATCACTGAAATTAAAATAAATAAACATTTGAAATATATCAGTCTGTGTGTAATGAATGAATATAATATACAAGTTTCACTTTTGAATGGAATTAGTGAAATAAATCAACTTTTTGATGATATTCTAATTATATGACCAGCACCTGTATAGTTCATTTATGTAAGTGAGGAGAGCAAAATAAAGTAAACAGACATATTATACCCAAAAATTCTTCATACAGTGGACTACCAGTAAAATTGATACAAATCTGGAACCAAAATTATTCAGATACTTTGACCTGAGCATGTTTTGCTTAAGTGATATCTGACATAATTAAGATTATTTTTTTCTGACACAGTTTAACTCTGAGATCTTGTCATATTTTATTACCTTTTTTTTTTTTTAAACTATAGTGAATAAACTATATTAATGAATGAAATGCTCAAGGTGTCTGAATAAATTTTGGTTTGACTGTATGTTGAAATTAACATTAAGATTAATAAATGGTTTAGAGGTATTTTTCATTTTTAGTTTTTGTTAACTAATGTTAACAATTGGAAACTTATTGTAAAGTAAAATTAAGCTGATTTCAATAAAATTTATAATTGTATTAAAGTAATAAGCATCACTAAACAACAGGCATTTAATATCATGTTGCCTTTAAACAAAGTCGTATTTATTTCTTTTGATTTTGTGGTGAAACGTAATCTGGACTTTTTTTCCCCCACAAGATTCACCATGTCAAAATCTGTCAAATAAATTTTGTAAAGCACAATATTCATCAAAACTATTTTATTCTTCCCTTTAAAACACATTATGTGTTAGTCAACTAAATGCACTGCACAGCTTATAAGACATTTGCATCAAAACAAAGCATGCACTTTGCTTTAAAGAGGTCTGTGAATGTTACACCAAGGCTAATTTCAATTGCTAATTTCTGGTGACGTTATTGTAAGTGACTTCTCTGGGCATCGTTGTTTATTTCCTTGTGTCTGCATTCCAAGGACAAACCGATAAACAGGGAAGTAAAAATTAGTACTCCATTAACGTCACTGTACATACACATTTCCTCCATTATCTCTGACCCTCCTCAACAAGCACTTTATGACAGCAAATGTCATGAAACCTGTCAGTAACATGCCTGGGTAATAATTTACCTCACAATCAACAGAAAGATATAAGATAAGTATGTTTTACATAAAGAAAATGAAGCTTATTTTAAAACCCATAAAGACTGACATTGTTTCCATGACAATTAAGCATATTTTCTTCCCCAGTTCACAGTATAATAACACAAATAAAATGTTCTCATTTTGAGTAGTTTGCATACATTCACATGGTCCTGAATTCTTAAAATTATACTGTTGTATCATATTATTCAAGGCCTGATAAAACTATGAAAGCCCATGCAATACTGCCACCGGTCTATGGAAGTACTCCTCCTAGTGGTAGTGGCTTTAAAATCTTGAACAATTGCCTGTTTATCTCATCACTTCATTACTTTGAGTGCTTTCAGTTCATTCAGTCACCTAACTAAATCACCAACTAAAATCTCTCAGAAACATTAAACTAAAACCTAAATGTCACAGCTGCTGAGTGTGACTAAAACTCACCTTTTTGATGGTTTTCGTTTGTACTAAGGCAAGCTCTCGGTTTTCATCAGCGACATATAGGGAGAGTTTGACATATGGATCGCTAACGGGGGGAAAAAAAGAGACAAAAACACATATAAGACAACAATTTTGAAAATGAAAATTAAAAGTTTACACTATCAAAAACTAGGAAAGATAAAGATTAAATACATTTATTAAACAGTAGATTCATATTTTTACAAGACAGATCAATTTTGTTTTCTCATCTTGTACTATAAAACTTACCTTTGGCTGGTAAGGCAAATAAATAATGAAGTAAAAAATCTGTCATGTTTTGCCATTGGGAAAAGAATTCCCAAGGAGATAAGCTAGTAGGTTTAGGGGCCTAAAAAAAAGTTCAAAGTTGTCCCAAGAACTAAGTTGTCCTAAGAAGAAGGTTTTACACACACATACACACACACACACACACACACACACAGCGCTGTAATCTTAAATACCATTCAAAACTGCAGTACAATGTAATCAATTTATGTACCCAACCTAGATAACAATGTGCTGCTATAAGTATGAAATATTGCATAAGGTAAAGTTGGAAAAATGGTCAGGAAACCAGAGGGACACAAAGAAAGGAAGCCATTAAAGAATTAAGGATTAGCACAGTAAAACTCATTAGCTTACCAAACAGGAACAATTAAACACACAATGAGTGACTAAATCGAACAATAGGTCAGGTGCACATTGAGTCCCTATCCCATATGGAAAAGTTGTGTAAGAATCATACAAGATGGATATGACTGAAAGTAGTAGATCTGAACATATTTTGGTTTAAAGTACTGTTATAAATTAGCATCGCACACCTGTAGGTAATAGATAGGTGCGTTGGAGAGAAGACCAATGAAGTCAGAATACAGAAAAAACAAAAAGAATCCCACACACTATCTACTTGCAAAACCGTATAAAAGTTTTTTTATTAGCAACGTTTCGATCGCATGATCTTCATCAGGCATTTTTTATACGGTTTTGCAAGTAGATAGTGTGCGGGATTCTTTTTGTTTTTTCTTTAAAGTACTGTAAAAGTTGTTCATTTCATAGATTATCATTATCATGCAAATATCATTAAGCTATTGTGAGAAAAAAATATGTAAGGGACAACTGTGCTCTCACTGTGCAATTATAGAAAAACAAACACATTCGAACTTCAATATTACTTTGAATTTTGTACAGCTATTCATTTATCAACTACATATACTAATGAGCCAAAACATTATGACCACTCACAGGTGAAGCGAAAAACGTTGATAATTTCCTATAAACGTCACATGTCAAGTTCTGAGTAGATTAGATGATTAGTGAACAATCAGTTCTTGTAGTCAGTGCGTTGAATGCAGCAGAAATGGGCAGGAGTAAAGATCTGAGAAATTTTGGCATGGGCAAAACGACTGGGTCAGAGTATCTCTGAAACGGCAAGGCTTGTGGGTTGCTCCCAGACAGCAGAGGTGAGAATTTACCAACGGTGGTCAGAAGGAGGGACAAAATCGGTGACAGAGTGTTGGGCGCCCAAGGCTCATCGATGCATGAAGGCAATAAAGGCCATCCCATCTGGTCCGGGCCAACAGAAGGTCTACTGTGGCTCAAGTCTCATGAAATTGTAATGATGGTTATGGGAGGAATGTGTCACAACACACAGTGCATCACAGTCTGCTGCGTATGGGCTGCGTAGCCGCAGACCAATCAGAGTGCCTATGATGACCCCTGTCCACCATCAAAAGCACCTACAATGGGCATGCTAGCATCAGAACTGGACCTTGGAGCAGTGGAAGAAGATCACCTGGTCTTTTACAGATGGCAGTGTACATGTGTACCATCAACCTGTAATAGCACCAGGATGCACTGTGGGATGAGAACAAGCCACTGGAGAGAGTGTGACGCTCTAGGCAAAGTTCTGCTGGGAAACCCTGGGTCTGGCCATTCACATGGACGTAAATTTGACACGTGCCACCTACTTAAACATTGTTGCAGACCAGGTACACCCCTTCATGACAATGGTGTTCCCTGGTGGAATTGGCCTCTATCAGCAGGATAACGCACCCTGCCACAATGCACACATTGTTCAGGAATGGTTTGAGGAACATGATGTTGAAGGTGTTGCCCTGGCCTCCGAATTCCCCAGACCTCAATCCAATTGAGCACCTCACAACCTACAGGATTTGAAGGATCTGTTGCTAACATCTTCATGCCAGAGCCCACAGGACACCTTCAGGGGTCTTGTAGAGTCCATGCCTCGGCAGGTTGGCGCTGTTTTGGCAGAGAGGACCAACAGCATATTAGGCAGGTGGTCATAATGTTTTGGGCTCGATGTATGTAAAACTATGTATGTACACTTTTCAAAACTTATAGAATTGTTTATGTGCTTCCCATATGGGATTTTACACCTGAAACCTGAATGAGATTACATTGACTTTACATACAACAAGGAGACGTGAAGACTTTAACATGACAACAAACACAAAGTTCAAGGGAAAATGTCATCGTAGTCGTCTTTTTAAGAACTCAACGGAATTTTACTGAATTTACTGAAAACACAACACTTAAAATAGAAAACCAAAAACAAAAAGCATTGTACAAAAACAGCACGCCGTGTGACTAGGAACTGCTGATTTGACTGAATCCCAGGTGGCTTACTCTCTCCGTAAGGGTCTAGTGGGTGTTTTCATGCTGGTTTAGAATACTAACAGACACCTTTCCCCCACATCTATAGCATAGTCTCACATTTTAAAATAACAAAATCGATGCATTTTTGCGTGAACTAGGGAAAAAACACACAAAACCTGTTTTTAAGTATGGTCTAATCCCAATTTCCAATCCTGAATTGCCGTTACCAATTACATTATATACTTTGGAAACAATCTTATGATGTCATAGCATCCAAATACTGACATTTTAGCTTATTAAATCTTAAAACGATGTACTTTAAAATGGCTAGAACAGTATCTTCTTTCAGTAATTAGTTTAAGCATGTAAATTGGGTTTCAGCCTGAAAGTCACAGCTATAAGCTCAGCATTTTTCATTCACTGGCTTCTGGAAGAGTTGTTTAGCTTTCTTTCCTTTTCTTTAGACTGTTGTGCAGCTGAAAACGGTCTTCTCTGGTTTTTAATTGCAATGTCTGGATTCCCCGTCGCCTCTAATTGAATGTTTATACAAGGATTCAGCTTTCTTGATTAGGATAAAACAATATACCACTTTTGAGACTGGACATTCTCGCCTTCGTAAACACATTACACATCTCGAACACAAATGGATGTTTTCCGGCTATAAAAGGGAACGTCACTTCCAGGAGCAGATCAAAAAATGTGATGAGTGATACGTTTATGTGCAGATGTAAAAGTAAAGTGTATAAATATAAAAACGTGTATAACATCTCACAAAAATGCCTAAATCATTCTGAGAATAGCATGAAGACAAAGGCAAGAGACGGAAAAATCTGTCTGCTTTGGAATTTCTTGGATCTTTGATTCTCTTGGCCAGCACTAGAGAAACCCCAGATGACCAAATCACTGTCCCATTTTCCCGCGTTAAAGGCCACGGAGCTGCTCAGGTGTCATAGGAACACTAACAGTGCACACCGTTACCATAGAGATGGTCGACTTTGTCACGGGGGACTTGGTTCGGTACTTGACTGTGTGCAAAAAGCAGAAATGAGAGGGGAACCAAGGGAAATACAACACAAAAGGGGGACTCTGAGACAGAGGACACTCTCAACTGACTGATCTCAACTGACTGAAGTAAAGTAAACTAAAGGTGAACAGGATTATTGACTGTATGTGCAAAAAACTGCAGCTTCATTGACATTTTCAAGGACTTTCAAGGTTGATAGCAATCTGCTGTCAAACGACAACACAAGGTTTAAGACCTATGCAGCTCAATGTGAAACAGCTTGCAAGCACTTGAATAGCAACAAAGAGGATAGCAAGACAAAATTAAACTAAAATTACTGAAAGAAAAAGAAAAAACACACTGTGTATTGTGTATTTGCTATCACAAAATCTGATTTATTCAGATTAGTGCAAGGAAAATAAATCAACATACCATCTTTTAGTTGCTTAAAAAAAAAAAAATCTTATAGCACTTCTGTGGTAAGCACAAGTTTTTCAAACCACACCAATCAAGCTGTGAAACACTTTTTTAGCACTTTATTGGCATGGAGTATAGTCAAGTATTTATTTAAAGTCTCCTAAACCCCTCCTCCTCCAAAAAAAAAAAAAAAATTTTAAATCAGGAAACACTCACTTTTTTGTAGATCTTTCTGCCAAAACAAATTGAAGCAACATGCTTTATATCAAGTTTAAATCTGAAAGAGACCGGATGTCACACTACTTCCTTTTCTTTTCTTTTTTTCTTTAATAAGAGGTTGGCTTTTGCCAAGTACAGCGGGGATGATCTCTGAGCGGCCAGTGAAAGCAGAGTCAAAGACTTCCAGAAATTAAGTGCAGATGTTAGGTATGGGTATAAATTAATTTCACTATTCAGAATATGAATGGTTCGTCTAAGGTCAAAAGAGAAAATAGAAAATGAGGGAGACTTTCTGTTTGGAGTCAGATTTTGTTCTATCAAGCCCTCCTCACTTTTTCCGTTCAGACATCTGTGATGGTGCCTTGTGGCGTCCATTTGCTCAGCTGCACGTCTTTTGCCTTAATTAGCACAGATGTAGCATCATCCTCATGAAACAAACACGCCAGACTCAGACTCATGCCGTCAAGCAATCTGTCCATAGAAGAGATACCCATAATGGGCATCTACGACCAGTAGGATGTTGGAATACACAAATACTCGCGCTGACACACACACACAAACACACACTGTGATTGGAGCAGACAGGTCTGATGGAGCCTACAGTGGATCAGCACAGTTACAACATAAGGAGCTGTGACGTCTACACCACAGGAGCATGTGAGAGACTGGAAACTGGGAGAGCAAAATGTGAAAGAGAGAGATACAAGTCATTCTAGTCATCAATTTCTTCCCTCATTCAAACACAAAAACTGGCATTTGCAGCAAATTTGCTGTTTAATGTTTATTATAGTACAACATCAATCTTACTAAATCTTTTTAATTTAATAAAGAGTGTCTGAAGCTTTAGAATCTTTTCAACATTTAAGCACTTTTTTGATGACAACATAGGCTAATATGAGGAGATGGACCACTCACAGAAAATAAACAGTAGATATCTTATTTACTATCTTCTCTTAGATGACAGACAGGAAGTTACTCATTTCAGTTAAAATAGCTAGTCAGCTTTTGTGATAGAGGCATGACCTGTTTTATTTAATCTAGAATGAATATGTAAGGGATAATCCACAGCTAGCTGTGCATTAAACAATTTTAATTCACAATGTGGAGTCAAGTCACCTTTATTCATATAGCGCTTTATACAATACAGATTGTTACAAAGCAGCTTCACAGTGAAAATGATGCATTTCGGCTACTGTTCAGTCAGTTCAGTGTTGATTCAAGCTGAAGTCAGTTCAGTGTTGATTCAAGTTGAAGTCAGTTCAGTGTTGATTCGCAGAGTTCTCCACAAAGTGCATTCAAATTGTTTAATGCACAGCTAGCAACTTATATCTGTTATTGATGTTTGCAGAGCAGTATTTGACCGGAAGGGCAATTCTCTCCAATATTTTGAATTTGGACTAAAGTTTCTATTTCAACCACTAGCTGTCAATATTACACACTGCACCTTTAACATTTGTAAGATGTCTCTCTTTCACATCCTCAGGGACAGTAAACACCCATTATATCTAAGATATCATTTTTATTTTTTGCAACACTGACATGAGAGTGAGATTTAGTAAACTGGTAGTTCAAATACAGCCAAATATACTCTGCAGTTCAAAAGTGTGGAGTCAGCAAGACTTTTTTTTTTGAAGAAAATAAATACTTTCTTTAGCAAGAACACATTAAATTAATCAGAAGTGACAGTAAAGACATTTATAATGTTACAAAATATTTCTATTTCAAATAAATGCTCTTCTTTTAAACTTTCTATTCATCAAAGAATCCTGAAAAATTATCAGTTTCCACAAAAATATTCAGCACAACTGTATTCAATATTGATAATAACAAAAATGTTTCTTAAGCAGCAAATCAGCATATTAGAATGTAGGGAGAGTATAGAATTATATGAAGGATCATCTGATACTAAAGACTGGAATAATGATGCTGAAAATTCAGCTTTACCATAACAGGAATAAATGACATTTGAAAGTATTTTAAAATAGAAAACTGTTGACTTAAATTGCAATAATAGTTCACAATAGTACTGTTTTTGCTGTATTTTAATGACATAAATGCTGCCTTGTCAGGGCTCAACAATAAGCAATGTCTGATGGCTTGTGTTCAGCGTGAAAGACACTCTGTAAAGCCACAATCTTTCGAATAGTAATATGTATATACTGTACTACAAATAATACTGCTTAATGTTGTAAATGCTATTTCTTAGTAGTTTCATAGTAGCAACTACATTGAATCTTTCTCAAATATACCACACTGCTCCTCACAAATAAAAACCTAATAAAATATTGTGGCACTTTGTCTTAAACTAGATGAAGTGACTCTGACTGCAAGGGGAAAAAGGAAGGAAATGCATCTGTTAAGCAACAAAAACAAATGTACGTCTATTATGCAATAGAGTGGACAACTGCAGATAAGAGCATATTTAGTGTTACAGGCATTACACATTACAGAAAGCCAAGCACCAGACACCTCCACTTTGAAGTTGAAGTTCAACTCTTAGAGATTTGTGACTAGGTGTCAATTGTTAAACCTTCTACGAATTTAAATGGTTTGGTATCAAAGGTTAAACCTGCCCTGAACCTCCTACAAGACAAGTGTAACGTAAAAACAAAAACAAAACAAAGCCCAATTTACTTACACGTTTTAGCACTGTTTAAAGCGAATTTAAAACAAAATTTATTTGGCTCTGCATATGTATTACAATTGTATGGTACAATATAAGCATAACTTTAAAAATATCCAAAGTAGAGATGTCAAAACTACCATAATTATACTAAGTCAGTACTAAAATTAAATAATAATAATAATAATTAAAAGTAGTAAAATAAATTACAATGCTTTCTGATTGTTTAGGTCTTGCAGGCTGCAAGCTTTAAATGCAAGTGTTATCATTTTCTGGCATAACCTCACATTATTTATCAGCTAAACTAATAGAGTTTGATAAATGACAGTCATGGACAAATTACATTGCAGGCATTACTGGGGCCATAACTGTAAATGGTTATAGATGATGATTGACTAATAAATGCATGTATGAAAGTCCTATGGTTTTTGTAATTTACTGTTTTTTTTTTTTTGTTTTTTTTGTTTAGGGCTACCCCCATCTAAAAGATTTGATCTAGTCGACTTGTAGGGGGTGTGCTCTGGTTTGTTTTCTTTATTTTACAAAAGCACAATGTTTTCTTGTTATTGTGAGTTTACACAAAGTAGACACTTTTACAGTTTCAAATAATGTAATGCACTTATCTGTATTACCAAAAAAAGACAGAGTATTTTAAGGTATTTCCGCTGCAAGTGATCGTGCCTGCGCCTCCATGTCTTGCAGTAAGCGCACTATACTTTAGCTTTCACACTTTGATATGTGCCTAATGATAGCGCACATTTATCTAGGTTAACGTTAGAGCAAGTTGCGACTACTTAAACTGTATGTTTCAAATGATAAGCCATTTTTGAGGTCGATGGATGATAGGCAAATGTTTGGATTTCCTGCCCGACATTATGTAACCACAACAACTCGCCGTTAATGATCTGTCCTTCACAAACTGCGTGACTGCCAATTCCTGTGGATTTTTTTTTTTTCTGCGACTAACCGACTAATAAAATCTTGGTTGTCTACGGCTCTTCTCGTCGGCTAACATTTAGTCGACTATTAGGGGGCAGCCCTATTTTTGATGTACAACATTTTGAATTATATAACAAAATGTAAAGTACTTATTGTAATACAACATTTTGGCAGTTTTGTTTTATATTTTGTACTTTTTTTTTTTTTTTTTTAAACTCTTCTTTTAGATACCTGAAGTACATCAATCACCATTTACTTAATTTGTATCTTTGTTTACCTTTTTTTTTTTAAATACTGTAATTGTTTTAATTTAATTATCTAATGTTAATTAGTTTATTTGATTATGCTTTGGTATAGAAATTGGTATAAGGAATCATGACATTTATTTGGCTATTGGTTTTGACTGCTATAATTTCAATTAAACCATAGTGCAAAGTTAGCAGGAAATGCCGTGAATGGCCTATAAAGTGAATAAATAAAAACATTTCTCTAATCTAATGCCTATCTGACATCAAACACAAAGTCCATACAAGATTGAAAAAGTTAACCGATGAGTTCAGAAATGACAGTAATTAATGCACTCTCTGACCTCTGACTTTAGGACCTGAGAACTTGAAAGTTAAATAAATAGAACTTCCAACATTGCACAGATGAGATCAGCCAAGCATTTTCCCTTTGTGCTCCATTCCTGGCACACAGATCATTTGTTTGGACAAGTCTATTGTCTAATTCAAGAGAAAGCCTCACAGAGTGCAGATCAGTTGGTCTGCCACATAACTAAATGAGGAAATACACAAACACATTCATGCACGCGCACACACACACACACACACACACACACACACACACACACACACACACTCAGACGGTTCCAACATTGGCATTTGCTAATGAATGCGTGAACAGACAGGTGCACAGTCTCTCCAGAAACCTCGTTTAGTTCATCCTTACCTGGCACCAATGATGTCCTTCTTCGCCAGATCAATGCCAGCAATGACCTTGACACGAAGAACACGAGATTCGTTCTGCAAAACATGACACACATAGAAAAAGACCATCATGAATAAATCAATACCTCTCGCACGAGTCTGAAAGCAAGAAAAAAAAAAAAACGGCCTAAATTTAAGATGGGTTTAAGTCATGAGAGTGTCCTAATTTCACCTCACTTCTCGTCCAGGATGAAAAAGGAGCATCTTAAAGAAATTAGGAGGAAGCTGCAGCCAAAAAAGCTTTTGTGTTTATTGATAGACACGGAAACGAAACAGTTTTAATGGAATAGCGTCTGTGAGAAAAAAATCCTTCTGGGAGCTGTAAACGTTTTATTGTCTTTTGGCTGAATAAGTTGGCCTAAACTTCTCAGTGTGTCCTTCAAAAGCTCTCCAGCAGTAGATACGACCACCATTTCACGACTCCCACTCTGCATAAGTGCATCCCGCCTCCAACATCACCTCGGCCGGCATTCAATAGCTATTCATGCTGCTCACAATTACACAATGAGCATCTTATTCGCCCGCTCGCTTTTGAAGCTCACCAGCCCAGAAATGACATACAGTAAAAGGTGAGAAAGGCCCTTTTCTCCTGCTTTGCCCATTTCTGCTTTCTACACGACTGAAATTCTCTTTCTATTTATGTTTGCCGATCTGCATTATCACAAGACATGCATCATTCGTGCAGCAGAGGCAAAAAAAAAAAAAACTGGTGTGACAGCTTGTATTTATTCCGCCTGCCATATATGACCCAATTATTACAGAACGAATACAGTTTGGATGAGACTGGAGAAGCCTTTATATACTGACAGGTACTGGGATGTTGCCGTCATCCCACCGGGTGGCCCAGACTGATGAAGCCGTGCTTTTAATATCAAATGCAAACAAAGACTAGATTTCTCTGAAGAGAACCACTATTTGGTATCAAGAAACTTGGATTTAACCATTCATAAACTATTTTTGAAGGTTTTTAGGGCAAAACAATAAACTGTTACTGTTATTTTCTTTTAAAGCTATATCACCATCAAATGCTAATTCATGGCAAATATAATAAAAACAATTTAAAAAATAATAATAATACAATATACACTGCTGTTCAAAAGATTTTTTTAAAGAAATTAATACTTTTATTCAGTAAAGAGGATGCATTAAATTGAGACTTTTACATTGTTACCAAAAAATGGTATTTCAAATAAATGCTGTTCTTTTGAATTTTCTATTAATCAAAAACAGAATATCACAGTTTCCACAAAAATATTAAGCAGAACAAGTGTTTTCAACAATAGCAATAAGAAATGTTTCTTGAGCAGCAAATCAGCATATTAGAATGATTTCTGAAGGATCATGTGACACTGAAGAGTAATGATGCTGAAAATTCAGCTTTGTTGTCACAGGAATAAATTACAATTTAAAAATATATTAAAATAGAAAACATTATTTTATATTGTAATAATATTTCACAATATCAGTGTAAGTGACGAGATGACTGACGAAAGCGAAAGTAAAACGCAAGCAGGTTTTCAAACACAATTTCAGTATCCCGCATTTTCAAAGCGGCTCCCTGATGCATACAAATATCTGCCAATATGAAAGCTATCTTAGGCTGGGTTGTGTAGTTGTAACCATCTCTTAGCTCTGTATCATGCTTGAAGAAAAATTTGTTCTCTATTTGCACTTTGAATATTGAGAGAGCACTTTGATTATGGTTGCACTTATTGTTTGCACTTAATAAGACTAAGAGAAAACAATGTTATTTTTACTTATAGGCCTCTTTTTTATTATTTCTGTGATCAATTTGTGGAAAGGAGTTCAGTTAGGAGGTCAAAAGTTCTCATATGTAATCACACAGGAGAGAAGCCAGTCAGTTGACTTTGTGACAAAACCTTACAGTGCTTGAATATTGTTGTCTTTTACTGCATATGATAATTGATACTCAGAAAGTAGAACTGAAATGACATTAATTTGATGTCTAGAAAAATAGTCTGCAGGTGCATTTGAAATAACTAATCATCTTGTATTTCGTCAGAGGATTTAAAAAAAAAAAAATACTGTGTAAAAATCTTGTGTCATTCTCGTGAACTCAATCTCATGTCTTGTCTCATCTCATGAGCTAACTGTCTCGTCACACCCCTAGTAATCGTACAAATCAGTTTTTACAATAAACACCTTGTTCATCTCACATCATTTTGCAACAAGTATTAGATCTCAAAAGTTGATGTTGGCCTTTCCAGGACATTAAGAGAAACCAGTTGCATATGAAGCTCTTCCTTTATTCCACACGGACACTCCCTTATCCAGGTCCATATTGTACAGTATCCATCATCACCCTAATCACACCGCCAGAACTTGTTATATTATGACACAGACTCACGACACGCCTTTGTAAAATAAACTTACCAAGAAAGAACAGCACTTGCCTTCAACTCCGATCACTCTTATAAAATAACCATAACAGTTCAGATCTCAAATTTAGCACAAGTTCAGGATGACGCAACAAATCTGGACAACCGAAATGTCAAACAAGGTGTTCCAATCAATATAAATGTATTTACACACGGATGCCCAAAGTTTTCAGACAGACAAGTAATCAGTTTCTTATTTTACATTTCAAAGCAATCCTAACAAATAATACAGTCACACTTTAGATTAGGGAATTCTCACTAATAACTAACTATTAAATACGACTTTTGCCTCAAAAAAATCCTAATTACTGCTCATTAATACTTAGTAAGGTAGTTGTTAAGTTTAGGTATTGGGTAGGATTAAGGGATGTAGAATATGGTCATGCAGAATAAGGCATTAAAGGGTTAGCTCACCCCAAAAATGAAATAACGTCATTAATTACTCACCCTCATGTCGTTCTACACCCGTAAGACCTTCGTTCATCTTCGGAACACAAATTAAGACATTTGATTAAATCCGATGGCTCAGTGAGGCCTGCATTGACAGCAATGGTACTTCCTCTCTCAAGATCCATAAAGGTACTAAAAACATATTTAAATCAGTTCATGTGACTACATTGGTTCTACCTTAATATTATGAAGCAACGAGAATATTTTTGTGCGCCAAAAAAACTAAATAACTTTTTAATAATAAAAGTTATTATTAAACTGCTCTTGGGAACTAGTCTTACTAGTCATGGCCGATTTCAAAACACTGCCTCAGAGCGTTATGAATCTTTTGAGTCGAATCAGTGATTCGGATCGCGTATCAAACCGCCAAACTGCTGAAATCACGTGACTTTGGTGCTCCGAACCACTGATTTGATTCGTAAAGCTCCGAAGCTACATGAAGCAGTGTTTTGAAATCGCCCATCACTAGATATTGTTAAAAAGTCGTTATTTATTTATTTATAATATTAAAGTAGAACCAATGTACTCACATGAACTGATTTAAATATATTTTTAGTACCTTTATGGATCTTGAGAGAGGAAGTACCATTGCTGTCTATGCAGGCCTCGCTGAGCCAATGGATTTAATCAAAAATATCTTAATTTGTGTTCAGAAGATAAACGAAGGTCTGACATTATTTTCATTTTTGCTTTATAAGTACTAATAAACAGCCAATATCCTAGTAATATGCATGCTAACAAGCAACTAATTAATAGTGAGAATTGGACAATAAACTAAAGTGTTAACTTTAGTTTAACTAAAATAAAGTGCAGGTCATTTTGGGAAGAAAGCATCTAGCATGAAAGAACTGCAAATGTGTGTTTACATGCATTCACAAATACATATTCAGAGCGTTGCCTCTGTTGACAATTGTAATGAATCATAACTGACCGAAAAACCTTGTCCTTTGGGACTCCACTCTAACTCTCAAGCTCTCAGATAAAATTCAATGCGGCAGGTCAGAGCCATTCCCTGCTCATAATTACAACTATTTCCTTGCCTGTCCCTTCATCCTCTAAATGAGGTTAAAAGATCAAAAGATACAGAATGCTAAGCGAGACCCGGAGTTACAATCACACCTTCCATTCTTACCTGAACCATTCAATCATCTACACACTCTAGAAACTTGAGGAGATGAATTGATAGAGCAGGGATGACAGCTGGGTTTGGACCACTAGTGGAAATAACAACTCATCTGTATTGCTGATGAAGGCCAGGGCCGCTGTAGAGTGACTACAGGAGGATGCGAGGGCTAAAAAGCTAAAAAGCTGCAACTCTTCAATGCTGATATCAAAAAAAAGGAAGCAAAATCAAATCTAACATTATAAACATCTTTCTAGTCACTTTTTATAAATGTAATGCATCCTTGCCAATTTGTGTGCCTGCAAACGAGAGGAAAATCACGTTTCCTTTGCACTTGATCCAAACGTGACAACATTAACCTGGTTAGCAAAAACTTAGCATTAAAATTAGTATTAGCAAGACCAGTGTTGGGGAAAGTTACTTTTAAAAGTAATGCATTACAGTATTGTGTTACTCCCTAAAATAGTATCTAACTGCGTTACTTAGTTACTTTTTAGGGAATGTAATGTGTTACCATACTTTTGCATTACTTTTTCACATCTGGGCTGGGGTTGTTTGTTTGTTTGTTTTTTAATAACAATAAGAAAGTTCTAATTTTGGCAATTGTAAAGGCCGTTTCAGACCAAAAGTGAAATTAATAAGCTTCAGGCTTTACTTGGAAAAAAAATAATATGATTATGCAACTCAAGTTACTTGTAATGCATTACCTCCAACACTAAGCAAGACCAGTAATTACTATTTAGTCATTACATCTTTATCCAAATCAGCATGAGTCCCCTGGAGTAACGTGACCTTAAATGTCTTACTCAAGAACAAGACAATTGATTGATTAGGATTTGAGGCTACAATCTTTTGGTTGCCAGCTCAGATGTTTCACCATCATATTACGTCAGCCACACAACAAACTCCAATGATATGTTGACTGGAAACATTAGCAAAGGACCCATGTGATCAAAATAAAGTGGTATATTCCCTACGTCAACAATACTTTACCAGCTCAATATGTCAAGTCTATAAATAAGGACCAATGGCTTTGCCGTATTTAACATGCTTAACTGATATAGTAATAAAGTCACAGGGCTGCAGTTGATTTTACTTCACATCGACGTAAGATGGCAGGAAAGTATTATTCAGCCTGTGGCTGTCAAGCTGGATAATTAGGATTAAGGTTCCACGAGCCTCTTAGAGAGCTGAAGCTCTGACTGGTTTCCTGTGCACACCCAGAGATTAGTTCAATGACAGGTTTGGTATTTCCAAGTGATATATCACCGGGTCTCAAATGGGAAACCTTGGTCTGCCGGGGTCATTCTAATGGGTGAACTGCAATACAATATTTTGTTAAATGTCACTTAAAACAACAGTACAAAACATTAGCAGTTCCCAAGAGCAAGCCATAAAATGTTGACGGTTCACAATCAAATCACTGCCTTTACTTTAATACATCATTCTAAGCACAGGCCAAGTCATAGAACAAAGTAAGAGCCGGTCTGTTTGATAGTTTATGTATTTGCATATTAAGCGTAAGGCAGAAAAGAGCCAGACTTTGTATGCCAATACTGGTAAGATTTGGTTTTCTGAACCAGAACTAATAAAACAGAATCTAGTAGTAAGGAATCAAGACTTTTATTTGATCAAGAAATACAGTAATATTGTAAATTGTAGTGATAACAATTACAATTTAAAATAACTGATTTCTATTTTAATAAATTTTAAAATGTAATTTATTCCTGTGATGGCAAAGCTGAATTTTCAGCATCATTACTCCAGGCTTCAGTGTCACATGATCATTCAGAAATCATATGCTGATTTGCTGTTCTAAAAACATTTCTAATAATGAATTTAAAACTGATGAAAAAAGCTCAGTAAACTGTTAGACAGATTCAATACTCTCAGTCTCAATGCTGCACAAACACAATATATCTTCTCTTTGTTCCCTGTCATGAACTTTTATTGCGGAGCAGAGCTCGCCCATGACTCCATGTTGCTTTAAGCACATCATTGTGTGCCCGGGATGCACACAAGCGATTTTGTGCCACTCTGTATTGGAGCCTTTCGTACTGTGATAGCTTTGTGCAAAATATAATTAGTATTTAGCCTATTTATTATTATTATTGATTGGCCATTCTGTTCACGTGCTCAACATATGTCTGTGACTGGCTACAATGATCAACACTTCAAAAATTAGTTGTAAATAGACATCAATGACACTCTTTACCTAGTGCTTACACAGATACACATGGGAGTGTTTGAAAGCAAGCGACGCTTGAACGCAAAACGCTTTCAAATTCATACACTTCCGTGTGCTTAGCCAATCACAGACATGTGTTGAGGACATGAACACACTGACAAATCAGGTGTTAACGAATCTGCTCAACAGGTCAACAGCACTCAAAGCGTCACATTTTTAAAATTTCAGACAACACTAGTTCTATCATATCTGTCATGCATGTTGCTCTATTAAAAATCTCCACCATGCATTAAAAAAAAAAAAAAAAATGTGTGTGTGTACATTTTTCTCTTCATTTATAATGAAGTAATGTGTTGTTAGTGAGGTTTCTGAGCGAAAAAAAAAAACAGTACTGGTACTGGTTTGGCAGATACCCAAGGTTGAGGTATCAGACATGAAAAACTGGTATGGAGCTACCCCTACTAATTATATACTGCTTTATTAAGAACAATTAACCAATTAGCCAGTCAGGCAACCCACCGAGTTGATTTTGAAAATATGTTGTTTTGAAAACAATTTGTTTGATAATGGCTGCCACACCCACAGAAACAAGTTCTTCTATTTTCAGATGTTCTATGAAATGTGATTCATAATTGCTTAAATACAATTCAAAGAGCCATGCTCTTAGTTATTATAAAAGGGCTTCCATTTTTAACCTGGCTAAACACAGATTTCTAAACGGTTTGTATAGATGCTTTCATCAGCAGTTACATAATCAAGACTGCTGATTTCAGTGGATGCATTTCCATATCAATGCAGTTCATAATGTTATGGCACCTGGTTTCATCAGAACCAAGTCTGCCTTAGGTTTACTGTAAGTTCTTCTAAGCATGTCATGCTCATTTTGCAATACATTTTTAGTGGCACTAAAGGTTTGTCAAACTACACCACAAACAACAGGAACTGAGAAGCCTGCATGTGAAAGCAGTGAAACTTAGGTGAGTGTGACATTAGAATATCTGTGCAAAACTACATATAAAACTATTTTCAAATTAGTCGGTGGGATGCATAAACCATCTTAAGATAAATCCAGTATAAAGTCATGTATCTAAAACCAAGGGTGCAACTCAATTCCTAGGTTGTGAATCAGTCGTGTACACAAATTCAGCGCTAAGGACAGTAAGGACCCTGGCTCACTACACATTGGGACACTGATGACTATTTCTGGCAACATGACAATGTCCTCATTATAAAACATCACTACTGGTATTTATGAGCTTTCTAACATGATTTTTAATGTTATTTAAAGTACATTATGATAAATACTTTGCTTGTTACATATACATGCAACATTTCAGCTATAAATAAATTATAAATGTTAGCTAGATTGTTCATTACCCGTCTAGCAATGTATGTTTATGCTGAAATATAATTAAATCATAGCTAGTAATTTAAAAATAACATCTATCATGTCATCTCTCTTATGCTCACCAAGGCTGCATTTATTTGATCAAAAATTCAGTAAAAACATCAATTCTGTGAAATATTACTGCAATTTAGAATGACCGATTTCTATTTTAATATATTTTCAAATGAATTTTATTCCTGTGATGACAAAGCTGAATTTTCAGCATCATTACTCCAGTCTTCGGTGTCACATGATCCTTCAGAAATCATTCTAATATGATGATTTGCAAGAAGAACATTATCATCATCAATGTTGAAAACAGTTGTGCAGCTTGATATTTTTGTGGAAACGGGATACATTTTTTGATGAACAGAAAGTTAAAAAGAACAGCATTTATTTAAAACAGATTTTTTATTACAATGTAAATGCATTTTAATGCATCCTTGCTGAATAAAAAGTATTAATTTCTTCAAACAAAAAAAAAATCTTGCTAACCCCAAATATTTGAACAGTAGTGTATATCAAAAAATATGCAGATAAACTAGTTGGTTCTTGTTGGGACTTGGATCAGTGAGCAAACACCTAGCAATCACCAAGAACACCCAAGCAACCACATAGCAGTCTTGTGAAAACCACACAGAACACCCCTGCAACGTCAAAAAGTTCGGCAACAACACTAGTAAAAATCTACATATAATTATTTGTGTTTTTACTCCTTATTTGGAGACTATGAGAAACATTCTGAGCTAAATGTGTAAGAAGTGCAGTCCAAAAATATGGTTTGATAACAAGGTTGCAAGTTTAAGTGCAAGATTCCCTTTAATCATAGTGCCGTTAAAAAATATACTTTATCTCAGGTTTCTCTGTGGGAAACATAGCGATGGGCAGAGAGGACTCGTAGCGCCCCTGACCTTCAGTAAGCATGCGGCTGCTATGTGTGGAATGCTTAATTACTGCTTATTGTTTCATCCTACTCGGCAACTCAGTTACTCTCTGAATTGCAAACAGAATTAAACAGTTTCTAAATCTGATTCATTCCATGCCCTGAATTCCAAATTCTAAAATTCTATTAAACACCATTACATATTCCAAAATATTAAAAAACACAAACGATTTTCTATTCTCATGCTTCTTTCATACTATAAAATGGCTAAGAAAGAGAGAGTGCAATGCACACTCATTCAATATTGACAATAAAATAAAACAGTATATAAAAGGAAGAGCACTGCAACCTCAGCAAACAAAAGATTTTCTGCAGCAACATTCCATTTACATAACACAACTAAAAATAATTCCTAATTTTTGATATCTGGCTGCCATCAAAATAGAAATTACAGTTGAAACACACTATATGGGTGTATCCTTGCCCTTAGGGATAAACAAAGTAATACATCTTTTAAAAGGGGAACTGTGGCACCTGGGTTTTCTAGTTCCATCTTGGAACCTCAGCACAGAGGCATGTCACACGGATCAGGAAAACATGATTTGGCTGCAACTATAGCTCATGTATTTTTAATGAAGATGATGTAACTGCATGTCGCTGTATCACCTTCCACGCTCATGATACTGAGCGCATGTGAGTGCGTAATCGAGTAAACGTTTGCATGTTCTTCCTACGTGTAAAAAACAGACATATCTTAACACAAACATATGACATATTATCAGATTATTGTTATGATATAATGGTTCCAAGAATGTTTTTTTTGACAACCTACTCTGCTGTTGGTATGCTGTAATATATGTACATCCTACCTAAGGTGAACGCTTACAGGTGAATAATAATTATGTTATGTGACGGTCACCGAGCAGACACAACTTATTGGCTATATGCTAATCAGAAGGTAAATTAACATTGTTCATGAATATTCTTCAGCTGGGCACTCCCAGAAGATTATCAAGCAATGTATGCATTACACATTTAATATACCTTAATTTCATACAAGACACGTTTGTGTGTTCAAAAACATCTACTGCAATAGAATAGAACCAACATAGACCAAAAATTTAACATTCCAAAATGCAACAACATGTTTGGTTTACTTTTAATTTTATCTTATACTTTCTCTTTTGACTTGGTTGGAAACTATAGCACTAGGGTGAAATACAATTTGTGTAACAGTAAAGACATTTATTATGTCATTATTTCTATTTCAAATAAATGCTGTTCTTTTGAACTTTTCATTCATCAAATAATCCTGAAAAAATAAATATCACCGTTTCCACAAACATTATTACAGTGTTAAGGCACAATATGTAAGATGTTTGGATTAAAATATCCCAAACCCACTAGAACAGTTATATATTTTGTTGACTTGTGTACTTACATTATCCCAAATGTTTCCAAAAATGTTTAAATCCAGAGAAATATGCAAGTTTAACCAGGACACAGACCTTGTCCATGCGTCGCCTATCAATGACATCATATCTGCGTTACCCTTGATTTTATTCTGTTTTATTTTGCAGAAACCATGAAAAAACACCAACAGTAAGTCTTATTCTTTAAATCTTGTTTTCCTGATTTACAGCGAGTACCATGATTTACCAAGCCTAATATCGATCTAGCTTAATGCAGTGTGCAACAAGTGTCTCACAGTAGCCGCCGAGCGAACGCACAGAGTAGCATTATAACAAATTTCAATACACAAATGTATCTAATATGATAAAACAACGCTGCATTACCCCACATACAGATGACCAGAAGAAGCGGAAGTGGTCGACTGTGGCATAATAAAAGGACCACTGCTCTCGAGCCGTGTGTCGCGCTCGTCTCTCATTTAGCAATCGCTCCAGCGGCTCCCAGCCACACCCTGCTTCATACTACAGTAATGTTAATAAATCTTTAATACATTCTTCCCGAGTCTCATCGGATTCTTTCCACCGGCTGTAGACGTGAAGACAACACCTCCCATGTTTCCGCAAAATCAAGGCGGCATCAAGCTACACCTTTGTTTTGAATAAGCGACCTCTAGTGGCGAAAAATTACATATTGTGCCTTTAAATAAACACAGCCTTGGTGAGCATAAGAGACTTCAAAAACATTTCAAAAATCTTACGGACACCAAACTTTTGAATGGTAGTGCATATAAATATTCATCACCGATTCAGTGTATGCCTAATTTACACAAGGTTATCTAATAAATCTGTATTACTCAATGGGAGTTAAACAAATGGGGTCTAAAATTCCACAAGATTTCTATCAATAAAAGGTCTAAAGGTATTGCCAGACTGTTCCTAAGGGATAACTTGTCATTCCTGTGACTAGGCAGTGTCTTGGGAACTGAGGTCTACAGGAGTAGAAAGGCATGATCATGCCCAGCAAAGACAGGAATTCTGGGAGAGATCCCACAGGACTGAGAAAATGTTGTGTGGTAAACAGACCCGCTGACAAGGCTGACTCCAAGCCAACTTGATGGATACTTGTCGCATACTAATGAAGTGATGCATGTCGTCTATTGTGTATTTTGCAATAATTTGGGACACCATGTCAACATGATGGGTTACTGGAGGGAAAATATTTGTGATCAACCAATGACTGATACTGAGGTTGCTTGTATAATTCTATGTAACAGTATTACAATATTTATTTAATGATGACAAAAGTTGCTAAAAGTAAACCAACACTTATGTGAAGCACCACTTCTGTTAAGGAGTGTTCACACAAGCTACATTTACATACACTCAATAAATCAGTTTATAATTGGATTGATGGATCACAGACTGAAAAGCCTGAAATACCTCAATCAAGGGCTGGGCATTTTTATGCTGAATGGTGATATATGATTTATATCTCAGTATGTTCTATGATTTTCTATTAGGATTAAAAAAGCCAAATTTTATTTTCTGTATTTACTCATTTTTTTTTTTTTATTTCACATCCTGCCCAAACTTGTCCTACAAAAATGTGAAAATTGAATGCTATGAAAAAATATAGTGAATTTATCAATGTAAAAAATAAAATAAAATAAAAATGTAGGGCGGGGACTTGGTTCTTTCCATCAGTTGTTGATTGGATAAAGACAAATCTGAATGTGAGTTTGCAGTCGACTGTAAGAAAGGAGCGGTTTAAGCACACTAAATGATTAGAGAAGACGGACGTTTCACCTCAAGATAGTCATATTTTAATTAAAAACTATGAGGTCAATAAATAAAACAAGAACCAAATGTATGGACGAATCATTCACAATAAGATCAATAACATGCATTTAATAAATAATACATAGGGTGATTTTTAATTTCATGCCGACTTTAATCAAATCAAGTTTACGATTTTGGGCAAATCTTCCTGAGAAAGTAAGTCGAGGGATGTTGAGCCTTTCTCCTGCTGTTTAACACCCAAACACAAACACTGAACAAATGCTTAACTTTGATCATCCACCGTTTAACCTGCAGATGAACATCGAGCTAGTAACATTCCTCTCTTTGTTTACATTAAACATATCAAGACCCTAGTAAAAACATTGTGCAAAAATTACTAATTAACCTACTTTTAAGTTACAGTTTCGGGGTTTGGACTAAAAGTACTTCAGTACTTTTCCACATAAAAGACTGGTATGTTTGCGTGCTAGGTCACATATCTTTCCAGAAATTGCTGACAGGCCAATTTAACGTGATACAGACTTAAATATTTAGCTGCCAACTTGTACGTACAGTAGTACATGACTCAGGTCTCTCCTTTGGACTCAAATATCAAAGCCTACATAAAAAACTTCACTGATATTAACACCTGTGAGCAATACATGGCCTTGAACTATATCACCGTCAGCATTAAAAACTAAAAGACAGATCTTGTATGCCAGTTGAGAGAAGCAGTAATGACTAAAAAAAACATGAATGCAGATCCAAATGAATCATGAACGAACACCTGCTTCCTAAGGCTGCCCTCAGACTCTCAAGACAGTTGACCTGAATTTTCAGGGGTCACACCGGGGCCCTGTTATGACAAACAACATGGTGTTGCGGTTGCTTCAAAATCTGATGTAACATTATTAGAAACACTGTAACACTGATTTCACCATAATTCTTGATTACGATGCATTCATCTTTGTGCCACATGGTTTCTTCAAGGCAATATCATGGAAAACTATTAATGTACTGCTACAAATAACACTTTCCTACTAACAGAGAAACAAAAACATCCATCATTCAGCCATTTATAGTGTCGATGTCAATAATAACAACACCCAAAAGCATCTCAATTTTGGTAAAGCATACAACAGACTTAGAAATCTTGGCATGTCAAGCTGATATTTGACAGGTGAGCTGTCAATCATAAAAACCAAAACATGTATGCATTACATCACTTAAATCTAGAATAGTATTTGGTTAGTAATAGAAAGATATTACGATTTGATGACAGCGTTACATTTTCTAATACTAACGTTAGATATCCCAGTTAATCCATTGAAAAAAAAATAGGAAAGCACATGCTAGTATTGGCATTTAAATACTTAATAACCTTCATGTTTATATTTGTAATAATATAATAATTTTATTAGACTTAATGAAATTGATCCTAATCATCTGTCACACTGGAAACCCCATAAAAACTGAAATCAGGTTATGAAAAATAATAAACATACAGTATTAATATGGTGGGAGGCATGAACTGTCTTAAAGATGGTATGGTTTAGAAAAAACAGTACTTACTTCATCCTCTGAGAGTCCATAAATGGGTTCAAAATTCGTAGCCATAAAGCCAAATGGCAATTTAATACACACATACACAAAAACACACACACACACACTCGTGTAAAAGCTGGAACAATGGCAAAGTGTGTCCTCCTCCACCTCCTGTGAATGCAAGTTGATCCAAAGCAACGAAGTCTGAGACCAAAAACGATTATCCTTTTAAACCATATCGTGACAGAAGATGTACGTCCACCGGTTTAATCTCATTTAACGGCTGGAATTCGGTGGATACACGCTTAATTTCCCCAACAATATGATTTCCCCTCGTCAAGTGCAAACGCGAATCATTCACTTCCTCTCAGGATCCGAAACACTCCCCACTGAAATGAGTGACAACTTACCGCGCCAATCGCAGGGTTTTCCAAAACTCGGGGAGGACAGACTAGCCAATCGGTGTCGACTGGGGGCGGGGCAATGTTGTTGCACTTTTGTGGAGTAATCAGGGATGGGTAGTTTCCTAGATCCCAATACAGGATCTATGAAAGCTTGACGTTTGTATATATTGTATACATATCTGTAGGTCTGTCTGTGTATATTATGTTTATTAATACTTAAGTCAGTAGCCTAAAAAGCTTCTTGAATCTTGAAACTGGTAACAAGTCTCCAATAGCAGTGCTCTAACACCCTCTAGAGTTAGAAGAGCGATACTGCCAACATGTGCCAATTTATGATTAATGCCCAGCATTGGGCAAAGTCCAACTGTTATGCATCACGATTCATTGTACATGTAAAATAGCCTAGAGGAGCGGAACTAAAAGATGTTTTCTGTTGGTTTCTACTGGTATTTTATTGCTCTTGGCATTTCTACACTGAAGTGATGTTTAACAGACTGAAAAATGAAAAGGAACACACGGATATTTTAGAGGGAAAAATTCAGGTTTGTGAAATTGTAAAGGAAACATCTGAAAATGAAGTGCATTCATACTATTCTCCTAGATTTTAAGCATAGGCCTCTCTTTTTAGGTCACGTGAATTAACAAGTGTGCATAAAAAGTGTGCATATTAAAGTTTAAATAACTTTAATGAATAAATTCATTAAAATGATTAATATAGCCTTAAAAAAATAAAATAAAATTCCTTTTTTCTTTTTTCTTTTTTATGGAATCAGAGTTGAAAACTAGAATTTTGACAATACAATAAAGGTGTGGACAGGTGTCTCTAAGCTCAAAGTTCACTGCAAGAGGCTGTTCAAAAGTGCACATGGTGGCTGCATCCGAAATCGCATACTTCCCTACTATATAGTGAGCAACAAAACAGTCGGTGCGTTCCAAACGGGATATATCGCCCTCCGAAGGGCACTTCAGAGTGAAAACAATCATCGCCGCCATATTGAAGGGTCGTTCCAAACCGAAGTGCTCAAAACTGGCCACTTCAAAGGGCCCTTCGGAATGAAGGGTACAACTGATGGACACTTCGGGCCCCCATGATCCTTTGCACAGGTAAGTTATTTGATGTCACAGAATAGGTACAGGAGGTTAGAAGTTCGATTTTTACCTATAAATGTATATAGTATTTTTCAATACTACTGTAATATTTATACGAGTTAGATTTGGTACATTATTATGGTCAAAATTACATTGTACTTCAACAAAAATACTCCCTTTATCAGTTCATTCAAATGTTTCAAATACATAGACAATATATTTAACATAAAAGACCGGCAGTAATGTTACTACAGTAAATGAATGCGTATTAATAAAGAGTACACCAGGGAGGAAAAGACGAAGGCGCCTCCTTGATTGTCTCGTTAAGATGACGCTGAAGTGCGTTCCAAAAAAAATAGTTTTTTTTTTTTTTTGACCCCTACACCCTTCATCCCTTCGAAGCGCTCACTCCGGAGGGTAAACCCTTTGAAGGGATTATGGCATAGGGATGATGAGCCCTTTCGAATAGAACGCAGGGAGTATGTGACAAGAGTAGTATGTCTGAATTCACAATACAAAATAGGCAAAAAATACCCTGGTGACCTACTTCCGGTGAGATTCGAAGTATACATTCAATGGACACTTTACTTTCAAATGAGGTCACTGTAGAGGGGTGAATGGCAGTGAAGCGACGCAACTGACGTAGGTCACATGACAATGATAACATGCCAAATAACTATTTCATTCATACAACACAAGTTCATACTATTTGGAACATACTTTTTTTTTTTTTAGCAGTTTTACTTATTCAAAATAAGTACATACTCAAGTTATTTCAGACGCAGCCAGAGAGTTTTTCACCACATTTTCAAATTTTCCCATTTAAGTTGTGAAAACGTTATTTCTGAATGTTCTATGAACGTTCAAAATATCCAGTTTTTTTCATGTTTTAAAACGTTTTTTCTTGGTTATAAGAACGTTAAGGAAATCATTCTTGAAACAAGGGAATGTTACTTTTGAACATTCAAAGTAGTAACATTCAAAAAACATCAAACGAACATCCAGCTAAACCGTTTCAGAAAGAAAGAAAAGTTCATGAATGACGCTAAACGTTTTGAGAACATTATTAAAGACCAGGTAACTTTGAATGAACGTTTTATTAACATTACTGGAAAACGTTTTTCATAACGTTGAGAGAACTTTTCCTGGACGTTAGCTAAAGTTCTGTGAATGTTCCCTGTTAGCTGGGTGAATGTAATAAATGAGCTCGCTAAAGCTAACTTAATCACTAGGCTAATCCTTTATAAGCTCATTAAAGCCACGTCATAACATTAACCCACTGGAAATCTTAAATTGGGAATTGACGTGGCATGTCAGCTCTTTTTATGAACTAGTAGAGTCACCTGCAGTATGTTATTTAAAAAAAAAAAAATCTTATAGTTATATTATACATACTAATTTAAATAATCATGTGTCACACTTTAGGACTTTTTAAATAAACTGGTGACCAGTTACAACACATAAAAATACACTTTCCTTATACATTCATATACATTCCAATGTATAAACCTTGAAACAGGTTCATATACTGTACATGTTATTTGAGAACTACCCATAAAGTTTAGCTATGTACCAGTAGATGTCCCCGTATTACCGTCCTGGATGAGTGGTATATAGCCTACAGTACAAGCACTGTGGTGTAATGCGTTAAATAGGGCTTTATTTAGTTTAGGTTCATATGACTGGTTAATATCAATAAAACATTTGTCAAATATATTGTTAATTCACTGTATAGATACATGCAGCTTGGTTTAATATATTACTTTGAGAATGTGGTATTGAATTCAGTAAAGCTCTTAATACTGACTCATGACCGTCAGACAACATTACACATAAAGTGAGTAATCCCCTGTTAACCTTAAACTACTGAGCTAGGATAAATATAATGGGTCACCTGTGCCAATATGCATTATGTCAATGTTAGTTCAAGTTCAAACACTTAATGATTTTGTAAAAAAATTAATAAATCCATAACACAATGGACACATTTTAAATCGGCTCCAGTTCCAGATGGTAGAATTACATAATACCAAAACACGTTGAGTTGAGCAGAGGAGGATTTTTTTTTTTTTTTTTAAATCTATTTTGCCCCACTCCCTCACCCACACAACCGTGAGCTGAAATTTCTTTCCTTGGTTGGGAAACGGTTACTTGCTTGAGGGTTTTCAGATGTGGTTGATGGAAATCTCACCAGTGCAGGTGTGCAGGAGTGGAAAGTTCTAGAAAGAAGAGCACAGATATTGGGAGAATGAGATCAGATTGATTAGGAGCAGAGATTAATCTTCCTTTTTTACACGCACAACTGTTTTTTTTTTTTTTTTAAGCTCTTTATCACCACAACTAAACATGACCCCATTATTGCCTTCAATCACTCTTAATGCAGAAGGGGTCAGAGTTCATTGGCAGGGCCATGATGTTAATGCATGTGGACAGATTCAGTTTAATGGTGTGTTTTTATATTTGGATAGCCACATTTTTAGGTCATTGTAAATTCCTGGATTTATTGCACGATGGAAGAGAAGATAAATGCTGTCATTTACAGTAGGGTAAGAGGAAGGACTTTTATGTACTAGTCTTATTTTGTACAGTTTCATTGATGCCACAGACATTCATTGATATACTATAGAAAAAGCAGACAAATTAAAATTGTATTGTTTACAAGTGCATGGATCAAGGAAATGGATTTGTTGCTTACAGTATGTTTCAGTTAAGTACCAACTACCCAGCTAACAGAATTTTGTTATAAGAACGTTCTCTAAATATTCAGTGTTGGTTCTGGGAACGTAAAAAACGTCCAGTTTTCTTGACGTTAGAGGAACGTTTTTATAAGGTATAATGTTCCTCAAACGTTCTTTCAACTTAATTCTGATCTAAAATTCAACATTCTAGGAACGTTGATTTGTAACATTCCAAGAACATGAAAATGTTGAGTTTCCTTAATGTTAGTAGAATGTTATTTAAAGGTTAGTATGATGTTCCTGAAACATTCTTTCAACTTAATTTTGATCTAAAATTCAACATTGTAGGAATGTTGATTTGTAACATTCCAAGAACGTAGAAATGTTCAGTTTCCTTAATGTTAGTAGAATGTTATTTAAAGGTTAGTATGATGTTCCTGAAACATTCTTTCAATCATTCAAACACCTGCTGTGAACAAACACTGAAAGAAAGAGAAATAAGAACACAAACTACAACTTTCTTCAGCCACAGCCTTAGATGAACTGAAGATAAAAGACATTAAATCTCTGAAGATCTGATTAAACAACTCCACAAACAGCATTACCAGCTTCACTTATTACTAACCAGACTGACTTTATTTCTGTCAGATGTCTACAGAAGTTTAGATGTTTCGTTTGAGGTCACCATCATGGAGGTTGGTGGTTGCTTTAGTTGAGCTCTTGACCCCTGACTATTGAAGAGTTGATTCTTTATCAGCAATTGTAGGTGTTTTCAGAAAACATTTCTGCATTGATAAAGACAGATAAACAACTGCATTAAAGTGACTTAATCAACTGCTTTTTTTTGTATTTTTTATTACTTTTGGTGTTGAAGTGTAAAGGAAATAATAAACGCAAAAATGTGATACAATTCATTTTTAACATTGAAGTGATTTATGTAATGTCCAAAACTATTTAGAAGTTAAAAATGACACACTTAGACATCAGCACTCATCATACAAACCTCAACAAAAAATCAGCTGCATAATTTATTCATGTCGCAATGCATGCTGGGAACCATGAATGTGTTTTGTATGCTGGAATGAAGCATGTCACCATTGTTGTGTTTCATATGCCAAATGTTGATGTCTGTGATAAATGACACAAAACAATGTTTTAAAAAGTTAACAATGACAGTGTTGCAAATTATATTTTTCACATTCACACATTTCACATAATGCAGTCATTTGTCTGTTATTAAAACAGACATATTGATCTTCTTTAGCAAAGCAGAAATGTTTTCTGAAAACATGCAATTGCAGATCAAAAAGCAGCTCTATAATGGGTCAAGAGCTCAACTAAAGCAACCACCAACCTCCATGATGGTGACCTCAAACGAAACATCTAAAACTTGTGTTAATTCTCAATAAGAACTTCTGTAGACGTGTGACAGAAATAAAGTCAGTCTGGTTAGTCATAAGTGAAGCTGGTAATGCTGTTTGTGGAGTTGTTTAATCAGATCTTCAGAGATTTAATGTCTTTTATCTTCAGTTCATCTAAGGCTGTGGCTGAAGAAAGTTGTAGTTTGTGTTCTTATTTCTCTTTCTTTCAATGTTTGTTCACAGCAGGTGTTTGAATGATTGAAAGAATGTTTCAGGAACATCATACTAATCTTTAAATAACATTCTACTAACATTAAGGAAACTGAACATTTCTACGTTCTTGGAATGTTACAAATCAACATTCCTAGAATGTTGAATTTTAGATCAAAATTAAGTTGAAAGAATGTTTCAGGAACATCATACTAACCTTTAAATAACATTCTACTAACATTAAGGAAACTGAACATTTTGATGTTCTTGGAATGCTACAAATCAACATTCCTAGAATGTTGAAGTTTAGATCAAAATTAAGTTGAAAGAACGTTTGAGGAACATTATACCTTATAAAAACGTTCCTCTAACGTCAAGAAAACTGGACGTTTTTTATGTTCCCAGAACCAACACTGAATATTTAGAGAACGTTCTTATAACAAAATTCTGTTAGCTGGGTAGTTACTGACATATTACAATAACTGACATACTGGACAATAAGAGTCTAGAGCTATTAAATGAATATGGATAGCATATTGTTCAGATCATTTGAGAATTGAATGAGAAATTTTGAGTTTTTGATTTTTCGATTGCAGACTTTGTCTTGGCAAATCTGAGCACACTTTGAGACATTGTTGAGATCTAATCTGAAGAAAATGTCCCTTCTGCTCGACAAAATAGCATACACGAATTACCCGTAACAGATCTAAATAGATGGACCTGGGGAAGGTGGAGGGTTTCTGAAAGTGCGTTGGAACTGCAACAGCAACATCAAATGCTGACCAAGTATTTGAAGGTTGAGCAGCGAGCTCATTAGCTACTGATACAGCAGGAACCAATCAGCTGTGCCATAAAGATTGATGTGATTGTAAGCAGATTGAGTTAAGGACCTATCAGCCTGCGCCATCTAGAGTTTAATGACAGAACTTTGTATTGAGATATTCTTTTATTTGAATTGTAAAATTATGCTCTATTTTAAAAAGCGTTTGTGAAATATGTAAATTGAAATTTTTCACATTTTTACAGGTATCCAAGGCACCAGAACTGATGACAGGATACCACAAAAACTGGAAGCAAGACTAAACTTTTGGGAGCATGATGGGATGAGTAAAAAGTAAGGATCTAATTTGCAGTACAGAAGATTTGGTAATAGGACAGATGACTGACAGCGGAAGAAAGCACATGGCAGTGCACTCGTTCTGTGTTGGACAGCTGGCATGACCCTCTCTGGACATGATGACGGCTCAATCTCACAGATCAGAGGAGTGGATGAAAAAATAGAGGGAGGGAGAACTAAGCCTGTGTGCATATTCATTCAGAAGTCAGGTGCATGCAACAATACAGAACATAACATACAGTACCTTTCAAAAGTTTCGGGTCGGAAAGAAGAAAATGTCATTAATTCCTGTGATGTAAAGCTGAATTTTCAGCATCATTACTCCAGTCTTCAGTGTCACATGATCCTTCAGAAATCATTCTAATATGCTGATTTGCTGTTCAAGAAATATTTCTAATTATTATCAATGTTGAAAACAGTTGTGCTGCTTAACATTTTTGTGGAAACAGTCCCAGCTAACAGAATTTTGTTACAAGAACGTTCTCTAAATATTCAGTGTTGGTTCTGGGAACGTAAAAAACGTCCAGTTTTCTTGACGTTAGAGGAACGTTTTTATAAAGTATAATGTTCCTCAAATGTTCTTTCAACTTAATTTTGATCTAAAATTCAACATTCTAGGAACGTTGATTTGTAACATTCCAAGAACATGAAAATGTCCAGTTTCCTTAATGTTAGTAGAATGTTATTTAAAGGTTAGTATGATGTTCCTGAAACATTCTTTCAATCATTCAAACACCTGCTGTGAACAAACACTGAAAGAAAGAGAAATAAGAACACAAACTACAACTTTCTTCAGCCACAGCCTTAGATGAACTGAAGATAAAAGACATTAAATCTCTCAAGATCTGATTAAACAGCTCCACAAACAGCATTACCAGCTTCACTTATTACTAACCAGGCTGACTTTATTTCTGTCAGATGTCTACAGAAGTTCTTATTGAGAATTAAACAGAAGTTTAGATGTTTCGTCTGAGGTCACCATCATGGAGGTTGGTGGTTGCTTTAGTTGAGCTCTTGCATTGATAAAAAAAAATCAACATCTCTGTTTTGATAACAGACAAATGACTGCATTAAAGTGTTTTAAACATCGTTTTCTTTCTGTTGTTGTTAACTTACAAAATTGAAATTGTTCTTTCTCTTTCTTTCAGTGTTTGTTCACAGCAGTTTGAATGATTGAAAGAATGTTTCAGGAACATCATACTAACCTTTAAATAACATTCTACTAACATTAAGGAAACTGAACATTTCTACGTTCTTGGAATGTTACAAATCAACATTCCTACAATGTTGAATTTTAGATCAAAATTAAGTTGAAAGAATGTTTCAGGAACATCATAGAGGTGACCTTTATTAAGTGCTTTACTCAAGGGCACAAGAGAATTCGAGGTCAATTCAATAACTGCACGGTGCACGGGACATCCTAACATTAGGATTAAATCTGTGACATTTTGTTGTCAAATTCTTTAACATTGTGTGTTTTTGCATGTGCATGCATGTGTGTCTGTGTGTATTACAGCAAGTCATTAAAAGCCAGCTGTCTCCTTATTCTCTAGCAGGCCAGTAAAAGCTGAATTCATCAGCAAATGACGGTCCTTGCCTAAATAAATCCATGCAAGTTTACATTGCCAAATGAATAAACTACTGACCTTTACACCATCAAAAAGGAAACTTCACTATGGCTTCACTTTATGACTTTATTTTATGACTTATAAATGTTTTCAGAGCTCCTTCCATCGACCCATAAACTGGCACAGCTAGTCTCTCAGCTGACCATAGAAACATTCATTGGCAGAGGTCATTTTTGATCTTGTTTGATCTTTGAGCCATTATTTCCTTCTGTCTGCTGAGGTTAAATGTTTAGGCACATGGGCTTGAGTTATATCATGCCACTTGACCATGGGCCATGGAAAAATTCAAAAGGTAAGAAGAAAAAGTGCTTTGGGTTGGTGCTTTGATCCTGTTACATTTAAATATGACCATTTTAGTTCATCATTGACTTGAATTTGACCTTAAAGGAATAGTTCACCCGAACATGTAATTGTTATTTGTTCTCCCTCATTTTGTTCCAAAGATATATTTCTGTCATATGATTTTTATGGTGTCCTTTATGAAGTTCAAAAGCTTCAGTCCCCATTTATTGTAAATACATGAAAAATGACCCTTGAGTTCTTCAAAAATTATCCATTTGTTGTTCTAAGGTTTAAAAAAAAAAAATATTTGAACAACATGAGGGTGAGTAAATAATATTTCCATTTTTGGGTGAACTATAGCATTAGTGTTTGTAACAAGACAGAAGAACAGTGACATCATTATTCATAATTCTTACCACATCCCTTGGTTGTGCAAAAGATAAAGAGTGATTACATTGCGTTGTGGTCCATTTAAATTCTACATGTCCCCACCTGTCCACAATGTCTCTTTACATGACTTTTTCATGTTTTTCTGATTTTCTCAGTGTTGCTTATTCTCTGACTCTCTAGCTCTTTTTAATTGTAATTTTTATTGTTTGGAGCACAGTGACCTCGGCACAGCACTGATAACACGGTTTTAACCTTGCCAAGGTCTTACATAACAGTATGCTCATGGCTTTAAGTCCAGCTTTAGCAAAAGAAAACAAGCTATATATAAAAAAAGTATTTTAAGAGACATTAACAATATTACAGTATATACCAGATATTTAAGAGCATTATAACTTTGTATTATGCTTAAAAAGTGTTATAGGTTCACTTTATTTTCATATTCATACACACTCACCACTGGCTACTTTATTACCTTGTTAGTACTGTTGAACCATTTCGGTCCATTCTCTGTAAACCATCGAGATGGTTGTGCGCAAAAATCCAGTAGATCCCCAGCTAACAGAATTTTGTTATAAGAATGTTCTGCAAATATTCAGTGTTGGTTCTGGGAATATAAAAAATGTCCAGTTTTCTTGATATTAGAGGACATTTTTATAAGGTATAATGTTCCTTAAACATTCTTTCAACTTAATTTTGAATTAAAATTCAACATTCTAGGATTGTTGATTTGTAACATTCCAAGAACATAAAAATGTCCAGTTTCTTTAAATGGTAGTCGAATGTTATTTAAAGGTTAGTATGATGTTCCTGAAACATTCTTTCAATCATTCAAACACCTGCTGTGAACAAACACTGAAAGAAAGAGAAATAAGAACACAAACTACAACTTTCTTCAGCCACAGCCTTAGATGAACTAAAGATAAAAGACATTAAATCTTTTGAAAATCTGATTAAACAACTCCACAAACAGCTTCACTTATTACTAACCAGACTGACTTTATTTCTGTCACACATCTACAGCAGTTCTTATTGAGAATTAACAGAGGTTTAGATGCTGATGTCTTTTTGAAAATGGTTCATTTGAAGTCACCATCATGGAGATCAGTGTTTGCTTTCATTGTGCTCTTGACCCTTGACTTTTATTAAGTTGCTTCTTTTTTGCCTATTGCAAGTGTTTTCAAATATTTCTGCATTAATAAAGCAGATCAGCATGTCTGTTTTGTTTTGCATTGTTTCTGTAACTGTTGACAAAGAGTTTAAAGCTTCACTGAAAAGAATAAAACTCAACCAATGTAAAAAATAATTTGTTACGCCATTGTTGCACTTCAGATGTTGAACGTTGATTCCCTTGAGTGTATAATTAACACTGTCATCATCAAATTTTTGTTTAAAAATTTGTACCATTTATACACTCATAGACATCAACATTCGGCATATGAAACACAACAATGGTGACATGCTTCAAAATACATTCATGGCTCCCAGCATGCATTGCGGCATGAATAAATTATGCAGCTGAATTTTTTTTTTTTTATTGTCACCATTGTTGAGGTTTATATGATGAGTGCTGATGTCTAACCCTGCATTCCATTCAGGAGAGCTCATCTCTGTGCCCTAATTCTTTCAAAGGGTTTACTCTCCAGAGTGAGAGCTTCGAAAGGTGTAGGGATCAAAAAAGTTCTTTTTTAGAACATACTTCTGTGTCAACTTAATGAGACAATCAGGGTTGTGCAAGCTGTGCCTTTTGTTTAACGTTAGTTTATATATTTATTTGTTTTTGGTTTATCGCACCATATTGTGTCTATGTGTTTGAAACATTTGAATGGACTGATAAAGGGAGCTATGAAGTATTTTTGTTGAAGTACAATGTCGTTTTGACCATAATAATGTACTAAATCTAACTCGTATAAATATTACAGTAGTATAGAAAAATACTATACATACATTTATAGGTAAAATCGAACTTCTAGCTTCCTGTACCCATTCTGTGATGCCAAACAACTTCACTGTGCAAAGGATCATATGGGCCTGAAGTGTCCATCAGTTGTTCCCTTTGAAATCCTTTATTCCGAAGGGCCCTTTGAAGTGGTCAGTTTGAGCACTTCAGTTTGGAACGACCCTTCAATATGGCAGCCATGATTGTTTTCACTCCGAAGTGCCCTTTGGAGGGTGATATATCCCATTTGGAAGGCACCGTAAGTGTGTTGTATTTAACTTTTAAATTTAGAACAGTACATAAATCACTTCAGTTCCACAAATGATTTTTATCACATCATTTGAGTTTATTACTTCCTTCTCAAATAACATTTCAATTCCAAAAGTTAACATAACTACAGAAAAAGTAGTTGTTTAAACCACTTTAATGCAGCCACTTGACCATTAAAGCAAACATGTTGATCAACTTAACCAACACAGAAATGTTTTCTGAAAACATCTGCAATTGTTGAAAAAGAAACAACTCTTGAGAAAAGTCAAGGATCAAAAGCTCAACAAAACAAACACTAATCTCCATGGTGGTGACTTCAAACGAATTTTCAATAAGACATCAACATCTAAACCTCTGTTAATTCTCAATAAGAACTTCCGTACATAGTCTGGTTAGTAATAAGTGAAGCTGGTAATGCTGTTTGTGGAGTTGTTTAATCAGATCTTCAGAGATTTAATGTCTTTTATCTTCAGTTCATCTAAGGCTGTGGCTGAAGAAAGTTGTAGTTTGTGTTCTTATTTCTCTTTGTTTCAGTGTTTGTTCACAGCAGGTGTTTGAATGATTGAAAGATTGTTTCAGGAACATCATAACATACTAACCTTTAAATAACATTCTACTAACATTAAGGAAACTGGACATTTTTATGTTCTTGAAATGTTACAAATCAACATTCCTAGAATGTTGAATTTTAAATCAGAATTAAGTTGAAAAAACATTTGAGGAACATCATACCTTATAAAAATGTTCTTCTAACGTCAAGAAAACTGGACATTTTTTACGTTCCCAGAACCAACACTAAATATTTGGAAAATGTTCTTATAACAAAATTCTGTTAGCTGGGTCAGCAGTTTCTGAAATACTCAGATCAGCCCGTATGGTATCAAAACCAATGCCACGTTCAGTCACTTAAATCATCTTTCTTCCCCATTCTGATGCTCAGTTTGAACTTTAGCAGATCGTCTTGACCGTGTCTACATGCCTAAATGCATTGAGTGCTACTATGAATGTGATTGGCTGATTAGATATTTGTGTTAAGAGGCAGTTGAACAGGTGTACCTAATAATGTGGCCGGTGAGTATATGAGTAAATGAAAATAAAAACTGGGCAAAAAAAAAGAAAACTTAAATGATGCTGATTAATGTTGAAGACATAATTAGGTTTTAAGCTCATTCCGGTTGGATTACCTCTGGATGAGTTAGTGTATTATTTTTAATATTTCTGGACTTAATGTTTGTGCAGAAAAGCCTTTTATCACTGCTCATTTTATAGCTTGTTTAATTAAATCCACCTGTTTTCTTATCCACTTATTTACCACTACAAATGCACTGAATGGTGGACCTGTGTGACTCAGGATAAAAATTCATTGGAGATCATCAGAATTATGCTATTATCTTGGCCTAGCAGAAGCAAATTCTTAATTATAATTACAAAATTGCCACTTTATTCAGTAGATGACACAATGCAAAAGTCTTAACTGGAATAATGTTGGGAAATTGAATTTTAGGAATTACTTACGCAATGCACTGATAAACAGTCACAATACTTTAAATAAATACTGAAGGTGCTGTTAAGTGTTTTTATAATGCATTAAAATCGATGTAGATAAAGTCATATTTTATCTATTCTTTTTTCCTTTTCTAGTTGTGCATGTAAGCAGTCACATGATCACATGACTTCACAGCCCAATTAACTCGATGTCTTTAGGTTCACTGGGGATAACAACTTGGTGGCATTTTACTGAAAATGTACACATGAAGATGTAAACTGACCTTCCTTCCTTCCTAATTATAAAGGAGCCATTGCCCAGATAGCAACATTGTGTGGCAGATCTGGCCCACATAACGTAAAACGACATCAGGCGATGACGGTTTTATTGCCATCATGAAATTTGACACTGAATCTTACACTTGTGTTGTGCTATTAACGCATTTACATTACATGTGCTACCACAGCATGAGACCCTGCAGCAATCAGAAGAGTTTAACAAACATGAGCACACCAACATTTGTTTCCCATGACACACACAGACATCAAGAATCAGCACATGAATCTCAACAATGGTGACAATCAACAAAATATTCAGATAATCAGATAAACTCTGGACATCACAAAAAAGCTACTAAATGTCACAAGAAAAACAACAGCAAAAAATAAAAGCAAATATTTACAGTTAAACAAAATAGTACAGTTCAGCTGCGTAATTTATTCATGCTGCAATGCATGCTTGGTATTTTGTACTATGCTGGTACGTTTAATTGTCACCATTGTTGAGATTCATAAGCTGATTCTTGATGTCTGTGTGTGTCATCATAGATTAACTTTTAGTGCTCATGTCTGTTAAAATCTTCTATCTGATTGCTGCAGGATCTCATGCTGCAGTAATGCAGGGTTTGTAGTGTAAATGTATCAATGACACAAGAAAATATTTAGAGTCAAATGACATCAGGTTGTTTCATGATGACAACAAAACAATCAACAGACAACCATCACCTCTTGATATAACTTTGTTTTAGCTTCCTTCCCATAAATGTGTTTAACAAACACACTGTAGTCAGCACAACAGCCAGAAAAGACAAATGTATACTAGGAGTTAAGAGCCCAACTAATGGAACAACTAATCACCATTATGGTGACTTCAAATGAAACAGTTTTGTAGATGTCTAACATAAAGTCAATCTGGTTAGTAATAAGTGAAGCTGGTGATGCTGTTTGTGGAGTTGTTTAATCATCCTCTGCTGAGATCTTGAGAGATTTAATGTCTTTTATCTTCAGTTGATTTCATCTAAGATGACTCTATACTTAATATACACAGATTTTGTGGCTCAGATAAGGTCCAATTTAGGTTTATTTCTTTGCTCTTAGCTGACATGTGGCATTGCTGTGGCCTGCTTGTGGCTCAGATCTGGCAAACAGAAGTGGCCCACACAAGGACCATAATTCAACGCAGCATGTGGGCCAGATCATCATGCCACATGTGCCAGATATGGGCCGGATCTGGGCCGACACAGTGTTCCTATCTGGGTGGTGCCTGCATGGTTTTCTTTTTCACTTATAGGAACCTCTGAGGGGGAAAAAGGGGGAAAAAAGAAAAGGTACTTGGTTAATTTTTCTTATCACACTCTGTGAGCCACACCTGGTTTCCTCCTTTATATTATAAATATTTTTTATTTTATTATTATAGTTACGGTCATAGAATATAGCAAGAATTTACTGTAAACACCTCATTAGCATTTGGTAACTTTTTTTCATACACTAAAAAATATATGAATTACAATGTATTGCATTACAATTACAAAAAAACAGTAACAAAATATCAAAACAAGTGGGTTATTTATTTTAAAGACAGACAAGCAAACTTGTCCCTACAAATACTGTAGATTTAATACATTACAAAATAAAAAAAACATACAATATTACATACATACAATAATAATTTGTGGACACTTTGTGGAACATATTTATAGTTAATCTGAAGAAATATGAAATTAGTCTGCTAGGACAAATATCTGAATTTGAGAGGAACTGACTTCATTCTTGCATTAGTTGATTAAAAGTAACTGAAAAACAGTATGTCTACAGTACATTTCTTTGATTCAATTAATTGTTCATTGTGTAGGATGGTGGTTTAATTTTAAATTTGGAAATTTTGAGAAAAAAAAAAAAAGTCCAGTTGTCATGATGAAACATTGTGAAACCTTATTGAAATATGAAACATGAACCATGTCATATTTAAAACTTATTTGTACTGTGCATCACCTCTAACCTCAGTTGATTTAATTGCTTTCTTTATGGCATAACAGTCTGCAATAACCCCAGTCTGTACTTAAATGCCATTCAAACTTAAGCTGTATCATTGGTGACTGAAATAAAACGTGAAATACTGTGAGAATGTTGTGATGACAGTGAGTTCTATAAAACATTTACTTGGAATTTTAAGATCACATTTGGTGACCTTATACCCTGTCATTATCACTGTCCCAACAATCTCTGTGTTGATATAAGATCTTCTGAAAGAATGTTTCAGGAACATCATACTAACCTTTAAATAACATTCTACTAACATTAAGGAAACTGAACATTTTCATGTTCTTGGAATGTTAGAAATCAACGTTCCTAGAATGTTGAATTTTAAATCAAAATTAAGTTGAAAGAACGTTTGAGAACATTATACCTTATTAAAACGTTCCTCTAACGTCAAGAAAACTGGACGTTTTTTACGTTCCCAGAACCAACACTGAATATTTAGAGAACGTTCTTATAACAAAATTCTGTTAGCTGGGATGCAGGAGGAGACATAGATATGTAGGAACTTCACAGATCCAGCTTACACATGTCCTGCACCCTGGGGCTAATTCCATAGAAATGAATCCATATAATAATAAAGGGAGACAGAATGCATAATGCTTAACTGCACATAAACAAATAATGAATAACAAATATATCACATATCACTTGCTATAATAGGCTATGTCAAACAGTCGCTCACAGAACTCTGGAATTCAGTGAATTATTGAAGACTTGAACCCAGCTAACAGAATTTTGTTATAAGAACGTTCTCTAAATATTCAGTGTTGGTTCTGGGAACATAAAAAACGTCCAGTTTTCGTGACGTTAGAGGAACATTTTTATAAGGTATAATGTTCCTCAAACGTTCTTTCAACTTAACATTCTAGGAACGTTGATTTGTAACATTCCAAGAACATGAAAATGTTGAGTTTCCTTAATGTTTGTAGAATGTTATTTAAAGGTTAGTATGATGTTCCTCAAACATTCTTTCAACTTAATTTTGATCTAAAATTCAACATTGTAGGAACGTTGATTTGTAACATTCCAAGAACATAAAATGTTCAGTTTCCTTAATGTTAGTAGAATGTTATTTGAAGGTTAGTATGATGTTCCTGAAACATTCTTTCAATCATTCAAACACCTGCTGTGAACAAACACTGAAAGAAAGAGAAATAAGAACACAAACTACAACTTTCTTCAGCCACAGCCTTAGATGAACTGAAGATAAAAGACATTAAATCTCTGAAGATCTGATTAAACAACTCCACAAACAGCATTACCAGCTTCACTTATTACTAACCAGACTGACTTTATTTCTGTCAGATGTCTACAGAAGTTTGGATGTTTCGTCTGAGGTCACCATCATGGAGATTGGTTGTTGCTTTAGTTGAGCTCTTGACCCCTGACTATTGAAGAGTTGTTTCTTTTTCAGCAATTACAGGTGTTTTTAGAAAACATTTCTGCGTTGATAAAGACAAGCAATCAACTGCATTAAAGTGGTTTGATCAGCTGCTTTTTTTTTTTTTAGTTCATTTTAAATAGTTTTCTTGTTTTTTTGGTGTTGAAGTGTTATGTGAAAAAGAAATTATGAACTCAAAAATGTGGTGACAATCAAAAAAAATTCAGCTGCATAATTTATTCATGTCGCAATGCATGCTGGGAACCATGAATGTGTTTTGTATGCTGGCATGAAGCATGTCACCATTGTTGTGTTTCATATGCCAAATGTTGATGTCTGTGATAAATGACACAAAACAATGTTTTAAACAGAAAGATAACAATGACAGCATTGCAAATTATATTTTTTCACATTGGTTGGGTTTGATAAAGCATTTCAATTTCTTAAGTTAACAATTACAGAAAAAAAAAAAGTAATTTGTCTGTTATTAAAACTGACTTTTCAATACAGAAATGTTTTCTGATAACATGCAATTGCTGATAACAAAGCATCTTTACAATAGTCAGGGGTCAAGAGCTCAACTAAAGCAACCATCAACCTCCATGATGGTGACCTCAAACAAAACATCTAAACTTCTGTTAATTCTCAATAAGAACTTCTGTAGACGTGTGACAGAAATAAAGTCAGTCTGGTTAGTAATAAGTGAAGCTGGTAATGCTGTTTGTGGAGTTGTTTAATCAGATCTTCAGAGATTTAATGTTTTTTATCTTCAGTTCATCTAAAGCTGTGGCTGAAGAAAGTTAGTTTGAGTTCTTATTTCTCTTTCTTTCAGTGTTTGAATGATTCAAAGAATGTTTCAGGAACATCAAACCTTCAGATAACATTCTACTAACATTAAGGAAACTGTACATTTTATGTTCTTGGAATGTTACAAATCAACATTCCTACAATGTTGAATTTTAGATCAAAATTAAGTTGAAAATGTTTCAGGAACATCATACTAACCTTTAAATAACATTCTACAAACATTAAGGAAACTGAACATTTTCATGTTCTTGGAATGTTACAAATCAACGTTCCTAGAATGTTGAATTTTAGATCAAAATTAAGTTGAAAGAACGTTTGAGGAACATTATACCTTATAAAAACGTTCCTCTAACGTCAAGAAAACTGGACGTTTTTTACGTTCCCAGAACCAACACTGAATATTTAGAGAACGTTCTTGTAACAAAATTCTGTTAGCTGGGATTGTGCCTGATGAACGAACGTAACTCCTGAAAGTCCCATGTTCCTTCACAGTCAAAGACTGAGTAGACCTATCTGTCATATTCATTCTTATTTTATTGAAAAACCTAGACCATTAGCCGTTTAAAAACATTTTTGTTTTCAACAGGGCTTTCATTTCAGTAATGATAAACTTTAGATTTGACATTTGCAATCTGTTGCCAAAAAACGCTAACACTTGATTTGATGCTAACACTTGATGATTTCACATTTATCTATGTTCAGATTCAATAGGAATCCACACGATCTGGAATTTCACCTGAGGGTGAAAGATTTCCTCTGAAGATTTTGCATCAGTTCAGTTGGTCATGCAAATTCACTGTGTTTATCAAAAGAAAGCTGCTTGGTTTTACAGTGACTTCTGTGTGAGCTGTGTTTCTTACATCACTACAATATTGACAATAGACAAAAGCTTTTTTTGCCCGTGAAATAGTGAAATCATTAATGTGAGTAACCATAGCAACAGATCTGTTTCGAATGATATACATCAGTAAAGCATAAGGCATTATCGTTTTGATATAGATTTACATATCACAAAACTTAAGGAACGTCAGGGTTTTGATTAAGCAACTTTTTAGCCTATGCTAAGCCACATTTGTTTGTTTTAGGTAATTGATGATTAGCTTTGGTAGAGATGCCAAATTACATTGCACCTCAAGAGATTGCTACACCAAGATACTGTTGCATTTAATTAGTAGTTTAAAATTACTTTAAAAAATAGATTTTCCTTTAAACCAGTCGATCCCCCATAATGTTGGCCAATCATAGCCTATAATTTACACACTGAATAATTTTCATGTGGGCTTGATGTGAAGGCCTAAACTGTGCTCCCAGATAGCAACTTTGTGCTGGTATTCTGACAATTTGTGCTACTCTGTTAGATTTTGCTACTTCCCATTGAAACAGTAGGTAACACAATTCGACAGCGAAAAATACTACCTATCGGATTCCCTGCTAACAGAATTTTGTTATAAGAACGTTCTCTAAATATTCAGTGTTAGAGGAATGTTTTTATAAGGTATAATGTTCCTCAAACGTTCTTTCAACTTAATTTTGATCTAAAATTCAACATTCTAGGAACGTTGATTTGTAACATTCCAAGAACATGAAAATGTTCAGTTTCCTTAATGTTAGTAGAATGTTATTTAAAGGTTAGTATGATGTTCCTGAAACATTCTTTCAATCATTCAAACACCTGCTGTGAACAAACACTGAAAGAAAGAGAAATAAGAATACAAACTACAACTTTCTTCAGCCACAGCCTTAGATGAACTGAAGATAAAAGACATTAAATCTCTGAAGATCTGATTAAACAACTCCACAAACATTTCTGCATTTCTGCAAAGAAGATCAACGTGTCTGTTTTAATGACAGAAAAATGACTGCTTTAAAGTGGTTTAAACAACTTTTTATTTCTATAATTGTTAACTTAAGAAAATGCTGTATCAAACCCAACCAATGTGAACAATATAATTTGCAACACTGTCATTGTGAACATTTTAAAACATCGTTTTGTGTCATTTATCACAGACATCAACATTTGGCATATGAAACACAACAATGGTGACATGCTTCATGCCAGCATACAAAATACATTCATGGTTCCCAGCATGCATTGCGACACTAAAGCAACCACCAATCTCCATGATGGTGACCTCAAACGAAACATCTAAACTTCTGTAGACATCTGACAGAAATAAAGTCAGTCTGGTTAGTAATAAGTGAAGCTGGTAATGCTGTTTGTGGAGTTGTTTAATCAGATCTTCAGAGATTTAATGTCTTTTATCTTCAGTTCATCTAAGGCTGTCGCTGAAGAAAGTTGTAGTTTGTGTTCTTATTTCTCTTTCTTTCAGTGTTTGTTCACAGCAGGTGTTTAAATGATTGAAAGAATGTTTCAGGAACATCATACTAACCTTTAAATAACATTCTACTAACATTAAGAAAACTGAACATTTTCATGTTCTTGGAATGTTACAAATCAACGTTCCTAGAATGTTGAATTTTAGATCAAAATTAAGTTGAAAGAATGTTTGAGGAACATTATACCTTATAAAAACGTTCCTCTAATGTCAAGAAAACTGGGCGATTTTTATGTTTCCAGAACCAACACTGAATATTTAGAGAACGTTCTTATAACAAAATTCTGTTAGCTGGGTTGTGCTTCCAGCAAGATATTAATGTGGTTTAAGGCTTTATTAACATCTACCCCAATCCTAAACCTACCTTTACAATAATGCAAGTACAGTGGTGGTAGCACAATCTGATATAACATTATTTGTTAGAACAAGTGCAAACCGACAGCGAAAAATGCTACCTATACTACCACCCAAAAGGCCCAGATCCAGCCTACATCTGCCACGTGTGGTATGATGATCTAGGCCACATGCGGCGTGGAATGATGGCACTTGGGTGGACTGCTCCTGTTTGCCAGATCTGAGCCACAAGCAGGCCATAGCAATGCCACATGTCAGCCAAGAGCAAAGAAACTGAAACTGGACCTTATGTGAGCCACAAAATCTTTATATATTATTTATAGATTCATCTTAGCATTAACAAGCCTGTTAACAAGCAGAATCACTGAAGGAAAGAAAAGAACAGAAAAAAAGAGACAAACAGAAACACAAGAGCTACAACTGACTTCAGCCACAGCCTTAGATGATATCAACTGTAGACATTAAATCTTTCCAAATCTCAGCATTGGAGGATTAAACAACTCCACAAACAGCATTAGAGCTTCACATATTATTAACCAGATTGACTTTATTTTTGTCATTCATCTACAGAAATTTAACACTCATGTTTGTTTCATTTGAAATCACCATAAGGGTGATTGGTGTTTCCATTAGTTGAGTTCTTTACTGTTGTAACATGTTCACCTTCTACAGCTGTTTAGAATGAAAAAAAAATAAAAAAAACATGAAAAAAAAAAGCTGTAAACTGCAATGATGAACACAGCAATCAGTGTATGAATTTCAACAATGGTGACAACAAAATATTTAGACAATCAGATCAACTCTGGACATCCCAAACGCTACTAAAAGACAGAACAAAAACCACAGCAAAAAATAAAAGCAAATAATTAGAATTAAAGAAAATAATGGGACAATTCAACTGCATAATTTATTCATGATGTGATGCATGCTCGGAGTTTTGTGCTATTGTTCCCAGCATGCATTGCAGCATGACACTTTTGATTGTCACCTTTGTTGAGATTCATGTGCTGATTCTTGATGTCTTTGTGTGTCAACTTAGAACAACTTTTGAGTATGTGTGTTTTTATCTTCTTTTTGGTTTTGTTCCATAATAAGGTTGGTTTTCAGTATCAGTTTTGTTCCATTATGAGATTTCAGTGACGGTCTTTTTTGTTTGGTTATGAGATTTCAATGATGGTCGGTTTTGTTCCTTTACGAGAATTCAATGATGGTCAGTTTCGTTACGAAAGTTTAATGACGATCGGTTTTGTTTTGCTATGAGAGTTTAATGACGGCAGGTTCTGTTCCTTTGATCATTTACGAGATTTCAGAGACGGTTGGTTTTGTGTCTTTACGAAATTTCAGTGATGGTTGATTTTGGTCTTTTACTAGATCTCAATGACAGTCAGTTTTGTTTCTTTATGAGATCTCAATGGTTGACGGTTTTGTTTTGTTGTGAGATTTCAATGACGGTCGGTTTTGTTCCTTTGATCTTTTACGAGATTTCAATGATGATCGGTTTTGTTCCGTTACGAGATTCCAATTACGGTTGGTTTTATTCAGTTACAAGATTTCAATGACAGTCGGTTTTGTTTGTTTGATCTTTTACGAGATTTCAATGACAGTCAGTTTTGCCACGTTACGAGATTTCAATGATAGTCGGTTTTGCCACGTTACGAGATTTCAATGATGGTCGGTTTTGTTCCGTTACGAGATTTCAATGACGGTCGGTTTTATTCAGTTATGTGATTTCAATGACGGTCTGTTTTGGTTCGGTTACGAGATTTAAAAGACGGTCGGTTTTGTTCCTTTGATCTTTTACGAAACTTCAGAGACAATCGGTTTTGCCTCATTACGAGATTTCAATGATGGTTTTGTTCCATTTCGCGATTTCAATGACGGCCGGTTTTATTCAGTTTCGCGATTTCAATGACAGTCTGTTTTGTCCGGTTACAAGATGTCAATGACAATCAGTTTTGTTCTATTATGACATTTCAATGATGGTCGATTTTGTTTCGTTGCAAGATTTTAATGACGGTTGGTTTTCAGTGTCGGTTTTATTTAGTTACAAGATTTCAATGACAGTTCTTTTTTTTTCCGTTACAAGATTTCAATGACAGTCGGTTTTGCCACGTTACGAGTTTTCAATGATGGTCGGTTTTGTTCCGTTAGGAGATTTCAATGACGGTCAGTTTTGTTCCTTTGTTCTTTTATGAAACTTCAAAGACAGTCGGTTTTGCCTCGTTACAAGATTTCAATGATGGTCAGTTTAAAAGACAGTCAGTTTTGTTCCTTTGTTCTTTTACAAAACTTCAAAGGCAGTCGGTTTTCCTCGTTACGAGATTTCAGTGACGGTCGGTTTTATTCGGTTACGCAATTTCAATGACGGTCTGTTTTGTTCGGTTACGAGAATTCAATGATGGTCTGTTTTGTTCAGTTACGATATTTCAAAGACGGACGGTTTTGCTCCTTTATTCTTTTACAAAACTTCAAAGACAGTCGGTTTTGCCTTGTTACGAGATTTTAATTATGGTTTTCCTTCTCCGAAACTTCAAAGAGAGTCAGTTTTGCCTTGTTACAAGATTTTAATGCCGACGGTTTTATTTGGTTACGAGATTTCAATGACGGTCTGTTTTGTTCGGTTACAAGATTTCAAAGATGGTCGGTTTTGTTTCTTTGTTCGTTTACGAAACTTCAAAGACAATCATTTTTGCTTCATTACAAAATTTCAATGATGGTCAGTTTTGTCCGTTACGAGATTTCAGTGATGGTCGGTTTTATTTGGTTACGAGATTTCAATGACGGTCTGTTTTGTTTGGTTACGAGATTTCAAAGATGGTCGGTTTTGTTCCTTTGTTCTTTTACAAAACTTCAAAGACAATCATTTTTGCTTCATTACAAGATTTCAATGATGGTCGGTTTTGTCCGTTACGAGATTTCAGTGATGGTCGGTTTTATTTAGTTACAAGATTTCAATGACGGTCGGTTTTGAATCGTTACGAGATTTCAATGATGGTCGGTTTAAAAGACGGTCGGTTTTGTTCCTTTGTTCTATTACGAAACTTCAAAGACAGTCAGTTTGCCTCATTAAGAGATTTCAATGACGGCCGGTTTTATTCAGTTTCGCAATTTCAATGACAGTCTGTTTTGTTCGGTTACAAGATCTCAATGACAATCAGTTTTGTTCTATTATGACATTTCAATGATGGTCGATTTTGTTTTGTTGCAAGATTTTAATGACGGTTGGTTTTCAGTGTCGGTTTTATTTGGTTACAAGATTTCAATGACAGGTCTTTTTTTTTCCGTTACAAGATTTCAACGACAGTCGGTTTTGCCACGTTACGAGATTTCAATGATGATCGGTTTTGTTCCGTTACGAGATTTCAATGATGGTCGGTTTTATTCGGTTAGGAGATTTCAATGACGGTCAGTTTTGTTCCTTTGTTCTTTTACGAAACTTCAAAGACAGTCGGTTTTCCTCGTTACGAGATTTCAATGATGGTCGGTTTTGTTCCGTTACGAGATTTCAATGACGGAGGGTTTTATTCGGTTATGCGATTTCAATGACGGCCTGTTTTGTTCCTTTGTTCTTTTACGAAACTTCAAAGACAGTCGGTTTTGCCTCGTTACGAGATTTCAATGATGGTCGGTTTAAAAGACAGTCAGTTTTGTTCCTTTGTTCTTTTACAAATCTTCAAAGACAGCCAGTTTGCCTCGTTACGAGATTTCAATGACAGTCTGTTTTGTTCGGTTACGAGATCTCAATGACAATCAGTTTTGTTCTATTATGACATTTCAATGATGGTCGATTTTGTTTCGTTGCAAGATTTCAATGATGGTTGGTTTTCAGTGTCGGTTTTATTTGGTTACAAGATTTCAATGACAGTTCTTTTTTTTCCATTACACGATTTCAATGACAGTCGGTTTTGCCATGTTACGAGATTTCAATGATGATCGGTTTTGTTCCGTTATGAGATTTCAATGATGGTCAGTTTTATTCGGTTAAGAAATTTCAATGACGGTCAGTTTTGTTCCTTTGTTCTTTTACAAAACTTCAAAGACAGTCGGTTTTCCTCGTTACAAGATTTCAATGACGGTCGGTTTTATTCGGTTACACGATTTCCATGACGGCCTGTTTTGTTCGGTTACCAGATTTAAAAGACAGTCAGTTTTGTTCCTTTGTTCTTTTACGAAACTTCAAAGACAGTCGGTTTTGCCTCATTATGAGATTTCAATGATGGTTGTTTTTGTTCCGTTACGAGATTTCAATGATGGTCAGTTTTATTTGGTTACGAGAGTTCAATGACGGTCTGTTTTGTTTGGTTACGATATTTTGGTTATTATTATTACGGTTTTGTTCCTTTATTCTTTTACAAAACTTCAAAAACAGTCGGTTTTGCCTTGTTACGAGATTTTAATTATGGTTTTCGTTTTTCGAAACTTCAAAGACAGTCTGTTTTGACTTGTTACGAGATTTTAATGCCGATGGTTTTATTCGGTTACGAGATTTCAATGACGGTCTGTTTTGTTCAGTTACAAGATTTCAAAGACGGTCGGTTTTGTTTCTTTGTTCGTTTACGAAACTTCAAAGACAATCATTTTTGCTTTGTTACAAGATTTCAATGATGGTCGGTTTTGTCCGTTACGAGATTTCAGTGACGGTCGGTTTTATTTGGTTAGAAGATTTCAATGATGGTCTGTTTTGTTCGGTTACGAGATTTCAAAGATGGTCGGTTTTGTTCCTTTGTTCTTTTACAAAACTTCAAAGACAGTCGGTTTTGAATCGTTGCGGGATTTCAATGATGGTCGGTTTAAAAGACGTTCGGTTTTGTTCCTTTGTTCTTTTACGAAACTTCAAAGGCAGTCAGTTTTGCCTTGATACGAGATTTCAATGACGGTCGGTTTTGTTTCGTTACCAGAGTTCAATGTTCAATATCGGTTTTATTGCTTTACGAGATCTAAATGATGGTAGATGTTGTTCCTTTGTTCTTTCACGAGAGGTCTTTAGAAGATCTCAAAAGCAGTCCGTTTCTTTCCTTTACGTGATCTCAATCACTGTCAGTTTTGTTTCATTACGAGATTTCAATGACGGTCTGTTTTGTTCCTTTGCGAGATTTCAAAGATGGTCGATTTTGCTCCATTATGAGATTTAAATCACGGTTGGTTTTATTTCTTTACGAGATCTCAATGATGGTAGGTTTTATTCCTTTGTTCTTTCACAAGATTTTAAAGAGATCTCAATGTTTGACGGTTTTGCTATGTTATGAGATTTCAATGACGGTTGAATTTGAAACAAGTCAAACTGTCTGTTTTGTTTAACTACGACATTTCAAAGATGGTCAGTTTTGTTCAGTTACGAGATTTTAACGAAGGTCGATTTTGTTTCTTTTCGCGATTTCAATGACAGTTGTTGACAGTATGAGAGTACAGAAAAGTACTAAAGACATTGTTAAAACAGTCGACGTGACTGCATTGGTTCAACTTTAATTTTATGATGCGACTAGAATATTAAAACCGATGCAAGAAATGACTGAACAGATTTTTGATATTTGCTACCGTTCCTGAGATATCCATCTCTGAATGTGACCTTGAATGTGACCGTGAGCTTAGCATACTAATTGGTTAACTAGTTGCCATTCTTTCTAAAATATGGCTCTATTAGGTTAATTTTAGGTTGCACTGATGTTAAATTAGCTTAACATGTTAATCTGGTTAACACGAAAAGTAATACTTTTGTTCTTATTGAGAATGAACAGGGGATTTTTTTTTTTTCCACTTGAAGTCACCATCATGGTGATTAGCATTTTCATTAGTTGGGTTTTTAACTCTTAATATAAGTTTGCTTTCTGTGGCAGAGTGTTTTATAATCATTGTGAAATAGCCTGAATCACTGATGTCATTTGTGTCTGATAATTTTGATGTGCGGTCTATAGATTTATATTATGAACCCTGTGTTACTGTAACTTTATATTGTAGAAATCAGTTAGAAGATTAAAAAACACACAAAAACATCAAGAATCAGCACATGAATCACAACAATGGTGACAATGCATGCTGGGAACAATAGAACAATAGTACAAAACTCCCAGCATGCATCACAGCGTGAATAAATGATGCAGCTGAAGTGTCCCATTATTTTCTTTAATTCTATTTGCTTTTATTTTTTGCTGTGGTTTTTGTTCTGTCTTTTAGTAGCTTTTTGTGATGTCCAGAGTCAGATATCTGATTGTCTAAATATTTTGTTGTCACCATTGTTGAGATTCATACACTGATTGCTCATATCTGTGTTTGTCATCGTAGCTTTTCGCTTTATCTTTGATTTTTTTTTAAACTTCTGCAATACAGCGTGATCTCATGTTGCAGTAAAACAGGGTTTGTAATTTAAATGCATCAATGGCACAACACAATTATTATATTCAAATGACATCAGTGATTCAGGCTATTTCATTATATCTGACTTTTTACTTTTTTTTTTTTTTTTTTGCTACTGCAAATGTGTTTAACAAACACACTGTCAGAGAAGCATATAATAAGAGTTAAGAGCCAAACTAATGGAAACACCAATCACCATTATGGTGACTTCAAATGAAACAAACATGAGTGTTAAACTTCTGTAGATGAATGACAGAAATGAAGTCAATCTGGTTAATAATATGTGAAGCTCTAATGCTGTTTGTGGAGTTGTTTAATCCTCCAATGCTGAGATCTGGAGAGATTTAATGTCTTCTTTTGTTTTCAGTTGATTTCATCTAAGGCTGTGGCTGAAGCTCTTGTGTTTCTATTTGTCTCTTTTTTCTGTTCTCTTCTTTCCTTCAGTGATTCTGCTTGTTAAAAGGCTTGTTAATGCTAAGATGATTATATAAATAATATATAAAGATTTTATGGCTCAGATAAGGTCCAGCTCTGGTTTATTTCTTTGCTCTTGGTTGATATGTGGCATTGCTTGTGTCTCAGATCTGGCAAACAGGAGCAGTCCGCCCAAGTGCCATCATTCAACGACACATGTGGCCCAGATCATCATCATACCACGCATGGCAGATGTAGGCCAGATCCGGGCCGGCACAAAGTTGATATCTGGGCTTTATGTGATTTATACTCAAAAAGGCCAACTTGTCTTCTCTCTTTTAGACATTCTATTTAAAGTCATTCTTTTTCCATTGCTTTTCCCTCTCAGTATTAATTTGTTTAGTTTCTTAAAACATGTTTTATCCTTAAATACTTTAAACATTTCTCTCCTTAGAAATTACACATTGGTATTGTTTTTAGCTGCCCATTTTCACTTGAAGCTGTATATTCAGAACAGTCTAATCTAGATCCTTGTTGCAAAAATTAACTAGGAAACTAGGCAATTAAAAATGTCTTAGTCATCCTTGCTTTTAAACATTGGCCCAGATCAGAAGATTTATAACAGACACATCCTTTGATACTGAAGTTTTATTGGTCATGATACCATTCCACATCCTGATGTTGTGTTTTTCCATGGCCACTAGGAATACTGCAATGTCACTAAATAGGGGAAGTTCCATTGTATCCTAGTAATCTTTCAATTTATTACCATCTCAATCAGACCCACTGAGTGGCAAACAAAGTAGCCTACTCAAGAGAATGATGTGTACCCTTTATCACAACAGGTTTTACAGTGTTTGAGCAAGAGCAGAACATGTACAGTCATGTGTTTGGACAGCAAATGCAAGCAGTTTAGCGTCATATCAGATGGTCATAAATAATTGCCATCTATATCATACATTTAAACAGGTAATCTATCTATCTATCTATCTATCTATATCTACATGATTATCATTAGCAATACTGATAGTAGTACATCTAAAAGGAAATAAACACTCAAGATTTTGAAGTCATATATGAGTAACTTATGATTTAGACTTTTGACACAGTGAAATGATACAGATGAAATGTTTTTGTGTGTATATTCTTTCTACATTTTTCTTCTTCAAAAAAAAACAAACAAAAACAAAAACAACAAAAAACAAACAAAAAACCTCCCCCTCAAAACCACAAAGAAAGCTGCAGTAGGCTATACTAAACATTTCAGTTAGTAGCCTACCTCTTATTGTATTTTGAGCACTTTCAAAATGTATTGATTTAATGGTGTGATAAGGCAGGTCGCAGATCTTTAATCCATAAGGTAAATCAGCAATCTTTAATCCATTCTTATTCATTCATATATCTTTAAAGGTTAAAACGACAGCAGAATCACAGCATCAGCACTGACTGAACGCTCAGTACACAACAGAGCGCAAAGTGAGAGGAGTTGGTGTGGGAGGAGCTGAGCAATCGAAACCACGCCCACCGACAGAGAGACCGGTTAGATAGGAGATGCCCATCACCCGGAGGCATTTGACTTACCTGAGTGTTGTAGGAACGCACGTCTGCTCAAGACATAAGCTAAGCTTTACGAGTGTGCTGTTACATAAGCAGGAAAAGCAGAAATCAGCCAGTTCAATGTAGCCATCCTGATAGCACGATCATTAAAGAGGGATTTTAGGAGCTCTGTGGACAGCAGGTAAGCGCAGAGCTGCTACTTTTCTGCTTTTTGAGATGTCGAAGAACTCTTAACGAATGCTTTTGATTGATTAGAATTAATATTCGAATAAGAAAAGATGACTGCATGCTAGCGTAAGTACCCAACAAGGTTTATAATGCAAGACAGTATATTTATATGGTAAAAATGTTCTGATGAATGATTTGACTGAACTGCAATATTTACTTAGATAGATAGATAAATAGATAGATAGATAGATAGATCTCCTTAACAAAACTGCACTTTATTGTACAGTTTTGTTAACTACTTTTATATATAATATTGTATATATAATATTTTATTTATAAAGTTGATTTTTCATACTAAAATTCCTTGCAGAACAAGGGAAGGTTTTTTTTTCTTTTTCCTTTAACACAATCTGTGACTTTTGTCAAATTCTTTAATCAGGGTGTAAAATATAGGTCACACTTTACATTAGAGCGTTTATATACAGTGTGTTTATTATAGTGTATTTATTGTTGTTTTAAGTAATACCATTGAATTAATCTGTGAATCAATGTGAGAGGACATGAATGAATTACAATAGCTGCATGCAATTACACATTAAGCAGGCTATATGTTATCATGTGCAACTATTTTAATTCATTATTATACATTTAACAGGCATTGATTTAGAGTGTGACTTAAATATTTTTGATTTTGACATGATCATCAAGTAGCCTCACACTGGCCCAGAATCAGAGCAGGGCTTTAGAGTCTAATTATATTAGCGGGTGGAAAGTGCTGATATAGGCGTTCATTATGTAATGAGCTTTGCATCAGTTTAATCCTGGGCATAGGAGGACAGAATGGCTGTGAAGTCTTCAGTGTTCCAATTCGGCAATGAGTGTCAACAGTTTAATAATAGGTGACTTGTTATGGTTCAGAGTTAAATGTTGATTTGGTGTTATATTTGATCCTTTTGTCAGCTGGAATGCAATTCAAACAGAGGTGGAGTTCAGTGGAGACAACAAAAAGAAAATATTCTTTTCAGTATTGATTATTACAATATTGACAGTTTTCCTAAACTGGGACAGAAGTGTTCCACTCAAAACCACTGGTTAAGATGTCTTAAACACAGAAAATGAATGAAATATCTTTAGCTTGAGTTCATATAAATAGGCTTCTTTATCCTATTAATTAGAGGTGATTACTTTTGATCTATACTGTAATACTGAAGAATACTTAATACTTAAGAAATTCTGGTTTCCTTTATGGTCAGACAATAAAAAATAATCACAATTGTTCGTCATGATATGCTCAATAAACTGAGGTCCGACAAAGTGTGCAGTGTATGAGCAGAAATCAGCTTTCTCTATTTATCTTTTATGTATTTGATATTCATCTGTGTTAAACGCAGTGCTTTGTGTGTGTGACATGTACTGAACACAACGGAAGATCTCACAATAGCTTCCTAAGTGGCCATTCAGCCATTGTATCAATGAGAGTGCTCAACACACTTTCATATTGCTCTGGTTGTTTATTGAGCTGGCCAATAAAACTCCTGCTATCATGATAGTCTATCTTTTGTTGGTTAGAACCATCTAGAGGGCCTGGATCTTAAAATTCTGTCATTAATTACTCACCCTCAGGTCGTTCCAAACCCGTAAAACTTTCATCTATCTTCGGAACACAAATTAAGGTATTTTTGATGAAATCCAAGAGCTGTCTGACTTCTCCATAGACAGCAATTTAACTACCACTTTCAAGGTCCAGAAAGGTACTAAAGACATTGTTAAAATAGCCCATGTGACTACAGTGGTTCAACCTTAATATTATAAAGTGACAAGAATACTTTTTGTGCACAAAAACAAAACAAAAATAATGTCTTTATTCAACAATTTGTTCTCTCCCCTGTCTTTCTCCTACTCTGTTTACGTCCAGCGCTTCCAGGTTCTACGTCTGAACGCCCACTCAATATTGGGCGGCTCCTGTGTCAGCATCACACGCATGCATCGTGCTGTTCACGTGAACAGCATCGGCCAATACTGTGCCGGTGTTCGGACGTAAACACGGAAGTGCTGCACTGCGTTCACCAAGTGTGAAGGAGACTGACATGGGAGAGAAGAAATTGTTGAATAAAGTCGTTATTTTTGTTTTGCCGCACAAAAAGTATTCTTGTCGCTTCATAACATTAAGATTGAACCACTGTAGTCACATAGACTATTTTAACAATGTCTTTAGTACCTTTCTGAGCCTTGACAGTGGTATTTAAATTGCTGTCTATGGAGGAAGTAATTTTTAAAGTTTTGTTACAAGCTGTTCACACATTGGCAATAAAAAAGCGATTAATATATTCTTACAAATAACCCCTTTGAAGGTGCAATATGTAATATTTTTGCAGTAAAATATCCAAAAACCACTAGGCCATTGTTATATATTTTGTTCACTTGAGTACTTACAATATCCCAAATGTTTCCAACTATTTGTAAATCGTGAGAAAATTGCAGTTTTAACCAAGGCTCCGGGACGTGTGAGGAGTCGCCTGTCAATTGCGTCATACCTGCGTTACCCTCAGTTTCTGGTTTTATGTTGTAGAAACCATGGAAACACCAAAGACGCTTTAATATGTTACCTTTTAATAGACAAGGGAACAACTGTTTGGTTACGTTTATAGACAAAAAACTAATTATTGTTATATAGCTCAACACGTTTAGTCCTATTGTTTAAATCTAATTTTCTTGATTTATTGTGAGTACCATGCTTTACCATGCCTCGGAGAAAAACACTATTTTGTGAAGTAGCTAACATAGCATAATCAGATGCAGTTTTATTTTTAGTAACAGTAATACAGAATTTTCTCCATCATACAATACGTTTTAAAATTAATTGCATGCCATTTATCAACACAAGCCATCCAGCATTTAATATGATATTCTAAAATCGATCTAGCTTACTGCAGTGTGTCTCAAACAACTCTCACAGCAGCCACCGAGCGAACACACAGAGTAACGTTATAACATCATTTTCAACACTCTCAAATGTATCTAATATGATAAACAGAGCTGTGTTACCTCATACTCATGACCGGAAAAGCGGAAGCAGCGCTGGCGACTGTGTCATAATAAAAGTCCCGCTGCTCGTGAGGCGTGTGTTGCGCAATCGCTCCAGCGGCCTCGTTCAGCTCCAACAACACTCGGTCCTGCTCTGCTTCATACTACAATAACGTTAATAATCACATCCATGAACATGATTTCTTCCTGAGTCCTATCCCGATTGTTTCCACCGGCTGTGATGTGAAGATCACATGTCCCAAGATTCTGTGCTCAAACTTGCCGTCATCAGGCTATGCCTTTGTTTTGAATAGGCCTCTAGCGACCTCTCGCGGACAGAAATCCTACATATTGCACCTTTAAGCCAGCTTAAGCAGCTTTTCATATATTTTACTCTTAAATTTTCAGCTTCTATTCAGCACTGACCTATTTCCTGTTCACTCGATTAACTCATTGACCTCTGCATAATTTTATGCTTTTATTGCTTGGTATTATCAGGTCTATGTGAGGAACAGCTCCCATGTCAGAGCGATCATGTTGTTGAGTCATTGTTTGCACTCCCAAATGAATCATTTTTAGAGGTTTACTCAGTTTGTTTTTGTATTGCAGTTACTTTTTTTTTTACATGTCAGAACATAGCATAAAAATATACAGTAGTTCATCCAAAAACTTTATTTAACTCACGTTCTTGTTCCAAACCTGTAAATTTTTATTTTTCAGTGGAACACAAAATTATGATTTTTGAAGAATATTCACAAAGCTGTTTCCAATGGAAGCTTGTTTCCGCCATGGAATAAAAAAGGTAGTTGTGACTTTTTATCTCACAATTCTGACTTTTTTTCTTGCAATTGCTAGTTTATATCTCACAGTTCTGACTTTTTTTTTTTTTGAGAAAAATTAATAGAGAATTAATAGAGTAATGCAATGTAGCGTAATTTAGAAGTTTGGGGAAAGCAACCAGGTACGAATCTGTCTTGGTCTTGCAGAAACGTGAATTCTCAAGTGCTGATATATGTCTAGATTACAGGGGAAGATGTCAGAGAGCTTGTCTGACTGGTTTCACTGTTCATTCAGTTGTTAATCTAAGGCGTTCTGTTATTCCATCAACAATAATAAATGTTGATGTATATCTATACTAACGAAGTGTATTTTAGTCTCTGTTCAGTACACGTGCTACTCCTTTTCTTTGCATTTTGTATCTCAGCTTGTAAATATATAGTATGATTTTATATCAAATTCAGATGCGTTCCCACCAGACTGCCTCTCACTTAGATTACAGTATATCTCAGGGCCAAAAGCACCTCTTCATCATTACACATGTAACAAATGAAATATTACATTACATTCATCAAACAATTGGTGGAAACTAAGTGCATTAAATCATTCAACTTCGATTGAAGTGAATCTATTCTCTTAAAGGGATAGTTCACCCAAAAATTACAATTGTGTCATCATTTACTTACCCTTATGCTGTTATAAATCTGTATGACTAGTTTATTTTTTGAACCACAAAAGATATTTTGAGAAATTTCAGCATTTTTTTTATTTTGAATTTTCATTTTTTCCTCTGTGTTGTTTTGGACACGAATGACTTTCATTGTATAGGGAGAAAAATCTTCAAAATATCTTCTTCTGTGTTCTGCAGAAAAAAGAAAAGTTTGGAACAGCATGAGGATAAGTAAATTATGTAATTTTTTGGGTGAACTATCCTTTTGAATTTTTCATTTGTTGAGTGAACTATCTCTTTAAGAAAAAGGCAATTCAAAAAAGAAAAGCCTGTTATTTTATTACCGCAATTTTGTAAAACAAGTATCTTGCTTTTACGATATCTGTGTCATTATTAATTTATTATGAGTTTACAAACTCCATGTGATCTGATTATACCTGAATGACGACAGACTACTTTAGAGATTTGCTGTTAATTAATCTTACTCCGTCATCACCACCCACCTGGATGACTAGATATGCCCCCAAAGACACAGGTCTAACCCGTCAACAATGTAACGATCCTAATCCCTAACATTAGTCTGGATTTGGCTCACGGCCGATCAGCTCAGTTCTGTGTCACCCACTAATGCAACACTACACCGCCGCTCACACCTCTGAAGAGGTAGTGTGTTGGATCTAGCTTTGGTTGGATGGTTATGTATTGTGCAGCCAGTGCAGAGTTTCATTGCGGGGGCTGGAGAAAAGATAATTTGAAAGAACAGCACATTGTAGACCGACAAATGTCTGAACACTGTAAACTGTCATAAAAAAATGTGTTAATTGTCCATGGAAGTTAACTGTTTCTGTTTGAGAAACTTTTTGATAATTGCTTCCTCCTATGGTTTTCCACTAAATTCTGGATAATATCTAAACAGATGGCTCAATTCTAGGAAATCTTTAATTGTGTTCCTTAGGCAGATGTTTGGCATGTGTCAACATGCCGTTTATATCCTAAACATTCAAAAATGTGAAAAAGCATTCTTGGATGTGTGTAGCATTTTAAAGTTTTTACATTTAGTAAAATATACTGAATAAGTTTGCAGTTTTGTAGTTGCATTTATTTTTAATAGTTTATAGGAAAGTTTAAAACAAAAATAAATTTTAAGATTTCTTTTCCTCTTACTTTCTTCTACAGTACAATTTTTCATGTCAAATGCTTTTAATAGACATACAAATGGAAACATTATAAGGTTTAATTGCATATAAACTGTGTGGAATTTCAATATAGTTATGTTCACTACTCTGCAATGCACTCCTTCTGGCATATGATTCACCACCTTGAACAAGAAGCAAAAAATTTAATTTTATTTTGTTGCCATGACTACAAGCACCATGTCATCTGTTCGACTGAACTACTGTTTTACAATCTTCAGTAATTCTAAATGGAAAATTGTACTTGCTAAGCTATCTCCTTTTGATATGTGCTGAAACAACCCATATAACCTCATTGCTCTATGACAGACATGCACCCGTTCATTTGCATTAATGCATGAAATATAATTTGTGTTGTTAGTAAACAGATACTGTAGTCCTGACGACATTCCGATAAGTTGACATTCTATTTTTATACACATAGTTATAAAAATAGATATACTATGTGTCTATTTTTATACACATAGTTTCTGGTGAACTATATAGTTAATATTCATTAGTCCAAGTGTAGTTTAATATAATATAAAGAAGACCTTTTACCTTTTAAGTCTTGGTTTTGTTTTTGGGATCTACTAGAATAGGTTTTCATGCTTGATTTTTCAAAAAACATTTTTCACATAGCACCTCTCAGTAACGCTCTGTTTAGTTTTTATCTCTATGAAACCTCTCCTTCTGAAAAGCACAGTGTGCTCTTATTGGTCAGCTGGATCAGTGGAAATATCACTCCCCTTACCATAACTGATCCAGAGTTAGATCTAGGGTTGAAAAAACAACATCTGTTGGGCGTGGTGACAACACACTACTAACGCAACTCAACTGCCTCTTTATTTTGTGTATGCCTTGGGCGGGAATTATTTAAATTAGGAATACTGTGACATGTACATTGCCGAAAGAAAACTGAAGGCTACAATCGAGCCATTTCAGGGAGTTCAGAAACAGTGATTACTGATAGGCCTATAAAGAATAATTTGGAGTGGACTTTGTGCTTTATAACTTTGCAGACCTTTTTCATACTCAAACAGCAACATTACACACTAAAGAAAGTAGTGTTGCCAAAAGTACCGACTTTGAAATTTTAAAAATGTGACATTTTGAGAGCTGTTTAGCGGATTCGTAAACACCTCTGATTGGCCATTGTGTTCACACACTCATCAGATATGTCTGTGATTGGCTACAATGATCAACACTTCAAAAACATGTTGTAAATACTAATAGACATCAATGACGCTCTTCACCGAACACTTTCACAGATACACACGGGAGCATTTGAAAGTCTATCCGGTCCACTGATAGAAGCCTGCTTTCAAACGCTCCCGCTTTCAAATTCAAACACTTTCGTGTGCTTTTAAACTCTCCCCTGCATTGATCAATTTAGCCAATCAGATATGTCTGATGAGCATGTGAACACAATGGCCAATCAGAGGTGTTTACAAACCCGCTCAATAGCGCTCAAAGCAATTTTAAAATTTCAGTACCGACTTGGTATCAAAGTCGGTACTAAAAGAAATTTTAAAATGTAAAAAAGCATAAAAGGTCCACTTTAATTCCTCGCAATGCAAAGTGCAAATGTAAAACCTTTTGTACATAAAATGATGGGGCAAAATTAGGTCAGGTAATCCTCCTAGATCTTTTCATAGCTTTAACCTGAGAACATGAATTCCTAATGCCAACAAGAACTCTCAGAGGTCTATCTATGGAATTATAGGAGACAGAAATGGAGTCGCGGGTGGGTGAGAGCGCGGGTTGCTAGATAATCTTTAGATACGGTCCGACTTGTTGGCAAGCCCCTGCTTGCTACTGTTCACCCGGTTTAGCGGCTTACCCCCACTTGGAAGTTATGTAAGATAGCTGTAAACAGTAGGAAGGCAATCTTCTAATGCCAATTATCAGATCAAAAGGAACATTCTTAAAATCAAAGCGTTAGACAGTGAATAATGCAGGAACATAGACAACAAATGAGTGGCAGGAAGCTACTGCTAGAAGTAGATGATATTCTTGTTGTGCTTGCTGTCACCACAAGCACCACAGTGTCGGAATTTTCATTGTACATGACTAAGTAACAAGACAGTGATTGTCAGTGCCTTTTCTGCAACAGTTCAGAGTGCACCATTTGTTTGCCAGTGGACAAGCATTCAGTACATTTATACAAGTCAATAGATCAATGCAAGATCAATCCTTCCAGGTTGTCATCTTTGGAAAGGTCTGCCTGTTTTGATGTTCGTTTCTTGGCATAAATGCATTGACATAATGTGCAACGATTGAAGACCAATTTTCTTTCTGATTACATAATAAATGGCAGTATATACACATCACAGTCAGACATGCCCCTTTGTGCTGTGATGTCTCATTACTGGATTAAACTCGGCCCAGGATTCTGTTTTGAAGATTAAAGGGTCAGCAATCCACACACCTTTATAGCTTTACTGACTGATTGCCAATTAAGGTTAGTACACAACAGACCAATTAGAATACAGTTTAGAGACAGTTTATTAATAGTTGTAGTATTTTTTCTAAATTTAGTTATTATTTAATTGGTTAAAACTCATCCTTGATAATCAAAATGACATTTCCTGTAAAATAATTTCTTCATGCCCTAAAATAGCTTAAAGTGCATACTAACCATCCCAAATAGTGACATTAGTAATATTCAATACTATTTAGGGCGGATAGGGTGGATAGTATGAACATTGGGATGCAGGGAAAGTCTTAATATAGGGAGGTTCCGTGGCTCTATCGTTGGAAAAGGGTAACGGCTAAATTTTCATTCCATTGACTTCCATTCAAACGCATGTGAATGTGTCAGCCTGTTAACGCAAGTTCATGCGAACTCTCTGCGAATTCGCATCACATGAAGACGTGACTAGACTCGATATGTCCCTGCGTGACCTCTTGGCTGAATTAAAAGAACAATACTTTTGCAGTATAGTCAAGTAGATTGTATATTTTGAGTTTATTGAATTCATGTTTATAAAAAAGACACTTCGGAGTGTGACATCATATCACAACCATTGCAGTGTCCAAAGAAATTTGCATGCTCAAAGTCTAGTGTGACCGCGGGTTAACTTGGATCGGGTGTGCCTTGATAAGCAATCACATTACAGCCTTGACATCATTGAATTTCGTTCAGAGTTGTGCGACAGTCGATCACTGTTTGCGGATACCATAGAAATGAATGAGAAGTGCCGTTAATTGTACCTGTCAAACAATTGTCAGTGACTTCTATTATGAAAAAAAGCCGTCTCTTGTCTCCTTCCCTGCGTACTGCAGCGTTAGCAGGCACTATGCTTTTTTTTTGGCTAAGGTTGCAGGCTTTCCTTCAAGTGGCTTTGGACGACATCAGTGATTCCAGAGGGATGGGCTCTGATGACATCCAGAATGTTTCATTGTAGGGGCGTGGTTTGTAGTATGGGACGCAGTCAGACACACTTGCGATTTTTAACTTGATTTTCAACACAAGGGGTCTTTAATAATTGAGTATCATTAGTACTTGATATAATTGAGCACCAAATCAGCATGTTAGAGCCCAAGCCAGATGCCATTGAACCATTCACAACGAAAAACAACAATCCAGTGACCTCCTTCAATCTTCATGCTTGTTGAACTCATTGAGGCGCTGGTAGGCTGCCAGCTTGTGTCAGGGCAGTGTCATGCACTAGTCCACTTTGCATTGAGAGGGAATGAAGCCCAACACCGTTGGACCGGGTCTTTCTGTTGTGATGATATAATCTCTTACGTAATCAGATAAGGAGAAAATGCCAGCTGGAGAAGCCTTTTTTTTCTTTTTTTAATCTGGGATGCCATCCTGTTCACAAGGGGAAATAAAAGTTCTCTCGCTCTCATTTTCTATCTGTCATGTTTATGTCTGTCTCAATCTGCAGTCCTAATATCATGCTTTCCATGTGCTTAGTGCTTATTTTTGTCATCAGATTAATGGTAGGCTGGAGATTAAGCCGATTCCGGAGGAGTCAGATGCCAAATGTATTTTGCATATTATTTCCATGCTTACACCGGTAGCACTTAATATCATAAAGCTGACAGAAACTGATACGCTAGGTGAAAAAAGAGCCTGCAAGCCAAAGCAGAAAATACAAACTGATTGATTAGCTTGTGTTCCTGTGTTACAGTTGTGTTCTCTCTTGTCTTCAGTTCAAGTTTCTATGAATTACACAACTGAGGATAGGTCAGAGGTGTATAGGTTGTGACTTCATCCATACATGACTGTGATCTTTATGAGATTCATTAGAATGGGCATTCATTGGAAAGATGAGCAATACATTTGGACTTTACAGAGCTTAGTTACATGCACGGGCAAACTTTGAGGTATTTGCCAGTTGATTCAAAATCGTATACTTCAGAAGTTCTGAATACTTGCACAGCTAATGTGGGTGTTCTGATGATTGTCTGACTGAAACTTTTTGCATCATTATGAAAAAGTTCAGTAAATTACAAAGTTGAATTTTCAGTGTCACATGATCCTTCAGAAATCATTATAATATGCTGATTTGTTGGTAAAGTTACATTTCTTATTATTATCTAACAGTTGTGCTGTCTACTATTTTTGTGGAAACAGCTAGTGATATTTATTTTTTTATTTTTTATTTCCAGGATTCATTAATGAATAGAAATTTCACAAGAACAGCATTTATTTAAAATATACACTACCAGTCAAAAGTTTGGAATCAGAATTGGAATAATTAAAAATACAGTAAAAACAGTAATATTGTGAAATATTATTACAATTTAAAATAACTGTTTTCTGTTTGAATATATTTTATAAAGTAATTTATTCCTGTGATCAAAGCTGAATTTTCAGCATCATTACTCCAGTCTTCAGTGTCACATGATCCTTCAGAAATCATTCTAATATGCTGATTTGCTGCTCAAGAAACATTTATGATTATTATCAATGTTGAAAACAGTTGTGTACTTTTTTTTCAGGATTCCTTGATGAATAGAAAGTTTAAAAGAACAGCATTTATCTGAAATACAAAGCTTTTCTAACATTATACCGTTCAAAAGTTTGGGGTCCAGAAGAATTTTTATTTTTATTTTTTTTTAAAAGAAATTAAAGAAATTAATACTTTTATTCAGCAAGGATGCATTAAATCGATCAAAAGTGACAGTAAAGACATTTATAATGTTACAAAAGATTATATTTCAAATAAATGCTGTTCTTTTGAACTTTCTATTCATCAAAGAATCCTGAAAAAAAATATTGTACACAAATATTTTGTACAATTGTACACAATAAATGTTTCTTGAGCAGCAGATCAGCATATTAGAATGATTTCTGAAGGATCATGTGACACTGAAGACTGGAGTAATGATGCTGAAAATTCAGCTTTGATCACAGGAGTAAATTACTTTATAAAATATATTCAAACAGAAAACAGCTATTTTAAATTGTAATAATATTTCACAATATTACTGTTAGTACTGATTTTTAATTAAATAAATGCAGCCTTGGTGAGCAGACGAAACTTCTTTTAAAAACATTAAAAATCTTACAGATTCCAAACTTTTGACCGGTAGTGTATATTTATTAATAAAATAGTAGTTTTTACAGTCATTTTTTTTTTTTTTTTTATCAATTTAATGCATCCTTACTTCATAAAAGTATTAATTTCTTTAAAAGAAAATCATATTCACCCCAAACTTTTGAATGGTAGTTTAATATATAATTAATGATTTTTTTCTTTTATAAACTTTAAACCTGGTTACTCATTCTAGAAATCTGTGTATTCTAAAAATTGATAATGGGGTTATAATAATTTCAAACCCCACACTGTAAAAAAAGAATGGTTGGTTTAACTTAGAAAAGTAAGTTACCTGGTTGCCTTAAAATTTTGAGTTCACTGAAATTAAAAATTTGAGATAATACAATGAAGGTGATTGGTTTAATAAACAGAAACTCAAAATAATATGTTATCTGAACCACATTAATTATTTAAGCTGATATGACAGAAGAAAAAATGTGATAAATCATGAAAATATATATGTATATATTGTTTTTACAGTGATAATAAATAAAAGAGCTAATATAAGATGTAATCCTATTTTGTTCCCTATTTAAGTTTACTATCTTGCATTAGCTAAACATTTGAAAATTAGTTTTGCTGTGTTTGTCTGTTTTGATGAAAATTTGATTTAAAACTTGTTTCCATAGACCTTTAAACCTTTGATTGGAGGCAAGGATCTGTCTGCCTGTTTAATGAGTTGAAAAATTGTTTCTGGAAGTTTCACATATGACAACAGCAGTCTTTTCTTCCATTGGCAGAAAGGTGATGTTGAAAAGCAAGTTTAAAAGCTTTGTCTCAAGGTCTATGTCATGTTGTAAACATACAGAAATGACCTATAAAGCTAGCAGGCAAATTCCCACACTAAGAGATACTGCTTTTTTACATGGTGCTGTGGCCATGTAAAATGTGGAAAGTGGCAGTTTGATGACCACTATATTTTTAATTGGTAGGCTGTTGGTTGCAAAACCTCATGAAATATAGATAGTACATTTTTCACAGTAGTTTACAGTTAACTATCAATTTAACAGACTCAAATCGCTCCTGTTCTCTAAAATCAAATAGATCATAATTTATGTTGTCTTGTACGGAGCCCAGGGGGGGAATATGAGATGGGAGGAAAAATTATGTCTGTGCTTTTGCGTCCGCATGCAAAATGTTTCGCGCTCCCCTTAGAAACTTTGCAAATGCAAAGTTTCTCAGGGGAACGTAAAAGTTTTACGAGGGAGCACAAAGTTCCTCGGAGGAACACAAAAGTTTTACGAGGAAACACAAAGTTCCTCGGATAACGCAAAAGTTTTGCAAGTGAACACAAAGCTTCAAAGGGGAAAGCAAAAAGTATGCAAGCGAACGCAAAGTTTCTCGGGGGAACACAAATGTTTTGCGAGGAAACGCAAAATTTCTTTAGTGAATGCAAAAGGTTTGCAAGCTGACGCAAAACTTTTATGAGCGAACGCAAAGTTTTTCGAGTGAACGCAAAAGGTTTGCAAGCTGACGCAAAAGTTTTATGAGGGAACGCAAAGTTTCTCAAGGGAACGCAAAGGTTTTGCGAGTGAACACAAAGTTTCTCGGGGCAACACAAATTGAAATATATTTTTTCCTCCCATCTCATATTTTTTTTCATCACCATGTCCCTTTAGGGGCTCCATAAAGATGCAGACATGATGAATAGGTATTGTTTATGTCCAGTGAGTGACAAGGACATATTTGATTATTGTGAAACAACCTCCTGTGATGGGTACAATATCAAACATGCCTTCAGTTTGATTTACAGATAAAAACATTTTAGCAAAAACACTTTGTTCCAGGAAAAATATTTAAACAAAAATAATGAAACCGAGTCTTTTAAGAGCAAACAATTTAAGAGCAAATGCTAATGCAAAAAAATAATTTTCACAAGATTTGATCTAGAACTGCAGTTTTTTTTTTTTTTAATGGATCATATCCAAAATATCAGAAGTGGCATGTTTGCTCTGTTTTGTAAGGAGTAGTTATTTTCAGGTGACAAAGAAAGTTTTTCAAATGAATATGTCTTTGTTTTGTCCATTGTCTGTTTCATTGTAATTGTCCCACATGAACATGATCTTATGTTTATACTGTCAACACAGAAGGTTCATGAACGTGTGAATCAATTACAGTTACTGTATCTGCTCTCTTCAACAGCCTGTATTTTAGCATGGGACAAACATTACCAAATTAAGTCTGTCTGTCATTTTTTATTTGCTAATGCACATTTTTATTTGTAATAGATGTATTTTGTATAAACGTCTTTCACAGTAATTTTCCCATCTATTAAAGAGTTATTGGGCTCTTTTATGCCAGTGGAAATCATCGAACTAATATCTTGCTTTCTCTCTTACCTCTCACTGACAGATCTAAGGGGTTTAGAAGCCATCAGGGACAATGAGGAACTCTTGGGCCATGCTGATTTTGACCTTTATTGCCAATGTAATATCACAAACAGCAGGTGAGCAGTGTTATTGCTTATGAACCTACAGTAGGCAGCACAACTGGACACATACACTACCGTTCAGTAAGATTTTTTTAAAGAAGTGAATATTTTTATTCTGCAAGGATGCATTTAATTGACCTAAAATGAAAGTAAAGACATTTATAATGTTACAAAAGATTTCTATTTCATATAAATGCTTTGGAGCTTTCTATTCACCAGAGAATCCAAAAAAAAAACCCCAAAACATCAGTTTTCAGAAAAATATTAAGCAGCACTGTTTTCACCATTGATAATAACAAGAAATGTTTGCAAATAAATGCAAATCAGCATATTAGAATGATTTCTGAAGCTTTGCCATCACAGGAATAAATTACATTTTAAAATAATAGAAAAACTTATTTCACAATATTACTGTTTTTTTGATCAAATAAATACAACCTTGTTGAACAGAAGAGACTTCTTTCAAAAACATTAAAAAACTTACTGACCCCAAAATTTTGAACAGTAATATGGACTTGTCATCCATTTTTGCTTAGTTTACTGTTTTGTATTTGTTATATTTAACATTTATGCAAATGGTATAAACTATATTAAAAGAGAGAGATCTCACTCACCTTTGCAGCTACTTGACTATCAAAAGTATTTAAAGCTTAGACTTACAAATAAGTAAAATTTTGGATCAAAAACTCATATCATGGTACTTTGTACTATATGTATATGTACTATAGTAGTATGTACTGTGGTATTTACATGGTACTCCAAAATGCCATTTTTTTTAGTATATTTATGAACTGTGTATCATAGGTCTTATTAATGTAACACAAACTAAACTAATTAGTGTAAATCCTTCATTTTCCCATTGAATTTAATGTAATAATTAAAGGGTTAGTTAACCCAAAAATGAAATAACGTCATTAATTACTCACCCCCATGTTGTTCTACACCCGTAAGACTTTCGTTCATCTTCAGAACACAAATTAAGATATTTTTGATGAAATCTGATGGCTCAGTGAGGCAAGGTACTTCCTTTCTCAAGATCCATAAATGTACTAAAAACATATTTAAATCAGTTCATGTGACTACAGTGGTTCTACCTTAATATTATAAAGCGATGAGAATACTTTTTGTGCACCAAAAAAACCCAAAATAACGACTTTTAAACAATATCTAGTGATGGCCAATTTCAAAACACTGCTTCATGAAGCTTCGGAGCTTTGCGAATCGAATCAGCAGTTCGGAGCGCCAAAGTCACGTTATATCAGCAGTTTGGCAGTTTGATACGCGATCCGAATCACTGATTCGACACAAAAGATTCATAACGCTCCGAAGCAGTGTTTTGAAATCGGCCATCACTAGATATTGTTAAAAAGTCATTATTTTGTTTTTTTTGGTGCACAAAAATTATTCTCGATATTGAACTGATTTAAATATGTTTTTAGTACCTTTATGGATCTTGAGAGAGGAAGTACCATTGCTGTCTATGCAGGCCTCACTGAGCCATCGGATTTCATCAAAAATATCTTAATTTGTGTTCCGAAGATGAACGAAGGTCTTACGGGTGTAGAACGACATGAGCGTAATGCAATATTCCATAAAAACTGTCAATTTTGATATCACAGTGACTTTAATGTCAACATGATGTTGTATTCAACTAATGCACTCTAAATTGGCTCAATATATCCGCAGGTGTCAGTCCCCCAGGCAAACCCAGACTCACAAGCTGTCGCTCTCCAGAGAAGGAGACCTTCACCTGCTGGTGGGAGCCTGGAGATGACGGGGGTCTGCCAACCACCTACGCCCTCTACTACCGTCTAGAACAGTCAGTCTCTTTTCTAATTTTTCCCTTTCTAGAACCAAGAAAGCATTTTCTTTCTATATTGAGAGTAGACTCAGTCTTTAATGAGCATCTTTACACTTTTCTTTGGCTATCAATGAGAAATTATAGGTCTTTTGTTGTGTTGTGTCTTGCCCTTTCCTCCAGTAATGAGTGGTTTAACTGCCATGTGTTTTTCTCTGTTTCTGAGCATATGGGAAATAATCAGAGAGATATACATGACTTGCCTTCAGCTAAACACACATGTGCCCACACACCCTGTCAAATATAAATTACTCCGATTTTCATCAGAGCAGATCCATGAAGTGTTATGCCAACATTATGGCTTTGAGATTCAGCAATTGCTGTAAACAAACAGATCAAACCTACATGTAATAGTGCACCAATGCAGTTCATAGAATTCATGTTCGTACAGTTTGCATGTGAAAAACATGCTGAATCAACAATTGGAACTGAATCAACACTGAACTAAATTCAGCTGAACATTGACACTATTTTCTTTTAGAGCTGCTATACAGCCTAAATGAACTGTGCATCACTGAATCATTTTCCTGTTATCACTGTAAAGCTGCTTTGAAACAAGCAGTATTGTATAAAGCTCTATATAAATAAAGGTGAGTTGACTTGACGAATAATGGCATTTCAAGGCTGAGAGATGAGATGGGATGAGATGGGATGAGATGCAGTATGAAATGAGCTTGTAATTTTAAGGGGATATGTTTTTCTTTCCTGCATTGAAAAACACAGAAACAGGAAGTTTGACAAAAATTTGCATACGCCCCCACAGGGACGATGATGAATCAAATATTTTTGGTCCATTTTCTCAGAAAAGACTGTACATTTACTGCAATAAAAGGTTTATTTTGTCAACTGTAAGGAGTACACTAGCATATACACTTCTGTTCAGAAGTTTGGGGTCGGGTTTGTTTTTGAAAGAAGTCTCTTTTGCTTACCAAGGCTGCATTTATTTGATTAAAAATACAATAAAAACTGTAATATTGTGAAACATTATTACAACCTAAAAAAACTGTTTTCTATTTTATTTTTAAATGTAATTTATTCCTGTGATGTCAAAGCTGAATTTTCAGCATCATTACTCCAGTCTTCAGTGTCACATGATCCTTCAGAAGTCATTCTAATATGCTGATCTGCTCAAAAGTAGTTCAGAAGTACAAGATTTATTTGAAATAGATCTTAATAAGTCTTTGTCACGTTTGATCAATTTAATGCAGCCTTGTTGAATAACAGTATTAATTTCTTTCAAAATATATATTAATGACCCCAAACTTTTGAATGGATTTGTAGGTTAGCATCAAAGCTAACAGACATGGACTAAACGCCAACAACTCCAGAAAGTCATTTTATTTTTGGCCCAAACATAGTAAACGTAAAGTACACTGAGCAAGTCTATTTAATATTTTGATAGTATCAACATTAGTATTGAGTATTATGGTTGGCACAGTATTGTTTTTCAGTTTTGGAAGTGCACATTTTTGCCTTTGGTTATGGATTGTCACAGTGTTCAGACACGAACTAGCTGTAGAAATGTTCATATTTTTATTTTGGTGTCTAAGTTGTAGTTAGCAAGTGTAATGTCTGTTGATATCTCTCATTTTCAGCTCAGAGACGGTCTACGAGTGCCCAGATTACAGAACCGCGGGCGAGAACTCGTGTTTCTTCAACAAAAATGACACATCACTTTGGGTCAACTATAACATCACCGTGGTTGCCACTAATGCCCTGGGGAAGAATATTTCAGACCCCGTGGAGGTGGATGTGGTCTATATAGGTATGCTTATATATTGTCATCATAAGCTTTTCTGTAGGTACATCCTGTACTGTATCACCCACTTTCTTCATTTATCACCCATTCATTTCTCTTCAACCACCTCTCTCACCTTATGTTCTTTCCTGTATAATGTGTCATTTGTTCGTAATTTTGTTTATAAGTACATAATGGATGTTACTGACCGCTGTTGCAGATTTTATTGCGGTGGAGTCATCAATGAGAGGAATGTTATTGCTGCCCGACCGTCTGGAATCACTGTTGCGAAAGACAAAATTATTCTGTCCTTTGGGTCATAAAACATTACACAGTTTCCGTTGGTCACATGTTCTCTCCTGCATTAAGCCAAAAGGGTCATTTTTACCAGTCTAATTTATTTTAGTGGTTTATTTTTAGCAGCTAGTTTAGTTCCTGCACAGTTATCCACACATGACATTCTTTTGATCTGAACAATTTGTGCAGTCCAATTCCATCTTATCATTAACTAATATGTACAACTATAACTGAGACTAAACTTTAACTAAAGTTTTTTATTTATGCTGAAGGTGCGAAACACTCGTTCACACTACGAAGCACGCTTTTCTGTTCTTTCTTTCTTCCTTCTTCAAAAAGTTTATGAGCAAAGGTCCCTTAGGATGACCTTATTAGATGTCGACTAGCTTTTTACCCTCTAACAGGAAGAAACTAGTTTTCGGTGTTATTGCTGAATATACAGAATTTTAAATCAATAGTTCACCCAAGAAAAAAACATTGTCATCATTTACTCACCCTCATGTCATTCCAAACCTGCATGAGATTGTTAGAACACAAAATAAGAAAAAATATCAGAGCTATTCTTTTCTGTATAATCAAAGCATTAAGTTACTAGGAGCATCAGGCTCCAAAACTGGTTTGCAATATAAGCAAATGAGATTTGAAAGTCATATAGAACACTTATATGGTGCTTTTTTTTGTCCTAATATATTGACATTCAGCAATATGTTACATTTTGTGTTTAACATGAGGGCGAGTAAATGATAACAGAACTAATTTTTGGGTAAGTATTCCTTTAACATTTAAAATGGTGTGATCTACACTACCATTCATAAATTTGGAGTCAGTTTTTTTTTTTAAAAGGGGGACCTATAATGACCCTTTTACAAGATGTAATATAAGTCTCTGGTGTCCCCAGAATGTGTCTGTGAAGTTTCAGCTCAAAATAAAGATAATTTATTATAGCTTGTCAAATTTGCCCCTGTTTGGGTGTGAGCAAAAACACGCCAATTTTGTGTGTGTCCCTTTAAATGCAAATGAGCTTTAACAGCTCGCAATTCACTTGCTCAACAGCAACAAAGCTGGAGAATCTCACACAGTCACACTGATGGAGAGACTCAGGAAGAAGTTAAAACTTTTAGATTGCAACTGGACATTTCTGAATGGTTAGTGGATAAATGTATGTAGTTGCTGTGGAGTTGATTCAACTCATCGATCAGCATATGCCGTCATGTTAATGTTTTGTGCAAATCCAGTGTTGAATTGAATTGAACCCTTGTTTGTGGAGCAGTCCGGCGTAAAATGACGGCATGGCAACAACACTCTAATACAACTCTTCCTCTTCTCTAAAGCAGCCCAACATGGCCTCAACCCCTTTGTTGCGTGTTCTCAGGGGCAGGGTTTATGTAAATTTTGGGGTTTGTGATGTCACCAACCCAGGAAGAAGCTCGTTGTAGCCATTTGTTGTGGTCCTTAAAAAGGGATTTCTTTTCCCTTTGCATTGAACTTTGAGATGTTTTTTAATGCTCAAACAGCAACATTACACACTAACTAAATTTAAAAAAGTGAAATCGTAATCAAGGACCCCTATAATTAATACCTTTATTCAGCAAGGATGCATTCAATTGATCAAAAGTGACATTGTTGTAAAAGTCTTTACTGTCACAAAAATTTATCACGGGATCATATTATTAGTACATCACATTAGTTGGTTTAACTCTTGTATATCTTATCCTGTCCTCTCTATTTCACCCACAGTTCAACCAAAATCTCCAGAGAACGTCACAGCAGTTGTGGTCCATGAAGAGCAGGGTCCGTTTGTAAAAGTGTTATGGGAGAAACCACAAACCGCAGACACCCGCTCAGGATGGATCACGCTACTTTACCAGCTACGAGTTAAACAAGAAAAAGATAAAGAATGGGTGGTGGGTTAAAAAACAATTGTGCATCTTCTTTAGAAAATGTTTGATTATCGATTACATTAGATTGTTACCTTATTTGCACTGGACTATTTAGATTAGCACCACCTACAGGAAACAACTAGAATACAGTTGGCTGTTTTCACAACATACAGTACTTTACATGCTTGTTTTCTTGATATGATGGACTAGTATTACCAACTAACTTGTTGAATGTGAGCTTTTCAAATATTACCAAACAGACTAGAAAATAGTTAACAGTACCAGTTGTTTGTTTGTGACTTTATCCAAGATCTTAAATGAATGGAACGCTGATGGACAGCCATTAAATCAGCTGTTACACAAAGAGTTTAATCATTGACTGTCCCAGTCTGGGTTTATGTCTTCATTAGTGCGCAGAAACCTGAGTGAGGCTAGATATGCAGAACAACAGGGACTAGATCAAACCAGATTTTTTTGCCCAAAGGCTGTGCTTCAGTAACACAGAGGAATGACCAATAATGATTGCCTAGTGACAGAGTAACCTGAGAGCAATAGTATTGGCTCTATGAACTGAGACAACACAACTGATGATTATTGCTGATGCTGCGATTGTCATGATTTTATGTGTTAACTGCATGAACATTTAAGTCAAGATTTAAAGTTTTTACAAAACTTTAAATAGACATATCAACATATTTTGCAATATGCAACAAACAGAGTTTGTATTAAACAAAATATACAAAAATATACAAATATTAAATTTGTATATTTTTGGATTTAATACATTATCATTTATTTTTTAATACAGTAATAAAAATATGAATAAAGTTATTATTAATAATTATATATATTTAATATTTTTTCATATTGATTAATGAGACTTAAGTGTTTTCTTTCTGTGTGTGTAGGAGTATGATGCTGGCAGGCAGAAGTACTATAATGTGTTCAGTCTTCACCCTGGTAAATACATGGTGCAGGTGCGATGTAAACCCGATCATGGGTTCTGGAGTGAATGGACCAAAACCACCTACATCAAAATGCCTGACTGTAAGTATTTTTTTATTCCGCATTCTTTGAAGAAAACTTGATTATTATAAATATTTTAGGGATATATATAGAGAGAGAGACCACACACACTCACAAATATACATACACTGGTCAAAAGTTTGCAATAATTAAGATCTTTGTTTTGAAAGATGTCTTTTATACTTAGCAACGCTGCATGTATTTGATCAAAAAAATGTAAAATCAGTAATATTGTGAAATATTATTACAATTTTTAAAAAAACTTTTCTATTGTAATATATTTTAAAGTGGAATTTATTCCTGTGATGCAAAGCTGAATTTTCAGCATCATTACTCCAGTCTTCAGTGTCACATGATCCTTCAGAAATCATTCTAATATGCTGATTTGGTGAACAAGAAACATTTATGATTATTATCAATGTTGAAAACAGTTGTGCTGCTTCATTTTTTTATGGAAACCGTGATACACTACCATTTAAATGTTTAAGGTAAGATCTTTTTTTTTTTTTTTAAATAAAAATTAATATTTTTATTCAACAAGGACACATTAAATTGATTGACAGTAAATACATTTATAATGTATTACAAAAGATTTCTATTCCAAATAAATGCTGTTCTTTTATGCTGTTTTCTGTTCATCAAAGAATCCTGAAAAAAAATTATTACAGTTTCCAACACTGATAATAAGAACCATTACTAATAATTAAGCATAATAAAATTAGCATAGAATGATTTGTGAAGGATCATGTGACACTGAAGACTGGAGTAATGATGCTGAAAATTCAGCTTTGATCACAGGGTTAAAATACATTTAAAATAGATGACTGTTTTTACTGTAAATGCAACCTTACTGAGCAAGACCTGATCAAAAAATTTAATTATTCCAAACTTTCGACCCCCAGTTTATATTTTTATTTATTTATGTTTATATCAAACTGATTGTTTTCTACCTTTTTTCTAATATAATTAAACTAAGTTATATTATCAACATAACAATTTGAGTTGAAACTATTCTCAAACTTCTGAACTTGCCAGCCGCTAAACATATAAAACGCGCACCAGTAGGTTAATGAAAGAAACGAAAAATGATTTCAGTTTAGACACATGTAAGAGACGCAAAACATTTCTGGTCCAGTAGGTTGAGGTATGCTTGAAGCCTATTAAATTATCATCCAGCACAGAGAGCCTTTTCAGGACCACAGCCTGTTTCTATGGTCTCCCGCTGAGTCTGAGAACAAATCTGCTGTACGCATATGTATCTAACAGAGCAGACAGTTCTAGAGGGAATGCCAACAGGCCTTCAGTTTCTCCAGGGAGTTATGACCTCATCTTCACCCGGCTAGCACAACCTCAGCCACGCATGTTTTTGAGCTGCAGCTCCTGTTAAGCCTCAGTTGCCCCGGAGCTTCCGTGGAAAGTTAGGCCCTGAGGGAGTCGCACCTGACGACGGCAAGCATGAAATAGAGCAAAATGAGTCAGAGATCAGTCTGTTCCAGCTCACAGCATTTTCAAATACTACACTGTTCCAATGTGTTTTATTTTGTAAATGCACTGACCCAATTTTACCCACCATTTATCCTGTTGTTCTTTTTCATTTTTTTAGTACTGTATGTGTCACCCTAAACTACTGTCATAACATTTACATTTACATTTATGCATTTGGCAGACGCTTTTATCCAAAGCGACTTACATTGCATTATACTATACATTTGTATCTGAGTATGTGCAATCCCTGGGATCGAACCCATGACCTTGGCATTGCTAGTGCCATGCTCTAACCACTGAGGTACAGGAAAGCTGTAAAACATAAGTGTAAAACAAATTGCAGTAGAAATGTACTGTATTCATCACTATTTCCTGTTTTTGTGTTATATAGATCTACCCAAAGAGCGTTCGCTGTGGATCATAGTCACGGTTTTCTCTGTCTTCATCGTCCTCGTCCTCACCTGGATGCTAAACATGAAACGAAACAGGTGCTTTTTGAGCCCGAAACATTTCCATCTAATTACTTATTTATTTTTATTTATTTTTGTGCTGTCAAAATTAGCGCGTTAACACATGCGATTTTAACGGAAATTGTAGCTTTAATAAGGATTAATTGATGTTTAATTTATAATATATGCAGTAAAGAATGTAAAGTGTTTGATAACTTCAATTTCTATATATTTCCTACCTGTTAGACAGGTAAATATGACATTTATTGCAATGGGTTTATGTGAAGATTGTTTTTAGTTCACTTAAATTAAAAGTTGTTATTTTTTAAAAGCCTAATAAATGTTGAAATTGATATCTTTCACTTATACTGTAATGTTGAAAGTCTATAATTAATGTTTAAAAAAATCAATTTCATAGAGACATCAATACCAGTATTAGTATCAGTGATACAGGCCTTTATTCATAAAAAGATGCCATTAAACAAATATTTAAAATATACTGTCTTTAAGTTGTTTCTACATTAATTTGGAGAGTAACTGTGAAATTAATTACAATTTAAAAATATTAAAAACTCCACTGTTTAATTACAGAAAAAATGTGCGATTAATTAGTTAATTTTTTTAAATCGATTGACAGCACTAATTTATTTCATTTTAAATGTAATGCTTTTGTTTTCAGATATATTTTATCATTATATCGCTTGTTGGTATCTCATCTGTTTAGTTTTGCATTTTATTCTGTTTTTATACCAGCACCGGCAAATGTAAAACTCGTATCTATCAGTGTGATTGAAATCAAATTTCCTCAGACCATTTCTATACATCATTTGCCTCATTGTTTTTGCTGACAAATACTCATTATGCAGGATTAAATTGCCATTAGAGGATTGATCCAGATTTTGCAATACCTCAATTCACCCTCAAATGTTTTTAGGCCAGTTTCTCTCAGCACAGATTTAAATAGACAAAGATACACTAATTACATTGTCAAATAATGTGAGGCATTCTCAATAGTACAAGGACAAACGGGATCCAAAATTAATCTCTTAATCCTGTCGGGACACGTGGAAGCATTTGTTCCGTACTCTAGATAAGTAGTTTTACAGTATCCATAGTGCTTATATTATGATCATGCATGAAAATGATGACAAATTAACTGTCAAACACCATAGGAAAATATAATAATTATCTAAATAAATCATCCAAATAAGTATTTTTTATCCACTGAAAGAACTGAAGCGGTTTATTTAACTTTTGAAACACAGTTTTGTGCAAAATGTTGAATTCAGTATCAACTTTTAGAGTCTCATTATGTTTTTTTGTTTTTTTTTTCCTCCAAAAATATATGCATTCAGTGTGAAGCTTTGTTTGCTGCCTCCTGTTCCTGGACCGAAAATCAAAGGATTCGACAAACAGCTGCTCAAGGTAATAAAAAGGTCACTCATGCACCTCAGAAGGGCCTGTTTTCAAATTATCCTTGAAAATTTTCAAGTTAGCTTTAAAGATAGACTCTTTAAGTTAGATTGAATGTGTTTGTTGTAACGCCAGACAGCAAAGATTGACGGCACTTATCTTTGAATGCTAAGTGTTGTGTTATACAACCATTAAAAGTTAATTCAAGTCAAATGACATTTATTTATATAGTGCTTTGTACAGTAGAGATTGTGTCAAAGCGGCTTTACACTAATAAACAGGAAAATAACGTTAATGTTGCAGAATTCATCAGTTAAGAAACAAATTTCAGCTGTAAAGCAGCTCTACAGATTTCAGTAATGTTAATTTCAGCTCAAGTTAGTTCAGCGTTGATTCATTCAGTTCAATAATGTTGCAAAGTTCATCAGTTATGAAACAAGTTCAATTTAGCTAAGCAGCTCTACAGGCAATAGTGTCAATATTCAGCTCAATGTTGATTCAATTCAGTTCAATAAGTGTCGATGTTACAAAGCTCATCCAGCTTAATTCAGATTAAAGAAGTAAGTGGAGCCACTTTTACTAAAATGTCTATAACTCGTGAACGGAATGAGATATTTTCACCAAACTCAGCACACCCATATAAGAGCTCATTCTGTTGTAGCCTGAAAAAGGACACAACGACTGGCCACTTGGTGGTGCAATAACAGAAAAAAAACCTTAAAATGGCTATAACTACTTCACGGTTAATCCAATTGACTTGAAAATTGGCATGCAGTGTCTTTGTGCGAGGTGCCATGATTGACTCTGAGGACATTGACGCATCTCAAAAAACATGTCCGCCATCGGCCAATGAATTTTGAGCAGTTATCAGACAAGGTTAACAGAGGCTGATCGGAATGAAACTCGCTGGGCCTGTTTGTCTCAAGGCCCTAGAGGCCTAGAGGGCTATAACTTTTAAAAATGTGTAAAATTTCCTATGATAAATTGCCTGTATTGGCTGTAAATTGTCTTTTCCATCTATGATTGAGATGGTTACAGGCTTGCTAAATAAAACTTAATACCTTTTTACGCATGTGCTTAAAGGCATTAAAGCGCTTGAACCCCAGTAATTGCTGCTCGCAGCTATATTTTGAATTGCATTTTTAGGCAGTTATTTTCAATTGCTTTTCTTTCTTTACAGAGCGGGAAATCAGAGGATTTTTTAAATTCTCTGGTGATCCAAGGTTTCCCTCCAACCACCGATTATGATGACTTACTGGTGGAGTACCTCGAGGTGTACGACAATGAGCAGCAAGAGCTGGTACTGGATGGTAAAGATCTATCAGAGGACTGCACGAAGTCCAAAAGCCCGTCGGACTGCGACTCCGGCCGGGGCAGCTGCGACAGTCGCACCCTGCTTTTGGAGAAGTGCATGGAGGGACGGGAAGGAGGCGAAAGAGATCAACATCAGTACAGCCAGCATGGAGAAACAAGCTGGGCTTCAACTGAAAGCAGTGAGAGCCAGGGCCCTGAACCCAGTTCTCCGGAGTCCGTTGATGGACGTGTCAAGACCTGGCCAATTGTGTGTTCGTCTCCCGAACCTCAACCTTACCACCACTACCAAGTAGGAGGTGTGAAACCGCCCTACCACAGCGTCCCAGAGATCCTCAGCCATTTGTCGCCACACGTAACGGCAAGCAACTACCACCAGCTTCACCATCAGGACATCCCACTACAGGAGGGCCGCTTCAGCAAGCCGGCCTGTTCACATTCCCAAAGCTACAACCAGTTCAATGTGGACGGCTCTGACACTCCTGCTCACGGTGTGCCTCCTTCACATTCCTTGGGATACGTAGAGGTGCAAAGGGTCAACCCGGAAAATATGCTACTGCTTAGGCCGCTTTCAGACCCAAACCGTGAGCCTGAAGGGTCAGATTGCACCGGGGAGGACTACAGCAAGGTCAAAGAAGTGACATCAAACAATATTCTGTTTCTGCAAAGGGAAACGTCCCATCAGTGTGTGGACAATTACAGCCCGGACTTGGACAGCCAGGCTGATCAATGCACAAACCAGCAACCACCTCACCCCTGCAAACCTGCCGTCCACCAATCGTACAGTCCGATGCCACAGGAAGGCATGAGGGTAATGGGAAACGGTTATGTGGATTCAACAGTCTTGATGCCATCCTACTAGCACATAGTGGTCCAGTGCATAAAGGAAGAGATGTGATCTGCCTCGAATGCAACAAAAACAATACCCTAAACACTAGACTGTCAACAGCTCATGCCAAGCCCTAAAAGAAGAGCTTTTCTCCCTCTCAGATCTTGCTACATTGGTTTAATAAAGAGGATTTATATTTATACAAATGATTTTAATTAGAAGCAAGATGGTCTCGTTTCAGAGCTGAGGTCTGAAAAGGCTGTGAATTTTATGTGTGTAGTTTGCAAAGCGTTGTAAAAGTTTCTTTGACAGATTGTGTACTTTGATGAGGTGACATTTATAAACACCAAAAATTTCTTTTTACACTTAAAATGACTGTTTTAATGTCTTTAAAGTTAACATGAAATCCAAATAGATCCTGTTTACTTTAATATACATTTCTGCAAAATTCCCAACAAAAAAAATTCTCCATCTCTGGTACAACTTTTCCTTTAATGTTAGCCACTAGCAAAATAGCTATTTAGGCATTAGCTGTGTCCCAAATGACGCACTATCCACTATGCACTTACACTTCTGCACTATGTACTCAGCCGTATAGTGTATGAATTTTATAAGGTTATTTTGTCATGGCAGCCCCTCCCCCTCCTCTGTATCATTAAAGCTGCGACAGCTGAGTGCATGAAGTGTCCGACATTCCACACTTTGTTTTTTCAGTCAATTAAGTGCATCATCTGAGTATTTAAAGTGTACTTTTTCTATTTGGAATTTTCAGTGTGAACACACTACTCACACTATTTATACAACAAAATACCATTGTGCTCAAGTACGCAAATTGGGACACACCTATTGTGTTTTCATTCAGGTCTACTGTATAGTTATAGAAAGTCCACTTTTCACAATCCAATCAATTCCTGTTGAAAATATGCTCAATTTTTATGCTGTTTTGTGAAAACCATTTCAGGTTAACTTGAATGATTTGTCATATTTAGAGAACTTAGCACTTTGCATAGTTGCCCTCAGCAATCCACTATGCGTTATATTATTGTGTGTATTTTGCATCATGGCACTGTTACGTGTTCAAAACCACTTTGGTTTATTATACCACTGTTCACTCCTAAACTACATGATGGGATCGGTTGCTATAATGTATATGGACAATATTTTTATGAACTGATTTTGAGTGTTGTAAAAACATTCACCCAATTCAAAGCTTTTGCTTGATGCATTTCACTCCACATTGAAATTAGTTTGAAATATAATGGCATTTACTTAAAACTCCAACATGCATAGTATGGTGTTCATTCTGAAAACAGTGCAATCTCAGCCACAATTCAAAATGTCTTTGCATATTTATGATACACTAATGCAAATGTAAATACATGAAAAGGGATTTGAACTGATTGTAAACTGTTATAATTTTAGAGAATTTGCCTTTGATATTTACAGCTCTCAGGTGGAGGTAAACTCACCGAATGTATTTATTATAAATGTTATTGGCACTGATTTTGAGCACAAAGGCAAAACTGGTGTAAAATGAAAAAATATAAACTGCCAGTGTTTTTCCATATGTTACAGTGAATTATTCGCTGAATGTTAACCCTGTGAGAATCTATTTTTCCAAATCTGTATATCCTTCAATCATAGCCATTAATTCAGCATTGCATATTTTTTATGTTTGATATAAAAACGAAATTGTAAAAATATTTTATAAAATTAATTCATTCCAAAATAACCAGATAGTTATTATATTGTGAATGCGATTTAACGAAAATAGCCCTTGCCAGTGCAAGAGTCAAACTCCACGTTGCCTTATTTTATGTCGAAATCTCTGAGAGGAGACTGGTGTGTATTTTGTTGGGAGAGAGTTATTTACTAAACATGTGTTTATGTCTAAAGTGTACATGTAACATATACAATAAATTCAATTGTTATATATAATATGTAGAAATGCATTTATATGTAACCTATAGACGATAAATAGTTTTCTTGGGTTTGCCTAAGCCATTCAGTACATAAATCATCCTAATCTAATTTTGTTGATTTGTGAGTAGCATAATTCTTTTATGTCTTTGTTGTTCAACAGTCATACATTCTCAGTTTCATGCATAATAAATCTGCATTGACAGAGTAATGCATAGAAATCTATTAAAATCCATTAAAAGAATTTATCTCAGGCAATGGCAAATCGACAAAATGTGTTTGTAACAGTATCTAATTTAACGTGAAGCCTCAGGACATAGTGAAATAATATTTCAATATACCAAACCCAAGCCACTTCAATTTAATCAACATTTTGCTGTATTAAAATCTTTCAAATTTAAAAACATTAGTTTGTTATACATTAAGAATATGGCTTGTTGAAATGATGTCGCTATTTTCTTTACTGTCTTTTTTTTTTTAGTGAATTCAAACAACTGGAGGTGCTGAAATTAAACTTGTGATGTTAACCTATGTAAGCTGACTATAACACATCTTCTGTAATACATCCTTATTGTGTTCTGCTTTTCCATAACAAACATTATTTGTGAAATCACATAGCAAAACCATTAAAACATGCTCAGACTGTTTCGGGTGTGTTGGAGTGGTTATTCTGAGAATGATGGCTTTTTATTTTGCCCTGAAACACATTTAACCAAATCAGCAAATGCATGTACACAACAGTTCATGGAAAGTATTGCTTAGTAGAAAATAATATGCTAGGCTTAAAATAACCACATTTTTTTCTACTTTAGCTTATATGACATTGTATTATTTTTATTAATTTTTTTTTAATTTTGTTTATTTATTTATTTTGGTAATTTGTCACAACGGGCTATTTGAATAAATTGTAAAAAAATTAAATAATAATAAAAAAACTATATTCTGGACATTTACGTTCATTCATTTATCATTTCTTGGACACAACCTGATAAGACTGAACCAACTAGATTTGATATAATTTTAGCCGTATATTAAATGTAACAATAAAGTAAACGAACAGCCCTTCTCTGTGAAGTGATGGACGACACATCACTTCTCAGTAAAGGCCTCGAGACAGACTTTACCCCGACATATCATTGGTTGAGCTCGACCCTCCCCGGGCACATTTGGGGAAAGAATTCACCGCTTCCCAACACTTAATTTTTAGATTCGCTGCAGAAGAATTGTTCTGAAAAACATCAGTAATGCATAAAGTTTGTTCTCGGCTGTACGGCCCGTCTCTGTTCGGGAAAACGGATTTGTGGAATTCAGTGGAGGTTTGTGTGAAATTCCACAAAGAAGGCGGTAAGAATGCAGTGTTTTTGTCTCCACATTTAAAGGGACCGGAACATTTATGTTAAGTTTTGCATAATTGTGTTTGTAATGGTCTTGTCATATGAAAAAAAAAAAAAAGTACAAATAACTATGCGTTTGAACATTACCACGGTATCTTTGATGACGAATGACTGGCCTGTCATCGCTATCTAGCCTATCTATCTATCTATCTGTCTGTCTGTCTATCTATCATCAATTTTTTGGTATAGATAGATAGATACAACTGTCCCTATGCATTTCTAAGCACTAAAATGTACCTCTGTCCAGGTGTGCTATGCCAAAAATCAGCAGTGAAACACCCAGCACCTGTCCTGCCCCAGATTCCCCCATGTGACTATAAACCTGACCCATATCAGGTAAGAGGTTTATGTCTGGGGACATGTCATAATAATACACATGGGGAAATCAAATGATCAAATACACAGAGAAATCAATTTATTTTCAAGCATGAATGATTTCTCCTATAGGGCATGTCTAAAGACCGTTTACTTGAGATTAGGAAACACAACTGCAATCCCATGACCATGAAGGTAACATATTACAAGAAGCCAGTCTTCATAAACCAGGGTTACATGCAGTGGCTGTGGGATGTGGATGGAAGACGCTATTTGGACTTGTTTGCAGGGGTGGCCACTGTCAGTGTTGGACACTGTAACCCGTAAGGTTCAATTTGTTGCCTTGCAACATTTTTATTTGTATATTTCATAATTGTGCATTATAGTTAGCTTGAAATTAAATAAATGACTGCAGTTAGATTAATGTCTGTGGACTTGTTTCAGAATGTTATTGCCCTGAGTTTTTACATGGGTTTCGTTTTTGTTTATGAAATGGTATTATTTCTAGAATCGATCGAATCAGAACTTTGAATATGGTTGCAGGAAAGTGACACAGGCAGCTGAGAAACAGCTAAGGCGTCTATGGCACACAACACCCATCTATGTGTACCCACAAATGCAGGAGTATGCAGAGAAACTTGCCTCCCTTTTGCCAGACCCACTGAAGGTATGTTTTCAATGCTGGAAGTGGAAGGTTGAGCGCATTGTGGTATATAGTATTATGTGCAGTGTTTTCTTGTCTTGCAGGGGATTTCAAACTGGGGTCCGGGCTGTTTTGCCTAAGGAAAAGTATTAAAAATATATTATACTGTATATAAAATAAAATAATTAATATCTAAAAAAAAAAATAAAACGATATGCAAAATAAAATGATTAATAAATAGATAAAAAGAAAACAATCAAAGGATCTCATCCTAATTATAATAAAGAAATTATAAATATACAGAATTTGACTTTATTACAGTTCATTGTGCTTTGTAATGTTGGATATCGTGAGATTATTATTATTTTTCTATTGAAGATACAAAGAAAGAGAAAATTGATACAAATTAAATATTGTCCAAATAATTTTATATATATTTTTATTTTTCACTGTATCCACCTTTTTTTGCAACGTGAAAATAAGTTATTTTTCTTGAATGTGCGAGACTTTTGATAAGAGTTGGGGGTAACACATTACAAGTACTTGAGTTATGTAATCAGATTACTTTTCCAAGTATCTAGTAAAGTAACTCATTACTTTTTCAATTTACAATTAAATATAAGTTACTTTTTCACATTTATTGACTGATAGCTCTCCTGTCCCCATGTTGAGAGAAATAAAGTGCAGAGGTGTTGTGTGCGCTGTGTAAACATGATGCTAATTGTAGTTCTAGACTAAATGTGAACATGTATTTACTCATCTCACTTGCACGAAAACATACAGTATTCCTCAAAATGAATAAAAACAGTGAAATGCAATCTCAGTATTTTACGCAAACCTGTAATAATTAACTATATTAAATTACACAAATATACTTTATGTATTTAATCTCACTTTATTAACCAATGTCTTTGCTGTTAAACCTTCAATGATCTAATTCAACCATACTAATAAGCAAAAATTACTTTAGATTTAGAAATAAGAGTGTTGAACTTCCTTCTCCTGTATCCTATTCTGTAATCCAGAATTGCAGCACAGCTGAAAGGTTCGTTTGAGCTGCGCCCTCTACTGTACAGGCGTAAATATGCATTTCCTTCAACCTGAGGCTTATTCATTTCACTTTTGGTGTGAAAGGGCCTTAACATTTGCCAAAAAATAGAACTTTTTTGTTGTTATTAAAAACCAAACAAACAGCCCAGCCCAGGTGAGAAAAAGAAACACAAAAGTAATGTAATGCATTACTTTTCATAAAAAGTAACTAACGCAATTAGTTACTTTTTTAGGGAGTAACGCAATATTTTAATGCATTACTTTTAAAAGTAACTTTCTCCAACACTGCTTATGATTGATTTTAGATCAAATAAATGCAGCCTTGGTGAGCATAAAAGACTTCTTTCAAAACATGGTAAATCTATGCATAGAGAAAATCTGAATAATACTGTACATATATCTTTTGTAATATTGTGATGGTCTTCTTTTCTAGGTTGTGTATTTTACCAACAGTGGCTCGGAGGCTAATGACCTTGCATTGCTAATGGCCCGGCTTCACACAGGAAATTTTGATGTCATCACTCTCAGGTGATTGACCTTATTTGCCAATAATTCTTTCCAATATCTGAACAAATGTAAGATGGGGAGTTGTTGGGAAACCTGTTGGTGACAGCTCAAGCAGCCCTGTACAGCCATAGATAATCACTGCCTCATTCGTGTTTGTGTGCGCAGGGGTTCTTATCACGGTGGCAGTCCACAAGCGACGGGTCTGACGTCCAACACAGATTACAAATATCCCATACCCTCTTCCCTGGGCTGCCATAATGTACGTCTCAGACCAACACATCTCTCCTTCTGTCAGCTACCTGCTTTATAATGCAATATTCCTCGGTGTCAAGTCCACAAACCACATTATAAGAGGAAACATCATAAAAAGTTATGTTGGTGTTGTTGTTTAATGCAAAAGTAACATAATTACTGTCAGACCTCATGAGGTTAGAATAACAACCCAATACGCAAGACGATATCTATGGATGCTTGTTTTCGCCACGCAATAAAAAACACAAAAGGTAATTGCGACTTTTTATCTCACAATTCTGACTTTTTTCCTCGCAATTGCAAGTTTACATCTCAGAGTTGTGAGATATAAACTCACAATTGCGAGTTACAAGGTATGAATTAAAAGATATAAAAACTCACAATTCTGACTTTTTTTTTCTTCGAAATGGACTTCAGAACTCACTATTGTGAATTTATCATATGTCTAACAATTCTGAGAAAAAAGTCAGAATTGCAAGATATAAACTTATAAACTTTTTTTGATATCTCAGAATTGTATCTCGCAATTCTGGCTTTTTTTCTCAGAATTGTGAGACATAAACTCGCAATTGCGAGTTATAAAGTCCAATTCTGAGAAAAAAAGTTTGAATTTTGAGATAAAAACTCACAATTACCTTTTTCAGTGGTGGAAACAAGCTTCCATAAATATCTGACCCACACAAAATATTGTATTTTACTTCAGCCTTTTAATTAATTATTTCAGTGCCATTGCAAAAAATTAAAAATAAAAAACTTATTCAGTATGTGAAAAAAAAAAAAAATCTAAATCTAAAAATATCTATCTCTTCTTGAAGAAAAACTTGTGTAAGAAAAGTCTGGTTTTCATAGAATATATTAAGTTTATATATAAAGTTTTTCTTGAATTAAGGTTATTTTTCTTACTCCGTTGCAAATAGTTTTTTCTTGGTTTAAGCATAACATCGAGTGAGGTTTATGATTTAAACAAGAAAAAAAAATGCCAATAGGATAAGAAAAACAGAAGTCTGATTCTCAAGTAAATGGAAAACATACAAAAAATACTGAGTGCATTTTCATATTTGAAAAGCATGTCTTAAAATTGTATGTGTTTGAGCTGTGGGATCTGTCTTGCAAAACTTTGATACATTTTGTGAGAGTTTTATTCCTATGTGGGTTGTGTTCATTTTAGACCATGTGTCCGGATGTGTTCAGGGGCCTCTGGGGAGGAAGCCACTGTCGAGACTCTCCAGTTCAAACCATCCGAGAATGCAGCTGCTCCCCAGGTACAAACACACACAATAGCATAATGAGGGCATATCATTCTGTTTTTATATAAAGCCAATACTCTATTATAAATTCTTCAGCCTAACCGTAATCCAAACTGTTTGAATTTTCTTATAACCAATGTATATGAATGGTGCCATATGCCTATAAACTTGCCTTGCATACCTGTTCCAAAACCTGAAGAAAAAATCAGCACAAGGTAAGTTTGTCTCATCAGGTCAAACATTAAAAGCAGTCATTCAGGAAATTTCCCAACCAGCAGCTGTTAAAACCCCACATGAGCAGAGCTTGTTAACTCTTTTATATAATTAGTGTTGCTTGATAAGGCCAGCATCACTAAGAACATTCTAGCAACATTCTTAAAACCACTCAGAACAACTTAGCAACACCCTGGCAACAACCCACAAGGCCCTAGCACTGTGGCATCAAGTTTTGCAAAAGCACCACTCACATTTTCATTAAATATACTTCCTATTCAATTGTTAGCACAAATTTCATGTATCATAGATTGTGAATTTCTGTTTCTGTCTGTTCTCAGGTCACTGTCAGGCCAATGATATGTATATCAGTCAGCTCAAAGAGACGTTCGCTACAACTGTTCCCAATCGGATTGCTGCCTTCTTTGCGGAACCCATCCAGGTTTTATTACACTGTATTGTATAAATATAATTATATAAACATAAATGCTATGAAAATATAAACCGAGTGTCCTAAAAGATCAGGACTGAATCTGCTGTAGTTTAATATTCTTCAACAAACACAGTTCTTGCCCAGTTGCAAGTGTTGAGTAATTTGCTTCGTTCACCATGATAACAGGGGCATTTTGGTCGTCATAGAAACAAAATCTGAAAAAGACCACATCCATTTCCCAGCACTTTACTGGTAGATGTAATAAGTTAGTTAGCACAACATCAGTGAAAATAACTTGCATTTTCAAAGCAGGATGTCAGTATTTTGCAGTATGGTGAATTGCAGCATAGTCCAGCTAATGGGAGATTGCATTTTATGTTTACAATTATATAAAATGATTCTGATCAGTAATTGCTTTTATTTTCATTCGAGTATGATTAAATAAAGAAGCCAGCAGCATCCATGGAAGTTAAATCTGCATTTCTATATTAAATGCATATATTTTTCCAGTACTGACTAAAATCAACAAATATGTGATATGTTAGTGTACTGTTGTAAAAACAAAATGCCACTAACAAGCTCCTTGCCCTAAAATATTAACATGTGACAAGTTATATCATGATTATGATTTTTATCTTTCTGCAGGGCGTCGGTGGGGCTGTTCAGTTTCCGAAAAACTACCTGAAAGACAGCTACCAGCTTGTTCGGGAGAAAGGAGGAATCTGTATAGCAGATGAGGTCTGAAGAATTTGCTAGTAAATCCCATTCTGTACATCAGTGAAGTGAAGCCAAACACGCATAGTTGGTGCTTCAGATAGTTGAGACGGCTCAGAATTATCACCCTCATTTCCCATATTTTTCAAAAATAAATCCTAGACTACTTGCGAAATCGCATACTTCCATGTAGGTGAAAAACAGTATGTGACAAAAGAAGTATGTCCGAATTCACAGTACTCATAAAAGAGATTACTTACTACTACTGGCAAGATTCTGAAGTGTGTAATTGATGGACACTTTACTATCCCATGAGGCTATGGGAGAGGATTTGTGAATAGCAGTGAAGTGACACTGCCACCCGCAATAACATACTCTAATAATCTTTGTACTTACAACCTTTTTTATAGTGTGAAAAAAGTTATTTCTTGGTATTTTTTGTTCTTCTAGGTCCAGACTGGCTTTGGCCGCACAGGGAGCCACTTTTGGGGTTTTCAAGGACATAATGTCATTCCAGACATGGTTACTATGGCAAAGGGCATTGCGAACGGCTTCCCGATGGGAGCTGTAGTCACCACATCAGGTGAGGCTAGTGCCTACTTTTGTTAAATCAGCCAAATTCTGATTAACTTATTGTGTGATTTGCTAATTCAAGCTGTCAATGGCTTTGTAAAATGTATTCTGTTTTAGGAAGTTTGCGTTCATAGACTAATTAACTACATTTACCATGTGGAGGTGTTTTAAATGAGGTGCACACACTTAAACTGTGAAGAATAATGAGGGACTATGCAGGAAGAGAAAGGTGAGGAAGCAGCACTATGAACCCACTGGTGAGCTTGAATCCAAGTTCCAGCATGGCAGGAAATATTATTCTTAGAACAAAATGAACCACAAATTATAAATTAAATCTCTCTCATGTTGCATTAATAGGCTTACCGTTGTGTTCACCTCAATGCTTTGTGACTTTAAAAACCTCTGGTTGAGTGTTTCATATTGAGAAGCTCCGCGGTTAGTTAGATGCAGCTGGATATTTTTTTATTTTTTTTAAGAAAGTTTGACATAAAAGGTTTTACACACTAGATCTTAAAGGGTTAGTTCACCCAAAAATGAAAATTCTGTCATTAAATACTCACCCTCATGTCGTTCCACACCCATAAGACCTTCGTTCATCTTCGGAACACAAATTAAGATATTTTTGATAAAATCCGATGGCTCAGTGAGGCCTCCATTGACAGATTGAGTCCCTTTTCAATGCCCAGAAAGCTACTAAAAAACATATTTAAAACAGTTCATGTGACTACAGTGTTTCAACTTTAATATTATAAAGCGTCGAGAATACTTTTTGTGCGGCAAAAATAAAAAAAATAGCAACTTTATTCCACAACATCTAGTGATGGGTGATTTCAAAACACTGTTTCATGAAGCTTTAAAGCTTTACGAATCGAATCAGTGGTTCGGAGCGCCAAAATCACATGATTTCAGTAAACGAGGCTTCATTACATCGTAAGTGTGGAGATCAAAATGTCTTGTTCCTAAAATGTTCCTAATGTGGTACCACAGGGCTACATTCACCTCATTCACACATGTGGATCAAATGAGTTCAAATTCCCCATTAGTCCCGCATACTTGAACTCTGAAAGCACGCTGAAGTGCCACTGCTCCCGTTCCTATTTTTTCCATTCACTCTAATTGGGTCCTCTGTCTCTCGCTGTCTGCTCTTCATCCTGTGAGAAGCTGAGAGAGAATGAAAAGAGTGTGTTAGGTCACATACAGCCTGAGAAGCTTATGGGCGTATCTAATGCCTAAAAGTCTGCCAACAAAATAAATAAACCACAACTAAAAGCATCTTCTTGTTTGTTGCACATTGTTTTCGGCACCGATATCATGTGATTTGCGTATTTTGCAGAGATTGCCAGGTCATTTGCGAAGGGAGTTCATTTCAACACATTCGGAGGAAACCCATTAGCCTGTGCAGTCGCGTCATCAGTGCTAGATGTAAGTGCAGATCATTTTACTTTTCAGTCGTGTACAGTTATATCCTGGTATCAGCAATGGCGAAGATAAATAATAAATACTTGAAATTGAATGCTGTATGTTGCTCTCAGACGATTAAAGAAGACAAGATGCAGGAGAACAGTGCTGATGTGGGGACATACCTGCTGACTGAACTGGCCAAACTCAGGGACAAGTATGAGATCATCGGTGACGTGAGGGGAAAAGGTCTTCATATCGGGGTGGAAATGGTCAAAGACAAGGTGAATGATTGAAAGTTACATGCATTTAATCTCTCTGCTTCACAGTATATAGGATCAATAGTCATCAGCCACTGAAAAATTATCTACAATAAATGTGTATTTATGACCTACTTTATATGACTGGGATTAATAATTTATAAGAATACAAACCATTTATTAATGTTTTGGTATGATATTATATCTTTATATGTTACCCTTATCTTAAAGGGTTAGTTCACCCAAAAATGAAATTTCTGTCATTAATTACTCACCCTCATGTTGATCCAAACCTGTAAGACTTTTATTCATCTTTGGAACACAAATCAAGATAATTTTGATGAAAACCAAGAGGTTTCTGAACCACCCATAGGCACCCAACATCATTGCCACTTTCAAGGCCCAGAAACGCTGTAAAGACATCGTTAAAATAGTCCATGTGACTACAGTGGTTCAACCTTAATGTTATGAAGCGACAAGAATACTTTTTGTGCGCAAAAATAACGACTTAATTCAAAAATTTCTTCTGTACCCTCTTCCATTTTTTGACTTTTTTAACAATGTCTTTACTACCTTTCTGGGCCTTGAAAGTGGTAATAACATTGCAGTCTATATGTGGTTCAGATACCTCTCAGATTTCATCAAAAATATCTTAATTGTGTTCCGAAGATGACCGAAGGTCTTACGGGTTTGGAACGTCACGAGGGTGAGTAATTAAAGGGTGAGTTCACCCAAAAATTAAATTTCTTTCATTAATTACTCACCCTCATGTCGTTCATCTTCAGAACACAAATTAAGATATTTTTGATGAAATCCGATGGCTCAGTGAGGCCTCCATCGCCAGCAAGATAATTAACACTTTCAAATGCCCAGAAAGCTACTAAAGACATATTTAAAACAGTTCATGTGACTACAGTGGTTCAACCTTAATGTTATGAAGCGACGAGAATACTTTTTGTCCGCCAAAAAAACTAAATAACAACTTTTCAACAATATCTAGTGATGGCCGATTTCAAAACACTGCTTCATAAAGCTTTGAAGCTTTACGAATCTTTTGTTTTGGATCAGAGGTTCGGAGCGCCAAAATCAAGTGTTTTCAGTAAACAAGTCATAAATGTCATAAGTAAACGTCATAAGTGTTTCGAAATTTCAATAGTTTGGCACGTGACTTTGGCAATTTGATACACGATCTGAACCACTGATTCAAAACAAAAGATTAGTAAAGCTTCAAAGCTTCATGAAGCAGTGTTTTGAAATCGGTGTTGAATAAAGTCGTTATTTTGTTTTTTTGGCACACAAAAAGTATTACCGTCACTTCATAACATTAAGGTTGAACCACTGTAGTCACATGAACTGTTTCAAATATGTCTTTAGTAGCTTTCTGGGCATCTGAAAGTGTTAATTATCTTGCTGACAATGCAGGCCTCACTGAGCCATCGGATTTTAATAAAATATCTTAAGTTGTGTTCCGAAGATGAACGAAGGTCTTACGGGTGTGAAATGACACGCTAGTGAGAGTTTTAATTTTTGTGTGAACTAACCCTTTAAAAAGCATTGACTGAAGTGAGTCTATACATTCATTTGCTTTAGAAACTAGCCTATATTTCTGCCCAATGTAGGCAAGTATCCTTAAGTACAACCTCTCCAGCTTGCAAAAGCAACATATTTGTCAGATGAAGGATCTTGTGTCTCTGAGTAATGACATTTCGTTCCACCTGAACTAATGCCTTGAATACACAAAGACATCTGGCAGTGCACGTGTCCCACTGTGTACAGCTTTAATGATGGAAACTGCCTCTCATCTCATGCTGTAACCTCACTTTTACCTTTCTGGTATGAGTGCATTAAGCACAAACTACTGCTGCTTTTCTTCTAAAAAAGAGTATAGAATAAAATTCACAAAGATACAAATGGCGATGCAGTAGTCTCAGCATAAAATAAAGTATTCTAACATGGGGAAAAAAATGACACACTTAAGCTTTAAATGTCTAAACCCCCATGTTGTGTGAATATTAATCCCAATGACACCTCAGGCTTTTGCTCGCTTCAGAAATTAGTGTGAAAATCCTCAAGCTTTGTGATTGTGCATCCACTTCATTTAACTTTATTTGCAGAGCAGTCATGGTTTCTTGACCTTGAGGTATGAGAAGAGTCGAATGTAGGAGTTACTTGAGCTCCAGATGGAATAGTTAATGATTCAGAGTGTTTGTTGTGAGTGTTTGTAATTTTCCTCATAGGGAATGAGCTACAAAACTTGTTAGCCATTAACTAGAGCAGATAGCAATGAGACAGCATGTTTGAACATTCCCAGAAGTACACTCCGCTCTCTGCCAGTTAAAAACACCCAGTGTACCTCACTTACCTATGGTTATTTTACTGGGAACTGTATGAGGATGTGTCTAGAAAGATAATACAGGCACACAAAGTACACTTTCCATTAGAATGGAAATTAACAGAGTGGAAGTAATAATTACATAAAGAACATTATTTACTCACTTTCATGTTTTTCAAATCCTATGACTTAATTTCTTTCATTAAACATGAAAGGAGATATTTTGCTGAATGTCAAAGCTGCTGTGACTTACTGCCAAGCTCCAAAAAGCACTATAATTTTGGTCCATATGACTACAGTGTATTATATATATATATATATTTTTTTTTTTTTTTTTTTTTTTGTTTTATGTGGGTGTGAAAAACAGAGCAAAACTTGGAGCTTGGCAGTAAAAATCACCATCTACTTTAATTATATGGAAAATTTCCTTTTCCAAACATCTCCTTAAAGTGACAACAAAAAGTCATCCAAGTTTGGAATGACATGATGGTGAGTAAATGGTCAAAGTTTAATTTTTGGGAAAACTATTCCATCACATTTTCACATTTTTTTACCTCAAAAACGAGTCAAAAAGCATGTTTGATTAAACAGCATGCCTGAAATCGCTCTCTTAAAACCCACTTTGACATCTCTCTGAAACCCATGTCTAGGCCACCAGAGACCCGCTCCCTCGAGAAGCCATGGCTGAGATCTTCGAGGAGACTAAAGACATGGGAGTGCTGATTGGAAAAGGGGGACTGTACGGACAGGTAGGTGAGGTGACGAGGTCTTTATGTAAAGTGATTCTTGCAAAGGTGGAACATGAATGCACAGGGTGTGTGGTGATGTTGTGCAATGGAAAAGGTATTCCAGGGATTCACTTCGGTCCTGTAGTGGCATGGTTGCTCAATGCCTCAGGAATCCTGCTTGTCTGAACTTATAGAAAAAGTCACAGTAAACACTGAATGTACACTTAAAGGGATAGTTCACCCAAAAATTCTGTCATCATTTACTCACCCTCTGGTTGTTCCAAACCTGTATACATTTCTTTGTTCTGTTGAATACAAAGGAAGATATTTTGAAGAATGTGGGAAACTGAACAGTTCTGGAGCACCATTGACTTCCATAGTATTTTTTTTTCCTACTATGGAAGTCAATGGTGCCCCAAAGTGGCCTGGTTACAAACTGGTTACAAAATATCTTCTTTTGTGTCCAGCAGAACAAAGAAATTTATACAGTTCACCCTAGGGCTGCACGATATATCGTTTTAGCATCAAAATCGCGATGTGCGCATCCGCGATAGTCACATTGCAGGATGTGCAATGTCTAGTATAGGGATTGTTAATCCATACGGACCAGACACTACGGTTCAAAACCCACCGATTCTCGGATTAACTGCAAAGTTTGGCCATCATATACAGTTTGACCAGCAATATATATCGCAGAAAAACAAAATATCGTGCAGCCCTAGTTCACCCCAAAAAGAAAGTTCTCTAAAGCTGTAAAACGTAAAGATTTGTTTATGAATTTGTTAACATTTAGATATTATAATATATAGATTAAATGCATAAAAATTAGATTTTTATGTACATTATTATACGAAATACTGCAGTAAAAACTGTAATATTGTGAAATCATCATTTTCTATTTTTATCTATTTTAATATGTAACTTATTCTTGTGATGAAAAGTTGAATTTTCAGCATTATTACTTCAGTGTCACATGATTCTTCAGAAATCATTCTAATATGCGGATTTGCTGCTCAAAAAAACATTTCTTATTATCAGTGTTGGAAACAGTTGTGCTGCTTAATATTTTGTGTTGAAACCATGATACATTTTTTTTCAGGATTCTTTGAGTAGAAAGTTCAAAAGAATAGCATTTATCTGAAATAAATCTTTTTCTGTAAGATTATAAATGACTTTACTGTCACTTTTGATCAACTGAATGCATTCTTGCTGAATTACATTAATTTCTTAAAAAATAAAAATAAAAATACTGACCCCAAACTTTTGAACGGTACCATATATATATAAAATTAGAGACTTCAGAATATTTACTAGATGCTTTAGGTCAATTTGGGGAAATTATGCACTTTTGTGTCTAGAAATGTGTGTAGAATGCTTTATTTTATATGTTCAAAGCTCACATTCAAATATTTAAATCTTATTCTTGCCCATGCTACTTTTTTCTCAAATATCCCACCCCCACCTCACCTGTTCTTTTTCAGACTTTCAGAATCAAGCCTCCTTTGTGCATAACTAAAGACGACGCAGACTTCTTCCTCGCTGTATTCAACCAGGCAGTGCTCAACTACATGGAGAGAAGATAAAACATGCAGAACATGATGAAGACACATTGGCTCATATTTTATCTGGAGAATTATACATAACAGGTTTGGGCAGTTGAATCTAAAGACCACTAAAGGCAACTAACACATTTTTTACACTCACAATGTATGAGAGTGATGATTGATTTCAATAGACTATCTAGCACCATCACAAATAATTTATAAGCACTTTCTATCTGTGGCCTGACTGACCGTCCAAGACCAGATCTTTCAGGAAGTTTCAAAAACTGGGATCAGCTCTACTTTTAGGAGACTGACTTAAACATTAAACGGGAATAATACTAGTCATTTTACCTTCTTGTAATATTGTATATAATTAATTTAACAGAATTAGTTGCTACATTGAAATGATTTCATTATATATTTGACACTATTGTCATCTCAACATTATCTTCTAACAATACACCATGATACACTTGTTGTTTTACACATACGGATACATCGACAAATTTTCAAATGATTTTATACTATCAAAATAGAACTTGATAGATTTCCTTATGCAACTCACTCATAATCTGGTACAGACTACTTTTTCAGTTAGGTAATTGATTTCTTGCAATGCTAAATAAAGACTAAAGCACATTTGTAGACGTAAACAACATTTAAAGATTTCTACAAATGTCCTTAGCTAACTGCAGGGTCGTGTCTAAAACGACACTGTTATAAATACATAAAACGTGTTTGGAGAGTTTTGAGGGGATTAAATTCAAACCTGACCCAGTTCAAGTGACATTCATAGCCTATACCATTAAGGCAAGCAAGGTCATAAATAAATCTGTGGTCTCTTAAAACGTTATGTGAAGATACAGATATTTTTTTGTCCTGCAAAGAAAGCAACTGTTTATTAAATAAGCATCTGTTGCTTTTTCTAGTTCTTTTTGAGATCCTTTCCTGGAAATCCATTGGTATTGTTTTACATAACACTAAGCCTTTTTATAATCAGCTGATCCATTACACATGGTACAATAAAAATATTTGAATGTTTAGCTTTTACCTTCTTTGTGATCTTAAACCCAATGCTCTTATTACTAATAATAACAACATTGTTGTGAGATTTTGCGGTTCATCGCATATTTCTCCAAACAAACAGTTCCACCTTCCAAAACATTTCCGATAAAATGAAAGCTCTGTGAAATATTGTCCAAAACATCGATGTTCAAAACATCCAGTGGAGTTTTATTCCTCACGTTGCCTTTTACAGGTTACCAGTTTGGAATGGTGACTATGATAATGAAACTAAACGTGTGGTAAAACGTGCCATCGTTAGCAGCAAGATAATTATTAACCTCCTAAAAAAAACAAAATAAAAAACAACAACATCTGCATGGTCTACTCGATATAAGTCTCATTCGCCTACAGAACCTCTGTGAGGCACCAGATTATGCATCAATTATGGTAGGAATAAATGGCAGTTCTAAGGAAATCTTTTGGCATATGGCGTATTACAAAAGAAATGTCAGCCCACAGGGCACAAATTCATTCTCATAGGGACAAAAAGACACGCAGGCCCATAAACGCACTCCCTGTTGGGTGCAAAACTGCATGTCATCAAAGAAAGTGTTCTTGGACAAATGTACAGTCAGAGGGGCTTCAGTCTTTCAGTCTGCCTCAGTTATCGGTTCTTCCTGGTGTCCTTCTTTTTTGTCTTGCACGTTTGGGCAGCGTTACTGGAGGAGAGGGCAGTGGCATGGCCTGTGGTCTTCAGGTGATCGAAAAGTTTGTTCCTGGTGGCAAATTCATACTGACATATCACACAGCGCAGGTTGACTTCCTTCTATAAGGAGCAGAAGAAAAAAAAAAAAAACAGAAAAAGTTGCATTAATCTTTTCTACCACAAATTGATGACAGACATTTCAGAGAGCGATAATTAACTAATTAAGCTAGGGCTGCACAATTTGGGGTAAAAATAAACAAACAACAACAAAAAAAAAAAAGTGATTTTTCAGATAAAAATTGTGATTAAAATGTGATTAAAGGGCTAGTTCACCCAAAAAAGAAATTTCTGTCATTAATTGTGTCGTTCCAAACCCGTAAGACCTTCGTTCATCTTCGGAACACAAATTAAGATATTTTTTATTAAATCCAAGAGTCAAGCAACATAATTACCATCATTCAAGGTCCAGAAAAGTAGTACAAACATTGTTAAAATAGTCAACGTGACTACAGTGGTTCAACCTTAATGTTATGAAGCAATGAGAATACTTTTTGTGTGCAAAAACAAAAAAATAACGAATAACTGACTATTTTTTGAATGATGGTAATTGCATTGCTTTCTCTTGGGGATCAGAAACCTCTTAGATTTCATCAAAAATATCTTAATCTGTGTTCTGAAGATGAACGAAGGTCTTACAGGTGTGGAACGACACAATTAATGACAGAAATTTCATTTTTGGGTGAACTAACCTTTTAAAACAAATCTGTTGTGCTTGTTTGTAGGGCTGCACAATTTTTTGTGATTATATATCAATATGGCTATAAAATAATAATAATTAATAGTAGTACAATTTTATAGCCATATTAATATATATTACTATATAGAAATATAAAAATTACTAAATAAATATTACTATAATATTTCACTGTAAAATAAATTGAGTATTTAAGAAAAATAATATACTTTTATTTTACATTACAAAATTATAATACTAATATTTATGGGTGCCTTAATTGCTTCATTAAACCATCAACTTTTATTTTGATGGAAAACTGTTTTAAAGCTTCTCTTTTGATAGATAAGCACTTCTCATTACAAGAATAATTATTTAATTTATACTACGGTTTACATATTTATTTCAACATATAATGTGTAGAACTATTTCATTACACCAATCAGAATCAGAATAAACAAAGCTGTCATTAACACATATTATTCAATAATAGTTGTTATAGAAAATCACATTTTTGCAAGTCATATGAAGTTGTATATGACTGGATGATGATTATAAACAGCTGTAAGGCAATAGAGAAGTGGCTGCTTGCTCACATGTACACACACATGCTAACGCTAGTACACACACCTCTTGTGCAACTTCTACACCTCCATGTGGTTTGCTGTTCTTTTTAGAGTCTTTTCCGCCTTTCTTCCCTTTTGTCTTTGCGGAGCTGTAAAACGTGACACTGAGAGTTAATCTTTACAACAACATAACATTTTAAACTGGTGGTTTGTTAAACAGGTACCTTTTTTGGTTTGTGGGTTCACAACCCTCTGGTTTTAGATTCTCATCTGGGTCCTCAGAGGGGACAGGGGCGTCCTCGTTGTTGCCCGAATCAGGTGCAGGTGGGGGGTGCTCTTCTGTGGACTGTTGGACTGGACTGTCCATCTCTGGTTCTTCTGGGAGATTCTACAGAACAACCATATTAAAAAAAAAAAAATTATATTTTACTGGATCAAATCTAGTCAATTCAAATACTTCAGGGGTTCGGAGGTTAGATTTCAGTGACTTACAATTACGTTTTTCTTCTGACGTTTCTTTTTCTTCTGCCTTTTAGATAATCTGTAATTAAACGAACCAATCAATGAACAGGAACAGCCAATAATGCCACCAGATGCCTCGTTTAAGTGCACAAACTTATAGATGTTCTACAAATTCCTTTATTACAATTTCAGACAATATGAAAAACAATAAATGACTAATAAATAAAATGTTTGAATTTTTAATCCAGCAATGACTTTATGTCAGCAGTGCATTATCGATCCTAATTATTTTAACATTAATATTATTAATAATCTTTTTACATTAGCATTTCATTAATGTTCACGGTAGACGTTTATAAATCAGGCATATATTATGAAATACCATAGTAGCAAAGCAAACAAATTATATTCGAAGAGCACAAATCAAATGGTATGGTTTACTTCTGTCTCTGTGTGCCATCAAGTTCATCACTATCATCATCGTCGTCCTCTTCCTCCTCTCTCTCGACAGAGTTCTGACTCAGCGACTTGTCTTCCTCCTCCAGCTGTTGCCGTAGCAATGCCACCATCTCTCTGTGTTTTTTGGACTTCTCATGGTTTCTCATGCTGATATGAGAGAAACAAATTATCCGCTGCATTATATGCATGTATACATTATATACATGTAATGCAAGTAAATTAGCTAAAAACATGCTGTTTGTGATTATTAAATAAATTAATAAAACAGAGACTAAAGTAGAAAAACAACACATCTAAGAAAAAAAAAAATCTAAATCATTAAATAATCAACATTAATGTCGATTTACACTACCATTTAAAGGTTTGGATTTTTTTTTAAGAAATTAATAATTTTTTTATTTGTTAAATTGATCACAAGTTACAGTATAGACATTTAGAATGCTACAAAATATTTCTTTAAAGAAAGCACTTCTATTTAAAGCAATTTTATTGAAATGCTGTTCAATTGAACTTTCTAGTCATCAAAGAAACATTTTTTTCAGTTATCATGGTTTCCACAAAAATATTAAAACAACACAACTGTTTTCAACATTGATAATGATAAGAAATGTTTCTTGAGCAGCAGATCAGCATATTAGAATGATTTCTGAAGGATCATGTGACACTGAAGACTGGAGTAATGATGCTGAAAATTCAGCTTCGCACCACAGGAATAAATTACATTATAAAATATAAAGAAAACAGTTATTTTAAATTCTAATATTTCACAATATTGCTGCATTTTTGATCTAATAAACACAGCCTTGGTCAGCAGAAGAGATAAAAAAGCAGTTAAAAAAATGTTACCACTACAAACTGTAGAATGGTAGTGTAAATATTTATATTTTATAAATGTAAATCAACTACGGAACTGAACTGAAAGATTACATAATTTATTCATCTGTGAAGTGGCAGACTTAAAAAACTGAAATCAATATGTTTATCAGTGAGGTGATGGAGGGTGTGCAAAGCAAGTTTCCCAGAGCAGCGCGTGTGGGAGATCCGTTCACTCACGCTTTATCGGATTTGAAAGATTTGTCACAGGCAGGGCAATACAAGTCATCATAATAGTCATCCATTTCCGCGGCACCATCTGCCTGCACTGCATCTGACAAAGGTCAAGCAGCTGTTAGATACATTCTGTCCATTACTCACAAATGTTTTACAGTATGATTGAGGTATTTTTCATGACTTGGTGACACTCTGTGTATTATTGCATTTTGAATCACAGATGACTACTCTGACTTGTCCTGTCTATTTATATATTGACCTCTGCAAGTATTTGGACACTGATGTCACACTTAAAAACACTGAATGTCACTGTATAGGTTTAAAATACCAAAACAACATGTCATGATATGTTGTGCTTGAGAGGGTGTGCTTACAACTGGCTTTTTTGGGTGTTGCAGAACTGTTTTTAAAGGGTTAGTTCACCCAAAAATGAAATTTGTCATTAATTACTCACTCTCATGTCGTTTCAGACCTGTGGAAAACAAATTAAGATATTTTTTTTTGATAAAATCCAAAAGGGTTTTTTATCCCCCATAGAAGGCAATGTAATTACCGTCATTCAAAGTCCAGAAAAGTAGTAAAGACATTGTTAAAACAGTCAACGTAACTACAGTGGTTCAACCTTAATGTTATGAAGCGATGAGAATACTTTTTGTGCGCCCAAAAAAAAAAAAATATTTACTTAATTATCATGTTGACTATTTTAATATCTTTACTACTTTTCTGGACCTTGAATGACGGTAATTACATTGCTTTCTATGGGGGATAAAAAAAACTCTTGGATTTCATCAAAAATATCTTAATTTGTTTTCCGAAGATGAATGAAGGTCTTACGGGTTTGGAACGACATGAGGGTGAGTAATTAATGACAGAAATTTCATTTTTGGGTGAACTAACCCTTTAAGCCCTTCTAAACTTTCTTTTTTTGTCTCAAAATGATAAAATGTGCATTGAACCTTTGACTGCTCCCTGAACCTGTGACCTCCTGTACCCAGAATCCACTCAAGTATATACCTGTACGTCATCAGAACTCACCTCCCCCATCTATGTTTGCCCTCTCCTGCCCGTTTTCCACCTCTTCCTCATCCTCTTCACTCTCTGATGCATCACCGAACACTTGACCATACTCAGCTTCCATCTGCTGCAGTTCTTTCTCCAGCTCTGACATGGCGGCCCAACTCTGTTCCTGATAGTCTTCCGCCAGCCTAACGGCACACAATCAAAATATATATCAGCGTATATATATATGGGCTGGATCAGCACAAAATGGAATGGTTTAGCAATGACAACAGTTTGGCCCGACTGTGGAAAAGACGCTTTTACTTAACACCGAACTTCACTGTGGGCACCAGACACTTTAACTGTACTTTGCACCCTTGCAATGCCATTCATTTTGGATGCTGTTAGTTCCAAAATGATTTATTTGGTCTAATGAAACCAGAAAATGGATTACCAGCAATCTATATTTTGTTAATATGTTCATAAAAGACTAAATGAGCTTCTTGTGCTTTGGCTACTGTAGGTAGTCCTTGTGTGGACAGCAATGCATTTCACTTCTGCACGTTGCATCTTACTGTATGAGATTAAACAGTCACTCTCTCACAGCTGTTGATATCTCTGAGACACTTGCATGGAAGATTAAAGTGAAGGCCCAGCTGTTTCAGGTCACAAGTCCATTCTCTTTGAGTTTCTGGGTTACTTTTGCTTAATTTTTCACACTTAAAGCATTGCTTTGCTAATCCTCATTACCAAGTAAAAATGTAATTTATACAAATAATTTATGTATTTTTATTTATGCATATAAAATATAAACTATATCAGCTTAAAGGTGCAATATGTAATATTTTCTGTCCGCTAGAGATCACTAGAGGCCTATTCAAAACAAAGGCTTAGCTTGATGACGTCAAGTTTGAGCGCGGAATCTTGGGACATGTGGTCTTCACCTCAACAGCCAGTGGAAAACAATTGGGAAAGGACTCGGGAAGAAATCATGTTCATGGATGTGATTATTAACGTTACTGTAGTATGAAGCAGAGCAGGACGGAGTGTTGTTGGAGCTGAACGAGGCCGCTGGAGCGATTGCGCAACACACGCCTCACGAGCAGCGGAACTTTTATTATGCCACAGTCGCCAGCGCCGCTTCCGCTTTTCCGGTCATGAGTATGAGGTAACGCAGCTCTGTTTATCATATTAAATACATTTGAGTGTGTTGAAAATGTTATAACGTTCGGTGGCTGCTGTGAGACACTTGTTGCACACTGCAGTAAGCTAGATCGATTTTAGAATATCATATGAAATGCTGGATGGCTTGTGGTGATATATGGCATGCATTAATTGTATAATTGTAAACGTATTGTATGATGGAGAAAATACTGTATTACTGTTACTAAAAATAAAGCTGCATCTGATTATGCTATGTTAGCTACTTGACAAAATAGTGTTTTTCTCTGAGGCATGGTAAAGCATGGTACTCGCAAAAAATCAAGAAAATTAGATTTAAACAATAAGGCTAAATGTATTGAGCTATGTAACAGTAATTCATTTTCTGTCTATAAATATATCAAAACAGTTGTTCCCTTGTCTATTAAAACATGTAATATATTAAAGCGTCTTTGGTGTTTCCATGGTTTCTACAACATAAAACCAGAAACCGAGGGTAACGCAGGTATGACGCAACTGACAGGCGACTCCTCACACGTCCCGGAGCCTTGGTTAAAATTGCAATTTTCTCACGATTTACAAATAGTTGGAAACATTTGGGATATTGTAAGTACTCAAGTGAACAAAATATATAACACTGGCCTAGTGGTTTTTGGATATTTTACTGCAAAATTCTTACATATTGCACCTTTAAATTAAGTGAACATAATTTAATATATGAATTTAATATATAAACTTTTGCATAGTTTGTTCTTGCCATTTAATGATCATTTGAAACGTAGCAAACTGGCAGCTCCAGAAGTAATGAAAATATTTATCTTGAACTCTGCCATGGAAACTAGCATGTATAAACCTTAATTAAACAATTTAATAATCAATTAAAAAGGAATTTATACCTGTATGATATTACGCTGTAGCCACATTGGACCAGCGGTTTGTAAAACCAACGGATGGATAATTCATATGCGGGCGCAATCTTCTGGCCAGATGCAGGAATTCATCCGACACACGGCTCATCACAGTGCATTATGGGTATTCTCTAGCCTGTTGTATACACGTTACTGCAGTGCATTGTGGGATTGAATGAGTGCACTTGATAACGTCAACTATGGTTTCGGACACCACTACAAATGGCTGTCCCCTCAAATAATGGGCTATTTAAGGGTATAGGGGGTGATTTTGTAAAAAATAACAATATGATCTCATACATATATATGACAACTGCTCTCTCTGGCTCAGCGGCAATGCCAATGCAGATCTGAATGTTCGCTGTGATTGTACATGTCAAAGGTTAAATAGACAGGAGAATCGGTCATTTAGGAATGAAATCGCATGAGTGTTTGAATTGAGATCACGATCTTTTAACAATTAATATATATAAAGGATCATGTGACACTGAAGACTGGAGTAATGGCTGATCAAATAAATGCAGTTGTACTGAACATAAGAGATTTATAAAAAAAAAAAAAAAAAAAATTTTAAAGCTTCCTCATATTTCAAGGTTTTACATGACTGTGGTGACACTATCTATATATAGCTAAATATCTCTCCCAGTTGACACATTTTTACCGTTTGTATGGACAAAATATGCCATCATATCACCCAGCCCCATAAAATGGTCTAATCTCACTCACTTGGCCTGGTTAAGCTTTTGTTTTCTCCTCAGTTCTTCAACTTTCTTGGCCTTCTCTGCATTCTGCTCTTCTACCAGTTTCTTATGTGCCTGAACGCGCTTGTCACGTTTTCGGACAAAGGCCACCAGTTGCCGCACCAACTCGCTGTGCTCTTTCCTGGCCTTGTCTCTGGTTTTCTTGTTCTCTTTCTCCATGGCTCTCTTCTCCCAGCGGTTGGAAGCCTGTCGCGTGTCGTATTCCTCCTTCCATGCAAAGTTTTTGCGCGTACAGAAGCTCTGCCAGTAGCCGTAGAATAAATGCACAACCTGAGAGCACCAGGGAGACAAAGATAATTATTTAGATTAAAAAAATAATTGTTAAGAGAACATAATACTAAATAACAAGATTTTCTGGATAATCTTCCTGGATGCTTCATCCTTTTAACAAAAAACATCAAGAAGCTTGTAGAGTCATCCTCTGTTCATCTGCTTCTTGCAGGCCTCCACTAATGGCAAATGACTCCCAGACCTCCATTAGTTAAAGTGCAGGTACGAGCCACACCAGAAAGGGAAATGGTTCAGATCACTTAAGGGCCTTCAGGTCTAACTGGAGTGGGTGAATTTAATTGTTCAGACCCTGAAAAAAATAATCTTGACGAATAAAAGTGATGCTGGATAGCGTCTTTGGTCAAACTTTTCCCCCTCTTTTATCTAACAGTCTGAAGTATATTTTCAGATACAAAATACTGCCGCCCTGTAATGGCTTATTTGGACAAGTATTTATAGATGGGAATGATTTTGAGTTCCATTTAGCAAAGTTAATAATCCACAGTCTCATTTGGCTGAAAGGTCTAAAATGCACTAGACCCCACAAAGAACTCTGATGCCATGTTTGAGTATTTTTGTGGAGTTTCATGGTATAATCTATACATATCTTTCAAACAAACACAATGCATACTCTCCTATAGTCTCAAAATTCATAAATGTATAACTAATAAGTTTGAGACTGATAAACACAGTCTTTATATTATATATATATATATATATATATATATATATATATACATATATATATATATATATATATATATATATATATATACACACACACACACACTTCTGTTTCAAGATTTGTTCCATTTTCTATGGATATATAAACTGGTTCTGATTCCAATTCTTTAAAGACTCCATTAACAATTTTATGAGTACTTGAAGTTTCTATCTTTAGACTGATTTAAACTAATAACAATGATTTTTGAGTTTCTTTTTCTTTTTATGATTCACTAAAAGGAGCCAGCTCAAAAGAGTCAGAATAATGTACAGTACTGTTTAAAAGTTGGTCAGAATTTTTAAATATTTTTGAAAGAAGTCTCTTAAAATAACACTAAAACACTAAAATTTAAAATAACAGCATTTAATTGCAATAGAAATCTTGTAACATTATAAATGTCTTATATTGTCTTATGATCCTCAACCTTTTGAACAGTAATATAAATCATTTAAAGGAATAGTTCACCCAAAAATGAAAATTATCCAATGATTTACTCACCCTCAAGCCATCCTAGTTGTATATGACTATCTACTTCAAATGAACATGATTGGAGTTATATTAAAAATTATAATGGCAGTGAATGGGAGGCCCGATTTTGAAGAAAAAAAAAAAAGTGCATCTATCCACCGTAAAAGTACTCCACATGGCTCTGGGGGGTTAATGAAGGCCTTCTGAAGCAAAGCGATGGGTTTTTGTATAAAAAAAAAAAAAAATTTTAAATCCATATTTAAAACTTTATTAACTATAATTATTAGCTTGCGGCAGATGGCTGTACACATTGATTTGTGGCAGAAGAATAACCCCTGACCCACCGCATGACATATTGACGAACACGGAAGCGCAGAGGATAGAGCAAAACAAAACACTGGTCACGAATTAGAAGTCAAAAACAAGAAATTTTAAAGAGAAATGTCAGAGGATTTCAATATAAGAGAAGAGGAGCTTGAGTTTGTTGCACAGCCCTTTTGTTTGAACAGCGAGAGGTGTCTAAGCTTCTAAGTATACATACGGTCACCTGCCGGAAGCTAGTTATTTTAGATGATAAAGTTTTAAATATGGATATTTATCTTACAAAAACCCTTCGCTTCAGAAGGCCTTTATTAATTTTTATGATGGATGGATGCTTTTTTTAAGCTTCAGAATCGTTTCACTGCCATTATAAATCTTGAAAGAGCCAGGATATTTTTAAATATCTCACTGATTGTGCTCGTCTGAAAGAAGATAATCATAAGCATCTAGGATGGCTTGAGGGTGAGTAAATCATCTGAGTTAATCATTTTTGGGTGAACTATCCCTTTAAAAACTGTAATGATGTGTGCTAGTGTCTACATACAGTGTCATAGTCACTCTGAGAGTCTCCAAATGAGGGAAACTCATCCTCCTCGTCTTCTTCATCTTTACTGTGCTCCATCTCCTCCTTTACGATAGACTCAAACAGGTTCCTGTATACAGTGTAAAAGCCCTACAGAGACAAAAAGAGAAAGAGCTTGCGCTATTAAAACACATAATACATCAATTTCTACAATTAATAGTCAGAACCACTCCAAACTGAAAGCAAGACTTGGATTGCAGTGCATTTTCAGCATGAACTTGTACTGCCCCCCAGTGGTACATGAAGGCATCCACTTGTGGAGTAAGTTGTAATTGCAAATCTTAAGCAGTAAAATAACTGCTAAAGCTTTTTTTTTCCTTTAATATCTAATGCAGACATATGTACAGAAGCTTGTTTCCTCCACAGAATAAAAAAATCTGACTTTTTTCCCCTCAGAATTCCGAGTCTATATCTCAGAATTCTGACTTTTTTTTAACTTGCATTGCCAAGTTTATAGTCGACAATTCTGAAAAAATCAGTATTGCAAAATATAAACTCGCAATTGCGAGAATTGTGTGATATAAACTTGGAATTGCAAGATTAAAAAAAATGTCAGAATTGTGAGATTTAAACTAGTAATTGCGAGTTATAAAGTCAGAATTGCAAGATATAGACTCACAATCACAAGGAAAAGGTCAGAATTGTGAGATCAAGTCACAATTACCTTTTTTTTATTCTGTGGCGGAAAAAAACTTTTATACATATGAGGTATACATTATAAACAGATAAATGGACAACACTAAATCATCAACGAAAAAAAATGATGAACGGACACAAAAAATACATCTTAATGTTCACCTGTTCGTCATCTCCATAACCCGAGTAACAGGTGACAGTAAAGAACTGCACGAGATCAATGCTGTCGTCCTGGTACTCTCCGCTGACTCCCCCTTTCAGCAGCGCCTCTCGGTGGTTATCATACCTTAAAGCAAAAGTAACAGCCATATTAACAATTAAATATTAATAATGTATAATGAAGACCAATATATATTTGAACTAGCCATTTTTGTAAACTAATGGCCAAAAACTGATTAGTATTACTGGTATTTAGTCCCATATATTATAGAGATAATGTGTCAGAAAACAACAGTAATTTTTATTAATATAAGTTATAACAAATAATTATGTAATGAAGTACTGTTGCAATATATTTTCAATTTGCAATAAAAGCTGGAACTTATATACAAAGTATGGCAATAGGTTAATTTCAACTGGAAAGCAATGTAATACGCTGCAAGTATAAACTTTTTTTAAAATTGATATTTTTAATATTATATTACTAATTTGTTTGCAATTTTCTAACCATTGCAGATGCATCCAATACTCGTACAAGTACACAGTTTTGACCAATCCTCATTTTTGTTAGGCAGCTAGACCATGTGGATAAGCAGAATTTGCAACAATTACTTTCAATACTTCTGTCAATCCAAGCCCATATGCTGTTATTTTTTCCATAGAACACAAAAGGAGAATTTTGAAGAAGCTCTTTTGTATACAACAGCAGCAGCCACTTCTGTCACTTCTGTCAAAAAGCTCCACAAAAGTAGTCCATCCATACCACCATATGGAAAATAGCTTAGTTTCAAATTGAGTTCAATGAAAAGCATAGCAGTTCAGAACAACAGGAGGGTGAGCAAAGAATGACAAAATGTTAATTTGGGTGTGAACTATTCCTTAAAGGGTTAGCTCACCCAAAAATGAAATTTCTGTCACTAATTACTCACCCTCATGTCGTTCCACACCCATAAGACCTTCGTTCATCTTAGGAACACAAATTAGGTTTTTTATCCTCATCAGATTAATCAGAGATGCATCAGAAGAAGGGAGACAGATGGTATAGTTTTACATTATAGTATGCCATGTGACACTGTAAACAGAGCCATTACTATGGTATAAAGACTGCCACATTACTTTCGTCTGTAAAGGTCGACTACAGTATAGATTCTGTCATATATGGTACAGTGAGAACATTTACTGTATTGGCAGCAAACTCTGTTCTAGCACAAAACATCAACACTGAATAGATACTATTACAAACATTATGGATTTTATGTCAATTATGTAATTTAGGTAATGCAAGTGTATTTTCTAGTGTGGCATCTGTAGCCTGTGTAACTGTAATTATTTCAGCAACAAGGGTGATTGAAACTTGCATTGTTTGCTATTGAATTAACTGATTGTTAAAAGTACTAAACTGAAAGAAGATCATACTGTTGTGTTTCAGTGATTAAACCAAATGTTCTCATTACATATCAGAATGATCTTGTGTTTTGAAACAGTGATTATGTACAATGAAAATATGTACAACTAGAATGAAAGCATGAGATCAGGTTTTGTGTTACAAGTGTGATCAGTTTGGGGTTTTGTACTCCAAACTGAAGTTTTGAAAATGTACTTGTGAAAATAGTACCAAAGCAAATTTAAAAAAAAAAAAAAAAAAAAAAACTGTACGATCCCCATACAGGACAGAATCAACAAATCTAACCATGGGGGTGGGAATAGATTCCAACAGCTGGATTTATTTATTTACTTATTTTTAGTTATCACAAACATTCCTTGCAAATTCTCAGTCTATTCTCACACTATGTGGCACTATAATAAGGCAATTTGTATTCTGGATTCTGGAGCCTATGTTATTACATTATTACGTGTTATTACTGTCACGTAATAAAAACTTAAATTGCAACTTTTTATCTCACAATTCTTGAAATTTTTTTTTCACACAATTGGGAGATTCAAATCCTGATGTGCAGCATTTGGTTGCCAAAAAAAAAAATAATAAAAGTATCATTAAAAGAATAAACAAATTGTTAATGTTTCATGCCTTAACTTGATTACCACAGTTTTTGATAAAATTTTTTTATTAAATTATAAATCCATCCAATCATTAAAGTCATCCAAGATGTTTATGTCTTTCTTTCTTTAGCCAATAAGAAATTAAGGTTTTTGAGGAAAACATTCCAGGATTTTTCTTCATATAGTGGACTTCACCAGGGTTCAACAGGTTGAAGGTCCAAATTGCAGTTTCAAAGGGCTCTACACAGCAAAATCAGCTCTGCTCAGAGTACATATGGTCCCTCTCTAAATAGTGTTAAAATAACACTAAAGCAGAGTTAAAGTTAATGATATAATTAAGCAATTAATTAAGTGATGATTGTGCATTAGTGATGAACACCTGCTGTTAACAAGTAGAATCACTGAAGAAAAGAGAAACACAAGAACTACAACTGACTTCAGTCACAGCCTTATTAATTGTTTAATTATCTCATTAACTTTAACTCTGCTTCAGTGTTACTTTAACACTATTTAGAGAGGGACCATATGTACTCTGAGCAGAGTTGATTTAACTCTGGGGATTTTACTGTGTACATGATCCCAGCCGAGGAATAAGGGTCCTATCTAGCGAAACGATCGGTCATTTTCTAAAAAAATAAATAAATAAAAACTGTATACTTTTTAACCACAAATGCTCATCTTGCACTAGTCCTTTGAAGCTGCAGTGAATCGGCAATTTGGACCTTCAACCCGTTGGTAACTGTTGAAGTCCGCTATATGGAAAAAACTGTTCTTCTCAAAAACCTTAATTTCTTTTCGACTGAAGAAAGAAAGACAAACATCTTGGATGACATGGGGGTGAGTATATTATCAGGAAATTCTAATTCTGAAGTGAAGTAATCCTTTAAAGCAGAAAACATGGAAATTGGGGGGGAAAAATTAAACAGAATTTCAGAAGAAACCAAAACATATTTCATAGGGTCCTAAAAATGTATTTTTGTTAAACTTTTATATGTATAAGTTTCAAGATTTCAATTGGTAAGACATGCTTTTTTGATTACTAGCAGTTAATTTGTGAATTTCACAGGGCCCTAATTTGCTGAACATTGTGTTGTTGTTTTTTCCACCGGTTTGTTGTACTGTAGGTCTTACCAGGCTCTCTCCTGTGGATCACTTAGAACATCATATGCAGCCTGGATCAGTTTGAAGTGCTCTGCAGCCTCATCTGCGTTATCCAAGTTCTTGTCTAGAATCAGAATAAAAAAATATGACACATTACATAATATCATGATTAAACTGATGGAAGTCCTATCATTAACAGCACTTGACAAATAATCGCTGAGGAATTGTTAGAGAACAGGCTCAAATATGAGGCGTTACCAACAGCTTTATATTAATATGAGACTATGGATTATCAAACAGATCAAATGAAATCAAATACCTGGGTGCCATTTCAAGGCTAATTTCCTATAAGCCTTTTTCAGGTCATCGTCCGACGCGTCTCTTTTAACGCCCAGCACCTCATAGTGACACTTCATCCTGGCTTGAGGGAGATCTTACACAAACTGTAAATGCTATGCTTTGAAAACCCCTGTCATTAACTACAGCACACACGAAATGTCATCAATTTGCCCACGTGGATCATAAAATACAACTATAACAGCACTAACCTAATAACACACTAAATATAATAAAAATTAGACACTAATGCAACCGATAAGCGAGCTTATTCATCAACTTCTTGGACAGTTGACATATTTCAACTCGAACAGAAAAATCACACGAAGCCGGTGTCGTGTGTGGATCCGCGGCGCATAGAATTGATGTCACACACGAGGAGCGCTACTATTGGCTGAGAGTTGTGGCTTTTAAGTATGTTCTTTTTAAATAGATTCTCTATTTTTTAGTTATTTATTTGAGATTTTATTTGTGTTTGCCTTGACAAAATACAGCCAAGGATAAAATAACTTTTAAGAATAAATTAACATTTCTGAATATGTTCCATATCAAAATAATATGATACATTTTCATTCGTTAACCAATGTTTGTAATCATAAACACGTGATATAATACAGACTCGCATAGATTATTGATGAAAAAATCATCAAAGGCTTTTATAGACATTAGATTAAAACATGTTAGCCTGTTATTGTTTATGAAGCATTAATTCAATATTGTCCTATTAATTTAAATTGAATGGGTGGGATTTGTTAGTCGTTAACCTTTGAAACAATGCAAACCGCTATTCCGAGCAGGAGTGGCTTATGTTTTTTTCTAAGCTTCCTAAGAGTTTGCATACAATTGACAAATGCTGGCTATTTTAATCTTTCAGGAGGACATATAGCTGATGCCATAAGGAGATCTGCTGTATGAGTACAGGCTATTGTAGTCGCCTTTGTTTTACGTTTAAGGATTAGAAATTAATACTTTCTAAACTAACATCATCATGAAATCAATGAGGGAAGTAAATCTGGATACATACAGTTTGTCTCTATTTACGGCAAAAGAAGATATCCTGAATCCACGATCGTCAACAAACTGGTATGATGACGATTTTTGCTTATTTTTGAAATCCATACATGTGGTATGTGAAGTTGATTGAAATGGAAAACTTTTTTTTATTTATATATATTTTTTCCCCAGTAAATGTTTCTGACCATATTTAGTAACATGAAATACTAGCTAATGCATCACTGTTTTAGTATTTCTGGGTGTTTTCAAATATTTTGAATTATTTTCTTTTTTAATTTAAATTTTAGTTAAAGTTTTAGTAATTTTGCTGTTTGTTTTTGTCGTATTGATTAGTGTTTATATGTAGGCTATATATAGTTTTAGTTATTTTAGTACATCAAGTTAAACTAAATAAAAATGAGGAATGTTGCTTTGACAACTATGTAAAATAAATATAAAGTTTTTTATATTTTATTTCAAGTAGCGAAAATGTTTTTATGGTTTTAGTTTTAACTTTAATAACCCTGACATGCATTTTAAACTAACAACAATTATATAATGAATTTATAATGCATTATAATATGACATAATCCGCATTATTTACTAAATTGTAAAAGCAAAAAAAAAAATCTTAGCAGAGGATGGTTTCGATCCATCGACCTCTGGGTTATGGGCCCAGCACGCTTCCGCTGCGCCACTCTGCTAGGCGGTATTTCAAAGGCACTCTCTCGACTCTTGAACAAAAGACAATTTTCCGTCGCTCTTATTAGGCTGCTTGATTGCATTAATTATTCATAAACGCCGAGAACAACATAAAAAACAATGCTCGTGTTGAAATTCCTTGGAAAGAAAATAATGTGCAAATATTCAATTACACAGATGGCTCTGCTAATGTGTATGTATGCGTGTTATGTGTTCGTCAGTGAAGGTAGAACGACCCCGTTTAAATGAGTAAGTCAAAAACTCTTCATCTCATATTTAAAAGAATTAGGGCGCATTCCACAAAAAAAGAACACTTTTGTGTGTTTTTTTATTTATTTATCCAAATTCAAGTATGTAACTATCCAGTATAAAGTAGATTTGTGCTGTGTTGTCTTGATCTGAGGAAATTATTTTTCAGAATGTCTGTCTTATCTTAATGACCAAACAACCCCCTCCCAGACAAATTTCCTCGGTAAATACCCCTGCTTATCTTAATTAGTATGTTTATCTGCAAAAGCATTACAAACTCTCCTACAATCTGAGATGATGAAGCAAGGAGGTGTGTGTGGGTCAAGCATCTGTTGAACACAGACATGAGTGTGTGAGAGATTGTTTTTGACCATGCTGGGGGCTAAAATGCAGACATATTCACTGAGCAGAGCAGTTCCTGTTGTTCTGGTTACTGTTGTCACAGGAAACGTTTTAAAAGGGACAATGTCCCCACTGGAAGAACTTTTCAAAAGAAAGAATGTTGTTTGTTTAAGAACTAAAAAAAAAAAAAGTTTGTATATTTCTGTTCCTTTATGATGAACTTTATTCAGTCAGTGTATTACTGATAAGAGAAACCTTGTGGATTTCTTTCCTGACATGCATACAGCCAGATTTGATTTGATTTGATGTTAAACTACGCTGTTTTTTCAGACCATGTCCTAATTTGATCTATCTACATATCAGATATTTATATACTAATTTAATATTAATAATGGTTTAAAGCACATATAAACGAAGATACAAAGTCCAGATGGCTTATCAAGGTGCTAGTCTAAACACGGAAGTCTGAAAAAGCATCCTTCCTGTCTCTTTCATTTCCTCCCTTTTTGATTAAATACATGTTTATCTTTACAGTAAAGCATAATGTATTGTTCACATCCACAGTAAATTAAAGGCAAGGCAAGACATTACGGATAAATGCACTCTAAAAATGCCACGTTAAAAACAACCCAAGTTGGGTTAAAAATGGACAAACCCAGTGATTGGGTTGTTTTAACCCAGCCGCTGGGTTAAAAGTTTGCCCAACGTGCTGGGTAGTTTTACTTAACCCAACTATTGTTTAAAAATGACTATATGGCTGTCTTAAAATTAACCCAAAATAGGTTGGAAATTAAAAATCAGACCCATAATTACTAGAGGCAACAATAACAATCAAAATGTGAACATTTATTAATAAGCAAGTTAATAAATGTTTATTGTTTAATTCTTGTTCATTAAACTTTATGAATTATTAATAAATGTTAATTTCCAACATAATTTGGGTTCATTTTAAGCAAGCAATACAGTAATTTTCAAACAATAGATGAGTTAAATAAAACTACCCAGCAGGCTGGGCAAACATTTAGCCCATTCACTGGGTTAAAACAACCTAACTTGGGTTGTTTTTAACCCAGCATTTTTTAGAGTGTAGGGTAAAAACTATTAATTAACTAATAGATATCACCACTTTCCCCAGATGATTACAGTACATTAAAGGGTTAGTTCACCCAAAAATGAAAATTCAGTCATTTAATTACTCACCCTCATGTCGTTCCACACCTGTAAGACCTTTGTTCATCTTCAGAACACAAATTAAGATATTTTTGATAAAATCCGATGGCTCAGTGAGGCCTGCATTGCCAGAAAGATAACTAACACTAGTCTTTCAGATGCCCAGAAAGCTACTAAAGACATATTTAAAACAGTTCATGTGAGTAAAGTGTTTCAACCTTAATGTTATGAAGCACGAGAATACTTTTTGTGCGTCAAAAAAAAAACAATATAACAACTTTATTCAACAAATATCTAGTGATGGGTGATTTCAAAACACCGCTTCATGAAGTTTCGAAGCTTTACAAATCTTTTGTTTTGAATCAGTGGTTCGGAGCGCATCAAACTGCCAAAGTCACGTGATTTCAGTAAACGAGGCTTCGTTACATCAAAAGTGTTTCGAAATTTCAATGGTTCACCACTGGGGGGCGTGACTTTGGCAGTTTGATCCGCACTCCGAACCACTGATTCGTATTATAAGCTTTCTGAACTCTTATGTTGAAATATGCAAATGAGGCATTATCAAATCTAAAACAGAAACCTGAACATTAGATAAAGCCATTTTTAAAATTATTTCATTTTGTTGACATATTAAAGTTTTTTTTTGATATCTCTTTTTATCACTCCATGAATCAGAAAATACTGTCAATAGCCAAAAAAAAAATTATCCATGTTGATATATCCCTCTATAAAACCTTAAAAATACAGATAACTATAATGTATGTTCTAGAAGTGCTACTAAAGAAAAAAAGAAAAAAATTGAGATATGTATTGTGTTTGAAGCACTTAAATGTGTATTTTCCAGTAGTTATGGAAGCAACTCTCAAAATTGACCAGTGCCTGAAAAAACACTGATTTTGCCTGTAGCTTCTTGCCTGAGAAAACGTATACATCACATGCATTACTACATAAGAGCAACACAGCATACAGCACCCAAGCAGCTTAAACGTGTCTTATGTAAGTTCGAAATAACATGCATGGCAGAGTCTATATGCGGTCAAGGGGTTCAGCTCAAGACATTTGCATAAGCTGTTTTCTTTAAAATAGCTCAAACTATTCACCTAAAAGTTGAAAAATGTTTGGATTAACAGTCTGTGTGATTATCCTTAGGCTTTCGAGAATGGCTGTGACATAGTGATTTCCAAGAAAGAAAAAATAATGGCTTCAGTGTTTAAATTTATCATTTTAAATGGAGTAATAATTTCTAAATGGAGTGCTCAGGTTTATATGTTCTGACATTGTTGTCATGAGAATGTGGGAAAATGCCCTTTAGTTTTTGGGTGTGAGCAGATTGGAGAAGACCCTGGGGATCCAAGAAGGGTCCTGGACGTCATTCAAAGGAAATGGTGCCATTGTGCCTGAAAAATATATACTGTCAATATTGAAATACTGATAGTTTATTACACACTAAAAGAGTGATATCTATCAATAAATCATGCATACATAAATAAATACATACAACGAAAACTCAAACATCAGTACAGAGCATTCATATGACTGTTACTAAAATGTCAGAGAACTTGCCTGAATTTAAAATACATTTGTCTTTGTTTCTAAATCGAGTTATCCATCCTAATGAAATAACACAAACCTTTAATATTTCCTGTGGCTGTTTTATTCTGTGTGCAGGGCTTTATTTGCCTATGATGGAATAATGAACAGGCTCAAACTGGCTGATTCTGGAGGTAAGAGCACAGAAAGCTTTATGTTTTTTGTGTGTTTTGGGGCTTGCTTTCATGCCATTTCTTTTATAGTAGGTGGACTGAAAGAACTGTCGACTAAACTCCACCCTAGACTGCCACTTTACGGGATGTGCAGAGTGGGCACAGCTCAACCCTGCATCGTTATGATATTATGGGTTAGTTCATCCTCCACAAAGTTCACTGTTTAATGTAAAAACTCCCCCTTAACCAGTGTTTGTGGGCTCTCAGGTAGGAAATGAAGTGGACGAGTACCGCAGAGCTGAGTGTGCAAGTCATTTACCAGCGATCAGGGCCTTCTTTAAGGTAAAAGAGGATAGAACGGCTTTGATTGTATTCAATTTAGAATAGACTCAGAAAAAATGTGCAAACATTGTACTTTAAGGGGTACAAAAGCTCACTGTGGCAGTACCCTTAAATTCTGTCATCATTTACTCATCTTCAAGTTGTTCCAAAGTTTCTTTCTTCTGCTGAACACAAAAGAAGATATTTTGAATATGGGTAACCAAACAGTTGATGGACCCCATTGACTTCAAGTATTCAAAATATCTTCTTTTGTGTTCAGCAGAAGAAAGAAATTCATACAGGTTTGAAACAACTTGAGGGTGAGTAAATGATGACAGAATTTTCATTTTTGGGTGAACTATCCCTTTAAAGGGACATCTTCATACCTTATTTACCTGTAAAGGTTCATAGTAGTACTTTACTATTACTCTAAGGTCTAAAATGCTCCTTTTAGGGGTAGATAAGGTACAATGTTATCCTTTTAAGGGTACTGCCTCAGTGAAAAGCTGTTGAAGGTAGAATTTTTGCACTTTTTTCCCTTTCTTCATTCGTATATTATAGAGGTAATTCGATTTAGGCAACATAATAGTTGTTCTTGTTTTGTGAACATGTGATCTTGAATTAGATTTTTTTTAATTCAATTTTTCTCTTTTAGAAGTCTTGTTAGACTGCATGTTTTGTCAGCATGGATTATAAGGGTTAGTTCACCCAAAAATGAAAATTCTGTCATTAATTACTCACTCTCATGTCGTTTCACACCCTTAAGACTTTCGTTCATCTTCAGAACACAAATTAAGATATTTTTGATAAAATCCAATGGCTCAGTGAGGCCTCCATTGCCAGCAAGATAATTAACACTTTCAATGCCCAGAAAGCTACTAAAGACATATTTAAAACAGTTCATGTGACTACAGTGGTTCAACCTTAATGTTATGAAGCGACGAGAATACTTTTTGTGCGCCAAAAAAACAAAATAACGACTTTATGACAATATTTCAAAACACGATTTCAAAACATCACTTCATGAAGCTTTACGAATCTTTTGTTTTGAATCAGTGGTTCGGAGCTCCAAAGTCACGTGATTTCAGTAAACAAGGCTTTGTTACGTGATAAGCTTTTCGAAATTTCAATCGTTCACCACTGGGGGGCATGACTTTGGCAGTTTGATACGTGCTCTGAACCACTGATTCAAATCAAAAGATTCATAAAGCTTCGAAGCTTCATGAAGCAGTGTTTTGAAATCGCCCATCACTAGATATTGTTGAATAAAGTCGTTATTTTGTTTTTTGGCACACAAAAAGTATTCTCGTCGCTTCATAACATTAAGGTTGAACCACTGTAGTCACATGAACTGATTTAAATATGTCTTTAGTAGCTTTCTGGGCACTGAAAGTGTAAATTATCTTGCTGACAATGCAGGCTTCACTGAGCCATCGGATTTTATTAAAAATATCTTAATTTGTGTTCTGAAGATGAATGAAGGTCTTATGGGTGTGGAACAACATGAGGGTGAGTAGTTAATGACAGAATTTTCATTTTGGGGTGAACTAACCCTTTAAAAAGATGATAAAAAGATAAAGACAAAAAAACATCTTTTTCTTTCTGATGCTTCAGGAAGTTCACATCTTTCTTCCTGCCCGCACTTTGAATGAAATCACAGAAGAGAGGATCTGTGCACTGGCCCATAATGCTGCAGTGGTCACGAAGGGGCCGAGAGTGAGACCCAGCCGCCGGATGGAAGACAGACAGGCGACTGTGGTATGACACCATGGCAATTTCATACCACAAGGGAGAGGGCTTTACGAATCCTGAATGATGAAGTTGCAATTAAACTCTATTAAAATCAGGAAAATGGTAAACAAATCAAACTGACTCCTCACCATTTCCAGGGCACTAATTACAAGCGAACAATCGCAGCCGCAGAGATCCAGAGAATCCAGAGAGATTCTTTCTGGGCACAAGCAGAGGTATGGAGTGAATGAGTTTTTACATTTCTTTTTCATTGTTGTGTATTATTCTTTACACAGTTGAAATTATCAATTATGAATGTTATGGTGTGTGTGTTTATACACTACCAGTCAAAAGTTTGGAATCGGTAAGATTTTTAATGTTTTAATGATTTTTAAAGTTTCGTCTGCTCACCAAGGCCGCATTTATTTAATTAAAAATACAGTAAAAACAGTAATATTGTGAAATATTATTACAATTTAAAATAACTGTTTTCTGTTTGAATATATTTTATAAAGTAATTTATTCCTGTGATCAAAGCTGAATTTTCAGCATCATTACTCCAGTCTTCAGTGTCACATGATCCTTCAGAAATCATTCTAATATGCTGATTTGCTGCTCAAGAAACATTTATGATTATTATCAATGTTGAAAACAGTTGTGTACTTTTTTTTCAGGATTCCTTGATGAATAGAAAGTTCAAAAGAACAGCATTTATCTGAAATACAAAGCTTTTGTAACATTATACACTGCTGTTCAAAAGTTTGGGGTCAGGAAGAATTTTTATTTTTTTGAAAAGAAATTAAAGAAATTAATACTTTTATTCAGCAAGGATGCATTAAATCGATCAAAAGTGACAATAAAGACATTTATAATGTTACAAAAGATTATATTTCAAATAAATGCTGTTCTTTTGAACTTTCTATTCATCAAAGAAAAAAAAATATTGTACACAAATATTTTGTACAATTGTACACAATTAATGTTTCTTGAGCAGCAAATCAGCATATTAGAATGATTTCTGAAGGATCATGTGACACTGAAGACTGGAGTAATGATGCTGAAAATTCAGCTTTGATCACAGGAATAAATTACTTTATAAAATATATTCAAACAGAAAACAGTTATTTTAAATTGTAATAATATTTCACAATATTACTGTTTTTACTGTATTTTTAATTAAATAAATGCAGCCTTGGTGAGCAGACGAAACTTCTTTTAAAAACATTAAAAATCTTACCGATTCCAAACTTTTGACTGGTAGTGTATATATATACATAAACAAAAATTAACCAATACTCCAATACTGAAAAAAATTACCAATACTCCTCAAAAATAAATATTTTTAAAGGGTTTGTTCACCCAAAAATGAAAATTCTGTCATTAATTACTCTGTCTCATGTCATTCCAAACCCATACGACTTTCGTTCATTTTAGGAACACACAAATAAAGATCTTTTTGATGAAATCTGAGCTTTCTGTCCCTCTGTGGACAGCTACACAACTACCATTTCCAAGCCCCAGAAAGGTAGTAAAGACATCATTAAAGTAATCCATGTGACCCAAGTGGTTAAACATCAGTTGTATACAGTGACACAAGTGCTTTGTTTGCCTTTTACCACTTTATTTACAAAATATTAAACCACGATGCGTGTGCTGTGTTGACACGAGAGCAGACGTTGTTGAGTGAATGCGCATTGTAGATTAATATTTTGTAAATAAAGTGGTAAATTATGGCCTGGTTTCACAAACAGGGTTTAGATTAAGCCAGGATTAAGCCTTAGTTAAATTAGGACATTTAAGTAGCTTTTATAAGCATGCCTTAGAAAAAAACATTATCGGAGTGCATCTTGAGACAAAACAATGGCACTGATTCAGTTAAAACAGCTCAAACGTGCATTTTAGTTTGGGACTAGGCTTAAGCCTTGTCTGTGAAACTGGAGAGAAAGTGTTTTTTGCGCAAAAGGAACAGAAATCTCTCAAATTTAATTAAAAAGATCTTCATCTGTGTTCTGAAGATGAACGCCTAATGTCTTGCGGGTTTGGAACAACATGAGGGTGAGTAATTAATGACAATTTTCATTTTTGGATGAACTAACCCTTTAATAAAATTAAAGATAACTGACAGCTAACTAACTTGTGTAAGCAAATCCAAGGCTTACCCAACTTTTTCTCCAAAAGGTAAAAATTAAATGTTGCACGCAATACAATAACAGACAGAGATCAGGTTCTTACTATATTTTTTTACAGAGAGAAGAGGAGGAAAGGAAAAAGGAGGAACAGCGGAGGGCAGCAGAGGACAGGAGACAGAGAGAGAGAGAACGAATGCTCCAGGAAAAGAAAGATGCGATGGAGAGAGAGAGGAGGTTGAATGAAAAGGAACAGAAAATAAAGGAGCAGAGGTCCGTCAAATATTTTCACACATACATGAACAAAATTCTCAAGGGCCAAAGGTAAACCTTTTTTTTTTTAATAGGAGAATACAGGCCCAAATGGAGGCTGAGGCCCACAAACAAGAGAAATTAAAATGGGTATGAAGACTGTGTTTCTGTTTGTGTGTTTACATGCATATGTTCAATGGTAATCTATATATATATATATATTATATCACAACAGCATCAGGAAAGGGAGCGTGAAGAAGAGGAAATGAGAGCTAGATATTTCCGCTCTGAATCAGAGGAAAAATCTGCAGTGAGTTCTGTCAATCAAACTTAAACCTGCACTAAACCCTCGCTTTAATTTGTGGCCTGTGAATTTCATGGTGTAATCCTGTTTATGACCAGCAGGAGGCAGCAGCTCTAGTGTCTCAGCGTGTTGTAAACCCCAGAGAGTTTTTCAGACAACTGTCCTCCACAAGTGTCCACACAGATTCCAATCCCAGCTCAACAAATCCAGGTAAAGTGTAATACAAAGAGAACTGGCATGTGTTTCCATTGACTTGAACGGCGAGAATGGTTTCGCCACTGGATAACCTGCTCATAAAAAATATATATATTATGTATTACGTTTGAGAACTTATTTTAAAATCCTAACTATTTTTTTTTTTTTTTTGCATTTTTATGCAATCACAAGCAGATTTGATGTAAAGATCAGATGTTTTAAAATAGTTATTGTATTAGCCATTATGAAATGACAAGGAACAATACATTTACTGAATTTATTATCTAATGTTTCTACATACAGTATTTCTACACTACCGTTCAAAAGTTTAAAGTCCATTTTTTTTAAATTGCCAAATTAATACGTTTTTTTATTTATTATGCATTAAATTTGTCAAAAGTAAGTAAAGAATTGTACATTATTGCAAAAGATTAATATATCAAATAAATTAAACTTACTTTTAAAGTTCTTTTAAACTTTCTATACAACAAAGAATCCTAAAATACTGTATCAGGGTTTCCACAAAAAGTTGCACAATTGTTTTTAACATTGATAATAATAAGAAATGTTTCTTGAGAATCAAATTAGCATATTAGAATGATTTCTAAAGAATCATGTGACACTGAAGACTGGCGTACTGATGCTGAAAATTCAGCTTTGCATCACAGGAATAAATACATTTTAAAATATATAAAAATAGAAAACAGTTATTTTAAATTGTAAATACAATTTCACAATATTACAATATTATTTTTAAATAAATAAATAAATAAATGCAGCCTTGGTGAACATCTTCTTTCAAAAACAAAACAATCAAAAATTTATATTAAATTTATATCATGATTAATGCATTGACTAACAAACTAAAACTTAATGTAAAATGTTACTAGTTAGGTACTGTAAATTTATAGTGATTTCATAGTAGTCAATTCACACATTTGATTTGTAAATAAAATGTTTTTTTATATCAGATGTGGCTGTTTAGAAATTCAGCACGACAAAAATAGAAACAGGGTGTTCGGTAACTGAATGTACTGCTTGACATGTTGACAGATTTGTTTTTCATATTTTAGTGCCATTTGTTTGGAAATCTCTTCCTCTTTTTTTGCAGTCAGGAGCCCCTATAAACAACTGCATCGCAGTCAGTCGGACAGTATCTTCAGGTTCAGTGAATCACCTTCTTCTACACCTGCATCCCCTTACAGATCATCAGTGGTATCTCCTTACATTCAGTCGACTACCACTTCGCAGAGCCCACCTCTTTTCACTAACACTGCAGCTTCCTCATTGCAGAATGGTGCAACAGTATCTATCAAAAGCCAGATCCACTCGTCTTCACCTAAGGCATTTGCTGTAACTGCCGCTGACCCTGCGCCACAGCTCCAAACTCAACCATCACCTTCAACTACTGCAACTGAATCTGAAATAGAAACTCCTATTGGTGAAATACTAGATAGTTTGGTCTTTTATCCACCTCCACCAACTGCTGAGGAGCTCAAAACAGATGAATCAGAGATGGTGGATGAGTTTTCTCCACCTCCATCTGGTTTTGAGAATTCACCGGAATTGGCTGTGAACCAGCCTGAGACACTTGTCGACACCCTTATGTCATCTCTTCCTCCATCATGTCTTTTGGTACCTGGGCCCCCTGTCAGACCGCTTCCTGCGCTGCCTGTTGCCCCACGAATGCTGAAAGACCTGGAACCGAAAGGAGATTTTACTGCTCGGGCAATGGTTATATCTACGGTTGAGGAGGAAGATGTGGAGGAAGAGAATGAGGAAAAGGAGATTAAAGATGAGGGGAAAGATGTGCCAGGGAGTGATGGAGAGAGAAGGGGTCAGGAAGAAGGGAAGGGAAGGCAGGAAGAAGAGGAGGAGGAACATGATGGGCTGATTATGGAAAAACATGAAAGTGAAAAAGAATTTAATGGTAAAATGATGGAAAAATGTGAGAGTGGGAAAAAACAAGATGGGAAAATGCTGGATGAAAGTGAGAGTGGAAAAGAACAAGATGGGAAAATGTTGGAAGAATGTGACAGTGGAAAAGAAAAAGATGGGAAAATGTTGGAGGAACATGAGAGTGGAAAAGAAAAAGATGAGAAAATGTTGGAAGAATGCGAGAGTGGAAAAGAAAAAGATGGGAAAATGTTGGAAGAACGTGAGAGTGGAAAAGAACAAGATGGGAAAATGTTGGAAGAACGTGAGAGTGGAAAAGAACAAGATGAGAAAACGTTGGAAGAAGGTCAGAGTGGAAAAGAACAAGAGGGGAAAATGTTGGAAGAACCTGACAACGGAAAAGAAAAAGATGGTAAAATGTTGGAAGAACATGAAAGTGGAAAAGAACAAGATGGTAAAATGTTGAAATGTGTGAGTGGAAAAGAACAAGATGGGAAAATGTTGGAAGAATGTGAGAGTGGAAAAGAAAAAGATGGTAAAATGTTGGAAGAATGTCAGAGTGGAGAAGAACAAGAGGGGAAAATACTGGAAGAATGTGAGAGAGGAAAAGAGCAAGATGGGAAAATGCTGGAAGATTGTGAGAGTGGAAAAGAACTAGATAGGAAAATGTTGGAAGAACATGACAGTGGAAAAAAACAAGATGGGAAAATGTTGGAAGAACGTAAGAGTGGAAAAGAAAAAGATGGGAAAATGTTGGAAGAAGATGAGATTGGAAAAGAAAAAGATGAGAAAATGTTGGAAGAATGTGAGAGTGGAAAAGAACAAGATGGGAAAATTTTGGAAGAACGTGAGAGTGGAAAAGAACAAGATGGGAAAATGTTGGAAGAACGTGAGAGTGGAAAAGAACAAGATGGGAAAATGTTGGAAGAACATGAGAGTGGAAAAGAAAAAGATGGGAAAATGTTGGAATGTGAGAGTGGAAAAGAACAAGATGACAAAATGTTGGAAGAAAGTCAGAGTGGAAAAAAACAAGAGGGGAAAATGTTGGAAGAACCTGACAATGGAAAAGAAAAAGATGGGAAAATGTTGGAAGAACATGAAAGTGGAAAAGAACAAGATGAGAAAATGTTGGAAGAAAGTCAGAGTGGAAAAGAACAAGATGGGAAAATGTTGGAAGAATGTGAGTGTGGAAAAGAACAAGATGGGAAAATGTTGGAAGAACATGAGAGTGGAAAAGAAAAAGATGGGAAAATGTTGGAATGTGAGAGTGGAAAAGAACAAGATGAGAAAATGTTGGAAAAAAATCAGAGTGGAAAAAAACAAGAGGGGAAAATGTTGGAAGAACCTGACAATGGGAAAGAAAAAGATGGGAAAATGTTGGAAGAACATGAAAGTGGAAAAGAACAAGATGGTAAAATGTTGGAAGAAAGTCAGAGTGGAAAAGAACAAGATGGGAAAATATTGGAAGAATGTGAGTGTGGAAAAGAACAAGATGGGAAAATTAGTGAGGAAGAAGAGAGTGAAAGAATACAACATACAAAAATTATGTTAGAATATTATGCGTTAGAAAAAGAGCAAGATAGGGAAATTACAGAAAAACATGAGGAAGATGGGAAAAGTTTGAAAGAATGTGAGAATGAAAAAATGATGGAAGAACATGAGCAAGATGGAAAAATTGTGGATGTATTTGACAATGAAAATGAACAAGATAGGAAAAAAATGGAAGTATTTGAAACTGAAAAAATGCAATATGAGAAAAAGATGGAAGAATGTAGGCAAGAAAATGAGCAAGACAGGAAAAGTACAGAAATATGTGAGGAAGAACATGAGAGTGAACAGAAACAAGGTGGGGAAATTGATAGAAAAATAATGGAAGAACATGAAAGCAAAGAAAAACAAGATAGGAAAATTGTTGATGCATTTGACAGTGAAAAAGAACAATATGGGACAAGCATGGAAGTATCTGAGACTGAAAAAATACAATATGTGAAAAGTATGGAAAAATGTGGGCAAGAAAATGCGCAAGATGGAAAAATTGTAGAAAAACGTGAAAAAGAACAAGATGGGAAAATTGTAGTAAAACATGAAGATGGGAAAAGTCCGGAAGAACACAAGAGTGAAAAAATGCAGGACTGGAAAATGATAGAGGACTGTGAGAGTGAAAAAATACAAGACGGAGACATCATAGATGAACATGAAAGTGGCAAAGAAGAAGATGGGGGAATTTTGGAAAATGAGCAAAATGGAAAAATTGTAGAAAAATGTGAGGAAGAACATGAGAGTGAAAAAGAGCAAGATATGAAAATTATACAAACACATGACTGTGAAGAACAAGATGGTAGAAGGTCAGAAGAACAGGACTGGGAAATTATGGAAGAGCTTGAGAGTGAAAAAATACAAAATGCAAAAATGAAGTTAGAATATATGGGAGAAAAAGAGCAAGATTGTAAAATTGGGGAAAGGCATGAAGATGAAAAAAGTCTGGAAGAACACAAGAGTGAAAAAGAACAGGATTGGAAAATGACAGAAGACTATGAGAGTGAAAAAATTCAATATGGGAACATCATGGAAGAACATGAAAGTGAAAAAGGACAAGATGGGATGACGGAAAACCAACAGATCCAAGACAATGAGCGAATGTCATGTGAGGATGTAGACAGAACAGTGAATGTTACTGCGCTCAGGAAGGACAAATCATATACAGAGATTATAAAGAGGGATGAGGCTACAGAAGAAGGTGTTGAACAGGTGAAGATTGATAAAGGAAATGAGAAGGAAGAGATGAACACAACTTTAATCCAGACCGAAGAATCCAGTGCTGATACACTTTTCTCCCAGCATTCACCACTCGTCCCAGAATCCCATGCCACAGAGCCATCTCAATACAATGACACATCTACTCCTGAAAGTATTTCAACCACTCAAGATAAAAATGAGCCACAGACAAGCTCCTCACACCCAATAAACTTACCAACTATTCAGGTTGAGTCAGATCTTTCCAACCTGAGCAATCAAAGAGATTCAGATGACATGAAAGAGAAGACATCTGAATCTGTTGACTCTCACGCTTCCTCCAAAAACAGCCCAGACGCCCCCGCTGAACAGGGTCTTAATACAGAAACACATGTTACAGTGAAGGATGAACAGACTGATGCAGAAATGCTTAAAGAGGTTAAAATTTTGGACGGCAGCAATGATTTGGCTGAAGGGATCAATGCTGAGTGCAAGACATCACCTATATCTGAGAATCAAGCCAGGATTGGACAGCCAGATGAGAGTCTGTGTCATTTCCTCCAAGACCCAGGTAATGATAATGGTGGACTAGATAGATAGTTCTTAAACCACCATCTTAAAGGGTTAGTTCACCCCAAAATGAAAATTCTGTCATTAATTACTCACCCTCATGTCGTTCCACACCTGTAAGACCTTCGTTCATCTTCAGAACACAAATTAAGATATTTTTGATGAAATCCGATGGCTCAGTGAGGCCTGCATTGTCAGCAAGATAATTAACACTTTCAATGCCCAGAAAGCTACTAAAGACATATTTAAAACAGTTCATGTGACTACAGTGGTTCAACCTTAATATTATGAAGCGATGAGAATACTTTTTGTGTGGAAAAAAAAAACAAAATAGCGACTTTATTCAACAAATATCTAGTGATGGCCGATTTCAAAACACTGTTTCATGAAGCTTTGAAGTTTTATGTATCTTTTGTTTTGAATCAGTGGTTCGGAGCGTGTATCAAACTGCCAACGTCACGTGACTTCAGTAAACGAGGCTTCGTTACTTCATAAGAGTTTAGAAATTTCAATGATTCACCACTGGGGGTGACTTTGGCAATTTGATACACGCTCGAACCACAGATTCGCTATTTTGTTTTTTTTGGCACAAAAATTATTCTCATCACTTCATAACATTAAGGTTGAACCACTGTAGTCACATGAACTGTTTTAAATACGTCTTTAGTAGCTTTCTGGGCATCTGAAAGTGTTAATTATCTTGCTGTCAATGCAGGCCTCACTGAGCCATCGGATTTTATCAAAAATATTTTAATTTGTGTGATGAACGAAGATGAACAAAGGTATATCAAGCTATGTATATCACCAAACTATGCACAGGCCAAACACAAAACAATTCAATGTAAAAATAAATAAATAAATAAATAAATAAAAAGAAAATTATTATTGATGTCTTAAGAAATGTACATTACTGTTGAAAAGTCTGGGGTCAGTAAGACTTTTTTAACACTTTTATTTAAGGACAGTTGATGAAAAGTGACAGTAAAGACATTTACAACATCATGTGAGATTTGTTTTCATAGTCCTGAAAACAATGTTTTCACAAAAAATACTAAGGAACTGTTCAGCATTGATAATAATAAAAATGTTCTTAAGCACCAAAACAGTATATTAGAATGATTTCTGAAGGATCATGTGAAACTGAAGACTGAAATTTGTTTTTGACAGCCAATATTGATATAAATGATCATCGTTTTGAAAAGAAAGTTAAAAAACTGATAAAACTTAGACTTTGCTTTTTACTTTAGTGCATTAAACTCAAAATGTTCTTCTGAGCCAAAGTGTTTTTTAACTAGGATGCCTAAAATTTTTCTCCCAAATATGAGAAATATGAGGATGTTTTGTGACAGTTTTTATTAGAGTTAGAGTTAGAGTTAGTTGACATGCAGTTGCAGAGTTACTCAGTAGAATGCGTCTAAAGTGGACCATCGAAATAAAGTATAACCTTTTTTTTTTGTAACTTTGCAGATACTGCAGTGGACCTAAAGCATTGTATTACTCATCAGCTGGATCCGACCAATGACTTGAGTGATGGTGAAGAGGGAGAGGAGGCTATATCACTCATATTTAGAGACATAGATGTGGAGCAGAACTTAAAATGTGATTCAGATCCTGATCAAGAGAATGAAGACATAAAACACCCATTTCTACAGAAATATAAAACCATCACAAAAACACCCACTGACATGAAGAATGAAAAGACAGCTGATGAAAAATGAGGAACATGGGAGATAATTGGTAGGTGTGAACTGTTATCTCAGAACAGATCATTCCATTATAGAATGCAATGTTTCTGGTTTTGACTGGCATTAATTATTAAACCTCAAGGAGTGGAAGGTAATTCAGGGTTAATTGCAGATTTGTTGTCGTAATTTTACCTCAGGTAGGTTGCTTTTTTCTAAGTCTCACATGTGAAATCGTAGAATGCGATATAACAACTATACATAATAACCCCAATTTAGAGATTTAGAGAAAACCTCATCATGACAATTATATTAGTAAATCTCAAAAGTGCTCTTGCTAGAAGGAAATATTACACTATAATTTTCTGCCAAGGTCGACTTAGTATAAACTCCTCAACCTTAAATTAATCTCTTATCAAAAGAACAGAAAAAGTAAACTTTTGCTTTGACCCATGCACAGCAAAGCATTCTGGGATAGATAAGTCAGACAGATAGGAGACGGGTTATCAAGTACACTGAGTGCAAATGCTTTAACTGTGACATCAGTGTCCTTACCTCTCTTCACATCTACATTCTCCTGACAAAAATATTAGATACTGCGTACAAAAAACATATCAGTTATACATCATTCTTGGAAGTTTTTTTCTAAAATATTTTAGTTCGTCGTTCGTCTGACATTTTTAAAATATTAGCAACTGCTTGTTTCAGAATGTTCCGAAAACATTCAAAAGTAACATTCCCATAATGTTTACAAACTGAATGATTCCTTTCTGTTGTGCACATAACCATCAGAAATATTTTTTTATAACTTAATATGAACGTTCTCAGCTGGGTACATATTGCATCAAGCTTATTTTAGAGTTTAGTGTGCTTTTATGTGTGTTAGCTTTATAATGCTATTCTAAATGCTGAGAAATGCACTTTTAGCAGATCGATGCATTTAAAATTGATGTTAACAGTTTACAATAAGGTCTTATTAGTTAACGTTAGTTAATGCATTAACTAACATAAACCTTTATTAATATTAGTTAATAAAAATGTTCATGTTCATGTTAGTTCACATTGCATTAACTAGTGTTAACAGATACAACTTTTGATGTTATAAATGCATTTGTAAATGTTGAGATTAACATTAGCTTATATTAATAAATGCTCTAAAAGCATTGCTCATTGTTAGTTCATGTTAACCAATGTAGTTAACTAATATTAACAAATGAAACCTTATTGTAAGTGTTACCGAATTTACAATCTTTCTCTAACAGGAAAATATCCTGAAAATGTTAATGAGTCTTTCTGCAACTACACAGATTTATTTGTTTGTTTGTCTGTCCCATCAAATGCTCACTAGAATAAGAATGTCATAAATAACAGGATTAATGTAATCCAACATCCTTAACTTTTTATAGTTATATAAATAACACTAAATGACAACAGCAGAAAAATAATGTTTTTGCACTAATGTTTTGAGATCATTATTAAAGACACTTAGAACAAACCAATAGCGCCTATAAAATTAGATGCAGAATTATTTTTTATAGTCTTAATAAAATTATTTTTCTAAACTTGGGCTATTGTTGTTTACTTTCAATATTTCTTAATTTAAAATGTAATTTAAATTTTAAAATATTTTTGTTAAAAAATATATATATCTACATTCGGACTGATTGGTTGGTTTTCCCGTGGAATTGGGCTACTTTTACACTGTTGCTGCGGGTTGTTTATAATATCCGCAGGTTGAAGTGACCCCAAATAAAATCATATTTAGCCCCTGGGATGTGAATTTTACCAGGGAACCCCGCCACTTGTTTTGCCTGTAGCTTGAAGCACATTCCGACTCATTTAACCAGCACGGGTCATATAACCTGTGTGGCGTGCCTTAGTATAGTTTTACACATCAGTCCAGTCTATTCTGTAACGTTTGTGATGCGGAGAGTCTGTTTTTTTTGCACATTAATCTGACAATAAATGTAGCACACCCAGTTTTTTGATGCACACCCAGAGTCTCTTTTCTGGCTAAGGTAGTGGAAAAAACGTTACTGGAGGAACATTTGTCCATAACACAATTTGTCCAACATTGAGAGAACCTTGCAAGAACATTAGTCAAAGCTGTAAGAACGTTATCTGTTAGCTTGGTAGACCAATATGGAATCCCAAACATGCCAATATTAAAAATAAATAAATACATAAATAAATGTACAAAGAAATGAAAAAAAAGAGCAAAAATAAATAAATATACACAGAAAAGCAAAAAAACTAAATTAAATAATTATTTATACATTTATTTCCTTATTTATGTATATATTTATTTTTTTCCACATTTATTTATTTATACATTTATTTATTTCGATTTTTATTTATTTCCACAATTATTTATGTATTTATTTCCATATTTGTTCATTTCCACATTTATTCATTTCTACATTTCTTTATTTCTACATTTCTTTATTTTTACATTTATGTATTTTTACATTTCTTTGTCCGTAGGGTAATGAGGAGGGCGTGGTTTACCTCAGACATAGCAATCGAGCTCAGAGTAGGCGAGGGCGAAGCGTTGAGGCCACAGCCTTGTGGTGTGGCTGAAATACAAGAAGTGTAGCCTACTGACGAGCCTGTGATACTGGGATGAATGACTTGGATGGGCAATATGGCCAAAATCTTATATTATGGGTTAAGTCATATAATATCACCCTGACTGTACTGTGTGACATGGATAGGCTACTCTTTATTCCGGACATGGCCGTAGAACATCGTCTGGTCTGGATTTGTAAAATGTCCTGGGCTGGCAAACATGAACATTTATAAATAATTATTTATTTTTGTTTTTTTGCTTTTCTATGTATATTTACTTATTTATTTTTGCTTTTTTACATTTCTTTGTATATTTATTTATTTTTAATATTGGCAGGTTTGGGATTCCATAGACCAAGACCGTAACCATGTCTTGAACATTGGGGTATTTCATTTAAAAAATATGCACACATTCACTCTTGTTTGTATGTCTAATATGTCACAAATGTAAAAAAAAAAACCCAAAAACAAAAAAACATCTCGTCACATTCAGTTATGAATGACATTTAAATAATAGCATATTTTCAATTAAAAATGGAGAAATTCCAAAAGTTGAGTAGTTTGCATCATTCTATGTTACCGTGGGTCGTTAAACAATTTGGCAATTTCCAAATGGGCCCCATTGTTCCAAACAGGTATATCTGGATATCTTTGTTTTTCTCTGTGCATACATAAATTGCTTACCAAAATGCCAATCATAACTATTAAAGGTTATTCAAACCATGATTACCTACATTGCAAACAGTCTCAGACTAGAGAAAGACGTTACCATTGTGTCATGTGCAGTGGGCCACACCTCTGGCTGCTATGAGACCTGGACGAGATCCATGTTTGCATTCAAATCATTGCTGCTTTCGAAATTATTCTGAAAATAAGAACATTCCCATCAATAATGCTGCCAGAAAAGAATGTCTAGTGCAAACAAACAATAACACTATAGACACTACAGATTTATCATGGAAATGAAATGTTAGTTGACTAGTATCGGTTAGCAGTGAATGAAAAGTTATATTGTTGTAACAACGTGAAACTGTTGTTAAATCTACAGTGCAAACCAGGATTATTATTAAACGAATCTAAAAAAACATTTTTGTTACCTGACATAAACATTTAGCTACTGGAAAAAAATAAAAAATACAATTTTATATATATATATATATATATATATATATATATATTCTTTAATAATTGAAGAATTGTTTCTTGAGCACCAAATTTCTGAAGTATCATGTGACACTAAAGACTGGAGTAATGATGCTGACAATTCAGCTCTGCCATTACAGAAAAAAATTAAAAGTTATTGTGTTCGATCAATAGTGAATTCAAAATCATTGTTATCATTCGCAATTACAAATAACATAAAGAACATGTTGTTTAATAATATTCGGAAAAAAATGTGCATGCATCACAGATTTTGTTAGTTGTGTATTTTGTACTTTGATTTATATCAGTTTTGCTAAAGAAGATGAAAGATTTATGGTAACTAATGCATATGCTCTTCCAGCTTCAGCCCTAAACTTGAATTGTAACATTCTTCCTAGAATGCCAGTAACAGGAAAGTCATTGTCAAATGTATAAATGAAATGGCCTTACATAACAACCAGTCCTTTTAGTTAATTCAAGGACATTTACTGGCAATTCCTAAAATTTAACTTGCCATACAGTATGTAAATTTTTTTTTTCTTTTAACCATAGCTGAGGTAGTATTATTAAAACAGACAGTTCCACTTCACAATCTGAATGAGCCACCTGCAAATATGACATATGTACAGTACATCAGTCACACGTCAATTGAATTAATATTCATTAATTAATATTAATGTGCCAAGTTGTTTGGCAACCATACACAGGTGAACAAACTGCTTAGATTAAGAAATATTTCTTGTAATTATTATTATTCATATATTAATGCTGTCTAATACTCTATTAAGACATTACATACAACATGCTATGTTCACTATAATTCAAAAGTTTTTTCATTATCATGGATGCATTCAACTGAACAAAAGTGACAGTAAAGACATTTATATTGTTACAAAAAATAGTTATAATAATGCTTTTCTTTTGAATTTTGTTTTCCTGCAAAGATTCCAGAAAGGAAAAAATATATCAGTTTCAACAAAAATATTTAGCAGACAATAATTGATAATGATAAGAAATGTTTATTTAGCAGCAAATTAGCATATTAGAATGATTTCTGAAGGATCATGTGACACTGAAGACTGGAGTATTGATGCTGAAAATTCAGCTTTGCATCACAGGAATAAATTGCATTTCAAAATATATTCAAATAGAAATTCAAATAGTCATTTTACAACAGTCAACAGTCGTTTTACAGCCTTGGTGAACATAAGAGACTTGGAAAAACACTAAAAAACAGCTAATATAGATATAAATGATCAATGTTTTAAAAAGAAAGATAAAAAAATGATAACAAAACAAAGACATTCCTTTTTACTTAGTGCATTAAACTCAAAAAAATGTGTTACTAAATCAAATAGAGTTTTCATTAGGATGCAGTTTTCTCCCAAATATGAGAAATATGAGGATGTATTATGACGGATACCATTTTAGACAGGCTCATCATCTCTTATATAACGATGCTACACGTGTACTGCATTAAACTCAAAAAAATGTGTTACTAAATCAAATAGAGTTTTCACTAGGATGCAGTTTTCTCCCAAATATGAGAAATATGAGGATGTATTATGACGGATACCATTTTAGACAGGCTCATCATCTCTTATATAACGATGCTACACGTGTACTGCATTAAACTCAAAAAAATGTGTTACTAAATCAAATAGAGTTTTCACTAGGATGCAGTTTTCTCCCAAATATGAGAAATATGAGGATGTATTATGACGGATACCATTTTAGACAGGCTCATCATCTCTTATATAACGATGCTACACGTGTACTGCATTAAACTCAAAAAATGTGTTACTAAATCAAATAGATTTTTCATTAGGATGCAGTTTTCTCCCAAATATGAGAAATATGAGGATGTATTATGACGGATACCATTTTAGACAGGCTCATCATCTCTTATATAACGATGCTACACGTGTACTGCATTAAACTCAAAAAATGTGTTACTAAATCAAATAGATTTTTCACTAGGATGCAGTTTTCTCCCAAATATGAGAAATATGAGGATGTATTATGACGGATACCATTTTAGACAGGTTCATCATCTCTTATATAACGATGCTACACGTGTACTGCATTAAACTCAAAAAATGTGTTACTAAATCAAATAGATTTTTCACTAGGATGCAGTTTTCTCCCAAATATGAGAAATATGAGGATGTTTTGTGACGGATACCATTTTAGACAGGCTCATCATCTCTTATATAATGATGCTACATGTGACACAATAACGCAAATGAAAATAATGGACCTAAAACATTGTACAATCTACTCATCAGCTGGATCCGACCAATGAGGTGAGTGATGCTGAAGATGTTGAAAATTCAGCTTTGCATCACAAGAATAAATTACATTTCAAAATATATTACAAAATGAAACAATTATTTTAAATTGTAAATATATTTCACAAAATTGCTTTTTTTTTTTTTTTTTTTTTTACTGTAAGTTTGATTAAAAAAATGCAGCCTTAGTGTACATAAGAGACTTAAAAAAACATTCAAATATCTTAACTTTTCAACTGTAGTGTATATTCATAAATGAGCCCAAAAAGTCGTTACTTGCAGTACAAAGACTCAGTGACACCATATGAAAAAAGCATGTGTATTCCTGGAACAATGAGCCCTCTGACATATGGGAAATTTTCTTGACAAACAAGTTTATAAGCTTTTTCTGTGATTCTATTAATTCCATAATGCACATTGACAGATCGATGTATTGTATTTCCACTTTTCCATCATCAGTCTTGAGATGTTTGTTTCTTATTCTTTAACTTGTGCTGTAATTTAATCCAATGTGGGTGAAAACAACAACATATTTTTCATTTGGTTCAACGTCCACCGAGTCATTTATCATTTTTGCATCTGATCATTGTTCTCTCCTTCTCATTCATGCAGGAAATACCATGTGAACTGTGTACCAATCATAAAGGAGACTGTTTAGAGAACCGATAGATGACCAACAGACGTTTCTCTCAGCCAATCACTGGAGGCCTGGAGATTTACTCACAATTATTTTCTTATGTGCACAATACTGCAATATATTGTATGTAAGTAGCACGTGTTCAGAACTGTGTCCACAAATGCACTTGATATACAATGGGGTCCAAAAGTCTGAGACCAGTTTTAAAAATGAAAATTCTCTCATCATTTACTCACCCTCATGCCTTCCCTGATGTATATGACTTTATTTCTTCAGATACCATAAACTAGGGCTGCACGATAACGAGAAAAATGATAATCACGATTATTTTGCACACAATTTTAATCACGATTATTCTGTTAGTTAAGAACTTTTATTTAACTTCAGTATTTTGATTGCTTTTTACAGCCATATGAAAAAAAAAAAAAAACATAAACAGAACATAAATACTGTAAGTCACTGTATTGAATTTTTTTTTTAACTCAGGTAAAAATGAAAGTGGCCCTCTTTTACATGCCAAATGGAAATAAAATTAAATTAAAATAAAACTCCAATGTGAAAAACTAATTATTCTGTTTTTTTTTCTATCCTACGATAGGCCTGCATGTATGTATTTGTGCATACATGTTACAGGTTTTTGGCTAGAAACACAAGTCTGTCAACATGATCTGGCTTTAGCAAGTAACAACACTCCCCCCGACACTGAAAGCTCTCTCTGAAGGAGAACTTGTGGCTGGTATGCACAAGTATTTCTTTGCTACTTTTGAAAGCCCTGGGTAGACCTTTTCATTTTCCTTCCACCATTTTAGTGGGTTCCCCTCACTATCCAGGTTGCATGACTGTAAGTAAGTCTGCAGCTCACAAGCTACACTTTTGGTTGTTAGGTGGCAAGGCTTGTTCAACAGTTTTAAAGTAGATTCCTATCGTCATATTTTTCTTTCCTGGTTGTTAGGTGGCAAGGCTTGTTCAACAGTTTTAAAGTAGCTTCCTAACGTCATATTTTTCTTTGGAGCACATCCAGCTTCAGCATCCTCCTCAGGGTTTTCTTCTGGTGGTTCTGGGGGAGGCATCTACACACATAAAAAGAGACAATAAAAACAAATTTAGGAGTCTCAAATTACTATATAGATCACAGTGGTTTTTTTTTTTTATTATTACCGTCGCTGCCACAGGCTTCATATCGGATTTCAGTCTGGCTTGTATTGATGTTTTGTTCTCTTCAGCGGTGTAACTCATCTTAAAACGTGGATCTACAGTAAATGCCATGTCCAACAGGGCCTGGATTTGTGGGTCACTATATTTTTCATTTAGGTACTCCAAGATTCTAGACTTTATTGCTCTTGACAGGTCAGTATCATCATCCTTAACTTTCAAAACTGATGAGTTGAAAAGATGAAGAACTGGCTTTACAAATGAAACACTGACGTACTTCTCACCAGACAGTGCATCTGTAAACTCAACTAGAGGCTGCAGGGATTTGTTGATCGCCTCTAGCACGTCCATGTCCTGCCATGTTGGGATAAAATGCCGGGACTTCTTGTGAGAGGACAGGACATGAGCAATGTCCTTCTGCTGCTCAATGACTCTCTCTATCATGGCCTGACGTGATCCCCACGTAGTGGGTTTTCATTGAGTGTTCAGGGAGCTTCAGCTCCTTTTGTGCTGCTAAAAACTCCCTCTTATGCTTCCAGCTGTAGGAAACGGTGCTCACCAGCTTTTTGCAGAGGCCCACAGCCCGCTCAATTCTTGGATCCTTCATAGCATTCTCTGCAGGAAAAACAATTTTTTTAAATGTTTACAAATTATGTTCAGCTACATTAGACTATTTATCAGTTTTAACACTGATTTTTTCTAAATTCTGCTGGAATTAACATATGTTCACATATAGTATTGTATGACCAGCCAAATATTGCTCGATTTATCTTGAACTTTTAAATCTATGTTATTGGACTATTTGGCAGAATATGCAGAATATACTGTATAATGCTAGGTGTCCCTGTAATATCTGAAAACTTACAAAGTGCATCTTTAAAATGTGCAAAATGGTTACACTATATTAGGGAAAAATGTTAAAACAACTCACCAATAGCTAAATGAAGTCTATGTCCAAAGCAATGTAGTCTCGTCCAGTTATTCAGAGATGCTGCCCTGATCATATTAGCTGCGTTGTCCGTTGTAATGCAGACGAGTCTTTCCTCAAGCAAAACCCATGCAGAAATCGCTTCTTTGAGGCCCGTTGCAATTCATTCCGCTGTATGGTCTTGTGGGAAAAACGTTTGCAAAAGCTTGCTTTTCATTTCAAACTCGCTGTCAATAAAATGAACAGTCAAGCTCAGATACGGCTCCGCAGTTCTACTTGACTACAAGTCGGTTGTGGCAGCAAAATATTCAGCACTGCGAATTTCTCTTTCTATTTCCAAGCGGCATTTCGCATACAGCCCAGGCAGAGCAACGTTAGGAAAATAGTCACGTGAGGGTATGCTGTATCTTTTGTCAAGTGTGGCAATCATTTTTTTAAACCCTTCATTGCTTACAGTGTTTATTGGACACATATCCTTGGCTAAATGAAACGTTATCACCTCTGTTATTTCCGTGTGTCTTTGCGAGGAAGGCGAATATGGTATTGCGTTGAGAAATGTCCCCGTTATTGTTGTCTGTGTTGTGGAAGGCTGGGGATTTTTTTTTTTGTTGCAGCTTTTTGTACGGCACAGGAGCACAGTTTGCATAGGACTTGTACCTGATTAACGTCACTTTCACTGAACCCGAAATACTTCCAAACAATGGAGTATGACCCCTTTTTGGGAACTAACGAACGCACTTCTTCACCTTCCCCTTGTTGCTCTGCCATTATGTTTGTTTAAGCTGAATGACTGTAAGCTTATCGCCTGATGCCAACTTCTGCTACGCCATGAAAGCATGCTTGAAATCTAAACAAATCATCCGTACACTCTCAACCCATAAGAAAAACGAACAATTTGAAACCTTACAACAATGTTTGTTTTGAGCTTAGTATTTAAACAATGATATCGCAACAATTATGGGTAATTAATCGTGGGAGACAGGTATCGTTAACACAAACGAAAAACCGCCACTCCTCACATGAGCTTCACAACACACTTATGTCACGTCATAGTGTCCCTCTTGTGAACGCTTGTATAACAGTAGACCAGAAGCAATGATTTATTGTATAAAAAAATCTTACACACACCTATCATTTCACTTCAAAAGTCATTGTTTCATCTACTGGGGTCATATAGGTTACCGACACGATCGCTGTATGTGGTTTTTCACGTGTCAAAGGAGTGGAAACCATTCAATGCCATTATATGGACTCGCAAAGATGGATTATTTGCCTAAAAATCTTCATTTGTGTTTATTTGAAGACAGAAAGTCATACATCAGGGATGGCATGAGGGTGAGTAAATGAGAGAATTTTCATTTTCATAGACTGTTAGTTGGCTGTTAGGTTAGGTGTTAGTGTTTGTGTTAGTAGAATAAGTTAACATGTAGTTGCAAAGTTGCTTATAGTCAGTAGAATGTCTGTTGATGGAGCATCAACATAAAGTGTTAGCAGATATTAAGCAGACAATCTACTAATACTCTCATGAGAGGTAGTTGACATGTAGTTGCAAAGTTAGAATGTCTAAAGTGGACTATCAAATACGATTTTTAAAATAATCGTTTAACAGCGGAATACGCGGTGAAAAACTACATTATCCATGATGCTATACAGAAAATTCCACAAAAAGCAAAATGCGCCAAAAGCGCACTTTAGCTTCGACTACTCCCATTACATAATCAAGTCGATCTCCCTAAGATATCAAAATACTTAAACATTTGTCTGTATGTGATTCTTGTAGCTGGTTGGCTTGGATTGGGGCTTATAATGCTTTAATGAAGACTTTTTTTTTAAATCCCTATAGGAAAAATTAAATACTTGGAACCTATGCTGCTGAAAAAGTGTGAGGGCGCTGTTGAGCTCTACTGAAGCAAAGGGACATACCAAATAGCTTACTAGCTTGCTAATATGAATTTTAACTGAAAAAGTGCACTACATTAGAAAAGAAAAGAAGTGGACTTTCGGACCCCACTGTAGGTTATGTACAGTTACAGAGCATATATTTGTATTTGTTATAAATTTTTCCTCTTAATGAACTATAAATGTTGTTAATGGTTCTTGAATTTTACTTACTTTCCAATAAAGATTTCTCTGCAACCATTCTTTCTCAGAACAAGGCGTCCAAATATGTTGTGTCAGGCAATAGAGGGTATGCACGTGACGTCACCGTCGACCGTTGTGACCGCGGTTACGCCCACTGAGTGGCAAAAAGTGGCTGCGTTGGTTTTCAGCGCAAATGCTACACAAAACACATCCAAAATGAAAAAGAGCTTTGCGATTGACTGTACAAATAGATTTGACAAGAAATCTGAGGTATATTTTTACCGACTGCCGAAAGCTACAGAAAAAGGAAGCAAACTGATCGCTGCAATTCACACAAGCAACTGGACTGCAGGCAGAGAAACGTGGATTTGCATCATTTTGTGTCGAAATGTTGGATTTTGGGGTAAAATCATACCCTATATATTGTATTGTTATATATTGTGTTGACAACTAATCAATAAAATATTTATCATCTTACATTCTGCATAATTGGGTGTTTTTAAATAAACACTGACAAAAAAAAATTATACAGTTTTTAGGACTGGATGATATGACGATACAGTTGCAAGAAAAAGTATGTGAACCACTTGCAGAATCTGTGAAAATGTTAATAATTTTAACAAAATAAGGGAGATAATACAAAATGCATGTTATTTTTTATTTAGTACTGTCCTGAGTAAGATATTTTACATAAAAGATGTTTACATATAATCCACAAGACAAAAAAAATAGCTGAATTTATTAAAATAACCCCATTCACAAGTATGTGAACCATTGATTCTTAATACTGTGTGTGGTTACCTGGATGATCTACGACGTTTTTTTGTTTTGTGATGGTTGTTCAAGAGTCCCTTGTTTGTCCTGAGCAGTTAAACTGAGCTCTGTTCTTCAGAAAAAATCTCCAGGTCCTGCAGATTCTTCAGTTTTCCAGCATTTTTTGCATCTTTGAACCCTTTACAGCAGTGACTGAATGATTTTGAGATCCGTCTTTTCACACTGAGGACAACTGAGGGACTCAAACACAACTTTTAAAAAAGGTTCAAACATTCACTGATGCTCCAGAAAAAAACATGATGCATTAATAGATGGGGGGGTGAAAACATTTGGAATTTGAAGATCAAGGTAAATTGTGTTTAATTTGTCTTCCGGGAAACATGCAAGTATCTTCTGTTGCTTCCGAAGGGCAGTACTAAATGAAAAAAAAAAATGATATTCAAGCGAAATAAGAAAAATTTGGACCTCTTCATCCTGTTCAAAAGTTTTCACCCCCCGACTCTTAATGCATCGTGTTTCCTTCTGAAGCATCAGTGAATGTTTGAACCTTTTTTAATAGTTGTGTTTGAGTCCCTCAGTTGTCCTCCATATGAAAAGATGGATCTCAAAATCATTCAGTCACTGTTGTAAAGGGTTCAAATATGCAAAAGATGGTGGAAAATTCAGCTATTTTTTTGTCTTATGGATTATATGTAAACATCTTTTATGTAAAATATCTTACTCAGGACAGTACTAAATAAAAAATAACATGCATTTTGTATGATCTCTCTTATTTTGTTAAAATTTTGCACATTTTCACAGATTCTGCAAGTGGTTCACATACTTATTCTTGCAACTGTATATATAACATTGATATGAGTGATCACTCGGATTTAGACTTACCTATATTGTATTTATATAAAGCGTATATAATGTGTTTCCCCGGCGTCGAAATCAGGCACATTTAAATGTCAGGAAACACGATTCCTGGCTGCACGTCAATATCCATGGATTAGGTTTCTTTGACATGTTATAAGGGACACTTTCAAGCCCAACCTTTAATGTAATCGTTTGTTTTACTCGCATTTTCGCAGTTTCCCCTATTAAATCCGGTCAAGCAGCAGGCTCTTTTGCCACTCAGTCCGGCGGGAAAGTGATGTCTATGCATACCCTCTATTCATGTTATTGATCTGATTATATGTTTTTGTATTATATAAATTGTAGATGGATATCTCTTCTCAAAAGAATACAAGAAATGAATCGGTTTTCTGAGTCATTGTGTCAGCTGTTCATATGACTGATACAAGAATTGAATCACTCCAATTAACAAACAGTTTACAGAGCAATAATCAGTGAAAACAAAGATCACTTAGGTATGATATTTTATAAGCAAATATTGCTTTAAAGAGTACTAGAATCCAAAGAAAACTTTCACCACAAGAACTGTAATGTTGATGCAGGTGTAAATGCACCACTGAAATTCTAAAAATTCTTTGGTATTTGTACTTTGAAAACAGATCTTGTTGTAATTCTGTTAATCTGATAATGGCAGTCATGAGAACCTTTCGATAGCATATTTTAAATGCTTTGGACACCTACGTCATTTTCTGAAAAAGAGAGTTATTTGAATCTGGTGACTACTTCAAGGAGGTTGAGGTGGCACATGCATGTCTCATGCATGAATATTAATCTGATTGTGTAAAAAAGTACATAATGTGATCTTTTTAAAAACTGTGTATGTGATGCACTGATCCAGACAAATCATTCACAAGTCAAAACTGACGTAAACAAAAACAATTAGATTAGAAATGTTCAAATAACATTCAATCTGCATAAAGCTATATAATTCTATACCATATCAGTGGATGTATATCAGGGATATATTTGTTTTGTGGTTTCACTAGAACAGGTAGCAAGTCACAGAACAGCAATAAACTGGACCGAGTATCAATAGATGCATGTTGGCATTTGCCACTTGTGATGCCACAAATTATGCTCTACAAAACAATAATAAAAAAATTGGCACCATTAGATTATAAAAAAAAAACCCTTCTTGTCAACTGGACATGCTTCCTCTTGCATACAAAGACAAATTGCCCATCGCAAAAAGTATAAATGTCCCTACAGAAGGATGCATTTCAAGCACAGCACGTGTTTTATGTGCATGATCAATGTGAATTGACCAAAAAAAATCCTGTTGAACAGACAAGGAAAATGTGGAAAATGTGGAAACTGTTGTAAACGTTTTGGAAAATGATGTTGCCAGGAAATAGGTTTTAGATTTACTGCCAATCAATTCATCATCTCACATAGTTGGTAATCAGGATGTCTAAGAAAGAAATGAGGAAATTATGCTCTGCAAATTTTTCAAGCTGACTTTTCTCGCAATGTCCCTTTACATACACGTAAATGTGCTGCAATGCAATCAGCTGCAGTTTAATCTTATATTGATCATTAAAAAAAAAACACTTCACTTTACAATGTCATTGTTACATATGTACTGTAGTAATAACTATAAATTATGCAAAATTACATGCAACTAACTCTAAACCAAACCAAACCCTAATCCTAACCCTATAGTAAGTACATGTAGTTACTTAATATTACTCAGTACTTAAATATATAATTACAGTGTAACAAAGACACCTTAAAATAAAGTGTAACCAAAAACTACTGCTCATTAGATACAGGGGACCAAAAATGAACAGTTTTGAGGGTTAAATTTTATTTTAGTGCCGTAGTTACATTGTAATTACTCAAATAAGTACTATTAATTAACTACATGTACTTACTATAGAGTTACAATAGGGTTAGTTACTTGTAATTATGCATAATTTGTGCCGTAAAATAAAGTGTTACCGTTTTGACTTCTCTGAGACATTTTTGCAATGACTTTTAACCAGCCGCTCTCAAGATGATTTTAGTGGATGTACTGTAGTATTTTGTGATCATTTAAAACCTGTAACAAGCTTATTTCTGTGACATGTTTTGCTTTACAAACATGTACTATATTGTACTATATTTCTCATAATAAATGACTGGTTTCTAATATATCTTTTTAAGTGTGCATTAAGAACAAAATACTTCCTGGAGTCACTGCATCCACTTATAGATTTTCCAGCAGCCGGTGTTTCAATAAGAAAAAAAAAACAGGTTTTTCAAGACAAGAAAATTGTGGTATTATTGTAGCGTATGCCCTTAAAAAGTACTGTAAGTGTGGACAAACACAAAGAAAAAGACACAATTAGTCTGTCCCACTGACAAAACACTGGCAAACAAACATGTCAACACTGTCACACTTCAGATCTCAACATTCTGTTAAGCATCACTACAAATGAATGCTTTTAAACATGACAAATGGACTAATTTTAACACTGTTTTTAGCATGCCATTTCTAGTGCTAGTTGACAACTATGTCTCCTAAGGGTGCTGCGATAGTCAAGACTTACATAATTTCATTCTAAGCTGTCTCTGTGTCTATTTAGTGACATATTTTCCACTCATGTTACTATTAAGGAGGGAAATGGGAGAACAGGTTCTATTTGTGGTGTTGTTTTCTCATTGTCTGGAAATGAGAAAAGAAATCCCAAGTGCCAACTTAAGATGAACCTGCAGACAGCCAGTGAGTAAGTCTAAGTCCACCTAAACCACAAGAAGTTCTCTCCAACAAAACTGTATTGTCTAGCAATAACGCATTACATAAGAACAATTGTTTCTTTCAGTCTATAATGAGATTAAAGGGTTTGTTGACCCAAAAATGAAATTTCTGTCACCCTCATGTTTTTATAAACCCGTAAGACCTTTGTTCATCTTTGGAACACAAATTAAGATATTTTTGATGAAATCCAAGAGTTTTTTTTATCCTCAATAGAAAGCAATGAAATTACCACATTCAAGGGAAAAGAAAAGAAAAAGTAGTACAAACATCATTAAAATAGTCAGCATGAATACAGTGATTCAACCTTAATGTTATGAAGCGACGAGAATACTTTTTGTGTGCCAAAACAAACCACTGTAATCACGTTAATTATTTTAACTATGTCTTTATTACTTTTCTGGACCTTGAATGTGGTAATTTCGTTGTTTTCTATTGAGGATAAAAAAACCTCTCAGATTTCATCAAAAATGTCTTAATTTGTGCTCTGAAGATGAACAAAGGAGTTACGGGTTTGGAACGACATGAGGGTGAGTAATTTCATTTTGGGGTGAACGAACCATTTAAATGGAGAACAAAAGGAGACACTTGCGTATGTCTCATGCCTCTTACGTTTTTCTTCTGAGAAAAAGAACACAGTAATCTCAAACGAGATCTTAAAGCGTTAGTTCACCCAAAAATGAAAACTCACTCATTGACTTTCAAAAAAAAAAAAAACCTTCATTTTCACTTTTTTGAATTTTTATTTCATCTCTTCAATAATGTCTCAAACTATGCTCAAGATTTGTTGCGATACCAAAGTCTGCTATGAAAAGTTAGCAGATTCCAACTTAAGCAAATTCCATTAGCAAATTATGAGCTCAGTATGCATTCCAAATGAATGTTGCCTATTAATACACTTGTGTCTATTTTTATAACTTTACCAACTGTGTTGATATTTAAATGAGCAATGCCTTGGAAAGTGTCTAAAGCTAAATATGAAAAAGCAACATCTGAGCAAAACCAGTGTGATGTATAAAACTGATCAATGGTCATATGAAAAGCATTTTTTTTTACTTTATTTTTACACATTTCTGAGGGCAAAAGTAAATCATTGCAAGTTCAGGTTCTTTTTAAATCTCAGCAAACATATATATATATATATATATATATATATATATAGTATACACACAATTGCGTGCTTTGTATAATGGGTAAACATGCAACTGCCTATCATTATTTTTTACAGTATGGAAAAAAGAACTGCACATCACTGTGGAATGCAATGTCATTCAAGCTTGGATAATGTCAGGGTGGGGAAATCATTTAATCTGGTGTTAAAAAGAAAGCATTATTCGTAAGAAACATAATGGCTAGTTTCTCCTGGGAAGAATAAACCTTGATGACGCACATATTAATGTAATAATCTCAGAGTAATTATCAGTGATATTTATACTCTGAGGTTTTGGCATCTGTCTTCAGAACAGGAAGAACCTGTCCAACCTAACATTCCAAACAGGAAGACGGTTGAATAGAAATCTCAGAGCTAAGAAGCTATTATTTCATTCAAGTGTAGAGAAACGGCATGTAGGCATCTCAGAGCACTTGTGTGAAACAAACTGCTTGTTTAGCTCGCTGAGGGCCGAATACTAAACTTTCTCTGGATTACATTCTTCTCCACTTAGGAGCTATCCAGCAAACCATCATCCCACTGACATAAATCTGAAGAGACACAGGTAAGACAAAGTGGATGACGCTAATTTTGGGTCAAACATAATGGTCACTTAAGGGCAATATTTGTCTATATAATGAAAGTCAGTGGGGTCCAATGTTGTTTTGGACCCCATTGACTTTCATTGCAAGGACAAAAGTAAATCATTGCAAGTTCTGGTTCTTTTTAAATCTCAGCAAACATTATATATATATATATATATATATATATATATATATATATATATATATATATATATATATAGGTTATATATTCCCACAAAATCCCACATGATTGTGACATGAAACTGTTTACATCATGATTAAAGATGAATAGTATTGAGTATAGTGAATGATTATCAGTCACTGTCAGTGTCGGATAAGTGAGTCGTCAATGAGACAAAAAAAAAATTCTTGAGTCAAGTAATTGCTTCCACAGATTTGTTCATGCACATACTTAAAGGGTTGACAATGTTTAGAGCGTATTCATCACACTGGAGGGATCAGAAACAAACACATAAATGATCACAATTTTATAAGTTGAGTTATTTTTAAACATAAAGATTATAAAGCAAGAAAGAAGGCTGTATTTTGGTGGCGTTAAATTTCCATGCTTTCCAAACATGACTTAAGAAATAAGGACAAAACTAAAAATCAAAGAGGAAGGAAATATGAGAAGAAGTGTCTTAAGGGTTGTCAACAAAAAGAGATATTGCCGTCAATCTGCCTTCACGTGCGCGGATAAGCATCGTGTGCGTCAGACATGTTTAGATTAGATAGTCCGTATACAGAGTACATGTGATGACCGTGAAAGATCAAGAACATGTCAAACTTGATTAAGATAATAATCTGTCCACACAAATCTTAGGCTAGTGAAAGTTTTCATTTAGTGATAAAAGAAGAACATTAGATTGATGATGTTAGTATTGATTAACCGTTTAAGCTTAGCAAAGTTAACAGGTTAAGGATGGGTTGAAAAATGTATAGGTTTTTATTGCATAATTTACTCTGTTCAAGAGTAATCTGTATTTGGTCAAATTAATTAGAATAACAATAATGTAATGCATAAGGGATACTGTACATCAAGTTTAATTAAGACTAATTTTAATAAATAAATAGGCCTATTATATCATCATTTCAGGCATTAAAATTAAAATATTTATAATAAATGTTAATAAAATATAGTGAAATATAAGTACAATACATTTTTTTTTTGTCTCATGTTTGTCTATAAATATACACTAAAGTTTGGACACACTGAATTTTTTTTTTATGAAATTAAAAACCTCTTAATCTTAAAGTTTTAATTTTCAAAACTAGCTTCGAAGACATTCAGGCCCGGTTTCAAAGACAGGGCTTAGATTAAGCCAGGATTAATTCTTAGTTCAATTAGGACATTTAAGTAAAAAAAAAAAAACACACACACACACGAAAAACATTACTGGTGTGCATCTTGAGACAAAACACTGTTATATTTTAAGATTTGCCAGTTAAAACAACTCAAACATGCATTTTAGTCTGGGACAAGACTAAAGCCTTGTCTGTGAAACTGAGGGAAAATGTGTCTACTTAAGAATTTGTTTTATTATTATTTTCATTATTATACATTAATTTAATTCGATGATTTAGAGCAGAGAGAAGCAGCCATCAAGTGTCCAGCAGTTATTACATAATTCCCATACTTGTGTGATTTCATAGCTTTGATGACTTTACTATAATTCTAAATTGCGGAATATAATAATAATAAAGAAAAGGTGTGACTGGTAGTGTATCTGGATAAGATTTGACCTTTAAGAACACAGAATGTTCTTATGGTACTATGGTAGCCTATTATCAATATGCTGATACTTTATTTCCAGGTCAGCCAGCATGATGGAACGGGACGGCCTGCAGGAGAGGAGCTCAGAACCGGGAGAGGAGATGACAGAGGAGAGATTCCTCAAAGACCTCTACCTCTTTATGAAACAGAGAGACACACCAATTGAGAGAATACCTCATCTAGGCTTCAAACAGAGTGAGTGAGAGAGACAAGTAGTGAACATATGTCTAAAACAAGCTTATTTCAGAGTATTAAAATCAACATTTTCTTTTCTTTTTCAGTCGATATGTTCCTAATGTACAAGACTGTAAAGGAGCTAGGAGGCTATCAACAGGTAAAAAGACAACTTTAAAAATAAATTACTCCATTTTGGACTTTCTTTAGAATTTCACTAATGTCATTACATGACAGAAAAGTGATTGATTGTTTCCAGGGTTCGCAATGGTTATTTAATTATTGTTTGCTACCTATCAGCATCTTTGTTTGTTTTTGTTTTTTTTAGTAACTAATTGCATACTTCGAATGGTATTAATAACTTCAGATTACTCCCAAGAAAAATGTTTTGTTGACTTTAATGTGCCGGTTATAAATATACACACCTTGTGTGTGTGTGTGATCTCCAGGTTACTACGCAGCAGTTGTGGAAGAAAGTTTACAACATACTTGGAGGAAACCCACGCAGCACCAGTGCAGCCACCTGCACTCGCAGACACTATGAAAAGTAAGCGCATATAACCTTAGGGCCAATATATATTTGTCAGACAGACAATCTGTCGAATTTGAATCATTGTTGATAAACATGCTGAAATGCAATTTGTCACTTTTGGAATGTCTGAGAAGGGATGTGCTATTATCTGGTGACTGTCGGTGTTGGTCTGCGCCTGTCTGTGAAGTGTGAATTGACCTTTAAACAGCAGCTGCTTACATTTTGGTAACTTTAGTTTAGGGTCCAATTCTCACTATTGACTAGTTGCTTATTATCTTGCATATTGGCTGTTTATTAATACCTATAAAGCACATATTAATGCCTTATTCTGCATGACCTTATTCTACATCCCTTAATCCTACTCAACACCTAAACTTTACAACTACTGTACCTTACTAACTATTAATAAGCAGTAATTAGGAGTTTATTGAGGCAAAAGTCATAGTTAATAGTGAGAATTGGACCCAAATCTAAAGTGTGACCTACATTTTTATGTAGTAAAAAATATATTATTAATAATATAATTATTTAAAAACATTTTCCTCTCTTTGTCCAACCAGGCTACTTCTTCCTTATGAGTGTCACCAAAGTGGATATAGGGACGATATTGTCTTCAGGACGCCTCGATCACAAAAGCACTTCCACTCCAGCAGTTACGACTTTGAGCATGAGTACCCCAGGAACAGCAAACGGCCAGATTTCCAACACCTCCCGGCATTCCCTCAGGTATGACATGTTAAAAACTTAATATATTAAAGGATTAGTTCACTTTCAAATGAAAGTTACCCCAAGCTTTACTCACCCTAAAGCCATTCTAGGTGTATATGACTTTCTTCTTTTTGATGAACACAATCGGAGATATATTAATAAACATCCTGACGCATCCGAACTTTATAATGGCAGTGAGCAGGATCGAATATGAGCTGAAGAAAGTGCATCCATCCACATCAATCAATCATAAACGCACTCCACACGGCTCTGGGGGTTAATAAAGGCCGCCTGAAGCGAAGCGATACATTTGTGTAAAAATAAATAAATAAATAAATCCATATTTAACAAGTTATGAAGTATATTCAACTTCCATATTCAAAGTGTAAAACTCTCGCAGTTCAAAAAGCTTATGCTAAGTCCTACGCCTTCCCTATTCAACTTATGTAAAAAGCTTTTTTGTAAGTTCAATACAGAGGGCGGTCTGGCGGAAGCTAGATATTTTACTTCATAACTTGTTAAATATGGATTTTTTTTTACGCAAACGCATCGCTTCACTTCAGAAGGCCTTTATTAACCCCCCCCTGGAGCAGTGTGGAGTATGTTTATGATGGATGGATGTGGATGGAGACACTTTCTTCATCTCTCACTCTTTGATTCCGCTCACTGCCATTTTAAATATCGGATGCATCAGGATTTTTATTAATATATCTCCGATTGTGTTAATCAGAAAGAAGAAAGTCATATACACCTAGGATGGCTTGAGGGTGAGTAAAGCTTGGGGTAATTTTCATTTGAAAGTGAACTAATCCTTTAAACATTTTTAACACAACAACATTCTAGAAATGGAAACAACAAGGTTTTATGAGAGTGTTGAATTAATGAAATGCTACTCTTGTTTATTTTTTCTCTCAAGACCTCTCCGAACATGTTTACTGAGCATCAGAGACCAGTTTTTAACATGCCTTTGAACATCGCTTCATACTTCCCACACGGCAGTGCATCTCTACCCAATTATATCGCTCTTCGAGAATCTGCACTGCCCCACCTCAATCCTTCTCAAGGTGTTCCCCGGACACCTGCCTCATACTTGGGCACATCCTCTGTGGAGGCTCAGATCTGTAAACAGCCACTAGATAGGCTACGCTACCTGGCAAAAGAATTCAAGTCATCAACTGGTTTGGAGGAACCTCTCAACCTCAGTCGGAAAGAAAACAGTCTTGAGACGTTGAGTGACACGCCATCGTCTTTTGCCCCACCTCCCTCTAAAAAGCCCAAATTCCTCAACGAAGCCTCACCTCTTTACCCTCCAAGGGGTTTGACGACCGAAGAAGGTGCAGAACAAGGGGAAACGGTGGATGAAACTTCCTCGGCAGAAGGAAGTGCAGGGACTGTCCGAGCAGGACCGAGCCCAGTGATGGCTGATGTCATTGATCTCACGTCCAATGCCAATCCAGTCCCACGTAGAGCAAGTCCTCCTTCAGTGAATCTATTCAATCGTAGACTGAACTACTCTGAAGCATTCTCTATTAAAGCACGGGAACGAGACCTATACGCGGACTGGTGGAAGGAAGAGTCTTCTGGTGCACCTACATCTAAGTTAGGAGGGATCTTAAACCAAAGTGCCCATGGACACCCACCCGTAGATCCCAACGGCAAAATGGAGATTCAGATTCCTCTAAAGCTTCTACAGGAGCTCATTAGGAGAGGACTGGTTTCCAACCAGGCATTTACGGGAAATGGGCCTGTTTCTCAAAGCCCAACCAAAGCTGAAGCACAACCCGCGCACAAGTTATCCATGCGATCGCACTCAGAAACATCCGAGAGTTCCAACACATATGAGGAGCCAGCCAATTTGAGTCTGAAGAGCCCTTTCAGAAACCTTTCTGATATGATCCCTCGAGATAACGGTATGAAGAAGCTCCAGATGTTTCATGTAAACAGCTATCTCAAGCACTCTCTGGACAGGGATATACACAAGCCCTTTCAACCTAAACAGGCACAAGTTCCTATGACAAACAACCATGAAAGCATGAACGTCAGACCCCCAAGTTACAGTGAAGACACTCCACTCTCTTTGACCATGAAGCATGGAAGAAAGTCAGAGAAAGTGATGGCAACATCTAACACTGGAGCAAAGGAAATCTCGACTTCTCCGCCTTTGACATCGGATCACCTCAGATTCCTTCTGGCACACCTGCCCTATAGACTGGAAAGTGGGCAGACATTTTAAGAATTTGCACAGTTTTTCACCTTGGTCAATGTTGTAATCTTGCCAAATCAGACTCTCTCATTGCATTACTCAAGGATTTCTGAAAAGTTGAACTGAAAAGAGAAATGTTGAGGATGGACATGACGGATGCTTTTTAGCGATTAAACCTTTTGCATAAAATGTATATAAACATGAAAAGGGTCAGCTCAGGGAAAAAAGTTTGTGTTTAGTCTGTAAATACCCTTGATTTGTAAGCAATGGTACATTTTTGTTAACTTTTTTAGCAAGATTCTATGAAGAAGCACTGATACTTTGGCAGCAAAGCATAGAACTTTTTTTGTAATTATTTTTTATATTTTATTTTTAAAATGGATAAATAACCTTGATTTGTTTCTGTCATATTATTTCACAATTCTTCTTATTTCTTTAATGGCAAAAAGAGATTTAATAAATGTTTTTTTAGAATAATTCTAATAGTCTTTTACTGTGCAAAATAACATAAAATTTGCTCCCAAATAAAGAACAGAATATCACTATATAAAATAAAAAAAGTTACAGTTGAGATATCCAAATGATTTCCAAGAAGCAAACATAGTTCACACTGTCAGTTTTTGGGATTGACAACCGCATTTAGTTACAGGTGTGAGTCTCGAAATGTCTGGAACACTGTCTGTATGAACGTGCAGGCGAGAGTCAAGCCCGTATTCTCTTATTAGTAACCATAACGACAGTGACCAACGTAATATTAAAGATGCCGACATCCATAAAACTGAAAAGTCTTTTGACATGACAAGAGACCAAAAATTTGAGTCCTGAAAATTTACTGGGTGTGAGTTTGGTTATAAAATGTGGTTGTCACCGTAAAAAAACGTACTGTGTGTGAACGAACATAACCGTATTAAGGACTCAAATACAGGACTGACAACCGTATTCTGCTGCTGTGTGAACGTGGCCATAGTATGACTCTAAACACTTTAGATTAGGTGTTGCGATTGTCTCCATTATTTTGTATCCTTTTGTACCGAATATGAAACTCCTGAGATACAGTACCTCTGAATATTTAAGAATATGTTAGGTAGGTATAACATACACAAGTTGTTTTACTGGTTGCGCAGGAACCTACTAGAATATCATGCACTCTACTCACGATACATACATATTCCCCTTCATACTTCCCCTTCACACATAATCAAAATCAAACACACAGCAAACAAACAAGAAGTGGGGATTTCCAAACATTCATTTTATTATCTTGGCACTATAAACACATTTTGAGAACATAATTGTCATATACATGAAGAAACAACAGGTTCATACCTATTGTCAATGCAGCCTACTTTTCCAGCTACAGTATCACTGATAATTTGTTATTAACCTTGATGAATCCAAAATCAAAATCCAATAAGGTTTAGTGCTGGGGTTACATTCATATTAATTTGAAACAGTGTTGGTTTGTTGATTTGACATTATGGAAGCAAAAGTCATGCTCTTAATACAGATATTTTGAATTGGTACCTGTTTTAATTCAAACAAAAGTTTGAGCTGAGATATGGTTGCTCAATTCTCTGGCCTAGGGTGACTTAATAATTACTTACTAGCCAAAAAAAGCAAAACAAAAAAGCTTTCATCTGTCAGACTCTTGTCATGCAGGATTTCCGTAGCTTGTAGCAAGTAGGAAGGTGAGTGTTTTAATCCAGCACCACATGTAATGGAAGTCCTGATCCTGAAAGGGATCAAGTTAAACAGCCAATAAGGGCTGTAGAATCAAACTTAATGCTCAGTAATGGTCTGGCGCTATACGTATAGAATGTTTTTCACACCTTAACAATTGTAAACTGAGAAATAACTAAATTAGAAAAAAACATTTAAAAAGCTTTTATAACATAACCATATTTTAAATGATTATACAGCTCTTTAGAATGCTTACTTCTAATTGGTCAACAGCAACATTCTTATTTTTGCACAACTGACTGTTTTCCCTGCATGGCAACCAATTTCCTATGTAGCTGTGCAAGTTTATTGTCTGTTGTAACACTCCACAATCTCTTAATTCTCACATAATTTCAAATCAAATATCAAAGTTAATTAGATTAATTTATTTGGTAATTAGTGAAGTGGGATAAAGTACAGTCATCTAATATTAGGGTTAATTCTGTGATCATGACAATAAGGAAATTGGTTAAGAACTTGTGTGTGCATTATGAATTTGACAATAAATAGGTCTATAACATTACAAAAAATAAAAAAAAATGAATTTTGGTTTCCCAAAAAAGAGTTGCACACTAAAGCTTGCAAAGATTTGTGTGTGCTGTGCTGTTTTGGGGTGTGTTGAGCTGTGCACAAGAGTCTTTAGTCTTGTTCCATCCTTTCAGTAACTGAAATAAAGAAGGAGAGGAGAGAGAGAGAGAGAGAGAGAGAGAGAGAGGAGTGTAAAATAAACAAATTAATTATTTAGAAAATGTTTTGTTTTCCTTGTGGTCTGGCACCTATTATGTCTCGTGTTCTGGGAAAATCTAAACTAGAAAAGCTACTCTGTGTGGAAAAAATTATGTAATCTATGGCATCTGCATGTGTATGTGCATGTGTTTTATTTGTTTGTTTTTTTTAAGTTATGTTTTTGGGCATTTTTGCCTTTATTGGACAGTACAGTCAAGGGGAGAGAGGAAGAGATGGGGAGGAGAAAGGGGCACAGGATCAGGATAGGACCACAAACTTTGGTTGCCTGAAATGTTGGAGCGCTTCCCACAAGGCTATGGCTCTGACGTGTACGTGCATGTTTGTGCCTTCAAAACTACATAATTATTTAATATTTGTGTATCCTTTTCAATTATTTATTTATTTTTTTTTGAGTTTCAGACCACCGCTGATTTGTCAAGTGTGCTGCCGCCTGCTAGCGGTAATTAGGTGATCAGCGGGCAGTCCTTTTAAAACGCCTCTTCCACTCGTCCAGACCTCCTGCCAGCCGCCAGACCAAAATGTTTTCTTAGTGCTTTGAGTGTTTCTTTTGATCGTTTGTTTCATTTAAAATGTGGTACTAATGTAGGAGAGACCTGACCTTTTTGTTTGAACCTCATTTATACTGTTTTTGCTAAGTGTAGTGTAGTTAGGTAAGGTTGATTGTAATTATTTTTCTTTTCTTTGTGATAGGTTATTTATGTTGCTTATTTATTTAATTAGATTGGTTTTGATTATTTTGGGCCTTGGGTCTCTCTGATAAAAAATGCCACCGTATTGATTTATTTATTACACTCTAAAAATGTTGGGTTAAAAACAACCCAAGTTGAAAATGGACAAACCCAGCGGTTGGGTTAAACGTTTGCCCAACGTGCTAGGCCGGTTTATTTAACCCAACTATTGTTTAAAAATTACTATTTGGCTGGTTTAAAATGAAACCAAAATAGATTTAAAATTAAAATTCAGACACAAAATTACAAGAAGCAACAATAATAATCAAAGGGTGAACATTTATTAATAAGCAATTTAATAAATGTTTATTGTTTAATTATTATTAATTACACTTATTAATAAATGTTCATTTATTAAACATACTCATAAATGTTCATTTCCAACATACTTTGGATTTATTTTAAGCAAGCAATACAGTCATTTTAGTTTACAGTAATTCTTAAACAATAGTTGAGTTAAATAAAACTACCCAGCAGGTTGGGCAAACATTTTACCCAACCGCTGGGTTAAAACAACCCATTCCTTGGGTTTAATGGTTTGTCCATTTTCAGCCTGTTTTAAATACTTCTTAGCTTTCTGGGCATTGAAAATGTTAATTGTCTTGCTGGCAATGGAGGCCTCACTGAGCCATCGGATTTCATCAAGAATATCTTAATTTGTGTTCTGAAGATAAACGAAGGTCTTACAGGTGTGGAACGACAAAAAGATGAGTAATTAATGACAGAATTTTCATTTTTGGGTGAACCTACCCTTTAACTATCCTAGATTAAGGCTCCTGGCTTAATTTAAACCCTGTCTGGGAAACCGCCACAATATGTCTTAAAATATAATTCAAAATTTTTTTAAGTGTGCTCTTATAATGGCATCTGCCCAAAAATCTTTCATAACTGAACACCAGATATTACAACATGATTTAAGCAACAGCAAATCAGTGAATGCATTCAGCCCCAAACTAGATTCCTCAGAGCTATTTATCAAGGTATAGTTATAGAGAATGTATGTTTGCTTACAAAAATACACGCTACGGAGTTATCAATAGGGTTGGCAATACAGACTGTCTCCCATGGCACCAACAGGCAATTTATGATGATTTTTACACCACTTGGGTTAATTTTCTCACCTAGGGTCCCACAGTCTTTCATAGTCAAAACTACTTGAGTAAATTAAATTCTCTGATAGAGGTCAACCAATATTGACCCCACTTACTTAAAGACCCCCTGTGGTGAAAATCAAGTTTTTAATGTTGTTTATATGTCTATGTGGTGTTTTTAATATGCTTTAAGACAAACTCTGTTGTTCAAAACGTTTCTAAGGATACTGATTGTTAGAAAGCAGCTGTCTGACTCTGAGATGTAGAACGGGAATGGTGTGTGTAACATTAGCGACACATTATTAGCTGTTTGATAACGTAGTCAAGCAAAAGGCTAATCATATTAATTCATATTAATTAATGACAGAACCGTCGCAAGGGCTGTGCCAAGTGTGCGAGCGCATAGGGGCTCGCGCCAAAGTAAAGTGACAGCTGACTTGAAGTAAAGCCAATAAAGTTCATAGTTTTGTCCTTCGAAATATTTTAATACTATAAAACATAGCTAAAACAGTATTGCTCTGAGCGTGTGCGTGTGACTGTGATTCATGTGCATATGTCAGTCAGTGTGGAATCGCACGCCAAGTTCTGAGAGAGCTATTCAGTCCATTGTAAATTCTGATTTTGGCCGCCTCTGGAATGGATCAAACCATAGATATTAGCCTACCTGATAAGTTCAAGTAAATACGCTGGATTTCATCTGAATGTTTTTTTAAATCTGAAAACTCCAAAAAGCAACGAAACTGTCAAACATCCATTTAGTTCACAGAGGAAAACGGCTGCTTGTTCTCTCGATACTGTCTGTTTTACTGAGAAATCGCTTCAGGTGATTCAGTGACAGAGCAGTCCAAACAAATGCAAGTGGATTCAGGCCGTTTTGCAAAGGTGTTTTACCAATTCATAATTTAAAACACAATTTAAGCGTCAGAAAATGTGAGCTGTTCAGTTGCACAGCTGTTAAACTGAATATACGAAGCGAAGCAAGCTTTTTTTTTAAATATCCACAACACAAACAACAAATTGCTCATCACTACAGCAACTAATTTGCATATTCATTGATCCGTGTATATTATATAAGGCAAGGGTGTAGAGTTACATTCAAGCTATTTTAAGGCATTAAGAAAATGTTTTCACTTCAATTTTTTTTAAAATATGTCATTTTGGTGATCAAATATGAGTTTTAAGGGTTAAAATAATTGACTACAGGGGGACTTTAATACAAGTCCCTGGTGTTGTGGATGATATTTCACCTTAACTTATTTCTGGTTAACTCCCATTGAATCCAATCAAATCTTGGAATATAAAACAAAGTCCCAGCCTACCTTTGTTTTTCTTGTTGAATCTCCAGTTTCTCTTGGTAAAACATCACATTACTGAAGTTAAATGAACTGATTCCTGTTTACTTAAACCATTTACAGGCCACATTACAAACTTACTGAAGTGTGACATAATCATTTTAAATTTGTGACTAAGTGTTCACAGTAGCTAGTTCAGGAGTTGTGTAACAATTGCAGGCCTAGTTAAGCATGTTCTTAGGGAATACAAAAAAACATACTGAGAATTTTTTATCCCACCTTTATTGAGAGTATCTTGAGTTTTTCTTTTTTATGTTGGTACTCATCACTCTCTCCTAAGAACAGGAATCGTTTACAGACCTTAGTTAGGCCCTGCTCAAAAATTATTGGTGTGCTTTTGCGGAGTCTAGCAGAATTCCATGAGCAACAAATGCTAAAGAAAACTCGGAGTATAACAGGAAATGACTCATCCCTTGAGGGTTTACTTTGAAGCACTGCCTTCTGGAAGAAGATTTAGAAGCATTAAATGTTCATCTAATAGATATAAATTTATTTTTGTTCTTCGTCTTTGCAATTTAAAGTTTTATTTAGTATTTTTTTGTTTTTTGTTTTTTTATGAATTTATTTATGAAGCATGTTGGGTTATGTTTTTACTTCTTTATTTACATATTTTCTGTTCTATCTATGTGATATTTTGTGTCTGCTATATGATGCTACTACCCTACTAGAATTGCCCCTTGTGGGATTAATAAAGTTCTTAACTTAACTTAACTTAAACATTTAAAAGAGAAAGAAGGCGGAGAGTTAAAAGTACTTAAACGTAAAATTCAATGTTTTCCTTTAATATACTTATTTTAAAAATAATAGCATCCAATTAACAAAACAAATCTGCTAGTTTTTGCTACATTCAAAAGTTTGGGGAAATACGTTTTTTTTTGTTTTGTTTTGTTTTTTTGTTTTTGAAAGATGTCTCTCCAAAGTGCACACCAAGGATGCATTTATTTGATCAAAATACAGTAAAAACTGTAATATTGTTAAATATGATTACAATTTAAAAGAACTGTTTGTATTTTAATATATTTTAAATGAATTTTATTTCTGCGGTTGCTGTGAATTTAATTTATTCCTCACATGATTCTTCAGAAATCATTCTAATATGTTGATTTGGTGCTCAAGAAATATCTATTGTCAATGTTATATACAGGTGTGATGTATTTTTGTGGAAACCACGATACTACAATTTTCAGGTTTCTTTGATGATTAGAAAGTTCAAAAGAAACACTTTTATTTGAAATAAAAATCTTTTATCCCATTCTTTACGGTCACTTTTGATCAAGTTAATCTTACAATCGTACTGACCCCAAACTTTTGAATCGTAGTGTACACAGTAACACTTTTCATAGCTAAACATTCATAACAATTCCGTGCTCAGGAATGCTCAACATGAGGAACGACAAAAACCAGGGTTAGGTTTAATTTATCTGTAACTTCCTTAAACTATAGTATATGCAAATACAGCAACAGACTCAGGTCTTCCGGGTAAATTAAGACACGTGTAGACGTGTAGAAGCAGCCCACGCACACCCACGAAAGGTCACACGCTGCAAAAAGTAATTAACATTAGACGAGCAAGTGCCACTGGAATGTCACCCATCTGCACTGGCACATTTATTCAGTACAGATGCAGCAGTACTTGCCTGAGATTTCACATTCCCCAATTCTGTCTAACCTCAAGTAAGAATGGTTGGCAATTGAATGACACAAGTGAATGGTCACAAGGTAGGTGTGACACTGCATAACCAACTGGGACAACAATTACAAGAAAAGAAAAAAAAACTTCTTCAAACCAGGGTTAGTAATGGGGTGCTCCGACTGATCGGCTACCGATCGCTATTGGCCTAGAATTGCTTTGGGAAGTTTGATCTGCGGTCTCTAAAAAGGCCGATCTCACGCTAACGACGCAAAAAGACACATGCCTGCCATGAGAGGTTTGGCATGACATGTAGCGACACTACCTCAATCTCTGTCTGGTGTGGGTAAAATAATTACAGCTGAGGTAGAATTTGTATTTCTTTATTAAATAACTTACAGAATAATTTGAAAACTTTCTGTGAGACGTAATTTCACAAACAGCGTGAGGGAAACACCGCACGCTCTCTCTCTCTTTGCCTCTCAATATGTGCAAATGGCTTCACATCACCACATCCCATCTGCACTATAAACGCGAGTGAATGAAATTAGTCAAAGAAGAGTTCTTTGTGAAAGAAGGCGGAGCCTCAGCGCACACCTCCTGTTACGTTGATAGTAGGTTACAACCAGTGGTAGTACGAAAGTGTTTTGCAGCTGAAGCTAACTTTTCCTGAGGGTTTGCTTTGGCAAGTAATTTCGAACTCCCAAAATGAACTTTAAACAACCTTCGTTTTGGCGTGATTTTGTTTGAAATAACGTCACATCAGTTCGTTCTTTGAAGTATATTGGTTTCGTTTGAAGTATATCGGCACCTTTATTCCGTGCTGTCTTCTCCGCAGGTCTCCATTTATAGGCTACTGTAATATTCTGCTCGACCGGTGTTGTGCCGAATTCTGACCCCCACCAATAGAGTACCTCAGGGATGACGTGTTTTTGTAGGCAAAACCCGGAAGCGAGTTAGCATTTTAGGACATCCGGTTCCATCGCCTCGAAGTCAATGGGTTTTTTGAATGGGGTTTTGCTAAATCGCCTGAAATAAGGTCTGTGGTTAACAAAGCCTCTAAATATTTTCACGTTTTGATCTATGACATAAAACACACCAGTTATAAACCGCTTGTGATTTTTGAAACCTTTATTGTGTCTTAAAAATGGCGGTTGCTAACAAATTGCTAAAAGGGACTACTTCCTTTGGCGGGGACTTTAGACGTCATCATGACAAAAAGGACATTTGGACAGCATTTCTCATGAAAAAGTGGATAAGGATTCATACCCAGCGCAGATCATAATAAGCGAGCATGTTTTTAAATAAAGTTGTTTTCTAAATAAAGTTTGAGGAAGCTTGGTGGTGGTGGTGGTGACGTTGATCCGCGACCATGGTGTGCTGTAGTCCGTTTATAGCCTACTGTTAGCTTTTTATATCTGACGACTTTATTTAGACTTCAGAATGTATAAATGTTGTGTTAACTTGTAAAGATTATCTTGATAGACAAAACGTGTAAGTGTCATAACCTTTTGTTAAACACAGAGCTTATTTTTTGCAATTTTCCAAAAGTCTATGGGAAAAATGCATAGGCTTTTGATCGAGGGAACCCGTGCGCCGCTAACTTCCGGGTCGGCCTACAAAAACACGTCATCCCTGAGGTACTCTATTATTGGTAGGTTTAGGATTACGTAGGGGGAGGGGTTAGGATTAGGTAATCATGTAGCGACTTTTAATTAATTTGGCAGGGAGTCGAAATTCGGCAAAAGCACTTGCAACAATGCAGCCTTGTTTTTGCAGCGACTTTCAGTATGCTTCCTATAACAATGTCTGACATGTTTACTTTTTACATGGTATGAAAAAGTACATAAACCACGTGAAATCCAATTAGAGCGGTCAGACTGAAACGGATTTCCAGAAATGTCATTTGAATAGGATTTCAAACCACATATATATATGTAGCTCAAAACGGATTTGGATAAATCGCACTTCATGTGATTTTTTGCCGTTCTCATTTGATAAAAATGACTGGATTCAAATCAAATATGCACAAAAATCTGATTTGAACTGACAAACTGAACGAGGCTTTGCTTAATTCCTGACTGATTAAGCTGTTTGAACAAATCAAAAGATTGAATGACTTATTAAAGACTTACTCTTTAAGACATTAACTGCTACCTACTGGCAGTTTTAGTTTCTTATATAGAGTATAATTATAAAAAAAAATAATTTCATATTTCCATATAAAAAAAAAAAATCCATTTAAGGGATAGTTAACACAAAAATGAAAACAATCCTGTTATCCTTTACTTACCGTCAAGTCATTTTAAACCTGTTTGACTTTCTTTTCAGAACATAAAAGATATTCTGAAGAATGTTGGTAACCAAACAGTTTTGATTTACCATTGACTTCCATTGAGTCAAATTATTTAGGAAAGAAAGTCATACAGGCTTTGAGAGTAAATCATGACAGAATTTTCATTTTTGGGTGAACTAACCCTTTAATAACCATTTAAACCCCATTAATCTCATGGCATTATTTAATTGTAATTGCATGTTAAATGCATTCATGCCACTTCTGTGCTGCAATAAACAGTCTATAAATACATCTAAATACCAGTTCAGATGCAGTTTCTTGGGGAAAAAAAGCCTAAAAGTTTTTGTAATAAATTCATCAAATAATATACAGTATTTCTTTCTAAAACTACTTTTTATAATGTCTATTTGAGACTTTTCTCATTTAACACAATAATGACTTTAAATGATCTTTTGGAGGTAATTTCTCAGCCAAAAACGATTAGATTAATTAATCGGCACATCATGTAATCAATTAGATAAAACAAATTAAGTGCTTGACAGCCCTAATAAAAAACTAAAACTGAAATAAAATAAATTAAACCTAAATAACAATTTAAAAAAATTAAATGTCAAGAGCACATAACAAAATTACTAAACATTAATCAATAATTAACATGAAAATTAAAAAATAAAAAATTCAAAATATTAATAAAACTAGTCATTTTATGCTTGCATTCTCCAGTAACAAAAACAATTAAAATAATAATAATAATTATTATTATTATCATCATCGATATGATTGAATTATTTAATGTCTGCAGTTCTCTGCTTCAAGATCGCACACAATCCCAACCCTTCGCTAGTGACTATCTTGAGCTGTGACATCAAAGTCACCAGACAGGGGTAAAAAAAGATTCCCTCCAAATTATCGAAAGAAACATTCCCAACATGTAGCTAACTTGACCATGCCAACTATACAAACTGACCCATTGTCCCAAACATACTGTACTTTCTTTTCTTCTCAATGCCAACGAACACCTTACAGTTCACAGCGTACATGTGCTTTAGTAAAACACACATCCCAACATAGCTCACCTGTTAATATGTCATGTATGGAGTCTAAAACAGATTTGTTTGTTCTCAGCTGTCCCATCAAGTATGAGGATATTTAAACTCATAAAACATCACTCATCACTATGTCTATATACATGAGAGTAAATGAGCGTTTGGCATGTGTGACAGTGACACCACACCTACGTTTATGGCAAGTTGGAACAAGAATGAATGTGTTATCAAGCCTCTATTACACTTTCACTGAAATTATAATGAAAAAGTCTTTCAATGCAAAGGTGATTCAATTAAGATGACTTTGTAGAGAAGGAAGCTACTCCCGGGTATTAAAATTAACAAGGATGCCAGAAACTTATTCAGGTGTCACAGGTACATTGTGTACCATCACAAAGAATGCTTCATCTGATTTGAGAGCATTCGGTACATGGCCTAGTAGATGTTGTTCTACAACACACATGCCTTTAGAGTGCTCATGAGGGCATTAGATATGCAGTGTTTCTGTGTGTGTTTACGTGCTTGTGTGCAAGTTGTCTAAATCTGTATCACCTGTCATTATAATAGGTGGACAGCAGGCTTTGGATCTCAGAAGAAACCGGTCTGTTCAGGGGTATCAGATGATTTCTGCTCTGGGTGGATGACGGCGTAACTGTATTTAAAAAAAAAAAGTAGACAAAAAAACACATTTAAGAAACCACATAGTTAGCAACCTTGCAAATATGTCACCAAGTTTTTTTTATCATAGTTTTAATGGACATTTGACAGTTTTGTTAACTGGAAAGATATTTTCATTTTTGAGTGAACTAACCCTTTATAGGTGCTCTATGTAAGTTTTTGACTGTACTAAAGCATAAAAATACCATAATATGTTTGCAAATATTTATTAAACATGCTGAGTTCACATACTCGTTTCTCTGAAAACCATTGCTACAGCCAGTTATTGTACTTTGGAATTTGCATTCCGTGTTGGAATTTCTGTTTTTGTTTTGGTCTGTGCAAGACCGCATGTTGCCATTTTACCCAACAGTATTTCGCCACCCCGGGTTGCCAGTTGACGGAAAACACATGCGATTTGCAGCCATCTGAAGCCAGCGAACAAACTGGGTCAGAGATCGCAGATTCTACCTGACCTAAAAAGCGTCAGCATCCATCTAAAAATCTCCATGAACGGGAGCATGTTAAAACGCGATATCAGCTCATCGCAAATCAATAAATCAACTAATTATCTTACAGTGTGTAAGTTTCCAGTTCAAATGAAAAAAAAAAACTAAAAGTTTTTGTAATAAATTCTAAAACTACTTTTTGCAATGTCTATTTGAGACTTTTCTTATTTAACACAATAATGACTATCTTTTGGGGGTAATTTCTCAGCCAAATCTGATGTGCATGCAATTAGATTAATTAACCGTGCACATCATGTAATCAATTAGATTAAAAAAATGAAGCGCTTGACAGCCCTAATAAAAAACTAAAACCAACTAAAACTGAAATAAAATAAATTAAACCTAAATAATTTAAAGTTAGAAAGATATTATGAAAATCGTTCATGAAAATATTAAAATGTACAAATGTTTTATTTTTGTAAAAAAAAATTATATATTTTTAAAAAATAAATACGTAAATACTATATTTTTTTACATTAAAAATGTTAAATACATTAAAAATATTCATACATATTCATTTAAATACAATTTAAATAATAAAAATGATCAAAATAATCACACTGAACTGAATGAAAATTATATATATATATATATATATATATATATATATACACACACACACACACACACACACTACCGGTCAAAAGTTTGGAATCGGTAAGATTTTTAATCTTTTTAAAAGAAGTTTCATCTGCTCACCAAGGCTGCATTTATTTAATTAAAAATACAGTAAAAACAGTAATATTGTGAAATATTATTACAATTTAAAATTGTTTTCTGTTTGAATATATTTTATAAAGTAATTTATTCCTGTGATCAAAGCTGAATTTTCAGCATCATTACTCCAGTCTTCAGTGTCACATGATCCTTCAGAAATCATTCTAATATGCTGATTTGCTGCTCAAGAAACATTTATGATTATTATCAATGTTGAAAACAGTTGTGTACTTTTTTTCAGGATTCCTTGATGAATAGAAAGTTCAAAAGAACAGCATTTATCTGAAATACAAAGCTTTTGTAACATTATACACTACCGTTCAAAAGTTTGGGGTCAGGAAGAATTTTTTTTTTTTTTAAAGAAATTAAAGAAATTAATACTTTTATTCAGCAAGGATGCATTAAATCAATCAAAAGTGACAGTAAAGACATTTATAATGTTACAAAAGATTATATTTCAAATAAATGCTGTTCTTTTGAACTTTCTATTCATCAAAGAATCCTGAAAAAAAAAAAAAAATATTGTACACAAATATTTTGTACAATTGTACACAATAAATGTTTCTTGAGCAGCAGATCAGAATATTAGAATGATTTCTGAAGGATCATGTGACACTGAAGACTGGAGTAATGATGCTGAAAATTCAGCTTTGATCACAGGAATGAATTACTTTATAAAATAAATTCAAACAGAAAACAGTTATTTTAAATTGTAATAATAAATTTTTACTGTATTTTTAATTAAATAAATGCAGCCTTGGTGAGCAGACGAAACTTCTTTTAAAAACATTAAAAATCTTGCCAATTCCAAACTTTTGACCGGTAGTGTATATATATATATATATACATATATGACATATTATACCCAAAAATTATTCATACAGTGGACTACCAGTAAAATTAATAAAAATTTGGAACCAAAAATTATTCAGACACTTTGACCTGAGCATGTTTTGCTTAAGTGTTATCTGACATAATTAAGATGATTTTTTTCTGACACATTTTAACTCTGAGATCTTGTCATATTTTATTACCATTTTTTTAAACTATAGTGAATGAACTGTATTAATGCATAAAATGTTCAAGGTGTCTGAATAAATTTTGGTTTCAAACTTTTAATAATTTTACTGGTAGTCCACTGTATGAAGAGCTTTTGGGTATAATATGCCAGTTTACTTTATTTTGCTATCCTCACTGACATAAATGAACTATAGTGTCCTGCACCCACTAGTAAAAATATATCAAAAATATCAAAAATGTCTGAATAATGTTTGGTTTGACTGTATATATACAGTATCTCACATTTTTGTAAATATTTTATTATATCTTTTCATGTGACAACACCAAAGAAATGACACTTTGCTGCTGGTATAACTGTAAATTTGCTGTCTCCTCAAAATAACTCAACACACAGCCATTAATGTCCAAACCGCTGGCCACAAAAGTGAGTACACCCCTAAGTGAAAATGTCCAAATTGGGCCCAATTAGCCATTTTCTCTCCCCAGTGTCATGTGACTCATTAGTGTTACAAGGTCACAGGTGTGAATGGGGAGCAGGTGTGTTAAATTTGGTGTTGGTGTCACTGGAAGTTCATGACAAAGAACTCTCTGAGGATCTGAAAAAAAGAATTGTTGATCTACATAAAGATGGCGTAGGCTATAAGGCTATAATCAATTATTCACTTGATGTCGTTCCAAACCAACTTTCTTTCTTCTGTAGAATCAAACAAAAGAAGACATTTTGAAAATGTTTGTTTTTTGCCCATACAATGAATGGCAATAGGGTCCAAAGTCATTTAGACTCAAACTTTCTTTAAAATATCTTGTTTTGTGTTTTGCACAAGAAAGAAAGTCATATGGGTGTCATATGGGCACTAACATGGGCAAACACAATGTTGACTTTTTCTTTATAGTTGTGCATTTGTGCTTTTTTTAATCTGTCAACATATGATCCACACATATTATTTCCACTTTGTCTCCCTAGGCTCTTTTTGTTCTGCTATGATCTTCACAAAACAACAGTCTAAATATGCTACACATATACAACATATTGTATAATGTTTCACTGTCTGTATAAACCTCACAAGCACTAAGAAATGAATAGCCTGACGGCACGTCTGGCTTCCCTCTTGGTTCACCTGTCGGTCAACTTACACCTCTGAAAAGGATCTCCACCCTACAGGGTGGGGTGATTGTGATGACTGTGCACTATACTTAGATCAGTAACATAATATGTCTGCTAAATTCAAAAGAAGGTCTGTATATGAATTTTCAGGACATGGGTGATGTATAACAGAAGATTTAATCAAGAAACTGAAACTGAAACTGAGCTGCAGCACAGTGGCCAAGACCATACAGCGGTTTAACAGGACAGGTTCCACTCAGAACAGGCCTCGCCATGCTCAACCAAAGAAGTTGAGTGCACGTGCTCAGTGTCATATCCATGGGTTGTGTTTGGGAAATAGACGTATGAGTGCTGCCAGCATTGCTGCAGAGGTTGAAGGGGTGGGGGGTCAGCCTGTCAGTGCTCAGACCATACGCATCAAATTGGTCTGCATGTCCCAGAAGGAAGCCTCTTCTAAAGATGATGCACAAGAAAGCCCGCAAACAGTTTGCTGAAGACAAGCAGACTAAGGACATGGATTACTGGAACCATGTCCTGTGGTCTGATGAGAACAAGATAAACTTTTTTGGTTCAGATGGTGTCAAGCGTGTGTGGCGGCAACCAGGTGAGGAGTACAAAGACAAGTGTGTCTTGCCTACAGTCAAGCATGGTGGTGGGAGTGTCATGGTCTGGGGCTGCATGAGTGCTGCTGGCACTGGGGAGCTACAGTTCATTGAGGGAACCATGAATGAGCAGAACATGATCCCCTCCCTTCGGAGACTGGGCCGCAGGGCAGTATTCCAACATGATAACGACCCCAAACACACCTCCAAGACGACCACTGCCTTGCTAAAGAAGCTGAGGGTAAAGGTGATGGACTGGCCAAGCATGTCTCCAGGCCTAAACCCTATTGAGTATCTGTGGGGCATCCTCAAACGGAAGGTGGAGGAGCGCAAGGTCTCTAACATCCACCAGCTCCGTGATGTCGTCATGGAGGAGTGGAAGAGGACTTCAGTGGCAACCTGTGAAGCTCTGGTGAACTCCATGCCCAAGAGGGTTAAGGCAGTGCTGGAAAATAATGGTGGCCACACAAAATATTAACACACAATTTGGACATTTTCACTTAGGGGTGTACTCACTTTTGTGGCCAGCAGTTTAGACATTAATGGCTGTGTGCTGAGTTATTTTGAGGGGACAGCAAATTTACACTGTTATACCAGCTGTACACTCATTACTTTACATTGTAGCAAAGTATCATTTCTTCAGTGTTGTCACATGAAAAGATATAATAAAATATTTACAAAAATGTGAGGGGTGTGCTCACTTCTGTGAGATACTGTATATATAGTTGCAATCAAAATTATTCAACCCCCTTATCCTGCAAGACATTTTGCTGCTGAGAACAAAATTTGTTTGACCATGGAGATGGTGTTCTTCTGCTCATAAGCTTTGCAGCTTTGACGAATGCCACTCTTGACCAAGAAGAACGTAAAAGGCTGACTTGAATTTGCTTAAATTCATTTGGATATACCTGTGGAGTTGTGGAAGAATGTTTTATGGAGGGATGTGACCAAACTGGAACTTTTGGACTCATGGATCAGCGGTACGTCTGGTGCAAAAAAGCCAAAGCTTATGAGCAGAAGAACACCATCTCCATAGTCAAACATGGAGGTGGTCCAGTCTTGTTATGGGGATTCTTTGCTGTTGCAGGAAGTAGAAATCTTGACTGTATGAAGGACATCATGAATTCTTTGAAGTATCAAGCCATTTTGGCAAAGACGGTGAAGCCTTCGGTGCAGAGACTGAAGCTTGATGATCAATGGAATAAGCCAAAATTGCAGTAGAGAGGTGACAAGCTTCTAACCACTTACAGGCAGTGTTTATTAGAGGTTATAAAGAATAAAAGATTCTGCACAAAATTTGTCTTTTGGGGGTTGAATAATTTTATAGACAGTTTGATTGTTTACATTTTTCAACTTTACATTCTCGGAATCACTCAAATGTGTATTATTAAACTTTGTATAATAGTTAACTGGTGCTTTTGATGTCTTGCAGGTTAAGGGGTTGAATAATTTTGATTGCAACTGTAAATATATATATATATATATATATATATATATATATATATATATATATATATATATATATATATATATATATATATATATTACCAGTCAAAAGTTTGGAATCAGTAAGATTTTTAATGTTTTTAAAAGAAGTTTCGTCTGCTCACCAAGGCTGCATTTATTTAATTAAAAATACAGTAAAAACAGTAATATTGTGAAATATTATTACAATTTAAAATAACGGTTTTCTGTTTGAATATATTTTATAAAGTAATTTATTCCTGTGATCAAAGCTGAATTTTCAGCATCATTACTCCAGTCTTCAGTGTCACATGATCCTTTTAGAAATCATTCTAATATGCTGATTTGCTGCTCAAGAAACATTTATGATTATTATCAATCTTGAAAACAGTTGTGTACTTTTTTTCCAGGATTCCTTGATGAATAGAAAGTTCAAAAGAACAGCATTTATCTGAAATACAAAGCTTTTCTAACATTATACACTACCGTTCAAAAGTTTGGGGTCAGGATAAATTTTTATTTTCATTTTTTTTTAAAAGAAATTCAAGAAATTAATACTTTTATTCAGCAAGGATGCATTAAATTGATCAAAAGTGACAGTAAAGACATTTATAATGTTACAAAAGATTATATTTCAAATAAATGCTGTTCTTTTGAACTTTCTATTCATCAAAGAATCCTGAAAAAAAATATTGTACAATAAATGTTTCTTGAGCAGCAGATCAGCATATTAGAATGATTTCTGAAGGATCATGTGACACTGAAGACTGGAGTAATGATGCTGAAAATTCAGCTTTGATCACAGGAATAAATTGCTTCATAAAATATATTCAAACAGAAAACCGTTATTTTAAGTTGTAATAATATTTCACAATATTACTGTTTTTACTGTATTTTTAATTAAATAAATGCAGCCTTGGTGAGCAGATGAAACTTCTTTTAAAAACATTAAAAATCTTACAGATTCCAAACTTTTGACCGGTAGTGTATATATATATATATATATATATATATATATATATATATATATATGACATATTATACCCAAAAATTCTTCATACAGTGGACTACCAGTAAAATTATTCAGACACTTTGACCTGAGCATGTTTTGCTTAAGTGTTATCTGACATAATTAAGATGATTTTTTTCTGACACAGTTTAACTCTGAGATCTTGTCATATTTTATTACCTTTTTTTAAACTATAGTGAATAAACTGTATTAATGCATAAAATGTTCAAGGTGTCTGAATAAATTTTGGTTTCAAACTTTTATTAATTTTACTGGTAGTCCACTGTATGAAGAATTTTTGGGTATAATATGTCAGTTTACTTTATTTTGCTATCCTCACTTACATAAATGAACTATAGTGTCCTGCACCCACTAGTAAAAATATATCAAAAATATCAAAAATGTCTGAATAATGTTTGGTTTGACTGTATATATACAGTATCTCACATTTTTGTAAATATTTTATTATATCTTTTCATGTGACAACACCAAAGAAATGACACTTTGCTACAATGTAACATATACAACATATTGCATAATGTTTCACTGTCTGTATAAACCTCACAAGCACAAAGAAATGAATAGCCTGACGGCACGTCTGGCTTCCCTCTTGGTTCAACTGTCGGTCAACTTACAACTCTGAAAAGGATCTCCACCCTACAAGGTGGGGTGATTGTGACGACTGTGCACTATACTTAGATCAGTATCATAATATGTCTGCTAAATTCAAAAGAAGGTCTGTATATGTATTTTCAGGACATGGGTGATGTACACAGAAGATTCAATCAAAATGCACAGCCGCATATTTTGATTAGTACCATGTAAAGAAAAAAAATGGGTAGCAATTTGGATTTACATTTCACGAGTTCACATGTGCATATAATTCAATAGAATAAAAGTTATGCGTATTTGGCGTGCTGTCCAGGGGGAGGGCTCCGAGCTCGGAATGTTGGCCCGAACCCAGAGTCCTCCCCCCGGTGTGGTGATAATAGATAGAACTAGAAGTAAGGAGATGGGGTGGAGGAGGGGTGTTGATAAACTCTCAGATTAACAGAGGTAAGTCTGCTGTATTTATACCTCTTGTTATTGGTTGAGCTGATTAACTGAATGCTCTCCACCTGTGCTAATTAGGTTAATTATCTGAACCTGCTCCTCCCGAATCTTGTTAATAAAACATAATTTAGAGTAATAGTTAAGCCTTCAAAATTATTAAATAACATTAATGGAAGAAAGGGAATTTAAAAAGACTCATATGAAGCAGAAAGCATGCTGAAGCAGTTCGCAGTGCATAATAATATTTTGCAAAGGCAAATAATTTATTTTAATAATAATACACGCTACTGTATATGATATTAATCACCAATCCTACTATATGCAATTTTACCACAGTTTGCAGTTACAATGAGCAAACAGCTCTACTGAACTTTTTATGTTTGTTCATTAAAAAGTGTGTTTGGGTCATTGTTTTTATAAAAAAACATAATGGAGATAATTAATTTTGAAATTTTATTAAGTGTTAACAATAAGATTATGTGGGTTTTTATAATCAATTAACACTGCTTTTGTCATTTTTTACAAGATGGACAAAATTTGCCACCAAAAATTCGGTTAACCAAAATTTTGGTTTTACCGAAAACACTTTTGGTTATAATGTATGACAATGCTAACAGACTGATATCTAGCTAGCTAGCTAGTTAGCAAAAGGAAAATTAAACATTTTATATTTAGTACAAGTTTTTAAAATATTACAACATTTTCCATGTTTTATAGCGGTTGTACCGAATGACCTGATGTTTTGGGACATGCATATGAGCAAGTGAAAACATGAATTTTTCAAATAGTTAAAAGAGAGTTGGTTACTTTGCTTCATGACCATGTGGTCCTTTGCAGGTGTCTGAATGATGACATATCCTGTCACATGATACTGTCACATGATGACTTAATCCAAAATGGTCCCTTTATATTGCGGTTACTCCGAATGACATCAATAAAATTCATTTTTCCGGACATTCTTTCTCATAACAAAGCAACAATTTCTACACATAATTTTAATACCATTTTGCATGTTGTTATGTTGATATATGATGTTATAAAATCATGCCAGAATAAAAAATATATACATTTATGACATTTTAAGATATTTTAATCACAAATTAAATGGCTGTATTGGCCTTTGGTGGTTAAACCGAATGACCTTTTGACACTTCAAAATCTTTAAAATACATTTATATGTAGCAAAATATAATTAAAACATTTTGGATTCAATAAAAGAGATCTAGTTGTACTACCTTACATACTTTGGATGTCATATCTTTGTTTTTTATTATTATTAAGGCTTTTGGACAAAAAAAGGCCCATCACGTCATTGACCAGTATTATATAAATAGGGTTATTTTCAAAATGTATTTACGCACGTTTCACACTGCAAGCTTAAGCGGCACGTGAGCGGCGCGTGAGCAGCACGTGAGCATAACTACATCGTCACTTGCAGCTGCAGAGACGTGCGAGTATTCACACCGGAAGCGTTTGTACAGCGTCACAGCAGCGGCTCGAAGCTACATATAAAGTGAGCATTTCTTTACAAAGACAGCTATAAATTTGTTTTTATAAGTTGGTCATTTATAAACTTGAAAGTCTTGAAAGTTTGTTAACATGGGGAGCTATACAACATTCGCATATAAACGTAAATAAATAAAAATAAATAAATAAAAGCCTCGTGTCATCCATTGATGCACATGAATGAGGTGTGTTTTACATCATCTGCCACGTGCATGTTTACAAGACAGCAAACTCGGCGAAAAAAGCCAGCAAACTCGGGTTTGGGAATGCTGCAGCCTATATATCTCTGTGTAACTAAAAGAATGTTTATATATCATATTTTCCGGCTAGTTTACTTTAGTTTTTATAATACACCATACTTTAACCCAAACTGAATAATTAAAAACAAGTTTAAATGGGTAAATCTTCTATAAATATTTTTGATTCTTAATTTTCTTTTCTGTCATACTCAAATTCTTGTTAAAACACATTATACATGCTTATTCTGTGCATTTTGAACACTTTTTGTGTGAAATTATATTTATTTTGTCCATCAAAAGTGTGCTTTCACTTTAATTGAGCGTCAGCAGTGCAGCAAAAATAGACTCTGCGCCGAAACCCCAGCTTCACTGCTGCTCACGCGACGCTCCTGCTTGACGCTTACACGCTGCTCCTGCTGCCGGTGTGAATGCATCCGTTGGTTAACATGCACGCCCGAAAAAAATACACACTGCTTACGCTTGCAGTGTGAAACCGGCGTTAGGATGGACAATGTCTTAGAATGGGAGACAATAAAACAATCGCTTATTGACTTCCCACATTCCCACAATGTTCTTACCCATTTCATGATACAGGGAGCCTTGTTTTAATTTCACTGCCACAGTTTTCTTTGCAGACGGTTCCTCAATCTTCATGAGCTCATCACAGCACTGTTTCCACTGACCTTCATAGAAAAGTACAGGTTTTTAGTTGTTTCATTTGAGCGCATAATTTTAAACACCTGGGGATTAACTGTAAACAAAGGTTTCAGTGTAGACCCACCTGTTAACTTTTAGAGGATGTAGGCCATAAAAACATAATTCTTGCATGTCTATAAATACCTTGCATGAAAACAGCAAAGATGCTTTTTTGAGAGGTGTTACGTGCTCATGTCTACATATTTGCGCAAGATATGTATTGAATTTCAAGCCTTCAGGAACACTGTATTTTAAACTTCTAAAAACATCAGAACAACCGTCTCAGTTACATTTCTCGTTACTTTACACCAAACAGACTGCATGCTTTACAACTTATGACACATGAGCCATAAGACAAGGATATAAAACTGGGCAAAAAAGAATGCTGAAAGAACTCCTTTTGACAAACAATAATAATCCCCTGACATAATTGCAGAGAAACCAAAGCCAACCGCAACCAGACATATTATCTGCTTAAATGTATGTGTCCTTATCTTTTCAAAACCTGGCAACTGTGTTAACATCTATTCTACAATCGGAGATAAAGGTATTATGCAAAAAATGCAATGTACTCTTTCCAGTTTCCTAAGCAAACAATAATTATATTCAATGTTGTGATTCAGTGCAGAGGAATCCAAGTCTTTTGTTCATGAATGGTCACAGGATGTTACAGAAAATAATTCTTTTCATTCAAAAAGGCAGTTATTATTCATCAAGGGTGAAAAATTGCTCAGTATCAAATAAATGTAGTAATGTAGGCCACACACACACTGCAGCTAAATTCGGTTGTCAGTGCACGTTATAGTGCCTAATCCTGTTCTGTAGACACACAGTTCAGTAATTTACAGGAGTGACAACCGCATTCTTTAACTAAATAACTCCTGAAAAATACAGGTAGTGACAATCGAATTTCCGTGTGTATGAAACTGACCTGCACAACTAGTTGTTAACGATGTACAATGAGAGAAAATATTGATGACAGACATAATGTACATCTCTGATGTAATCATTTATGACAGAAGAGAAACATATCTGATGCATGTTAAACAGACATGTTTCATGGAAAGCGGTACAAGCCTGACCTGTGTTGCTAGATCTTGCAAGCAAAAATCGGACAACAAAAACAAATAAATGGAAATGCTTTATGCTGAAAATGAGATATCGTGACCCGCACCTGCTCACTTTAATAACTCCTTAAACAAGATGGCTGTATGAGCCAAGCTTAAGGGACGGAAAATTGTGTATGTGTTTGCCATTTATTTACACGACTCTGGCGTTATGGGGGCCTGAAAACGCAAACATTCGACAAAGGGTTTTAATGTTTTTTAATAATCAGCTATTAGTTATCATCTCTGTGTAAACAACGAAACCAAAAACAGTGACGGCATACACATGTTAAAGGTGCGTTTACACTGCACTTTTCATCCCATTGACTTCCACTCATTTGCATGCAAATGTGTCAGACCGGAAACGCAAGCACGTGCGAAAAGGTTCACATTTCGCTGCGTTCCAAAGTTCAAGTTTGGTGAACTCTGACCTGCGAATTTGCATCAAGTGAAGACGTGCGACCAGTAGAAAATCGATTTCTTCACGGCACTACAAAAACAACCCTTGTCCATACTGGCATTTCAGAAAAGATCTCCGTGCACACTAGACAACCGAAAACGCATGTCACATGACCATTGTGTAAATAGCCTTGTTGCCGATTGATCTAAAAATAGCTTGCCTCTCACTGAAACGTAACCCCGGATTTTTCAAACTAAAGTGGGGTCTGCAGTGTTTCCAAAAGTTTTCGAGTGTCGAAAACCCCGGAGTAGTGTGGACGCCAGGCGTAACCGTAGCAAAAGTTATGCGTTTTAAAATGAAAACTAGTGTAAACAAGGCCTCACTTCTGCATTTAAATGCGGTTGTCACTCCTGAAACTTTACAGTGTGTAAATGCTCATAGTGTGTAAAATATTCAAAAAGATTAACACCAAATCGGTTTCTGCTTATGCAACAGGTAACGCAATGTGATTTTAGACCCATCTCTACTATCTTTTTGAAAAGAAAAAAATCACTGTTTTTAAATGAATCATACATAATACTTTTGATTAAAAATAAAGATTAAGAGAAATTTGCCTTGAAAACAAAAGCAGGCAGTGTCAATACAGCATGTAACTAAGTCTTCTCGAACCTTCCCTTTTCTATCAACTGCTGTCAAACCAGAACAAAGAAAGTGTTGTCCCCTGTTGCCTTGATTCTGTGATAAATCTATGTATTGATTACGTTTTGAAATACAGGTGAAACTGAGGTGATGCCAGATAATATACAACATTTTTTTGTTTGTTTGTTATTTTTTAAAAGAATGTAAAAAGAATGCAAAAAAACTGGTAATTGCTTAACTTTACCATAAACAGTGGAAAAAAAAAAAAAAAAAAAAAAAAATATATATATATATATATATATATATATATATATATAATACTCTAAAATATTGTAAAAATGTGGGGTTCTGGAAGAAGTTTGAATATCATATAACTTACAGTGAAAATATGACAATGTACTCACAAAAAAATATATATTAATAATCTTATAATGCCATCTTATAATGTAGAGTGAAAAATACTGAAAGGATGTAAAATAGCAGCGCAAATATCAAAATATCCCCTTTAATACTGAATGACAACTTTAGAGTGAATTTCTGGCAACCTATGAAAACTTGTTTCTGCCACAAATTAAAAACAACAAAACAGGTCATTTCAACTTTTTATCTCACAATTCTGACTTTTATACTTGCAAATGTAACTCAATTCAGACATTTTTTCTCAGAATTGTTACATCTATACTCGCAATTGCGAGAACAAAAAAGTCAGAATTGTGAGTTAAAAAGTCACAATTAAATTTTTTTTCATTCTGTGACGCAAGCTTCCATAGCAACCACAACTGGACTTTTGTACTGTATGAGCATATGTATGCTTGTGTTTTGGACAACAAACAGTTTATGCTCTATGCTACAAAGTGTGTTAAGTATGCAAGCACTGTTAGTCACGCATAACAGTAATGCATTTCGAAAAGTATGGAACTATGTGTCAAAGATTTCACTGATGCATTTAAAAACAGACAGATCTGCTGGTTGTTTTGCACAATACTATATTTCCTTTTTTATTACAGAAAACTGTTTCCTTGTAATGCTTAACATGAACACCTCCTTGTACAATTTTATTTCAGTAACGTTCCATTAAAACTAGTTTTACCACATGATACATTATCTCCGTAGATCACCCATTTTAACACGTCCACCCACATCTATGGGTTTTTCTTTTGTTCAACAATGTAATTTGGTTTCCAAGAAGCCAAAAACTGTTGAGCCAAGAGTCAACAGTTCGTCCACAGTTGGCCAACTGGCAATAGTTTGTATTTTTCCAAATGCAGCATTACTGAAATCATAGTGGACGAAATGGTATTTGAAATCAAAAGGACATTTCAAAAGTGAATCTCTAAGGGTGTAAAATTCATTTGATTCCATCCGATACAACAGCAACAATCTAAAAATATGACTTTTACATTATATAAATAGTTCCACTAAATAATCAATTGTGATGAGCAATATTTGAAAATGCACAAGCTTAATTGCAAAATGGTGTATTAATTGATTGACAACATTTATCTTATAATCCCTTTAATACTTTATCTGATTTCGTGATATAACACTCCCAATTCTTGATCACTCGTTGTTTGTATTGCACTCTTTGTTGTATTTTAAGTGCTCTATATGCTCAGGAATGTAGATAATGCTGTGCTGAACAAGTGTATCATTGTTCTTTGTCTTCCCTATGATACTGGGTGAAGGTTTCTTATCAATGGCATTTAAGAAATTACTCATTTCACAAAAATTGCTTTCAGATCAAACTGAGAACCAATGAATAATAAACAGATTTTTGTGAACCAAATAAGTTAATTCTGTTTCTAATATTTAATAAATCACAATTAACTACATGTCAAGTAACTCTCATTAGAGTATTAGTAGACTGTTAGATTAGGGTTAGGATTTAGGGTCAGGTTAATAGGATAACATGTAGTTGCACAGTTACTTATAGTCAGTAGAATGTCTGTTGGTGGAGCATCAAAATAAAGTGTTAGCAGATATTAAGCAGTCTACTAATACTCTAATGAGAGACATGTAGTTGCAAAGTTACTTATAGTTAGTAGAATGTCTAAAGTGGACCATCGAAATAATGTGTTACGAACTTTTTAATTAAATGCACAGCCGAAACTATTGGGGAAAACAGCTAAGAGAGAAAAAAGCCATTGCAACACATACAGTAAACAGCAACGTAAACACCCCCACAAAACGAAACTCTATGAGCTGGAAAATTCTCTGAGGTTGATGTCACCTACAGAAACAATGCTGCTTATAAATCAGGCATTGTTGAAATATTTTGAAGAAAATATTTGCATAAGAATTTGGGTGATTGTCGAAGTCCACATAGTTGAGTGACACCTGATTTTAGTAGCCACTGGGACACTATAATCCACAACGTTCAGTAACATTCCTTGTCAAGTTTAAAACCCTCACGCTATTTTGACAAAGGGAAAACATCTACATGTTCATCTGAGGCTTAACAACAAAGGATTTTAACAGGGTAAATGACAGGACAAGTCACACTCACAAAACATAGATGTTGTTACTAAACATCTATGTTTTGTGAGTGTGATTTGTCCTGTCATATACCCTGTTAAAATCCTTTGTTGTTACTTGATTGCATCAAGTAACAACAACTAGAACAAATCCATTCAAACACATTATTGAAGGGATAGTTCAGCCAATAATAAATTCTGATATTATTTACCTTGTGTTACCTGAAGTGTACTGTTATTTTTTCTGTGAAACCCAAAAGGACAAATTTAGAAGATGCTTTTTTTTCCATACAAAGGTAGTTTAACGTAACCGTGGCTTTTTAAGGGTTAGTTCACCCAAAAATGAAAATTCTGTCATTAATTACTCACCCTCACATCGTTCCACACCTGTAAGACCTTCGTTCATCTTTGGAACACAAATTAAGATATTTTTGATGAAATCCGATGGCTCAGTGAGGCCTGCATTGCCAGCAAGATAATTAACACTTACAATGCCCAGAAAGCTACTAAAGATAGATGTATTTAAAACAGTTCATGTGACTACAGTGGTTCAACCTTAATAGTATTGAAGTGACGAGAATACTTTTTGTGTGCCAAAACAACAAAAATAACGACTTCATTCAACAATATCTAGTGATGGGCGATTTCAAAACACTGTTTCATGAAGCTTCGAAGCTTTACTAATCTTTTGTTTTGAATCAGTGGTTCAGAACGTGTATCAAACTGACAAAGTCACGCACCCCAGTGGTAAATCATTGAAATTTCAGAACACTTATGACATAACGAAGCCTCGTTTACTGAAATCACGTGACTTTGGCAGTTCTATACGCTCTCCAAACCACAGAAATGTTTTGTTCCACAGTTAAAAGTCATATGAGCGTTGTACTTTAAATCTCATGTTGTTGCTCTCCTTCATCAGTTCATCATCCTTTAAGAATGATTGGGGAAAATCTAGTTTGGTAGGTTTTTTGTGTCAGTGATGATAACACTTCAAGCGCATCAGTTCCTCATACCCCAAAAAAAGTGGCCATGCACATGCAAATACGCATGCAAACTTGTGCAATTATGCACGTTTACAATTATGTAATTATAGCTTGTTTACATTCCTAAAACAGATCATCAAAATTTCCCTGTTCTACCTTTTTATTCCATTATCACTTTTTCAGGCCAAACTGTTAAAAACAAAAGAAACCTCACCATATCTAACTGTCACAGTCACTGTATAATAATAAAGTGTTTGTGTTTGCGTTCAAAGGCACTCTTTGCTCACTTTAGGTCCATGTAACGCTTCATGGTCCGTTTAAGTTGCGTTTATTCATTTTTTGATTTAATATTCAAAGTAAAAAAAAAAATTTAGTTTTTCGTTTAAAAAAACAACAATGAAAAAACAAGAATTCGGCTTGAGGTTTTACGTTCAGGGGTAGAATATTCTACAGCTTGAATATGCTATTTCCAAATTTGCGTGGCCCCTTTCCGCTGATTGGCCAAGCAAAGATCAACCTGTGCCGCTTTCAGTTCTTTCACAGTTCTGTGCAACAGAATAATAGTCTTCTGTTGCTATAGTTGGACGGATTCTTAAAGCATTTATTACAAATAATCTCTCTCATCAATCACCCAGACTAAGGAATGCTTTGACACTGGGCAGGGCCTAGAAAGGGCTTTCTTCTTTATAGGCATGGGTTTGACAACCTAAGTGCCAGAGAAATATTAGCTGATTATATGTACCTCGCATCTGCACCCATTACCCATCAGCCTACTTCTACTTGCATAGAACTGTGGAAGTTGATAATAAAGCTGATAATTGTGGGCGTGTGCGAAAAAACGTGATATACAATCCTTTAGGCTTGTGAAATTGGCCACCCCGCTGGTGGCCAATTTCTTTTGAATTTGTCATAGGCCTCTAGGGCCGTGAGTCAAACAGGCCAGTGAGTTTCATTCCGATCAGCCTCCATTAATCTTGTCTGATAGCTGCTCAAATTGTATTGGTCGCAGCTGGCCGGTTTTTATTTCATTGTTCTAATTTTTGCATTTGCACTGTATGGTTTGAAAAATGAATTGTGAAGCGTTACACGGACCACTTTAGCTCTTTGCTTACTTCGCTATGGAACTTAAAAAAACGGTTATGCAAAAAGAAGTCTAGTCTTTCTAGTCTTCAACTGCCCAGAAATAAATCCAGATTTCACAATAGAGAAGTCAGGCCTAACTGGTCTCAAAAACAGGTCGCCAAAGTGCCGCTCAATCAGAATGTAAGTCAACAATGCTGGATTCCTTGCAAAGTTCAAGGTCACGTGTAAAAATTCTTGCATGTGCAATACCTTTACACTTTCACTAATTTTATAAAGTCATTGAGTGAGACTTGCTCTCATTTGTGTTTCTGTGGGAAAATACTGTGGCCCCTCCAGCAAAATAAGTCAGTTCAATGCTTAGAGCTGGAAATGAGGACAAGAAACATTTTTTGACAAGAGCGATAAAATTGCCTTTCTATGGAGTTAAACTTTATAATCAACCCTTCCACATTGAACTTTTGAAAACGAACTTTCCATAAATACAGAATATAATTTAGCATTATGCAAATACATAAGACAATATATAAAGTGTACGGTAACACTTTAGTGTAGGGAACACATATAAACTATTAACTACGATTTTACCCTCAATAAACTCCTAATTTACAGCTTATTAATAGTTAGTAAGGTAGTTGTTAAGTTTAGGTATTGGGTAGGATTAAGAATGTAGAATAAGGTCATGCAGAATAAGGCATTAATATGTGTTTAATAAGTACTAATAAATAGCCAATATTCTATTAATATGCATGCTAATAAGCAACTAGTTAAAAGACCCTAAAATAAAGTGTTACCAAGTGTACACTAAAAGTACTAATGAAATAGAAGGGCATAATGTATTTCACTTATTTTAGTATGGAATAGAAACCTTATCCAAAGCAACATAAAGGCCGCAGTTCAGAAATGGTGTCATTTTGGGAAAGGAACAGAACAGGCCTGTGATCCCACCTCTGTTTTACTGGACCTGCATCTTTAATCAGAATCAGAAAGACTTTATTGCCAAGTATCTTTACTCTCAGAGACAGTGTATCAGAGACAGTGTTGTTTCCATAACATGTGACAAAAAGGAATTTTGTTCCTTGGCCCCAACAACAAGGAAATCTTCAAAATGATGAGGGACTTTGCTATTTTCTTTCAGGATTTCCTTATGGACATACCAGTGGTTGCATGTCAGAAAATGTTGTTGACATTTTTCAAAAGTCATTACGTATTAGTCATAACATTGTATAATATATACTATATTCTAAATTCTAAAACAACAGATAAGAATACATTAATGTGTGTGTATATACACACTACCAGTCAAAAGTTTGGAATCAGTAAGATTTTTAATGTTTTTAAAAGAAGTTTCATCTGCTCACCAAGGCTGCATTTATTTAATTAAAAATACAGTAAAAACAGTAATATTGTGAAATATTATTACAATTTAAAATAACTGTTTTCTGTTTGAATATATTTTATAAAGTAATTTATTCCTGTGATCAAAGCTGAATTTTCAGCATCATTACTCCAGTCTTCAGTGTCACATGATCCTTCAGAAATCATTCTAATATGCTGATCTGCTGCTCAAGAAACATGTGTGCTTAAAATGTTTTTAAACACATATGTTTAAAAACATTAAAAATCTTACCGATTCCAAACTTTTGACTGGTAGTGTATGTGTATATATATATATATATATATATATATATATATATATATATATATATATATATATATATATATATATATATATATATATATATATATATACATATACACACACCCACACACACACAGATCCAACAATTGGTAGATATGCATTCTGGGAAGCTCTGGTACTTACTCATATCATAGAAATGCTGCCAGAAGGCTTCCATCCAGCTATGTGTGTCTTTAGATGTGTGCGTGAGAACAGTGTATGTGGTCTTAGCGCCACACTGGTTGGTTATGGTGATACTTTGACTTTGTAGAGCTGGATCTCTCTCTGTGGCACATACACGAGTTTCCTAAAGCAAGTATGCACACACTTGGTTTCAAGACAAGGTGTAAAAAACAAATTATGCATTTTATAGTTAGTAACATGTGGGGGCAATGTATTAAACAACTTCCAAAACTATGTATGATGTAACACTGGATTTACATCATACATAGACACTTGCAGCACATGTTTTGCAGCTTCTATCTCACATAGTCAAAGACAACTTGGACATAAACAATGCCCTCTGTTGACTAAAAGATGCAACTACAACCGATGCATTGATAATTCTCACCTTATTAATGGGAATAGTGAACACTGGTGTCTCTAAAGAGTCTATATCATCTTTCTGCTGGTAACACTTTAAATCAGATCCATTCAGGACACCATAGACGTCTCTCCATTCCTCAGGATTGGTCTCTGACTTGGGTACAAAAGAAAAATATATGAAAGCTGAATGAATAGGGAACTGGAAAATAATGCTAATTTATTTTTAATAATTTTTTTTTACAAACCCGAATTCTGAGTTTTCCACACATGACATCTTGAGTCATACAGAGAGGTTGAGCCACGAGCCGACAGCACAGATTACCATAGAGAGGCAACCAGGACGAAGAGTCCTCTAAAATACAGTTGAAATCAAAAAACAAAGTGAGAACAGATCAAAAACAATAGATGGATTGATGGACGGACGGACGGATGGATGTAGGAAAGTTGGATGGATGGATGGACGGACAGACAGATGGACAGACGGATGGATGAACGGATGGATGGACGGAAGGACAGATGAACAAATGGATGGATAGATGGACGGACAGACAGATGGATGGATGGACGGATGGATGGATGGATGATTGTATTCTCAGACTTTTGGACCCCATAATACGTAAAACATGTATTTAATGGGCTCTGTGAACATTAAAATGGGTTATTTTGAAAAAGAGATTTCTTACCTGTGTCTGATATAGTCAGGTCATGGGTTCGAAAAGATTTCTGTACGTGGCACAGTGTCAGAGATGTGTGGGCCAGGAGGTGATATTTAGGGCCCCTGAGAACAAAAGTTGATATTGAGGGTCTCTGTGAGCACAATTACAATGTCCAAAGAATGTTTTAAACTTATAAGAACAAAAGATTCAGTTCTGTTTAAACTGCATTCAGAACATTGAGTACTGACAATAATACATGTTTCTGAGTTGACATACATAAAACAATCAGAAAAGATTAACGTCATTTGAAAAGAATCCGACAACATTGATGTATTTTCAATAAAGTAAAACCTTATAGGATGAATTTCAAGAAAACGTAACACTTTACAATAAGGTTCTTTAGTTAAACATTAGTTACAGATTTTTTTTTTATTTGCTTTGGTACTATTTTCACAAGTAAGGTGTATATTTTCAAAACTCTTAGTACAAAAATCCAAACTGATCACACTTGTAACCCAGAACGTCATTCTTTCAAAACCTGATCTCGTGCTTTCATTATAGTTGTACATATTTTCATTGTAAGTAATCACTGTTTAAAAACACAAGCTCATTGTGATATATAAAGAGAACACAGGTTTAATCTGGTTTAATCACAGAAACACAACAGTATGATCTTCTTTCAGTTTAGCAGCCTACTTTTAAACAAGCAGTTCATTCAATAGCAAACAATGCAAGATACATGTTTCAAACCACCCTTGTTGCTGAAATAATTAGTTACAAAGGCTACAGATTCCACGTTACATTACATAATTGACATAAAATCCATAATGTTTGTATCTATTCAGTGTTATCAAAAGGTGTGATGAAGTATGACAGTCATGAGGTTTTGTGCTAGAACAGAGTTTGTTGCCAATACAGTAAATGTTCTCACTGTACCATATATGACAGAATCTATACTGTAGTTGATCTTTACAAATGAAGGCTGAGTTACAGTAATGTGGCATTCTCTACCATGGTAATGCCTCTGTTTACAGTGTCACATGGCATACTATGATGTAAAATGATGCCATCCGTCTCCCTTCTTCTGATCAATATGATGTTATTCAGTCTGTTTTTTCCCCTTGTACTCTATCCTGCTCTGTGTTCACAAATTTCAAATCCCCGTCTCTGTCTCTCTCTCTCTCACACACACACACGCTGGGTTTCCATGTCTTATGGGGACATTCCATGGACATAATGATTTTTATACTGTATAAACTGTATATTCTATACCCTACCCCTAAACCTATCCATCACAGAAAACTTTCTGCATTTTTACATTTTATAAAAATATAATTTTGTATGATTTATAAGCTGTTTTCCTCATAGGGACCAAAACAAAAAAAAACAAACAAAAAAAATTTGGGACAAAAGGACATTTGGTTCACAACGCAGTGTTTACCAGGACCACACACACAGACGCACACACATGCACACACAGACGCACACACACACTTTTTGTTATTATTAACAATTATGTTATGTTACAATTATGTTATTTTGTTATTATTATTATAAAATTGTGGTTATTATCAGATAAATTGCTTATTATGTAAAAAGAATTCATTACATTTGGTTATCCATATCCAAAATTGCAAACAAGTTCTATAGAAACTGTCTATAGAATCAATATCTATAGAAATCTACAGATGTACTAAAAGATTCATTGCTAAACCATTAAGTTCAGTTGGATTAAATAATAGACAAATGTATTAAACTGAACGAAAAGAGATGCAAATCAAAAGTTTAATAGTAATAGCATTATGAAAGGCAGTTACTGTGAATGAAACATTTATATAGACATACATTTATATAAACATTTATTTTGTGTAGTGAAAATGATACTTTGTGATTTTGTGTATTGTACTAACACAATTGAAAATATGCTGAAATGTAAAAAAATTGAAAAAATTGCTTGTGAAAATTGCACCAAAGCATTAAAAAAACGAATGTATTAACTAACATGAACTAACCATGAGCAATACATTTGTTACGGTATTTACTAATCTTCGTTAACGTTAGTTAATGAAAATAGTTGTTCATTGTTTGTTCATGTTAGTTCACAGTGCATTAAGTAATGTTAACAATATTTTAATAATGTATTAGTAAATGTTGAAATTAACATTAACAAAGATTAATAAATGCTGTAGAAGTGCAGTTCATTATTAGTTCATGTTAACTAATGTAGTTAACTAATGTTAACTAATGAAACCTATTTGTAAAGTGTTACCAAGAAAACATATCCAGATCATATTTCATCCCAAAATTCAAAGAAAAAAAAAAAGTAAATAAATTTTACTTAAATTTAATTTTGAGTTTTGCGCCATTAAGATTTTTAAAAATTATTTTCATGACAATGAAGCACATCTGTCCACCCAAATTCTTAATGGCCCCAGATATTTCATTTTTAAGTTTGTTTGTAATTTCCATTAAGGTCATTGACAATTCTGTAAAGTAATAAAAACTAAAAAAAAAAAAAAAAAGGCAGTAAAATAAATTTAAATAATATGATGTATAAATACAATTAAAATAATGAAATAATAAGAAAGAAAATAGATCAATTATTTTAAGTGGTGCTTTAATCTCATGAAAATAGTGTCACAATATATAATTTTTAATGATTAAAAATAATGTAAAAAAAAAAAAAGTTCTTAACAGGCTTCATGAGAATCACCCTAAAGATATTTAACTGGTTTCAGCATCTGTCACCATCCATCTCTTTCTTTTTCTCTGCTTTGCTTTTTTGGCCCTTGTCTCAGACAGACTGGATGTTGAATAAATAAAAAGTCAAGGTGTGTCTGTCTATACTGGCAGTCACTACGAATGCATCTGTTTGTGTATGTATACCGGTTTCGGCGGACGCAGCCCATGTGTGAGACTGTTTTAACATTTTAACATTTAACGTTTTCCCAGTGTCAAGTTATTTCGGTAGGTAATGACATATATGCTGCTCTCTCACCGTATAGACAGAGCAGGCAGCAGAACCGGTGATACTCCTCCTTCGCCCGATCCGGTTCCATTGCTGTGGGAACTACAGGAAGCTGCTGTCTCCAAAGTTGCCATGAACTTCTTACTGGAGGCACTTCCCAGCCGGCTCAGTCTCCGAGACGGGAAACCCACACTGAATTCCTCCTCCACACAGCAGCTGTAGAGCTCCACCCGCAGGTCAAAGCCTGGAGGTACGTCAGTGCTATGAACACATGACATATGATGACTGAGAGGATATTTGACTTTATTATTTTATATATATATACATATTTATATATATATATATATATATATATAAAATGATATATTTGACTATTGATAACTATTCAATTTTTTATAACTTATTTCTACTTTTTTGGTCAGAAACAACTGAATTTAAAGACTACACTAATCAAGCATTATAACTAATAAACACAACATGCTGAGATATTGACAAATTATATGGCATTTTTGACAAGAAAAAAGGTGTAAAAAAATCAAAAAATGATCATTTTGGAGATTAATAATAGGAAGTAAAAGGAAAAGTATCTCACAATATCATTGGTTCATCGAAACAGATATCTGTGAGCGTCCTGTCCACTATTACGAGATCCGTATCGTGAATCTCTGTGCCCACCTGCAGCAAACAGAACACGGCACACTGGTGCAGCTCTGAAGGGAGAAAAGAGGGACAGAAAGACAGAAAATTAGTGACAAATATAAAAAATAACAACAAAATTACTTTGTGGGCATATACATCTGTCAAACTCACCTCCTTTGTTTTTGAAATACTCTGAATCTTTCCACATGAGAGGAATACGAATATCTGAGGACAAGCAAAGTCAAATGAAAAAAAAAAGAAACTGACAAATCAAAGTAAATAAATATACATATAGTGAGTCTCTGTGTGTGTAACTTCACCTGAAATGGCTACTTTTCCAGTACAAGGTAATCGCTCAGACCCACCGTCAGATGACCTAAAACCATTCAATCGATGGATCAACGGCTCTGTTTCACACATGTCTGTCTATCTATTCACTCCAACTCAAAATATATATAACCCAACCCAGTGACTCAGTGATATACCTTCGTCCTGCTTTCTGCATGGCCTGGGCTTCCTTCATGCGCTGCAGCTGGGTCATGAGTGCCAGTATCCGGCTGTTGGATGTGAGAAGAGTCTTGGAAGCCTCCAAAGCCTGATCTCTCTGAGAACATGCAGCTAAAAGCTTACAGGCCCCTTCTCTGATCCTCACCTCCCTCTCGATCTGTCTCTGAACCTCACAGTCCTGCAGATTGATGGAGAAAGAGTAGTCATAACCTTAGACAGTACACCCAGAAACCATTAAAGGGACAGTTCACCCAAAAATGAAAATTATCCAATGATTTACTCACCCTCAAGCCATCCTAGGTGTAAATGACTATCTTCTTTCAGACAGACTCAATCGGAGATATATTTAAAAAATGTTCTTAGTCCTCCAAAGTTTATAATTGTTGTGAATGGGGGGCCGCATTTTGAAGTAAAAAATAATGCATCCATCCATAAAAAAGTAATCTATACGACTCCAAGGGGTGAATAAAGGCCTTCTGAAGCGAAGCGATGTGTTTTTGTAAGAAAAAATATCCATATTTAAAGGCCCGCTGAAGTGTCTTGGAACGCGCAGCATTATCAATGTGTTGACGTAATTTCAACTGAAACAGGAAGACAGGGCGTCGAGGGCGATATATCGAACAGCCCCGCCCCTTTTTTAAAATAGCCAGTAGCGTTTTGTTTATATCACAGCTCGGCCAGAGCCGTTAAACTCAATAAAACCTCTGTTTCCTTTTAATATCTAACCATTTATCCTCCTAATCGCCTCTGTATCACTTTATAATACAGCATTCTGTGCAGAATTTAAATGGGTCCGATACCTTTCCTGGTCTTTCCGGGACTTCAGCTTCTAGAGAGCATTTAATTGGACAGAAGATTTGATGAGAAGCTGAAGTGCGATGTGATGTCATTAAAATCTGGGATCCATTTTAGCAGAAGTGAGAGACTGTAAGTTTTGAATGCTTATATCTCCTAAATGCAAATTTTGTCATTGTTTTGGAACACACCAGCTTATTCATTACATTAAGGCTAACATATTCATACTGAAACCTAAAAAACTTTTGAATTTCAGCGCAAGTCGACTTGCGCCAAATGAGTAACCTCTGACACGATGTATGATGCAGGATGTAGTAGTATCGTAAGCTTAGACACCTCTCGCGGTTCAAACAAATAGGGCAACAAATTTAAGCTCCTCTTCTCTTATATCGAAATCCTCTGACATTTGTCTTTAAAAATTGTCATTTTAGACTTATAATCTGTGACCGGTGATTTGTTTTGCTCATTCGTCATTATGTTGTGCGTCAGGTCAAAGGACACTCTTCCACCGCGAATCGATTTGCGCATTCTACGTACGGTCATCCGCCGGAAGCTAGTTATTTGAATTATTGAATTTGTATTTGAGTTTTAATTATGGATATTTTTCTTAGCATCGCTTCACTTCAGAAGGCCTTTATTAACCCCCTTGATTATATTTATTATGAATGGATGCATTTTTTGGGCTTCAAAACACACCCCCCTGTTCACTACTATTATTAAGCTTGGAAGAGCCAGGATATTTTTAAATATATATCCAATTGTGTTCGTCTGAAAGAAGATAGTCATATACACCTAGGATGGCTTGAGGGTGAGTAAATCATGGGATAATTTTCATTTTTGGCTGAACTATCCCTTTATCTGACCGTCTGTGGCATATTTTTAAAAAAAGAAAAAGAAAAAAAAAGGCATATATATATATATATACATATACACTACCAGTCAAAAGTTTGGAATCGGTAAGATTTTTAAAAAAATATATTGTACACAATTAATGTTTCTTGAGCAGCAGAACAGCATATTAGAATGATTTCTGAAGGATCATGTGACACTGTAGACTGGAGTAATGATGCTGAAAATTCAGCTTTGCCATCACAGGAATAAATTACTTTATAAAATATATTCAAACAGAAAACAATTATTTTAAATTGTAATAATATTTCACAATATTACTGTTTTACTGTATTTTTAATTAAATAAATGCAGCCTTGGTGAGCAGACGAAACTTCTTTTAAAAACATTAAAAATCTTACCGATTCCAAACTTTTGACTGGTAGTTTATATATACACACACATTAACGTATTCTTATCTGTTGTTTTAGAATCTAGAATATAGTATTTTACAATGTTATGACTAATACATAATGACTTTTGAAAAATGTCAACAACATTTCTGACATGCAACCACTGGTATGTCCATAAGGAAATCCTGAAAAAAAATCATAGCAAAGTCCCTCATCACTTTGAAGATTTCCTTGTTGTTGGGGCCAAGAAACAAAATTCCTTTTTGTCACATGTTATGGAAACAACACTGTCTCTGATATACTGTCTCTGAGAGTAAAGATACTTGGCAATAAAGTCTTTCTGATTCTGATTAAAGATGCAGGTCCAGTAAAACAGAGCTGGGATCACAGGCCTGTTCTGTTCCTTTCCCAAAATGACACCATTTCTGAACTGCGGCCTTTATGTTGCTTTGGATAAAGTTTCTATTCCATACTAAAATAAGTGAAAGACATTATGCCCTTCTATTTCATTAGTATCTGATCTGCTGCTCAAGAAACATTATTGTGTACAATTGTACAAAATATTTGTGTAAAATATTTTTTTTTCAGGATTCCTTGATGAACAGAAAATTCAGCTTTGCCATCACAGGAATAAATTACTTTATAAAATATATTCAAACAGAAAAACAGTTATTTTAAATTGTAATAATATTTCACAATATTACTGTTTTTACTGTATTTTTAATTAAATAAATGCAGCCTTGATGAACAGACGAAACTTCTTTTAAAAACATTAAAAATCTTACCGTGTCCAAACTTTTGACTGGTAGTGTATATATATATATTCAGTGGGTTTAAGCTCAGATAAGCCATGATCTACAAGCCCTGAACCCCAAAAGCAAGTCTTTTGTCTCATGTAATTATGTTCAGTTAAGGGAAAGTAATCTGTATGGATATTTAGCTTTAGCTCCAAAAAGTGCATCATTCAGGGGGGTTTTAAAGTATTTTAATCCATTTGTATAGATTAGCAGCAGGCGTGTTGTTAAATGGGGTTAATTTCATCACATGCCCAGCTGACTCGAATTACTCGCTTGTGGAACTGACCAAAAATTAAACTTGTTAGTTGCATTTGAATAAACTGTCAGTTTGAATATAAATAATATCAATTACTTTCTTATAGTGAGTGTTTAACATCTTAATAGCAGTGCTGTTATAATCACAGTAGTTCATTTAATAGAAATAAAGCTGCCTGTAATAAAATTTAAACATCAGATGCCTGTAATAAAATATAAACATTAGACTTAAAACTTAAAATTATATTTATAATGAGAAATTTTACCTTGGCAACTAACTGAAATAAAAACAAACACTGGAATAAAAAACACACACTCAATACGGAGAGCTCTGAAAACATTCAGCCGGCATTAAACACAAAGTCGGCACGAGGAGCTAAATGGTGCTAAAACAAAACCCTGTTTGTTTTCTATTTCTGAACTCATTCTTAGTTTATGGTCTGCATATAGTGAGCCAGTAAAATACCTCTTTAATCTGTTCACATCCTCTCAAATGTGACGTAAAGAGCCACAGTTATATAAGAGCTGAAAGGGAGTGATATAAGTGTGTGTTTTTTTTAACTACCACAAATAACTGCATATATATGTTAATATAAATAAGAAATCTAAGGGGTTATACATCGGATACAATTGAATTATGCATAAAAAAGTAACACCGTGTCCTCGAACCACAACTGAATATGTGTCAAAGGATATAAAATAATAATAATAATAATAATAAGATAAAAGATTAGATATTGTGAACAGTTTAAGGGCTGATATGGACTGTAAACTGATAATGTTTGTGCTTCGGGTTGTGCCATGACTGAGAATGATTTCAGACAGCTGGAAACTTCATGCAATCTGAATATAGTGGATTTTGATTGGGGAACATTGACTCTTTTATGTTTAAATATGAAATTACTAGACTCAACGATTAATGTCAGTGTGATTTATAATGTATTAATGACACTCATTTTTCCGCTAGTTCTTAACTGTGCATTTAAAGACATCTATAGATTAAATTTGTCATCATTTGATGCATTAATGCAAGTGATGCATGCATTGAAAAGATTACACTAAGGACTAGTACTTCTTTTCTACTGCATGATACTGGCTTCAAGTTCAAAAGACCTGAAATATCTTGCATAATTTACTAAATGACTGTTATGATACTTTTATTTTTGGAGCTTGAGCTCCTCAATCATTTTCATTATACTGACAAGAGTGCTCAAAATATTCTTTAGAAATTCTCTTTTTGTGTTCTACAGAAGAAGGAAATGCTTACAGGTTTAGAATGACATGAGGGTTAGTAAATGAATAGTGAACTATCCCTTTAAGTGTTCAGTTACACAAAAGCACTTATTGAAGATTGATCTTTGCACACTTCCAAAGAATAGGACATGTGTATTCACTCTTAAACGATTTATTCCTGACTAAAAGCATGTTAAATCTTGCTGTCACTTGCTCAATGATTAGCCGCTCTGTTGACAACAAGTATTGTATAGTGACATGAAATTCCCTCAGGGTTATGTCTATGTCTGTGAACGAATTCAAACAGGCTTTTCTCTCTTTATAATAAATCAAGGCAGCAAATTGCCTAATTTTATTACTCCAAAATCCTGCCCAGAAAACTGAGTCAGTGCCATTGTCTAGTCATAAAGCATATTAGAGGTAAAGTCTGGAACATAAAACCAGATGAAAAGTTTTATTGCTCAGGGTGCTCAATTAGTTTGGAGAAATAAAAACAGATACAACAGAGACAAGTGTTGCTATAAAATAAGTAGAGATGCACCGATCGATCGGCCCGGATTGGTGATGGGCCGATCAGCCTCACTTCTTACCGATTCCGAGCCGATCCGTTTTGTTACCAGCGGCACAGGCAATAACGTCAGCTGCGCGTTCTCGCTCTCTTCTCTGTCACGGTGAAGTGACACACCCGCGCGGGCGCCTCCTCTCTCTGACTCGTCTCATTCGCTCCGGTTAAATAGTATGGAAAGCCAAACTGATCAGAATTCGCGTGCTTTTGACCGCCGTATTAATATTAAAACGCGTTTTAATATTAATACGGCAGTCAAAAGCACGCAAATTCTGATCAGTTTGGCTTTCCATAAAGTAGTGCTTGTATTGCGCCTAATTTTAGTCATTCCCGCAGGTTTCGCGCTCACACCAAAAGCGCGCGCACCACTGATCTATATAGGTGGAGCGGACAAAACAGAGACAGAAGTCAAACAGAGTCACAAGTACCAAAATGAGTGGCTTACTGCACTTAAACTGTCAAAAGTATGTCAAAACCAGCGGCACAGGCAATCTTGGCGAGTATTCAAATAAACACAGTCAGTTTTGAATCGTTAAATAGCTAAGAAAGTGAACCCATATTGTGTGTAAAGGCAGGAACACACCAAGCCGACGGTCGGTTTTTGTTCGTCGGCCGACTAAGTTTTCTTAATGTGTTCCTCACCGTCGGCTGAAGTTGGTCCTCGTCTGCTTTTTTTCAGCCGATTCGACATGTTGAATCGGTGTCTGAGCCTGTCACGGTGAAGTGACACACCCGCGCGGGTGCCTCCTCTCTCTGACTCGTCTCATTCGCTCCGGTTAAATAGTATGGAAAGCCAAACTGATCAGAATTCGCGTACTTTTGACCGCCGTATTAATATTAAAACGCGTTTTAATATTAATACGGCGGTCAAAAGCACGCAAATTCTGATCAGTTTGGCTTTCCATAAAGTAGTGCTTGTATTGCGCATAATTTTAGTCATTCCTGCAGGTTTCGCGCTCACACCAAAAGCGCGCGCACCACTGATCTATATAGGTGGAGCGGACAAAACAGAGACAGAAGTCAAACAGAGTCACAAGTACCAAAATGAGTGGCTTACTGCACTTAAACTGTCAAAAGTATGTCAAAACCAGCGGCACAGGCAATCTTGGCGAGTATTCAAATAAACACAGTCAGTTTTGAATCGTTAAATAGCTAAGAAAGTGAACCCATGTTGTGTGTAAAGGCAGGAACACACCAAGCCGACGGTCGGCCGTCGGGCAGTTTTTGTTCGTCGGCCGACTAAGTTTTCTTAATGTGTTCCTCACCGTCGGCTGAAGTTGGTCCTTGTCTGCTTTTTCAGCCGATTCGACATGTTGAATCGGTGTCGGAGCTCATCGGTCTGTCGGGCCATCTGATCATTCTGATTGGCTGTTCAGCTACTGCCACCTGCTGGTTCGGAAAGGAATTTCATCTTATGCAGGCGCAGAACGGACGTGCTACTTGGCCGTCGGCTGTCGAGCGTCGGTTTGGTGTGTCAGGGCAACTTTGGACCCAGACGCTGCTGACGTGAGCCAACCCCGCAGTCTGCTTTCGTCACCACTAGTTCGTCGGCGTCGGCTTGGTGTGTTCCTGCCTAAACAGTATTGGGTCCGCTGAACACCGTTCATAAACTCTTAAAGGGACAGCAGTCCAATATTCCTGCTGCCGTCTCTCATGTTAATCAAAGAACAAAAGACAAAGAAAATCACTTTCTGCTCTTGACTGAATACGTTTTATAATTTTAATGGTAAGAATTGACCTGTATTAATATTTACAATAAAGACTACAGAAATTAAGGTAACCAATGTAAAAAACACTGAATGTGTTATTTTTCTTTTGATTACTTTAATTTCTGTAGTATTTCTTACCTGAATAAAAACCCAGTTAACCTGAAAAACTTAGTTTCATAGCTCTCTTTATTCTATTGCATTTATTTGAGCTGTTTATATTTTATTACTGACTTTTTACTTGTGTGTTTTTTTTTTTTTATGAAAATAAAACTTTGCGTTGAAGAAATATAGATTTTTGTTTGTATATGTTGTCAATTATAGTTCTTAGAAAGAAAATCGGAATCGGCAAAAATCGGTATCGGCAGATTACACTAACACAAAATCGGAAATTGGCCAAGAAAATTGTAATCGGTGCATCTCTAAAAATAAGTATGAATACTAGCATTGCTCAGATAATTTGATCTCTGAGAAATGTTGCATATTGAAATGTTACTTTTCTGAAACTCAAGCAACATGTGAGATTACTGAGGAGAAAAAAAAAACATTAAAAAGATTCTTAAACATACACAGTAAAGCTATAAAACAAACTAAAATATATTTTAATGCCATATAAATCAGTCCAGGAAAAAAACAAACACTGATTTTACAAAAAAATCATAACTCAAGTATGCTTTGTAAATGGACGCATGTATGTTGTCCAAGGTTAATGCGATTCAATGTCAGTGAATACATGATTTAAAGGTATAGGTTACCCAAAAATGAAAATTCTGTCTCACCCTCAAGTTGTTCCAAACAAACCTGTATGAGTTTCTTTCTTATGCTGAACACAAAAGAAGATATTTTGAAAAATGTCGGCTGATTTTTTCCATACTATGGAAGTCAATGGGGTCCATCAACTGTTTGGATACCCATTCTTCAAAATATCTTATTTTGTGTTCACCAGAAGAAAGAAATTCATACAGGTTTGGAACAACTTGAGGGTTAGTAAATGCTAGCTTTCATTTTTGGGTAAACTATTCATGTAATATTATTACAAAATACGATAATAAACAGCACAATTCAACAGTAAAATCCTGCACACTGGAATCAGATCTTATCAATGAGACTAAATTGAAATCCAATGGAAACTTTTGGCCTTCATATTCATATAATAATTGTACTGTATGTAGGCTATACAATTGTCTAATTTAGTCACTTCTAAAGCATTTTACGAGAAACTTCTCAGGCAAAGTTGATATATATATACAAACATAAGTCTACTGGGATATGAATGGGCAATATCTGAGCAATAAAATGTAGCTTTTTCGGCAGTGTTGTGATGAGTTTGTGGTGAATCTGCGACTGCGCAAGTGTGGTGCAGCGGTCGCTCACCTGTGCGGAATCCTCCAGCACACTCAGGCGGAATCGGCCTCTCTTCACCTCCATCTCCATCGCGGATCCGCGGGCCACAGTGGCTCTGGAAGTTTGGTTTCTGCAGAACATTATTGTTCTGTGCTGAAAACCCAACTCAAGCAACTAACCGAAGCGATCGAGTGATTACTAAGTGAAACTGCTGCATTAAAATAAAGATAAATCCAGTCCCAAATGTAAAAATATGTATCTTAAAGGTGCCATACGTTATATTTGTTCTAAAATCCTACTGGACATGTTGAAACAGCTATGGATAGATGGGATGTGTTTCCCCCCAGTTTGTGGTATGGGTGGCGCTTAGAGTTTTGAACATTGAAACAGCGCCACCATTGTCGTGATTTAACGTTAGTGATTTTAACTCTGAGAGGCTTTTAAAAGACATTTTTCATTCCGCCAGGGGGCGTTTGAAGAACCCTCCATCAAGACGCATTCAAATTTCATGACATTTTTTGGATCATTGAAAATATTTGTACGCTAAAACAAATAATCATTTTGAGATTATTAATTATAAGTATTAATACCTGACATCTGAAAATCGAAACCCCCACCAACAACCTCTGTAAAATCATCATTCACGAAGTAAAAAAACAGACGACCATGATTGGTCCATTCTAGCCTGCGCTGAGAAAAGTAGCAGTAACCACGTGCTAATGACGTTTTCGAGCTGCACAGTAAGACCAACAAGAAAGACTGACCATTTGAGGTTGCTATTCAATTACATAAACATTATGTAATATATTGTTATATAAATGTACATATATTCAGACAGATGGAAGAAAAATACTTGCATTTCAACCTTTAAAACGTACATTTTTATTAACATATTTACAAATACATATGTAAAACATTTGCTTGAGAACATTTGAATACAAATATGAAAAGCGAATATGAACAGCATAAAACTGAGGTTAGGCTTTGTGGCTAAAAGCTTAAGATAAAAAAATGCTACAAAATATGTTGCAAAATGCTAAAATGCAACAGCATGGAGTTGAAAAAAAAGGACAGTGCTTATTTAAAACGGAGGTTTGTTTCAAAGCTGCTCTTTAAAAATATATACATATAAATTATAAAGAAAAAAGTCACTTCCAAAAAAAAAAAAAATTCTGAAGGAAAAAAAATATTGCCAAATGATGTTAGAGAAATGGCTGATGTTGCTAACTGATAACTGGAAATAAAATAAAATGCAGAAGGTTAAGACCAACTATCAAATAATTCACAGTCGTATTTCAACTTTACATCACAAGGAGTGCAACTGTATCAAAACATGTTTGCTTTACCATAATGTGAATTAATACTTATTTATCCTCAAAAAAAAATACATATATATATATATATATACATATATACATATATATATATATATATATATATATATATATATATATATATATATATAAAACGAAAGACATCATTAATATTTCGACAGAGTTATTGAGGTACGTTTTCACTGGATATCTTCAGTTGTGGTTCTTCTTTGTAAAAGTGTCCTGGTAAAAACTTCACATATTCACATCTATACACTACTGATGTCAAACTATATTTTTCACTGGTTAGTTGGTTGTTCCTGGCTTGTCATTCCGTCCTTAAGGCCTCAATCCATGTCTTCTAGTTCATCAACTTCAGTAAAGATGTCACTGAAAAAGTACTTGGAGACACTGGTGGGTTCTTCTTCTGAGTTCTGCTGAGAGATGGAATCCAGTTCTATTAATACAAATATACAAACTGGCCATAAAAGTACTGGAATATCGGACTGTATGATACCTCAATGACAGATGCAGTGGTGGAAGCAGAGGTCGGTGACAGTCGCTTTACTTTAGGGTTTGTTGCCATGGTAACAGGGCCAGCCGCTATCTGTTTTCTCTCAGGACGCGCAGTGTTGACTGCTGGTTTTTTGGGGCCTGGTTTGGCCCCTCGATGAGCTACTGGTGGTCCTTGTGTACTCTTAGAAGAAATAAATGACAGGAACCCCTTGGGTCTTCTGCCAGGTCTATAGAAGAACAAAAATAAAACAAATGGATTGTAATGTCAAAATGTCATATTTGTTAGGGATGAAATCAAAGCCAGTATCATCTTTTGCTTATGAGGACCTATTATGCTTTTTTACATTTTCAACTTTCTTTAGTGTGTAATGTTGCGGTTTGAGCATGAAAAAGGTCTGAAAAGTTACAAAGCACAAAGTCACTCCAAAGGGAGCTATTCTTTCTGAAACATGCTCAAAGTGGTTGGCCAATCACAACACACTGGTCCTACTGACCAATCAGAGCACACTGCTCTTTTCAGAAGGAGGGGCTTCATAGAGACAGGAACTAAACAGTGTGTTACTGACAGACTGGGAAAAGAGGTGCTGCAATAAATGTAAAATACACTATATTGCCAAAAGTATTGGGACACCCCTCCAAATCATTGAATTCAGGCGTTCCAATCACTTCCATGGCCACAGGTGTATAAAATCAAGCACCTAGGCATGCAGACTGCTTCTACAAACATTTGTGAAAGAATGGGTCGCTCTCAGGAGCTCAGTGAAATCAAGCGTGGTACCGTGATAGGTTGCCATTCTGTGCAATAAGTCCATTTGTGAAATTTCCTCACTACTAAATATTCCACGGTCAACTGTTAGTGGTATCATAAAGTGGAAGCAATTGGGAACAACAGCTGTGTAAAATCACAGATTGGGGTCAGCGCATACTGATCCACACAGTGCGCAGAAGTCGCCAACTTTCTGCAGAGTCAACAGCTACAGACCTCCAAACTTCATGTGGCCTTCAGATTAGCTCAAGAACAGTGCATAGAGAGCTTCATGGAATGGGTTTCCATGGCCGAGCAGCTGCATCCAAGCCTTACATCACCAAGTGCAATGCAAAGCGTCGGATGCAGTGGTGTAAAGCATGCCGCCGCTGGACTCTAGAGCAGTGGAGACATGTTTTCTGGAGTGATGAATCACACTTCTCTGTCTGTTTTTCAGGGGTTGGGCTTGGCCCCTTAGTTCCAGTGAAAGGAACTCTTAATGCTTCAGCATACCAAGACATTGTGGACAATTTCATGCTCCCAACATTGTGGGAACAGTTTGGGGATGGACCCTTCCTGTTCCAACATGACTGCACACCAGTGCAAACAAGGTCCATAAAGACATGGATGAGCGAGTTTGATGTGGAGGAACTTGACTGGCCTGCACAGAGTCCTGACCTCAACCCGATAGAACACCTTTGGGATGAATTAGAGCGGAGACTGTGAGCCAGGCCTTCTTGCCAACATCACTGCCTGACCTCACAAATGCACTTCTAGAAGAATGGTAAAACATTCCCATAAACACACTCCTAAACCTTGTGGAAAGCCTTCCTAGAAGAGTTGAGGCTGTTATAGCTGCAAAGGGTGGGCCAACTCCATATTAAACCCTACGGATTAAGAATGGGATGTCATTAAAGTTCATGTGCATGTAAAGGCAGACGTCCTAAAACTTTTGGCAATATAGTGTATGTGAAAAATAATGTGTTTTTTTTAACATTCAAGCATGAAAACCTATTCCAGTAGACCCCAAAAACAAAATCAAGACTTTCTAAAAGAGCCATTTACCTTGTAAGCGGCCCGCTTGTGGCAATAGGCGTGATTTGACTGACACCTTGCGAGTCTGATCCACTAGCTAACTCAACTGTCTCTTTCCATGGGAGGTCAACCTGTCCCATGATGTCTTGGGAGGGACCCTCTTGAGGATAATTTTCTTGCTGAGGTGAACTGGTCACAGAAAGGTCTGTGTTTGCTACTCCTTCTGAGATGGTGGCTGATGTTGAGTTGTCAGTTGTCGAAATGGCAGCAGGCACAGTTTGCTCTGGCTTTGATCTCGTCTCTCGAGTTGAAATGGGTAATGAGGTAGTCTCTTTTGATGAGAGCACTGCTGTGTCTTCTTTAGCATGAACACCTTGAGCATTTCTCCTTGAAATGGGGATGGGTTTAACCTGCAGCTTTGCTGAACACAGAAGAAAGAGTTCATTGGTAAAACCCATGTTTTATGTGTTGTCATCTTGATTTGGAAAAACAGACATATATAATGAGGATTTTTAATGAGGAGATTTAATAACAATTTGTTAACAAGCAGATAATGTGGAGTGTCAAATAATGATGACTGTGAACAAACCCTTCATGTGAGTTTTTTTTAAAACAATAACCGATCCTGTAATGATAATAGTAACTTTTATATGATAAGTAATTTATTGTAATTTTTTTTTAATTTTATTATGTATTTTTCATATAATTATTATACACTACCGGGGCTTGACATTAACACCCGACAAAGGCGGGTGGATTTCAGCAGTGGCGTGTAACGCTGTCACTCCCAATAGCCACTTTGGTGGGTTAAATTTTATGTATAATATATACATTTTTCAATTGTAGTCTTTTAAAAAGACATCTGAATGTAGTGTTGTCAAAAATATTGTTTTTTTTACATGTCGATACTGAAATATCTGAAACGCTTCCAAAACTCATTTTCCACAGAATAGATATACAATACCAGCTGCGCTCTCTTTCTCTCATATCTCTGACAGTGAATTGACACATAAACCCGCCTCCCCTTACTTTCTCATTTCATTTGCTCCAGATGAATATTGTTGGTGTTACAGGGCTTGAATTTCAGCGTGGGACTGCACGTGTTACACAATATTTTACTCATTACCACAGATTTTATGCTCACTCCCAAAGTGCGCCCACATAAAGCCGTCTCTCAGTAATAAACAGTGTTCTTTTTCACTGCTTGTTGCACTTAAACAGTCAAATACACACTAAATAATGTCAATATTCACATAAACACAGTCAGTTATGTTTTAAGTGAACGTAAACAGTTGCGAAAGAAAACACGTGTAACAGAATAATGGATCCGTGTGTCAGGTGTTAAAGTGACAGCAGCCTAATATACCTGCTGCCTAATTATGAGATAAGATTGAAAATATCTTTATGGCAGTTTTTCCCCATGGCATCGATGTCAAAATTGTGGCCAGTGAAAATGCTGAGTGGCTAGTAACTTTGGAAAACCACTAGCCACAGTGACTGGTGAGCAAAAAAGTTAATGTGAAGGCCAGTACACTACCATTCAAAAGTTTGGGGTCCATAAGATTTTTTTTAAAAAGAAATGAATACTTTTATTCAGCAACCATGCATTAAATTAAAGAGATTTATAATGTTACAAAAATTTCTAATAAATGCTTTTCTTTTGAATTTCGACTCATTAAAGAATACTGAAAAAAAGTGTATCATGGTTTTAACAAAAAATATTAAGCAGCACAGCACATTTTTCCACATTGATCACCAATCACATGATTCACTGAAGGATCATGTGATACTGAAGACTGGAGTAATGATGCTGAAAATTCAGCTTTGCATCACAGGAATAGATTATATTTTAAAATATATTATGGTAGGAAACATATTTTTTAAATTGTAATAATATTTCACAATATTCTTGTTTTTACTGTATCAAATAAATGAAGCCATTAACCATTAACAAAGTGGTAGTGTAATTTCTTTTCCCTTACCTCTCCTGGTTCTCTCAGGTAATTTTCTCTTGTTCTCCAGCTGTTCCTTCTCATCTTTAGTCCCCTCTGCCACAGGGACAAAGAAAGAAGATAAATAAAATGTGCAATGCATGAACAGATGTTACAACATCCTGAAGGATGATAATCTGTACCATATATATTTATTTTCTAATTATAAAGATGTGCTGAAAATGTTCCCACCATGATGTTCTGTCTGACTCTCACCTTCGGTACTCTAGGAAAGAAATTACCTCGCTATTAGTCACTTTTTATACTATTTATCAAGCATCAATAGTGCTGAAGGTCAAGATGTACGCTTTACCTCCTGAGATGTTGAGGCTGGTGTCTTGCATTTCAATTCTCTTTTCCCCGATTTGTCCACGTCCCCCCCTCCACTTTTCTTTTCCTCATCCTCTGACACAGGAACTAAAGCATCTGTGATCAGAAGGTGAGATACCTCTCTGCTCTCATTAGCACTGAAATTAAATGTGTGGGGAAAAAGTAATAAATACAACAGAAAGGACATGGTAACATTTGCAAATAAGTGAATGAAATCTGGTTTAAACACTGTGAAACTTGGGAACATTGAGAGCCAGTCTTACAAAATAAACTTAAATATGCATTAATTTGGTTAACAAATTGTCAGCTAGGAGAAACCAGGACACAATGTTCTCACATTATATTTATTAATGAGGTGGAGCATTGTCTCAGCGTGTTTTACAGCATCAGATAACAGTTTAAAGCACAGCATACCTTTGACCATGAGAATGCAACTCAGACACCGCTGTCAGTGGGAGGGGCTCTGTCCTAAAGCCCGTGGGTGGGATTTCAGTGAGTGACAGTATAAACACAGGCTCTTCAGGAATGGGTTCAGCAGATGTCTGTTCTGATTCAATGCTTGATGCAACCTCTTGTGCTGCACTTTGGGAAACATCAGATTCTGTGGTAACTACAGCACCCTCTTCAGGACTTTTAGTGAAAGTGCTCGTGGAAGACTCGGCAACAGGCGGCTTCTCATTTATTACTGCAAGGAAACAAATACAAACATAAAAATTCATATTTGCTTTTGTTTTGAAATGTTTTTTAGTAATTATTCTATATAGGCAAATCTCATGAAACCTCTTAAGAACATAAATGTTTCAAGCCAAAATCAAAACAATAAACATTACATGTTGCATAATAAAACTAAACCTGATTTTTAGGAAATTTTCAAACATGATTTTTTACATCATCAATAAAGCACATTTTTAAAATAAACTGTAATGAGAAAAAATCTCTACTGTAATAATTAGAAAAATTATATATTATAAAAATGTTAAAACAACTTTTACACCATGGTTAAAATATTATATATGGTAAAAAAAAAAAAAATGTATAGAGTATAGAGCCATTTCAGATTTCATATAATAGTGGCTGGGTTTGAATTGTTGTACCTGTTTTGTTTTGTGTCTGTGTGCGAGTGTGTCTGGATGTCTGAGTCAGGTTTGGTTTAAGTTTGGGTCCGCGGTGCCTCCTGACAGGTTTAGTAGGCTCATCTGATGTGTTCTGAGACTCAGTCACACTGAAACACACAACATACAGACAATATTTGACACTACTCATTTTTAGACACATGAATATCAATCTCACATTATGGGATCTGAACCGCCACCATTGCGAAGCATTCATTTTTAGCTATTCAAGGAAAATTGAATCACAAAAGATCAATGACAAACACTATCAGTGAAAATAAATGAATTAAAAATAAATAAATGGTCCATATACTACTTTTATTACCTATTAGTCAGTTGTGGTTCTCTTGTCTCTTCTTGTTCTTTTATTTTTTCCTCTGTGATTATTTCATCATTCTTTCTCTTCAGAGATGAGACAGATCCATTATCTTCTTTAGTCACCCTTTCAGGAACAACATTGGGACTTTCAGATGATTTTTGCGGCTGTAGGACCTCAGGGTAAGTAGAGGAGACTGACAGGTTATCCACAGGAACTGAATCTTCTTCCATGAGTTGTGTTGCATTTTTATCCTTTTCTGTGACAGATGGACTCTTAGAGGTTTCCACAGAATCTGTAACAAGTTCTGGACAGATCTGCTGCTGTGGAGCTCGTCTGGTTCTCAGACCTTGACCAATATTGGGTTTGGGCTTGGAGAAACGGCCTCTTTTAGGTGGTGGAACACTAGTGAAACAAGTCAAATCCTGTGTCTCATTTTGAATAGGACCAGGATGAGCATCAGTTGTCTGTGAATTGATTGGCTCCTCGTATGAGGTAGGGGTTTCTTCAGCAGAAAGTTCTGGAATATGAGTTTCACAGCTTGGAAGTTCAACATCATCTTTCATCTCTGTCTCGCAACTTACAGGAGGACCGGACATGATGGCTGTTTCTGTGATAACTTCCTCATGGACGACCTCTTCATGTACAATGCTTGACTGTCCAACAATATAATTTTCACCTGAAAAAGATTTAATTCAATCAATCTTCTGAAGAAGAATTCAAATTTGAGTGCCCATTTGGATTGAGGCAAATTAGAGAGTTGCATTATGACTTACAGGATATTTCGGATGTCTGGGTCATCTGAGCTGAGTTCCCGATGGTCAGAAGAGTCTGGGCAGCTTCATTGTTAATCTCCTTACATACTGAAAGAAAGATGTATAAAAGATGAACCACCAGAAATCTAAAGCTTTTGGGTAAAAGACTTAATTAAAAGTTTGGTTGATTACATTATATATACACATACTTATGGAAAAGTAATTCAAAAACTACTGGAAAAAAATAATGATATATCATTTATAGTATCATTTATGATACTATATATATTAGAGTATTATTACAGTATAATATAATATCATAGTTTAGAATATTAATTATAGTATTTAAATCATTTATATAATTTTATTATTATTATTTGAACAATTATGTAAATCGTAATAAAACAAATGAATTCTAAATGAATAAATGTATCCTAAATAAATCTTTTTTTATCAAAATAGAAAACTAGACTTCTAGTAGTTCATTTTTTGCCCAATTTTATAATTATTTTTATTATATAAACAACTGTAAATTTAAGTGAAACAAATTTATCCTTTTTTTTTTGTATAATATATAAATACTGTATTGTAAATAAATATATAGAAACAAGGCTTGTATCTGTGCTTTATTCCCCATATTTGATGTTAGAATTGTTTTATTATTTTTTGAACAATTGTGTAAATTGAAATTATAAACAAATGTATCAAATAAATAAATTAATTTTTTATCTAAACAGAAATCTAGGCTAGTATCTGTGCATTTTTGCCCAAATAATTTGACTTTGTGATATAAATTTTCAGTGCATACAAAATAATTTTTTGATTACATATGATTACTAGACATAAATGCTTAGTTAATCTAGATAACAACAACTCCTGTGATAGTTCATTCATTTAGATTATTTGTTTCTCCATGTTTGCTGGTGGTAGGAAAGCTTGAGAGTTTCACCTTACCTTCCATGTGGTCTGGGTCAAGAAACTCAATGACATCCTTAAAAACAAATCAGACACAAATTAGTACCAACTGCTACAAAAACCAAAACACTGAAAAACACTCCAAATTCCAAAGTAAAGAAACTAGATTCAGCTGACAACAAATGAATTGTGTGTTTATGATGGACACCACAACAGTAAACAGATGTGACAAGGGACATAGATGATGCTGGGGAGACTTACAGCAAGCAGGTCCAACCGGTGTTCATAAGGGACAGGGCAAGCGGGCAATGCCGCCTGCTCACATGACATCTCGGGGCACAAAGCATTCTGGGATGTGCCCAGGATATCAGACACATTCACAGAAATGTCCAGCTGGGAGCCAATGGGAATGAGTGAAAGAAAAAAAAGGGGAAGGACAATGAAAGGTAGGAAGGTTGTGAGTTTTTGATATGACAAGCAGAAATGAATATGAACAAAATGGTGAAACTAAACTGAACATAATTTTGGTCAGAAACATATTCTAAGTACATGAACGTAAGCACTTCCATACTGTTATTTTATATATGTACTTTTTAGCAAAATAAAAATTGTAGTAATATAAATTTCTGTAAATGTTAAGTTTTTCCAAGGATACTGTGGCACCTTGGGGGTTACCAGACACCCCTGGCGTAAAATATATTTCTGGCCTTATTTTATGAAAACTAACCATAACAACATAATTTATGCAAAAAAAAAAACATCAGACTCAAGCAGGGAAGTTTTTGAACAGAGCAAACCACACTGATGGCAATAATATGTGATGAAGGGGGTTCCACTAAGGTCCTTTATGGTATGATAATACATAAACACACCTCTTCCATGGTTTCTACCACCTCTGAATTAACAGGCAGTAGAGGGCGTAGACTCATTGGCACAAATGCCTGGTTTTCCTCTTCAGAGTTTGAAGGAAAGTCCACCTGGCTCAGGCCACAATCTTCTACATCCTCATCCTCCTCATCATCATCTTCAGTTCCAGAGGCCAGTAAGGTCACCAGTCTAGATTTCCCCCTCCTTTGCATGCCCTGTTTCAATGTGGGGCCTGGTTTTAATTTATCCCTCCGGACGGGTGCCTTGATGCCCTGATTACAAATTTTGGAAGACACAGGAGGTTCAGAGAGCTCTTCCTCATCTTCCTCTTCCTCTTCTTCTGCCGCTGCCTGCATCACATGCTGAGAGAGCTTAGGGATCCTTCCTGACCTAAATAAAAGACAAATAATAATTAGCACGACTACTTAAACTGAAAACAAGACCACAGAACAATGCCTAAAAAAATAATGATCATCAAAAATAAAATAAATTGATTCACACATCCATCTAGAGCTGCACGATTTTTTGATTAAAATAGAGATCACCATGATTGCTGCAGTCTATTCAAAAATATTTAATTCATTTGAATTTTTTTTAATCAGTCTGAATGAATGATTCAATGACTCATAAAGACTTTACTTGTTTCATTGCTGGATGAATCAGTATTTTTTAACAATCTCTTGAATGAATGATTCAATGACAAATGGATTTTTTAACAGTCATTTGTTGCCACCTACTGGTGTTACGATGTATTTTGATACAATCTTTATTTGAAGTCAAGTATTAGTCAAGTTACTATCAAAAGGTGATTTACTCTGTTTTGATAGCTACCGTAGACATCAATGTTTATATCAGAACTATAAGCTTTTACCCCAGTACTTCTGTGATTATTTATGTTACAATAATTCAAATTATGATACTGTGTGGTTGAAAAAAAGCTGTTTTATACCTATACATGACAACTGCTCTCTCTGGCTCAGTGCCAACACAGATTTGAATAATTCCACTGTGATCGTAGTTGTCAAACAGAATAGTTGTCATTTATGCCAGGGTGTACACGGTGCGATTTTTTGCTGTCGTAGGAACTTGCAACTGTTTTTTCCCCCATTTGGAGAAATCGTGTGGAAAACATTGATGCTTGTATGGTCGCAGCTTCAGACCGTGAATACCTTATGAGCACCTCTTGATAATTTTTCAAAAATTTGGGAGTTGCTGGCTTGAATGGGGTGTGTGCGGTTAAACAAGCTGATTTGGCGATGTATCTAAAGTTGACCAATCAGGAGGTAAGGAAAACCAGGAATAAGTTTGTGTGGGTGTTTGCATCAAGATCGCAATCTTTTAACGATTAAACGTGCAGCTCTACATCCATCATAATGGCTTATCAAATGATTCTGAATCTATTCACAATTGTATCTGCATTGCAGTGTTGTTATTGTTAATTAAAACTAAAACTATTTAAAATAATTTTCGTTCATTAAAGTAATGCTGCAATAAAATAACAAATATTTGATGAACAATTAAACTGAAGAAATCTTGCCTAATTGCAATAAAGTTCAAGCTGAAGTACTACATTTTTTGAAACTAAACTGAAAAATTCAAGCTAAACAGAAATGCAAAAAAACTAATAAAAATGACAAACACACATTGAAAAATTTAAATAAGCTAATTCAAAATATAAATAAATACAATAATAGTATATAAATAATACAAAAAAACAACAACATACAAATTGCATTGAGAACCCTAACCAGGTTATGATTGAAATCATCTAAATGTTCTCAAGCTTACCTGGTTGGTTTATTGAATATCTGTTCATGTACAGTACTCAGATCAGGTTCTTCCTCCAAATCTTCCAATTCAAGGAGAACTTTAGACCTCCTCTTCTCCTTCTCTTGTAATAAATCTGAAGGCACCTAAAAAAGAGTGAATTATACAATTATGTCAGATAAAATAGACTATACTGTACAGTAATACACATGTAAAATTTGTGGAATCTCACATTAAACAGCTGAAAATGTTACCTTGGGGGACCTGTCCATTTTACTCTCCTGCCCAGGCTCCGGGCGCCTGTTCCCCCATTTGCGGCTGAGGTTCGGGATCGGTCTCTGAGGTCGACCCTTGAGCTGAGCCGGTTTAATAGCAGGAATCTTGTTTATGTTCTCTGATGAGTCAGATTCCTTTAACCTGCTAGAATGAGGATCATTTTCAGCCCCCAAATGGTCTCATCATAACATAATAAATTACAGTAAGGTCAGTAAGATTTTTTTTTTTTTTTTAAAGAAATTAATACTTCATTATGAAAGGATCTTTTAAACTGATCCACAGTGACTGTAAAGATTTATAATGTTACAGAAGAGTTTTATTTCAAATTTGTTCTTTAGAAATTTCTATTCAAAGAATCCTGAAAGAAAATGTATCAGTTTTCACTAAAATATTAAGCAGCACAACTTTTCACTCTTTCAAAATTAATAAAAAAAAAAGTTTCTTGAGCACAAAATCAGCATGTTAGAATGACCCTAAACTTTTGAACGGTAGTGTACACGTCACCTTTACTTGGAAAACAAAATTACTAAATGCATCTTTAAATGTAATAATGTGAGATATCTGTAAGGATTCAATCATATATTCTGATTAATTCTTACCTGTCATCTTGTGACTGACCATCAGAAATGGCATTTTCACAGTCCTCAGATTCATCTATTGCAGCTACAAACCATCAATATACATCAAATGTTTAGAAAAAAAATTCAATAATCAATAAATATAAAAAATTCTATAATAATAAAATGAAAAACAATCTACTAAAGACAGGCAGTAAGTTTCACTATACATAGGCTGTTATTTCAATCTAAAGATATGCTTTGAACCAATTTAAGATATTCTTCAGAAATTTGAGACTATTCCAGAAATGAAAAATATTTTCCACTGTTCCTTCTTAAAGCATACCCTCTCCATTCGTCCTTTTGATTCTCCTCTGTGGAGTATTCGCCCCTCTTCCCCTGCGTTTCTTTGAAGCGGTATCACTTCCTCCATCATTTGAGAGGTCCTCATTCTCCTTTTCTCCTGCAACCACATCACTGTCCGAATCCTCTGAAGTGTCCATTTCCTTTCTTTTAGCCACTGTATCAGAAAATAGTGCAAGTGTGCATGAGAATTTGTCCAAAAAACTATGAATCTTAAACAGATTGAAAGTTAAAAGCAACTGACCTCTCACTTTCCTTTGGACTCTACCCTGTGCTTTAGCCAACTTGATGAGCTCTTTGTTTTTGTTTTTCTTACTTTCCTCGTCTTTTAGAACCTGCTCCATTAATTTTTTGAAGAAATCTAGATCCAGACGTCGCTTCTCCTCTGAAAATGTACATCAGTTTACTTCATTTTTTTAGCCATCTATCTTAATACTTAATTTCATAAGGAATCAATTTCATTTGTCTTTTAAGATGCTAGTTTGAGGTGGTAGGTTAACTGCTAAAGGTCACTTACTGAAAGCTTTATCTATTCTCCATGAGTTATTTTTCTCCTCTTTCTTGAACTTGTTCTGGGGGAATAAGAGAACACCAAAGAGGATGGTTATTGAGGCTTTTGAAGATGAGCTTGTATTATTATGGAAAACATTCAAGATGTCCTAAATCAACAAGTAATTCATTTTCACTTGACGTGACAGAGACCGTTATCTGCACTACCACTGAAAAGTTCCCGGACAAGAAAATTTATCACAAAAATACTAAGCAGCACAACATTTCAAGTTTTCAACACTGATAATAATAATAATAAGTGTTTCTTGAACAGCAGATCAGCATATTAGAATGATTTCTAAAGGATCATGTGACACCGAAGACTGGAGTAATGATGCTGAAAATTCAGCTTTGATCACAGGAATACATGACATTTTAAAATATAGTAAAACAGTTCATTTAAATTGTAATAACATTTCACAATATTCATGTTTTTACTGTATTTTTGATCAAATAAATGCAGCATTGATGAGCATAAGAGACAAAAATATTAAACTTTTGAACTGCAAACTTTTGGAAATTTGTATGAAATCAACAATGAGGCATACAATCAAGTGAAATAAATCAAATATCAAGTGTACAAATGTTTTGTGATATGCATACAAGAGGACAAAACACAAAGTTATTGTGACCACCTTAATCTCCAATCGACCTCTGTGTGGAAACAGCTGACCAATCATGGAGAAGTCCGTCCCCACCATGCTGATGGCCAAGTAAAACATTTCAGTCTCTGGAAAAGTCATAAAAAAGTCCTATATAAATGAAATGTACGACACACTTTAAATCAAGAGGTGCACTGTGATTGACTTCTGACCTCCATTGGACCAGGGTTTGGTGTAGGTGCCCTTCCTAAAGCTGGAGTAAGTAGTGGTAGAGCCACGTTCAAATATGGGATCTCTGTCTTCTGCCGGATTGGGCCCGTTTGCCCTTGACACCTGGACTGTTAAACTACACACACCAGAATGAAAAGCATTTTAACACTGGAAATATTATACACGTCACTTCTACTAAAATAATTCTGGACTACATTTCTCTATGAGCAGCAGCTCAGGATAAAAAGGAATGTCACTGACCTCTCCTCGTCTATAATCAGAGAGCCATCCTCCGCCACCTTCACCCTGGGCACTAGCAGAGGTTCTTCCTCTACCGGCTGAGTTTCTTCCACCCGCTCCTCGTCTTCCTCATGACCAGCATCTTCTGGTACTGTCTCCTGAACTGATGGAGCAGCTGGAGTCTTAGAAGAACTGAAGAGAAACAAGAAGTTCTGATGAGGGTTTAAATTTAATACAGTATTTTTAATAAAGTGCCCCTATGTCTGTAGTGTGTAATATAGCTGTTTGTGAATGCAAAAGTCTGCAAAGTTGAAACAAGTCATCCAGTCTTACTTCCTGCATGAACCTACATGTAAACCTACTGTAGGAGACCTTCAAATCAAAATTAGGAGCCTTTAAAATAGCATAATAGGGGAACTTTATCCAAAGCGTTTAAGGGCAAAAAATAATAATAATAACAAGGCTTACGTTGGTGTAGGAGAGTCATCTAATTCTGTATCTGATGCTTTCTGCTCTTCTTCTGTGAAAGACCTGTACAGAAAACCAAGGTATTGAAAACTAGAAAACAGAGGTTTGTCGTAATTCCTGCACACCCTGTTACATGCATCACAGATCCAATGTCAACACTTTCGTTCACATGGACTTCCAAAACACACACACAGGAATTAAGAACGGCACGTACTTCATTGGGTTGGAAACAGGCAGGTAATAGATCAGCTCTCTCATGGTCATTTTGGTGTGATCTTTAGGTGCCTTGCGTTCTTTGATTCCCATCTTGGGTTTCTTCTTGTCTTCCTAGATTAATGTATCGATGGAGAGGTTAGAGGAGCATATTATAAAGCATTGAAATAATTCTCTTAGGAATTCCACATAAAGTGACAGTCCCAACATATGCCAGGATTAAACGGCACTGATTAAATTGTGAAATTGAGCAACTTTTTAATTGGTCAGTAAAGACCATGGGCAACAGGTTAACTTCTTTCTTCAAAATGGTCAAACCAGTTCGGAAATATGTATAAAAGTGACTGGAAGCAATTTAAGCAACAGAAACCATTTCCAAAGTCAAGAAGAAAACTTTTTATATCGGATATTACATATTTTATGAAAATATACACTACTGTTCAAAAGTTTGGTGTCAGTAAGATTTTTTTTTTTTTTTTAATGGATACGTCTATTCTGCAAAGATGCATTAAATTGATCAAAAGTTACAATCAAGACTTTTATATTGTTACAAAAGATTTCTATTTTAAATTATCATTTCATCAAAGAATCATGAAAGAATATTTAATCACAAAAATACTAAGCAGCACAACATTTCAAGTTTTCAACATTGATACAACAAATGTTTCTTAAGCAGCAAATCAGCATATTGATTTCTGAAGGATCATGTGACACTGGAGTAATGATGCTGAAAATTCAACTAATGATGCTGAAATTACATTTTAAAATATGTTAAAATTGAAAGCAGTTATTTTAAATGTAATAATATTCCCAATATTTACTGCTTTTACTGTATTTTTGTTTAAATAAATGCAGCTTTGGTAAGCATAAGAGACTCAAAAACATTAATAAATCTTACCAACCCCAAACTTCTAAAAGGTAGTGTACATGTAGGTAAATATTGCCATTCATCACAAGTCTGTATTTATTGTTATATTGGTACAAAAATGCTAATTACTTTATTGTGCTTATTTAAGAAAATCAATGAGGGTAAAACATACCTTGACATACCTAGACATCAAAAGGGTGAAAAATATCAAAAAAAAATTTGCCCAGACCAAACCCAGAACCACCTTTGTTCTTTGTACACAACAAAAAAACAAACTAATGTAAAGCACATACACACCTTCTCTTTATTCATTTCTTTTTTGAGAAGCTCCCGAAGTTTCCGTGCTTGAGCTAACTTGACCATGTCTGCCGGGTCGTTCAGAGTTTTCAAAGATTTGAGAATTTTCAATGGCGACTGAAGTTTTTTAAGTCTTTCTCTTAACATATCAGTTTGGCTTTGCCCCAGAGGTGGCCCAGAATCACTCTCCTGTTGTACAGCCATGTCTTCCACATTAGGAGGAACCGAACACTCTGGAGGGTTTTCATGGGCCAAAGCAGCATCAGGTTTGGAAGCTCTAAGGGGACGTTGCGACTCTCCTTGCTGGACGGTCAACGGTACAACAGTGTCTTCCAATCCCCCATCCTCTTGAGTATCTGTCTTTTGGTCATTCCGCAGTGGGGCTGCAGGGATGGGCTGTACTTTGGCCTGTCTGCCCCCTCCAGAAGGCCTCCGTCTTCCAGGAACCCTGGGGTTGTGGACAGGCTCAGGTATCTGAAGGGAAGTCTCTGCAGTGGGGGTTGATGTTTCAGGCTCACTGGGTATTACTGGTTTTACAGGGGACTTGGATGGGGATTTAGGAGTCCTAGAGGAGGCTGGGGAAGCTCGTGGTTTGGCTAAGTTGGGCAGAGCTGTGAAGCGTTTCCTCCTCTGAGGGCCAGAAGTCACAGAGATGCTTTTTGAATCCTGGGCATCAGAACTTTTAGAAGCTGCGTCCCTGTTGTGAAGCAAAGAATCAGTGATAAAACAGGCACTCTATATTGCATAAAGTAATAACCTAACAATAACGCTTACTAGTAGTAACCTAACAAAAAGAAAATTCTGTGGAACATCAAAATTCTTAAAGCAGCTTTAGCAGTATCCTGTGATAATTACTACAACTAAAATTCATCGTCTCTAATTAGTAATTATTAGACATGCCATTTTTATGACCTAATATTATTTGACAGCTTAACGGAATATTTGAACTTATTCAAAAAATATTATTTTCCACACTGAAGACAATTTAAAATGTGGTTAAAGTTGGTGAAAAAATAAATAATGGTTAGTCTCAGGACCAAAGATTATACATGTTATGTAAATTTTAATTTAAAAATGTCAATTTGAAATATGTCCCTTAAGACTTTACTCAAATGAAATGATTCTTAAAGTTTTAAAAAATTCAAATTTACAAAACGCTTTAATAAATGTAATCAGACTAAAGGTTCAGACTCACTCTCCATGGCTAACGGCCTCCAACTGGTTACTAGGGCAGCTGCTCTGAGAGGCTTCCTCATTAGTCCGCTCCAGTGCTGCTATAGGTGGGTCAGTCTTCAACTTCTCAGCCATGACCTCTGACCCCTCAGAAGGAGCAGAGTCAGCAGGACCCTGGGGAGGCTGAACATTATCTCGAGAAGCTGTCAGAGTTCGGCCTGTGGGCTTCACATTGGGCCGGACGCTAATTCTCGATCTGCGCATCATCTTTTTCTGTTTAGAGGGAAAAGATATATATATATATATATATATATATATAAATTAATGTTATTATATTTATATATTATATAATATTTTATAATATCTTATTAGAAGTATACTCATAGCATGTATACTCATTAGAAGTATACATGCTAATTCTCGATCTGTGCATCATCTTTTTCTGTGTAATAGTTTTATGATATTATTAATATTATAATTTACAATAACACATTAGTGCAGGTCATTAGAAGTATGCTGTCATGGAAGCTAAAATCTTTCTGACGTTCTTACATTCAGTTTGACTGTTAAGGGTCGTCATTAAGTCCAAATTCAGGTAATGTAAAACATTCATATGTCTCATTGGGTAATAATCAAAAACTAACAAACGTCTATGTGACAACTAACGTTACATACAGTGATGTTTACAACATTTCTGTTCTCATTGCATCAGAATAATTCTTTCCAAAACTTTTATGTGCTACTTTATTTTCAGTTATCATTGCGATTCACAAATATTTAATTTCCAGCTCCTCGAAACAAATGGCTCTTTGATTTTCTACAAATTTTTGAAATGTTTTTTTTTTTTTTTCGAGTGGCCATTGAGAGGGTCCTGTCCAACAATGTCTATTAACACATGCTGGTCGGTTTATTAGAACAACATTGCTTTTTACAACATCACTATAAGTTTAAATCTGTGGCAATTTCATAATCTTACTTTATTTGATGGTCCAGGGAGATTTTACTGTAAAAAATCTTCAGCGGCTCATGTCCTCCATGCTTGCTGTTTGTTACTGTGCATGCGCAGCATTGCGCACTGATACCCGGAACGAACGTTTCTTCTCCTGACCTGCTGTTCCACCCGGATGATTTTCACAAGCGGACACGTTCCTGTACATGCTGTTTATCAAGGCACTATGTAATAAAAAAAATACACCATTAAAAAGATGGATTTTTGTTATGCATAAGCGTCGAACAAAAATCGTATAAAAATGGATCAGATAATTACAAACAATCCGGCGTCTCCACGCGCAGAAGGAGAAAGCAAAGATACAGCTGTTGTGTCAGGCAATACAGCAACACTTTTCCTGTCTGACACTAATCTAGTGTGTGTTGAATACCCGGGAGTCGTCAACAATGTGGACAGAATGCTGGACAGCATTGGCGGCGAAGAGGGGGTGTCCAAGGTGATCAGATTGCGTTGGTGCTTTAAATGAAAAAGACACCTGCTTGTAGAGTCTGTGTTCATATAGACTGAATCTGAAATGTTGTTGCTGTATTACATAGAGATTTGTAAAGCAGTCCTTGTGACTTACAATAATCTTTTACATGGCTTAAATGGCTGATTTATTATCTTACAATTTATTATTAAATGCACATTGCTTTTTAGGGGGTGCCTTCTGTTGTTTCACTAAAAATGTAATGTATAAAGAATAAGAAAAAGTGGTAATAAAAGTGTGAAATTATTAGTTCTTTTTATTTAATAATTATTAAGTAATATGTGTGTATAGTATACTAAGTGTTATAGTGATAATATGCGTGTATACTGAGTGGTATAGTAGTTTGTATTTGTATTTTTCTGGACAGACATACGGAGATTCTTCTAAGAGACTTGAACTCCGCTTTCGGCCGAAAGATCCTTTCTGCCATCCCGCTTATGGGAACCGCTACTCCTCCACAAACCTGCTGCTCAGAGTACGCCGCAGAACCCGCAGAGGAAACAGTTCAGAGACCCAAATCAGCATGGAGATAGTGGGACTTATAGGAACCACATATAAATTTCAAGGTATAAAAGTCCACATTCACCTACTGGTATTTTTTTAAATAATTTAATTAATATTTTTTAAATAATTTTAAATTCATCATGTGCCCACCCTGATGGAACACAAAAGAAGATAATTTGAAGAATGCTAGGGTCCAAACAACACTGTATGGACAAAAAAGATTTTCAAAAGAAAGGAATTCATTCAGGGTTGGAATGACCTGGGTCATTTTGGGTGAACTATCCCTTTAATAACCACACGTTCTTATCCTTGATTCTTCAGGAATGGCTGACTTCCAGTACCTGGCGACTCACAACGATCCAGATGGCAAGCAGGTGTCTTTGTACGACAAGATCATTTTGCGCAAACCAGAGAAGATGGAATTCTACGACAGTCCTGTGCCTCTTTTCCTTCCTCCTCCCATTTTCTCTCGTCTGGACACAGCTGTGGATTATTTCTATCGTCCAGATGTATTGCACAGGTAAGCTGGAGTAGGAACTGAATTCCCCAAATGAGTTGACTGGTTGCAACTGCAAATGATCCGAACTGTTCTGAGTTCAGCTGCATGTGTGTTTTTGGTGGTTTGATTTGTTAATTTCATAATTTTTCGGCTTCCCAATAAATAGCAGGGAGACTGCGATGCAGTCTCTTCTCCTTAAAGATCATCTCATTGCCCCGAATCGGGCTCGCCGGCCAAACAATGCCATTTTTGTCAACTTTGATGACAAGACCATCCCATCAGGACCTCTAGAAGCTGCAGTGACCAGCTGGAAAAAGTTCTGTGTCCATCCTAACGATGTAAAGGTAGAGCAGCAACTCAGAGAGGTTGGTAAAATGGTTCTACATGTTTTCAATCTGTTAATCTCCAAGATGATCACATTTGTTTTGAAATAAAAAAGTACAAATATTTTATGAGGGGATAAACTAAAATCACATGGAAAAAAATGACAGCACTGTACAAAACATTTACTTTTTTGTACTAATTGATTATCGGAATAAAAACAATATAATATATTTTTGAGAAAAAAATCAGATATTCGTTAACGTTCAAAAGTTTAGAGGTCAGTACATTATAATGTTACAAAATTTGTTTTTAATGTGTTTTGGATCAAATAAATGCAGTCTTGGTGAGCATAAGATTCTTTCAAAAAGAATAAAAATATCTTTCTGACCCCAAACTTTTGAATGGGAGTGTATATATGTAGTTTGAGAGCGCAGGGAGACTTGTTTACATAATTCTCAAGGCTTCTTGTGAGTGGGTGTTCGACAACCAGCTGAAAGGGTAAAACTATAAATTTGTGTGTAAGAAAGCTGTGAAAGTCAACTATTGGACAACAATTCTGGCTTAATATAATGGGAAAATATCCTTATCTTATCATAATCCCACCTGTTCTCCAATGCTATTTCATTTGGAAAAGTTGGTTAATTTGTTTCCTCCTCCGCAGCTTTTCGAGAAAAGGCCCATATGGTCTCGCAATGCCGTCAAGGCCAACATCAACGTTCACCCTGAGAAAATGAAGCACCTCCTCCCATATTTGGCGTACTACATGGTGAGTAGATTAACAGAGAATACTCTAGGTTTAACTTAAATATAATGTGGTATTCTTTTCAGTAGGGCTGCATGATTAATCGTAATCTAATCGAAATCGCGATTTGGCTTAGTGCGATTATGACATCGCAAAGGCTGTGATTTTTAATTATATAAATATGTACACAGCGTGTTAGTGAAGAGCTGCTCTGTGATCAGCAGTAAATGACGCTACATCTGAGAGCACTGCATTAGAAAAAGCAACACATGTCAAATATACAAACTTTCCAAATATGAGAAGCCTTTATGAACTTCTTTTCTAACAAAAGACAACATTTAATGTGTTTTTACTTCAAACTCACTTGATAATGTCAGCTGAGTGTTTGAAATGGCATTTTGATTAGCATTGGATTATAAATATACTGTATTATTATGGAAATACCCGAGAAGGCTTGAAGAAAATATATAAACCATGTATTGTTGTAGCTGTCTGTTTATTTTATTCATGTTTAATCAATCAAAGTGTTTCTATCTTCTTTTTATTCAGTCACAGCGATGGCATGATGCCCATTGGGGATTTCCTGGAACAGCGTTTGTTATGTTGCGTATATTTGGAGTATTTGGAGTATCTGCTCCAAATGACATGTATGAAACAGACATGTTTAGCGCCAAGTAAAGCTCACTCAATCCTATTCAGGGTAAAAATAGGAAAAATAATTCCTCTCTCTAAAGAACTTTGAGGGGAACATATTATCAATATGTTTTTCTCCAACGTACATAAGTGTACAGGGTTTTTTTTCCACAGTGGATGCATAAGAAACACGTAGTTCATATTAAATACATGGACTCCATTTTTGATTTTGCATACCTCCTGACAAAAAATAAGAAATTATTGAGACAGATTTTTATCATAATATAATATTTGATAATAAATCCTTAGACCTTTCTAATGATTTATAGACATACTGCTTGCATGTTAAATATTGTTTAATAATAATGAAAGTTATTACAACAGTAATATTTCTTATTTGGTTTAATATTTTTATTTAGCAATAATGATAATAATAATAATAATAAAAATAATTAGTCAAAATAATATATTAGCACAAAATTTCAGGCCAAATTGTGCAGCCCTACAAACAAGCAAAACAAGCCTGGTATTGTTTATATATATATTTTTTTTCGTTTGTTTGTATAAAATCGCATTTTAAATCGCAAATCGCAATTTTAAGCAGAAAAATCGCAATTCTCCAAATCGTGCAGCCCTACTTTTCAGTGTACTGTCACCAAACCCAGCTTATTGCACAGAAAGCCATTAGTGGTGCACGGTGTAAACACAGTGCTTATTAAGGGGCACTATCAACTTTTCTGTTTGTTAGTGTGGCCTGTTTTAGCAACATTGGTGTGAGATTGGGGTGGGAAATATCTGTTTGTTTGTCTAAACTAAAGGTCAAGGTTTGGTTGGTTAGCATGGCCCATTTAGCTCCCACTGATAGATACTGTAACTGTACTTTTATGTTGCCAAAAAGCATCCAACTCCATTGAAGGCCATTCAGAAGTAACCATAAATTCCATTATTGGCAGAAAATTTCTTTTCTGTGAAAGTTTGTGAAAAAAATAATGACCCCTGGTTTGATTTGAAATCACATAGTCAATGATTTGTTTTTGTTTGTTTGTTTGTTTGTTTGTTTTTGGATTAGTGACTAAGAATTAGTGAAAAATAGTCAAATTTTTATTCCCAGATTTTCAGTGTGGGCCCCACTATACAGTATATCTCTCAACCTCACTTGAAAGTAGTTTTTTGTGTAGTTAACAGGGCCGTGGAGGAGTTTGTGGGTCAGGTTTGGATATGATCCTCGAAAAACACCTGAAGCAAAAATCTACCAGGTTCTAGACTTCAGGATCCGCTACGGAATGAAACATGGTGAGTGATCAACCAAAACACATTCATAACCATCCCAAATATGAGTTATTCCTTGACATAAACATGCTCAGACTGCTATACAAAACTGTCCATAAGAGTGCAAAATCTTTTTTTTTGTTTTTTGACACCATATGCGAGTATAAATGACAATACAAACATAATTCCTGTGATTTTCTGAATTTCAGGATTTGGTGTCAATGACATGCCAGTGAAATCCAAGAGAAGCGCTTATCATTACAGCCGGCCAACCACGATCAACAGGGCAGGTACAACAACACTGACGCAAATGTTCTGGCACACAATGTTCCCTTAAGGTGTTCATTATATAATTATTTAGTTTTTCACAACCATTTTCCACCCCCTCTCTGACCTTTAGAATGCAATAAGTTTTGGGTTCTAAAACTTACAGAGATTGTCTTCTAAAATTTTTATAATGTTTTTGAAAAGAAATCTCTTAAACTCACCAGGGCTGCATTTATTTGATCAAAAAATACAGTAAAACACCATAAAAAATTGAAATAATTTTACAATTTAAAATAACTTTTCTATTTGAATATGTTTTAAAATATAATTTACATCTGTGAGGGCAAAGCTGAATTTTCAGCATCATTACTCCAGTATTCATTGTCACATGATCCTTCAGAAATTATTTGAATATGCTGATTTGCCGCTCAAGAAACATTTCTTATTACTATCATTTCTTATTACTATTTTGAAAGCAGTTGTGTTGCTTAATATTTTTGTGGAAATTGTGATATTTTTTTTTTTCAGGAGTATTTGATAAATAAAAGGTTCAAAAGAACAGAATTTATTTAAAATAGAAATTTTTTGTAATATTATAAATATCTTTACTGGCACTTTTGATCAATTTAATGCATCCTTAATGAATAAAAGTATTAATTTCTTTAAAAAAAACAAAACATGTACTGACCCCAGCTTTTGAATGGTATTGTAGTATATTAAACGCTTTAACTGCAAATGATCAAAGATTTTCATGGTAGTGGATGGTTGTTTCGTTCACTTCTTTAGTTCCTCAACCTGCTAGCGTGACTGACATCACCCAAGAGAGTTCTTCATCTTCAGGACCCAAACCTGCCACTGCTAAGTACATACTAAAGGTATTTTCAGTTATTTAATTTTTCATTTAAGTGTTATATCACAGTGGATTTCGCCTTGACCAGCAACTTATGTTGAGAAAGGGTTTTAAACCAGTTTTGTGGAATTTTCTCTCAAGGACTCGGTCTACATCTTCCGAGATGGAATGCTTCCTCCATACCGGCAGATGTTCTACCAGCTGTGTGATCTGGATGTAGAAAAGTAAGAACTTTCAACACAGTCTCATTGCAATTTGTAACTATGTTACATTTTTGCGAATTGGTGGTTAATTCGTACGGTCTCATTTGGAAATTTGTTTTCGTTTGATCTGCTAGCGCTCCAGTGATGGTATGTTTAGAGGTGAACCATCATGTTTACTTTTTTCTAATAGTCATAACTTTTTATACGATTCGCATCATACAAATTCGTATGAAACGGATATTATAGTTAATTAAAACTAAAACCATTAAAAACTTTATCACTTGAAATTTTTAACTGAAATAAATTAAAATGTAAAAAACTTAAACGGTCTGTGTACTTTTGCGTCCATTCCTTTTTTGTTTTTTAACCACGTCAAGAAAAACAAAAAAAAACAAACGGTTGTTGTATTTTTAAATGCTATGGTGAATACCAAAATTTAAATTAAAACCGGATACACGAATTTCATGTGCACAAAATAAATATTGACTTCTTTTCAGATTTTTGTTTATTACGTTTTGCATCTTTATAAACCAAAATTAAAAAAGGACAGATTAAAGTTGAAGAAATGTCAATTTACAAGTTTTCTTTTGTAAAATTGTTGTTTCTCCCACACTTTCGAGAGCCATATCTCTGAAACATGATAATACTTGACTTGATTTTCACCCCATTCTCACTCACAAGGGGTCCGATACTGCCGCATGTCCAAGAGAAGGCTATACTGGCGGCAAACGTATCCAGCGAAGCGGGACATTCTAAGCGCTTAACATGAAAAATAAGCGCTTAATGTACTAGTGATATTGGAGGAGCAAATTCACTACTCCTTATAAGCAGCCCACTATGAACACAAGAAATTATTTATTTCCTAGAAAATAAAACAGATATGAATAAAATGCTTAATGCATTAAGACTAAAAATATGCAGACAAGCAGGTCAGGCCGAATATGAAGGCAACGCGCTTTCAATGTTCAGCGTTTTCCACTTATAGAAAACCGCTATAAACGCTTAACATAAAAATATTGTCCTTCCACTTAGTTTACGTTGCCGTTGTCTTAGCCTTAGATGCTGTTGATGACAAGAAAATGTGCGAGAAAATAGTTTCTCCCTAGTTTTTGTTTTAGTAGGATTAAGCCACGTAAAGCGTTAATGTCCCAGCGACGTGGCCACACTGCTTTAAATGAGAATTGAGAAATATTTCATGTCAAACCTCCACTGAGGCAAAGGGTATGGGAATTTTGTCTTCATGAAAATTACATATTGGGGTATAATTTTGTCATCATGTTGCTATATTTTCAATTTGAACAGCACAGCATAGCCTATAAAGTGACTCATAATCCCAAACAATTTCTCAATATAAAACAATATAAAACACCTAACAGAGCCAGACGAAAAAGTCAAAGTAATTTAGATGTCGTTTTGGCCTTTATTCATATAAAACAGAGTAAAAAGCAAAATGACGGGATTGGGACCATAAGAGGGAACTCGATGATGTTAGAGCGCTAAAAAAGAGGCTATAAGGTTGAGAAATGTAATGTTTAGGTTAAAATATAAATGTAAAAATAATAATAGTAATTTAACAAATGAAAATTAATCAATGTCATTTAGGCAGGCTCTTGAAGCGAGTCATTCTATTGACGCCAGAGGAAAAGGCACTAGAGGGCGCTTTAGCGTCTGTGTGTATGACACAAAACACTGGAAATTAAATTTAGCATTTTTACATATTAAAAAACAAGTTGTATATCATTTATATTATTTTTAACAAAATAATAATCTTGCATAAGGAAAATTAGCTTGTATCTGCTAATTCTATTCATCATTGATAAAATAAAAAACAAAGAAACCGCATTTTCCATATTTCATTTCTGATTTAAAAAAGGAAAAACAAATGGACGCAAAAGTACACGGACCTTAAACTTATTTTAGCAACATATTTTCATTTAGGTTAAGTTGATGTACTAAAATGACTAGAACTAAAATGGAAATAATAATTAATAAAAACTATATAGACATTTAAAAAAAAAAAAAAAAAAACTAAAATTAAAGGTATACTATGTAACGTTCAGCCTTCTAGCAGTTGAAAGACAAAACTGCAAGCATTTTGCAGAAGAATATTGTTTTGGTTGTGCTTCGGCTCTGCGTGACTATGCGGATGAATATGACCCTTCACAATAGATAATGCTTTGCAATGAACTCTGTTAGAGAGCTATATATGACAATTTATCTGTTCAATAAAATACCTTACTCACCTGTAGAGTAATAAAAACACCATCTCCACTTCGCTTTTACAACATTTCAAATCCCTTAGTTCTCGCCATCTCTGAAAAGCCAAGCTAATGTTGATTCTTGTTTTATTACGATCTCTGTCGCGTTCTCTTTTTGCCAGTGGACTCCAACGTTTACATTGTTGTCATGTAAACGTGCCCTTATCTGCTCCATGTCAACCTTTCTCGCTTTTTGTGATAACTAACCTATGCCACTCCAACATCATACACGCGTCAAAGTAGCTGGAGCAACTTTTCTCTATTTACCGATATGACGAGACACGCATTGGCGAGTGAATTATATACGCAAATTCCTGTGAAATCCATCTCGACAGGTCTATAATATAAACACCTATAATGGGCTTACCATTGTGAAACAGGGTAAGACAAAAACACATTTTTTGATGAATATATAATTTATAAATATATAATATATGCTATATATAAACATAATAGTATCTCAATGATACTAAAAGAACACTGACACGAAATCAACACCTTGTAACATAGTTTTGTTTTCCCATGAGATCAGGTTGGAGCTTTAATGTCATTCTTTTCAATCATTCATCCAACTCCTCCTGACACTTTTTTTTTCATTTAAGAATAAAGAATATCATCCATAAGAATGATGGAAAAGAGGAAGTGTGTGATGAGAGAGATGGCTGGTGTGTGCCCCACACAGCAGACGAGCTCAGGAATATAATTTCTGGAATGATCCAGCAATATGTCCGAGCTAGCCGCCCAGGTACAACACAAAAAAACATTGTTAATTATTAAATATAATAATAGCAAAATAATATTTATTAAATAGAAATGGCTTTATTTTTGTTGTAGCTTCATCCACCCAAAAGCCTGTAAGAACTAGACCGAAAACTGTTGACAGTGGAGAGGAGGAAGACGAAGATGATGATGATGATGAAGATTACAAGCCTTCTGATGGGAGCGAGAATGAAATGGAAACTGAGATTGCAGATTACATGTAATTCCCCTTTAGTTTCATCTTTGGCACTTGTAAGGGATTTGATGTGTAAATGTTAATGTAAAAAAACTACTTTGTACACTGATAGAAATTAATTTGACATGTTTTTTTCATTTGGATAATAAATGTTTTTTGTGTTTTTCAAATTAACTGACTGAGCAAATTCTTTAAAAAAGTATCTGACATACAGTAATAAGAGAGATATTATGACTATCTAAAAGTTCATTAACCATATCAAAATAAAGTCACACAATTGTTAGTTGTATATTTGGATACTTCTATGCATACACTGTAAAAATAATTATGTAAAAACACGGCTAAATTTTGACAGTAGCACGCTGTTTTTTATTAAAACAGTAATATACCATTGAAAACAATGCATTCTGGGTATTTTTTTTTTTTGTGAGAAAGTAGCCTATATACTGTGAATTAACAGCGCTCAAAGTCAAAACTCCAAGGCTGTGTTCCAAATTATTATAAATATTATATATTTAAATATTATTATATTATAAGGGTATTATTATACCCTTATTCACTATTCTCTACATTAGTTTATTAATATAGTACACTTGACAGAGTGAATGAAAACAAATGAGTGAATTCAGACACTGATGAACATCTGCTGTTAACAAGCAGAATCACTGAAGGAAAGAGAAACAAGAACAGAAAAAAAGATGAAATCAGCTGAAGTTAAAAGAAGATATTCAATCTTTCAAGATTTGATTAAACAACTACACAAACAGCATTACCAGCTTTACTTATTACTAACCAGACTGACTTTATTTCTGTCATTCATCTACAGCAGTTCTTAATAAAATGTAACAGAGGTTTAGATGTTGATGAGTTATTGTCTTGTTTAACATTACCATGATGGTGATCAGTGTTTGCTTTATTCTAGCTCTTGACCCTTGACTTTTTAACATTAGTTTTCCTTTAGCTGTTAGCTGTAACTGTGTTCTTTAAGATACTTTGTTGTGGCAAAAAAAAGCCAAAAAAATTAATATTAAAATATTAAATATAATGTGTTTATACAGAAAATGAATTTCCAAAATAAATCAACCCTGAGAAATGTTCAATAGAGAAAATAAATGTGACAACTAGCCCTATTGTATTTACAAATTTCAGCAGATGGTAAATTGATTTGTTTATTGCTTTGGTTGACAAAAGTCCTTATGATATTATTCTGCAAGTTGGCTCAAATGTTTTTAATGGGAGAAAAAAAAATGTGTTTTTGTCGTTAAGATTACACAAAGCTCTAATGATCACCACACAAATTTTCCATGAGAGTTTAACACAACTGCACACATGTTGTCCAGTTACTACAGGGACTGTGTATTTTTGGGGTAAGATATGGCTTTGGCACACCTTGAAAAAGAGATATGATTTGTCCTGTTTATAAAAGCGGACAGAACTCCCTTCAGTGCCACACTTGTAGCCACTATCTGATGATGATGGCAGTGTTGAGAGTTTTCATCTCTGTTGCCCTCATCCTAGGGACAGCAAATGCAGCTTCTGTAAGTTATGATTTGAATTCAATGAAAGGTTTTGTATTTATCAGGTTTATAGTCAATTATGCAAGACTTGGGATTTAAAGATTTCATATCCATCCCAATTAAAAATATGAAAAAACAGACTTTTTATCCTATGCAGATATTAATTAAAATTGGTGTAAAAATACTGAATTGAATTGGTGTAAAATATTAGTCACTGAAAAGTATTTTGCATATTTTTAACTTTAAAAAATGGAGGCTGCCATTTGACCAGGCAGGTTTTTAAATTATTTTTCCAATTCTTTCTGCCTTTAGATAATGTTTTTTGTTTGTGATGTAGATTTAATTCCTATATTTATAATATCTATTTTATTTTTATTGCATTATTATATTATATGCTTAACATGTTATACTTAACAGTTTATTATGTTTATGTATTAGCTTACTTCATAATAACTTAATTATTAAACTATTATATTAATAAAGAAGTTTATTAATTAAAGTTCTATCTATTTTAACTTTAATAAGTAGCCCCTAAGCGGATGTGATAAGGGGGAAAAAATATATTTCAATGCTTCTAGGTTCATCTGAGGAACTTTTTGCTTGCAAAACTTTTGCGTTCACTTACAAAACTTGTACATTTCCCAAAGAGAATACAAAAGCACTGAAATATAATTTTTCCTTCCATCTCATATTTTTTTTTTTTTTTTTTCCCATTATCATGTCCCTTTAGGGGCAACATATTAAAGCTGAAATAGATTTTAATTAATAGATAATTATTTCTTCTTTAGCAATATTATAACTTGCGTTATAATGTTAACTAACGTACATAAACATAATGAAGTGTTATTCATAATAATGTTAAGAATAAACATAATTCTTAAGCATAATAATATGTGATGCAATATTATTAATAATAAAAAATATGATTTTCTTTCTATTATAATTATTTTAACTTGGTTATTTAAGTAAAATTCAAAACCTGATACTGCAGAAAAGTATTTTGTATTTTATTGTTTTCCTGCAAAAAAGAATTACATGCAATGTGGCAGGAAGAGGCTAAAATGCTTCACATACTATGCTATGCTGCAATTTCTACCCAAATGTAATTGTGAACATGTTGCAGTTGGGAGCTGTGTCCACCGAGGGAGGGATGGTAGAGGGAAAGAGTTATAATGTAGGCCTCTTCCGCTGGGTGGATGTGTTCCTGGGAATTCCTTTTGCTGCTCCACCTGGCAGATTGGCGAAGCCGGTTGCTCACCCAGGCTGGGATGGTGCGTATGTATAACTGATTATTAGACCTAGCTAGGGTCTAAAATAAGTAAGTGAATGCATTGACAACGTACTCTTAATGACTCTCCCTGCACAGGTGTTCTGAAAGCCACTGACTACGGACCAAGGTGTATGCAGATCAATATTCTTGGTAAAAATGTCTTGGGCAGTGAGGACTGTCTCTACCTGAACATCTGGGTCCCTCAGGGAAATTCTGGTAATGCAAGCCTGTTCTAATTCACAAGAAAAATAAGTATATTAAAGGGATCATTTACCCAAAAAAGAGAGAGAAAAAAATGCTGTCACCATTTACATTTTTGTCTATACAAGGAAAGTTGATTTGACAGAATTTTCCTTTTTGATGAACTAGCCCTTTAAGAAATATGTTATTAAAATGTATTAATTTATCCTGTCTGGCTTGAAACCTCCTTTTTGTAGTGTCTACCAATTTGCCTGTTATGGTGTTCATCTATGGTGGTGCCTTCCTGATGGGTGTTGGTCAGGGCGCAAATTTATTGGGCAACTACCTGTATGACGGACAGGAGATTGCAGACAGAGGAAATGTCATCGTGGTGACGTTCAACTACCGTGTCGGATCCCTCGGATTCCTCAGCAGCGGAGATGCTGACGCTCCTGGTAAATTTCATTTGAATATATGAGTCATAAAAATATGATACATCACAGTAGGAGGAAAAAACACAACCCAAAGGGGAACAAATTACCTAAGGGGAAAAAATATAAAAATTATATTCGTAAACAATATGCTTCAATGCTTTTGCTAGCGAACGCAGATTCTCGGGGGAACGCACATGTTTTTCAAGTGTACGCGAACATTGCTTAGGGGTTCAAGCACGTAGTGCTGAAACCCTATTGTAATTGTGAGGACTTTTATTATTTTATTTCCGCCGTAAAACGAATCGTGCAGACCAAACCGTAAGGCCTAGAGACTTGAAACTTGGCCAGATGATAGTCCTCAATTTGGGGAGAACCTCACAAGAGATGACCACAATCGGCCAATAGGGGGTGCTACGGCGATCAAAAGTTCAAAATCGCTCATAACTCATAGTCCGTGTTTCGTAGACTGTCCTATATCATTGTAATCCTCGGCTCAAGACGAACAAAACGTATATCTCCGATTTCATTTCCGCCTGGACAAATTTTCCACCATTTTGAATTTTGTCCAAAACCTACTTTTGCGAACTAGTCCTAGGTTTTTTGCCTGATTGGAACCAAACCAGTGCAGAAAGATTCTCTGGAGTCTGAATATCAGTAATTATCAAAAAAAAGTTGAAATTTTGATTCACGGTCGCTAAGGGGCGCCAAAACGTACGGTGTGGGCGGAGCCACTTTTACTAAAATGGCTATAACTCAAGAACGAAATGAGATATCTTTACGAAACTTGGTACACATGTGTATGGGCTCAATGTTTGGTCACGATAAAAAAATCGTGTCGATTGGATACTAGGTGGCGCTATAACTTGAAAAAAAACCATGAAAACAGCTGTAACTATGCAACCGTTAGTCCGATCGACTTGAAATTTGGCATGCAGTGTCTTGGTCCAAGGGGGCATGATAGTCTATGAGGACACTGGCGTATCTCAAAAAACATGGCCGCCATCGGCCAATGAAATTTGAGCACCTATTAGACAAGGTTAATGGAGGCCGATCAGAACAAAACTCGGTGGGCATGTTCGACTCATGGGTCTAGAGGTCTGTAAGAATTTTGAAATAAATCGGCCACTAGTTGGCGCTAACGAGTTTTTACGCCTTAGTAATCACGTGGTGTTTAACAGATCCACACAATATGGACATCATTTGATAGATCTTCTCATGCTTAACAACTTTGCCTCAAGAACCAATGCTGTCAATCAAATAGTTCATTAATTATTCGTGAATATGTGAAAAACCTACTTTTGCAAACTAGTCCTAGGTTTTTGGCCTGATCGGAACGAAACCAGTGCAGGACAATTCTCTGGACTCTCTAGATCAAAAATGATCAAAAAAAAGTTGAACTTTACCCTTTGGGTCGCTATAACAGGGTCATTTAAATATACCCAAAAGCCTATAAAGCCTAAGCGAAAACTAGGTGAGCACATGCAACATAAAAAAACTCTAAAGAAGCATGCCAATTTTTATGGAGATCGGACAATAGGTGGCGCTATAACTGTTAAAAACCTTTAAAAAAAACTTATGTTTTTAATGGTTTTGGATGAAAATGTGTATAACTTTGGGTGTGGTCGACTTATTTTAGCGGGAGTCATGTGCTAAGACTCCTGAAACCTTGCCAAGTCTAACAATATCAGACTTGCTAGGTTTCAGCTTATGGTTTGTGCAATGTTGTGATTTAGCGCTTAAAAAACTTTTGCGAATATCTTCGAAACTGTTAGTCCGATCGAGACGAAACCAGCGTAGGAAACACGGAACCTAAGTTGATTAAATATATATGGGAGCCCAAATGTCAAAATTTTGATAGGAAGTGGCAAAAAAAATCCAATCAAAGATGTTCTTGGGTCATTTTTTATGCTCTCATATATAAGTATCTATAATTTCAAAATGAAATTAAATATTTTCACCAAAATTAACACACATATGTATGGGCACACTCTGAGGACACCCAAAAAAAGTGGTGCAGATCGGGCAGTGGTTGGTTCTATAATTGTCAAAGAAATCTTTAAAAAACATATTTTTCCTTAGTAAATTGCCTAAAACTGTCATTTTGTGCCACCAGATGGCAGCAGAAGGCCACTAATATAGTTCAAGGTTTCAAGGTTTTTAAAGTATATAAATCCTTATAATAACATTACAAATCACATTTTGTCAAGGTTTACCACTTCATTTGTTCATGTGTTCATTTGTTGTATGTTTTTGCAATAATATAACATTACAATTACATTGAGACCTGAAAATTATGATTTTTAAAGGGAAAACCTGGAATAAGCATTTTCTTACATATCATTGATTTCAACTATCCATTTCTGCAACAAAATGTGTGTGTAAGCACGTTTAATTAATGGAGTAAACATGGAAAATAAACTTAACACAAAACAGACACTTTTAAAATGAAAGTGAGCCAATAAGAGGTCCTCTGCTGCCACCTGTTGTCTAAAATAGTAATTTTGTCATACTACTCACTAATATTGTTCTATAATTCATATTTAGACTTAATAAAATCATTATTTTAACATTAACTATCACTTTTTTTTGGGTCAAAATTCATCACTCCAGTTCCTTTCGAGTATTAGTTTTAACAGTTGTACCATATTGAGTAAAATGAAACTTGAAAATTATGTTTTACTGAGATTTGCAGAAAACATCTTTACCCATCATGTATTTCAAATACTGAATCTAGAAGATGTGTGTCTGTGTTTATGTGTGTGTGTGTGTGTGTGTAAGCATGCTTAGTATGTATCAAGTATTATTGTTTAAGCCTTTTCTTTCTCTGTGTTTGTTTTAGCATATATAATAGTGCATATGTATGGATTGATTTATTGACTATAGTATTTAAATGATGATCTAAGCATTTCCTGGTTGATAGGAAATTATGGCCTGTGGGATCAACATGCCGCTATCTCTTGGGTACACAGGAACATCAGGGCTTTCGGTGGCAATCCAGACAACATCACTATCTTTGGCGAGTCAGCAGGTGCAGCCAGCGTAAACTTCCAGGTGCTGCATGCTTATGTATTGCATTTTAATGAGTGGGTGTACATGTGCGGGTCTGGCTATATTTGCTAGGACGAGGCCATTTTTGAAAATTTCTTCCCAATAATGCAAACTGTTGAAGTAGGCCTTGTTATTTAGGCTCATAAATTGGCTAAATAATTGTTTTTACTTAAAATCTAATGGCAACAGGGTTGTGTGAGGGCTTGGTTTATTAGTATGGAAACCATTAGATGTCCTCTTTAATATAAGTTGAAGGTTCTAAGGTGTGTTGTGTTTCCCATCCTGCACAGATTCTTACCCCTAAAAACAAGGGCCTGATCCGCAGAGCTATCTCACAGAGTGGTGTTGCTCTCTGTCCCTGGGCCGTCAACAGAAATCCACGAAAATCTGCTGAGGAGGTGCGCTTGATCTTCATGAATGTCCCACATTGCTGATACTCATTATAAAACAGACCTAGTACATTGTGTACAGTACTAGCATTTGATATACAATGATCCCAAAAGACTAGGGGGGTGGGGGGGGGGTGTTATTTACTCTCACTCCCAACCTTTTGCATAACTCTTTACTGTACACTTGCTAGTGTTTACTTAGTGAAGTCACCTGGTCTGTTTCACATACAGACTGGCATTTCAATGATTTTGGTCAGTTAATAATTAATATCACAACTTGCTTTATTTCTATAGTTACAATTATTTCTTCAAAACTATATGGTTAAATTATTACTTTTTTGGTGCACCTTTAGATCGCAAAGAAGGTAGGATGTCCCACTGATAGCGGGATGGTGGCTTGTCTGAAGAGGACAGATCCAAAGATTGTAACTCTTGCTGGGAATGTGGACTTCGTAGCATCTTCTAGTGGTAAGAAAGTGCAGTTTTAGCTCTTTACATGCTTTTAATAGCAATACTTAAACCAAAATTAAAATTCAGTCATCATTTACTCACTCTCATATAGTTCCAAACCTGCACGACAAGTCGTTCTTTTCTATATAATTACAAAGAATATGAATAGCAAAATTTTCAGTGAACAAGTCAGTGTGTAAAAGTCATGCAGGTTTGGAAAGACATGAAGGTGAGTAAATGATGACATGATTTAAATTTTTTTGGTGAACTATTCCTTTAAAATGGTTAAACTGCTGCTTAAAACCACAGTAAATGCAACGCAAAGTCAAAAGATCAGATGTGACAATCTTTTCCAGATCCCATTGTGCACAAACTGGCTCTGTCCCCCGTCATCGATGGGGACTTCCTCCCTGGCGAGCCTGAAACCCTTTTCGTTAATGCTGCTGACATTGACTACATCGCTGGAGTCAATGACATGGACGGACACATCTTTGCCACCCTTGATGTCCCCTCTATCAACAATGCTCTGGTATCCACCCCTGTGTAAGTGTGCTACATCAAAGAGTCATCTGGAATCATTTTGAGAATTTTTAAAGACCCCATGAAATCAGAAGCAGAGTTTTGTGGCTTTTATGTCTGTTAGCTTTGAGGCCATCTATATGCTAGCGTATTAGTTAAAAAGTTAAAAGCTGGCAAAAGTAAGCTTTAGCAGACCCATACTACAATTTTTTTTCTGGCCACAAAATATTTCAAACATATGCTTAATATCTGTAAAAAAAAAAAAAAAAAAAAAAAGTGCAGCTTAAGGAATATATTTTTCAAATTCGAAAAAAATCATTAAAACCTTCAAGTGGTAAAATTACTAAAATATATTACAAAATTTACTTTAAGGGCAAGAAAGTATATTTCCAATCTTAAAATGCAATTTGAATTTTTTTTTAACAATATTAGTATATTTAGATTAAATAACAAAAAATAGACAAAAAATATGAGGAAATATAAATAACTAAAACATGCATCTGTAAGTAAACAAATTTTATCATCTACTTAGGTAATATATTTTTGGCAATTTTTTCTATATTTTGAAATAAAAAAAAAAACTTTACTTTTCAAAATCCTTCACGATGCATTAAGTACATTGTACTGATTCCAAACTTTTAAACGGTGAAGTATATCTGAAAAATATACTGTATGGGAATATCATAGACTGTATAAAACAATGGACGTTGTGTCCATGACGTCACCCATAGGTTTCTGAAGAGCATTTTCGAAGCCCAAAGTGGGCGGAGCCGGCCGTCGCCATCTTAGCTGCGTGTCACCGTGCGTCACTCCCAGATTGCTGAAAATGGGCAAAGAGGTGGGACGTGGGTGGAATTAGCTGAGGTGACGGCTAACAGACAGCAGACAACCAGCTACCAGCAGCAATCCAACTGTCACTCAAGTGTCATTAATTATGCAGATCTTTGAGGTTTAATATAATATAAACGGAAATGTTATAAAAAAAAAATTCACCCCCTCACAGTTGTCATGAAGGGCAAAATTAGCTATATAGACCAAAACCACTTTTTGTACCATATTTTTTCTGCTGTAAAGCTGGCCATTTTAGCATGGGGAGTCTATGTGATTGACACCCTTTTGGTGCCTGTCTCTAGTGGCCAGTCGATAAATTGCAGTTTAAGTCACTTCCATGTTGGTTTTAAGAGAGAGTACGGAAGATTGCCGCTTGGGGAATAAACACATTTAAAAGTTACAATCTATGTTTTCTGGAAAAACAGTGATGTAAGATAAAGGCAGCTGGCATTTCAACAAAGGCCATTTACACGTGGTATTAAGATGCATTTTGGTCGATCGGATCACAAGTAAACGAGGGAGACACCTACCCATTTACACCTGGTGTTTCCACTTTCAACCACTTCTGTCCTGATTTCTTCGAGGGGAGGGTCTATGGGCAGGTAAACATATGGGTATTTTCAGATCTTTCGATCTAATGGACAAAATATAAATATAAATGCGTCCACCTGTATTTAGTGTCATCCACTTGTGATCCGATCAACCAAAACATATCTTAATACCAGGTGTAAACGGGGTCAAAGGGACAATCTGATGTGCCCTGTGCAGAAACCGCTTCTGTGTAGTCATTTCATAGGGCCTTTAATGGTCCAAACAACATGATTTAAAAAAAACTGCTATTGATTTATAACAGGGAGGATGTTAGGGCTCTCTCGATTTCCCTGTCTGAAGCTAGAGGACAAGAAGCTGGTATCGCAACTTTTCAGGAGTACACGGTCCATTGGGGTAGTAACCCTAGTGATAATGATATTAAGAAAACAGTTGTGGACATTGAGACGGACTACATCTTCCTGGTGCCAACCCAAGCAGCCCTGTACCTCCACACTGACCATGCCAAGTAAGCTGACTTCATCTTCTTATTTACTGACCTCTAAAATGTGAACTGAATAGTAGATAACCTTAAAACAGTAGATTACTTTTTCTCCATTAGAACTGCACGAACCTACTCCTACCTGTTCAGCGAGCCCTCTCGCATGCCTGTCTTCCCACTCTGGATGGGTGCCGATCACGCTGATGACCTGCAGTATGTTTTTGGGAAGCCATTCTCCACTCCTTTGGGCTACTTTCCTCGCCATCGTGACGTCTCTAAATACTTGATTGCCTACTGGACCAATTTTGCTCAAACTGGGTATATAAACATAAAAATACTTACAATATTAAAATACTTCATCTTATTCCACTTTTATGTTTAGAGGCAACTATAATAATTGAATATATATAATCTAAGAGTACCATGGTTCTAGGCCTATCTATAGTTGTGCAATTCCGTTTGCCACTATTGAAAATTGGAGATACTATTATAGTTTTGCATTTTTATAGTAAGTATATTTATATCACAGTTTTTTTTTTTTTTTTTTTTTCCATTTTATTTTAATTTCTGTTAAAGTTTTAGTAATTTTTACTGAGCCCCTAAAGGGACATGGTGGTGGAAAAAATATGAGATGGGAGGAAAAAATATATTTTAAAACATTTGTGTTCACATGCAAAACTTTGCATACACTCGCAGAACTTTTGCGGTTTCGCAAACTTTTGCGTGCATTTGCAAAATTTTTGTGTTCCCCCAAGAAACTTTGCGATCACCCGTAAAACATTTGCTTTACCCTGAAAACTTTGCATTCGCTCATAGAACTTTTGTGTTTTCTCACAAAACTTTTTACAATGTTCCCCCAATAATCTTTGTGTTCACCCGCAAAATATTTGCATTTCCCTAAAACATTTGCGTTCTTTCGCAAAACTTTGCATTCCCGCAAAAAACTTCAAAAGTTTTGAAACTTCACCTTCAAAAGTGAACGTAAAGCTCCTTGGTGTTAGGCAAAACATTTGGGGGAGAATGCAAAAGCATTGAAATATATAGTTTTTCCTCCTGTTAGTCGGTGTGACCATTTATAGTACACCTTTTAACCCTAGGATTATTCAGGTTGGGTAAGGAAAGTCAAATCTAGTCTAAACCATAAGATACTCACCCGCCAGCAGGTTGAAGCCCCTCAGGAATGACGTAGAAGACTACCTTGTGGTTGTTCTTTGTCGAGGCTCAGTTTGTAGTTATAAGTAAAGTCTCACGGAAGGCAAACATAACAATAAAATATCTCTTTTATTGATTACAATACAAAGCAGTTAATGCAAAATAAAACAAAATAAAACTTAAATCAGCTTAAGCTAAAAAGCTCTATATCCTAGCTTTACCCAGCAATATTGGAGATGCTGTTAAGCGCCCCTTGTTAGGGTATCAGGTGTCCTTCTACGCTTAATGCAGGCAGCATCTGAGGAGGCCTTTTACTCCTCAGACTTTTATACTAATTTTTGGGACATTCCAACTTCATATTACTCATCAATTGATCAATGTCTACAATTCAATCTTCCTGCTGTAGGCGTATCAGTCTCTGTATCTCTTGCTTACTAAGCCGGATGTCCTTCCTTTGTCTGCTACGCTGTTGTCTTCTTCTAGCACTCTTCCTCTTCTTCACCAAAGACTTCGTCTGGCTCTCGTCCGCTTTAGGTTGCAACATGTAACAATCATCATCTTAGTCATCTTATCTTATAACAAACAAAGGAAGTATTGCAGTTACTTAATTTCATAATCATTCAAGCATTCAAGCATATATGGCCTTAACTTAAAAGCAAGCAAATAAAAACATTGAAACAGGTAAATAGCAATATCAACATCGAAATCCAAAACACTCCCATCTCATATTTGTTAGGGGCTCTATAAATTTTGCTGTGTGTTTTAGTCATTTGCATTAGGTTTTTTTTTTCTTTTCATTTATGTATAGTTCAGGGTTGTCCAAACCTGCTCCTGGAGGTCCACTGTCCTTTAGAGTTTAGTTTTAACCCCAATTAAACACATCTGAACCAACTAATCAAGGTCTAACTAGGCATACTAGAAACTTCCAGGCATGTGTTTTGAGGTCATTTGAAGCTAAACTCTATAAGAAAGTTACCCTCCAGGACCAGGTTTTAATATTTAGTTTAGTAGATGAAATTAAATTAAAATGAGAAATGTTGCTTTGACAATGAGCTGAAATAAAACAAGTCTGCATTTTTTATATTTTATTTTATTTCAAGTAACAAAAATATTGTTTAATGGCTTTAGTTTTAGACAAGTATAATAACTCTGCTGCTACTTGTGGTGCATTATGATAGCCAAAATGCCTCTTTGTTTGTCTCTTTCTCTCTTCCTCACAGTGACCCTAACAAAGGTGAGTCCAGTGTTCCTGTAACCTGGCCTGAGTTCGCAGGCAGTGGCCATAAGTACCTAGAAATAAACAACAGTATGAACAGGGACAGTGTGAAGCAGATGTTGAGAACGCGTTTGGTTTACTACTGGACTACCGTCTTTGCCAGCTACCCTACTGTCAAGAAGAACTGAGCACTGCTAACCTGACTACAAAATCATTTAGCAGTTAATATCGTGCTAAGAATCATGCAATAAACAAAATATATGATGATCAAAACCAGCTAACAGTTTTTCTTTATTAACTTGCCATGACATCAAAAGAATGCTGTTTGGTGCTCCAGTTAGCTGAGAGAAAGTTTACTATTTTCTTATCAGTTAATGTCATTTTTAAGATTCTTAGTTAACTCTAGAAATGTTCCAGTACATCACATGCATAACTGCTAACTTGGATCGCGTGTGCCTTGATAACCAATCACATTACAGCCTTGACGTCATTGAATCTCATTCAGAGTTGTGCGACAGTCAATCACTGTTTGAGGATACCATAGAAATGAATGAGAAGTGCCATGAACTGAATGCTACCTGTCTCGCAATTGTCTGTGACTTCTCTTATAAAACAGCATATTTTTTTTCAGTGTAAACTCTAAAAATAAATCAATCCAAAATTATTGTCAATTCGTTAAAGGTGAGCTATAATGCCCCTTTTACAAGATGTAAAATAAGTCTCTGGTGTCCCCAGAATGTGTCTGTGAAGTTTCAGCTCAAAATACACCACAGATCATTTATTATAGTTTGTCAAATTTTCCCCTATTTGGGTGTGAGCAAAAACAACCGTTTTTCTGTGTGGTTCTTTAAATGCAAATGAGCTGCTGCTCCCGGCCCCCTTTCCAAAAGAGGGCGGAGCTTTAACAGCTCACGATTCAGTTGCACAACAACAACAAAGCTGGAGAATCTCACGCAGCCAAAATGACAATTTTCAGTAACAGGGTTCAGTCTTACATTGTTCAAACCGGAGTCGGACGCTGATGGAGAGACTCAGGAAGAAGTTACAACTTTTAGAATGCAACTGGACGTTTCTGAATGGTTAGTAGATAAATTTATGTAGTTGCTGTGCAGTTGATTCAACTCACCGACTAGCATGTGCATCATGTTAATCTTTTGTGCAAATCCACCATTGAATTGACCCTTGTTTGTAAGGCTTTGTTTCTAGAAATCCTGAAGACCTCAATTAGCTGGTTCAAGTGTGTTCAACCGCAGATGAAACTGAAATCTGAGGGACAGTGGCTCTCCAGGAACTGAGTTTGACTACATTAATACAGTTATCTAGAGATATTGTTGGTAAATGTAGAGACTTTTCCTTGGGAATGGTCACGTAACCCTAAACAACCACTGCAATCACAGCATTAGATAGAACAAACATTGGCACTATCTTTACCCTTTATGACTGAATTCAGACAGGACGTCACTGGAAAACAGGCCACAACCAGCAAACAAAACAGAGAAAGAATATATAGGATAGGATAAGAAAAGGATCAGCAGAATAAAATGAACAAAACTGCTAAAATAAACACCCTATTTCTACAGAATGAAACTCTTGATTAATTTAATCATATAATGATCAATGGATAAAGCACATCTATAAATGTATTCGACTCATCAATAAGTCAAAGGGGAAAGAATTGTAAATCCACCCATTCACTTTCAATCAGACATCTCTGTAGTTTAAAAAGACAATTGATGTTATTTAACTCTGCGTAAGAGATATAGGTTATCTGTTTCATTATTATGCATGTATAGATGTACATGATTAAACAAATACAAAATCATTAGAAAAAAAAAAAAAAAACAGGCCAAAACACTAAAACAGATGAGTGGGTGTTTGTTCATGTGCACTGCTTCATGTTGTTTGCCTGTTTTTTTTTTTTTGTTTTTTTTGTTTTTAAGTAAATAAAAGAATTCTGTGAGCAATGTGTTCTTTACCCTGTTCCATACAATGAAAGTAAATTCATTATTATAGTTAATTTATTAACTATAATACATATACATTATATACAAAATTGCTATAGATGATATTCTAAACATTGAGTAATATTTCTGGAAATACTCCATGTGTTGGGTGTTTGATAATATTTATGAGAAATTAATACAAAAAAAAAAAGAAATGTGGAATGTGGTTTTCTCGTTTTTTTGTTTAGATCATCTAAACAAAAATTTGCCAATGCACTTTGCTCGTGAAGTAAAAGTACAGTGTCGCACAGTACTTTTTATTGCTCTGAAATCTCACCTGCATGTGGGCGTGGTCTCTGGATGTCAATCATGCGCCGCTTCACGTATCCACGGCGCTCTTGAACGCTATACAGACATATGCTGTATGTGAGTGTGACCCTTAGAAAAAAAAAAGCATGCATAAACAAACCCCACCGCCTTCTGTTCTGTCTGCATAGAATCTAAAATGGGAAGGAGGGATTATCGAGAGCACTGACTGTCAGAGTGTAATATCGCAGGTGTCATGGAGAATTCACGAGCATCACTGCTGTTCAAGGCGGCCGCGGTGGCCGCGATCGGTCTCACCGCCACTTTCGTCATGCTCGTCCAAGATCCATCAAACACGCTCTTCGGAGGTGGATACCCAGAACTGTGGCGGAGAACCGGGCTGGCTGGAGCCCCTACACGGGCGGCAGCCTGCATCTTCGCGGGCGTGCTCCTTCTAGCGATGGGCTGGTTGTACAGACTGTTATTCGCTCCTTTGGAGCTGCTCCGCGGTGTGGATGAGGTGGGGTACATTGCAGAGGACGGGCGCTCTCGTGCCCAGGCTGCCAACGAGGTGAGGCGGCGACGGAAAACTGGAGAATTACCGCCGGTTTATCCAAACGGCTGGTACCGGGTTTTAGACTCTCACATGCTGGAGAGAGGAGATGTGAAGAGTGTGACAGTACTAGGTAGGTATTATAACCGCCAAAGATGGTTAATAAAGCGCAGGTGAGGTAAAACACATCACTGGAAATGTTTCACAGATTAATTTTTCCTTTTTTGCAGCAGTTAAAGTGTCATGGGATCACAAACAGCAGCTCAGAAGCGATATAAAGCACATTATTAAATCAGAAAGTGGGGAAAGAACAACATAAAACATCACGGGACGCGTATATGTTAATCTATGTACGCATGCGTCACAGAATGCGTTTTTACGAAGAGCTATTTAAAAGGAAGCATAGCTGATATGTGTTCTAGAAATTGAAACTATTAAGAAACAAATTTTTGATACCTGCAATTTCCTTTCCATAGTTTTGGCGCCCTTTTAACATTTAAAAACTTGTTAGAATTTATGATATCAAGAATTTGTGCTAGTGGAAATGTAATTCCTGATATCAAAAATTACTTTTGTTACTAGTAAAAATTCCATTCCTGATATCAAGAATGATCCTTTTTAACTAGTGAACATTAAATTGTAATGTCTATATCAAAAAACATATTCTGAGAATCATTAAAAGTCATAACAGCTTGCCGTAATATGCAGGGATGCCTGTTAGACACTTAACAGTTAAAAATTATTAATGAATTACAGATTGCCAGTGTTTCCCTATGAGGCTCTGCACATTTTCAGCCATGTGTCTTCCTTCCAGTGCTGCGCAGACGCAGATAGGGGGACTGGGACTGAAATAGCTCTTCATTCACTCTTTTGTAGCCGGATGGATTTTCAGGTCACTTCAAGAACAGAAACGAAGTCATTTGCATCCTAACATTCCCATCTTGACATCAGTAATGCAGCTATTTTGTCACATACAGTATGTTAGTTTTCCATGTCTGTTATTACACAGACAAATCTTACCCAAACCTTTTAGCAAAGAGGTGGATGAGAGGTTGATTATTAATTTCTGTTTCATCCCCCCCGCTCTTTATGTTCCTGCAGTTCAGCATAGTACATAGTGCTAGTATCTCTATTTGATTAAACACACAACGATAAACTGTATACCTTGCATGAACTGCACGTCACTTAGTCCATAAATGTAAATACTATTTATGGCATAAATACTCAACATTCAAAAGTTTAACCTATTTTGGGTGATATTTCAGATTTCACAAACAGGATGTTGTATACTGTATGTTGAAGCATTATATATGCAGCTGATATAAATTTTTTTGATCAGTTTCTGATGGAAAATCAGCAAGGTTATTGAGAACCTTGGTTACTGAGATGATCAGGTTTCTGCGTAAGGTAGCATCTTATTGATTTCAGACAGGGTTGCGGATCATCTGTGAATATTAAATCATTCCCCATCATTTTCATTATGCATTTGACAGGTTAACAGGTTAAACTCTTGTGTACGTGCAGCCCTGTCATTGCAAAGTCTTTGTCTTTTGTTACTAATCTTGGCTTTTTGCTATGTTTAAGTGTCTGTTGCTTAGCTGAGTTGTTGTAGGATGTCCTATCATGTTGCAGAGACCATTGGGTTTTCAATGAAAACCAAACAAAACACCTTTGTAGTTTTGTCTTTGGGATACAAAGAAACACTGTTGTGCTTTTTGCAACCTGGAGACCATTGAACCTGTGTGACCTTTGATTACTTTTACAAACCTGGACGACTGTTACCACAAAAAAAATCTTATAGATAAAAGATACTGTAAATGTAATGATACTGTAAAGATACTGTACATTAAAGATATGTCAAATTCAGTTAACTAATCCTCATTTTACCTCACTGTGAGGCACTCTGACTGAAATTTCAAGTATATTTTAAATCATTATGTTTTAAAATATGCACTTGTAGTGTACTTTGTCTTAAAGGTATATTTTTAAAAAAAATCGGTACTTGCTGATCATATAACATTAAGGAAATAAAAGGCCAGTTAAGAGAGTACACTTTCCTGACTATTTTTAACATACTTAAAGAGTTAGTTTACCCAAAAATGAAAATTATGTCATTAAGTACTCACCCTCATGTCGTTCCACACCCTTAAGACCTTTGTTCATCTTCGGAACACAAATTAAGATATTTTTGATGAAATCCGATGGCTCAGTGAGGCCTGCATTGCCAGCAATGTTACTGCACCTCTCAAGATCCATTAAGGTACTAAAAACATATTTGAAACAGTTCATGTGACTTGAGTGGTTCTATCTTAATAATATTCTTAGCTTTATGAATCTTTTGTTTCGAATTAGTGATTCGCATCTCCTATCAAACAGCTAAACTGCTGAAATCATGTGACTTTGGCGCTCCGATTCACTGATTCGATTCGTAAAGCTCAGAAGCAGTGTTTTGAAATCAGCCCATTTGGATACTGTTGAAAAGTCGTTATTTTGTTTTTTTGGCACACAAAAAGTATTCTTGTCACTTTATAATATTAAGATAGAACCACTGAGCTCACATGAACTGTTTTAAATATGTTTTTAGTACCTTTATGGATCTTGAGAGGTCATTGCTGGCAACGGAGGCCTCATTGAGCCATCGGATTTCATCAACAACATCTTAATTTGTGTTCCGAAGATGAACAAAGGCATAAAAACGGCATGTTTTTCCTTCTGCTCAAAAATGGGCATTTACAACATGGTATAATAAATTATCTGTGGGGTATTTTGAGCTTAAACTTTAAAGACACATTCTTGGACCCCTGAGACATATATTATACTTATAGGTCCCCTTTAAAGATATCTGTGGTTATATGCTTTCTAGATGCTTGTTGCAAGCCTACAGACTAAAAAGCAGCATCTCTGAAGTGGCACGGCTAAATTGGGTTTCTTTTAGTGATCTCAAAGGGCACAACATTTAATTGCATGCAGTTACTGCTACAGCATACTTTAGTTAAGTATGTTAAGTAAGTAGTTATCGGCTAGATGTCATATAGGAATCATGTCAGATAACACTCACTAAGATATGCTCTCTCTCTCTTTATATATACATAATTTGAAATGTATATTACCTCTTCATATCGACTTGGGCTATTTCTTGCTGTTTGTACTTCCTGTGTTGGACTGTACATATTTTAATGACAGAGTATTTTCATACATATTATTGATATCAGTTGCTTTTGGCAGTCATGTTTGTTGGCTTCCACTACCTTTTTCCTTTGTGCAATTTTGTCATCTGAGTATAGGAACTTTTTTCAGGGGCACTGCATTGCAGGCAAACAAAACCCCTCAGGTCAGCATAACAGAAAGGGAGTTTTTTTCAGTCCTGTAGCTGTAGACCTGAGGAGAGAATGACTGTGTAAATCAGGATGTTACAGTCTTGAATGTTGCCAGGCCTATTCCTGGTTATATAAAAACTGCCGCTTGCTAGACAAACAATATTGGCCTAATTTTTAAACTGACACACTTTACTGTTTGTTTTTAATTAATTATTAACTTTCCCATTTGGCTTATGATATAGACTGTGATGTAATAGCAAAATCTAGACCAGTGTCAGACATCCTCATTGATGTGACATGAAATGTAATTTATTTTCTAATACTGCAAACCTCCTCCTCGCTCTGTGTTTGGCCTTTTGGTTGTAAGCAAGCAGGCCAGCCCAGGTGAAAAAAAGTACACTTCTATAATGTACTTAAAGTGCTCTATTTTCGTGCACTAATTTTATATCCACTAATATCTCTGTATTAAAAAATTTGTATTTAGTTGTATTTATGTATTTAGTATATAATGTATTTAGTTACCACTTGTTGTACACTAAGTGAAATGCACTTCATTTTAATATATCCTGCTCACTTTACGACTTAAAATAGTCTAGAAAATCTGAAAACAATTTTTTTTTTGCAGGATGCTGAACACATTTATAATTTATTATGAATTCACTGTATGGGTCAATGACGTGACGGGTCATTTTTTTGTCCAAAGGCCTTAATAATAATAAAAAACAATGATATGACATCCAAAATATGTAAGGTAGTACAACTAGATCACTTTTATTGAATCCAAAAGGTTTTAATTATATTTTGCTACATATAAAGCTATTTTAAAGATTCTGAAGTGTCAAAAGGTCATTCGGTTTAACCGTCCAAAGGCCAATACAGCCACTTCATTTGTGATTAAAATATCTTAAAATGTAATAATTGTATATATTTTTTTATTCTGGCATGAATTTATAACATTATATATCAACATAGTGCAAAATAGTATTAAAATTATGTATAGAAGTTGTTGCTTTGTTATGAGAAAGAATGTCCGGAAAAATGAATTTCATTGATGTCATTTGGAATAACCAATATAAAGGGACCATTTTGGATCAGGTCATGTGGTCAATATCATGTGACAGGATGTGACATCATTCAGACGCCTGCAAAGGACCACATGGTCATGAAGCAAAGTAACTAACTCCCTCTTAACTATTTGAAAAATTCATGTTTTCACTTGCTCATACACATCCCGAAGCATCGGGTCATTTGGTACAACCGCTGTAAAACATGGAAAATGTTGTAATATTTTAAAAACTTGTACTAAATATAAAATGTTTGATTGTCCTTTTGCTAGCAATCTAGCTAGCTACCTAGATATCAGCCTGTTAGCATTGTTTGAAAATATTGTCATTCGGTATAACCAAAAGTGTCATTCGGTAAAACCAAAATTTTGGTTAAACCGAATGACTTATTTGGTGACAAATTTTGTCCATCTTGTAAAAAATTACAAAAGCAGTGTTAATTGATTATAAAAACCAGAATCTCATTGTTAACACTTAATAAAACTTAATTATGTCTCCATTAGTTTTTTTTTTTTTTTTACACTTTTAAAAACCTTATTCGTCAATGACCCGTATATAGAGGTCTATGTTTGGATGGGGCTGGTCTGTGGCAGTTACCCAATTAAAGGTTCAGTAAGTGATTTCTGAAAAACGCTGTTAAAAGTGGATCTTAATGAGCACCACAACAAAATTGTAGCCAATCAGCAGTAGGGGGTGTATACACTCGTGATGGGGGAGGAAAGAGAGTGAGCAAGAGGGAGAACATTGGAAAAAGAAGGGTTATGATCGGGCAAGAGCTTTAATATCAGAAATGCTTTCCAGCACTGGAGAGACCTCAGCAGGAAGGCCTGAAAACAGATGCCGAGGCTGCGTTGGTTCTGCTCTATATGTGACTAACGTTGGTTTTGAGTGTGTGCTGCTGGCGACTAATAACAAACTCTTGCTTGTATATACTTGTGTACTGTATGTTCATTTTTTGTTCTTCCTTGTTGTTCATTTGTCATCATTGCTTTATTTTTCGCAAAGCTTTTTTCGCTATGATAAAGAGACATCCACTATTGCATTGCCTGTTTGTGCATTTTGGGGGCGGAGCAATGAAGGGAGGGGTGTGTATGTTTGGGTTGATTTCAAATGTCAACAATGTTCAACAACGATTCTCAGAAATCACTTACTGCACCTTTAACCTGAAGCAGTCACTTCGTTCTTTTTGTGAAAGACCAATACTGCCCTCTTCAGTTTAATGTAACCAATTGCGGCATACAATACTATTTTTATTGTTAAAGACTACAGCAAAATGAAAAAAAAAAAAAGACATTTAGTTGTATTTTTCTCCAGGACAGCAGGTGGCAGTGTTCCGTGGGCAGGATGGCAAAGCCTATGTGGTGGATGCTTACTGCCCCCACTTAGGTGCCAACCTGGCTGTGGGGGGGCGAGTCGTAGGGGGCTGCATTGAATGCCCCTTCCACGGGTGGCAGTTCCGTGGAGTCGATGGGAAATGTGTCAAGATTCCATATGCAGATAAAGGTAAGAAATAAAAAAACAAATTAAGATGTGTTTTCTATGTTCTTGATTTGATGACTATTGTTTTTGTTGCATAAAACTTATGCAAGAATAAGTGCAAATGATATGTACAAGTGCTTTTTAGACATATACTACAATCAAAAATTTTAAGCTCGGTAAGAATTTTTTATGTTTTTGAAAGAAGTCTTGTATGCTTACCATTTATTTGATTAAAATAGAGTAAAAACTAATTTTTGTAAAATGTCATCACATTTAAAAATAACGCTTATCTATTTTCATATATTTTAAAATGTCATTAATTCCTGTGATGCAAAGCTGACTTTCCTGTATCATAACTCCAGTCTTAAGTGTCACATGATCCTTCAGAAATCTTTCTAATATGCTAATTTGCTGTTCAGGGAACATTTGTTATTATTATTAATCTTGAAAACAGGTTTTTTTTTTTGTGGAAACTGATAATTTTTTAAGGATTCTTTGATGAATAGAAAGTTAATTTGTAACATAAATACAAAGTTCTGTCATGAAACTCTAGATGGCACAGGCTGAAAGGTCCTTAACTCAATCTGCTTGCAATCACATCATTCTCTATAGGGCACAGCTGATTGGTTCCTGCTGTATCAGTAGCCAATGAGCTCGCTGCTCAACCTTCAAATACTTGGTCAGCATTTGCTGTAGCAGTTGCAGCGCACTTTCAGAAACCCTCCACCTTCCTCAGCTCCACCTGTATAGATCTGCTACGGGTAATTCATGTATTCTGTTGTACTTGCTCTACAACAGCAGCAATAACAGCAGCAGCATAGCAGATCTATTCTGCTAAGACCAAACATCAGCATTGTCATATCCATTACCATGCCAAACACCCCTAGAGTTGTCATGACAGAAATGCATCCTTGCTAAATAAAAGTATTAATTTGATTACAATAAAATCATACTGAGCCTAAAACATTTCATCGACAGTGCATTTGACATTTGTTTGGATGTTTTTTAGTGCCTGAGTTTGCGAAGGTGCGGTGTTGGCCCAGCTGCGAGATCAACGGGCAGGTTCTGGTGTGGTTTCACTGTGACGGGCTCGAGCCCAGCTGGAGAGTGCCGGAACAGAGTGAGATCACCCGTGGGGAATGGGTGTACCGCGGTCGTACCGAACACTTCATTAATGCACACATTGAGGTGAGACAGCATATATGTAATTCATCTCATATGTGAATATTGGGTTTGTGTAACAGTCATTTTAATTCACACTTTTGGCTCTCTCAGGAGATTCCAGAGAACGCTGCAGACATCGCACACTTGGCTCATTTGCACACTCCAGGTATCGTCAGTGGAGTTGATCTGCGCTATACTAACAGCAAGACCTGGGAGTTTATACGGCATGACTGGAAGGTTTGATTCCTCACATAGACATTCATCCTATGGAGAAATGCCATTGTCAACAGCAGTGTTATTTTAGCATCAGTGAAATACTATTATCATTTTTATTAATATTTCTAATTAGATTTTATTTTTATATTTTCACTTTAATTTTAGTTCAAGTATTTTTTTTTGTTTTTTGTCATTTTTATTAGTTTTTTTATTAATTTAACTAAATGAAAATGAGAAATTTTGTCTTGGTTTTAGTTAAAAAAATTTTAATACTTTATTTAGTTAGCATTTATTTTGTGTCAAGTAATGGAAAATGTTTTTTATGGTTTTAGTTTTTGTTAACAATAATAACCCTGGTCAACAGTTTTTATCTTGTTATGCAGAGGAGAACTAGGATACATGGTTGAATTAAAATGGATAACACTATCATAAAACCATAAAAATATAGGAATATCTTGTAAGCTCCACTCTTCTGTAAAAACACACTTCCTTATATGTCTATGTGTGTTGAGTTGGTACTTGATTAAAGGAGCCTTATAACTACACTTTTGTAGTATTTTATTTATATAATCCCATATATAATGTTGTTCAAGATCTTTTATTAATAACTTTCCAAGTTTACTAAACAGTTTTGTCACTGTACCTTTAAGAAAAAATATGAGTATGTAAATTACTTATGTTATGAGTGGACTGGACCATTTTTATTTAAAAAGAGCTAGTTTAATACCGTTTTTTCATTTCATCTTAAAGGGTTAGTTCACCCAAAAATGAAAATTCTGTCATTAATTACTCACCCTCGTGTCGTTCCACACCCTTAAGACAAATTAAGATATTTTTGATAAAATCCGATGGCTCAGTGAGGCCTTCATTGCCAGCAAGATAATTAACACTTTCAGAAAGGTACTAAAAACATATTTAAAACGGTTCATGTGACTACAGTGGTTCAACCTTAATGTTATGAAGCGACGAGAATACTTTTTGTGTGCCAAAAAAAACAAAATAATGACTTTATTCAACAATATCTAGTGATGGGCGATTTCAAAACACTGCTTCATGAAGCTTCGAAGCTTTACGAATCTTTTGTTTCGAATCAGTGGTTCTGAGCGTGTATCAAACTGCCAAAGTCACGTGATTTCAGTAAACGAGGCTTCGTTACTTCATAAGAGTTTCGGGGGGGCGTGACTTTGGCAGTTTGATACGCGTTCCGAACCACTGATTCGAAACAAAAGATTTGTAAAGCTTTGAACTTTCATGAAGCAGTGTTTTGAAATCACTAGATATTGTTGAATAAAGTCATTATTTTGTTTTTCTGGCGCACAAAAAGTATTCTCGTCGCTTCATAACATTAAGGTTGAACCATTGTAGTCACATGACCTGTTTCAAATTTGTCTTTAGTCACTTTCTGGGCACTGAAAGTGTAAATTATCTTGCTGGCAATGCAGGCCTCACTGAGCCATCGGATTTTATCAAAAATATCTTAATTTGTGTTCTGAAGATGAACGAAGGTCTTACGAGTGTGGAATGACATGAGGGTGAGTAATTAATGACAGAATTTTCATTTTTGGGTGAACTATCCCTTTAAAGGGTTAGTTAAATTCTGTCATTATTTGCTCCCCCTCGTGTTGTTACAAACCAGTATGACTTGATTTGTTTGTGTATTTTCCAGGTGGAGTGGAAGCCCGAGCCCGAGCCAAACAAGCACTGCTCGCAGATGTTGGTGAAACACGCTCTCACTGTGTTCGGTCGCCACTGGCCTCTTCTTGATTTGGACGTCATGGCCAGACAGGTAATGACTGGACCGTCAGCTAGAGGGCGTATGTGAGCCATGTAGACTGTGAGAAAGGCCTGGAGACTGACTGATTAGAAGAATGGAAAGAAAGTCATGGATGATCTTGAACGCAACAGCAGTGTCTTGATCTCTGTGTTCTGTGGGTGGTTTGCTGTATTTTAAGCAGTTACGCGAGCACATACAGAGCATGCCACACATATAAATTAAATATGTGTGTGTGTGTGTGCATGTGTGATGCTGTTATTCATTGCTGTGGGATGTGTCAGATTTACAAATGAGATGCTTTTGTTGTACAGTGATGTATGGCTGCGCTCAATGCAGATCCTTTTCTTTATGAATCACATATTATGGGTTAAATGATTCAGATTCAGTGCTGCAAAAAATATTAAGCTTTTCTGTCCTTTAACAAATGTTTTGTAAAATTTAATTCACAAAAATGGTTACACTTTAAAATATGGTTTTGTTGTTTTTATTACTAATTAATTTTTGTACATTATTTAGTTATATAATATTTATTAGATAGATGTATTATATTTCTTTATTAATTTATTACTTATTTTATTTGTTAAATTATTAATAAACTTTTCACATACATATATTTTTATGTATACTTAACAAATTTTTCATTGTCAATATATGTTTGTTCATATTACATTAGCTAATAGTAATGTACATGAAATTAACATTAAACAAAGTTAATTAATGCTCTAAAAATATTGTTAATGTTAATTTGTTGCATTAATGTTAATATATAGAAGCCTATAGTAAAGTGTAACCTTTTCTTTGTTTTCGTGTCTATGTAGCAGTCCAAGTCTCAATGCCATAATTTTCCTTCATTGTCAGTTGTGCAACATTTTTCTTTTTGTGTTGTCTGAAAAGGAATAGTCTTGTCGCCATAGTGACGGTGAATAATCCTAATGGTATGTGTGAAAACAGTTGTAATTCAAGGCTGTGCTTGGATCTTCACTTGAGGTTGAAGTTAAAAAGAGTCTGAATCCTTGAGGGTGGAAAGTGCTATAGGCGTGAGAAGCAAAATCTATCTGAATAAGGGAAGATTTGTTATGATGTACGTGAATTAATCAATTTGATCTGGTCTTACGCAGCAGAATGCAGCATAGATGACATGTCATTTACTCCCTGATGACATGAATTATATATTTCATGTTTGCAGGTGGGTCCAGGTGTGGTTTTCTTGCTCTTTGAACACCGTTTCTTGGGTCGGGGTGTGATGATGCACTGTGTTACCCCAGTCGAGCCGTTACTGCAGTGTGTCTCACACACCATCTTCTACCAGAACACCATCCCTCCTCTGGTACCCAAGTTCATTCTTCGGGCAGAATGCATCCAGGTAACATGAAGGGTCAACAAAGCAGACTTGAAATTTGGAATTGTACATTAATTGACAACATTGTTACATGTTGCATTCGTTCAAAAGTTTGGGGTCAGTACGATTTTTTAAAATTATTTTTACTATTATGCTCACCAAGGCTGCATTTATTTGTTGAATATATAGTTGAATATATTGAATAAATATAGTAAAAACAGTAATATTGTGAATATATTTTAAAATGTAATTTATTCCTGTGATGGCAAAACTGAATTTTCAGCATCATTACTTCAGTCTTTAGTGTCATGTGATCCTTCAGAAATTAATCTTAAATGCTGATTTGCTGCTTAAAGGCGCAATAAGTAAGATTTTTGGATTAAAACATCCAAAACCACTAGAACAATGTTAGATATTTTGTTGACTTGTCTATTTACTTTATCCCAAATGTTTCCAAGAATGTTTAAATCCAGAGAAATAGGCAATTTTAACCAGGACACGGATCAACGACATCATATCTGTGTTACCCTCGGTTTTGGAAACACCAAATACGCTTTAATATATTATGTTTTTTATTAGTCAGGTGAGCAACTGTTTGGATACATTCATCAACAGAGAACTAATCATTGTTATATAGCTCAGCACAGTAAATCACAGTAAATCTCGTTTTCTTGATTTACCACGAGTACCATGGTTTACCATGCCTAATATTTAAATTACGCCAGTGTGCAACAAGTGTCTCATAGTAGCCACCGAGCAAACGCACAGAGTAGCATTATAAAAACTTTTAACACACAAATGTATCTAATATGATAAAATAGCGCTGCATTACCCCACATACTCATGACCGGAAGAAGCGAAAGCATTCGTCTGAGGCATAATAAAAGTTCCGCTGCTCTTGAGCCATGTGTCGCCCTTGTCTCTCATTAGCAATCGCTCCAGCGGCCTTGTTCCGCTGCAGAAACCTGTTTCATACTACAGTAATGTTATAAATCTTTAATACATTAGCTCATCCATGAATATGTCCCGTCGGATTCTTTTCCACCGGCTGCAGACGTGAAGACAACACCTCCCATGATTCCTCAAAATCAAGGTGTCATCAAGCTGCGCCTTTGTTCTGAATAAGCGAAAAATTACATATTGTGCCTTTAAGAAACATTTCTTATTATTATCAATGTTGAAAACAGTTATGCTGTCTAATATGTTTGTGAAAACAGGATTCTTTGATCAAAATAAAGTTATTTTATTAATATATATATATATATATATATATACACACTATATTTGGGACGCCTGCCTTTACATGCACATGAACTTTAATGACATCCCATTCTTAATCCGTAGGGTTTAATATGGAGTTGGCCCACCCTTTGCAGCTATAACAGCCTAAACTCTTCTGGGAAGGCTTTCCACAAGGTTTAGGAGTGTGTTTATGGGAATTTTTGACCATTCTTCTAGAAGCGCATTTGTAAGGTCAGGCAGTGATGTTGGTGAGAAGGCCTGGCTCGCAGTCTCCGCTCTAATTCATCCCAAAGGTGTTCTAGAGGTCAGGACTCTGTGCAGGCCAGTAAAGTTCTTCCACACCAAACTCGCTCATCCATGTCTTTATGGACCTTGCTTATGCGCTGGTGCGCAGTCATGTTGGAACAGGAAGGGGCCATCCCCAAACTGTTCCCACAAAGGTGGGAGCATAAAAATTGTCCAAAATGTCTTGGTATGCTGAAGCATTAAGAGTTCCTTTCACTGGAACTAAGGGGCCAAACCCAACCCCTGAAAAACAACCCCACACCATAATCCCCCATAATCCGACGCTTTGCATTGCACTTGGTGATGTAAGGCTTGGATGCAACTGCTCGGCCATGGAAACCCATTCCATGAAGCTCTCTACGCACTGTTCTTGAGCTAATCTGAAGGCCACACGAAGTTTGGAGGTCTGTAGCTATTGACTCTGCAGAAAGTTGGCAACTTCTGTGCACTATGTGCCTCAGCATGCGCTGACCCCAATCTGTGATTTTACGTGGCCTACCACTTCGTGGCTGAGTTGCTGTTGTTCCCAATTGCTTCCACTTTGTTATGATACCACTAACAGTTGACCATGGAATATTTAGTAGTGAGGAAATTTCACGAATGGACTTATTACACAGGTGGCAACCTATCACGGTACCACGCTTGAATTCACTGAGCTCCTGAGAGCGACCTATTCTTTCACAAATGTTTGTAAAAGCAGTCTGCATGCCTGGGTGCTTGATTTTATACACCTGTGGCCATGGAAGTGATTGGAACGCCTGAATTCAATGATTTGGAGGGGTGTCCCAATACTTTTGGCAACATAGTGTATATATATATGCTGCATAGGTTTATTGTAACTATACAAAATAACATAAAATAATATGCTATTTTGTATAGTTACAATAAACCTACCAAAGGATGTATACAAGATGTCTCAACTCATGGTTTTGTTGCTACAGTTCGAACGAGATGTGATGATCTGGAACAACAAGACGTACATCTCCAAACCTATGCTTGTGAAAGAAGACTCAGCTATTCAGAAACACAGACGCTGGTTCAGTCAGTTCTACAGCGAGAACAGCCCTCGACTGCGCTACCAGCACGACACTCTGGACTTCTGAACATGAACTATGCTTCAACAGATATAGGTTGCTAAAAGGCCAATACCAATATTTTTTTAAACAAAGCTGATATTTTGTTGATATTAAAAAAAAAATCATTATGCAAAAATGATAATTGAGCAGTTCTTTTTAACAAAACATTGTTTTAACCACCAACATATGCAAAGACAATAATAAAGCAAATGCAAAACAAAAATGCAAAAGTTGTGTGAAAGTCCTTCTTTTATAAGGACTATTCGTCCTTGTTGAAGTGCATTAGACAATCATCTGTCAGTAAATAATAGTTCATTTAAACTACTGTGCTGCTGAACTTGAATTGTACACTACAGCTACTGCAATCTGGGTTGGGATTGGACAGTCTGAGAGTCCTGTAAGCTTCAGTAAGCAATAAGCCAAAGCCCAGAATTGCCTGTTTTTGCAAAAGCGTCAGGTCTTGTACACAAACCTGTGCACAATGTGAACTTGGATGCAAAAGGAAGATCCCAGAAGTTCTTTTAGATGTACCTTGAATAATGCATGAGTGTTGTTCTGCCCCCAGATAGAACTGTTTCATATTAAACATTGGCACATAGCTCACCCCACGCCATTTGTGCTACAGACAGGATGCCTAAAAAAAGAGGTGTGCTTTTACTTTTGTAAGCAATTGCCTGGTGAATGATTAAAAAACCCTGTTTTAAAACTTCTATGTATACTCCAATTGCAGTTAATTACAGGAAAAATGTGTGATTAATTGGTTACTTTTTTTTAATCGTTTGACAGCACTGATGATAGATAGATAGATAGATATGCAACAAAATCTAATATTTGATTGAGCTTTGATTCGTTTATTGTGACAGGACTTGGCTAAAAGGCCTTCTTCAGGTTTCAGGTTTCTAATTAAATGTTTATTCTCCAAGCTTGTTAATAAAAGCGCCTGCCATTATCCAATAGACCAAAACACACTGTGGAAATTAGTGTCCACCAAATAGCTGCCAAGTAGGTAGTGCAATTACTGGACATGTTGCTATCAATTACCATCAGTGATGGTTATCTGCTCAAAAGGGACATTGCTGCAGTGCAGTTCTAGTGCAGTTCATCTGATTCCATCCACTGTCTGTCTCATAACGCTAACTGGCATTAATGAAATGTTTGACCATGCTGATAGGATGTGTCTATGACATGCACCATATGTTAGGTCTTGCCCGGTTAATACATCCTGACTGTCATCTAGCGAGATGGAGCGATCATGCTGGGTGATTGCCCTAAACATATGCTGGTATGCAGATGTTTCGCCCTCGTTAATTAAGCCTTCTGAACAGCTCATCTCCTGTCGTCCCTGCAGTGTCTTGTGTGCTTTGTGTGTCTGTGTTCAAAGAGCATGCATGGGTGTACAGACTGTTCCTCTGCTGAGTCTTCTGTGCTGACTGGTGCAAAACAAGGGGAGGAAAATTATGACATACCCTGTGACAGCCTCTAGGGACTATGAATGAGATGATCTATGATTGAATAATGATTCTTTTAGACTCTTATTTGGTTTAAACTGAATGAAATCACCATCGTTTGGCTATAGTGAAAATTAAATACAAATGATCACTTTATTTATTTACATTATTGTCATAAAATGTCATATATATGTTGTATATAAATGATATAAATATATATAAATTAACAATTGTGTGTATATATATATATATATAAACACTACCAGTCAAAAGTTTGGAAACATTATTTAATAATAAATACAGAAAAAAATATAATATTGTGAAATATTATTACAATTTAAAATTATGGTTTTCTAATTTAATATACTTTAAAATATAATTTATTTCTGTGATGCAAAGCTGAATTTTCAGCATCATAACTCCAGTCTTCAGTGTCACATGATCCTTCAGAAATCATTCTAATATGCTGATTTGATACTCCGTTATTATCAATGTTGAAAACAGTTGTGTTGCTTAATATGTTTTTGGAACCTGTGATACTTTTTTCAGGATTCATTGATGAATAAAAGGTTAAAAAGAACAGCATTTATTCAAAATATATATCTTTTCTAACAATATAAATCTTTACTATCACTTTTTATCAATTTAACACATCCGTGCTGAATAAAAGTATTAATTTCTTTCAAAAAAAAAAGAAAAAAAATTACCGACCCCAAACTTTTGAACGGTAGTGAATATTGTTACAAAAGATTTCTATTTTAAATAAATGCTGATATTTTTTAACTTTTTATTCATCAAAGAATCCTGAAAAAGTATCACAGGTTATAAAATAATATTAAGCAGCACAACTGTTTCCAACATTGATAATAAATCAGCATATTACAGTGATTTCTGAAGGATCATGTGACACTGAAGACTGGAGTAATGATGCTGAAAATTCAGCTTTGATCACAGAAATAAATTATATTTTAAAGTATATTAAAATAGAAAACCATAATGTTAAATTGTAATAATATTTTCAATATTATTGTTTTTTCTGTATTTATTATAAAATAAATACAGCCTTAATGAGCATAAGAGACTTCGTTCAAAAACATTAAAAATAGTAATGTTTCCAAACTTATGACCATTCACACTGATCACCTCCTAACAAGGGCTCATATTAAGGTCTGGGTAGATTAGATGGGAAGCAAACAATTAGTTCTCGTAATCAACGTGTTGGATGCAGGAGAAATGGGCAGAAATAAAGATCTGAGTGACTTTGACAAGAGCCAAATTGTTATGGAAAGGCGACTGGATCGGAGTGTCTCTGAAACGACAAGGCTTGTGGGTTGCTCCTGGTCAGCAGTGGTGAGAATTTACCAACAGTGGTCAGAAGGAGGGACAAACCAGCGACAGAGTGTCCTCTTTGATGTATGAAGGCAAGGAACGCTATCCCGTCTAGTCCGAGCCAACAGAAGGTCTACTGTGGCACAAGTCACACAAAATTGTAATGATTTTATGGGAGGAATGCGTCACACAGTGCAATGCACTCTGCTGCGTAGCCGCATACCAGTCATACCAGCAAGTGAGAGTAGGAACTGGACCTTGGAGCAGTGGAAGAAGATCACCTGGTCTGATGAGTCCTGTTTTCTTTTACATTACGTGGATGGCCATGTACGTGTGCGCCTTTTACCTGCACTGTGGGACGACGACAAATGAGTGTGACACTCTGGACAATGTTCTGCTGGGTCATGTGCCACCTACCTAAACATTGTTGCAGACCAGGTCCACCCCTTCATGATAATGGTGTTCTCTGGTGGAAGTGGCCTCTTTCAGCAGGATAATGCCACACTCTACGCATTGTTCAGGAATGGTTTGAGGAACATGATAATGAGCTGAATGTGTTGCCCTGGCCTCCAAACTCCCTAGATAGGACACAACCTACAGGATTTGAAGGATGTGCTGCTAAAGTCTTGGTGCCAGATTATACCATACCTTCAGGGGTCTTGTAGAGTCCATGCCTCGACAGGTCGGCGCTATTTTGGCAGCACGCAGAGGATTAACAGCATATTAGGCAGGTGGTCTTAATGTTTTGGCAAATTGGTGTATATGTGTGTGTGTACATTATGAATTACAGATTATTTTTTGATTTGGTACCTCAATGCATTTTTAAATCGTTGTGTTTGCTTGTCAATGCATTTTACTTTGTATTAGCTAGACTATGTGAGATAATGCATAAGCAATGATGTTCTTGAATGCAAATTAGTAAATTGCATATTATATTACAACTGTGTCTGAAATTGAAACTGACCATTTGGTTTCTCTTTACAATGAAGAAGCCATGCCAGTTGCATTACTTACACTGATACAGCATTTAGGCAAGTAAAATGTAAATTAGACATGATATGTGTTTCTGGAGAACTGATTATGCACATTATTTGCATTAGACTGAGATGTAATATTCATAGATTTTAAAATACACTGTATAAGACTACTTTGGTTCCCAGATCTGTCTCATATACATAATCTATATACAGTGCACAGCATAAATGAGTACACCCCCTCTGAAACTTCTGAAAGTCAGCAATTACTCAATTACTTAGAAGACATGTTAGGGTTCTTTAGAGATATAATGTTCCAGCAAGTCTGCTTAATCAATTACCAAAGAAGCATGCCAAAATTATTCAGGAAAATAAGATTTTCTTATCAAGGTGATAAAATGTTGTGTAGCAAAAATGAGTACACCCTCCTAAAAGTTACTAAATAAAACGAAATAAAAAATTTCTGGTGTAAGTTTAAGGCAATGTTTGATCAACAGGTAAGTATGTTGAACCAAAATATTTAAAGAGAAGTAATTTCTTGAAAATTAAAAGTGTTATATAGCCCACTGAATCATTCTTAGACTTAATGCTGACAACAATGGAACCACTTGGGAGAGGACTGTCAGGAGACTTATTTCTTAGCACAAAAGAGGACAGTGGTACAAGAGGATTACCAAATCATTGTTTTAAGTGTGAAAATATAGCAAAAATTCAAAAACAATGGACTTCACAAAGGCCTTCATTTTAAGCTTTCATTTAGTGATGAGGGATTTTTTTGCTAGACAAAGAGCAGGAGAAATACCAAGCGAGTGTCTCAGAGCCAGCAAAAGCTATGAAAAGAGTGACTGTTTATCTCACAGAGTAAGATTTGGCTGCAGAAATGACATGCATGGTTGTTGTTCTCACTAGAACTACCTACTGTAGCCAAAGCACAATAAAGTCAGTTAGCCATTTCCAAAGCCCCTATTTACAAAATATAGATTCTGGGAATCAATACTCTGGTCTCATGAGACCAAATCAATCATTTTGGATCTAACAGCATCCAAAATGTTATGGTGTTGCTAGAGGAGGAGTACAGTGAGAAGTGCCTGGTTCCCACAGTAAAGTTCAGTGGTAGTAAAGCTCTTATATAGGGATGTATGAGTGCTGAAGGTGTGAGGGAGTTGTGCTTTATCATTGCTGTCATGAATTCCCACACCACTGTGTAATTTAATACACAAACCTGAAACAGATGTTACCCTTTCCTTATTCCCTGCATTGTTGGGCATTTTTTTCAACATGACAATGAGGATATGCATTCTCCCAAGGTGAAAACCTTCTGTGGATATGTATTGCACTCCATCTTAACACTCTTGAGCGCCTGTAGGGGATTCTGTAGAGACAAGTTGAGCAACACTCCCCATTAAAGATCAGGGCATTTAAGGAGCTCATCATCCAGGAGTTAAACAGGACAGATGTGACAATTTGTACACTCCATGCCAAGAAGGGTCAGAGCAGTATATTTAAAATTATGGAGGGCATATTAAGTGCTAGAATATTACACATTTGTTGAATTAAATCTAGGGTGTACTCATTTCTGCAATCCATAATTTAAACAAAATTGGCTAATTTACTTATTTTATGGCTATTAATGACATATATTTCTCAGTTTTTATTATGTATATGTTTAATACATTTTAGTTTTGCCACCTTTCCATGAATTGTATTAGTGATCATAAAGAAAATACATCTTTTGTATTTGTTCAGAGGGGATGTACTCATTTATGCTGTGCACTGTATATATATTTGAACTGGACTGCGTAGCTCCGAGAGTTTTCACATTAAACAAATCAGCAGTCATCCAATGCCACTTCACAAAGTTTCTTTATATACATGAGGACATCTCAGGTGCATAGCACAACACAAGAGGTTTATAACTTCAGGCAGTGTCTGTGATGTTGCTTTGAATCACATGTACTTTGGAAGTAGGACAAGTTTTTTAAAGCGCCTCTGACGTGCTGAGGCTCTGAGTGCAGCTTCTGACCTTGGGACTGCTGATCTGGCAATAAAGAAGCAGGAGGTAACTCACCTAACATCTGCTTTTATATCACCTTCTGTAATGACTCATGTCCAAGCACTGGCAGATGGTCCTGATGGGGATTCTGAAAGAATGACAAAAGTATTCTGTTACCTCTAAATGACCTTCATGATAAAGCAAAAAAATAAAATAAAAAAATGGTTTGACTCAGAAACAAAGAAGTTTGAAAGTGAATTTCCAATGATGTTGAACAGAGATGGAATGGTGGTGTGATTTTGTCAGATTTCATCTTCTTTTATTGAACATTTTAATGAACAGATTCCACAGGGAATTCCGTGCACAGAGCCAGAACCAATTCTGACAGATGGAACGATCAGTGTGACATATAGAAGAAAGAGCCAGGAATCTGATAGCTCGAGACCACCATGTGTGGACAGTATGGCCAGCCTGAGCTCCAACTCTACCGACTGCCCAATTTGCAATGAATCGTACAGCTCCACGGGTGAGCAAAGTGTGGAATTCCTGAACTGTGACCATAAAGAGTGCCAACTCCGTTTTGATCAACATGCTGAAACGTGCCACAGACTCTAGCCATGTTAAATGCCTCCTATGTCGCCAGAAAACCCCTCTTTTACTCTAGGAGACCTATAGAGAAAACTTCATAATTCTCATTTGAGACAGAGCGGTTCATTTTGACTCCCTTGGAGGCTTGTGCAAATAGACGAATGAGATTCAGCACCACTAGATAATGCAATTTAACATAGTTGGCTCATTCTTGTTTGCCTGGCCATTCTTGCGATAGCCCTGTTGTTTGCTTTTGCAAACTAGCCGCAGGCAGAGAACTCCAACTGTGAACTAATTTATTGAACTTGACAACAGATGCCACTAAATTTTTTTTTTTTTTTAAAGAATTGTGAGTGGTGCTTGCCCATGCAAAACCCATTGCCAGGGTGTTCTGGGTGGTTGCCAGGGTGTTGCTATGCGGTTGCTAAGGTGTTCTCATCCCTAGATATGACTTTGCTCTCTCCTTCAATGTCAGTCTGTATTAAATTATATTATTAAGCACATAATTTAATATATGTCACATGATCCCTCAAATACAATCATTCTAATAAACTATATTTTAAATATCACATTTTCAAAATAAGTAAAACAAGTAAACAGTAAAATAAACAATCACACATCACTCTGCACAACCTTGAAACACCGTAAAATCTTTCCAGTTCCCCGTCATCAATAATTAGGATACACTTGCATACAGAGTATGGTTTAAAAATAATAAAAAGCCTAAATTCACTGACAGAGCCACATATATCATTGTCTAGATCCTCACAGATGCCTTTTGATATGGATTAGAACGATCAAAAAATAGAGCAGCTATATTGTGCCTCAGTTTAAGAACAGACAGTCCTCTTTCTCGTTTTAAATAGCATATTTTTGGTGTAACATTTGGCTGGTTGAAAGTTCTCCTCTTGGTCTGCGTCCTAGATTTCTGAAGAAGAGATTGGACATCATTTATAACCATAGCAACCCTCTGAGGTTGGTGCAATGCCACAGTACTTCTGTGCGCATACTTTAACCCAAGATGTTCGTCATCTTGATTTTTATTATTTTACCCAATCTTTCCAAAAAAACTTAAGATTTACAGGTTGTAGACAGAGGTGATAATCTGAACAAGACATAATTACTGTTTTCCACCTGCTTAAACTCTATATTAATGTAGAATATTTATGGAAGAGACACATTTTCGCATTTAGGCTGCACATACAATTTGCAGTGCTAGACCAAGTCACTATTTATGGCGATAGAAGGACAGAGATGGAAGGGTCAGTCATCAATTATAGATTGACATACCACATACATGAGAAACACATCATGTAGGTCCTCAGCTGGCATCTAGGACACACCAGAACAGCAGTGAAATATTTCTTCTTAACCCATTACCAGCCTGAAAACACACATACACAGACGATATGATAAATAATTCTGGATTTTTGAAGCAATATACTGAAAAAAATGCAATACTGTTAAATGGGTCATTATGTAAACAATAATTTTATTCAATACTTAAATACTACAATACTACAGTAGGTGATCTGGGAAATGCTAACATTAACCTGCTAGCATTGAAAGCATACGATCCCACCCTCCCTGCAAATCGCCGTCCAAAGCCACGCCTCCTCCAAAACACATGAACGCGCACACACACAGCTGCTCTCGGCAAAGCGTCACAAGAGATGGCGTTAAACTACCCTATGTCTCAAAGCACAAAACATTAAAATAATAATGAACGTAAACAAGCTTGTACCTAACTGCTGCAGATTAATTTCGGTGTTGATACTGTTGACATGGATACGCATAATTCCGAGTCTGACTGATCAGCTCCGGTTAGAACGTCATGGGTTGCCATCTCTTAATTACGGTAGTTATGGCATAAACGCAGCATACGCTTGTTGTTTTAAATCGGTAAGAACTGTAAAAAGTGCATGCTGTTTGTTTGTGGTGCTCTGTGACTGACGTCTGTCTACATAAACTCTGCATAGCGTGAAACACGCTGATGACGTACTGTATGATGTCTGCGCGAACAGGGTGTGCGAGGGTATGTAAAAACATACATTGACAGGCAGGTAGGACATTGTATTATTTCATTCGGACTGAATATAATAATTGGATGAACATTTTATAGTCCTAACGCCTTCCACAGACTATTTAGAATGTTTATTGCTATCAGGATATGAGGAGGCTTTCAACCAGTATAACAAAAAAAATTTTTGTAGAGAATAACCTATTGCATCTTTAATTTGTGTTAATGCATTCATGATGCATGTCATTACCCCCGTGTTTAATAACTGCATTAGTAAATACTGTATGCATGCACATTTTGATGCAAAAAAAAAGTAAATATAATATTACACTCACAAAATTGAGAAGACAATTAGTTGTGGTCTGCTACTGACATGGGACAAATATATTTGTCAAAATACAAACACGTTCATTTGAAGAAATATATTAAATTAACTGAAACACAGATATTCCACTTATTTAAATGAGATTTACAGTATGCTCAGGATATTACTTTTTTTATTATGACCTGTTGTGACCCCAAGTTATACGTCAACCATGTTACCATCATATTCTCCCCTTTAAAAGTAATAAATGATTGCTTTAATGTGACCCTGGACCACAAAACCAGTCATAAGTCACACGGGTATATTTGTAGCAATAGCCAACAACATATTGTATGGGTCAAAATTATCGATTTTTCTTTAATGCCAAAAATCATTAGGATATTAAGTAAAGATCATGTTCCATGGAAGATATTTTATAAATTTCCTACTGTAAATATATCAAAAATGTATTTTTGTGAGTGGAATATGCATTGCTAAGGACTTCATCTGGCAAATTTAAAGGCGATTTTCTCAATATTTTGATTTTTTGTGCACCCTCAGATTTTCAAATAGTTGTATCTCGGTCAAATATTGCCCTATCCTAACAAACCATACATCAATGGAAAATTTATTTATTCCGCTTTCAGATGACGCATGAATTTAAAAAAAAATCTGTCAACTCCGTTAAATTTCTGAAGGCTAAATATATGCCAACTTACATTAAAAAATGGATTAATTTAGCTTCAGATGGCACATCTCACAATTTATTACCTCTTAAACATTTAATAACACTTTAACACTTTCTTACAAAATCCCCTTATCAAACTGGACCTTAAACATCAACCTATCTTTTCCTTTTTCTGCTTCTTTTGCCACACACACATTAGAGGTGTGTCATCTCCTAATTAGTCTTGACTATTCTTTAGTAAATGGTCTGTCTCTATGTGTGTGTGTGTCTGTGTGTGTGTGTTGGCAGGAGCATCATTATATAACGGCTGCAGTGCAGGCTGGGCCAGCTGTATTGATGTGCAGAGATGTGGGAGTCGGGGGGGGAGGGAGCAAAACACGACCGAGGCCAGTGAGAACCTTGTCGCTTGGTCAGCCTTTTGTGTGGCTCCCAGCAAGAGAGACACATCCAAGTATTACAACACCTCAGACAGCGAGGTAGCACGCGCCACTGGCAGCGCATTCACGGCTAAACTCACACTCTTATGCCATTTTAAAAACATAAAAGGAATACCTACAAATCATTCTTGAGATAATATCATCCATAAATCAGCTTGGTTTAAATTTCCAATGATTGGTCTCTGCTACAGACTAAAATTAGACTTCATAATACAAATGCATAGTAAATAAACCCCCCCCACACCCCCTGAGGCGCGTGGTACATTATTTAAAGTCGACGGCATAACTAGATCAATTGTGACCTAATTTACAAATCCCCTCTTCATATCAGGCTGTGACATTCACATGTAGAGGGATTATTTCCCACGGATAATGAAATATTAATAAGGTTTCGATTGCAGGTTCTCTAACACGGGGAAATTAAATCAAATCACAATGAGTGAAGCGAGAACAAAATCACAACACAAAACAAGTGGGTACGTACAAGAAAATCTGTATATTAATAGGCCAAAATTAACCATTCAAGGTGTTTAAATGATTCGTGGCGCATGTTTTATGGCGCGCTACTGTCACTTCGTCTCATTAACACCGTGCGTTGCCAGCGCGTACAAAATGCCTACATGTGAATACTTTGAAACTTCACACTTCAGGAGAGAGGCTTGTTTCCTTGGTAACCGTTTTTTCCCCTTTTGTCCTTATGTGCCTATCAGTGCATAATGCTGCTCAGCACATGCACCTGCATAGAAAGGACTACCCTTTTTACCGCAAGCGAGCATACACTTTTTTTCCAAAGCACTGCTCTTGTTTGGAGGTTTGACATGCACTATGCATCTCTGAAAATAAAGCAAAAATAAAGAGTTTTGCACAGATGCTCTTTGAAAACAGACAGCACTCAAAGCCTGGGATGCTCAGGGAAGAGACCTCTCAGACCTGCCATTTTATGTAATTACTTTGAAAGTCTATGTTTGAGAGATGGAGCAAGTGATTTCACAATTGAAAATGCTGAAATATAGATGCCGTGCTTACATAATTGATCATCGGATCTTAAATACAACTCTGAGCATCGGTGTTGGTAACATTTAGCCATCTTAAGTCAGTTTTGTGGGAGGCTAAAAATAAAGGAGCCAAAAAGTCAAGGAGAACCTGCACCTTAGACAACCATGTGTGGGTGCTTTAAAGGCACTAATACACTGATAAAAATACAGATAAAAATTGTTCTTGCCAAGAGGTTTCTTTGCTGAGCCTTGAAGAACCTTTATTCTTTTACTCTCTTCTAAAATACACTTTATCTATATGTTTTTTTGTCTTCAACAATGTTTTGGGAAATAAGAAATACCTCAGTTTGACCATGCATGAACCCCTTATACATGGTTTTTAACCCATTTAATTCCAAATTTTCTAAGTCAGCACATGTATATACTTCTTGGATAGCCCAATAAAACGCTGGGTTGTTTCAACCCAAATTTGGGTCAAATATGGACTAACCCAGCCATTGGGTTAAATTTTTAAATTACATTTTTAACCCAATGGTTGGGTTTGTCCATATTTGACCCAAATTTGGGTTGAAACAACCCAGCATTTTTTAAAGTGAAAAATACACAAAAGTTACAGTCTAAAAAATGGTTCGGTTGAAGTTCGGTTGAAAATGGACAAACCCAGCAACTGGGTTGTTTTAACCCTGCAAATGGGTTGTTTTGTTTGCCCAACTTGCTTGGTTAAAAACAACCCAAGTTAGGTTGAAAATGGACAAACCCAGCAATTGGGTTGTTTTATCCCAGCAGTTGGGTTAAATGTTTGCCCAACTTGCTGGGTAGTTTTATTTAAGTCATACACTCTAAAAAATGCTTGGTTAAAAACAACCCAAGTTGGGTTGAAAATGGACAAACCCAGCAAATGGGTTGTTTTAACCCAGCGGTTGGGTAAAATGTTTCCCCAACGTGCTGGGCAGTTTTATTTAACCCAATTATTGTTTAAAAATTACTGTATTGCTTGTTTAAAATGAACCCAAAGTTTTTTGGAAATTAACATTTATTAATATGTTTAATAAATGAACATTTATCAATAAGTTTAATGAATAAAATAATTAAACAATAAACATTTATTAAATTGCTTATTAATAAATGTTCACCTTTTGATTATTGTTGCCTCTAGTAATTATGTGTCTTATTTTTCATTTCCAACCAGGTTCATTTTAAGCCAGCCATACAGTAATTTTTAAACAATAGTTGGGTTAAATAAAACCCAATCATTTTACCCAACTGCTGGGTTAAAACAACCCAATTGCTGGGTTTGTCCATTTTCAATCTAACTTGGGTTGTTTTTATCCCAGCATTTTTAGAGTGTATGAAATTGTGTTTCATTCCTGGTCACACTTATAACAGTTGCTCAATTGCACCCAATAGAAAGTTTCAAACAATAAAGTAACATCCAGTAACCCAAGAACAGAATTCAATGTAACAAAAGTTTGAAATCTCCAAATGTGAATAAACCAGTGATTCCAAATGGTCCTGATGACATGTTTGTGACCATGATTTATATAAGAGCAATTTACAATAATAATAGACCCTTTAAATATTATATGTACCAAATATGATATCTGTATCTATATTATGAGATGTTTTTCATGATTCGTTCTGTCTTTCATAGGGGCACACAACATATCTGGTCATGTAAAAACGTTCACATTAAATCAACACTTTCATTTACAGTTGACAACTATTTGCAATTTACAGCAGTGACTCTTATTAGGCACATCAAATAAATGGTCAAAAATGCTATCGATAGGATTAAATGGGTTAGAAACAGCGGAATATATTGATAAATGGTCGCCTCGAGACTGTCAAAACCATATGTTTTTTCCCCCATTTATGCTGTTGTGAAAACACAATTCGCATTTACTCTAAATGGAAAAACTATTCTCCCTCTTTTTTTAATTTCACGCTTGGATTGTTTGTGACATCGAAGCGTTTTAATTCGAGCACAACGCCAACGCGAAAAACTGGAGGAGGTGCGGGGGCGCGCGTAAAAGAGCGCGCACAGCTGTCAGCACCAAGGACAGCGCTCCGCCGCAGAACAACAGCCGACGCGCAAAGAGACGGACGATACGAGACGCATCACTGATTTCTGCTGCCAGGCTTCATGTAGTATGTGACTTTCTTTCTCTGCCTGTCTGCAGCCTGACTTTAAGGGGGAATTCAGAAAAAGGCTGCAGTGAATGCCGGTCTCTCAGATGCCATCGCCTAAATGAACTGGGCACCATGAACATATCGCCGCAGTGTGCGTGAATATCGCACCTGGGATTCTATAACTGCAACACTGGACATTGCTTTCATTCTCCTCAACCGAATAGCCCCCACACGAGGCTCCGGCAGCGATACTAGAGGAGGATACTGGTGCTCTCCGTGCGCTCTTCTGGCCATACACACGATGCGTCTGCTTCTGCTGGCTGCGTTATTCTCCTGCTCCTGCGTGCGGGGTGGCTGCGAGCCTAAGATTGTGAACATTGGGGCCGTCCTGAGCCAGAAGAGATACGAGCAGGTGTTCAAGGATGCGGTTACCCAGGCGAACCAAGTGTACGGAAGGGATAAATTCAAGTTGACCGCCATCTCCGTCACTCACAAAGCCAATGCGATTCAGATGGCGCTGTCTGTGTGCGAGGATCTTATTTCCAGTCAGGTGGGATTTTTAGTATCATCTTTGAACTGTGGAACTTCCATGTGGCAAGATCCAGTCTTAAATGACACGACTTTAAAAGCTGCCTTAGGGGTAAACATGTCCATGCAATATGCACCATTTAGAGTGAATTAATTTATGTAGCGTTCATAAGGCAGTGTTTAAAAAATGCATGTTATTATCCATTAGAAGTAGCATTTTTAAGTTATTGAAAAGAGTGGGATTAAATATGCAATATATGCATTAGAAAGAGCTACAAATATACTGATGCCAATTACTAATTTCTAAGCAATTACTGCCGTGACCCTTAAAATGACTTCTGTTGGCTCAGTTGATTTATTAAATAATATTTTTGACTTTAATCAGTCCAGTTAATTGAAATGTTTCCATTTGATGCATATTTTTTTTTAGGTTAGATGGAAAAAAACTTTTTATATATTTTTAGACAAACATTTTACAGTATAAATAGACAGATATTAAAGGTTGTTTTGTCATTTTAAAAAAAAAATTGCTGAAAATATCAGTTGTTACCATGTATAAGAATCCATATTCTGACCCTACTAAAATGTCTTGATAAAATGTAGCACTGCTGATTGTCATATTATATATTATTTTTGACTTGAATAAAACCTGTTAATTCAGATGTTACCACATGAAGCACATTTTTTTTAGGTTAGTCAACAAAACATTTTTACAGTTTAGGCATTGACCTGCGGAGACTTGCTTGGGCAGTCAAACTTGGTTTGGATTGTGGCAGTAGATTGAAGCCGCATAATTTGTTTAGAGGTCTAAACAGGACAGTCTGTCAGTTGATGATCCACGCAGGTCAATAGACTCAGTGGGAGGAAAGGTTAACGTACTGTAGCTGACCCCACAGAGCTTTAATGTCAGGAATGAGTGAGATGACCACACTGGCAGAGGGCAGCAGCTACTAAATAAACTAGGTGACGCATGAAAAATCAATGATTTTCAATGCAAGCAGTTTCTATTTTCTGCATTTGATGAAAATAAAGATGGGGGTGGAGGGGTCAACATAGTATCAGTATCTGCAAAGATGTCTTTGGGGAGGATGCCTCAGACATTCAGCTAATGTTCACTATAAATACACTGTACAAAAACGAATGTTCACTATAAATAAACCATTAAAAGATTAGTTCACTTCAGATTTAAAATTTCCTGATAATTTACTCAACCCATGTCATCCAAGATGTTTATGTAAGATCTTAAGATCTTTCTTCAGTTGAAAAGAAATTAAGGTTTTTGAGGAAAACATGCAGGATTTTTCTCCATATAGTGGACTTCAATGGGGACCAACGGGTTGGAGGTCCAAATTGCAGTTTCAATGCAGCTTCAAAGGGCTCTACATGATCCCAGCCGAGGAATAAGTGTCTTTTCTAGTGAAACGATGGGTCATTTTGTTTAAAAAACAAAAAAATAATAATAATTATATACTTTTTAACCACAAATGCTCGTCTTGCACTGCTCTGCACCATGCATTACGTAATCATGTTGGAAAGGTCACGCTTGACGTATGCAGAAGTACCGCGGTAGGGTGGTAGGTCTCATTTTCTCATCCAACTTCAAAATCGTCCAACATCACTGTTTTACCTTTTTTTGTAAAGGCCGTTTGACTTAGTCTTTGCACGTTCGCTTTGTAGACACTAGATCGGTACTTTCACCTACATCACGCGTGACCTTTCCAACGTGATTACGTAATGCGTGGCGCATCGCAGAGCAGTGCAAGATGAGCATTTGTGGTTAAAAAGTATTTAATTTTTTTTTTTTATAAAATGACCGATCGTTTCGCTAGACAAGACCCTTATTCCTCAGCTAGGATCATGTAGAGCCCTTTGAAGCTGTATTGAAACTGCAATTTGGACCTTCAACCCGTTGGTAACTGCTGAAGTCCACTATATGAACATCATAACATCTTGGATGACATTGGGTCAAGTAAAGTATCAGGAAATTTTAAAGCTACAGTTTTGCCTCTTTGTCGCCATCTCTGTTTGAAACCTGCAATTGCAATTGTTTGCGGAATTATCATCTTTAAGTGGGTTGTGCCTCGGCACGAGTATCAGCACGGATGAATCTAATGTTTGCTGTCAGTCACCACATTCGTGTGGATACTGTACTTCGGAATCACAGATTGCAGTCTTGAAGTATGACCAAAGTAAGAATTTTCACCGGAAAATGTTATTTGAACAAGTAACATGTCTGCAACTTTTGTTCTGACCAACTGAGGGAAAAAAGCATCACAATAAATTGCACAACCAATGGTGATTAAATCTAACGATCGCTTAGCTCGGACCACGTCAAACTGTGCAAATTATTATTATTGTTACACTTTGTTCTCAAATTGTTAATGTTAACAACATCAGCATTGCATGACTATGTGTATTTAGTATGTATTAGCTTTACCTGTAGATTTCAATTTCTGTACAGTCTAATCACTAACGTTAATTTGTCATACCATACAATCTGCCATCAAAATTATTGCAGCTGCTGTGAGAAAAGGCTATAAATGATCCGCTTCACATGTGATATAGCCTATTAGCTGGGACTCCATCTTTATGTATACAGACGTGATGCAATGACGCAAAGACAAACGGCGACATGCTTGAATTTCCCGCGAAAACCCACCAGAATTATAAAACATTATTACAAGCTTACCGTTGTAAATCGGGCTAAGGTAAGGAGATCGTTTTGAACACTGACTGGTTATGTACTTGATCAAAAATTGATTTTGGATCATTTTTAACCAAAAAAAAAGTTTTAATTCTGAGGTGAACTAATCCTTTAAGAATGAAAATGCGCAACCACTTTTCATTTTCTACTTGATCTGGCACATAAAACTTGTTGGTGGAACCAAATGTAGTCAGGTAAATAATACTAATAATATTTAAAAAATATTTTTGAGATATACAAACCACTTAATTTGAATTGTGCTTTTTTTTTACCACATAAAGCACAATTTGTAGGATAGCCAACAGAATAGATCACCATTCAGTTTTTTATGGCATGCTATAGCCTGAGAAGTGTAAGAGGAGAAACCTTCAAGTATTGCAGTAGCAAATTATTGCAGTGTAAATGAGAGATATTTTCACTACTGAATAACTACTGTCACATTCGTGGGAGTAATTCAGCCTGATGCGTTGCTTCATTAAAAGCTTGCACAAGCAAAAATTACATTAAGCGGTTCTGCTTTAAGTGCTCTCTGGGTCGGTGATGTCATTACAAATGTGCTGAGATAGGAGTCTATCTCAGGGCTGGATACTGCACTGAACAAAAACTGGGCTGAACATGAATCACTCCCTCCTGTCCTGTTCGCTCTGCCTTGCTCATTCTCTCGCTAATATTCACACCAACCTCCCCCGGTCAACCCCAATGGGTGTTCAGCACTCAATTATGTACATACCTTCAACAAATTTGGGCCGTAAGGTTGTGCAGCTTGTTAGCAGAATGTCAAGATAATTGCTGAATTAATTTGGTTGTGTGAGATTCTTCCATGCGAAACTGCTGTATCGCTCAGTCTTTATCGCCTTTGGCTCACTGACGTCTCTGCCCACTCTGAAGAAGAGACATTCAATGACAGATGGAGCCAGTGCCGGAGGGTCCCTCTGGAAATACATAATGTTGCCAAACCTTTTTTTTCTCGTTGTCTTTTCTTCTCAATACAGCATATTTTTTGAAAAACAATGACTGAATCATCTATCTGTTGTTCTATCTATCTATCTATCTATCTATCTATCTATCTGTCGATCTGTGTATATGGCTAGCACTCAAATGCTCAATATATGCTGATGAAAACTATTCAAATTAAGTGTATACCTTTAGTACAATTGGAACAAACCCTCCTTTTAATATATGATAGACAGATTCCTCGTTGTCCTTCTTGCTCCCTTGAGTCCAACCAAAGATCCTTCATCTTCAATCAATCAATCAATTTGTCAATCTGTCTGAGTGTGAAGTGATTTATAGATTTAGTCAGAGAATGAGCCCAGATCCATGAGTCATACCTATCACTCTGCTGTGATCCAGTCTTCATTGTTAGTTTGTATCTAAACCAGTTCTGTGATCCTGTTCGCAGGTGTACGCCATCCTAGTGAGCCATCCACCACAGTCTAATGACCATCTGACGCCCACTCCGGTCTCCTACACCGCAGGGTTCTACCGCATACCTGTAGTAGGGCTCACCACCAGGATGTCCATTTACTCAGACAAGGTAGGCTGCATTGAGAGAGAAATTTAATTATTCAGTTTCAGTATGAATAATTGTTTTTCAACTATGGGCACATTGGTCTCTGTAGCTTTTATAAAAGCACTTTTCATACTATCACGAGTTTAATTTGTCTGTTAACATAAAAAAAGACAAAACTGCAGCTTGATTGGAAATGACGCATGTTTAAAAAACACTGCTCACATGTGATATTTACATGTCTTTCTGTGTATCAGTGGTGGGGGATTTCAGTGACTCTTTCTGCAGGTTCTTACACCAGCAGGTGTCAACAAGTGACTTTCTATGACTGATTCAGTGAATCATTAATTCAGAAGATTCATTCAAAATGTTGATTCATTTAGGAACTAAATAAGTGGCTGGCTGCATCCGAGATTACATACTACTATACTATATAGTAGGCGAAAAACAGTATGTGACAAGAGTAGTATGTCCGAATTCACAGTACTCTTAAAAGAGTAGGCAAAAAGTACGCAGATGACCTACTTCTTCCAGTGAGATTCTGAAGTATGCATTCGATGGACACTGCTATACCATGAGGCCACAGGAGAGGATTTGTGAATGGCAGTGACGTAACTGACGCTGGTAGGTCACATGACAATGACAACATGATGAATCATGTATTACGTCCGGAATACATTAATACTACACACATTCATACTATATATATAGAATGTATTCTACTATATCATAGAATGTATTTTTTTAGTGGTCGCAAAGTAATTACTTATTCAAAATAAGTACCTACTCAAGAGAGTATGCCACTTCGGACACAGCCGCTGTCTTTATGAGTGAATTGTTTATTCAAACAATGAGTTCAAACAACGGATTCATTCAGGAACTAAATAAATGACTATCTTTATGACTGAGTACAAAAAACAGCTGTTAGGGACTACAATAAGCTTCTTCCTGGGTTGGTGACATCACAAACCCCATAATTTACATAAACCCTGCCCCCGGGAATGCGCAAGGGTTTATGTAGGGGGTGAGGTCACGTTGGGATGCTTTAGAGAAGAGGAAGAGTTGTATTAGAGTGTTGTTGCCAATGCCATGCCGTCATTTTACACCGGACTGCTCCACAAACGAGGGTCAATTCAATGCTGGATTTGTACAAAAGATTAACATGACGGCACATACTAGTCGGCGAGTTGAATCAACTCCACAGCAACTACATAAATTTATCCACTAACCGTTCAGAAATGTCCAGATGCATTCTAAAAATTGTAACTTCTTCTGAGTCTCTCCATCAGTGTCCGACTCCGGTTTGAACAATGTAAGGCTGAACACCGTTACTGAATCATCATTTTGGCTGCGTGAGATTCTCCAGCTTTGTTGTTGCAACTGAAGTGCGAGCTGTGTTAAGCTCCGCCCTCTTCTGGAAAGCGGGCCGGGAGCAGCAGCTCATTTGTATTTAAATGACACCCTTTAAAATGTCTCCCACATTTCTTTTTTTCTCTATCCTTCCTCCAGAGCATCCATCTCTCGTTCCTACGTACAGTGCCACCATATTCCCACCAGGCACATGTGTGGTTTGACATGATGCGGGAATTCCGCTGGAATCACATCATTCTTATCGTCAGTGACGACCATGAAGGCAGAGCGGCGCAGAAAAGACTAGAAACTCTTCTGGAGGAGAGAGAGACCAAGGTAAGATACTTCTTCCAGTTCCAGGATTCCCAGTGCGTGCTTGTATGCAGGCGTGTGTGTATCAATCGCAAAGGTCTTCTATGTACGTAACTGTTTTAATTTTTTGTCATGTGATCACATCTTTCATGCCATGTTGTAAATGTTGGCTAACATTCTAAAACCAAAGGCGTCAGCCGTGTCTAATGTGGTCTGATTTGAATTAACGTGCGTTATTTGCTCATTTCATGTTGCTTTCTACCATAGTCAAAAACTCCTGTGTCTTTCCATAACAGGAGCAAAATGAAAACCATAACCTGGGGCGCTGCAAAGCATCAGTGACTATTTTAAACACATTTATGCCATGTGTTTATACACTTTATAAACTGGTATTTTTGTAGCCTTGAGCCATAGATATAATTCTTGCAATTGGCAAGTCTATCGTCAGGTGGTTCAGAGCTGTGATTGCTTCATAAATACAGTGGTGCATTGTGGGAATTTTGCTCTTGCAGAGGTTCTGCTCAGTTTCCTTGGGGATGAAAGCTAAATCACCATCCCACATCCCCCCTGCTCAGCGCTGAGGTAATTATTGTTGCCCTCATTGCTGCGAGAGATTATTAACAGTGAAACTATTTAGGTATGGTGAGAATTGAGCTACTTACCCACAGAGACGTTTCTGGTGCTGGAAGACTGGTGAAATACCACATAGCTGCTTTATTTTAATTTCTTCTTCATTTTCTTATTATTATTATCAGAGGCATCATGCATCTTTTATTGCGGGGTCACCAACTGTGTGTCCTATTACAGAAGAAATGTGCAGAATGCATTACAATTTATGTAATGACTAAATATTTCAATCCCTACATATATATATACATATATATATATATATATATATATATACACACATATATATATATATATATATATATACACACTACCAGTCAAAAGTTTGGACACGGTAAGATTTTTAATGTTTTTAAAAGAAGTTTCGTCTGCTCACCAAGGCTGCATTTATTTATTTAAAAATACAGTAAAAACAGTAATATTGTGAAATATTATTACAATTTAAAATAACTGTTTTCTGTTTGAATATATTTTATAAAGTAATTTATTCCTGTGATCAAAGCTGAATTTTCAGCATCATTACTCCAGTCTTCAGTGTCACATGATCCTTCAGAAATCATTCTAATATGCTGATCTGCTGCTCAAGAAACATTTATTGTGTACAATTGTATAAAATATTTGTGTACAATATATTTTTTTTCAGGATTCTTTGATGAATAGAAAGTTCAAAAGAACAGCATTTATTTGAAATATAATCTTTTGTAACATTATAAATGTCTTTACTGTCACTTTTGATCGATTTAATGCATCCTTGCTGAATAAAAGTATTAATTTCTTTAATTTCTTTTCAAAAAAAATTAAAATAAAAATTCTTACTGACCCCAAACTTTTGAACAGTATAATGTTACAAAAGCTTTGTATTTCAGATAAATGCTGTTCTTTTGAACTTTCTATTCATCAAGGAATCCTGAAAAAAAGTACACAACTGTTTTCAACATTGATAATAATCATAAATGTTTCTTGAGCAGCAAATCAGCATATTAGAATGATTTCTGAAGGATCATGTGACACTGAAGACTGGAGTAATGATGCTGAAAATTCAGCTTTGATCACAATAATAAATTACTTTATAAAATATATTCAAACAGAAAACAGTTATTTTAAATTGTAATAATATTTCACAATATTACTGTTTTTACTGTATTTTTAATTAAATAAATGCAGCCTTGGTGAGCAGACAAAACTTCTTTTAAAAACATTAAAAATCTTACAGATTCCAAACTTTTGACTGGTATTGTATATATATATATATATATATATATATATATATATATATATATATATATATATATACATCAGAATTTTCATCAGCCATTACTCCAGTCTTCAGTGTCACATGATCCTTCAGAAATCATTCTAATATGCTGATTTATTATCAATGTTGGAAACAGTTGTGCTGCTTAACATTTTTTATAACCTGTAATACTTTTGTCAGGATTCTTTGATGAATAAAAAGGTAAAAAAAAGAACAGCATTTATTTAAAATAGAAATCTTTCAAAAGTTTGGGGTCAGTAATTTTCTTCTTTCTTTTTTTAAAAAAAAGATTTATATTGATAGAAAAGATTTCTATTTTAAATAAATGGTGTTCTTTTTAACTTTTTATTCATCAATGAATCCTGAAAAAAGTATCACTGGTTCCAAAAATACATTAAGCAGCACAAATGTTTCCAACATTGATAATAACTGAGTATCAAATCAGCATATTAGAATGATTTCTGAAGGACCATGTGACACTAAAGACTGGAGTAATTAATGAAAATTCAGCTTTGATTCACAGAAATAAATTATATTTTAAAGTATATTAAAATAGGAAAACATTATTTTAAATTGTAATAATATTTCACAATATTACAGTTTTTTCTGTATTTTTGATCAAATAAACGCAGGCTTGATGAGCATAAGAGACTTCTTTTGAAAATAGTAATGGCATATATACATGCCCATGTAAAGCACAGATGTGCTAAATAAATAAATTTGCCTTGTCTTGCCTAGGTTATCATCACATTTTTGTAGTTGAGTAATTAGTAGGAATGAGTCATTGCTATTTATCATGCATGAAACGCTTCTGCTTCTTGATTTACTGCAATGTGAAATTAAGTTTGATAAAGGCTTTGTGGAGTTAAAATTTCAGTAAATTCATTCTTTGTACATTTTTTGCTGTCATACTGACAGCTTTAGTTAATGGGCCCTTTTTGCGTGTGCTGCAGTCGAGAGGGGCCGTAGACACCGGAGTGAATTTACATTTTTATAAGACCCTTAAAAAGGCCGCCAAGTGTTCCCAGGAAAACATTATTCCAGATATTTTAAACAATGTACATGTTTGCACAAAAATCTTTATTTCTTTTATGCCTTTGAAACAAAGGCTTTATTTGGCCTTTTTATGCACTGCTACTGACGTTTTTAAATTGCCTTCTGAATCATAGAATAGAGTTTCTTAAACCTGGCAGCCATTTTGTGGTGCTTGTATAATGTGCATTTATATCAGCCGCTTTTTTTTTTTTCTTTTCTTTTTTTTAGAGGTGCAACTTCATTTATTCAATTCAGAACATCATGCTGTCTTCTAAACATTAAGAAAAAAAACAATTGTGGTACAGCACTTTGTCAATGGGAGAGAACATTAAAAGATACACCTTTGTATCTGATACTAATATGCACCCTTTAGGGATAAATAAATCACAATGGTGTATCACTGATACAAAAAAAAACAAGCTAAAAGTAGAATTTTTCTTATAGTGTATTTATATTGTACATCTGAACTCTTTTCTAATTTATGTACAAAATGGTTGCTCCTGCCATCACAGTATTTTTGGTAATTTTGTTAGTAACTTTTATTGAGAATGCAATAACTTCCTCTGAAATGACAGCTGTTCCTTTATTGTCACGTATGCCGCGTGAGTTACTGAATAATGTTAAGTGATAACCAAATAGCTAAGTTTTAGCAACACCAATTCACATTGATTTTAAGAAAATATTTATACCATAATCACTTTTAAAAGTTATAGAGAAATGAAAGCAAGACTGAATGTCTAATATACTGTATTAAATAATGTATATTTATAAATGTCAGGAAAGTTATCACAGGAAAGATCAACCAATTGCTGCATGTCTACATAACAGTGCTGAAATTTCAGATTATAATATTCTAATGCATTTCAGACTGAGATTTTTATGCACTATGCACCAAGGATCATTTTCATATTCCTTCTACTATCAGTTTACACAAGTGTCAGTTATAATGAGCTATTTCCAGCCTATGCACAGCGGGGGTTCATGGCTGCAGCATGAGTTTAGTTAAAGAGGTGCACAGGAAAGGCCACTGTCTATTCACCTTTCTAATTTCCTTTGAGGTGCCATAATGAGCAAATGCCACGACACGCATATAGGTCATGCATAATTTCAGGAGCTTGAAACGAGAATCGCATGAGAGCACGTCCAGCCTATCGCGGTATTAGGGCAGTGTTGTGTGTCTGTGCAAGGGAAGGTTTATTTATATGACTGCAAAATGGCACCGTTTGAGCCGGGGTTTCCCCCCGAGGCCACTGCCCTCAAAAATACAGCAGAACTCAAGATGGTGCAGGAGAAAATGGGCTTCTGCAATCATACCACACTCTGCATTAATATTGAGCGATTTGTTAACTTGGCAGCCCGTCACAGTAGTCTGTGATCTGTATTGAATTTGAAGTAACATTACATCAATAATTCAGTAGGCATTCACGCGCTGCTGCAGGTAGTTGATCTGGATTGATGAAAACGCACCACTTGGTTCCTTAAGTTTGTAATGTTGTTGGGTTTTCTAGCTTTGTTTAGGTCTGCGATGTTATGTCAGATGGTCTATGATGTTTTTTGCAAGTCCCAGTGTTAGGGATTCAAATTTGGAGCAGAAAAGTGAAAATTTGTTGGTTGCTTTACTGCCCACCATTTTCAACTGTTTATAATATTCTTCTGTGTCTGCATATTTTCTCTGTGCACATTACTCATCAGAATAAAAAAAGGAACTATGAAAACCAAGACCAACTGTCCTTTGACAACAAGAGAGGACCTAAGGTATATTTGCATGGTCAATGCACGCCGCCCTCCAAAATCTCTAAACGTAGCTACTAGAAACAGCCCAACCAATCACGGCCAACCCAGAAATGCCCTTCTCTTGGTAGCACGTGTTTCTTGTTACGTTGAGACGTTACTTTTCCCTTTTTTATGATTTAAATGAAGAATGGATTTCTTTTGAACGATTATTATTTCCGTTTAAAAAAATTTAAAACGCTCCGCTTCTTTCATTACCATTTTTTCCTTTTTAATAAAGGATGATGCATGATTTAAAAAAAAAAAAAGCAAGCCCATTCCTTTGTGGAGATCCGATAGTTTGGGACACAACACTCTCTCAGATTCTTCTTCCTATTGCAGCATCCCCTCGTTGCTCTTTTTTTCTCTACTCTTTTTCTTTGGGGAAATGACGTCCTCTCACCTGTCACTCCCCTTTCCACCTGGTTTTAGTTTCCGGTTGCATCGGTTTCACTCCCCGAAACCTCTAACATGCACGTCCTTCTCTGAAGCCTTGATAACCCTCAGTTTGCATGCGACAATGCCGAAGTTTTTAATTTGTTTTGTTTTTCAAGCTTTTTTATTCTTTTATTTTTCATTTTGAAGCAGTTTCCCTGGAACTCTATCATTTTCCCCTTTTCAGTCCCCAAAAAAAAAAAAAAAAACAGAAACAACCAAAAAAACCAAAAGTGCTAAATGAGGCAGCATGGTTCAGTTATGGAAGTAAATAGCCTCTTTGACTGATTGTGTACCCCAATCTCAGGCCGAGAAAGTGCTTCAATTCAACCAAGAGACTAACTTAACTGCTCTGCTCCTGGAGGCCAAAGAGCTGGAGGCTCGAGTGATCATTCTCTCTGCCAGGTAAGAGGTTTACCGCATGATGTTATGTCAGCAGCTCGCCAAAATGACTAGTTAAATTAACACAACTTGTGGCTTGATGTTTATTGCCACAAAAAGAAGTTCCATTTTTGTTCTTCCTTTTCTACAGGGCTTGACATTAACATTTTTTGCTCACCAGCCACTGTGGCCAGTGGTTTTCCAAAGTTACTAACCACTCAGAATGTTCACTAGCCACAAATGGGGAAAAACTGCCATATAGATATTTTTAATATTATCTCAAAATTTGGCAGCAGGTATATTAGGCTGCTGTCACTTTAAGACCTGATGCACGGATCCATTATACTGTTAAACATGTGTTTTCTTTCTCAACTGTTTACATTCAATTAAAGGGTTAGTTCACCCAAAAATGAAAATTCAGTCATTAAGCAGTCACCCTCATGTCGTTCTACACCCTTAAGACCTTTGTTCATCTTCGGAACACAAATTAAGATATTTTTGATAAAATCCGATGGCTCAGTGAGGCCTCCATTGCCAGCAAGATAATTAACACTTTCAATGCCCAGAAAGCTACTAAAGACATATTTAAAACAGTTCTGAGAATGTATCAAACTGCCAAAGTCACATGATTTCATTACATCATAAATGTTTTGAAATTTCAATAGTTCACCACTGGGGGGCGTGACTTTGGCAATTTGATACACGCTCTGAACCACTGATTCAAAACAAAAGATTCGTAAAGCTTCGAAGCTTCATGAAGCAGTGTTTTGAAATCGCCCATCACTAGATATTGTTGAATAAAGTCGCTATTTTGTTTTTTTGGCACACAAAAAGTATTCTCAGTAGTATTCATAACATTAAGGTCGAACCACTGCAGTCACATGAACTGTTTTAAATTTGTTTTTAATAGCTTTGTGGGCATTGAAAGTGTTAATTATCTTGCTGGCAATGGAGGCCTCACTGACCCATTGGATTTTATCATTTGTAGCCATTTGACATTATTTTGTGTGTATTTGACTGTTTAAGCGCAATAAGCAGCAAAAAAGAACTCAATTTAGACTTGAGAGGCAGCTTTATGTGCGTGCACAAAATCTGCGGGAATGAGTAAAATTATGCGCAGTACATGCAATCCCACGCCGAAAATCAAGCCCTGTAACACCAACAATATTCATCCGGAGCAAATGAAACAAGTGAGTGAGGGGAGGCGGGTTTGTGTGTCAACTCGCTGTCGGAGAGATGAGAGAGCGAGAAAGCACAGCTATTATCGTGTATCTATTCTGCGGAAAATGAGTATTGGAAGCATTTCAGATATTTCTGTAACGATATGTATTGAAAAAATCTATATTTTTCACAACACTACATTGTACTTAGTTTATATTATATATAAAATTCAGCCCACCAAAGTGGCTATTAGAAGTGACTGCGTTACACGCCACTGCTGAAATCCACCCGCATTTGGCGGGTTGGTGGGTGTTAATGTCAAGCCCTATGTGTAGCTTAACTAGCAAGACTTTATTGGTCAAAAAGATTTATTAGAAAATCCAGGTTTTGCAGGTGCACAGCTTTGCTATGCTGGCCTACCAGCAAGACCAGCACGAAAACCAGTACCACCCAGCTGGTCTTTTCAGCAGGATAGGCCTTAGAACACTTTGAAATAAATAAAAGTCAGAACAATGGGTTTACAAAACAATTTCATACTTCAGGGAGCTTCTCATATTTATGTCAGCTGTTATAAACCTGTCTATCTGCCTTTAGTGAGGAAGATGCAGCTGCCGTGTACAAAACAGCGCGCTTCCTCAACATGACAGGCTCAGGCTATGTATGGCTGGTCGGGGAGCGTGAGATGTCCGGTAAAGCTTTGAGCGAAGCCCCTGATGGTACGTACGCCTACCTCAGTATAACTGAGACAGAAGCAGAGGAAAAGAAGCCATTTGTCTCAGTTGTTCTGTTAACTTTGACTAGAGAGGTTTTATTGATGAAGCAAGTTGTGGATGTCAGTGTGTGTATGTGTGTTTGTACATAAATTAACCGTTTAAACATTTAAGCACTTGATGTGTTTAAAGGTTTTAAACGAGTCACTTTAGATTACACCATAACAGTTGCGTTCTCTGGTTTACTGGCAAGATTAATTACAATTGTGAATTCAATGTTGACCTCTAGAGGTTTAATTAAGAAGTTGCCATAAAGATATTACTGTCATGAAGTAGTTTTTTGCTGAAAATGTGTGTGTTAATTCACAGAGTGTGGTTTTATCATATCATGTTTATTATATTAATAGTCTGGTTTTCGTGAATTTAAAAAGGGTGTTTTTTCAACCCTCCCTTTGACGTGTTTCTGGTATTGGTAAGCTATAAATGGCCTTTTATGTCCCAGGCACTGCACAAGTCATGTTTCTTTAACCCTCTGGTGCTCTTCGGTCAATTTTTTTTTTACTTCATTGGAATGATACGAAACTTGGTAAAGGTTTTGGCACTAGCTATGTGAACACACACACACACACACACACAAAATCACGGACATAATTCTAAAAGGTTAAATGGTCCTGAAAAAAACTGACCGCATTGTAAATTAATGGGAAACTAATTTCATCTAGTGGAAACTATTGGTACTGCGCCCAAACAAATTCTTACTGAAAACCATTTTTTTGAGATATCAACCTCAAATTTGGACTTTAGATTTATGCCTTTGATTTTCTCACTGTTATAGAGTAAAAAGTGTTTTGGAAAACATGTTTCATATAAAATTTTTACATTTTTCATAACAATGAATGTAAAATTCTAACTTCTTTTTAAGTTCACTTTTTAAAACTTTTTTCACTTCAGCAATAAACTGCCAAGTGTCGTATTTAAAAAAAGACCAAACTTTGTGAAAAAAAAGACCAAAGTGTGTGCTCCAAAGCATTCAAGATTTATGACAGTTTTACTTCATTTCAGGTCTACAGTATGCTCAAAAAGTGAATCAATGGATTATAACTACAGCATAAATATAATTTAGTACCATAAAATCCCCTAAAAAATACAAAATATTAAATAAAAAACATTATGGAACTAAATATAGTACATTAATTTCATTTTTTTTTTAAAACAATTCAGTCATTTTTGACCGCCACGCGAAGAGCACCAGTTCACACTATTGTCGTTGTTGCTCCCAATACACTTGCTCACCTTTTACCCTGGCAGTGTTTTTCTTGTCTATGTCCACACTGAAACACTTGTGGAGTTTTCACAGTAAACCTATGGAGATTTCTTACAGAACTGGATCTTTCAAACCCTGCTCCAACAGCAAAAACTCAGCTGAAGTTGGATTTATGTATGAAGTATACCTTAATTCTGATATATTTCATCAGTCAGTGTGTGTTAGCGTCTCACCAGTTGGACAGGACTTACCACAGTTTGGGAGTAGGTGGCGCTAGTGTGTTCAGTTCAAATCCAACCTCAAGGGTCAAAGCTTGCATTTTGGGAAAAATGTCGCCCAAAAGTAATGTACCTGTGAAGAACAAAAAACCATTAATTTTACATGCTGACTCTAATTGGCTACCAGTTGACAAAACATGATTTGACATTGATTTGAGAGTCATTTACCCATGCTGGCTCAAAGGGCGACCCTATGTGTTTTTTGCGTTGGAAAGGGCTCCTAAATGTCAAGGGTGAACAGCTCACTGCTTCATTTTTGACGTCAACACATAGGGCTTATTGGCCTCCAGCTCATCAACGGCAAGAATGAGTCGGCACACATCAGCGATGCCGTTGCAGTCGTAGCCCAGTCCATCCAAGAGCTCTTCGAGAAAGAGAACATCACAGAACCTCCAAGGGGCTGCGTGGGAAATACCAACATCTGGAAGACAGGGCCACTCTTTAAAAGGTCAGTACTACTAAAGATCATGCATGCAGCTGACCAGTTTAATTTGATTTTGTATGATTTGTTTTTATTTTTCCTCAACATCCAGCTTGAGGGGGCATCTGCCTCATTCTTTGATGGGTTTTGACAACCACAGACAGATGTTCAATGTGATCTAATGCGCTGTCACAACACATGATATTTCATCTATGCAATTTTTCATGCATCACATCCATATACAGAAAAGTTACTCACGGGTCATTACTGGCTGCACTCCACAGGGTATTGATGTCTTCTAAGTACCCCGAGGGCCTAACAGGACGCGTAGAGTTCAATGATGACGGTGACAGAAAATACGCTCATTACAGCATTCTCAACTACCAGAAGAGCAGACTGATTCAAGTCGGCATTTACAATGGAACACAAGTACAAGTCTTTTCTTTAACAGTGTTTAATTTATAATTCCATAACATGGGTCCTCAATCTTGCATTAGTTCCTGTGAAACATACAAAAATAAATTTTACATTTTAAAAATACAGTTTCAAGCCAACACTAAATATTTCCTAAACTGTATTCAGAGCCAACTCTGTAATGGCACTTTTGGAATCTATATAGGCAAATTATTTCAGATTAGAGGATTGAACAAAGATTATAATTATGACTATAAGCCTGTTAATTATCTGCTACAACTATCTTCATTAGGTGGTAATGAATAAACAGAGGAAGATCATTTGGCCTGGAGGTGAAACGGAGAGACCGAGAGGATTCCAGATGTCTACTCGATTAAAGGTACAGAGTTCACTTTGTTTATCCAAAACTTGCTAAAAATTTAGGGTCATGAATCAGGGAATTACCTGAATGCTTGATATATGTTTCATATAGGTAAACTGAACAAAATCACATCTATCTTTTACAGATAGTGACCATTCATCAGGAACCCTTTGTGTATGTGAAGCCAACTACGCTGGATGGGACCTGCAAGGAAGAGTACACACCTAATGGAGTCTTAATTAAAAAGGTGATCTGCACTGGACCAAATGAGACCATCCCAGGTAACCCATCAGGGACGTTTATAATGTCACTGTGCTTTTCTACATCTGCCATCTGGAGATACATACATACATATATATGCAGCAGGTATTTATATATGTATGAATGTAACAAGTGTGACATGACTCATGCGTGTTTGTGTGTTTGCGTGAAAGTATGTTTTAAATCCGATTCTGTGTGTGTTTTACATGGTAAGTGTGTGACTGACTATATCTGCTTGATGCAAAATGTGTGTGCATGTGCTGGATGTTTGCAAACTATGTGTGTGTGTGTTTTTCGCTTGGGCTTCCATCGTAGCATTCTGCTTTGTGTATAGTGACAGCTGTGGGTATGCCTTGTGTTGCAGCCTATATAAGCTACAGGTAAAGTTTGAAAGTCAATATGGAAGGATTGTACTTCTTTTAGATGCTAATGCTCCCTTTTGGCTGTTGAGTCATTCTGAGATCATAATTTATGGGGAAATATATCCATTCTGACAACAAGAGTTGCGGCTACTTCACTTTAATTCAGCCAGTACCATAGAGGAATTGGAACAAATTAATTCGCAAAGCTTGTTAATATTTTATTAAGTTATCATTGCAAAAAATCTCTGAGTAGCAGAGCAAAAGCTGTACTTGGAAACGGAATTGATCAGACCTCAATGCTGTCTTACAGTTGAGAGCACTGCCATCTAAAAGAGAAAGACAATCTCTGAATAATTGAATGATTTTAGCATTGGGGTGAGTGGAGTAAGAATGGTGGGCTTTCAAAATATAGATTTTCCTCATAGAACTTTGTCAGATGGAATGAAATTTCACTTCTTCTGGTTTGGTTACAGGACGCCCAATTGTTCCCCAATGTTGCTACGGATTTTGTGTTGACCTTCTGATCAAACTGGCAATGACCATGAACTTCACCTATGAAGTACACCTGGTGGCAGATGGGAAATTTGGAACACAGGAAAGAGTAAGTATACTTTCCTATTTTGTGAAGCATAAGCAACCTGATTATCATATGAAAAATTCATTGAACCAGTAATATTGCTTTCTGTTTATCATTTGGTGATATAGGTAAATAACAGTAACAAGAAGGAGTGGAACGGCATGATGGGTGAGCTCCTGGGTGGCCTTGCTGATATGATCGTTGCTCCATTGACGATCAACAATGAACGAGCCCAGTACATAGAATTCTCCAAGCCTTTTAAATACCAGGGACTGACAATCCTTGTGAAAAAGGTACAGTTTCACTACCACATTCTATCTGTACTTTCATTACAGATCATCAGTATAACCTTGTTGAAAATTGCAGCACTGCCAGTCACCACTTGCTAGTCTTATTACAGTATTGCTGGTACCTACCAGAGCAGATATTGAGTGAATAGAATATGCTAAATGTATATAAATGGTCATGCAATGTGTTTTTCAGGAAATTCCTCGTAGTACACTGGACTCGTTCATGCAGCCATTTCAGAGTACACTGTGGCTACTGGTGGGTCTGTCGGTACATGTGGTGGCGGTGATGCTTTACCTACTAGACCGGTTCAGGTACAACAAGACATTAGATTGAGAGTTTTGCTAGCTGTTCCATGTGTGCCCACAGGGTGCTGTGTGTGTGTGTTGTTTGTTCTGTCTTTTTAGGTAGTTTGTTTCACTCATTGGGATCATGTAGAACCTTTGTTTCAGGATGTCTCCACAGTACATGAGAGCGCTGAACACATTTTATTGTCAGTGTTTCGCCATGGAGGTGGGGGAGGTTGGGTGGCTGCACTCTGTGAGCCTGTTCTCTTTTCCCTCTCTTGTCTTTTCCTGTCTGCTCTCTGTCTCTTGGCTTTTACAATTCTCTCTATGGTACTGGCAAGTGCTATTTGACCTGAAAAATTGGTTCTCATTGGGATACTGGAGAATATGTTTCAAGACTACTTATGGGTTCTTTCCTTATTCTCTGTTTGATCATGTTCACTGTTTCACCTGTTTTTCCCAGCCCATTTGGAAGGTTTAAAGTAAACAGCGAAGAAGAAGAAGAGGATGCCCTCACCTTATCTTCAGCTATGTGGTTTTCCTGGGGCGTTTTGTTGAACTCTGGAATCGGAGAAGGTGTTATGAAAGTCAAACTTTGCTTCTGGTCATGTTAAATTAAACAAGTCAGTTTTATTTGACATATGTTTGACTACTTACATGTTGTCCAGGTGCCCCACGTAGTTTTTCAGCGAGAATCTTAGGAATGGTGTGGGCTGGCTTCGCTATGATTATAGTAGCATCTTATACTGCCAACCTGGCTGCCTTCCTGGTGTTGGACCGGCCTGAGGAGCGCATCACCGGCATCAATGACCCTAGGGTATGATTCTCGAAGCATTTGAAGTACCAAAGTAAAGTTTTCTAAGATGTATACAGTAAGTTTGCATTTTTTTTCCAGCTGAGGAACCCATCAGACAAGTTCATCTATGCCACAGTGAAGCAGAGTTCGGTGGATATTTACTTCCGGCGACAAGTTGAGCTGAGCACCATGTACCGCCACATGGAGAAGCACAACTATGAGAGCGCCGCTGAAGCCATCCAGGCTGTTCGGGACAAGTGAGTCCCTGCTGGGTAGACACCAGCAGGTCTGGCCTCATGGTCAGTCAATCAGTCACTCAGTCTTAAGGGTCCTGGGCCTGTAGGTCTCAGGTATATAAATCAGTGCCAGAACTTGCTGCACTAACCTGTGACCCTGGCCCATATCCCTGCTCAGGAGAGGCCCAGCTATGTGCCACACATAACATATATTAATAATGAGTTAAAGAACACCTTTTTTTAGGTTTTCAGCAAAAACGTCATTGAGGGAATCCAATGGGGGACAAAGCTCCACTCGTCCGGCATTGGATTTCATTTGCCTATGAGGTGGCAGTCTAGTTTCCTGGTAACACAAGTCGCACAAGAGGGGTGGGTGGGGTGGGTGTGTTGTTTCTCACTGTACTGTTGCACCGTAACCCCCCACCCTTCCCGTCCTCCTCCCTTCCCCTGCCCCCACAGCAAGCTGCATGCTTTCATCTGGGACTCTGCGGTGCTGGAGTTTGAAGCCTCGCAGAAGTGCGACCTGGTGACCACGGGAGAGCTGTTTTTCCGTTCGGGCTTTGGCATAGGCATGCGCAAGGACAGCCCCTGGAAACAGAATGTGTCCCTGGCTATTCTCAGGTCTGTCCCAGCCGAAGCAGCATATTGTATGCTTCTGTATAGTTGTATGTTGTATAAAATCTCATCATTGGACACTTACTCTGTGTATTTCCCCTTTTCCATCCCTGCTCTGTTGTCTGTGTGCTTGAACATATAGGTATGTGTGTATGTGCTAGTGGTTGTGGTGACTTTAGGGGCTTTCGCACCGGAGGAACCTTTTCATAGTTCCTAGAACTATTAGCTGAAGTACCCAGATTTTGCCGTGTTTGCACCGCAGGAACTAGGAATCGATACTGAAAGTTGTTATAGAAGATTTCGTCTCTTAGCCCCACTTTTTGCGCTTTCAGTCACATAGATTATGCGTTTACATTCCATTCTCTGTTATCACGAAACCCACGACACACAACAAACAGCTCCGATCACGGCATCCTCCATTCACTGTTTTTTAGCATTTGTAAATACCGCGCTTAAAGACGCCGCTGTCAGCCGCTTCGCAGTTCCTATTTCCAGTGCGAATGCAACCAGGAACATGGCCCAGGGGAGAAATTAGTTCTCGGGGAACTATCCTAGTGGCTAGTTCCTAGAACTAAGCTCCTAGAACTATTCGGTGCAAAAGCCCCTTTTGTGGGATTTATCGGTACTTTCTGCCAAAAGCAACTTATTAACTTTTGAACTTCTCTTCCTGCTCTCCACCACCCCTTGCAGTTCCCATGAGAATGGCTTCATGGAGGACCTAGATAAAACCTGGGTGAGATACCAGGAGTGTGACTCAAGGAGCAATGCCCCAGCCACACTCACCTTTGAGAATATGGCAGGTATGGTCCATTTCAGGTACAGAGAAACCTAAAAGAGATTGGACAAAAAAGGTACAGTAGGTAAAGTATTGGGGCCTTTTTTTGTCCAATGCTTTTAGTTGTTATTTTATGCTCACCTGTGTTAGTGTTCACATTTGTAACAAACTCATTAACCTTTAACATCCATCCATTTTGCATGGTTTTCAGCAGCAGGCCCTAAATATAAGGGCAATACATGTAGGATTCCATCACACAGAGGCTCCACCCCCTCCAGCTCCTCAATGGGTTGATTCGAAGTGTACTGTGTCTCCGTTAAATGTCTAACAGTCTCCTTCATCCCTCTCGTTCACAGGTGTCTTCATGCTAGTCGCTGGAGGCATTGCAGCAGGCATCTTCCTCATCTTCATTGAAATTGCATATAAGCGCCATAAAGACGCCCGCAGGAAGCAGATGCAGCTAGCCTTTGCGGCCGTCAACGTTTGGAGGAAGAACCTACAGGTAAGGCAGCTATCTCCTACAACACAAGAGGTAAAAAGAAGGGTGAACATGAGGGAATGACCTCCCAACAGACTTTTACATAAGAACTATTTTTTGTACAAGGGCTTTAGTTCATACATAACTTTGCTAAAAACAGATCCTTGGTTGCACTGTTAAACAGATCCATGGTTGCACTGTTTGGTGTGGTTTGACCAAAGGTGGACCAACTTACATTGCGTGTTCCTAGGCTTCTAAAAGGGCCAACAAAGAAAAACAGCCTCTTTCCCATTTTCTGGGCTGGTCTATAGGATTGTGTAGGCCGCTCTGGTTCAATCAGCCTCCTTCTTCTTATCTGTACCAACAGGACAATAAGGAGAGCTCAGGGAGTCAAGCTGTGGGTGCGGCTGGGACTCCATCTTTAGTATGTAAAACGAGCTGATCCATCTTGTTGCCACGTCATCCTTGCTATGCGAATTAGTATATTTAAAATTGCTGATATGCTCAGTTCATCAAAATATAAAGCTGCTTTCATGGCATGAACCACTTAAATGCTTCAAACCACTTAGCGTATTACAGTTAGTTGAAATAAAAATCTATTTCAAATTAATGTTTACAATATTAAAAGTTAATGCTGATTTGATGTACTATTAGTATACATCATCAAGCCATGATAAAGAGAACAGAAAGCCATTAAAAAAACAGGACAGAGCACTAATTGTCATCATTAGCAATAGATGTTCCAGCCTATACCATTAAAAACAGTGCAAGAGTTATAATATGACATAAAACATATTATAAAAGCAAATATTTCAAAAGCCTTGTCCAGCACAATTCCATGCTATAGTCTAAAACAGTCCAATCGAAATGTCTGCTACAAACTCTTGCTCACCTGTGTGTCGTTTGAGGTCAATGTCTTCTAGTGGGAAGTCCTGGGAGGTCTTCCCAGTGGGACTGTGATATCTGGTGAGGGGTAGGCCAATGGGGTGGGGGCTGGGTAGAAGTACAGTGAGGCTGTGAAAGCCTCAAGCTGCTTCTTTATTCAGAATGACAAAAGGTCAGAACTGCTGCAATAGAATAAACAGCAGTGGCAGTGAAAGGTAAGATCACAGTCGCTTGTCTTTGTGACCAGGTCAATTTACTGTCAATGTCTGTCATCTGCCTCACATGTATAATTGTCTCTGTATGTATATGCATGTAGGCTCTTATGCAGAAAGGTCAAGCAAACACAAACAAAAAAAACGAATTAAATTTGAAGTCTAGAAGATCTATGCCAGGTTAAACGTTAAGCCCGGAACACACCAAGCCGACGGTCGGCTGTCGGGCAGTTTTTGTTCGACTAAGTTTTCTCAGTGTGTTCCACACCGTCGGCTGAAGTTGGTCCTCGTCTGCTTTTTTTCAGCCGATTCGACATGTTGAATCGGCGTCAGACAGTCGGGCCATCTGATCATTCTGATTGGCTGTTCAGCTACTGCCACCTGCTGATACGGAAAGGCATTTCTTCTTACGCAGGCGCAGAACGGACGTGCTACTTGGCCGTCGGGTATCAAGCGTCGGTTTGGTGTGTCAGGGCAACTTTGGACCCAGACGCTGCCGACGTGAGCCAACCCCGCAGTCTGCTTTCGTCGCCACTAGTTCGTCGGCGTCGGCTTGGTGTGCTCCGGGCTTTAAGCTATCACTAATGTTAGCTTGTATGTATCATTTACAGAGGCATATCAGAATGGTTTTTGTCAGCTCTTCCTTTCTGCATAGGAACTTACACAACCTTTTGATGGTGATATCTTTGTGAGCTTGCGTGTATAAATGTTATGTTTTGTTTGTATACTCCAGTATGAATGTTCATATCCAAATACCCCATTTGCACCTCTGTGTACTGCACCTTCATACATGGAACTGCGTGTAACACACACACACTGCACTTCTGAATAACCTGCCCAATTTGCAGTTTTGTCCAATGGGCTGTTCTGATGTCATCTTAAAAGCGCAGAAATGTCAAAAACATGCAGCCCACATTTCAATGGTTAATGGTTGTCTCTTGGAGCAGAGCCCATTCAGAAGTGCACTGCCTTCAGGAAAATGAGAAAACAAAAGGGAAACATTGAAAAAAGGATGAAACTCAATGAAGCGTGAATGAGATACTATGTCGAGGCTTGCAGCCAGTTATGTGTCTCACTGTTCCGGTGGTCTACGTGGGTCCAGCATGCTAATGCACAGACAGTGCTCTGACGACAGCCAAATAAGGCTTATTGCTTTTCTTTTCTTTTCTTTTTTTTTGTGAAAAGCATAAAATTGATGCAGGAAACACAATAGTGTGTTTAACAAGTTGTTCTTAGACTGCAAAAACATTGTGGTAAGTCCCAAAGTGGGAGATTTTTAATTGGTAGCAGGGGTCAAATGATATTCCGACAAATGTGAAGATGATCCTGAGAGTCTTCCATCAGCCAAAGTCAACTGTATGCTTGTCCACATTTTGCTTACTTTGTCCACACCCTTGCTCCTACTGCCCTCTGCATGAGTCTAAATGAAATTCACACCATGCTTAACCCAACTCTCCGATTACCCTGATACAGTACGTCCCCTATGCGTGGTGTGAATTTCCGTTATACCCTACAAAAAGTATAACGCTCAAAGAGGGTTCTTATAAGTATTCATGTATTGATCAGTATTATTTCATATCCTGTGCTTTTATTGGTTGCTCTACTTCCCTATAAGAGTGTTTTGTTTTGTGATATTACAGACTGCTTGGCTTTGATGTCATTATTTCCTCAGCAAGCTCATTTTGCTGTTTTCTGCTTTTGCTTATGGATCTTTAAGTCATATGATCTTTAAAGCAAGTGGATAAATATTTATTTATTTTTCTTTTTTCCTCCCCAATGCAGCCCTCTTCCTCTGTAGAGACTCAGGATGTAAGAATACCTTAATTCGACCTTTTCTTACACAAACACACCCAGTCTTGTGCTATACCTTCGTACCATTTGTAGAGGTCAGAGAGTAGCCGTGTGGGGCACCTTTGTTGGACGGTGGGAGGGAAGGGGGCAAAAAGGTCCTAATCTTCTTCTGTGCCTAAAGCCATAAAGTGTTGACAGCAAGTATTTATGAAACAGATGCCAAGGAAGATCATTTGAGAATGCGAAAGTCCTGCCACTCTTTGCAACCAAATCTGTTGCATTCTACCAATTCTTAGTCTCTTTATGTCAAACAAGTCTGACTTCCATTCATATTTATAGATTGTTGGGTTTAAGATAGATTATCAACGGGGAATGAGGGGATGTGGTTTTGGCAGTTGAAAACCAGCCAAAGAACATGAATAATTGTTCTACGTATATTTATTTTAGGATAGGAAAAGTGGTAGAGCAGACAGCGACCCAAAAAAGAAACCCTCTTTTAGGTCCATCAGTACCACCCTGGCCTCCAGCATCAAGAGACGTAGGTCCTCCAAAGACACGGTAAGGAGGTTAAGGAATGGCATCTCTTTTTACTCGACCGGTCTCTCTTCCTCTTTCTGCGTCTGTCTTTCTCTCGTCCTATTCTTCCGCTCCTCTCTCTGTATCTACTTTCTTCTGTCTTAAATGACATGTCATGTCTGAAACCAAGAGAGCCGCACTTCTCTCTGGTTATTCCTCCATTCCTGGCATCTTGGCCACGGCCACGTGTCTGTCAGTCAGTCATCGAGTCACCATCCAGAACTCATCTGTCAGTTAGGACTTAAGAGCATAGCCATCCTTAAGAGTTAAGCTGAAAGGTTTTAGGACCCCAATGATGTCAGAATCAGGAAAAAGGTTCTAACCTAAGAGCTGTTCCAAGAGGAGGGGGCGCTGCACAACGCCTGATGTTTCTGGGCTGCTTCTCTCCCTATTGCAACCTCTCAATGTGGAGCGTGTGTGTTAGTGCGGGTGGATGTGTGTGCCTCTTTTTGGTGGGATGTTGTGCGTATTTATGTTTCTCGTCCGCAAACCTGCCTGACATGATTGATATTATAAACAGTCAAATCTTGCGATGTTTGTTTCCCCGACGGCATGCTTTGGTGTTGTGGTGTTTGATCAGAGCAACCGATACCATGCGGACTAACTTTTTTTTTTTTTAACAGCAGAACTTCCCTTTCAGACTTTGGAATCATCAATGAAATTATCAATGATTTTCTTTTGCACAACTGTTTTGTTTAAGGTCCTAACAAAGTTTATTTCAAGGAATGAGAATTTAAATGAAGACTTTGTCACCATTTACTCACCCTCATGTTGTACCAAATCTGTCTGATTTTCTTTCTGCCATGGAAACACAAAAGGGAGATGTTTAGTGGAATGTCCAAGTTGCTTTTCTCCATTTGACCAAGGGCTGACAAGCTTTAAAAAGGATAGAAAAAAAAAACAAAAACATTTATGTGCTATATTCCAAGTCTCATAAATAAGTCACAAAACATGCAAAACTAATGTCATTTGATATCAATAACATAAAAGCTAATGTGACGTGCCAAGTTTGAATTAAATTTGAGTTCTCTGAAAACTTTCAGCGAATAATGGCTGAAATTTCAGTCTGATCTTCACACAAAATTGTGTGGCTTTAGAAGATTTGGAATATAGTGCCAACCACAAAATTGTTATTATCATATCATTAATCATTACATAATAATTAATATTAATATATAAAACATTTCCAGTTATGGAGACAGTTCTAAACAAAATGGATCCATATACTATGAACTAGTATTTATACTTAAAAACAATATACTCATATTTAATATAATATAAACAGACAAATTCTACAAATTTCATAACAAATTTTCTGTTTGTTTTTTTTTTTTTTTCTTGTCTTTTTCACTAAAATGCAATTTTCTCACAATTTGTTTAGGAATTATATTACATATTTTTCCCCTTTTAAATGTTTAAGAGAATGGGGAAAGTGGGGTGGGGTGGTGCACGGTGAAGAAAAGGCACAGCAATCCAGGTGAAAAGAGAAAAAACAGAGTAACCATCCACAGTGTTTAATCATCCTTTTATTTTTTGATATCAGTGTTGCCTTTCTTTCTATATAAGTGGATGTATATGGATATATAACTGTCGACGTCCCCCACATGATGTACATGCTACACAGCCTCTCTCTTCCTCTGCAAGCATGCAATATATCTGTCGTAGAAGTAGAGACTCTGTTTTGGTTGCCTTAGTAGAAGTAGTTGCATTTATTTGTGGTAATGATGATACACACACTTTTTGTCTCTTTTGCTGATTCACTGTCTCTCACCAGGGGGCACTGTGGGCTTGATTTGGAAGTGCCAACAGCAAGCCTTCTAAGTGAACATAACAAGAACTCTCTCATTCTCTCTAAGGCGTGCTAAGGGCATTCTTGATGCAACACCAAAGAAGGGAAAAAAAAGAAAGAAAGAAAGAAAAAGCCTCCCGGTGTCATCAGAAGTATTGCTGAATACATCTATTCTGCAATATGACGATGACGATTTTGACAATGAGAACTTTTGCCTTAAGCTTTAGCTTTTAGAGTTGTTGCATCATATTTTGAGCTTATATGCTTAATTATTGGCAATGCCATAGCAATAAAAACAGTAAGCTATAAAAGAGGACACATGCTATAATTAGTAAGGTAAATATTAAATGCACAATTGATTATTTTTTACAAATATTTTGAACTTAAACATCCAAACATTGCATGTGTCCTTGGTTTTTTGCAATTTGAACAATTTTGCTATTTTTAAAATTTATAGCAAATCTGAAAATCTTTGCTGCTGCTTTTCCATCAATATATGCATTTTGCTTTGTATAGAAAATGTATTCCTTAGGTATGTACATATTAGATTTACTTCACATTCAGTCTTGATTAACAGACTGCAAAAGTGTTTCACTTACAGCTTAACCAAAAAAGCTCTCTGTGCCTCAGTTTCACAGTTTGCCACAGCAAGGAACAGAATAAAAAAATAATAATGAAATATGCTGTCGGATCAAAATACTTTAAGAAAACTGTCCTTGCAGTTGCAACATGGCAAGCCTCACTGAGAGACATTTTATAGCTTACAAAAATGAAAATTGAAAGTAAAAAACATGTTTTGTTGTGGTAATTGCCTTCTGACTGGGCACCTGCATGTCATTGAGTGTTTTACCAACCCGGAATTGCAGATGCCCATGTGAGAAACCAGCTTGTTGCCCTTCTAACACGTCTAAGCTTGAGATGAGGAAACAGGAACTGCAACTTAATGAGAATTAAATATATATTATAGATACAAATAAACAGTGGCCCAAAAACTATTTAGACATTTAAGCCAAATTTAAAAAATGTACTAATGTCATTGCATTAGATGACAAAATAATATATGAAAGCATCTGGTATTTAGTCCTGACCTGAACAAACTTTAAGTCAAATATTTTGTTTGTTAGGTTTTAAATTATAAATAAAATAGATCTAATACTGTTCAAAATGAAAACCAAAAGTATTTGAACTAGTGCTGTCAAAATGCGATTTTTTTTTTTTTTCAGTTTAAACACGTTAAAAATATCTAACGCAATTAATGCAGCATCCGTTTTTTCCGTCATAATTTGGCTAGTGTTACATTATACGATCACGCTCTTATTCATGCAAATGCTAAGCAATCCAAACGCCACAAGACTAACGAGAATGCGCTAGTATCGAGTTCTCTTTAACACTTGAACAAACAGTAACACACAGAATTATGCCAAAATGCCTGTTTTGTCGAGTATCCTCATAAAAGCAGTCTTAAATGAGTTAAATAACGTCTTATTAAATGAACTTGTGAGAGATGAAGTTGTGAGAAAATGAGATGCGCGTAAGATCGGTGTCATGGCGGTCTTAAAGTCACAGCAGCCTAATAAACCAGTTGTTGTAATGTCTGTCATTAAAGGGTTAGTTCACCCAAAAATGAAATTTCTGTCATTAAATACCCACCCTCATGTCTTCCAAACCAGTAAGACCTTCGTTTGTCTTCAGAACACAAATTAAGATATTTTTGATGAAATCCGAGGGTATCTGATTCACACAAAGGCAGCAACGTTATTGCACCTTTTGAGGTCCAGAAAGGTAGAAAAGACATCGATAAAATAGTCAGCGTGACTACAGTGGTTCAACCTTAATGTTATAAGTGCACAAAAACAAAACAAAAATAACGACTTTATTCAACAAATTTGTCTGTCCCCTGTCATACTGCTACGCTATTTTCATTGCAAAGCTTCCGTGTTTACGTCTGAATGTGGGCTCAGTATTGGCCAATACTTCAATTACTTCAATACTACAATTCTGATGTAAATAGGGAAGCTCTGCAAAGAAAATAGCGTAGCAGTATGACAGAGAACAGACAAATTTGTTGAATAAAGTCATTATTTTTGTTTTGTTTTTGCACACAAAAAGTATTCTCGTCGCTTCATAACGTTAAGGTTGAACTACTGTAGTCACGTTGACTATTTTAACCATGTTTTTAACTACCTTTCTGGACTTCAAAAGGTGCAATGACGTTGCTGCCTATGTGTGGTCCAGAAACCCTCGGATTTCATCAAAAATATCTTAATTTGTGTTCCAAAGACAAACAAAGGACTTACGGGTTTGGGACGACATGAGGGTGAGTACTTAATGACAGAAATTTCATTTTTCGGTGAACTAACTCTTTAATGTTAATCAAAGAACAAAGGTAACAGAGAAAATTGTAGCTTTAATAAGTGTTAATCTATATTAAATTCATAATTTGTGCAGTGAAGAATGTAAAGTGTTTGATAACTTTATTCAATTTCTGTATATTTCCTACCTGTTAGACAGGTAGGACGGCCGCAGGTAAATATGACATTTATTTTACTGGGTTTATAGGAAGATTGTTTTAAGTTCACTTAAATTAAAAGTTCTTAAAGGGGACCTATTATGCCCCCATTTTACAAGATGTAAAATAAGTCTCTGATGTCCCCAGAGTGTGTATGTGAAGTTTTAGCTCAAAATACCCCACAGATAATTTTTTATAGCATGTTAAAATTGCCAAAACAAAAACATGCTCTATCCTTGAGGAACAACTTTTTAGGACAACCTGTTTTGTATTGTCCCTTTGTATTGACATTCGTTCACAAAGCAGTCCGATGTGAAATGATTTGCGCAGACATAAACGAATTTCGGTAGAGTTGAGGGAGCTTTTTCTTCTAAAACAAAATTAATCCACCTCGTCTTCAGCGGCTCAGATTTAGGGAGTAAATGGAGAGAGCTATGTGGATTAATACATCCAGCTACAGAACACCTAAAACGCTTAGGAGACATTCTCGTCAGTGCAGCAATGGCGGACTGTGTAAACTCGCTGTGAATTGCTCAGGGGTGCGTTTCCCAAAGCGAACTATGGTCGCTAGTTCCGTCGTTATTAATAGAGTTCAATGGGACTTACGACCATAGTTCACCAACGATGCTTTCGGGAAACGCACCCCAGGGTGGCTCTATGTTAAAACAGCAGTGTCTGTCAACATTCGTGGGTGGGGCCTGTGGCTAATGTAACATCACATTGCCAGAGACCTGGAAACATCTTGTTCTCAGACAGTGCTTATGATTTATGGGGATAAAAAAAAAGAAAAAAGGAGTTGTTGGATTTTTATCATTATAAGGTGGTTGTGTACACACACTGCCAACACACATTTATAGCCAAACACCATGCAAAAGTGAATTTTAAAGCCTAATGTTGAAATTGATAGCTTTTAGTTACACTGTAATGTTGAATTAATGTTTAAAAAATGTCATAGAGGCATCAGTACCAGTATTAGTATTAGTGATACTGGCCTTCATTCATAAAACGATGCCATTAAACAAATATTTACTGTCTTTAAGTTGTTGCTACATTAATTTAGAGAGTAACTGTTAAATTATTACAATATAAAAATATTTAAAACTTCAGTGTTTTTAATTGTGGTTATTTGCAATTAATTACAGAAAAATTGCGTTTTATTCGTTTTTTTTTAATCGATTGATAGCACTAATTTGAACACTTTCTGGTTGTCAAAAATTGTGCTATGACAATGTCCATAGTGATAAACTACTGTGTTTACTCTGCTAGGGTTCCAGTTTGAACATAAGGGGAAATGATACCATATATCCACTAAAAACCACAATGAGCCAAGTGGGTTAAAAGCAATGGTAAAAATAGCTTGGAAAAGGTCACTGATTAGCATCACTGGTTTGCAGATGCCACTTGGTTTATATTTCACTATGTAATGCAATGACATTCATATATATTTAAGTGCATTGCAAGTGTCCAAATACATTTTGACTTTTGACCTAATACTGCTGATATAAATAAACACAAAGTTTATTAGGTGACCTAAAAACCATCTCACAGCAGAGAACCTGCTTCCTCTTCTTTGAATATTATTCTAAAAACCTCCTAAGGCAGCAGGATAGCTAGAAGAACACCACTGTTTCAAATTTTTATAAACCTCCTTGGAAGTAACAGAATATTTAAGTGTTGCGTTCAATTGCAAATCAAATGTTTTCAAGTCCTGGCCTAAAGGCAAAATTTAGCTAAATGCATTATGTGCTATGTGCTGCCTTGGGAGTAAAGAATGACATTTCATTCTTTTGGGGAAGAGGAAAAGTAACAGTCGCACTAATGCTCTCTATTCTATGTGTTTTCTACCTTCTCTCTCTTTCTACAGCAATTCCCACCCACAGACATTACGGGCCAACTCAACTTGTCCGACCCGTCTGTCAGCACGGTGGTGTGAGGCAGAGAGAGAGAGGGAGAGTTTAACATAAAGACATGTTCATTCTTTAGAGAAAAACAAGATGGAACTAGAGAGGAGCGTTGTAGTACCACTCCTCTAGGTTTTGCACAATGGATCCATCACGAACGAGAACTACTGAGCCATTTCACCTTTATGGAGAGCCAATGGATCCTGTCAGAACTTGACGGTGGACTGAAGGGGATGGCATGACACTTCAATGCACTGGAACGTTGCCAACACACAGACCATATAAACACATAAACACATACATCTTCACGGTTTGATGCTAAACTTAGTATACACTATCATCATCATTACATCCACCATTCCATCCACTACTTCTGTATAAATTCTTTATGATTATGTAGAAATATTTCTTATTAGTATTAGTGATTATTCCTATGTTGATTTAGTGGTTTAAGTATTGTACAGTATAATTTAGAACAAAGAGCAAAACTTTTCATGTCTCAAGGCCGATTCTAAGGCTGGTATTTAATGAATTTAACTAGCTGTAATAGGTATAAGATTAATTATATTCATCATATACATATGACTTTGAAACATATTTATCTTCTTTAAATTTTTTATTGTTTTACTTGCTTTCTGTTCATTGTTTTCATTCTTTGTCTATATAATCTATAAAGCAAAATGTCAGCCAATCAAGCACATAAGCTGTGCTGTTTCAAATATCATTGTCTTTCATATTCTATCATCCCTCTGCATGTAATATGCATGCAAATGTGTCCCTCAAGGATTTATGGACAACAGAAATATATTGTATACCCCTCCACATATCAGAAAAAAATACAACTAAAATTTTATATTTAAGATGTGGCTAATTGCACATCATTTACTTGCAAACTCTCCTTCAAACTCCACTAATACGAACAGTTCTTCCTCTTTAAAGTTCGTACACAGTCGTTCTCAACTTTAGTCTGAAGGGTGCATCAAGGGGCCGAGTTTTTTCATCCAACTAGCACTTGGTATCTCATGCAAAATCATCTCTGTGTGTCATCCCAATAGACAACCAGAGATCTTTTACATGAGAAAACCCCAAGTGTGCCCCTTTATTTTCTACGCTGGTGCTGCAGTTTTGTATACACCTATTGGTTAGATGGCAAAACTGGCCCGTTCCCAAGTTCTGGGGTTGAGAAACATCAACAAAAGCTGTACAGATAAGGACTGATTACTGTAAATGTTCACTTATACGACCAATGGAAACTCCCCTATAAGAGAGATCACCTACCTAGCACTTTAATGTGAATCTGTCAGAAGCTATATGCATATGGAAATTATGCAATTTGCCAAATGTTGATTGTAATACTCGTACTTGATATGAAAATGCACATTTGAGAATGTGAAATATGTTATATGTAACTGTCAGCTGTTGGATTTTAACAAAACACTCCTTTTCTAGTTTTCATATATCAATTTCTGATATTTCAGAGTTAAACTGTCAAATTCTTCTAGTACATACCGCAGATATCATCTGTTTACTAACTGCTGACTTCTACTACTTTAGGTTTTAGCTTTTTCATACTGACAGGTGTATGCACAGTATGTTTTTCTCATTGCTTGGGTCAGTGAACTTGGTTTGTACTCAAGAGGAACAGTGTATTATACCTGATTTCAGGGCATGTGAACATTGAACTCTGCCATATGACTGCCATATGACTTAAGAAAATGTTGATAAGGAAGTGTTTTTATGAGAAATTGTCACAATGTAAATGACACACAACCACAATAAGATAAAAAAATTACATCACACATTAAAAAAAAAAAAACATCCTGAGCATTAGCCTTACTTAAGTGCTACATCTGTTTCAGTTCATTTTAGATATTTCTTCAAACGAACACATATCTTTGCATTTTGACAAAAATATTTAGAAATAACATTTATGTGTGCCAATAAATTTGTCATGTCAGTTGCAGACCATAACTAATTGTCTTCTCAATTCTGTGAGCATAAGGTGTGTAACATTATATTGAGATTTGAACATTTAACCAAATCACTTATCATATATAATTGCAGTGTACCAAGACATACACAGAGAGTAGCAACGTCAGTAAATAAAGACTATCCATTTCCCAGAAAGTTCAATATTAGTTACTGTCAGTTCTGGAGAGGTGGAGATGCATAAATTAGTCCGACGTCTACGTTATGGGGGTAGTGGTCAAAAAGTGACTTGTTTACCTCGCAATATGAATCTGAAAGTATGAGGAAAACGCCTGACAGCCTATTTAAGAGGCGGTATCATTAGCGAGGGCAGACTGTTCCTCTGGAAAACACTGACGTCTGTAACAGGTGAGTTTGCTGTGCACAACTACTTGATAGATCAATTATTAAAACATGTTCACTCTGTAGAAATTATTTTTAAACTGTTTAACACCATCTAGCGACACGACAGATGGTTCCATTATTGTCAATAATGTGCGCGCTTGCGATGTAGACAGCGTCGTATCATCTTACCCGTTCTTACGGGGTCTCTCTCTCTCTCTCTCTCTCTATTCGACTGACTGAATGCAGGTGGAGAGATTCTACCATCCAAAACAGTCCCTTTTTCCCCCTAAAACGTTGTACTTCTCCTTAGTAAATCATAAAAGTGAAAGTGGGATTTTTTATAGCGGTGTTTACTTTTTTGCTTTTACTCAAGTAATTCAGTTTGTGCCAAAAAATGCTGCAAGATACTTCTGTCATAAAACTGACACCGCTGTCATCACTGTCGTAAATCAAGTTAACTGAAAAAGAAATTAAACGTACAACATAAAGATTCTTAAAGCGTGAATGAAATTCCGTGGTAATTTGTTATGGATTTACATTAGTAACGATTTATTTATAAAGAAAATGCGAGTGGTGCTGGTTTGTGGAAAACTCACGTTGCTATGGCGTTGCTACGTAATTGCTAAGGGGTTTGGGATGTGGTGTGTTTCTCTGCAGTTGCTAGGGTGTTCTGGGTGGTTTCTTTACTGGTTCAGTTCCAAAGAGTCCACCCCGAAGTCTCTATGATGATATTCTGGTTTCTAGATTGTTTGGTTTGGCTCGGCTCCCTCTTTCAGCAGATGTGTGTGTGTGTGTGTGTGTGTGTGATCCTGGTAAACCCTACATTATGGGGACAAACCATTATGTCCTCATAATGATAGTTGTACCAGCATGTGTGTGTTGTTGTTGTTGTTACTTGCACTAGGCTGCTTAATTTAACCATATCACTGTATGTTTCTTTTTCAGACACTGACTAGCAGGTGGTAGTGACAGTTGCTTTGTGTTCAAGAAGCTTTTCTTTCTATGATGATGGGTGAGAGAGAAGCATGCTTATTTTCGCCTGTTGCTCCTGCTGGGACCTGGATTAAACACTGGCTGTCCACTCACTTTTCACCTAAACCCTCACTGGAGGAAGCGTCCCACAGTGGCCACTGGTCATCTCACCCATTTTGCACCAGAAAGAGACTTGTGGTGGCCCTTCTGGTCATTTTGGCCTTGGTTGTCATGATGCTGCTTCTACTGCTCAATTATTATTGCATTATGGTCTGGCACCTGTGTCAAGAGGAGGAGACTGTTCTTCCAATATTTCAAAACACTACGCCTGAGCTGGAAAAGCAGGACTGAGTTTTTACACATTTAAATGTTTTTTTATGTTTGTTTGTTTGTTTGTTTTTGTTTTTTTTAAGATGTGGTGCACCCATCTGGGATGCATTTATGTGTTATGCTGCTGTGTTTTTGAGGAGCTGAAATAACAGTTTCCAGTGTGAGATTTTTGTGTGTATGTGTTATTTAAGAAGGAAATTATTCACACTGTCAGGTTACTCAGTTCCTGAATTTTTAGTTTTGTATTTATTTAAATGACTTTCTAAGGTTTGCCATTACATGGTGTTGAAAATTATGCCTATTTAAATGTGCAAAATCACTATGTATTCTCCATCTATTTAAAATTGTTAATCTTTATCTAGTGGCGCTTGAAATGTAGTTAAATACTGTTCATAAAATGGTTCTTGTTCCAAACTTTGTTTTGACTGCTTGTTAATCTTTAAACTTGAATGTTTCATGAGAAATGTTTTCAATTCTCATTGCAAGCACTCAGATTATAATATCACTCAGCACATGCTTTTATTGAAAAGATTGTATTGTACACACTAAAACAAAAACATAACCTTTGCCATATTCTTGACATCTTGTTAAAGGGATACTTCACCCAAAAATGAAAATTCTGTCATCATCTGTATCTTCCCTTGTGTTCAGCAGAACAAAGAAATTCATACAGGTTTGGAACTACTTGAGGGTGAGTAAATGATGACGGAATTTTCATTTTTGGGTGAACTATTCCTTTAAATTTATGATCTGGTTGTTTGGCCTTAATTTAGTCATTCTATTTTGTCATAAAATAAGGATGACTATCATGCATTCTAGTGCAGAGTAATTCACTAAAATATAGATGATGTCACACATTTCTTCATCCTCCCTTTTCAACACCAAACAGGACATTCTTACAACACATAGTGTAGTGCATTGTGGATACAAAGTAGGCCTGTTAATGCAAAGTGCTCCTGCTCTTGGCAGGAATTATCCTATTCAGAGCATGTCATCTGTGTCAGTTGAATAGAGGCGGTGAACACTGAATGAAGAGAAACCTTGTAAATAAAACTGTTCTCCATCACATTAGCCCTGCTGCTGCACAACACTAACTAAGACTCAAGATTCTAGTCAGATGCACCAGTGGACACACCTTCAGAAGTCACATTTTAAACAGATGATATAAAAGATCATTTAGGAATGTTTGGAATACTTCCTCTTTCAACAAAGATAAAAAAAGATATAATTAGTGCAGGACGTGCTGTGCTTCTACTCTGATCTACAGTTTGTTCATTTAATGAACTTGAGCGGTTGAAAAGAGAAAGTATGCACACACACACACACACACACATACATACATACAATGTTTCTTTGACAATATTGTAACTAACTGTTTCTATTAGGGGATTATAGAGAAGTCTGTACTCTTGTGAAGGAAAAGGCTGGGTGGATGGGTTGCCCTTCCTCCTTTGCCATCAGAATTGCACCAGGCAGACCCCATCTCTACTGATGGATAAACTGTTTGTTAAGTTTGTTGCCTTAGGAACGCTCCTTCTGTTTGGAATTGTGTCTATTCTACTCCTAACTGTACCTATACATGAACTGAGAGAGCCTCCGCAGTACATGGTAAATATTATTACTTATAAATTCTTGAAAATGAAACATTTAAAACATTAAACATCTTTCTTTCCTATCTCCTTCCTTCCTTCCTTCCGCTAACTTGCATGTTTATGCAGTTTATCTTGATTAGAGGGAGGCAAGATTTTGGCAAATGATACAAATTAGGAATGTGTTGTTTTGAGCACACACTAATATGCTGTGCTAGTTGTATAATGGGGTTTTTTCCTCTCAAAGTAGTTCTGAATAGTACTTTACCAATGTATATACTTTGACATTCACCCTCAGATAGGAATTCATATCCAATCTCTGGGTCATAGGCAGCAACATCAAATCTGAAAGCCAGATCCTGAACCCCAAGAACAAATCTGAACTTACATTATAACCAGGTACAGTGTATTTAGTCAGTTTTGTAGCCATGGGGATGGGGAGATAGCCTTCACATGGTAAACAATGATAAGAGTCATTTTGTTTCTTGAACCCTGGAACAAATGAAGATGCACACTCAGAACAGTTTGTTATATCAGATTGTTCTGGGAATTGCATCTCCAGGAGTGCATCATCGGTCACCAGGTACATGTAAACCTCTGGGAACTGTGGGTAAATAACTGCGTGACATGTCACGGAAACACATTATGTACAAAATCTTATAGTTATTGTACTGGAAATATGCTGGCTATCTCAAAATATAGTGACTTCTGTGAATAAATCACCGTCAGAACATTTGTTATGACAATACATTCTAATCACATTTAAAAAAGCATGGATTTTTACATTTTTTGGGCTCTTTCTCTCTCCCATTGCAGTATGGAATTGTGCTGGATGCTGGCTCCTCACACACTGCCTTGTACACCTACAGATGGCCAGCGGACAAGTTAAATGGCACAGGCGTGGTTGCCCAGCACAGCGAGTGTCATGTCAAAGGTCAAAGGAAATTCTTTAAATTTATAGGCAGAATAATGGTGAAGATATTTGCCATACAGATAAACATCTAAACCAAACACAACAGCACAAATATGCATGTTATGTTTCAAGATATTTTAAAACAGTTTCAGATGCAAAGACTATCTACAATATATTTTCAGGCATATGAAACTTTTTCACTCTGTGCTCTTATATGTTTGTTTAAGATTTTCTCTGTTGTTTAGCTACTATTTAAGTTTTTAGTAAAATAGTAAATAAATAAATATGTGTCTTGTGTTTCTTTGGTGCAGGAGGAGGAATCTCAGCTTATGTTGGTCAGCGGGGTGCAGCAGGCCGTAGCCTTGAGGCATGCTTGAAGCAGGCCATGCGGGACATTCCCCCAGATAGACATCACCGCACCCCTGTATATCTGGGAGCCACTGCTGGCATGAGACTTCTGAAGTTAGTGTGGTTTTTCTTCTTATGTTGCTATAATGTTTTGAATGTTTTTATGCATACATAAAAAGAAAGTTTTTAAAGAAAAGATCAAAAAGGTAATGTTGCTGCACTCTAAAAAACACTGGGTTAAAAAAAACAACCCAATTACTGGGTAAATATAGGTCAGAACACATGTTAGGTTAATTTTACCCAGCAAATTGGGTTGTTTATTTAACCCAGCAATGGGTTGATTCATTTTTACTATAATACTAGCTTATTTTTTCTTCATACATGAATTAATGTTTACGGATTAACTTAAATCCTCTAAACTTATTTTAAATACTTCACACAGGTTTGCATGATAATTCCTTTATTTGCGATCATATTTTATAGTATAGCATATTTTATATCATTTTAATACATATTGCCTACATTTAAGCTCATTTAACAAATATTAGAAGTAAAAAAATTAAACATTTAGAAGAAATTCAAGAGTAATTGACCAGTCTCTGTTGTCCAGTTTCCACCGTAACGGCGCTGGATCTCGTGCCGGAGATGGCTCGCGTTCGGCGGGGGAACTGCTAACTTCAGACCGCCGCCTGCGTTTCACTCGTAGCCGAAAAATGCTGTGACTGGCTCCATAACCTGTCCACAACAATCAGTGTGCAGTTCTAGGAACATCTTTTAACATCCTAAATATTTATATCCTGTATCTTTTTAAATAAAATCAAAAAAGTATGCAAGGTATCAGGCGTTTCCATCACGCGTAAGTACCGATGCGACACGCGTTTAGGTGACTCACATCGCGGCCCTCTATGTTGCTTTGCATAGAAATAAACGATATACAGAACAATAACGAATTTTTAGCTAAAATGAAACGTACACAATCCTGTATTTTACCGAAGACATGCACCAATTTGACAGAGCCGCACTGCTCTCTCCTTAAGCGGTTGCAAAAAGCCCGCGATAAATAATTGTCTGACCCAGGATCGAGGTAAAACAAAAACTACCCAAACACTGGGTTATTACGTCTGACCCAGGAGCTGGGTAACACAAAAACTACCCAAACACTGGAAAAATAACCCAAAGAAATGACCCAAAAGGCTCAATGCAGGACTTGGGTAGAAAAATAACCCAAGATTTTTTAGAATATGAAATAATGTGCATTTTTCAGGAAGATTAATGGTAATATTTCGAGATATTTGAGAGGCTGCTCACTGCAGAGCCATGGGTGGAGCGTGAAGTCCACCTTCCACTTTTGGATGTAATTTGGGTGTAATGGGTGAAGCTAGAGGGTCAAACCACACCCTAACTCTACTCATAACTCTATCCCTCCACCCATTAGATCCACAGAGGTGGCGCTGGACTATGTCAAGCTCAACCCATGATGTCCAGAGAGATCAGTGTTGCCAGACTGGTACGATACTTGGACATTTCCAATCTGGCAACACTGAGAGAGATGGAGCTGGATTTCATTTGGCTCTGCAGTGAGCAGCATTTGAAATACTTCAGTATAGTTTCAGACACAAAGCTTCAATAAAATGTGAAGGGTAAAGTCTGATTTATCTACATTATATATTCTTCAGTAGCCTACAAAAAATTTTCAGATCTATTCTGCCAAGACCAAACATATTAACACTGTCGTATCCATTACCATGCCAAACACTCAGAGAGTTGTCATGACAGAAATATAGTGGCTTAAGTATCCAAAAATCTTTTGGGACCAATTTAGATTATGTTTTGGCTGTACATATTTTTATGTAATAATATTTGTGGTCTGCCCCAATGACTTTTTTCACTGTCTTTTACTTTCTCCAGAATGACCAATCCTGACAGAGCATCTCAGGTTCTTCAAGAAGTCAAACAAAAAATCAAATCCTTTCCATTCAGCTTTCGAGGAGCAGTAATTTTGAGTGGTCAAGAAGAGGGGGTTTACGGTTGGGTCAGTGTGAACTACCTCCTTGAAAACTTCATAAAGGTACTTTCATACTGTTAGAGTATGATCTTTTCTTGTCAGTGAAACAGACCATATGAATTATACTTAAGCTTTGTCACTTCTTTTTATAACAGACTTCTAAATATTAAGCCAGTGTTTTGATTTATGGTATTCTATAGTTTCTTAACTGCTTGGGCCATCTAGTGGCCATTTTCTGTCTTTGTCTGCTCATTTCCACACTATGTAGTATGGCTATGTGGGCCGGTGGCTTAACCCTGGCAGAAAGACAGTCGGAGCGCTGGATTTAGGTGGGGCGTCCACACAGATCACCTTTGAGACCCCAGAGACAGTTGAAAATGAGAGAAACCATATGACCTTGCGTCTCTACGGGCAAGAGTATTCCCTCTACACACATAGTTACCTGTGTTATGGTAAAGAAGAGGCTCTGCGCATGATCCTGGCCTACCTGGTTACAGTAAGATGCATCACAAACCAAATGATACTGCAATATATATATATAAGTAGACACTATTTTTTGTATTGGTGATAAACAAACTTTTTAGGATTCTTTTTGTCCTGTGAGTAAATCAGTTTACATAGTATGTGTTCATTTCAGTCACAGGGTAATACTAGCAAAGTGTACCATCCCTGCTACCCATCTGACTTCACTGACGTCTTCAAGCTGGAGGAAGTGTTTGACTCGCCTTGTGTAGCGTCAAGGAGACCCAAAACTTACGACCCTCAGTCGTGGATCAGAGTGCAAGGCACTGGGGACTACCAAAGCTGCCTTGGCAACACTTCTGAATTATTTTCCTTCCACTTCTGCCCCTTTTCTCAGTGTTCCTTTAATGGAGTTTTCCAGCCCAACATCAGCGGGGGCTTTATAGTGAGGGGCCCAGAAATGCCCAAAATGGATCATATGAATAGCATGAATAGCATCTTATGCATTTTTCTTTCTTTCAGGCCTTCTCTGCCTATTTCTTCACTCACAGTTATCTCCAACAAAGTACAGGGATAAAGATCAGCACCTCTGCTCAGCTACAGGAGGCTACACAGGCTGTGTGCAGTATGACCATAGAAGAGGTATAATTTGTGAGTGTGTGTGCATGTGTGTGAGAGTGAGAATAGCATAATTCGCCAATAAATCACATAAACCTCATGATAATATGTCCATATCACACTTATATAAAAATAAAAAGAAACAATTATATATTTATTTTGCATTATTCTCATGACAGTTTTGCAATTCTCAAGCACATTCCCACCCCAAATCATATTGTGTCTGCATTTATTTATTTATTTAGTTCATTTATTTACATCCCGAATTCTGGAAATGCTGGGACGTTTTTTAAATTTGAATAAAATGAAAACTAAAAGACTTTCAAATCACATGAGCCAATATTTTATTCACAATAGAACATAGATAACATAACAAATGTTTAAACATTTCAAATTTGATGCCTGCTACAGGTCTCAAAAAAGTTGGCACGGGGGCAAAAATGGCTGAAAAAGCAAGAAATTTTGAAAAGATTCAGCTGGGAAAACATCTAGCAACTAATTAAGTTAATTGATATCAGGTCTGTAACATGATTAGCTATAAAAGGGATGTCTTAGTGAGGCAGAGTCTCTCAGAAGTAAAGATGGGCAGAGCTGTGAAAGAGTGCGTAAAAAGAATTTGGAATACTTTAAAAACAATGTTCCTCAACGTCAAATTGCAAAGGCTTTTCAAGACTCATCATCTACAGTGCATAACATCATCAGAAGATTCAGAGAAACTAGAGAAATCTGTGTGTAAGGGACAAGGCCGAAGACCTTTATTGGATGCCCGTGGTCTTCGGGCCCTCAGACGAAAATGCATCACTCATCGGCATGATTGTGTCAATAACATTACTAAATGGGCCGAGGAATACTTCCAGAAACCACTGTCGGTAAACACAATCCGCCGTGCCATCTGCAGATGCCAACTAAAGCTCTATCATGCAAAAAGGAAGCCATATGTGAACATGGTCCAGAAGCGCCGTTGTGTCCTGTGGGCCAAGGCTCATTTAAAGTGGACTGTTTCAAAGTGGAAAAGTGTTATATGGTCAGACGAATCTAAATTTGACATTCTTGTTGGAAATCATGGACGCTGTGTCCTCCGGGCTAAAGAGGAGGGAGACCTTCCAGCGTGTTATCAGCGTTCAGTTCAATTCAGCTCAGTCTTCACACTGTTTTGAAAAGAAGAGGAGATGCTATACCATGGTAAACATGCCCCCGTCCCAACTATTTTGAGACCTGTAGCAGGCATCAAATTTGAAATGAGCTCATTTTGTGCATAAAAGTGTAAAATTTCTCAGTTTAAACACTTATGTTATCTATGTTCTGTTGTGAATAAAATATTGGCTCATGTGATTTGAAAGTCTTTTAGTTTTCATTTTATTCAAATTTAAAAAACATCCCAACATTTCCGGAATTCGGTTTGTTAGTTTTAGTATGTTAGAAAGTTCACTTTAGTTTTTATACGATTAGCCAACATATAACTACTATAGTTAAAAAAAGTAGTAGTTCTAGCTCATTGTTGCATTGCATATCTGAAGTCCTATAAATCTAATTAATATCTCCTGTTCATTATAGATGACCAGGAAATCCCCCCACTTGAAAAAATACCTGAAGGATTATTGTGCAGTTGCAGTGTATATACAAGTGCTAATGCTTAGGGGTTATAGCTTTGATGAACATTCTTTCCAAAATGTTGCTTTCCAGAAAAAGGTGAGTTTATCAACATGGTGCTCATAGAACCATCACAGAACCAGTTTAACTTCTGAATTTGGCAAGACAAACTGTTTTTCTGGTTTGCTGATTAAATGAAAAATGTATTAATTATGCGAATGTGCAGTATGCAAAACCATACCACACTTTCAGTCTCTACTCTATGTTACAGGCAGGTGAGGCCTCCGTGGGCTGGGCTCTGGGTTATATACTCAGTGTGAGCAGCCTTCTTCCAGAGGAACCTGCCAGGATCAGAAAGGGCTTGTGTCCTGCAGCATGGATCTGTTTGTTGATTCTCCTAACCATCTTCCTCACTGCCACCGTCTGTTACATGGCTCTCCTAGTGATCTGGAGGAAAAGGGGGAATGGAGGTGTCTCATAGCACACTGTTATACAGTTATTTTCTGTGTCTAGTTTTTCTGTTTGGGCAGACTTATCTTAAAATATGCTCCACAAAGATGATATGTTTACATGAATAATGCATTCCTATATACTGTCTGTGATAATATTGCATCTATTTTAACAGAAAGACGTTTGTTTGTTTTGCCACTGAGTTACTGAAAGATATGATTTATGTGCTGCATCAAACCATATGAAAGTTATACGAGATTAAATTCATGAGACAAGACATTAATAATACTAAATGCTATATTATATAAACATGATAATCCTTCTTTAATATGGCATATAACATTTGAATACTGTATTATGGTTCCATCACAGTTTTGTAAGTAACATTGTTACTATTTTAACAGATTCCAGTTGATTTCTTAGTCTTTTTTTATCTTATGTGATAAACTAATTAACTTTATTGAAGGAATTTTATGTCTTTTCTGTCTCTCTAGTGTCTTCAGTGATCCAGAACTCTAGTTATCTATTTTTGCCCAGTTCATATTTTTCTTCAGTTAATGTACAATAAGAAATTCATGGCACTTCACCTATTTCTCAGACAGAAGGAATAAATCATAATGTTAATAATTCACCAAGCTGAATTCATTTCAGAGGCAGGTTACTGATTTTACTTTATTATGATTTTATAGTAGTAATAATATCTGAATGCTTTTTTTTTAGAAAAAACTATGCTTATTTCATAGAACATAGTGCATCATTATATATTTGCCTTTTTTTTAATAACGCAAAGATTCGATTGAATTATAAGTCTTTAATCTTCAATAACATAAAACACCAGATGGTGGCAGTAAGCATCTGCTCAATTCAGTGGCTGCCTGGCACGTAAAGAAACGTGATCCTACTGCGCATGCGTACATCACCTCCCTTCATATCTTAGCCATTGCCATGTAGAGCTCTGGCATTGTAGCTAAAACTGCTTCAGTTGTGATTTATTTCCAGGTTTAAAGAAATGTCCGAGCTTAAAGCTAGTGTATCGTGTTCTCCGCAGTGTGCGGAAACAGACAATATCATAAATACAGACGATATCAATCCAGAAACAGTACAAAACACTAACACCAATATTTCTCAGGTTGAAGAAGGTGAGTCTATAAGTTGAAACCCTTCAAAAACTTCAAAAATGCAGTCATATGGAGTTTATTTGCATCGAATGTTTGTGTTTGAGTTGTTTGAGATGGATTCATGGGTGGTAATAAAGCTTAGCGAGCCAACAAGCTAGGCTAGGCTAAATATTAGTACCCATTATTCACCTTAAACAACCACCACAAAAATCCCTTTTTTATGAAAGTCTTGTGTGTTTAAGTCGGTTATCGGCTGAAAATAAACGATAAGACACAAAACGTGGGTTGAATGAATCAGCAAAACATCGTGTAGATCGATTAATTCGACGATTAACAATCTAGCCAGATAGCTAATGTATTTTATTTTTTATTTTTTGCCTATAATTCTTATTCTGGAAAATAGTTTTGAAAAACAGTTCGTTTAAACGTTTTAGTTTTCAGTAGTTATATTTTTAACTAATGTCATTTTGTTTAAAGAAAAATCTGGTATCACGTTATTTAGGAAAGTAATGTATATTTTCTATTAGACAGTAGTACAAACAAACATTAATCAAAATTTAGTTATTTTTTTATGCAATTTAAGTATCCACAATCTTGCAACATATTTGTGACTAAATTGTGTGAACTTATAGTATACAAAGACACATTCAGGAACAAACAGCCTGAGTGAATTGATTCACCATTTTATGCAAATAATGGACGTGGAATTCATGTAAGTTTGATTTATTTTACAGTAACATGAACATCACTCTTTCATTTTATAGAGATATGTACCTTACAGCAGTATATTCATTAAAACAATGGCAAAACAAACCACTGCATGCACATATTGTCTCTTTAGGGGTGCACAATATCTTTTATGGGACGTTTTTAAATATCATGTTCAATAATTTATTCATTTATCTTGTGTCTAGATTCATTTGTAACATTTAAAGCTATTGGTCTTTAACTGTGTTTGTGTTTTTTTAATAATATAAAATTTTAATATTGGTCATTAATCAGTCAAGCATAGCATGAAAACTGATGCATCCTTAATTCTGATTTAAAAAATTAGTTTTTTTATTTTGACTAGTTCCATTAGTCTTGCACCACAAGATCCTGATACACTATTACTGGTAGATTTTGCTCACACAAATTGGCCTCATTTATGAAATGTGAGCAGAACGAATTCCTCGCTAAATCATCTGTAAACCATTCTTGTGTAAATTGTCATATTTAGATCAGTTCCAACAATTTATGTAAGAATGAATTCATGATCAAAATTCATTCTGCTCATCATTTGTTAAATCACAATTTAGCCAGTTATACTGATATTTCTAAGAGATACAATACAGTACTCTCCATTTCTTTGTGACTAGTGTTACTGAATGTCTCACTTTGTATCTTAAATCTATTCCTAATCATAAATGTCATGCTCTACAAAAATATGATTGATAAAAATTTGCTAATGGGATCCTGTTTACACAAACCACATCACTCATGCTACCTTGCAGGTTATTTCAGACCTTAAAGCAACCCTGTTTAAATGTGTACATTATTTTCACTTTTACTGTCTGGTTTTCCTGCAGGGTCTCAGAGTGACAGTGATCTTCTCAAAGGCTTGTTGACGGATAACTTCTGTCATGTGTGTGAAGCAACCCTGATTCACGAGTCCCAGAGAGTTTCTCATTATGAGGTTTGTGAAATCAAGTTTTTCTGTTTCAAGTTCAGGGCTGCTGTCATATTTCTAACACTGCTTTCTATGCTACCAGGGGAAAAAGCATGCACAAAGGGTCAGGATGTACCTGAACAACAAAGCTAAAATGATCAAGCCGAGCCAAGAATGTGGAGGCTTGTTGGTATGTAACAGATCATACTGAATATTAGGGCTGGGACAATAAATTGATGCATCACGAATCCAGAAATGATTCTGGATCGATTCTGAGATTTTCTGAATGTATCGCGATTCTCTCTGAGCTTAGTTTTTAACAGCAGATGGCACTGCGTGCTTTAGAAACAGCCGTATTCTTTCTTCCAATTCAAATTCAACACCACTTGAACCTAAAATAATCATTCAGAAAGTTTGAAAAGGTTCAGTCGAATTACAAGGGTGTTTGCAGTGGGATGTTTACATCAGTCTCACATCATAAAAGCATTCTGAGGTGCAAGTACATTCTCAGGCTCAGCCGAACGCACGAGCGCACTTCTTTCTGAGCATTTGAGCATGCGGTTAAGAATTAGCCTAGAGCACCATCTGCTGTTAAAAACTAAGCTCAGAATCGATTAGAGAGAGAATCGCGATGTATTCAGAAAATCTCTGAATCAAGATTAATTGATTTATTGTCCCAGCCCTACAGAATATGCATGTAATGCTTTTAAAGGATTAGTTCACTTCAGAATTAAAATTTACTGATAATTTACTCAGCCCATGTCATCCAAGATGTTAATGTCTTTCTTTCTTCAGTCGAAAAGAAATTAAGATTTTTGAGGAAAACATTCCAGGATTTTTCTCCATATAGTGGACTTCACCGGGGTACAACGGACTGAAGGTCCAAATTGCAGTTTCAGTGCAGTTTCAAAGGGCTCTACACGATCTCAGCCGAGGAATAAGGATCTTGTCTAGCGAAACGATCAGTCATTTTCTGTATATATACTTTTCAATGCTCGTCTTGCACTGCTCTGCGATGCGCCACGCATTACATAATCGCGTTAGAAAGGTCATGCGTGATGTAGGTGGAAGTACCACAGTGAGGGCGAAAAACTCAAAAACTTCAAAATCGTCCGACATCATTGTTTTACCTTTTTTACCATCGTTGTTTTTGTAAAGGTTTCACTTCTCTTTGCACGTTCGCATTGTAAACACTGGATTGGTACTTCCGCCTATGTCACGCATGACCTTTCCAACATGATTATGTGATACATGGCGCATCGCAGAGCAGTGCAAGATGAGCATTTGTGGTTAAAAAGTATATTATTATTTTTTTTTTTAGAAAACGACTGATCATTTCACTAGATAAGATTCCTCGGCTGGGAACATGTAGAGCCCTTTGAAGATGCACTGAAACTGAAATTTGGACCTTCAACCCGTTGGTAACTGTTGAAGTCCACTATATGGAGAAAAATCCTAGAATGTTTTCCTCAGACACCTTAATTTCTTATCGACTGAAGAAAGAAAGACATAAACATCTTGGATGACATGAGGGTGAATACATTTTTAGGAAATTTTAATTCTGAAGTGAATTAAGCAGAGGTGGGGGTCTCGAGTCACATGACTTCAATCTGACTCGAGTCGCAAATTGAATGGCTAAAGAAAATGACTTGATTTTGACTTGAGGTCCAATGACTCGAGCCTTGACTTGAACTGTATGACTAGAAAATGACTTTATAAAGTAATTAAATTATTTTTATATATATCATCGTAACTTCAATTGATGAACAAACGGAACCACCGACACCAGTTATGAGAGTCTGTGCAATTGCGTGATGCTGCACAAGCACAGAAAAAAAATACAGCTCGGTAAATACAGAGGGTAGAAGAAAATCTCCCAAGATTGTTTCTTTTGGATATAAACACTTTGAAATTGACCACATTTATAAATGGAGATTTGCTATGTGCATAAAAATTGGCAAAGGATATCGGATACGACCTACACATCCTTGAACTTCATTCACCACTTCAAAAAGGAAAGCTATGTAAGCTAACCTGTTTGTTATAGTTAAATCTAGAGAGAATAATGGTCAAAACAGCATGCTTCTCTATACAAAATTGTTTATTACAATTATGTCAATTGTAGCTTAAGGCTGACAATAGATTATTCATATTGTGTTCATTTTTGTTACAGAGAGGTCTGTCTGCAGAGAAGTTCTGCGAGCTATGCAGCATGGTGTTCAGCTCTCCCACTGTGGCCAAGTCGCACTATGAGGGCAAAGTTCATGCCAAGAACATGAGAAAAACCAATCCTCCACCACCTGGAGGTGAGTAAAATCAAACTGGGATCTGTTGAGTTTGGCTCTTCACCATTGTGAGCAAAACCTCTCATAAACGCCTTTTAAATTATTCTACTTTCAGCACCCATTGTAGAACCCACATCTCCTGTTGCCCTCCCATCAGTGAATACTGTGCAAAATCCAATCAGTCAGGAGCAGAGCGACACGTCTGGTTTGGCTGATCAAGAGGTTGACCTCAACGATCCCAACAAGTACTGTGCTCTGTGCAGCGCTTCCTTCAACAACCCTCTGGTTGCTCAGCAGCACTACAGCGGCCGGAAGCATCAGCGGAACCAGTCCCGACAGGAAATGCTGGACCAGATGGGGGAACAGTCAGAACATGGTATACATTAAAATACATCTACGTCAACCAAATTAATTAATATTAAAATTAATAAATGTTTTGATTTAATATTTGTAATTTGTTTAATTATTTAATTTTGAATAAACTTACTTAATTATTTTAAATTAATTATATAATTAAAGTATATAAAGCATAACAATTATTTTAGGAGGTCATATGAAATCCATTAATGTAAACAGATATGCTGTAGTCAATGGATGGTTGACTGATTTTGAAGATTCATATTTGACGATTTGATATTTGCTTTATTTTCTTGTTGTTAAACCCTATTTCTTGTACTATTTTGTTTTCCTCTCACTACACACTACAGTGAGCTCCCTGACTTGTCCGATTTGCTGTCTGACGCTCAGCTCAATAGAGATGTACCAGGCACACATGCAGGGTAACAAACACTTCGTCAAGTGAGTGACATTACTTATATTTGTTATTTCATCTTATGCCTTATTGTGTTGCAGCCACTAGGGTTTGTACCTTGTTTTAGGATATCTGCGTACAAACGTAACCACTGAAACCGACTCAAAACGATGTAGTATACATGCCAGACCAGTATGTGGCGCTGTAATTCTGCCACAGAGATACACTAAAAACGTAGAATAAGACTTGGAGCATGCGCATAAATCTTGCGCACTGTATACAAACTTTAGTAAAGCTTAGTAATAAAGCTTTATTTTAGTAAAGTTAATAGGCCCAGTAGCTTCTGCGGCACGAACACAAGCATGTAGTTCGTTGTTGTTGTTGTTGCTGTTACTTGACGTAGCGATGTCTGACTAGGGTCGAGACGTGGGGTGATGACATCATTGTTTCAAAAAATATACGGATTGGCTGTACACACGAAAATGTAAGGGTGTCGTTTTCAGATTTATCCACTCTGGGACCCGGTTTAAAAAAATAGCAGTTTCAGGCTCCCAAAATGCCAGATCCGTCTGGACGAAACGTCGATGCAATACAAAATTTTTACGTATACAGCTAAATGTGTCTCCGTGTGGACGGGGCTCTGAACCTTAGTTTTCATTAGCGATAGGTCAATATATCGGCCAGGCTGATTAGTCAACCAATATTTTACATTTTTACATTATGGATATAACCATGAATGCTTCATGAATGAACTTCCAAGTGAATATGGTCTGCTTTCAAATATTTTAAAGTAAAAAAAAAAAAAAATCTCAGAATTAATCTAATTTACTTTCTAAATACGCCTTCATAGTAGGGCTGGGCGATAAACAACATCATATCAAGATTGCAATAAAATTTGCATCGATGACGACGATAAGCTCTGGATATTTTTACTCGATATGGAACAGCCTATAACACAGCAGAAATAAACGTAACAACAGCCAGTCAGTGCAGTTCTCTGTGTGAATGAGTGCCGTAGATTTGTCTGATACATAAACGTTCACTTTTGACTTTAAGAAAATGTAAGTTAATTTTCTTTAAAATGTTCATATATATTACTATTACTTCTGCATTTTACTTATTTGCGTACTCTATTGGCAAACCCATATTGGTTGATCAATAGTTTACGTGCAACGATTTTAATCTTAATCTGCTTGTTATCAGCCATCTGAATCAGTGAAATTGACTTCATTCTTTTTCATTCTTCTCGGTACTTAGAGAGAAGAAAGTTATTGAGCTGTGCAAATCTCAGAAGAAAGTGTATGACTCCTTCCAAGATGAGCTGGCTGACTACATCCAGGTGCAGAAGGCCCGGGGACTGGAGCCCAAAGCAGGGCTGGGCACTGTGGGACAAGCAAGTAAGGTTCTGGATGAGAGTGCAACAGAAGGTCCACTGACAGCAGAAGAGATTCCTCATCCTGGCCAGTTGATGCCCCATCCTGGCCAGTTGATGCCACGTTTTCCGCCTCCTGGTTTCCCTCGACCTCACTGGCACCCACAATTCCAGTCTCAGGTCACTCAGTTTGGCTTTGGGGTGACTGGTCCTGTCCCACCCTATCAGCCAGGATATATACCACATTCCCGTCCTCCATTCATACCTGGTCAACTATATAAAAAGGGGAGGAGCCCTGAGTCATTTAGCTCCTCCTCATTCTCAGGCTCCTCCTCCTACACTAGCAGCAGTAGTGACAGCAGCAGCAGTTATGACAGCAGAGAGAGGAGGAGACGGAAGAGGAAGATGAGAAAACGTGGAAAGAGCAAAAGAGATCAGGAGGATGGGTCTGATATGGAAAAGAGAGGAAGGGAAGGAGTGGCGGAACGAGGGGAAAGGAAAAAGAGGCAGAAGGGAGACAGGAGAGGAAGTGTAGAAGGAGAAGATGATAGAAATAAGAAATGGAAAGAGAGAAGAAAAAGAGACAGAAGCTCTAGTGAAGACGAGGAAAGCAGAAGTAAAAGAAGACAAAGCAAGAAAAGCAGGAGGCACAAGGATGGACATCATGAAAAGAGACGAAAAGAAGAGGAGCTTTTGGAGAAACAAGAGGTTGAAGTGCAAAATGAGGAAGCACAGGGAAGGATGGAGGAACATGGGGAGGAAAGGACAGAAACAAAAGATGGCAAACAAAAACATAAAAAAGAGAAGAAAAAAGGAAAAGAAAAGACGAACCAAGAAGACAACAGGACAGAGGAGGAAAGGCTCTGGGATGAGACAATTCTTGGTGTTTTTTAAAGACTATTCAATGATGGTTTGACAGTATTGTTGTAATAAAACTGCACGGGACCTCAGAAGAGCACTGAAATCTACTGGACCCATCTTAATATTTATGCTCTCTGAAGAACTCTTAAGGCCTTTCTTTCATACAGAAACTCATCTGCTCTCAATTCCTTTTTAAAGGATCAAAAAATGAAAATTTTGTCATCATTCACTCACCCTTATTTCATTTTAAACCCATATGACTTTCTTTTTTCACTGGAACACAAAGTAGATGTTTTGAAGAATGTTAATGCTACATTTTGCCAATGCAATGGAATGGAAGCTGTCAGTCTCCAAAAATATGTAGTCAATACAACTTGCGCACTATATTCTGAGTTTTTGTGAAGTACAGATAAAAATTTGTTGATATTCACTGAAAATATTGAAAATGATCCCACATATTTAAGAGCTCTGCAGCATTAATCCACTTTCACAGTGTGGAAAAGAGCAGTGTGAACATTATTCTAAATCTCTCCTTTTGTGTTCTACAGAATAAAGGAAGTCATACAAGTTTGGAATGATATTAGGGTGAGAAAATGGTGTGAAAATTGTCATTCTAGGATGAACTATTCCTTTGAATGCTCAGGACTACAGACTATATAAGATGTTTCTAGAGCTGCACTTCTCTCTTGGAGAAATCAGTAAACATTTTATACCTTGTGGTGTGATGCAAAAATACACTACATGAGCCATCCACCCATGTATCCTTCAACTTGCTTCATGCTTTTCATCAAATAAATCCCTCTCACTGTTTATATCAGCATAATTTTAGTATTTATTGTTGAATGTTTTCTAAAAATCTCATACATGAACCTTTCCTTATGTTCATGACTTAATAGAAGCATTTCCACTTTTAGCCTCAAGGGGGTGCTGATTGCCACCAAGTATGCTGTATCTGAATCAGCCTTGAAATGCCTTTCAGACTCTGACTCTGTGTTCAAGAAAGATGTCAATAATGAACGTCGAGAGTAAAATGAAGAGTTTGTCTGAATAGAGGTCAGATTTGCATGTCGTAAACATTTCCCTGTATAGAAGAGCTGCAATCCTTTGTTTTGTTGCATTTCTGTGTGTGTGAAACAGTAATGTAACATCAGCCTCATTCGATGCAGCAGTAGCATACAGGAATATTTTTGTTTGCAGGTCTAACAGGTGCAGGAGTTGAATGAGGACACGACTGCTACTCTGTTGACCTCTTTCTTGCATAGAGCTGCATTTCCCTTTTTGAGAGCTCAAACAATTATCACAATCAAGAAAAATGGTTGTGCTGCGTATTTGATATCCAATGGCTCCGTTAAACAATTCCCAACTCAATTCTTGGTTTTAGAGAAATTTCCCTTGGTTTTAGGGAACATTGTGAATGTATTTCGGAGGAAATGATACTTGAAAATGCGTTAGCAAATGCAAAATGCACGATTCAGCCAAAAATGACAGTTCCGTAATTTACTAACCCTCATGTCGTTCCAATCGTATGCAAATTGGGATCTGGGCTGGTAAGCTCCAATATGACAATAAAAAGCATCATAAAATACAGTCAGTTTGAATATGCATAAGCACAAATTATATTTAATATAGTTAGATTGATTTCTGAAGGATCATGTGACACTAAAGACTGGCGTAATGATGCTGAAAATTCAGCTTTGCATCATAGGAATAATTTACACTTTATATTAAAACAGAAAACAGTTATTTTAAATTGCAAATATACACTGTAAACGTCAATTTTTAAAAAAAAATCAGTTACATCAAATATTTTAAGTTAAGAAATTCAAAGTTCAAGTAAGCAGAACTGGCAGATTTCAATTTTGGACTGTTGCCCGAAGCAAAATGGCGCTATATGTTGGCGCGCTGCCCACGAGGCTACCAGCGCCAACATCTTAAATTATATTTTAAGTAGTGGAAATTTGGCTAGCTATAGCTAATTCAGCAAATGCTAATTGGTCACACAATGCTTTGATAACATTAGCATAGCATAGCAATTGCTGAAAGTACGGCAATATAGCCCATGCTCCACTTGTCCCCCCCCCCCCGACTACTAAACACTAGTAAATCCTCCACTTAACATTAATCGCGCACAAAAAAACTTAACACTTAAACTTATAACACTTAATTTTAGCATTTATTCTACCTTTTGAGTGTCATGGCAAAGCATGCTGGGAAATAAAAATCCCAGCCCAGTTTCAGGAAAATTTTATTTTGTCTAAATTAAAAGAAACAAGCTCATAAAACTCAAAACAATGAAACAATTCATAATGCTTAAAATGTGTCAGTTTTGTGAACTCCAAAGAAAAAAAGTTCTAAATACTCATAAAAGTTAATTTGATTGAACTAATTTGTTTAATTTGAGTTTGCCCTACTCAAACCAATTAATTGAGCTTTAGAGTTTACAGTGTATTTCACAACATTACTATTTTCACTGTGTTTCTGCATAAGAGACTTCTTTTTCAAAATCATAAGAATCTTAACTATTCCAAACTTTTGACTGGTGGTGTACATGGAACGACATGATCGTGAGTAAATGATGACAGAATTTTCGTTTTTGTTTGAACTATCACTTTAATTTGTATGTAGGATGAGTTCTAATGTTTGTAATTCTATTGATCATGTGTTGATCTTCAAATGCACTTTAATGCAGATTAAATTGTGGATCTAACACCTGTATCTTCTCACACAGCGTTTGTACTTCAGAACTGTATGAACTTTTTCCTAAGACTTTGTAACCGCAGAGTTGAAAGCCCTCCGTCGACACAAGCTCGTCGACAGTCACACTGAAGCGTTCTCTCAAGCCCCCTGAGATCTCCTGTTTTCAAAGAATCATGTGGTTCGGCTCCCTGTGTCTTTGTCATACCCTCAACCTCCGAGGCATGTGCGTCTCCCACATCCTCCTCTCTTCACGACCCCTCCACGTCCCATGACCCCCTTCAGCCCTCCTCGCCAATGAACAAGATCTTAAACGCTTCAGCTCAAAACTCCCACACAAGCCCCTCTGAGCTTCAGGCTCCGGAGTCCCACACACTCAAAAACTTCATTAGTGCAGTTTATCTAGAATGTGGAGTGGAAAACGAGCGCGTTGGCTTGTTAAATGAGTTGAGAAATGTTGTGCTTCTGAACAAAACCAACGTTTGATTTTGTGGCGCAAATGTTTAGCTGTGAGTTAGGCCTTCAGTTTTGTTCTTCAGGTTGTTTAGTGTTACTGACTTGTAAATTTGGTGTGCAATAATGACTTAATAATGAAGTATCATGAACTAAATATGTATGTTCAACATAGAGGCCTTGAAATAAACTGTGATCTGCTCTATCGATATGTGATTACAGTGTAAAAGCAGTTTTACATTGAAAAAACGATGAGCTTCAAGTTTCAACATTTAATTTGAGCAAGTAGGTAAGGAGTTTTTTTTTTTTTGTTAGTTTAACCTAACTGTTAATTCAGCCAATATGACAAGATCGAGTCATACAATTAATCATAACATTTTATATTTTCATTACTACATTGTAAAAAAAAAAAAAAAAAAATCATGATGTCATCACATTTTTTCTTTTGTCAAATCAACTTAGAAAATTAATGTGGTTAAGATAACACAATATTTTGAGTTTCTGTTGATTAAACCAGTCGCCTTCATTGTATTAACTCAAATTTTTTATTTCAATGAACTCAAAATTTTAAAGCAACCAGGTAACTTATTTTTTTTAAGTTAAACCAACAATTCTTTTTTAAAGTGTATATAAAATATTACTTTATTTTTATCCATTTAACTCAAAGTATTCATAAAATAATTTATTTTATGGATACTTTTAAGCATTTTCTTGATTTTCTTCAGTAAATAAATTCAAAGTGGTCAAAAAAAGTGTATGATGTAGAAGATGTAATGGCAATGCATTTTGGGGGAATAACATGACATGATAAACAAAAGTATCATAAATAAAAATAAAAAATCTTTTTTTTTCTTTTAATTATTTTCCCAAAAATGTACTCAAGGTGCGATTTGTTAAAAAACCAGAGGGGGAGGTATTTGAATGAGAATGTCATAATTAAATGTTTAATATTTAATTGAATAATAATATATATTTATTATATACTAATAATTTAATATAATGTTTAGACAGTGTAGAAATTCGATATAATTCCTTTAAAATTATTGTTAAATATATGGAAAATAATTGTTTAAATGATTAACTAAATGGCATTTTTAACAAATAACTTGACTATATGTGTCCCCATGACAAACGTTTTAAACACATTTCAGTCATCTATCCTGACAAATTTGTATTATCTACATTCCATCTTAGTCCAGGACAAATCATAGTGTCACACACGTTTCCTAGGCTGCTTACGACGCTCAAAACAAAATCTATCACCATACTTTCAGAAATGGGAAATGAATGTAGCCTACTCTATCAACACTTTGAGGTAAAAAGTATTTAGTTTGCCACGCTGCAATGTTGTTGGTTACATGCCACCATCTGTACTTTATTCATGTGATTATTAATTGATTCATTAAGCGATTTTATAGGTTGTTTGTTCATTAATCCAGCATTAGCAGTATGTTGAGTTGGATCTGTGATTAATTTCAGTCTTATCTGATATTCATCACAAGTGTTTTTTTATATTATGTGTTTGTGTTAGATTTGACGCCGTTCCAGCTTTGGTGCTCTGCGGACAGATGCAGGTGTTTCTCAGGTCACACACCTGCGTTTGGGTTAAAGATCATTTTAGGGCTTTTAGGTTTCAGCAAGCCTGCGCGTTCTGTTTCAGAGTAGAGAAGAAAATGTCTTTTAACATTCACTGGAACTGCTCAAATAGAATGAGTTTTGGAGAAGTTGGTGATCAATTCAGTTATGAGTTCATATATATACTTGCATGCTGTTTTGATTTGAACTACGTCAGTTTAAATCCTCAAACTTCTCTAACAACGTGTCTGTTAAAAGTTACTTGAAGCACAAGAGTAAACGATCATCTCATTTTTTTAGGATGTTTTTAGTCAAAATAGATGTTATATCTTCAAAATGTTTTGAAATGACATACTATCACATAAATATTAAAGTTGACTATATGTTTAAATGATCGTTTCTATTCTACTCCCAAAACCTTGTAAAAAAAAAAAAAATGCATCATAATTTATTCTTTAGCATTGCATTGACAAAATCAGCGTTGTCACGTCGCACGCTGAAAGATAATTGTGTACTTCAGAGCTTTTTAGTAAAACTTTTAATGTTTTTGCTTGTACAATAGTCAATAGTTCCTATTTTCTTGTTAACGAAACCTGAAATATGTGTTTTTCTGAAAAGGCTCCTGATTTTTCCTTGATGTTTTATATGTATGTGTGTTTCCTCTGACTCATTCTCTGATAGGCTGTCAGTAATTGGTTCATTGGCCCCACACACTGCAGGGCAGGCCCTCCTTTCAGTGTGACACATGAAGAACAGAAAGGAAAACACAGACAGACAGTTGACAGCTCGCACACGGACACCCAAGGATGACCCTCTCTTGCATGTGCAGTTATTTGTTCATGTGGATGGCAGGTAAGGAACTTTTCTTTCCATTATATTTAAGAGCATCAAATTCTAATGTGACCAGACCTGAAACTTACAGTAAGTGCTACGAGTAAAATGAGCTTAGCGCAAGGAAGTCTGCACAAGTCAAAGATAATTGCTGACTGCCGTTATATATTTCATTTAAATACTAAAGTTAAATTTTTTGTGACATTCTGTAAAAGATAGTATTCTTATAGAATCTTTTAAAATAACCTTGTGATGGCCTCAGTGTTTCGCTGTAGGCCCAAAGGTGTTTTGCATCCTAAGGCAATTTACAAAATTTCTTGCGCTTGAAAATATTTGGATTTGATACAACTGTTTGTATATTTTGCACACACAATACTTACATATTGGATAATATGCATATAATCTAAAAGTTTGGAAAAACAAACAGTTACTATATTGATGGTCCACACAGACATTAAGTAACTTTGAAACTACATGTCAACTAACTCTTATTAGAGTATTAGTAGACTATTACGTTATTGTTAGTAGAATAAGTTGACATGTAGTTGCAAAGTTACTTATAGTCAGCATAATGTCTGTTGCGGGAGCATTAATAGCAGATATTAAGCAGACAGTCTACTAATACTCTCATGAGAGGTAGTCGACATGTAATTGCAAAGTTACTTATTGTTAGTAGAGTGTCATCGAAATAAAGTGTAACCAAGCCAGATAATCCACTATAACTGAGTCTCGCACATTCATTTGCATCTAGTATATGTTTAAATGTCGAAAAAGTCAGTGTTAACCAATAAATTGTTTATGATTTAAAAAAGACTCGCTTTCATGCTTTCGCACTACCAGCCTATTTTGGTTTTTGTACCAAACTGAATATTGATTTTTTTCCATTCTCTGACATAAGTCATGTTTTCATATCATGTTTTTTCTGCTCATATGAATCTATGCCCACATATGCACAATTTTCCCCCAGGCACTGATAAGAGAGGAAAACTATTTTGCAAGAGGATATAGACAACATAAATTGCCTACCTAAGAGTTCTGTCTATTCAGGTTTCCATTCTTACATAACAAGGAAATTGACTAATGTGTTTCTAATCCTCTTATGGTCTATCGTAAAAATGACTTTTCAGTCTTTTCTTTTACAGTTTCTAATTCTATATTTAACCTTGTGCTCTACTTTCTGAAAGTGTCCTTTGAATAGGTACCATCTAAGCTAAACTACGTAGTTAAACCTGAAAATCAAAATGTGCATAACGAACAAACCAGGATTTAAGTGCTAGAGTAATATGAGCTTAGCATAAGGAAGTCTGCAGAAGTCGAAGAAATTGATGACTGCTGTAATATATTTTATTCTGAATACTGAATTTGAATTTTTGTGACGTTTTGTAAAGATAGTATTCTTAAAGAATCTTTTAAAATAGCATATATCAATGTCCTTTTTGAATAGGTAGCATCCATGCACTTAAAATTGAATGTGGCTAAACTATATAGTTAAAGCTGAAACTGAAAATGTGCATAATGAACAAAGCAGGACTTATGATTTTTTTTTTGTTTCCCTTTAAGCGGTCATTCTGCCCTCCTTCCAAGCTACTTCGAATATTTTATACCCCAAAATCAATGGCACGGAAAGTCTGTCCTGTGAATGTCCAGATCATACCTGCCAGGAGGCGTTTTGGTTCCGGTACCTTGAGAGTAGAAACACTCTTGAGTTTCTCATGTATGTCAACAGCGCTGGCAGAGAGCAGCATGGAGAGAACATCGAAGTCTCTCGGTTCAAGGGCACCGCGTCCTCCGTACAGAAGGTGGTGGTCTACACCCTCCGCCTCATGGGACTACAGGAAGAAGATGCCGGCATCTATTCCTGCATGTTTAAAACTAAGGAAATGATTCCTGTTGGATATTACATAAAGCCTGGAGGTATGGACAGTGCTCTCCTTCTCTATTTTGGTCTCCTACCCTGGTTTTTTTCTTGTCCGAACTTGAGTTTTCCTCTTTAATGGAGTTGTTGATGGTTCGTGAATGACCATTTTAGGCTAAAGAAAGTCAAGAAGACCAAATCAATGAAACCGAGATACTAAATGTTGGTTTACAAGATGTTTCCAAAGTTTTTATTCTCTTTCATGGTGCTCTAAGATCATCTCAAGATCATGTAGATTAAAATAAATGACTGATGGGAGATGTGGTATGAGAGATTCAAACTTCAGTAAAGTGTTTGGAGATGCCGAGGTATTTGGCCTGAGAATCCCAGAGTTCCGTTTAAGACCTGTCTGGGATCTTCTGGTCTGGGCAGGTCATGTTAGTTGACTTAGTTGTTGGACACAATGGATTCAAATTTCAGTTTTACAACTTTTTGGGGGGATATCAGAATCTTTTAATCTTCAGGTTGCACTGACAGTTACATTGTCTTTGCATTCATTTATGCTAGTTATTTAATTCAATTAAGATTGCTATGTGCAAACATGGTAGCTCTGAATCAAGGAAAAATTAATTTATTATTTTTACATTTGAGTAGAACTATCTTCATTTGTTTCTTGTCCATGTTCTGAGGTCACTTTTGATCTTTATTTTACCTACAATTTTAAAGACCTATACATAAGTTCTTCATATTCAGAATCATAACACTTAAAAGATCCACTGAAATCACTGTCCGCAATGGAGCAGATGCAGTCTGTTTTGTCTTGACGTTCTTTTTCTTTGTTCTCCAGTGAATCCTCCAACAGTTCAGCCGCCAACAGTCAAGACCCAGAAACCTGTGAAGAAGACCCTTAATTGCAAACCCCCAAACTACTCACCTAAAGGTGCGGACAGAGGCTTGCTGTTAGATGCTGCTGATTTCTTGCTGTTTTATACTGTTTAGTTTGATTGGTTTCTTGTGTTGCAGGCTGTGAACATTCAGTGCTTTGGCCGGGAATTGGTTCTCTTTTGCTTTTGGCCATTACACTTGCAGGCACACTTTACTACTTCAGTCGTGAGTACACACACACACACACACACACACACATAGAACATGTCTTTGTAACATACTGGTACATCACAATGGTCAAAGAAAGAGCTTCACAACTTCAGTTTTGCTATGTGACATGCTTGTTTACCCTTGCACGCATTATTTCAAATGCTCAGATGCCTCATGTAGAAGTCCATTGGGAAAGTTTCTGAAGTACATCACAGTGTTTATAGTTCAGTTACAGTTTAAACAGTTACTGTATAAAAAAGTGTGAAGAAATTAATTTAAATAGGGATTTTATATAAAATTTGTGTGAATGTCTCATTAATATTTTCATTTTTTTAATCATTGAAAAAACAGGTCTACCTAAGAAGTGCAGACATCGATTCACCAAGTAAGTTGAGAAGAGATTTCAGTGTTTTTTGTTTTTAAATCAAATAATTTATTTAATGAATGTTATTTCTAGGATTAAAACGTCCCTTAAATGATCAAAGATGAAGATAAGCAGCTAAACAGGAGTGTTATAGTTGTGGGTTAATGTTGATTTGCGACACTCGCGCTCACATCAAAGCCCTTACATGTGTGTTTACATTGGCTCTGTCTTGATAGCCTTATTAGGCTCATTAAAATTTTGATCAACACTTTAATAATTTATTAGACTATTTCTGCCAATATCATGTGTTTTAAGAGCGTTTTTAAAAGGAAGTTTACTGTGCCATTTTCTCCACAGGACGAATCCGTTGCGATGAGGTGGACAACAGACTCTTCATCTCCAAACAAAAAGTATCTACAATTTGATAAAACACATTACGTACCTACACTTTATAATAAGGTTCCATTCGTTAATATTAGTTAACTATATTAATTAACATGACCTAACAATGAAAAAAAGCATTTATTAAGATTAGTTAATTTCAACTTTTACTTATACATATACTTATACACTTATAAAAATCAAAAGTTTTCTTTGTTAATATTATTTTATGGACCTCAGCTGACATGAACTAACAATGAACAGTTTATTTTTATTAACTAACGTTAACAAAGATGAATGAATACCATAATAAATGTCTTGCTCATGTTAGCTAATGCATTAACTAATGAGACATTATTGTAAAGTGTTACCAAAATGTCTAAATTCAGTCTTTGTCTTAAATATTCCTGACTTACATGCTCTTATTTTTTGTTCATTTTTCAAGTGGTGGTTTTTTTCTCTCCAAAGCAATTTTTTTTTCCCACAATGGACCTGTTGAAGTCTATAAAACTAGTGTTTGTGAACAAAAATAAATGAAAATTCTGTCATCATTTACTCACCCTTAAGTTGTTCCAAACCTGTAAAAATCTATTTGATCTGCTGAACACAAAAGAAGATATTTTCAAGAATATGTTGTAGGGCACCATTGACTTCCATAGTATGAAAAAATACTATGGAAGTCAATGGTGCCCTACAATTATTTGGTTACAAACATTCTTCAAAATATCTTCCTTTGTGTTCAGCAGAAGAAAGAAATTTGTACAGGTTTGGAACAGCTTGAGGGAGAGTAAATGATGACAGAATTTTCATTTTTGGGTGAACTATCCCTTTAAATTTACTCATAGTTACGTGTCTCATTGGACGTTAGTCAGCCAAAAGTCCACTTTATGAATTTGATTTATTGTCTGACTAGAGCTGAACGTACCACCAGGATTGCTACAAAACTGAACTCACACTCAATCTGGACTAACACACGTTTTTATCAAGCTTTGTGTTTTGTTCTAGACAGCACAGCATGTTTAATTTGCAATTGAATGTACAGTTTTCTTTTTAATGCTTTAAAATGTTATGCTCTTTAAATAGTTTGTATAAATCTTTGTTAAATTAAATCTCATGTTTTCTCTTAAATCAGTGTATTATTGAGTGTTTCTGTGGGTTGTTTGTTTGTGATGACACCTGTTTGTGTTGTAGGGGATTTATGGTGTCCCCCTGTCTTACATATCTGAGGGTGTGTTGGTTTATGTGTTTGGGCGTTAACAAGTTTCCCTCTCTGAGGGTGTGCGTTCCCTTTATGAAAATATACTGAATGATATTGCCCAGTGTCTGATCGCAGCACAGCTGATTAGCTTGAAATATTTCTTATATATCAATTCAATACCAAAATGCACATGTTAATGGTTAATGTGATGATACACTTCACCTGTGGTTACTCTGCAAGGACACCTGTGTGAACTTGAGGACTGTGACTTTATTTGTCCTCTAAAAATCGCAAAAACACCAGTAAAAAGCTGGTAAATGAACAACAACTAAAATACAAGACAAATGTAACATTTAAAATGAAAAGGACTATTTAAGGGGAAAACAAATACATTCAAAAAATACATAAAAGGTCTGTGTCAAATAAAAAAAAAATGTGGGTATGAGAGAAGCTGTGCTGCCATTCAGTTTGACTATGCAGCTGTTCTTCCTGATACTTTGAGGCAAATGAACAAACCTCTTCCTGTGCAAAAAGACAGAACATTATCTCTCTAGCATCGCTCGTTCAGCTTTGAGCTCTTCAGCGCTACACTAAAACAAAACCACCACAGAGAGACCACAGACCTTGCCGCATGGAGAGCGTCACAGGCACAGACTCAACACAAGACCTCCATTACATTGTGTAGTTCTACAGTCTCTGAACTGTAAAAGCAATGTTTTATCATTAGTTTATTCATTTTGTAATAATATAGATGCAGTATAACAAATGCCAATGGAAAAGTGTGATTTTTTTTGTGGGAAAGGAAACATTTTTCTTCATTTTTTTCTTTATTGGTTGTAGAAAAAAATGTTAAACCAGGTTACATTAAAAATGTTAAAACAGAACACATTAAATTCATATACATCTAGCATTATTTATTTCAAAAGTGCACAAAACTACATTTGGCAAATGATTTATAAGAATAAGGTCATCTTTATTATACAGTTCTTTCAATCTACCTACGTTAAAGCAAAAGAAGACAAGCACATTTCTCAGAAAATATCAGGAATAAGGTGTAAAAATCTTCTCAAATTTGAAAATGAATATAGTACATGTACAATATGTCATACAATATGGTATTGTTCAGAAAAACAAAGAAGGAATTCTTATTCTTTGTTGTGTCTTGATAACTTTCTTTGTGATCTTCGCTGAGCATCTGGACACAACGCATGATAGATTCTGTCATGAAATATATGCCTTGGTATGAAAAATTACCTGTTACACTGTGTGCGAAATCTACAATTTTTAATGACCATGTGCGTTCATCTTTGTTTTGTGTCTCAAGTAGGCGGAATCCATTAAAAGAGACACGAGACCAATTCCTCTGAAGGGTTGAAAATGATAAAATGATTATTACAAACATAGAATATCAATTTCTTAACTCTCAATGACAACAGTGAATACTTAATTTAAAAAGATCATATCAAAACACAATACTAGCTTCATTCACATCTAAAATATAATTACATAACTTATTTTATATAAATAAATTCATTCATTTCAATAATAATAATAATAATATTGCATATATTATACTTTTAAAAATTGTATATGCTTTAGCGGTATATATAATGAACCGTAATTATTACAATATAAACCTTTAAATTATACAGTTTTGAACTGTAAAATAGACGGTAAACTAAGTGTTGTCCGTAAAACCTAAAATGTTGCTACCGTATTTTTTACGGTAAAGTTCTAGCAACCACAGCTGCTGGTTTTTTACCGTACATTCTACAGGGATTTTTTTTTTTTTTACATTGTTTATATATATATATATATATATACAATGTAAAAAAAAATATAAAAAGTAAATATATATATATATATATCTTCTGCTAAAACATATACAATATATAAAAGTATTATGTTTAAAACATATTTGCAATATTAACATTGAATATTAACAGATGCAGGTTTATTAGCTTAATATTACAAGCTTATAAACATGCATCTGTTAGTAAAATATAACCACAAAATATAAAATATCACACAACTGTATCCTATAGCAGTCCATCACTTGATGAATGTTGTAGAGAAACGAGGTAATAGCGGAGGACATAAAAAAAACCCCAGTCATGAATGCATTTGTGAATGTGTAGAGTGCAGCTGGTGTTCAGAAACTATACTGTTTCCTGTTATGTCTGTACACCTTTTACACCTGTAAACCTCTCTTTTAACATTAAATGATAAACTAAGTTAACATTGAAGTATTGATTCTGTGAACATTGTTTGAACCATGAGAAATTAAAACTGACCCCATAAAAAGCATCATATCAGTTACATTTTTGAAAAATGCACTTGTATTATGGGTTGCACTTTATTTCACAGTACATGCACTTTCAATCTACTTACCCACGAAAGTACTGAGTAATGTAAGGTAACTACATGGGTTAAGGTTAGGTTTAGGAGTAAGTACAGGGTTATTACTAGTTATTACCCAGTTAATGTCATTGCTACAAAACGTACATGCGAAACTGACCACCTGTAAAAAAAAATCCTACCGTACTTTGATATGCTGTAGGTCTACAGCTTTGATTATATTTGATTAGATGAGAGGAACATTCAAATAATTTCAAGAAAAAAAAGTGGGTAACACTTTAGAACACTGTTCCATCATTAATTAATAAATACACAAGAACAAACGCACTATTAACATTCTAGTTACTTCAATTAACTAACAAGAAATTAGTAAGTAGTAGTGCTCAGTTAGTAAGTAATTAGTAAGTATACACTGTAAAAAAAAGTCAGTAAAAATAAGGCACAATGTACTGTATAAATATGAAGGAATTTTCCGTATTTGTATTTTACAGGTGATTTACCTGTATTTTGAATTAAGGTTTGCATTAGGTTGTGTTTTAATGATTAACGGAAAATTCCGTAAAATTCCGGATAAAGTCCTGGCAGAAAATTACCAGTACATTTTCCGTTTTTATTTTTTACAGTGTAGTGCTCAGTTGCATGTGGTAGTTCACTATTAGCTAATCAGTAACTACTATTTTTTCTTACCTCCCAGAGAACTACTAAGAACTACTATATAGAGGTTCATAATTAATGTGAATAATGCATAATGTATAATTAGTTCTCAAGTGAAGAACATGGTTAACCACTAGAAATGACTCTAGTATCAATAACTCCTTCAGAAGGAATTTCTAATTACTTGGATCAGTATTCTAAATTTAAAAGCATGATAACTCTTAATATTGACTGAAGTCATTATAAGGTTTTGAGGTTTTTGTGAGGTTTTGGATAGTAATGACTAAAGTGTTTCTACATCCTTCTAAAGGAATTACTAATTATTTGGATCAGTACTCTAACGTGAAGATCATGGTAACGTAAAGACTCAAGTGTTACCAAATCCATCAGAAGGAATTACTATCCGAAACCTTACAAAAACTTACAATGACTTCATGTTTTTCACTTTAGAGTACTGATCCAAATAATTCCTTCTGAAGGATTTGGTAACACTTGAGTCATGTTAGCACTTTATTTTACAGTCCTGTTCCACATGTACATACTATGTACTTATTATACAAATTACAATAACTGGGTTATAACTAGGAACAAACCCTGAACCTACCCCTAAACCTAACATTAACCCATGTAGTTACCTTATATTACCAGTACATTCTTGGGTAAGTACATTGTAAGTACACTTTAAGTACATGTAGTGTAAAATAAAGTGCAACCCGAGTCATTACTAGTGGGTTACCATTACCTTCACTTTAGAATTAATTATACATTATGCATTATTCACATTAATTATGAACCTGTATATAGTAATTTTTAGTAGTTGTCTGTGAGGTATGAAAAAATAGTAGTTATTGATTAGCTACATTCATCTATCACAATACTTACTAATTCGTTAATCAGAGTTTCTTGTTAGAGTGTTAATATTGCGTTACTTATTTGTTCCTGTGTAGTTATTCATTAATGACGGAACAGTGTTCTAAAGTATACCAAAAAGTGAATTTAGAAATTACTATTATTCAGCACTGGTCTCAACTGAACATGAAGGTATAAAAACATCACGAAGAAACCAAAACTACTTACATCAGATTGTGATCTGTTGTCACTAATCCCTCCCTCTGAGCTTCACATTAATGGATACAGTGTTTGAATCACATCTCTCTCTGAAGAGAATCCTAATGCTGCCATTACTGCAGTGACTGAAAGTCTGTTTTTACTGATCACTCTCTGAGGTGGGCTGCTGTCTTACTGCATGTAATAATTCTCAGTTGTGGTGTGCGTGAGGATGAGTTGGCCCTCTTCCTCCAAGGAATCCCCAGGTAAGCCCCATCCCCCTCATCCTCACCTCCGTCTCTGAGATGTGTTTTGGGTCTGAGACCCACGTCTCTGAGATCAGGTTCTTTTGGTGAGTCAGACAGGGATCCCCAGGTTAGAAATCAGTGGATGATGAGAAATTACCCAAACTGAGAAAGTGACTCAAAAGTACATGGGGGGCCATGGAAACTGAGGGTGGACCGCCTGTCATAAACAGTCTCTCCATTTGACTGGAGGTCTTCCTGAACACCCACCTGCAAGATATGAAAAACAGAATCTCCCCTTTTATGATAGGTCAATGCTGTATGTGAGAAAGTCAGACGGTCCCTGCCTTTGTTTTTGACTATAAAAAGAGAAGTGTTAAAATGTGTTTTTCTTTATTTTTAGTGTTTAAAGGGATAGTTCACCCAAAAATGAAATTTCTGTCATCATTTACTCACCTGTAGATTGTTCCAAACCAGTATAAATTTCTTTGTTCTGTTGAAAACAAAGGAAGATATTTTGAATAAAGTTTGTAACCCGGCCGCTTTGGGCCACCATTGACTTCCATAGTATATTTTTTCCTACTATGGAAGTCAATGGTGGCCCAAAGCGGCCTGGTTACAAACTTTCTTCAAAATATCTTCTTTTGCATTTAGCAGATCAAAGAAATGTATACAGGTTTGGAATAACCTGAGGCTGAGTAAATAATGACAGAATTTTTATTTTTGGGTGAACTATCCCTTTAATATGTTTTCTATAATCAGTACTGTATCATCATTAGATCAGCTCAGCTTACAGTCAAACTCATTTTTATTTTTTATTATTTATTTATCAGATAGTATGTCAAGTAAATATATTAAAGCACCTTCCCAGGTGATTACACAGTAAATGTGAGAGGTCAAAATGTATTTATTTATTTATTTATTAAAATAAATTGGGTTTTTTTTTAAACATTTGAATTTATATAATTATTTATTAACATTTGAATTTGATAAATTTTAATGTGATAAATTATTAATGTCCAATTTGATTCATTTACATATGATATAAATATCTAGATGACTTTAATGTTGCAAACTCACATTTCCACTATCCAGTGTTAACAACAACAACAATAATAATACTTTATATAACACTTACATTTAATAAAATAACAATAATTATTATTATTTTGTTGCTTTTGTTTTTGTAATTGTATAATTCTTGTTATAGCCTATTTTTTTTTAACTGTGATTTGTTTTTTAATAGGATTTGCACACCTTACAGGGTGTTTTTGTTTTTGTTGCTATTGTCGTAAACTCATATTTCCACTATCCAATGAACGTTGCGTTAATTTCCAGGCGACGTAAATGTACATTAGCCTACGTCAGACCGTGTTGCGACATAAGGAAGAAAGGGGGCGCTGTTGCTAGTGATGTAACCGTGTGGGCAGCATCCTCACCCCTCACATTATTTGGAGACTTGCTGTACGCCTACAGAACAAAGGTGGTCTGAAGCTGTCATACAAAGCGATGAACATCTTTCCACTCTTCTTGGGAAACGTTATATTTTGATACTGTCGTGACGTCAGGTGATACTGCAGACCTGTTTGAGTTTTTCCTCACCGAGATAAGATAGCACAAACACACTTTTCAAGCTAAACATTTCACAAAATGAAGATTTGAAATCACAAACTGTCTCAAAATGAAGACAAAAAGTGTCTTTTACGTTCTGGTCCTCAAATGTTAGAGGAACATGTTGACAGTTGACGTAATGAACTAGGCTAACGTTACATGTGGTTACTATTAGGACAACTTGAGGGAAAACTGAAAAATACATCCACTAACCACCTTGACACCAAATTGATTCAAAATTATTGCAAAAAAAAAAATGGTTCAGAAAAGCAGTTGTGGATAGTAAAGAAGCATTTTTGCTTCGTTACTGTATAGCTTCATTTTTCAAGTAGTCTGACTATAAACATGGTTCATCGATCATTATTAGCCTTCTTTTTACCTTTAATACTTAAGTAGGCTACATTAACAATCAAATACTTTCGTACTTTTACTCAAGTAAAATCGAAAATGAGTACTAATACTTTTACTGGAGTAACATTTTATTATGGTAGGCCTATCTCTATCTGTAGGGCATACTTTTACTCAAGTATGTATGAGTGAATGAAAGAAAAAAAAAATGAAAGTGAGCGTGAGAATATTCATTTAGTTGTGCATAAATAGATCTTAAACACGTACACGAACAAAAACATTCCATGCACATATATAATAGCCTTTGCACACCCTAACGTTACATTTTCAAAGCTGACTGAACGTCCAAAGTTGCCCACCGAAGTTACATGAACAGTCTCACTCAGAGCACGTCACATGCGGTTTCACGCGCCATCAAAGAGCTGCGCGCGCCGGTGCAGGGGCTCGTGCTGCGCTGCTAGTGCAAAGACCCCCTTCAGGTGCACGCTGAGAGGATGCTGCACCACTGCAGTGACAATACGTCAAGCCACTTAAAAAACAACCACCACCTGTTTTATAAACCAAATTTTAACAATGATCCACATTGATACAATTTTTTACAGAGAAATTTTCTTCATAAAATACTCTTGACATAAATCATGCAATCAGATTCAGATGATGAACTTTTTCCTTACTTGACCTACATGGCATACTCTTTTAATGCACAATTGCAATTTCAAATAGGCTATTTTCATTCGTTGCATTTTATATTTTTGCTGTTTCTTATTGTTTTATGGTTCCCATAATTGTTTTTTATAGTTTAAATTGTGATTAATACCTTATAAGCTGTTAAATGACCCCATTGTGACGACATCCCACAATAGCTTCTATTTTTATATATGTGCATCTAAACAGAAATTGTTTTTCAGAAATAGATGTATTCACTGGAGTACAAAGTGTGACAACTAGCCTCGGTCTCTCCTAAGACAAGATTCTAACTAAAATAAGGTGAAAAAATGACAAATTAACCTTATTTAATTTAAAAATTAACCTTATTTAGAAACAAAATGACACAATTAGTAGCAACAAAACAAATAGTACATTTATTTTCTTTAGTGCAGTTTTGCAGAACAGTTGAAAACCAAGACAGTGAGGGTTTGGGAGGGGCAGACGAGGAGATTTAGTTTCATCCTTTCAGTAGTTTTGTTCCTGTCGTTACTGAATTACTGAATGTCTGCGCTGAAAATTGAAAAAATGTATCAAATATACATCAGATTTTGTGTGAGTTTGTCACTCTTCTATGGTGAGTTGAACATTTTCTCTTATATCATATTGCATTTACATTAAAGGATTTGTTATGAAAGTCTACAGGATTAACAGTTTACGATTATTTTGAATAACGACTCACATTACACTTGGATAAAGTAGGCTAAATGTTCGCATGTTGTTTTTATACAGCCATTAGACAATCATTTAAATGGTAAAATAATATTTTTAATATGTATATATATATTTTTTTAAATTATTATTATTATTTAATATTTAGCCTAACTACCTCAGGACAGAAACAGCATGGAAATGATGATATATATTTGTATTAGCATGCTTAAAAGTATAAATGTACACGTTGCTTTCAGTTAATTCAGTGGTAAAATAAGTTCATTCTGTTTTCACACCGCTGAATGTAGAGGAATTCAGTTGCAAATGACTTTTAATGTGATCAATAAAACATTTCTGTTTAAATCAGTTTCAGATGGTATTGGTTCACACATGGATTCTTAATGTAAAAACATTTCTTTGTCTCCAGGAGTCTCTGCACGGATCTATAAAGAAGGAGAGAAGATAGAAGTTGACTGTGACCCTAAACAGTCCGGCACCTTGACATTCTGGTTTCGAATAAACAGTAAAGGCGCAGACTATTTATTCAGTGTTAAGAATGCGGATGTAAAGGAAAAGACTTAAATTTGGACGAATACAATATCATCAATAGCAATGGTAAGGTACGTTTGGACATTAAGTCGTTCAAGAAAAAGACAGACAGTGGTGTTTACACCTGCGCAGCCATGAACAGCAATAAACTCTTCTTTGGAGGGCTGACTGAAATTGAAGGAGAACCAGGTGGGCATCTGACCGTTTATTTTTATAATTTAATTTATTTTGCAAAAGAGTCATGTGATATGAGCACTGCAAAACTAATTTTCTTAAGCAGCATTTTGTTCTTGGTTTCCAGTAAAAAACCTAAACATCCTTAAAACAAGATACATTTATATGAGAAGCAAAACTAAACATATTAATCCTTTGTTTTGATTAATTGTAATTTGTCCTGAATTACTTTTATTTTTGTTACCTCACTGACAAATTCATTTGTCTTGTTTTTAGCATAAATTTGACCACAACAACAACAAAAAAGTTTGGTTTATGCTTAAAATTCGAAAAAACTATTTGCCAGTGGGGTAGTAAAAATATAAAATTACATTGAAAAATAATGTCATTGGACCATATTTGCTAATATCTCTGTTTCAGATCCAACAACCAAACCTCCAAAAATTGTTACAACAAAGCCGCCCCCAGAGACTACTACAACAAAATTGCAGTGTCCGGGCAACACAAAAGGTTTGTTGTGCTATATATACATATATATAATTACACTTTTTATTGTTAGTTTTGGCAGAGCTAACGGTAATTGAAAAATAAATCTTTGTATTTATAATACAGCATTGTAATAGGAGGTGTATTTGTTCACAGAGCTGAAGCCCCGTTTCATCTGTGAGACTTGGATATTGTCATCTCTGGCCGCTGGCTGTGCTCTTCTCCTCATTCTGCTGATCGTCACAATTTTGTACTGCAACCGTAAGTTCAAATCCACATCTTTTAAATCATGCAAAGTGCAGTAGATGATGTTCTTATTTCATTTTTTTTTTTTTTTTATGGACCATGTATAAGTTTTGGAACATATAAGCTATTGCACATAGTTACTGCTTGGCTTGAGCACAGACATTTAAAACTTATACACAATTATACTAATCATACATGTGCAAACATTTTTTTTTCAATTTGAGAAACAATAATGCATACATGCAAATGATTTTCAGTACTTCTACACAATTATTTGGAGGACATGTCAGAACAATTAAACTATTCTTAATCTTTAAACACACAAACAAAGATTACACTTAAAAATAAGTTATATTTTAAGTAGGCTACATCTTACCTTGAATAGAGAGCACAGGTCTCATTTTAAAGGTGCGATCCTAAATTCTAAACCAATGAGGAAGAGGTCTGGTCATTGACTGAGCCCCACATGGGAGGACACTCATTTAATTTTAGATTTACGTATTTGCATATATCATACGTTTCAAATTTATGCTCATGTTCATAAAAACATAAAGACTGATTAGGTTTTGGCAAGCTTAGTTTTTTTTTTATTTTATAAATCCTGTTGAAGAATTTATTGCAATTTATTTACTTAAAAATCTAAAATAAACTTTTTGTAAAATATTTTGTTCTTCTCTAGGTTTAAGAACAAGACGGTGTCCCCACCATTACAAAAGACAGTAAGTCACAGTCACACAAATTGCCATTAATACAGTACAGTTTCTGTTCAACATCTCAATTTGTCATTTTCAGACCTCAACCCAGACATGCTGGCCACGCGAAACTGCCCAGCAACCACTTCTAGCTCCAGTAAAGAAGCAGGAAAGTTTTGTTGGATACGTTTTCTTCTCAACAAGTACATTTAAAAGCGGTTTCCCCCTTCAGGATTATTCAGTCCATAGAACATTAAATCTTGAATGAAAATGTTCGAAACATCAGGATTTCTGTTTCTGTGAATTTATGTGATTTTTATAGTTATCTCTTTGTATCTGTTACTGTTATATCTAAAACACTGACAACAATCGGATATTTTCTTTATGTGGTTTTTGATAATCTTAATCTGTTCCTGGTGAAATATTTTATGGTTTGCTTCAATGTAGGCTTATTAAAAACAGCTTATTTTGGCTTAAATTGTCAACAATGACCAAAAAAGCATTTGCAGCAAGTGTAGCTTTAAAGTTCAAAGTTGTATATTTGTAATCTGTGTAAAAGAGATTTCTGCCATCTGCTGGCTGTAAGTGATATGAAGAACCTCAGATCAGTCGCATACATTATGTGCTGAGCTTCTCAGCTTTACAGATCAAACTGCATTCCTGCTGATGTCTGTTTCTACAACACTGAATTGTAAATAAACTAAATTCAATTGAAAGAAAAAAAAAAGGCTCTTGGACAAAGAAATTGGCCTATATCATGCATCCATAGTGACATGAAGAATTTAAAATAACCAATTTTTCAGTATAAATAACCCAAAGGTGACAGCAAAAACTGTCAATGGTCACATGCCGAAGAATAAAGTAAATTGAAAATCCTGGGGTATATACACCCATTAATTTTATTTCAGTAGGCCTATGTACTTTGTAATCTTCCAGAAATGCCGGTGTCCTTAATGAACGTGTAAATACATTGCAGGCTTGATCAATCTAAATAAAGATGGACTAATCAGTATTCGGTTTTCGGTACAGCAGGTGGGGAAAAAACTAAACATAAAATTGTTTTTAATTAAACAGTGGTTTACTGAACAAATTGTGTTTTTGTCTTTAAATATATTAAATTAAATTATAACTAAAAGTTTCTTAAGGATTAAAAAATGACCTCTGCTAATGCTATCAACTATGTAGGGAGCCCTTACTTGAACATTATGCTACTCTAATATTAAAGGTTAACAACTGAGCCCAAACTATTAACCTAAATTCAATTGCTTTAAATTTTTAGATAAAATAATCAACACTCACATAACAATTTGTATGCAAACATGTAAGCTGCAGGTTTTTGCATTAACTTCTAAATGTTTTTACTCCAATTCGTTGTTGAAATATAATCATTTCTACACAGTGGCTGTCATTTTCATGACAGATTTATATAAACATACATTAAATAATCAAGACATCACTAAAAGGTTAAGTAAAATATAATGAATATATAGGCTAATATAGTGCATATATTAAGCGAAATAGTTCATTTCTCTGACGAACTAACAAGCTGACTGTGGACACTAAATGCTACATGACAGTGTTTACAAGCTGTTTTATTGACGTCTTTCCGCCATTGAAAGACCGATTAAGCGATTACACAAGATATACATTTCAGTAAGTTGTACTGTATCTTTCAACATACCTTCAGATGTTCTTTCATGTTTATTCTGTAACTAGTATTAAAGAGGAAGAGATGATCGCGTTCACTCGCGCTCTGCGCTCACGCTGCCAGTTGAACTGAGGCGATTGTACAGTGATCTGTCACGCCGCATCAAAGAGCGTCAAAACGGCACTTTCTGTTTGAATTTTGTGATTTCATGGACAGAATTTGAAGTATGACACTGTTTCTTATCGAAAGTAACAAAATGCAGAGCTTATTGCGATTATTGCTGGTTAGGCTACAATGTTGCAATGTAATGCTTCGGTACACACGTGCACCGTACCGAAAGCCCTGTACCAAAATGGTTTGGTACGAATACGTGTACCGTTACACCCCTAGTTATCATGGTCTGAAATTACGATTTTAATCTAGCCTATTGCTACATTCTTTGTAAACATCACACACCCAAAAATAATGTCAGAGTCCTTATCTTTAGTACATACCCAGACAGCAACATAGTGTGGCCCGGATCTGGCCCACATCTGGTCCGCGTGTAATGCACATGTACCAGATGTGGGCAGTGGGCCGGATCTGGGCCGACACTATGTTGCTCTCAGGGTATTTATTTGCAGATTTTTAGAAACAAAACTTAAAATCTTTTGAAAGATTTTAAGAACAAAACAAACTAAAAAAATGGTAGTATTGATTTTTTTAATCTCTGACACAATGTCTTTAAACACTCTAGGAAGACCTGTCTGGATCTGTTCACCATTTCATGAGCAGAAAGAAACATAATTTTTGGAAGACACTGCTTAGTTTAAAGGTTGTATTTCAGTTTCTGTCATGAGCTATGAATGCTATTTACACATTTGAAAGCATTTGATGTTAAGCAAAACGGTAATGTTGCGGTAGCCCTTAAACCAACACTACTGAGTTAAAGTGAAAGTGAAAGATTCTGACTTTTACCGCATGTAATGCAACACCTGTGAACTTACTAGTGGTTCTGAAAGATAAGTGTAAAACCTTGAGCTTAAGCTAAGCAACTTCGTGAATAATAATAATAAAAAAAGTATCATAGCAACAGGAAGATGTCCAAGGTGAATAGGTCCAAGCGTGAGCTCCCTTTAATGGTTTCTCGTGTTAGGACATCATCCCCCGGTTTCACAGACGAGGCTTAAACTAGTCCCAGACTAAAATGCATGTTTGAGCTGTTTTAACTGAAAGCAACTTGCTTTGTCTCAAGATGCACTCCAGTAATGTTTTTTTTTTCTAAGGCACAAATTATAAAAACCACTTAAATATCCTAATTGAACTTAGGCCAATCCTGGCTTAATCTATGCCCTGTCTGTGAAACCAGGCTCATAAGTCTGTCTGTCTGTCTATCTATAGTTGTTGAAGTAAACTTCATGTGTTTTTACAATTAAAAAAAACTTTATTTACCTTATTTTTATACCATTTTTACAAAATGATGTTTTATAAACAAAGTTTATGAGGAACACGTTCAAATGATCTAACCAATCAGCATGAGAGAAGGCCTATGTAGCCGACTCACCGTTCCCCTCTGCCACCCCGACTGTATCCCAGTCAGTACAGGGGGAGTACTCTAGGTTCGGGGCAAAAAACCAAGCTCAGAGCCCTCCCCTCGAACAGCACGCCAAATAAGCATAAGGTAGAGTGGGGTAAAATGCCCCCCCTACTGTTTTTCCCAAAATAACCACTAGATGGAGTTAAGATACATTTTTGTTGTTGCTACGTTTATAAGAGTATAGAAGTATTCACTATGAAGCTTACACTGGCGACATACTGGAGAGAAAACAGATTTCATGTTAAGTGATCTAGTTTTCAGTAGTAAGATAAGGTTTTTTTTTTTTTTTTTTTGCAGAACATCACAGTTATATATGATATGAGAATACTAAGGCCTGTAGGGTTGGGAGTACATGTTTTCTAAGGAAAATATATTTTCAGAATTACATTTTTTTTTTTTTTTTTTCAAAACTAGTCTGTGGGGTAAAATGCCCCCAGGGGGCATTGCTTCCCACTATCTTAATTACTTTAGTTAGTTGCCATGTTCTGAACATCTTTTGTTTTTCCATCAAATGTAATCTAAATGGTTGAATAAAAATATTTGGACTTTATATTTAAAAATTACCTCAAGTTAGGATCAGCAAGCTAGCATGGTTTTCTTTCTTCTGTGGAAGATTAAAGAAGATAATTTCAGAAAGTCTTTTTTTTTTCATACAATATATGCCAATAGTAACCAGAATAGTTTGGTTATCAGCATTCTTGAAAAATAAGTGTGTTCTGCAGAGGAAAAGAAAGTCGTACAGGTTTGGAACAACATGAGGGTGAGTAAATGATGACAGAGTTTTTGGGTGATCTGTTCCTTTAATAGCAGTAAATTCACTTTACTGCATGTCTCAAAATCAGTGCTTTACTGCCAAATGTGCATTTCTATGTGGCAGAACTGCATTTGCAAAATATTCAGTAATATATATTATTATTTGTTTCAGTCATATTTTATTAATTTATTTAATTTAAGGCTCTTACCCCAGTAAAACATTTGAGGAACTTGTTGGCTGAAGGGCTGAATTTGTCTAAGGCTGAATTTTAGCCCCAGTCTTAAAAACAAATTACATTTATTAATAATTTATTTTAATTGTTTTCTGAGAATGTGTCTTGAATTACAGTAATTGTTAAACACATTAACAGTAAAATGTTTTGGAACATTTAAGCTATTGCAAACAGTTACTGCTTATGACATGAGCACAGACAATGAAAGCAAATCCACAATTATATAGTGCCACGGGAATCATAAATGTGCAAATTCCATTATTTGTAATGGTGAGAAACAACATCTGTGCAGTGCATGCAAATGATAGCTATAGATTTCAGTAGTCTTAAATGCAAATATGAATAATTATAATATACTAAACTATATAATGTACTAAACTTCCAGAAGAGGGTGGACTTAAAACAGCTCACGCTTCGGTTTCTCAACAAGAAAGCTGGAGAATCTCACGCAGCCAAAATGATGATTGTCAGTAACGGTGTTCAGCCTTACATTGTTCAAACCGGAGAAAGGGAGTCATTATGGACTGCAGTGGGAAATACATCATTCCCATTACGGATGTGTGAATATACTGTACTTTGCCTTGGACAATTTCATTTCAACTCCGTTTACACAAAAACCTTGATTGCCCAAAATAACCCAATGGGCGAGCGACCTTTAACCTGCGTGAAAACCATGGACTTGGCAACACTGGGCTTTACGTGCTTTGTAATCTTCCAGAAACGTCGTGTTGTCCTCCTATAGGGTGTAAATACATTGCAGGTTTGATCACAACATAGATAAAGATGAACTAAATCAGTTCTAATGATCTGAATTTACATTTTAATATGTATTTTATGAACTACTATCATTCTCCATAAACACCACACACCAAAAAAAAACAACGTATCTGAGCCCCTATCATCATTTCATCTTTATTTGCATAAAGATTTTAAAAACAGAACATTCCAAACTAACAAAACAAACAGGGCTTATGCATTTTATTAGTTTTATTTTTTAAGAGTAAAAATCCCTTCTTGAAAATACCGTCCTGTCTCAATTAATAGTACACACCATGTCTTAAAACGCTCTGTCTAGATCTCTTCAAGATTTTATGAGCAAAAAATATGGAAGACACTGCTGGGTTTAAAAGTCATGTTTTTGTTTCTACTGTCAGCTATGGAAGCTATTTAAACATTTTAAAGTGTCAAAAAGTGAGTCCTGATGTTAAACAAAATAGCAATGTTGTGGTTGCCCTTAAACCAACACAACTGAGTTGAAAGACTGACTTTGCCCACCACATTGAACTTAATAGTGGCTCTGAAAACATTTCAAACATTGTGTTTAAGCTAAACAGTTCTTATTTAACCTCCGAAATCAAGTGGAAAACACTTTTGCAGTGCAACATGAAATTGTCCAAATTATTTTCCAAGGCTTTTGTGATGAACAACAGGCACATGGGGCATTTAGTGTTTGCAAAATTGTTTTACAGTTATTTTCGAGAGCATCCTTGTAAGAGCACTTGAGGAAACAATCTACACAGAAAAAACACCTCCCACACAAACCTTTTTGACTAGTGTCATCATACAAACATTCAAAAGGCATCATAATCACGGCCATCAACTGCGATCCCTGCACTGTAAACCATCTATTGACACACTAGTGTCTCAATAGATCCTCAAACAGCATTAGACTGTCATGTCTGTGAGCCGGAAGACTGTAGAGACCCCCAGTAAAAAAAAAAAAAAAGTATATGCATAATATTTTTTACTGTGGGAAAAAATTATATCACAAAACCACACCAAAAATAGACGACCAAAAATAGAACAACAATGCATACGCTTTCTGTATATACATGTTCTATAAGTCAGAAGGAGACAAAAAGATCATTAGATTTATTTTTGCTTCGCTTTAGGAGAAAAGAGGACAGGGGAGGGGAGGGGGGCTCTAAAAAATACGTGTTTAAGTGTCTCTGTGCAGTTATATTTTTTTTTGTTTCATTCCTTGTCCACCATAAAATATATTTCTTGTCGAGCAGCTCCCTTTAATGGTTTCTTGTGTTAGGGATGAGGAGACGCATCATAAATCTGAAAAATAAACAACATGGATAAAGTAAAACTTCTATAAAATACAATAAATGTAAAAAAAATATATATATAATATAATATAAAATATATATACACAATATGGTTCAAAAGAATATCATTTATTTTAAATAGAATCTTTTCTAACATTATAATGGATTTAGTGTGACTTCTGATCAATTTAATGCATCCTTGCTAAAAAAAAAAAAGTATTAATTTCATACTGACCCCATATCTTTGAACAGTAGTGTGAATATAATATCCAAAACTTAAATAAAATTCAAAGCGGTTTGTAAAGATACTGACGTGCAATCTATCTGTTTCCGCCCTTTGTGGAAGACGAAGGCACCACATCTGAGCTCACTTTACCGGGCTGCTGGTCCTTGGCTGAGGAATCTTCTACTGACTGTTTCTGGGACACAAAATCAGAATTTTAATTATGCAAACCAAGTATGCAAACATTCTACGTAAGCATGTTGGTGAAATTGAAGGTTGCTTTGTGGCATAACAGCACTACAATGTGTGCAAATGAAATAATCAGGTGATCTGGATGCTGTATGACTCCTCAGCAGGTTGTAAATGCAAAGCCTTTGAGTATCAAACCAGCCATAGTTCTCAAACAATGAAAACCTGCCAGATTTTTGGATGAATATGCAAATATACAGCCATGTGATTGCGTTTCAGCTGATGGAATGGTGACAGAATGGGATATTTAGTTTGTGTTTCTCCATGCTGCCGTTCATGAGCCAAAGCTATAAGAACCAAATTCATGCATTTCATTTCATATACAACCTACCTTTGGTTTAGACTTTGGTTTGCCCCCCTTTGCCTGTAATCAGATAGAGACCCCTGATATAAACTGGTTTGAACCAGTATAAAGGGTCTGGCGCTCATACAGAAATGGATACATAGATTTGTCCTACTTTTAATTTTCTCCTGCTACATAGTTTTTTCAAAGAGGAAGATTGGGGAAATAAAATATTCTGAAACTCAAGAATATGTGAAAAAAGTGATGCCTCTAGTGTCCTGAACATGAATGTTCAGCATCCAGATAATTTACCCTTTTCACATTTCTAGGATTCTTAAGGCCCATTCACACCAAGAACAATAACTATTAAGATAACTATGACAATAACTATATTTGTGTCCACACACCAATGAATGATAACGGTCTGTTTATTCTAAACTCACATGCTGTGGTTTCAACATGTTTTTGCTGTTCTTGTTGCATTTACACGGCTTTAACCAGCAGATGTCCTCAGCATACGATGTTTCGAGTGAATAGCTAGTGTAATCGATCTAATCTAGCAGTGAATTTAGCTGACGAAGTCAATATAGTGGAATAAAAACAACGCCTAGTCTTTTCACTGCAAGTTCAAAGGAAGCAAGAAAATGTTTTCAAAACTAGCGCTGGATACCTGAGGTCATTTTATGTTACACTGTTTGCTATAATGATTTCATCGTTATTACTTCTCATCATTTATTCCGAGGGTATGACCAATTGTTTTCAGTACATATCCATTTTCTTTAAAGTATCATTGAAAAGGGGGTTAGACTTGTCAAACAGTGGTGGCTTTTTCTGGAACTCAGCGATTAACTTCTCCGCAATGTCGTCCGCCATTTTAAATGCGCGAACCCTTGAATTAGAATGGATTCTGATTGGCTGTCAGTGTTTTATCGTTCAACAGCCAGAAAAAAAATCGTTCTGAAAGTGATCCCAACGATATCATTTCACTATATCGCTATCGTTATAGCTGTGGTGTGGACAGTGCTATTCTTTTATATTTACAATGATTTTTAGAACTATATCGTTATCTTTATAGTTATCATTCTTGATGTGAACGGGCCTTGAACGAGCCTTTAGAAGCAGAAGTCATCATAGTTGGGTAAACTTCTAGTGGTGAACAGGAGATGACAGCAAATATAATTTTTGTATTCCCATTTGCTCTAATAGCAAGAGAACATATCCATGACTTTCCAAAAGAGGAAAAGATATAGAGACTGATTACAGTGGAAATACTGTGGAAATGCGTCATCACAGTCTGTGAAAAGGGTCCATAATGGTCCGTGTAACACTTTGCAGTTCTTTGTTCAATTCACACCATCAGAATGAACTGAATGAAAAGTTGGCATCAGACTTTCATTTTCCATTTCTTTAGAATAATTCACAAACGGATAATTGTCACTCATTTTAATTTTTGATTCTACAAGTTTGGGTTGTTGCGTCCGATTTTTGAACAAACATAAAAAAAAATGACTCATTATTCTGGTTTTCCATTTATATAATAAGCGCTCGCGGTTGGATCCTACCAGTACCGCTGGGGGATGGAGTGGAGTGTATGTATTCAGAGCGCTGAAGCGTTATGTATAGGCCTATGGCACGTCTGGCCATGCAATAATTTTACACTATATGTAAGACAGTGGCAACACGCTGAGGGACGGCAAAGCTTTCAGACACAACATTCTCCTCTTTTTTATAGTTCTTTTGAGGCAGTTTCTATCGCGTTATTGTCAAGAGAGTATTGTAGTGGAGCCACTAAACGGACATGGTGGCAGAAAAAATATGGGATGGGAGGAAAAAGTATTTTTCAAAATTTTGCGCTCCCACAAGAAACTTTGTGTTCTCTCCGGACAAACACTTCCTGTTTAACGTCCCGCTGGCAGTGTTCCAGACAGCTCTGTACAGTACGTTAACAATGGAGCAGTTCATAGAGTTTTACTTTGAGCTTGGACTTAAGCATAAAGAAAGTTCAAAATAAAACTCTTTGAAACGCTCCATTGTTAACGTACGGAGCTGTCTGAAACACTGCCAGAGGGACGATAAACAGTAAGTTTGTCTGAACTCGCAACAGGTTTTATGAGAGATCGCAAAGTTTCTCAGGGGAACGCAAAGCGCATTTTTTCCTCCCATCCCATACTTTTTCCGCCACCATGTTCCTTTAGTGGCTCCGTACTATAATACGCTCTTAATAATTATTAAAGGATTAGTTCACTTTCAAATGAAAATTAGCCCATCAATCAGGTGTACTGTATATGACTTTCTTCTTTCTGATGAACACAATCTGAGATATTTGAATAAATTTCCCTACGCATCCAAGCTTTATAATGGCAGTGAACAGGGTTCATGAGTATGAGCTGAAGAAAGTGTCTCCATCCACACGGCTCCGGGGGGTTAATAAAGTCCTTCTGAAGTGAAGCAATGCATTTGTGTAAAAAATATCCATATTTAACAAGTTATGAAATAAAATATCTAGCTTCCACCAGACCGCCTTCCGTATTCAAGTTACGAAGAAAGTGTAAACTGGCGTCGCGTCAGTTACACTTCTTCCGTAAGTTGAATAGGGAAGGCGTAGGACGTAGCGTAAGCTTTTTGAACTGCGAGAGTTTTATACTTTCTTCGTACTTTGAATACGGAAGGTGATAAATACATATAGAGTAGAGCAGGTGATAAATTATTGCATGGCCAGACGTGCCATAGGCCTATACGTAATGCTTCAGCGTTCTGAATACATACAGGCCGCTCCATCGCCTGGCGGTACTGGTAGGATCCAGCCGTGAGCGCTAATTATATAAATGGAAAATCAGAACAATGAGTCATTTTTTTATGTTTGTTCAAAAATCAGACTCGGACACAACCCAACCCAAACTTGTAGAATCAAAAATTAAAATGAGTGACAATTATCCGTTTGTGAATTATTCTAAAGAAATGGAATATGAACGTTTGAGGCCAACTTTTCATTTGGTTCATTCTGATGGTGCGAATTGAACAAAGAACTGCAAAGCGTTACACGGACCCATAATGCCAGTTAACCTGTGGACTGATTCTTACCTTTGGTTTGCTGTCTTTGGCTTTGGGGTCAGTCAGGTTGGGAATCAATTTGCCTGCCAGCTCATCCAACACTGGACCTGTTGCCTGCAAACAAAGACAAATGAAGAAATAAACAAACACAGTACTTGTGTAAAGCATTTAGGGGAATGTTTGGTTCTTTATGCAGGTTTGGTCGTGGTACCTTATGGGTTGGCGGTGTTGGTTCAGGGGTGAAGTGTTTGGCATCAGGTGCGGAGGGCTTCACGGCTGGTACTGCAGAAAAATCACTAGACAGCATGTCAAGGGCCGTTGTGTCATCGATTGATGTCTGAGAGATGGACAGACAAGCAGTCAAAAGTCTACAGAGATTCTTAATGATCAAGGTCCTCATAAAAAGTTATTGAAGTTGTATATATATTAGAGCTGCATGATTAATCATTAAAAGATCACAATCCCGAATGAAAAAACCACACAATCTTATTTCTAAATGACAATGATTCGGCTATGTCTATTAACTTTTTTTTTAAGTACGATCACAGCGGAACATTCAAATCTGCATTGCTGCTCCCGCTGACCCAGAGAGAGCCATTGTCATGTTTAGGTATTTTCAACATCACATTATCTTTATATATTATTTATTATATGTCTTACAATTATTCAAATTTTCAATCAAGTACTAGGATAAAAGTTTATAGTTCGGATATAAACACAAGTCTACAGTAGTAATCAAAATAGAGTAAATCACCTTTTGAAAGTAAATAAAGATTGTATCAATTACATCGTTACACCACCAGGTGGCGACAAGTAACTGCTAAAAAATGTACTTGTCACTGAATCATTAATTCAAGAGATTTGTTCAAAAATGCTGATTCATCCAGTAATGAAAGTCTTTATGAGTGAGTCATCAAATCATTCGTTTTGAAGCTTTTTTTGTTTATTTATTTATTTTTTTTAGAATTTTTAAAAATTATTTTAACTTAAATAAATATTTTTAAACAGACTGCGGCAATTAACATTTTGACAACCTCTAGTAAATTCCACATTATTATTAAATCATGATATCCATTTTAAACAAAAAATTTAGATTTTTAATTACTCCAGAATTGTGCAGCTCTAATATACATATATATGATTCACTCAATGATTCATAAAGTACCTGCTTTGGTTTGACGTCTTTCTGCTGTGTTGCTATAAATGCCTGCGGAGAAGAGCGAAGAACAAGTGGAAAATTTGTGTTTAGTTTTAATTGTCAATAAATGAAATCCAATGTGTGGATACATAATAAAGAAACAAAAGTCACCTTGCGTTCTTCCTCTGAGAACCTATATTCTGGTGGAAGGGTGTCGTCTCTCTCACCTGGTTTACTAACTTTCTCCTCCACTATATCCTTTTCCTGTGGTGGGAAGAGAAAAAAGCAATACTGTCATAATTTAGTTTACATGACCATTTTTTTGAAAGAAGCCTATGAATACTGTTCAAAAGTTTGGGGTCTGTAAGATTTTTTTCTTTAAAAAATACTTTTAATCAACAAGGACACATTAAATTGATCAAAAGTGACAGTAAAAACATTTCAATGTTACAATAATAAATTACATATTACAAAATATATTGCAATAGAAAATAGTTATTTTCAATTGTACTCTTTACTGTTTTTTGATCAATAAATGCAGCACTTTTAATCATAAGAGACTTCTTTCAAAAACATTTAAAAAAACTTAACATGAAAAAACTGAACATGAAATGACCATCTTTGCCAAACTGAAATGATTAGGTACTTTGATAAAAATGATTTTCCTAACACTGGGATAATTAGGAAGGATATGAAGAGCGACAGGCACCACACAATACCAGGAAACAAAAGGTTTTGGTGTATCATCTCACATTTTACTTTTTAACAAGTCATTTTTTACAGCTTAGTTTAAATATAGTAAACATGTTTTTTGAGACTGAAGAGGAAGTTGGGGTACTGTTACAGTTTGTTTTCATAGTGTATCAATCTCTTATTCTCTAAAGATCAAGGAAAATTACTTTTTCATTATTTGACCTATTTAAAAGGCAGATTATGTGTGTGTACTCCTTCATACCAAATTCAAAATCATACAATCTGTTTTTTGTGCAGTTTTGAATTACGAATATAATTGCATCAGACTTGGTGTGAATCGGCCTTGATTCTGTTTGGTGCTCAGTTTTGAGTATGGAAAGTGGAAAGACATGGTTATTAAAAGGTGTTTTACCTTAACTATGGATTTAGGCGGGACAGGGGCGGCCTCAGGGGCTGCTTTTATGTCTCCCAGAGTGTCTGAGAGGGCATCCAAAGCTGATGAGGTACCTTCTGACAACTTCAACAAAGAGTAGAAGAGAAAATCAGTATAGAAGGAAAACATGAACATGTATAATATTTGCAAATATGGATAAACTAGAAATGTACCTGTCTGTTAGCTTGTGGAGGGCCAGAAACAGCAGACTGAACTTTGGATGCAGAAGAAGGAGCGACAAAATCACCTGCAAGAGCATCTAAAGCAAAATCTGAAGCTGAATCTGAAGGCTAAAGTACAGAATGAGAATAGAGACGAGAGAGGTTTAAATAAACATTGAGATGACATTAAGATTAAACATACACTACCATTCAAAAGTTTGGGGTCAGTAAGATTTTTTTTTTTTTTTTTAGAATTTGATACTTTAATTCCACAAGGATGAATTTAATTGATCAAAAGTGATAGTAAAGACATTTATAATGTTACAAAAGATTACTATTTCAAATAAATGCTGTTCTATTCATGGTTGTACTATGGTTTCCACAAAAATATTAAGCAGCACAACTGTTTTCAACATTGATACTAATAAGAAATGTTTTTTGAGCACCAAATCAGCATTTTAGAATGATTTCTGAAGGATCATGTGACACTGAAGACTGGAGTAATGATGCTGAAAATTCAGCTTTGTCATCAAAGGAATAAATTACATTTTAAAAACAGTTTTAAATGGTAATAATATTTCACAATATTACTGTTTTTACTGTATTTTGATCAAATAAATGCAGCCTTGGTAAGCAAAGGCACTTCTTTCAAAAAGATTTTAAAAATCTTACCAATCCCAGACATTTAATATCATTGGAGAAACAATTAAGACATCAAATAGATCTCAGTTGTGTTTGTTTCCTACTTTATGTGGACGTTCACGATTCTCACCTTAGCAGGAGACTTAGAGGAAGAACAAACAGAGGTCTTGTCAGCAGATGGGAGAGTGGGGGTGGTAAAATCACCAGACAGAATATCCAGAGCTTCAGTAGGGTCTAGGGAAGGCTGAGACAGAAAAAACATCCACCAATTAAATCACAAGATCCAGCAACAGTGACCAATCACCACAGACATCCTTGAGACTGATCACGACACATATGAATGAAGTTTCTGAAAGACAACAATAAGATCAGTGTCACTTAATGCTAATAACTGTGAGAACTATTACCTCTTTCTCAGGAGGAGGATATTTCTTGAGCTCTTCCTCTGAGAATCTGTAACCTGGTGGGAGTGTGTCGTCTCTCTCCCCGACACGAACACCCTTCTCTGATGTCACATCCTTCTCCTGCTCATTCAATTATTAAAAAAGCACCAAGAAATGTAGCAATGATATCAATGCCATATCTACATTTGTAAAAGACAATAAAAATCAAAGAAGAGTCATAAATTATGAGATAATTACATGAACGATGTCCCCAGGTTTGAGTTCAGGTTGTTTTTTTGGTGGTTCTGGTGCACCCAGTGTGTCGCCCAGAGCGCTGAGAGCGTCCTACACATGGGAGAGCAGGAGAGAAATACAGAGAGCCATATTAAAAATCCATAGGGTCCTGAAAGCTGAACGTTTGTTCTAATATTAAAACAATATATACTAATGATATGAGCAATTTCATATATACAATACATCTTTTTTTGTCCAGGATTTGCAATACCTCAACTGTCTCTGGTTTTTGCTTAGGGCCTGGAGGGATAATTTTTTGAGGACCAGCTGAAGAAACCTACAGCATACAAAAATAATAGAATAGAATGAGATAGAATAGGGAATAGGGAACAAAATAACATTTATCATCTTTTGAGTGAAAACACATACAGGAAATACTGGATAGAGTGCAATAATAGTATGTTTCCATTCGCCTATTTTTATGTGAATTTAGGGATATTGAATAAAAAACACTGGATTGAAATGCCAAGATGTACATAAAAAAATAAAAATGTGCATAAAAATCATATCCGCTAAATTGAGGCGGATAATTTCTTTTATCCAATAAGACGACGTGCATAAACTATGATGGAAACACATTTACAGAATAAATCCAAAGACGTAACTTTGCCTCAACAAAGAATGTGATTAGATAACTAAACTAACAGCGGGCCAATTTCATTGCACAGCATCTCAAATGTTGGTTTGGTTATTCTGAAACGCCTGAGCCAAAGTCTGTCATCAAAATGGTTAGGTATAATTACTTACCAGAACTTAAATGATTACGTTCCCAAACACAAGATAAGATGACCGCGTTTATTGCATTTTGTCTGCATGCTCTGAGGCGCAACTCATTTATGATGTACGAAAAAAGCCACAGTGCTTCCCAACTGCAGCAACTTTCATTTTTATTACAGATATTTTGCACCAACTTCCCTGGACTATTTTGCTTTCTTGAACACATGGGATGGAAATACTGATTTATTCTCAATTGTTTTATGTGATATTTCAATTTTGCACACAAGTTAAATTCACAACTTGGACAGAAACACAACTATTGACATTTGATGGTACCTTAGAAGCAGACTGTGCGGGAGCCACGAAATCACCTGCCAGAGCATCCAGTGCTGATAATTCATCCGCTTTATGCTAAAAGAAGATTAGAAAGACAGAAAATAAGCAGGTTAATCTGTGTAAGACAAACATTAACACTAACAATTCACATTATTACAAAGCATTCTGGAAAAACATGCTTAATCACAGCATTCTGTTGTCAAATATATTTCTATCATGTACGCTGTACTGTACTATTGACAATTTTCCCAATTCAGCCAATTTCTTATATAGCTGTGCTACAGTAATTTCATATCTTTCGTCTCACTCCACGGTCACTTCCTTGTAATAATAAAGCAATTTCGAATCAAATCAATATTTCATGCCATTTCTTTTGGCAAGTGGCAGTGTAATGAGTGGTATAATGTACAGTCAGCCTATCATTATATCAAAATAAACACTGACAGTAAAAAGCCTACCTTGGGAACGTCTTTAGTCTTCTCAGAAACCCCAGCAGGCTTCTTTGTTTCCTGATTTTAAAGAAATACCAGTGGTTAAACAACTATTTGAATGCTTAAACCTATTTAATGCAATAATATTTGTTGCTGTTACACACAAGAAAGAACAAAAGGCTAAACACAACAGCACAGAAAGCTTTGCTACCTTGGGAACGTCTTTAGTCTTCTCAGGAACTGCATCAGGTTTCTTCTTTTCCTGATTAGACAAATTAACAGTGTTTAACTACCTGAATGTACATTACAAGCATTACAAGTAGCAAAGTCATTTTGATGTGCCACACTTCCTGCTGCCAGCAGGTGACACTTTGATTATAACTGAATATTGTAGATGTCTTGGACTGAATAGAGATGGACTATTATCAAAGATTTGGGGCAGATTGGACATTGTATAATGTAATATTGTTCTAATATTGTCTCATTTTGATGAAAATGATTAAAATTTTACCTGTGCAGGAGGGACAGGGGCCTTAACAACAGGTGCTACCGCAGGGTCCGTGAAACCTTCAGAGAGAATGTCCAGTGCATCATCTGTGTTCAGTGAGGGCTGAGAGAGAGATCCACCAATCAGAACACAGCAACCAGTGACAATAGCCAATCACAACACACCATTGATACAACCCATTTCTGCTAACATAAAACATTCTCAATTATGTAAAGTATCAAATAAGAATAATAGAAGACACTGATTCGAAATCTTCTGTAAGCTGTATTCAATGTCTGACCTCTTTTTTAGGAGGAGGATATTTCATAAGCTCTTCCTCTGAGAATCTGTAAGCTGGTGGGAGTGTGTCATCTCTCTCCCCGACACGAACACCCTTCTCTGATGTCTGTTTCTTCTCCTGCTCAATGATTAAAAACATATAGAAAATTATTTATTTATTTATTAGTTGAAAAACAAAATGAAAACCACAAATGTTGCCTTAATAAACTGAAATAAATTTAAGTTAAAACAGTAAAATTATTAACTGGAAATAAATAAAAACTAAACTAATTAAACCTATATAGATTTAAAAAAAAACATGACAAAAGCACATAACAAAATTACTAAAATTAAACTAAAATTAAATTAAAATTAAACTGAAAATAACACTAATAATATAATGAAAGCTAATTCAAAATATTATTAAAACTATAACAAAACTAAAATAAAAGCTAAAATACATAGAAGAACATACTAACGCTTCAATAAAATGATGATAATTAAAATAATCTAATAAGAATTATGAAAGAATGAACAGAAGAGTTACATCAACTATCTGTCCAGGTTTGAGTTCAGGTGATTTTTTGGGTGGTTCTGGAGCGCCCAGTGTGTCGCCCAAAGCGTCGAGAGCGTCCAGCGACATGGAGTCTGACTAGAATAGAAAATGGACATAATTTCACTTTATTTATAATAAAAATATGTTGACTGATCAGAAATATTGAATCCTTAAAATATGTACTGAACATTATTTCATTCAAGTATTGGGGTAATCTTGACTTTACCTCATCTGTCTTTGGTTTAGTGGATTGTGTGGAGATCTCCAGTTTGGCTTTCTTGTCAGCTGGTGGAGCAGGTGATTTAGTTACAGTAGCAGGTTGAGATGTCGCCGGTTGTTTCTGCTCAAGGAGAGAGAGACATGCTTAGTTTTTAGACATGCTAATATTATTGTTGCAGTGTTTTAAAAGCTGTTACCTGCTGAGAGGGTGGAGGGGGAGCAAAGTTGGAGATGCCTGCCGAACGAACATCGACTGCTCCTATCGTTTCAGTTTTCTGAAATACAGCGAATAAATATCATACAAAGAAACAAAACATTTACATTAAGTCAAGACTATGCATATACAATCAAATGATATGATATGACTTAAGCCAGGATTTAATAATTTAATAATATAATAGGCTGATATTATTAAAAAAAAAAAGTGCATAGCATGAAAAAGTTTAAAAATCCCTGAGAAAGTTTGAAAACCCCAGCAAACATAATCTGTTGTCAAGATAGGCTACTCACCACATCTGTCTTCTTAGGAGGAGCTGAAGAAGACACAAACCCAGAAGAGAGGGACTCCAGCGCATCGTCTGTGCTTATTGGCTTTTGGAAAACATCAAACAAGCACACGTGAATGAAAAAGACCAAACAGAATTGTGCACAAAATGTCAAAAATAATAATGTAATTCTAGAAAAGACCATTAGAGGGAGCCCCAAGCTAAATTTCAGGTGAATAACAAACAGCATATGTTGTGGCAGGAAAAGTACAGACACACCCACTGCATACCAAAAGCTCAACATTAACAGCACGCTGCGTTCACAAGCTAACTTATAAAACAAACAGCAGAATAATCTGAGACCTCTATGTACGATCAGAGAAAACCAATTGGGAAAGCTGTACAAAATGGTGAGACGGTGATCATAATATTCTGAAAACAGAAGGGTGGGCGATGGGCGTTAACAAAAAACCTTGTATAATGGCATAATGAGTTAAATGCAGCACAGGTTATGTGTGTGTGTACAGTTTGTGCTGATTAGGCAACAATGTGCTGAAAGTGAATGAGTGATGAATTTGTGTTTGCTTCTGTTTGCTAGCCAACACCCTTAGATCAAGCTAAATATTTGGCACTAAAATACAGATAGACAAAGAGAGACAGAAAGTCTGTCAGCAAGAATAATAGCAAGACATGGGACAATAACAGTGAGACGGACAATTACAGTGAGACATGTCAAAGATGATATGATTGGGCATAACAGTTGGACTATGGGCCTCATTCACTAACCGTGCATATTGTGTGCAAATGTTTTCATGTAGAAATTATGATTATTCAATAAGTTAAACACTGAAATAATTCAAAACTGACAGCAAAAGAAAAAAACTGAAAGATTCATACACACATATAGATAGATAGATTCTTTGATAAATATCTAGTTTAAAAGAACAGCATTTGAAATAGAAAGTTTTTGTAACAATGTAAATGTGACTTATTTTTGGCGATTTTGCCTATATTGTGACAGCATATTATAGAGTGGACAGGAAACGAGGTGGGAGAGAGCGAGGGGGATGTGATCGGGAAAGGTCCCCCAGCCAGGACTCGAATTCGGGCTGCCCGAAGCGCAACGGCACTATATGTTGGCGCCGCCCAAGAGGCTATCGGGGCCAACTTTACCCAATTTTGATTAATTTATTGCATCCTTGCTGAATAAAACTATTTCTTTTAAAAACAACTTTTTTGAATATAGATATATATATATATATATATATATATACACCCTTATATGGACATGGTTTTGATGTGTATTGTGCTAATTACTTGCTGTCATTTAAAATTATCCAAATTAATCAGCATTATATTAAGGGTAACATATATGTTTATCCTAATTTTCACAATAAAAAGCAACTTGCACATTTTTAGTGCATTAGGCCCACAGACAGGAAGAAAGGGACAATAACAGAGTGATGGCAATAGCAATAATGTGTTGCTGGGAAGTAGGCAAGTAAACACTGGAGACTTCAAATGTGTGTGAACTAGAAGAATGGGAGTCACATGATTAGAACAGGGCTAAAAACAACAGCTCAATGAACACACTGACAGTAAAAGGCCTCCGCAACTCTCCTACCTTAGGAACGTCTTTAGGCTTCTCGGGAACTTCAGCAGGTTTTTTCTTTTCCTGAATATATATATAAACACTGGTTACTTAGACTCAAAACCCACTGAAAAATGACTGAAAAACATGCTCCTCTAATAACAAATGCTTTGGATTAGACAGTCAGAAACATACTAAAAACATGCTCTACACATCAGTGAGATGTAATATTTAGGCAAGACTGATGGATTATGAAGAGGGAAACAAATGGTTTAAAGAGATAGGATTGTCATTTTTGGATGAACTATCATTTACCCACCCTCATGTTGTTTCAAATCCCTAAATTTTGTTCATCTTTGGAACACAAATGAAGATATTTGTGATAAACAATTAAGCTTCCGCAAGAACCAATGAGGTTTGTTCTTGCGTGTCAAGCAAGTATGGTTGTGCTTCTGTTTATGTTTGCTGATCAAAGTTTATATGTGAATAAAAGCCCATGTTAAATCTGTTCATCATATAAAGTGATTGTGTCTCTTCAGAAGACTTAAACCACTCGATTCATATGGATTTATTTTACAATCTTTGTAAACGTCAAGAGTTTTGAGTGAATAGACTTTCAATGGAGGGACAGAAATCTCTTCCGAAGATGAACAAAAGTCAAATGGGTTTGGAACAACATGAGGCTGAGTAATTGATGACCCATTTTTGGGTAAACTATCCTTTTAAGAAGACTTTAAATATAGCACACAAGTCCTTCTTTGGGCTACTTTTATTATTAATTTTTTTGAATTTTGAAGTTTAAAAGCCTCTGTCCACATTAATTGTAATTGTATGAAAAAGTATCATGCAATGACATTGAAAAAGAATGTTCTTCAAAATCCTCATTTTGTGTTCAGTGGAAAAAAGAAAATCATCCAGGTTTGAAATAACATTTCATTTTTGGTTGAACTATCACTTTAACTACTGATAAGTTGAAAGGAATAGAAAAAGAAAGAGGTTAAAAATGTATGATTGCCAACTGACCATGTCTTCCTTTCTGTATCCGGGCGGCAGTGTGTCATCTCTCTCACCACACAAAACACCCTTCTCTGGTTTTATACTTGGCTGAGACATGCAACACACTCCATTAGAAAACACGCGTATAGCAAAATACAGGTTGTTAAACAATCAGCATTCACAAACACATGCCAAGATTATTACTTAAAGGGTTATTTCTCCCAAAAATGAAAATTCTGTCATCTATTGCTCACCCTAATGTCTTTCTAAACCCATAGGATCTCGTTCATCTTTGGAAACTCAAAGGAAAATTTTAAATGAAATCTGAGAGATCTCTGACCCTCCACTGACAGTCTATGCAACTACCACTTAGACGCTTCAAAAAGCTCATAAAGAGATTGTAAAACTAATCCATATGAATTAAGCGGTTTAGTCCAAATTTTCTGAAGAGACTTGATTGTTTTATATGATGAACAGATTTAATTTAGGCTTTTATTCACCTGTTACGTAGCACGTTTGAGCTTCCAGAAGAGGTTTTTTTTCTTACTGTACGTTGACACCGCCACCGGCGAGAGCCTCAAAGTGACAGGAAGTCATTCATTTTCAATGTGAGCCGGTGGCGAGCAGTGGCGTGTCTTGGACGGTGTGGGCGTCGAGGAGAGTTGAAGTCAGGTCAAATTTATGGTAATGAGCTATGACGCAGTATAGTGGCAACCAATCGGAATGTAGAGGTCCTCCGTTTGAGAGGATTCCAGAGAACGCAGTCGTGTAAACTTTGGTTCCGACCAAACATTAGTTCCCAAGCAAAATGGAGGAGAGGTGGATAATTGCTGTGGCGGGTTTTCCAATAATATACGACGTGTGTCCCTGTTTGCATACGGGGGCATAAATAAGAAAAATGATGCGTGGACCAAGGTGTCTGACATTGTTTACATGCTATGTCCGAAATTGCATAGCTGTATGCCTATGTATTTACTATATACATATATATTATTACTATATAAATATATAGCTGTATGCACTACATATTTAAGCCTAATGACATTTATCTTTATTTTCTCCAGCTAAGCAATTTGTTCTCTCCGTTCTCTGGAACCCTCTCAAGCGGAGGACTTCTACATTCCGAATGGTTGCCGGTTACTTTGACGCTCCCCCCGGCGGCCGGTCTGAACGCACAGTACTGCGTTGTTGGCAGGGCAGCCAGAGCGAATTTTGACGCTCTCGCCTGCGACGGTGTGAACGCACAGTTACATGTCAAGCAAGTACGGTTGAGCTTCAGTTTATGTTCACTGTTCAATTTTTATATGTGAATAAAAGCCCTAATTAAATCTGTTCATCATATAAAGCAAACATGTCTCTTCAGGAGATTAAACCATTTCATTGATTCATGTGGATTTTTTTTTACATTCTCTTTATGAACATTTTGAATTGAATTTTAGGTGAATAGACTTTCAATGAAGGGACAGTCAAAATGCTTTCTCAATTTTCATTAAAAATATCTTCACTTGTGTTTTAAAGGTGAACAAAAGGGTTTGGAACGACACTGAGAGTGAGTAACTAATGACAGAATTTTCGTTTTTAGGTGAACTAACCCTTTAAGTTTAAAACATACATCAGTCAAATATCAACACTCATGCATTACCTCTGTAACCTCTGGTCCAGTGTATTTTGGGACTTTAGGAGCCAGAGGTTGTGATGATGGTAAAGTGCCAGACAAGGCATCAAACGGATCTACATCCTAAACAAGCATACAAAATAAACACATTAGACCGTTTTTTTTTGTTTGTTTTTTTTTTTGAAAAATAAACTCAGCATGTATACTAACCCCCGTACTGACTTTAGCTCCTGGAGGACCCACTTCCACTTGCACCTGCAGCCCAAAGCAAAATTATTTTATTATTCTCCATACTGACATACCTGGACTGACTACACTACTGAAACATTCCCAGATAGCACTCATTTCTCCTTCCAAGGTATTTTTCAATAAATTGCCAAAGACATCCCTGTAATATGACCATTTGCTGCTCACCAAACTGTTGTATTAAATCTGCTCTTATTAAAGGATGTTTTACAACTTTTAGATGTTTGTTGGTAGTTCACCTGAACTACTATGAAAAGTTGACACATGTGGATCTCAATCTTAAACTTTTAAATGGTAGTTTATATGGGATATCTGGACCAGCTTGAGTGGCTTTACATCCTGCATTTATGTTCTTAACATGAGTTTACGCATTGAGCTGAACTTTGGTTGTAGTCGTTAATCATTTGAAAAAGAAATTATTCCCCAAAAAGCCCTTTTAAAATCCATTAAGATATGCTGGGTGCTTCTTTTCAAGCACAAATGTCCTTGTACTTTTAGCAAGAGAATGTGAGGTTAAAATAAGAATGATGACACTCCCGGTGATCTTCCATCATTCCATAAGTACCTTTTGAGCGCTTGTTTGCTTTTGGGCACCAGCTGTGGCTGAGGGCTTTCCAACAGCCGGATCCACTTTAGCAGGTCCCGGTTTGGATGAAGGAACGGTTGTACTCTATCAGAAGCATACGCGCCACATATTCGAGAATTAATACCAACTTTAACATGGTGATTATAAACTAAATAAAGCAATTGCACAGCCAAAGCAAACCCAGAGAGGGAAAGAACCGAAAGATATCTTATCTTTCTAGGAGTGAAGTAATGCAACTCCTTTCATACATGTGTGGGAAAGATAAACACGATGAGATGTGGAGGGTGGTGATCGGAGAATGAGACATTGCTAAGTTGGGACTATCCATCCAAAGAGAATTCTTGAAGTAAAAGCAGCAATAAATGGCATGCAGAAGATGATATTGTAAAAGAGCCATGCTGATGAAGTCTGCAGAAGAATAAGGAGACGCCAATGAATGATGTGCATTGGTGTACCTGGGCCTTGTCTTTCACAGGGTCTGTGGGCTTCACTCCAGTTCCACCTGTCGTCCCAGCAGGTCCAGTAGCGGAGCTCACAGTCGGGACTTTAGCAGAAGTCGCAGGTGTGGGTTTAGAGACTGTGGCCTGCAATCAGCATGCAGGAGTGAGATTCTCATTATGCACGTTTAAGTATGAAGATGAGATGGACAAAACCCAATGAAGATGGGGTTTAGTTTCGAAATGGCAGAGAAGAAAGATAAAACTTGATGTTTCTTCAGGCGGCACCCATTAAAGTCATGAATGTGGTCAGCGTTGAGAACCAAAGAACAAAACAAAAAAAAAGCACAATCTCCATTAGACAGAGACAGCAACAAATGGTCTTACAGATGTTTTCCAGATGTTATGGAAACAGAAACAGCCCAAAAGTGTTGTGTTAGTGTTCGCCAAAAATGTTAACCAAGAATGAAAGCAAGATTGGTTAGGATAGAAAGGAAAAAGAATTTTAAGAAAAAGTGCAGTATGGCCCTGATGAAAACTAGCGTGAGGAAGGTGTGAACAAGCCCAAAGTCCAGTAGACGGATGGTGTCTACCTGTGGCGTGACTTGAGAAGGTCCTTTCTGAGTGGTGGTGGGACCTCCACCGCCTGCAGCTCCCGCAGTAGATGCAGCTACTGGGGTTGCAGGGCTGGTGCCAGGTTTAACAGCTGCAGCAGACGATTGTGTAGGTCCTTTCTACAACGCAGATGTGAGAATGTCAATCATATATCATGTTTAGGGCGTCACACACATTACTTTTGGGCCTATTCCACGCTTTATTGATGGAACCTATTTGGGAGAGAGGCAATGTGATCAAGACAGATTCAAACCTATAACCCCCTTTTACACATACAGTCTTTACTGGTAAAGGACCTTTTCAAAAATACCGGTAAATCGGTTCTGGCAATTTACCAGTAAGGGAAGTTGTAACATTACCAGGAAATTACCTGTACACTCTAAACAAAAATGGTGCTAAATGGCACTAAAAGTGGTTCATTGGCTTGTAATCATTGGGGAACCACATTTGGCCGGTTTCACAGACAAGACTTAAGACTAGTCCCAGACTAAAATGCATGTTTAAGCTGTTTTAACTGAAAGCAACTTGCACTGACATATCTTAAAATATGTCAGTGCCATTGTTTTGTCTCAAGATTCACACCAGTAATATTTTTTTTCTAAGGCACGTTTATAAAAGCTACTTAAATGTCCTAATTGAACTAAGGCCTAATCCTGGCTTAATCTAAGCCTTGTCGGGCCTTTAAGTGCTACATAGCACCTATCTTTAAAGGTGCTATAGAGCACCTTTGTCAAATGGTGCAATGTAGAATAATAAGAGTTGATTGAAAACTTTACTTACAGAATGCTTCAATCACAAAACATCAGAATATAGTCTAATTATTTGACTACATAAATAACACAAAGCAGTTAATGTATGAATTTAGCCTTTTTATTGAAGTTTGTGACAATTTCGGTATATAACTGACTTCACAAACACCTCCTGTCGAGCCTCTTATCAGTTTACATTCATTCAAAGACTACAGCCAATCACCATGTCTTAGCTTTCGCTCATCCTCCAATTGTATTCCTCCTTCCGCATAATTTAAACAGACAGCTCTCAGTATCCGAACTGTCTTGTTGCATCCCACCACCACCCCATTCTCCTATTTAGATTTTATGTGCGTTACTCCACTCTCATACGTTTGCTATGAATGGGAATTTACAAGTTGTTTTGAATCACTTTTATGCTTTTCTGAGGTCAAAAAGTCTCGTGTGGGGGCATATATTGCACCTTAACCACCTCAAATTGAACAAACAGTGAAACTAAAGTTCTTCTCCTCATGCAGCGAATGAAGACAACGGCGCAGCATTTAAAGATCATTTCCGATGACTGACATCACAGAATTTACTGGTATTTTGGTGCTGATGTGTGAATGGTCTCTTAAGCTAGAATGCCGTTGCTTGTGTGAACAGCATATTTGTGCATTTACTGTTAAAGTCCTTCTGGTATTTTTACGGTAATTTCCCAGGATTACTGTGTGAAAGGGGTTTATGCCTGCTGCAAGAGCACCACAGCTCAAACATTCCAGGATGGAGTGCAATAGGTATTAACTAATATTGCAAAGTCTTTGTTTTCAGTCTAAGAAGTTGTTAACCAGGGGATTTGGGAATGAGTGATACCTTTAACAATCACACAAACAGCAGTTACAAGCAAATCAAAAGCAAACTCCAGCTGTAGCTAGATTCAGGAAAGTGAGTCATAGGGCAGAGACGCCTCTCATGGGAGACACCATGTCCTGCCACAACCAAATATCTGGAGCAGAAACATGATTTGTCCAAAGGCAACAAATAACCATGAGAAAAAATTAAAAGAGCTATTCTGTTTAGCAATCAAAAAGTCTCAAAAAGCAAAGAACAAAGTCCTTTAAGAGTCCATACATCCATTGGAGTGAGTGTATAAAGACTTCTTTGTATTTTCATCTCTATGCAGTGATTATTTTTGGTCCTCTTGTAGCTTTTAATGATGGTGCTTGTTAAATAAAGTGCATAGCAACCTTGCACCACCCACCCACAACACCCTTGTATTGTGGCGGAGACTTTTACACTGGCAAATGGCCTTCAGTTTGGTTTTCAGGAAAAGCTTGTTACACATAGTGTCTACATTTCTGCTGAAAGGAATAGCATTAAAGGGGTCATGAACTGCATTATTTTATAATGTTACCTGGGGTGCACTTATAATGTTAGTATGATTTTTACATGAAAAAAAAATCATGATTTAGAAATAAAAGCCATTTTTCCTACCCTGATTTCAGCCCTCTGATTTGAACGCTCTGTTTTATGGGGCATGTCTGCTCTGAGACTTCAGTGTAAACGCCCACTGCTGTAATTGGCTAACATCTTTCATATGAAAATAGCTAAGTATTACATGTGGAACTCTCTCAAACTTTTAGAATGTTTTTACTATTACAGTTCTCAAGGTTTACTAATCGTGAAAAGTGTTGATTATAGCATTATATTTATATTGTGGCATGAAAGGTTGCAGTGATGAGCATGTAGCCGATGTTGAGTGCATGAATGCAGTGATCTCGTCATTGGTAATCAATTTCTGCACACTAATGAATGCTTTCATCATAACTAACAGTGAAAAGATTATGTAAATTTGTTGATCCCAATGTGAGTTGGTGTGAGTCCAGAACTCAGTCACTGATAAACTCGTGCTGTTTGATTGACAGCTCCAGCGATTGTAAAGGAAGCGTACTTTGATCGCTTTCTATATATAATTTAATCAGTTTAAATAACAGATTGTTTCTCTTAGTAGGATAAAAATAATGTGACGTTGACCGTTTTAGTCACTGGTTTGATTTACTGACAATAAATGATTTCTGACTGTACATGAATCATTTATATCAGAAATCACTGGTCGCTGGTGATTTTGTTTAGACGTACACATAATCCGTACATATCAAATGATCTGTAACAAAGCAATAGTGACCCAGTAAAAACTTTTTCACTTACATAAGTGTGTTGCGCCGTACCTGTCAGATTGAATATAGAAGGCACAGCATTGTTTTTTTTTTTTATTTCAGGCTATCTGCATATCCAATGCAGCTACTGTGTTTTTTCCACAACTTGGCACTGCACAACATTCTGCACTCTTCAAAGTCAATGTATGACTTAGTTGCTCGATCCAGTGTTAGCGTCAAGTCTGTTTTTTAATTACTACTTGTCATGCGCAAATCAGTGGGCGGTGCTACAGTGGTAACGATGTTGAAGTTGATCTTCTGCAGAGACGATCTTTAACCTATCTATGATGTAATAAGGAACATTCCACAATGAGTCTTAATCTGGGCTTGGTTTCAATAAAAGCTGTTTTTGGACTAACAAGTTTTCAGTTCTGAAACTTATGGGATATTCTTATAGTATGATGACCTCTTACATCAAAAGCTCAAGGAAAAGTTGATTTCTCAATTCATGACCTCTTTAAACACTTTATCTGAATAGGTCTCCATTCAGCAACGACACCACACCTCTTAAAAACACAGTAGCGTCCCTCACAGAGCAGGATACTTCAAAGAAGAAAAAAGCAGATGACTACCAACATCCAGTGTGGATGCCATAGGTTGATAAAGTTGTAGAATGGAGTATGATCTTTGCATCAGACAAATGAATAAAATAATGTGAATAAATTGTCAATGACTGAAAAGGATGAGGGTTTTTACCTCATATTGTGCAGGTTTCGCTGTGGAGACCTGAGATGTTGCGGTGGGTGTGACCTGCTGAGACTGCAACAACAAAAAGAGAGACAAAAAGAGAACAGTTGAGTGTCTGAGAAAAGGAAATGCACTTACTTTTCATTATGAAAAGCATTATTGCTGCTAGTATCAATACATAAAAATGCATTATTGCTGCTATGAATACATAAAAATGCATTTGTGCACTACCAATTCCATTACTTGCTCTGACCTCGCTACATTAAAAACAGCCAGAATCACATGCAAATCATGAGTTTAGCATGAAACATGAGGTCATGCTGAATCAGAGAGAAGAGAAACCCAGTGAACACATTATCAAACACAAGTGCGTTATTTCAAATGCAAGCAAAAATGTACCAAATGCACAGTGCAAGGTGTATTTCTAATCAGATGTAGCATTATTAATAGAGAGAAATCAATAACTCTGAAGCAATAACAATCCTAACTGATCCTTGATGTAAGGACTAAGTAGTTCAGTAACTCTACCGTTCCACAGATTCCATCTTGAACAAGGGCTTTTGTATTACCAGACAAGACACTTAACCACTATAGCAACCACTTCTAGCCATTCATGGTATGTGGTCCTCTAAACCTTTAAACACGGATGTGCCATTTATTTATTGCAGTGACAGTTGCTCAAGGGTAAAATGGTGACAGCTCATGGCTTGTTTTTCTACTGGCTTTTACTTTTCTCTGTTCACAAACCTTGGGTAGAAGAGAAATAAAGTGTCAAGGAGCACCCAGCATGTAGATTTACTGCTTCAATATTCCTTAAAGTGTTCTAACAAGCTCAGCAGGTTTCAGGTTATGTACTGAAAGAGGGCGGATTGTTGATGATGAAATACAAAGAACCACAGATGAGGATACAGTCAAACATCAGCGTAATTCATGTGATAAAAGCTCTTCCATGTAAATCTTCCATATCCACTGCCCTCAGTGACCTCAGCAAGTTATTAGTGACAGGACATTTTGTCATCACTTAATATCTTTTTATAGAACCAAATAGCCCTACCCACTGTGAAATCTCATACATTACACATCAAATATCTTATGACTGTGTCACACTGTCCTACATGACTTGAAAACATGCTCCTTGATTGTCATGGCAGGTCAGAGGAACTTTTTTTAAAAAGAATTTAAAAGATCACTTCTCTCTTAAGACCATTTTGTCCTCTTTTAAAGTTCTTCAATTTATTGGATGTATTCGTTAAGCAAAGGTATTTTTTAATTATACTGATTGGAACTCATACCTCATATCCTGAGAGCAAATGATAATAGAAGTAACAAGTAACACCTTTTACAGTTTCTCCTGTAACAAAACGAGCTTATGCTGCATTCACGCCATTTCATAACTGTAATTATGAGATGGCAACCCGTGACGTTCTACCCGGAGCTGTTCACGTCCTCAGACTCGGATTTATGCGTTTCTGTGTCAACACTATCAAAATCTAAATGAATCTGCAGCAGTCAAGTGGTACAAGTAAGAGCTGTGTACATTGTTTATGTTCATTATTATTGTAATGTTATGCGCTTTGAGACATGAGGTATTTTAACGCCGTCTCTTCTGTCTCGTGACGCTTTGCAGACTCTGCTGTATGCGTTCATGTGTTTTGGAGGAGGCATGACTTTGGAGAGCGCTCTGAAGGGAGGGTGGGATCGTGCTTTCAAAGCTAACTTGCTATTGCTAGCCTGTCCAAAATTGCCTGCTCTACCTTTAAGCAATAAATAATTTTTAAAAATAATAATAATAATAATAAAATTTTAAAATAATAATAATAATATTAATAAAGATTATTATTATTATTATTATTCATGTATTTAATGCTTAGTGATTAAATAGATTTAATTTTTATATTATTTATATAAATAATAAAAAAACAAAGTATCACACATTATACAGTCCTACTTTTTAAAGTTCAATTTATTGGATGTAATCATTAAACAATAAATAAAAATATATAATTATAATTACAATACAAAATATTTGTATTGTTATATAATTATTATAATAATATTTTCATTATTATTTTAATAATTATTAGAATAACTGTTGTTGTTAATATTTTTATTGGACACTGATAGCCGAGAAGGACAGAAAATTATGGGAAAAGAAGAGAAATATGATGAAACAAGCCAGACACAAATTCTTCAACCACAAGAGCACCACAGTTCAACATATCAGATTATATGCGCTAACCACAAGGTCATGACTTCTACCACATCTTAAATGAAAAAAAAAAGGGCTCAAAAGATTGTCAGAGAGTTTTGAAGCTAAAGTTAGAGCCATTGTGCTGATATTTCACTGTCAAAAATTTGCTCCCAAATAAGATGTACATCAACACTCAGACCGCATTTACATTACATGGTTCAAGTGACCAAATTCTGATTTTTTGTGGCAAAGATCGGATAGGACCCACGAACGTGTAAGCAGGAAAAAGGCACATGGATTCTGATATTCTCAAATCTTTTCAGGCTTCATTCATGTGTGGAAATAAATCTGATATGAATCGCATACTTGTGATGGTGAGGAAAGCAAAAGCTTTTATTATCATTTCATCATTTCTATTGCAAATCACGCCATTTTTACTTGCTCTTCGGCCTATGCTTTTCCGCATCAGTACATCTACCTTTGGTTGTTCACTAAGTGTATAGAGTAAATGCAGATATCGAATGTGGGTCACTTTTGAAATAAAATGTTGTAAGCTGGTTGTCAAAAAAAAAAAAAAAAAAAAAAATGCGGCCTCAGTGTTCTTTGCCTGTACCACATGAGCAACAACAATAATAAAAGCACTGATGCAGCAGTGGACAACATTAGCGAAAACTCTTGAAAGCATAGCAGAGCACTTTTGGAAATACCTGGCTGATAACCTGATAACCCAACCCATTTAATAACAATACAACAGAAAAAGGTGGAAACCCATAAGAGAACTAGTGTGAGTATAGATTTCAATGAGCATGGGTGTAGAGCTAAATGTTGCGTACAAGAAACCACCTAGATACGTGCCTTTTAGTCAGGTAAACACTATGCATGTTCAGCAATGAAAAACACAAAGCATTATGGGTAAATGTATGGGTAAACATAGGGAAGGTACTATTTAAAAAGGACACTGCGTGTGCAGAAGTACCAAAATGAATTCGATGCTGACTCACTGCACTTAAAAATAGAACTAAACATTCCACAGATCTCATTAAAGTAACCACAACAGATAATCCTACAAATAACGACGACAATTTCCTTTAAATGTTATGATTAAAATTGTCTAGGGTATGTTTTGCTTTCATTGACATAGACAACACCCACAAAAAAGCACACATGACCCAGTCCAGACTAAATGATGAGCTCACAGTATCTCAATATCATGATGGTCAAAATTCCTGATGGACAATCTAACTATGACAGATGGATCCTTCACAAAACAATGTCTGTGCACATCCTGCTGCACAGTTTGAAAACTCCTCCCAGAAACCACAGCATGTTAGCAGGCGTTAGCGAATGTGGCAAAGAAAGCAACACGGGTTAGATACAAACCACACAGGTTCTCTCCAACCTGTTTTAGCCTCTGCCCTCTTCTAATACAATCATACTGAAGAAGCATATTTGGTGGAGTCGCACGTTAAATCTGTAGACACACCCTTTGAGAATAACAACTGGTGATTTGTAAATATAAGTAAACTACATTAGCATTGATTCTTACATCCCAATAGTGGTAAAAATCTTCAGTTTATTAGGTCTTTTTCAGTAGCCACCCCATTGAGTGATTCTATTCTTTAACAAAATTCATGACTTAATTCATGTCTCCACCCATATTACCACAATGGTACAGTCATAAACCCTCTGTGGTTTCAGAAAGTTAATCCATTGTATGACATATTTGCTGTTTCTCAGTCAAAATGAGGTAATCAACTCTTATGACGACAACATTTCTGTATTTTGAAAACAAAACAGTAATGTCAATATGATGTTACCACTGATGTTTAACAATGGGCAGGTTTTACTGGTATAATGAGAGGTTCAGTAGCGCACAGACCAGCATGACACAGGCAGATTGTATTTCAAGACTAACTAGTAAAGTGACTACAATCAATTCTGGGACTAAAGAAGTGATTTATGCATATATGATCAATTATGCAAGACTTGTGACTTAAATGTTAGCTTTTATACTACAAATGCCATAATGAGGTAACATCCTGGATTTGGAAAATGCCTTCAAGTTGCTACTTGCAAGCAGTCAAGTATGTACTAAATGGCCAGCAGCAAGGTATAGGCTATATGTGTTCATGAATGGTATACATATAGCAAAACTGAAGAAAAAAAATCAACACAAATTTAACCTGTTTTGTAGATGGCGTAACTGTGCTCTTGTGAGCCTGTGGCCATGGATTCATATTTTAAAACATTTAAAGTTTACAGCATGGGCATATTTGATTGTGTAAAAGCATACAGATTTCCACAACAGTTTGACCATGATGGCATCAGAGTCAGTATTGCTGCATTTGTCTACTTTTAAGCTGTTGCCATGGGTTAATTTTTTTTTCTGAGGGTTGATTTTCACCCCCATACGTACCATTTCGGTGCTCCAACACCCTCAAAACACCCCCCAAACATACAAATTCAATGGAGAATTCAGCCACCCAACAGAGAAAATAGCATTGGCTACTTTTGACTGGCCTTTGGGCTATTTTTCTTGTGAAGACCTGGCAACCCTGACCAGAGTAAACTTAGCAAGTCTATGTCAGATTCTGGTTGTCACCTTCAACCAAAATCTGTAACCAATCAGACAGGGTGTAGCACGCTGGTTGTAGGCCTATTATGAAATGAATAAATTATCCAGCTATGCTTCCAGACATGAAATATTACCTCTTGCCATAAGTGCAAGTCAAAATGGAAGGTTACAAAGTATGAAAATGGCAATATGATGTCATTAACATGTCAAAAATGTGAGCATTGTGACAGACAGCTGTAGTTCTGACATGTACAGATTGCTTACCAAAAACTTAAAACCTTCTAAACTGTAAACTAATGCAGTTAACAAAAGTAAAGTAACCAACTTAATAACCAAACCAGCTTTTTCTACAATTTCCTTTTAGTTTGGACAATGTAAAGTCTGTTCAGATATATAGTTAAAAATACACCAAGGCCTTTTTAATCTATCAGACGACAATTAAAACAACCGCAGTCACATTCGTGCCAAAAGCATAGTAATAATTTCCACAACTGCCGCACAGTTGGCAGAATCTTCAGCTATAGTCAGGTACAGTGGCAGGAAACCAGACAGAAATGCAAGAGCTGTTGATACATACCATCTGTAACAAAACCAAGAAAGTGTCCTGTTTCACTTTCGTCTGTAATCCAGTCTAAAAGAGAGTCACTTCAAATTCACTCGGTATGAAATATAAAAAATATATCCCTCATGCACACATACACGCATATACTAACAGAAACACGCCCAGCAGTGAAGCCAGAAGCCTCAAACCCCTCCCACTCCAGCACTTCAAAAGCTGAAGCCCCTCCCTCTAACTCATGATGCATTGTAGAAGTGTCCTGATTGGTCGAGAGAGGCAGAGTTCCGCCTATCTGCACAGCAAGCCAGGAAAAGTAAACACAAGACTGTTTCCATACAACTAAGGAAGTTGGAGTTGGGGTGGTGGTTATGGGTTTCAAAGATAGGCCGACTGCAGTGGTTTGAAGGGGTCTGGCTCGGTTTGGACTGATAAGCAGTTGTGCATATTTCTGTACAGGCTGGTAGAGAAAAAGACGCAGTGCAGGCACAAACCTTCCAGTACATGCCTGTCAGGCAGGGTGTGTCTGGTACACTCACTGCTCAGGAATCTGAACTGCACAACCTACCATCAGCCCAGGGAAAGAGAGAAAAGCATCACATGTGTGTCAATCCACCACACCCAGAAGATGGAAAAATAAGCAGAGAGAGATAGAGAGAAAGGAAGAGAGAAATAAGTTAATACACAGCAGACGAAAAACGAAAGACAGAGAACGAAAAACAATTTTGTGAGTCATGAGCCCTCCTTTAAACGGAAGCTTGGACTTGGTGCAGAATTGGTGCTAGTGCTTATGTAAGAGGAACACAGCATAGTTACGTAGCCACTGCAGGCTTTGACTCGCTGCCTTCATATACCCACCTACTGGTAAAACAAAAGAATAATCTGGCTTGTTTGTTCAGATGCCATTTTGTTTACAAACCCCAAACCGAGCAAAACTCAACCAACTTTTATAGTGGAAGAGCGCCCTCTGGTGCACAAATTGGGCAAAGTTAAACCTCAAGTTGATAAATGAGAAAACTATGAAACAGAAATGAAAAATATTATGAATTTGACAAAAATAGGTGGATGTGTAATGGTTCAACATGATAAATATGGCTTAGAAGAACACAATGACCTCTTCTACCTGGGAAGATGTTAAAAAAGCACAGAGATTTGACTGAGCAATAAGCAGAAGAAAGACTTGAAAACAACAAAATAATTGGATGAGTACATGTACACACTTGCATAAACACACACAGTTTCATTCCAATTACTTAATAAGTGAGTAAAATTATTTTTAATAAATCTAATTGAGCTAGAGTATGTTGCTTGTTTTGAGGGTCATTATTCTGGACATATACACTACCGGTCAAAAGTTTGGAATCGGTAAGATTTTTAATGTTTTTAAAAGAAGTTTCGTCTGCTCACCAAGGCTGCATTTATTTAATTAAAATACAGTAAAAGCAGTAATATTGTGAAATATTATTACAATTTAAAATAACTGTTTTCTGTTTGAATATATTTTATAAAGTAATTTTTTCCTGTGATGGCAAAGCTGAATTTTCAGCATCATTACTCCAGTCTTCAGTGTCACATGATCCTTCAGAAATCATTCTAATATGATGATCTGCTGCTCAAGAAACATTTATGATTATTATCAATGTTGAAAACAGTTGTGTACTTTTACAATTTTTTTTTTTCTCTCAGGATTCCTTGATGAATAGAAAGTTCAAAAGAACAGCATTTATCTGAAATACAAAGCTTTTGTAACATTATACACTACCGTTCAAAAGTTTGGGGTCAGTAAGAATTTGTATTTTTATTTTTTGAAAAGAAATTAAAGAAATTAATACTTTTATTCAGCAAGGATGCATTAAATCGATCAAAAGTGACTGTAAAGACATTTATAATGTTACAAAAAATTATATTTCAAACAAATGCTGTTCTTTTGAACTTTCTATTCATCAAAGAAAAAGAAAAAATATTGTACACAAATATTTTGTACAATTGTACAAAATAAATGTTTCTTGAGCAGCAGATCATCATATTAGAATGATTTCTGAAGGATCATGTGACACTGAAGACTGGAGTAATGATGCTGAAAATTCAGCTTTGATCACAGGAATAAATTACTTTATAAAATATATTCAAACAGAACAGTTATTTTAAATTGTAATAATATTTCACAATATTACTGTTTTTACTGTATTTTTAATTAAATAAATGCAGCCTTGGTGAGCAGACAAAACTTTTTAAAAACATTAAAATGTTAGTGCATATATATATATATATATATATATATATATATATATATATATATATATATATATATATATATATATATATATATCTCTACAGCAGTCTACGGCTGTTTGTTTATTTCTTTAATTTACAATTCTGGAATCCTACACTGAATATCTCACACACCTTGGGACTGTGTTTGTCTGTGTCTGCTCTGCTGTGAGAATATGAGAACAATGTCTATTAACAGGAACATGCATAGAAGAAAATCTCCAGAGGAAACCAAATCCCATGCTTATGGAAAGGAGAAGATGACTTGCGTTTCTTCCCCACCGCAGAAACCACCACAGGTTCATCAATGCCGTCAAAATTGTTCATTTTTCTGTTTTTGTTGATCACAAAGTACAAAGCAGATAAGGAAAACTAGGATGCCGGGTGTATTCAGAGCACCGCCATTACTGTTTACAGTGCGTGGAATGGTGCGCTGTGATTGGTTGAGCGGATATATCGCATTCTGCAGAGAAAGGACACTGGCGTTTGTCGCGTTTTGAAAAGAAAGGGAGAAAACATGACAGAATAACACGACAGAAATCGCATTTTGCGCAAAATTAATAATACTGATTTTGGCGGAAACTAATTTTTTTTGAAAATGGCGTTTATCGCGTTTTGGAATCAAACTCTTCATATACACACACACACACACACACACACACACATAGCATGCAAGATGCAGGGAAGGTACAGCTAGACAGGAAATTGGACGGAGAGGCCGGTGACACAGACTGGTCTTACAGGCTGTACAGCGGAACAGTGCCACGGGCATTTATATGCAGAACAGCTACGGTCACACCCCAATATCATGGTATTACTATGATTTTTCCACGGTATATAATACGTTTTGCACAGCTTGCTTGCACAATCCCACATAAAGCTTTCATCCATGTGAAAAAGCTCACACATCATTCACAGCAAAATCAATCACAATGGGTTCAGCTGGGTGGAGATTTTGAGGTGCATATCGCACTTATCACGAAACACAACACAATCCAACAAGCACCCAGATTTCTATATTTGTTGTCATGTGCATGCTGGAATGCAGTTACATTCCACAGAGCCACTTCTGAGGCGGGGGACCTTTGAATGAAACCAAATAAGGAAAACAGGAAAGAACCACTAGCCAAATGGAACAGATTCTTCCCCTCACAGAACAACTAAAACAACCAAGTCAGATTTCGGTACCGTCCATCTGATTAAAGTCAACCCAAATTGTCATTTCCAACCCATTTTACTTTCGTAATATGATGATTCCCAAATGAATGATCTGGAAATGTGTTTTTTTAAAGATCGTGACGAACATGAAGCAGGCTACAGCAGGACAAGAGAGTGACTAAATAGGAGTATTGCATAACAAGTCTTATCTGTTAATAAATGAGTCTGTCATCAGCACTGATCCCCACCCTCGAGTAGAGGTCGAGAGGTGATGTGACAAAATCTAGGAATGAATCTCAGAAGACCAAAGAATGACTCTCAGTGTCTTTGTATAAGCAATTAATAAGTAATTCAAGTTCTGCAGGCTCAGAACTGACAATCTGAATAGAAAACATTCGAAAACAAACCAGGCTCTGTAAATGCTCTACACAACTTTGAGGTCGCTCTAATAAAACACTACACTGTTTGTTTGAGTGGTCCTTGAGTTCTAATATAGCTGAAGACAGTTATCTGTTAGCATTCCCATTCATCTCAATGGAAATTAAAACATCATTTCCATCATAATTGCTGTGCTTTCATTCAGATCCTGTAGCAACAATTAAGGATTTTATCATAGAGACCTCATGAAAGTGCAGTTTTCTGTCCTGTGATGACGTTTTCATTTAAAACAGATGGGTGGGATATTTTAAAGGGCTTTCCCATTTTGCAGCTCATGAAAATAGCCAATAGTCTTTACATCAAAAGATCTATTTTTGGTCTGTTTTCTCTAGAAAAGGGAAATGATATGCATGTATCTTCCTAAAAGTTAATTTTGTCGTATTTTAGGACAACAATCACATATAAAAAGCTTCAAAGCTAATGGTCCGTCTCTGATGGACTAAAAACCACACAACTCCCATTTTGATTTCATGTGGTCTTTAAGATATACTGTAGGTAATGCTTTTCTTTTCACTTTCTGAGAGAAGACACAGCCCCAAATGTACACTAAGAAGTTTAATTTAATAATCACAGTATTACCTACATGCGCATATAAACATATGAACACAATTGACTCAAAGCTCTAAAGAAATTAACACAAGGTGTGACACTGATGAAGAAATAACCCTCGGGTGCAATATGATTGAGTCAGCACATTATGATGCAATGTTTGCTCGTAACAAACAAAATAATAAAATAATAAATAAATAAATAAATAAAACATACACTCTAAAAAATGCTGGGTTAAAAACAACCCAAGTTGGGTTAAAAATAGACAAATCCAGCAGTTGGGTTAAATGTTTGCCCAACATGCTGGGTAGTTTTATAAGGTGCAGTATGTAAGAATTCTGTCCGCTAGAGGTCGCTAGAGGCCTATTCAAAACAAAGGCGTAGCTTGATGACGCCAAGTTTAAGCATGGAATCTTGGGACATGTGGTTTTCACCTCAACGGACGGTGCAAAAGAATAGGGATAGGACTCGGGAAGAAATCATGCTCATGGATGTGATTATTAACGTTACTGTAGTATGAAGCAGAGCAGGACGGAGTGTTGTTGGAGCTGAACGAGGCCACTGGAGTGATTGCGCAACACACGCCTCACGAGCACTTTTATTATGACACAGTCGCCGGCGCCGCTTCCGCTTTTCCGGTCATGAGTATGAGGTAACACAGCTCTGTTTATCATATTAGATACATTTGAGTGTGTTGAAAATGTTATTAAGTTACTCTGTGCGTTCGCTCGGTGGCTGCTGTCAGACACTGTTGCACACTGCAGTAAGATAGATCGAATTTAGAATATCATATTAAATGCTGGATGGCTTTTGTTGATAAATAGCATGCAATTAATTTTAAAACGTATTGAATGATGGAGAAAATTCTGTATTACTATTACTAAAAATAAAGCTGCATCTGATTATGCTATGTTAGCTGTTTTTCTCTGAGGCATGGTAAAGCATGGTACTCACAATAAATCAAGAAAATTAGATTTAACAAATAAGACTAAACATGTTGAGCTATATAACAACAATTAGTTTTCTGTCTATAAATATATCAAAACAGTTGTTCCCTTGTCTATTAAAACGTGTAATAGGCTATATATTCTTTGGTGTTTCCATGGTTTCTACAAAATAAAACCGGAAAACGTGGGTAATGCAGCTATGACGCAATTGACAGGCGACTCCTCACACGTCCCGGAGCCTTGGTTAAAATTGAAATTTTCTCACGATTTACAAATAGTTGGAAACATTTGGGATATTGTAAGTACTCAAGTGAACAAAATATATAACACTGGCCTAGTGTTTTTTTGGATATTTTACTGCAAAAATCTTACATATTGCACCTTTAACCCAACTATTTTTTTAAAAATTACTATATGGCTGGCTTAAAATGAACCCAGAATAGGTTGGAAATCAAAACAGTCAAAACAATTAACATTGTTACTAGAGGCAACAATAATAATCAAAAGGAGAACATTTATTAATAAGCAATTTAATAAATGTTAATTGTTTAATTATTATTCATTAAACTTAATACTAATAAATGTTCATTTATTAAACATATTAAAAAATTTTAATTTCCAGCATACTTTGGGTTCATTTTAAGCAAGCAATACAGTAATTTTTTAAACAATAGTTGAGTTAAAACTACCCAGCAGGTTGGGCAAACATTTAACCCAACCACTGGGTTAAAACAACCCAATTGCTGAGTTTGTCCTTTTTCAACCCAACTTGGGTTGTTTCTAACCCAGCATTTTTTAGTGTAACATACAAATCTCACTTAGATGGTGCGGTGAATATACGCCCCAAAATAGTAATCATTCTAAAACACCAAATCTGATAACATCACTTTTCACCTTCTCTAAAAAGTATGAGTATTACGGACTTCCAAACCAGCTGAAGGTACTCCTGACGTTCTATGCTGCAACAGTGTCTATATTTAGTAATTTGCTCTGCATGAGGTTTGTTGACTGAGTTTCAGTCCAAGAGTCAGTGGGCATCTTAAGCCAGTTTGCTCTCTGTCTTCATGAATAAGGGCTGTATGGTAACAAAATTTTATGCACTGTTCCAAAATCTAGTGAGCTGAGCTGCCTTGTTGTCTGAGGCCTACAGAGGCAGCTACCTGCTACTTAGGAAGCAATGTGCCAAACAAATAGTGTAAATAGCGACATTAGTATGTTGCATACACAAAAAATACATAATTAGATTAGATATTTAGAGAAAATGTAATTATTTCTTGTAACTGTCATGAACATGTTTTTTGTACTGTACTATATTCCTTAGAATTTTGCCAAAATTAGTTATCTAACGCTGTCTAACACAATGTTGCCTAGGGAGGAAACCCGCTCGGATTTGGAACGGAGCTTTGGTGAAAAGTAAAAGAACAGAGCTCTTGTTGCACAAGTGTGTATAGCTCATGATGACATCATCCTTGCATGATGGTTAGGCAATGAACACAGTAATGTTTTTTGATTCAGCATCTGATCATGCTCAGAACGTGTGAGATCCCCATATGGGCTCAAGGGCATTCAAACTTTCAACCTTCCAGGCCCGATGTTTAACCTCTACAAAATCGACAAAAACACAACCTAATACAAGAAGCACAGGAAATGCCAGGGAACTTGTTTGCATTCAGGCAGTATTATTCTGTATTAGGTCAACAGCTGACAAATCTGACAGTCCATCTCTGAGACAACCTGGGGGTACAAAAATACCATCTCATGCTTTAAATACCCGATATTAGCTGCTGAGTCCGCAAATATACCTATATATGCACGTGTGCACACCCAAACATACAGAAATAGAAATAGTTGTGTGCTATTGGAACTACATGCTGTTGGAACACATGTTCCTTTAGCTGTTCAGATCAATAGTGCGCAGCTAACTGAGCGCACAAACCACTGTAGATCAATACCCTGTTACAATACACTGAACTCACTTAACAACAGAATTAGTGCTTAAAATACCCCAACAAAGAACAGTGTTGCAACTGTATTTTTTTAGCCTAATTGTTAGCCTTAATTTGATATTTTTTATTCACACTAATCATTATATTGCATATATATGGAGAGAGAGAGAGATTTGCTATAGAATACATCTAACCATGTTATTAAATTATTTGTGCTTTTAGAGATTAATTGATGTAAAAATAGGGGAAATGAGCATGCATAATTAAATATCCAATTTCATCATACAATATATATATACACCCAATAACAGGGATGCACAATATATCGGCCACCATATCGGTATCGGCGATATACATACATTTTTAATGTTATTGTTATTGGCCCGATAAGAAAATGTGGCAGATATACTAAAGCTAATATATAATGGATTATTTCCTTCTGCTGAGATACTTTGGATGCGCACTGTCCACAATTATGGTTTCGAATTGCTTGAAATATGATTGAAATCACTTAAAAAAGGAAAATACAGTGTAAGGTATAGCACAAGTCTGTTATATAGGCTACATAATATTATAATGAGAACATTATAATGTGTGCTTGGGACATGGCTTTTAATGGTGAGACCAATGGTAATCAGGCTCTCAAAAATGATATAAAAATTTTGATTTAGATTTATCGGCCAATATATTGGTTATCGGCTTTCAAATATAAAGAATTATCGGTAACCAGTATTGGCCAGAATTTTCATATGGGTGCATCCCTACCCAATCATGACAGATATTGATAAATTTGAAAATCTGTACTATCAACCAATGCCCAAATGGTTCTGATCATGTGTCCCTGGATAAAACAAACTGTCTTAAACTGTATTGTTGCTTCATAACATTACGATTGAACCACTGGACTATTTTAACATGTCTTTAGTACCTTTTTGGACCTCAAATGTGTAATATGCTGCCTATGTGTGGTTCAGAAACCCTCGAATTTCATGAAAAATATCTTAATTTGTGTTCTGAAGATGATCGAAGGTCTTACGGGTTTGGAACTACATGAAGGTGGGTACTTAATGACAGAAATGTCATTTTTGGGTGAACTTACACTTTAATATCAATTAATTATAAAAAGTAAGTTAAAAATAAACCTCTTGGTAACTGAAACTATGCACTATACACAACTCACAACTCATCATTATTTGGTTGCATTTTAAAATATCTGTATGTAAATTAACAATGCACATTCTTCACAGTGAAAGTGAGCAAGTGTCTTCCTTTGGGCCATTAACATCAGTATAGCTGATGCTTAACCAGGCTGGCATGCTGCACTGTGGGAATGTGCAGCACTTGGATAAAAGCCTATTGGCCAACATCAGCCATTTCAGAGAGCTCTGCTTATGCTCAAGATGACATAGCTACCCATGACGTCTACATAACACCAGCTTTAGGTTGAAACTGGTGATATTAGTGACATGACTGACATAGTAGGAAAATTAATAGGTTAAAATATCAGATGCAAAAGTCAGAACCAAATAAGACAAAATAGTTTCAATTAATAAAGCAAACCAGAGGTATTATGAATTAATTTCATCATAGCAAATTCTGCAAAAAACATATAATCACCAACAGTCTAATGGATCACAGTGAAACACACCCAGAAATGCTATCATTAAACAACTACTGCGCAGTGCAACATCTGGATTTGTCATAACATTGCCGGTAAAGCAGATAACAGAGACTGAAAGTCATTGGTGAAGCTGCAGCTTTTTTTAAAGTCCCTATAGTTACACTTTTTCTAACATTCCCTGGTATTCCCCACACATTCCAGCACTCCTCCTCCCTCAGAGGGTTGCTGTGGGACCAAAGCCAAGACCTGCTGACCAGAAGACTTACACCAAACAAAAACTCAAGCAAAGTTTAAAAGCACATGATCAAATCCTCACAATGTCAAGTCAATCACTGCAGCTCAAACCCACTTAAGCAAACCCATGCAGGCGCGGTACTCTCTAAGACCTCAATATGATTATATCCAGTAAGCAGCACCTGTTGCTCTACAGCGACGTCCTGCAGGGCCGGTTGGTCTTGTGTGCCGCGGATCCAGCTGATGATCTGGCCCATGTCTACCGGTGCTGTGAGTGCGTCTCTGTGGCTCTGCTGTGTCTGCTGTCTGAGCTACAGCACGTTCCAGGCACAGGGAGCATGGGGAGGGGTCAGGGGAGTGGTCAGGGTAAAGAGGGGTGTGGCTATGGCACTTTCAGGAGGCAGGCTCAAAAGGAGGGAGGGAAGGAGGAATGACTAAACATGGAAGCACATGGAATTTATACCGCCCGACTGAGAAGTCAAACACAGAACAAAAATCTGAACATTGGATAAAGCCAGGTTCAAAATTCTTCTTTCAATTTGTTGACATATTATATATAGTCAAAGGTTTTTACAGAAGGGATCTCTTATTATCACTCTATCAATTTTGAAAAAAAAAAACTGCCAACAACACAAAAAAATAAATCACCCTGTTTTTAAGAATAAAATGTATAAAAATGATTAAAAAAAAAACTGATAAAAACCTCTATAAAAAAACTTCAGAAAATAAGTAAGAATATAATGTCTTTTAAATATATGTATTTAAATGTAATTAAAATCTATAGACAGATAAAGTGAAAGACAAACACATAAATGTGTCTTTCCTGTTTTCTGTCTACTAGTCTGAAAAAACAAAAAAAACATGTTATGAAAAGCCAAATAGCCCAAAATCTCAAAATTGACTACTGCAAAATAAAAATGTTTTTGGCTGTAGTGTCTTGCCTTAAAGCAGGGATATCCAGGGCGTATGTTTGCATGTTCACACGGTATGATCCAAAGGTAAACATTTATGGCTGTTTTTATGGCGCGTTTGAAAGACGTGCATACAGACACTAAAATTCATGAATCAACAAATGAAACAAAGTACAAACTAATTGGAACAAAGGTGTTCTGACTTATAATACATAGTGGCAGGGACTATATGTGAAAAACGTACGAACGTACGAACGCAAGGGTCAGGTCCAGACTTCCTGTGCTTTATTAGTGCGTCTGCTGCCAAGTATAACTAAATCTAAAGCATGCTAGCCAAACAATTCCCTAGAAATACTCCTAATCAGCATGTGTAACCAGCAAGAAGTCACATTTCAAGGGAAGGAAGCATGATATCTTTACATTGAGTGTCTAGCAAGAGCTTCTCAATCATCAGTGCACTGAATAATGTTTTACATGTGCAGAGCTGAAATCAGTGACTTGCACTTATGAAAGCATTCACCTCAAATGCCTAAACACGGTTTGCAGCTATCCACCCCAAATGCTGAGAACAAAGCATGCCTTTTCAGTGAGATAGGCTTGGGTGTGAATCTCCACAATTTAAAACTGACAACTCAAGTTCAATCAGACGTGGACATGCAGTTATGCGTGTTAGACAACTGTGTCAAAGAGCTTTGAAAATTTTTTATACCATGAAGAAATTGGCTTATACCTACACACTCTATTTGGAGTCAATTCATTGCCTGAAAGTAATTAAATAATCTTTCAGAAACTTGTGCAATCAAGTTTAAGTAAAGTGGTCTTTGCATTAGAGATGTTAAAGGGTTAGTTCACCCTTTAATAATTTACTTGTTCCAAACCCATAAAACCTTTGTTCATCTTCAGTGCACAAATTAAGATATTTTTATGAAATCTGAGAGCTTTCTGTCCCTCCATAGACAGCTACGCAACTGACACTTTGACGTTCCAAAAAGTTCATAAAGAGATTGCACAAGAACAAACCTCATTGGTTCTCGCACGTCAAGCAGACATGCTTGAGCTTCTGTTTACTATATCTGATGCATGAGTTGATGAATGTTTATGTGAATAAAAGCTTAAATTAAATCTGTTCATCATATAAAGCGATCAAGTCTCTTCGGAAAATTTGGACTAAACCACTCAGTTCATATGGATTTGTTTTATGATCTCTTTATAAACTTTTTGAAGTGTCAAAGTGGTAGTTGCGTAGACTGTCAATGGAGGGACAGAAAGCTCTCAGATTTCATTCAAATATCTTCATTTGTGTTGAGATGAACAAAAGTCTTACGGGTTTGACTGATGACAGAAGTTTTATTTTTGGGTGAACTTACACTTTAAGTATAGCAAAGTAGACTGCGATGTTAAAATGTTGTAAAAAAAATGTGAAAAGTGTTATTTTAACTTAATAATTTCATTTAAATTGACTAAAAACAACAAAATTTAATTCTTGTAGCATTACTGAGGTAGGGGATTCTCAGTTCCCAGTTGGAAAGTTAACAGTTGGGAAGAGGCTGTCATAAAACAAGGTTTACATGTTGCTTCAAAGAAAGAAACAAATCCTAATCTTCCATTTTCGGTGTATTATTATACTCTGAGAATAATCAAATATGTAATCTTTCCTTCTCCAAAGTAGTATATTCAAAATATAGCACATCCTCTCCTACCTTATTGCTTAATTTTAAGAGATATCAATCCTCTCAACTCTCAAAGACACCACCTGACTGGAGATGTTGACTTGCATTCCTGGGGGCTTCATTTCGACATATGAAGCATTAATCAACAGCAGCACACTGAAACGCTTAGCATCAATCCGCATAGTGTCGATTGAGAAAGAAGCCCAAAGGAAACTGATATTATAAACTCACATGGCTAATTATTTCCAGAGGGCCACTTAGAAATGCACAAACGCTGCAATAGATAACAACAGTCACAGTCAAACTATACTAAAGTCAAATCTAAATTATAAGGTCAGTCAGTTTTTTTCTTAACCTTAAACCTAATGTAGGATGATCTCATTCGTATTCGTAAGTATTGACAGAAGTTAGAGTAATGGTGCTGAAAATTCAGCTTTGTCATGACGGAAATAAATTATATTTTAAAACGTATTAAAATTAGAATAATACTTCACAACATTATTATTTTCATTGTCTTTTTTAATAAATAAATGCAGCCTTGATGAGCAGAAGAGACTTTTAAAAACATTTAAAAGTCTTTTTTTTTTTACTCACCCCAGACTTTTGTATGGTAGTGTACATGTAAAATAAGAAACCTAGAAACTATAGAAATCAATGATGTCCCACATTTAAATAAGTCTTTCGTTTCTTTCCCTTTCATTCATCTTTGGAACACAAATGAAGATATTTTAATGCAATCAGAGAGTTTTCTGTTCCTCCATCGACAACTGCGCAACTGATATTAGCTCAATACATAAAGGAACAAGCGAGTCTCGACCTTTCGCAGAGGAACATCCTGCATTTGTGCACACATGTGTACACACCCACATACCTTCCTGTAACTTTCAGAAGCACTTAGACTCAAGCTATGAGAACCTTAACTGAAATTAACACCTGAAGGTAGAAGACGACTAATTGTCATTAATGGTTTAAGCTGACAAATAATCTCTGAACAACAGACATGTTTATGCATGAGATTCTCTGCCATCCATAATGGCACCTGCAGACACACCCGAGCATTTCTTCTGCGAGCTTACCGAGCGAGTCAAACCAGCTGTGTTATCTTGAGAAACACTCAGCGATACATGTTCAAACTTTGTTTAATTTATCCTTCTAAAACTATCCTATATCATAATATACTAGCTAACATTATGCCTTATTATACTGAGTTTAGACCTGGTGTTGCCAGTCCGGTGCCACTGTAACTGGAGCTCCTGATGAGTTTCAGGTTATATATATATATATATAGTAACAAAATGTCCCTGAGAACATTTCACGACACTGTCACGGGACATTGAAACATTGCAGCCCGACCAGGGACGTACTAGCAAACAAGTGCATATAGCTAAACAAAATCTATATATTTAATGCACTACACATTCATAAAAGCAATTGTTTCTGTGTGTACGACTCTCTGTCTGAAGTAGATGGAGAATTGTGTCATAAAGGAATGCTGTTTTACATTTACTGGGCTGGATGTGCAAACATTGCAGAGCTGGGTTATAAAACATTCATGGCTTTGAAGAAATACAGTTTGTATATGTGACACTAGCCTGATTGGGAGCAATAACTCAGCTGAAGTGACTGGCAAGGACTATTATAGTCCACAAGAGGGTGTCAATGCTACATTAAAAGCCAAAGCATGAGAAGTATATACTTGATCAATGAATTATGCAGGTTTCTTAAAGACAGACTATACAAAAATTGCATTCATATATAGCAATTTGAATAAATTTCCATGATTTTTTTTTTTTTTTTTTCAGTCATTCACTGTTACTGGATACAGAGCTTTTATTATTATTATTTTAAAAAAAAATTATTATAATTATATTTCATAGACATCACACTCACAAAGTGCAATTTCAAGCCAATGAGTATACCTATAAAACTTTGTACTATAGAAATAAACTTGACTTTCTAGATTTTGTTCATTTGCATTACTTTCAGAAAGCATTCTAAAAATCTGGTATTTCCAAGTTTTCCATGACTGTGGGACATATTTGATATTAGCATATTCTAATGTGAATTACAATTTCAAAACAACACATATTAAATATAAAACTGTAAATTATGGCTTACCTGGAATCTTGAGGTCTGAGGAACAGTGACTTTTTGTAATGAAGTGTCACTATTCTAGAAAGAATAAAGACAGAACAAAAAGTGATTTAACGACCTGTCAAAATTTACAATAACCTAAGGGTTTATCATGTCACTACGCCCAATATAATGAATAATCAACAATCTATCTGAGGATTATAACCCTACAGAACAGTCAAAAGCATCAACTGAGTCAAAAGCCATTCTATTTTTGACATATTACATTTTTTTTCCATTTAACCTGACAATTTCTGTCATTTCTCCTTGAATTTTAGATTATAATAGCCTACTTTAGAACATAAATTAACAAATTTTATTATTTGTAGGTTGACACTGATTTTTAATTTTATTTTTCAGTGTATAAGCCATGACAACTTTCTTTCCGATTTTACAATTGAAATGTGACTCACACCAGTACAGGAAATTTTATAAACCTTGCAAACGCATTAAAACCTACAGCAAATCAGACAACGCCCAACTTCTAATAGTAACCCATTGGTTTTTTTTTTTTGTTTTTTAGAAAGTGAGCTTGTGTGTACAAGTACAACGGTCAGTCTAATCCTGATGTGTTTACATTAGTAAACTCTTTAAAGGACCCTCCTTTGATCACTAAGAGTCGTTTTACATTGCAAGTTAAAGTTTTCGGTGCAGTTCAAAGCATACGGATCTACTTACGATGCTCGCCCAATACGCAGCATACGCCATGGCTCAAAACGCGTCGCTGAAAGGTTATAAAGTCTGCTAAAGTCTTCCTAGGGTTACGTTCGCCAGCTTCTTTCATTCAAGTGAGGTGTGCTGCTGTCTCGTTCTCAAATAACAAAGCCACTCCCGTGAACGTGGGTACCAGAACACTACTGATAATAACAGCAAAAAAAAAAAAAAAAAAAAATGAACGGGGCGGTTTTTCTTGGTTTGAAGATGTGGTGTACTCTTTTGCATTTCATTTTGCGGTGTGAAAGTTGAAGCTTAATTTGCATTGCGCATGAAAATGCAGATACGCTGTCTTAGAACACAAGCATTCCTTTCTATTGCGCAACAGTTTGCAATGGGCTATTGCAGGCACTTTAATTGCAACGCAAACATACACGGGAGGTTTAACACTTAGTTTGCAGTCTTAAAGATTCAAGACAAGTCAAAAAACGAGTTCATAATGTCAGGCTATCAAACAGTGTAATATAAAATTACCTCAGGTATCCAGCGCTAGTTTCAACAACATTGTCTTGTTTCCTTTGAAGTTGCAGTGAAATTAGGCGTTGCTTTTATTCCATCGACTTCGTCAGCTAAATTTACTGTTGGATTAGATCTGGCTAGATTCACTCAAAACATAGCATGCTGAGGATATCTGCTGGTTAAAGCCTTGTAAATGTAACAAGAACAGCAAAAACATGTTGTACACACTTTAAAACCGCAGCGCGTGAGCTTCTAAACAGATTGTTATTGTTCGTTGGTGTGAACGTAAATATAACGTTATAGTTATCGTTCTTGTTGTGAACGGGCCTTAATTGAGACCCGTACATGACATGACATAAATTGCGGTTCGGAGAGTCAGATTAAATAAGTAAATTCTTCGAATCGGCTCATAAGAATCATTCGTTTGGGAATCAGTTTACACTGGTTACGCTGAATGATTTGATTCACTAAAGAGAACCGGCTCCTAAGAGTCAATCGTTCGAGAATCGTTCTAAGAGTCATCCGTTCGGGAATCGGGCTGCAATGATTGCTGTAGTTTTCGCGCTGCGAAAAGTGTTAAAAAAATAGAAATGCAGGGAATCAATGTAAACTTTAGTTCGGTTTGTTGGTGAATGCACGCTCGAGAACGATTAATGAGCCTAAAATCATTTTTAAAAATCGAGTTTTTTTAAGGGAATGAATAAGAGCAGTTCCCAACCCTAAATCATACCTTTTAACTTAAAGTAAAAATATTTATTTAATATGGCTAAATCAATCTGATTATATTAAAGTAGGCTACGCCAAGAAAATTACGTTTTTAAGAAAGATGCACAACTGCACATTTTACCTTTCTACAGAGAGTTACAGAACACAAGGCAGTATAAATTATGTGAAAAAACATACCTTATCATTTTTCTTATGACCATGACTTCTCTTTCTGCGCGGCATGTCTAAGCAATAAGATCGCTCACTTTAAGAACAGTTTTGTTTTCACCAGTGTACTTGTGTCACGGTGTTTGCTCCTCCTGTGAACTATTAAGAGAATCAATCTGTGCCAGAGGCTTAGGGGAAATCAAAGCGTGTGTGCAACTTTGTGTCGGTATGAATTTGCTTTAGTTTTGAGGCAATATTGTGTGGCTTTTGTGTGCGCATGCAAGCTCTTTGTTCAAACAGTGTCTGGCTTTCTTGGAACTAACCGTTGACTTTCTTGGACTTACATCTAGATGTTTTTACTAGTTTTATTTATCAGTTTTAATGTGTTGCATATTGAATATGCATGTTCTGAGGCAAATAGTGCCACGCCCCCTCAAACGCTTCTTTTCATTTGTCCTCCGTTTCTTAAAGGAATAGTTCATCCCACTGTCATACCCTCGAAAAACAAGAGACTTTTTTCTTTTTTCATGAAACGCAAAAGAGAAATACTGTAGAATTGTGCTCCCTGCAATTAAAGGTAGGGTAGGCAATTTTTTATAAACACTTTTTGTTATACTGGATAAAACTATTTACATCCTGAGAGCAAACAATAATAGAAGTTGTCTAAATATTGAAACATGTACATATATCTTCCATGTAAGTCTCAGGACGTTTATCCTCGCTCATTACTCCTCAGGAAGCGTCCTTGCTCCTCATTCCTCACCTCCAATTAAAGAATTGAGATGTCCTTCAAGATGGCTTTCTTTGATCGGTTTCCAGCTCACGGCTGGAGGTTGTAGGAGTGAGGAAATGAGGAAGTATCAGTTTGAGTATTGAGAAGCACCCAAAAAAGCTTTCCTTTGATTCCTCTGTCCTCATTTTCTTTCCTACAGGGGGCGGAGCTGAGACGCGAGGAAAGGAAGCGAGAAAAGGAAACGAGGATGCATAATAAGAAATGAGAAGCACCCAGAGTTGTAGACAGTCACCGGGCACTGTAAACAAACAGCAACCACCTTTTACGCTGCATTCACATGGGGCATCAGCAGCAACGCTTGACGGAGGGCATGTCTGAAGCTTGTGTTGACGCGACTGTTATAGTGATAACAGCCGATCACATTACTTTCCGGTGTTGCATGAACGCTCTAGGGTGTTTGCATAAAGCGATCTGATTTGCTGACGCCTGTGTTGGCGCTTGAAAAGTTAAGAAATCTTCAACTTCTGCCGTGAGCAACGCGAGTGAAGCGACGTGACGGAACCCACAATTCAGTTCGGCAACGCATGACGTCACTCATTCAAAGTAAATGAGAAGCGTTAACGCCGACGCCCCATGTTAATGCAGCGTTATAGTTCTGCCTGAACCAAAACAATAAGCTTATGCTGCGTTCACGCCATGTCTTAAGCATAATTACAAGATGGCAACCCTTGACGGAGCTGTTAACGTCCTCAGACTCAGTCAGGTTGTACAAGTCCGGCCTTGTACGTTGTTTACGTTCATTATTATTGTAATGTTATCTGCTTTGAGACATGAGATAATTGTGACGCTTTGCAGACTCTGCTGTACGCTTTCATGTGTTTTGAAGGAGGCGTGGCTTAAGAGAGCGCTCTGAAGGGAGGTTGGGATATTATGCTTTCAAAGCTAACTTGCTATTGCTATCCTGTCCGAAATTGCCTACCCTGCCTTTAAAATGAAAGGGAACTAAGCCTTTCAAGCCTCAAAATTAGCCTATCAGGCCTTTCAAGCCTGATAATAGCTTTATGTGAGGAACACAGCCCTAACTCAAACAGTTTTTGGAATTAAATGTTTTGTGTGGAATTAAATGTTCTGTTTGTCTTTCTTTCTGTTTATTGCTTTCCTTAGACACACACAAGAAAAAAAAAGAAAAACCCAGTCATTATCCCCTCCTGCGTGAAAGAGGCTCTGTGCTACAGATATTGCAGGAAAAGTTTCAGCATTCTTGAGCAGTACTGCAAGAGCAAACACACCTTATTTCTTGCTCAGAGCTGAAAGAAAGCTGCTGGTGACTCACACAGGTATGACACAATTTTTCTCTTGTTCTTCACTTAAAATAATTTCTCCTCAGTTCACTTCCTGTGACAAAATATCTGATCTAAATGGTACATTTTAATCTTTGCCTGTATGCTTAACTATTACTCAAAGCTGTCTGTCAGTAAACGTAAAAGTGAGGCGTATTAAGATAAACTAAGGTTGTCCTATATGTGTGACTCCTCATGTAGGCCTACATAAAGAGAGAGAAGTTGCTCTGGCTACAATGATTTTATCAGCGATTTGTTTGTTATGGTGATTATGGTCATTTTTAAATAACGTCTTTTATACAGTTCTGTTCACATGCAGGCTACTGCTGTATATTTTAGTTCAATACTACCCTCTGCTGGCGAAGTTGATGGGCCCCATTGACTTCCAAAGTATTTTTTTCTATACTATGGAAGTCAATGGGGTCCATCAACTGTTTGGTAAACCATATTCTTCAAAATATCTTCTTTTGTGTTCAGCAGAAGAAAGTAATTCATACAGGTTTGGAACAACTTGAGGGTGAGTAAATCACGGACTGGCAGCATTTTCATTTTTGGGTGAACCCTCCCTTTAAATACACTCTATGTTGGTGATTTAAATGGTTAGATCACCAAAAATTGAAAATATTGTCATTTATTACTCACCCTCATGTCGTTCCACACCCGTAAGACCTTCATTCATCTTCGGAACACAAATTAAGATATTTTTGTTGAAATCCGATGGCTCAGTGAGGCCTCCATAGCCAGCAATGACATTTCCTCTCTCAGGATCCATTAATGTACTAAAGACATATTTAAATCAGTTCATGTGAGTACAGTGGTTCAATATTAATATTATAAAGTGACGAGAATATTTTTGGTGCGCCAAAAAAAACAAAATAACGACTTATATAGTGATGGCCGATTTCTAAACACTGCTTCAGTAAGCTTCGGAGTGTTATGAATCTTTTGTGTCGAATCATGATTCGGATCGCGTGTCAAACCGCCAAACTGCTGAAATCACGTGACTTTGGCGCTCCGAACCGCTGATTCAACAAAAGATTCATAACGCTCCGAAGCTTCATGAAGCAGTGTTTTAAAATCAGCCATCACTATATAAGTCGTTATTTTGGGGGGTTTTTTGGTGCACAAAAATATTCTTGTCGCTTTATAATATTAAACCACTGTACTCACATGAACTGATTTAAATACGTTTTAAGTACATTAATGGATCTTGAGAGAGGAAATGTCATTGCTGTCATACGGGTGTGGAACGGCATGAGGGTGAGTAATAAATGACATTATTTTCATTTTTGGGTAAACTAACCCCTTTAAGCCACATAATGAAAATGAACCAAACGTTGCCATGAAAATCCAGCAGATGGCGGGCTTTCCATACTTCTCAGTGAGTTTCTACCTTGCAAATTGATGTCATAAAATAAATACTACCACTGAGTCCATTTACCAGTCCATTTACTGTTTATAGTAGGCTAATCAGGGTCTGGTTGCATAAACTGCATAGACTAGTCTTAAAAGTTGGTCATCTATTTTTTTTTTTTTTTTAAGACGTCCTACTTTTTAAAGTCAGTTGCATGATTACCTTTTGACTACTTGCTAGTGTGTCAAATTAGTTCTTAAGACACAGTCTTAACATACTGCAAGTTTATGCAACTGGCCACAGATCGTTAATTTAATCCACAACCGAAATAATAATAAATAATAATAAAATCAAAAATATATAATTAAATAAAAAATCAAATGAAATTTAATCCCATTTTGAAATAATTCAAGATATATTCAAAATATATTATGCCTGATTTAGACCATTTGTTTGGACTATATATGTATAACAATTGCGTACAAATATATTGCTCACTGGAAAAATCATTTCTATAAAGAGGCCATCTGTTTAATGATTTAAGATTGTGTGCATGAGGCAGGTTGTGTCATGATAAAATCTTATCCACTTCTGCCACCTTTTTATTTACATCATCCCTCTATTGGTTTTCATTTCCCAACAGCCTATAATGTAATCAGTAATGGCAGCAGCCAGGAAGGCAGTGTGACTCATTCTTCACAGAACACCCTGAAGTAGAGAAGTGAAGCGTATCCACACTGAGATCTGCAATACTGGAAGTGTCCAGAGTGGAGCCATCATGTTTGCAGGAACCTTTAAATGCTTGATAATTACAGGCTCTCTGTGACAGTGATAACATTCAACCACACAAAGGCACTAGCGGCCTAACTGCCGTCCGTTTGGATGAGTGTGTGTCTTTATCTGTTTGTGGATGAAGGTCCTCCACCTCAGATAAGACAGAAGGGACACTATCATTTAAAGGGGGCTGCTGGCTCGCCTCTCATTAATTCATTCAGTTCTCGAGGCACCACTGTAGTATCTATTGACCTCTAGTTCATGAAATCAGCTGTTTGTTTTGTGTCCACGCTAGTGGCTGGATGTATTGATTTACTAAAACCAATTAGATGAACAAGTCTTTCACTCTGCAGAATCCTATAGCAGCGTGTCTTTATCAGAAACATTTGCGTGACTTATATGTATGCTTAAAGGGATAGTTTTTTATTCAAAAATAAAAATTCTGTCATCATTTACTCACCCTAAAGTTGTTCAAAACCTGTATAAATTTCTTTTTTCTGTTGAACACAAAGGAAGATATTTTTGAAGAATGTGGGAAACCTAACAGTTTTTTTTTACTATGGAAGTCAATGGTGCCCCAAACCGGCCTGGTTACAAACTTTCTTCAAAATATCTTCCTTTGTGTTCAGCAGAACAAAGAAATTTATACAGGTTTTGAACAACTTTAGGGTGAGTAAATGATGACAGAATTTTCATTTTTAGGTGAACTATCCCTTTAAAAGTCTTCAGAACCAGTAAAATGCTATTTTATTTATTTCAATTACAAGGAATGTTGAGTATTTTATTATTTGCAATTTTATTTGATATACGTAATTAAAAATTAAAACTAAAAATTATTTTCGTTTATTAAAATAAAACTGAAATGAGAACTTAAACAGGAAAAAAATAAAATAAATAAGTAAATAAATAAAAAGGACAAAAGCACACTGTACATTAAATTACAAAAACCTAAACTAAAATTAAACGGAAAATATAAAAATAAAAGCTAATTAAAAATATTAAATAATAAATAATTATAAAATAATAAAAATTGAGGACAAGCACATCGTATATAAAATTACAAAAACTTAAACTAAAATGAAAATGGAAAATATAAAAATAAAAGCTAAAAAATGAGTAAATAATAAATAATTCTAAAATAATAAAAATTGAGGACAAAAGCACAATGTACATAAAATTACAAAAACTAAAATAAAAATGGAAAATATAAAAATAAAAGCTAATTAAAAATATTAGTAAATAATAAAGATTGCTAAAATAATAAAAAAATTGGTGGGGTATCTATCCTAGGGTATTTCTCCTGGCATTTTAATGCAATTACCATGAAGTGTAATGGACGTTAAATAATTAATGTCAAGTTTTATGGGGCTGTATTTAGTGCCCACTGGTTGTCAGGAAGAGTTCAAATGATCTCACAGTTAAGATTCATCATTGTGGTGTAAGTGAGTCTTTGTAGTTTTATTGGCGTTACAGGAAAAACATTTGCTCATGAGACTTCACCATCATTTGAAACAGTTTTCTTGATTGATTTTGTTTTCCCATATAATTTTGATGGTGCCTCCATCACAGCATTCAACAAATGTATTGTTAAAATCTGCTTGTCATTTTCCAATGTAAAAAGCAACAGATCAAGTGGTCTTTTCATTCCTGAAAGAATCACAGGTTACAAAGTTTAAAAGCCAAACTAAAGGTCTCCCAAGTTTTTATAAAAGGAAGGTTTGATTGACTTTCAGGTAAAAAACAGCAAAACTGTGAAAGTTTCTGTTATACTAAAATGTGTTTGAACTAAAACTTTGCTAAATAGGTTACTGGAGAGTATATGTAAACATTTTCTTTTACTCTGTCATGCTCATAGGAAGAGTGTCACTTTCCTCTCTCCTTGTTTTGAAAGGTCATGGATGACGTTGAAAGATGTGACGGCCTCACGGATGTCACTGTTCACGGCTGCAGGAGCAATTAGCCTTTAGGTTAACGCACCCGTGTGATGGTTTGAGCTTTAGAGATATCTCAGATGTTCAGGTGACCTTCTGTCAGCACAGCAGATAAGAAGAACCCTCACAAAGACTGTGGAAAAACTAGTCTAAAGCACTATTTCTTTCTGAGAGGAAATGAGATGCTGCCATTTTCTTTCTTTGACATTGATTTTGACAGTTGTAACATGCTTTAATTCCAGCATAATGAGCACCACATTCTCAAGACGGCCTGTCAATTAAACAATTGTGTCAAAATAAGCAGCTTAGTTCTTAAAACAGCAAAATTTTAGTACACAGCTCATCCTGCATGTAACGACCCTAGCAACTGCATAGCAACATGCTAAAAACTTTTAGCAGACCATAGCAACTGCATAGCAATGTGGCAGCAACTTATATACAATGTTAATATGTAAATAAAAACATAAAATAAAGATTTAATTTTAGTTAAATGGTTAAAAGTCACCATGAAATCATTTTTTATGGAATATTGCATGTATTTATTATAAATGTTTTATCCATTCACATCATTGTTTTTTTTTTTATTAATGTGTCCTCATAATCTTTAATCAAAATAACTTCCGCTCCCTCTTGCAGCGACTTCTCTTCTCTTCTCTGATGACATGTTTACTGGCACGAGGGCAGGATCACCTGTCAATCACATGACATCACAGCAATAGCAAACCACAACCATCCAATCAATTCCCGATAGACAAAATCAAGTCCCACCCTGCAGTTTTATCTCATTCAAGAAGCTGTTTCACTCAGATAGATGTCACAAAAGGGAAGAAAATACTATATGAAAGGTAAATATGAAGTATTATAAAAAAAATATATATATACAGGTGCTGGTCATATAATTAGAATATCATCAAAAAGTTGATTTATTTCACTAATTCCATTCAAAAAGTGAAACTTGTATATTATATTCATTCATTACACACAGACTGATATATTTCAAATGTTTATTTCTTTTAATTTTGATGATTATAACTGACAACTAAGGAAAATCCCAAATTCAGTATCTCAGAAAATGAGAATATTGTGAAAAGGTTCAATATTGAAGACACCTGGTGCCACACTCTAATCAGCTAATTAACTCAAAACACCTGCAAAGGCCTTTAAATGGTCTCTCAGTCTAGTTCTGTAGGCTACACAATCATGGGGAAGACTGCTGACTTGACAGTTGTCCAAAAGACGACCATTGACACCTTGCACAAGGAGGGCAAGACACAAAGGTCATTGCAAAGAGGCTGGCTGTTCACAGAGCTCTGTGTCCAAGCACATTAATAGAGAGGCGAAGGGAAGGAAAAGATGTGGTAGAAAAAGTGTACAAGCAATAGGATAACCGCACCCTGGAGAGGATTGTGAAACAAAACCCATTCAAAACGTGGGAGATTCACAAAGAGTGGACTGCAGCTGGAGTCAGTGCTTCAAGAGCCACTACGCACAGACGTATGCAAGACATGGGTTTCAGCTGTCGCATTCCTTGTGTCAAGCCACTCTTGAACAACAGACAGCGTCAGAAGCGTCTCGCCTGGGCTAAAAGGACTGGACTGCTGCTGAGTGGTCCAAAGTTATGTTCTCTGATGAAAGTAAATTTTGCATTTCCTTTGGAAACCCAGAGTCTGGAGGAAGAGAGGAGAGGCACACAATCCACGTTGCTTGAGGTCCAGTGTAAAGTTTCCACAGTCAGTGATGGTTTGGGGTGCCATGTCATCTGCTGGTGTTGGTCCACTGTATTTTCTGAGGTCCAAGGTCAACGCAGCCGTATACCAGGAAGTTTTAGAGCACTTCACGCTTCCTGCTGCTGACCAACTTTATGGAGATGCAGATTTCATTTTCCAACAGGACTTGGCACCTGCACAAAGTGCCAAAGCTACCAGTACCTGGTTTAAGGACCATGGTATCCCTGTTCTTAATTGGCCAGCAAATTCACCTGAACTTAACCCCATAGAAAATCTGTGGGGTATTGTGAAGAGGAAGATGCGATATGCCAGACCCAACAATACAGAAGAGCTGAAGGCCACTATCAGAGCAACCTGGGCTCTTATAACACCTGAGCAGTGCCACAGACTGATCGACTCCATGCCACGCCGCATTGCTGCAGTAATTCAGGCAAAAGGAGCCCCAACTAAGTATTGAGTGCTGTACATGCTCATACTTTTCATGTTCATACTTTTCAAAAATTTCTAAAAATCCTTTCTTTGTATTGGTCTTAAGTAATATTCTAATTTTCTGAGATACTGAATTTGGGATTTTCCTTAGTTGTCAGTTATAATCATCAAAATTAAAAGAAATAAACATTTGAAATATATCAGTCTGTGTGTAATGAATTAATATAATATACAAGTTTCACTTTTTGAATGGAATTAGTGAAATAAATCAACTTTTTGATGATATTCTAATTATATGACCAGCACCTGTATATATATACAACCCAAATTCCAGAAATGTTGGGACGTTTTTTGGGACGAATAAAATGAAAACTAAAAGACTTTCAAATCACATGAGCCAAGATTTTATTCACAACAGAACATAGATAACAACAAATGTTTAAACTGAGAAATTTTACAATTTTATGCACAAAATGAGCTACTTTCAAATTTGATGCCTGCTACAGGTCTCAAAATAGTTGGGACGGGGGCATGTTTACCATGATGTAGCATCTCCTCTTCTTTTCAAAACAGTGTGAAGACGTCTGGGCATCGAGGTTATGAGTTTCTGGAGTTTTGGTGTTGAAATTTGGTCCCATTCTTGCCTGATATTAGGTTTCCAGCTGCTGAAGAGTTTGTGGTCGTCTTTGACGTATTTTTCTCTATAGGTGAAAGATCTGGACTGTAGGCAGATTCTTCTACGACGAAGCCATGCTGTTGTAATAGCTGCAGTATGTGGTTTTGCATTGTCCTGCTGAAATACGCAAGGCCTTCCCTGAAATAGACGTCGTCTGGAGGGGAGTATATGTTGCTCTAAAACCTTTATCAGGGTTTCTACAGGTTTCATCAAATCTATCTATCTATATATCTATCTATATATATATAGAATGTCAATAAATTTCAATAGATGACATCATACGGCAATTAGAATATTCATTATGTCATTAAGTTGCATTCTGCCAAGTGTCAGCCCTTTACATTTGTTTGTTTTTCTGCTGCTACCTTTTTGTGCTCACATAATGTATTTTAATACAGCCAAATTCCCAATAAAATGCGGCCCATTAAGACTTCATACAGGGCTCAACATTAAGCCTTGTAATGTGCTTGTCCTTCGGACAAGTAAATCAGTCATTCACTTGTCTGAGTAAAACAGTTGCTTGTCTGGAAAAAATAGGATTTTTTTTAAATTTTTTTGGTGTAAATATACATTTATTCTGAAGCAATATCCTTTCAGAATATTTCAGCTTTGACATATATAAATCTGCATATTTGTGATATTTACACTGAGGGCATTTTTGTTTTACCTTTACAAGGGGCAATCCTTCTTAACAATTCTTAAATTTGTTCAATAAATTCAATTAGAATAAGACACTAAGGGCTGTTACCAATCAAATTAAATAATTTACAATACAAAAAATTCAAATAAGAAATGTTGGGGGGAAAGTGATGCTTTTAAAAATGAAACTAAACCACCAGTAGGTGGCGGCAAGTAACCGTCTTAATAAGTGAGTCATTGAGTCATTCATTTAAACGATTCATTCCAGTGGCTGATTCATTCAAGAATGAAGCAGATGTTTATGAATGAGTCATTGCCTGCGTCTCAATGTGCATTCTATCCATCCTAAATAGTATGTGACATTAGTAATATTCAATACTATTTAGGGCGGATAGGGTGGATAGTATGCACTTTGGGATGCAGGGATTGAATCTTTGACTCAACCGATTCGTTCAAAACGCTGAATCATTCAGTAGGCTAACGAAAAGAAGGCTGCGCGAGCAGGCTCCTTGTCCGACCGGGCAAGTAAAATTCTCTTTCACTTGCCCTTCAAAAAATCCACTTATCCCGGACTAATGGACAAGCGTTAGTGTCGAGCCCTGACATGTTATAATCCTGATTTGTAATCGAGACGTTGTCAGACAAAATCACCATACACATAAGATAAAGACAGTTGCTGTGATCGTGGCTATATGTACATGTTAAATGATCACTCAGGTTAGAAGCAATAGTATTATTTTATTTGTTCTCTGACAGAGCACACATCCTCAACTGAATGCGCTGCTCCTCTCAGTCACTCACTGAACAGCAGACGCAGAGAGAGGTGCGCCTGCGGCAGGAAAGCAAGATCTCGCGCTAGTGCGGCAGTACCGGAGGGTCTCGGAAGCTAGATAAGGTTTCAACAAGTCGCTATATTTGTCAATGCGCTTTCTTGGAAAAAAAGTCGCAACACTGATGCAGCCTTCCGTCTCCAGTTGCTCCAAGCCGGTAAACCGCTATCAAAAACGGCGTTACGGCAATTTTGCACCGGCCGGAGGCAATTACCAAACTGGTTCCGCGTGTGTATCACACCAATGTACATATTTTGCGACAGCAAATCAGTTATTAATTATGAAGGCTATATTCAAAATAAACTGGTAGTACTATTTTTCTTCAAAACTATCTAAAAACTTTAATGCCTGTAGGAATAAAATTTAATGCTATTTAAGGCCTTAATTTTCGCAAAATCCATTTAATGACTTTTAATGCCCCGCGGATACCCTGTTTATATACCTTTCAGCATTCATAGTGCCTTCCAAAACATGCAAGCTGCCCATACCGTATGCACTTATGCACCCCCATACCATCAGAGATGCTGGCTTTTGAACTGAACGCTGATGACACGCTGGAAGGTCTCTCTTCTCTTTAGCCCGCAGGACATCCAACAAGAATGTCAAATTTGGACTCGTCTGACCATAGAACACTTTTCCACTTTGAAACAGTCTATTTTAAATGAGCCTTGGCCCACAGGACACGATGGCGCTTCTGGACCATGTTCACATATGGCTTCCTTTTTGCATGATAAAGCTTTAGTTGGCATCTGCAGATGGCACGGCGGATTGTGTTTACTGACAGTGGTTTCTGGAAGTATTCCTGCGGCCATTTAGTAATGTCATTGACACAATCATGCTGATGAGTGATGCACTTTTTTGAGACCTGTAGCAGGCATCAAATTTGAAATGAGCTCATTTAGTGGATAAAAGTGTAAAATTTCTCCTTTAAAACATTTGTTATGTTATCTATGTTCTATTGTGAATAAAATATTGGCTCATGTGATTTTAAAGTCTTTTAGTTTTTATTTTATTCAAATTTAAAAAAAGTCCCAACATTTCCGGAATTTGGGTTGTAAAATATATTAATAAAATGATGTAAACAGAAAAGGTCAAGCAAAAAATTACTTTGGCGTGTAAGCTCAAATAAAGTTTACTGTGCATGTGCTTTTAACTAAAATAGATAGATTAATTGGTTCCAGGGCTACAACTCGAATAGTTGAAGTGACTTAATTTTTTTTTTTTTTAACTTAGCTTAAAAATTTATGGAAGCTTGTTTCCGCCACTGAATAAAAAATAAAAAAGGTAAAATTGCAACTTTTTATCTCACAATTCTGACTTTTTCTCAGAACTGCAAGATATAAACTCACAATTGTGTTACATAAAGTCTCAATTGCAAATTATAAAGTCAGAATTGTGAGTTATAAAGTCAGAATTGTGAGACATAAACTCACAATTCTGAGAAAAAAAAGTATTTTTTCCCTCAGAATTGGACTTTATAAGTTTATAATGCGCAATTGTGAACTTAATTGTTGAACTCAATTTCATTATAAGTTGTCATAACTAGAAAAAATTGATGCAAACTGTTGCGTTATTTTTGTTGTTGTTGTTGAGCCAACACATTATTGTTTATAGTGTAGAAATGGAAAATAAATGGGTCTGTGTGACTAACGGACCGTCATTAAAACTGTGCTCTGTCTTTCAACACTAATTTGTCAGTTGTCAGCTGTGGTCTTTTTCATTGACGCTTTTTATCAGTTTCCTTATATTCTTTCTATGCACGCACATGAACATTGCATGTTCCTTTTAATTGGCTCTTTTGGTCATTATTTGCCATAGAAACGAACAGTTCTACTCAACCTTAGGGAGCCCTGTGCCTTTGAGAGTTGCCGCCTATCTCTCGCTCTGTCTGTAGAAACTCCCAGGCTACTAAACAGAAACCCAATTACCGGTGCAGGCCACACAAGGCTATTACAGATATATCAACAATGGGGGATGTTGTGAAACACTGTTTTTCAGGATGTTGACTTACTGCGTTTTATAGCAAAAAAAAAACATTAGTACACTTAAGTATATGGACAATAAAGTGTAAAGTCCATATCAGCAAGTGACATGTTGTCCCAAGCTGTGGGTTTTATTACAGGTAAAGTGTGCAGTTTTTCTCCTTGATGTTTTATGCAAAATAGATATCCATTGTTGTCATTGTGTGTGATAAATCCAGCTGCTGGTCATTGTTGCATGGTTATATGATCAGATTAATTTCCTCCAATATTTATGTCACTGATATGACACTGAGCACTGACAGCATGATAGAGAAGAGAGATAGTAAAGAAGGGGAGAAAGGTTTCCATGACAACTCACATCCTTGACAAATGAAACGGTTTGAGGACAAGAGTAGGCGATAAGAAAAGAATGTGTGTGCATGCATGTGAGGAAGAAAGAGAGCGAAGATTAGAATACCTGGTCTGAGTCAGAACAACATTGACTGCTGGCAAGAACTGCTATTTTATGAGCCATTTTATGTTAGTTGTTACATCAATGTAAAATAATTATTATTAAAATGAAAACAGATTTTTAAAAAATGCATCAAATTTTCTGATTCTAAACAGCCGATAGTGTGTGAGTGCAACTCAGGAATGGATGGCTTCTTTCCAGTTCATTTGATTTGAGTGAATGAGTCATTTATGCAATTTGAATGGTTGAAAAGATCCAACTCCAAAGCAGTGTTACTTTAGTATCATTGATATACTATTATATAGTGTTCGTTAATATTTTTTTTGTTATGTGTTTTTATCATTTTTATTAGTTTTTTTAATATAGTTTTTATTAATAGCCTATAATATATTAATGTAATACATTTAGTTTTAGTTATTTTAGTACTTCAAGTTAAATGGAAACTATGTAAATTTTCGCCACTAGAGGTCGCTTAATCAAGCATAGTTTGATGACGCCTTGATTTCGCGGAATCATGGGATGTGTTGAATCGGGACAGGACTTGGCAAGAAATCATGTTCATGTTGAGATTATTAACGTTATTGTAGTATGAAGCAGAGCAGGGCGAGTCCGACACACGGCTCGAGAGCAGTGGAGCTTTTATTATGCCGCAGTCGATAGGCGATGCAAGGACATGGTCCGTGTTCTGGTTAAAATTGCTTATTTCTCTGGATTTAAACATTCTTGGAAACATTTGGGATACTATTTTATTTGAGTAGCCATCCCATTACTTGTTTCTCTTTCTGTGATGATTAAGGCTTATTGACGTAAAACTTTCCTATGAAATGATGATATAGGTCAATTGGACTGCACACTCCATCGCTCTTTCATTTATAGATCTCAATTAATTTTACACTTAATTCATCTGCATCATTTTTAACTGTTTACACAGCCATCATGGCCTCCATGACGTCTTCAGGTCTGATTCAGAGTGTCCATTGCTCCATCAGAGCTTTCATTTCCTGTTGTCTCACCCCATCCCCCTCCACAGGTCTTGGTTTTACCCCACTATGCTTATTGTTCATCCACCATTAGATGTTATCACGTCTCTTAATAACAACTTGCAGCTGTTGCGGTGACAGCTTAGATGAGGTGGCAGTAATCAGAAGTGAGAGATTATCTCAATTGGCTGATCTGGTTTTTCCATATTTGACGTGTTTGTGTGCATGTTTGTTCAGTGACACCTTTTAATTACACAGTACACAGTACAGGAAAAAGGAGCATTTGCGTGACTGAGTACTTCCGACAAAATCCTCAAGTTTGAGTCTGTGGTTTGCGCAGCGGCAGCCCACCAATGACAGCTGGTGTAGTGGACAATGGTGGACTATTTCCAGGTGCAAAGTCTAATGTGTTCAGTGTTTAATGCAAACAGGTGTTGCTAGGTGGACGTGGATGACTGAAGCTGCTTCAGCAAATGGACTGTTTGCTCAATAGCCCATCTGATAGGTCTACTCTGAGAACTGACCTGCTGATTTATTTTCATTCAATGTCTGGCTGTCTGGTAGCATTCCCATTCATCTCAATGACAGTTGCTTAGTTGCTGCATGGCACTACAAGAACATGTGCAGTCCCAAGCCTCAATAGGCTACTTCAAAAGATGAAAATGAAAACATATTTATTGGGAGATATTTTACAGGAAGTTACACATTTTAGGTGTATTCCATGAGAATCAACCAACCAAACACAAATCCATTATATTTACCTAAAACATTCATATTTAAAGGGTTAGTTCACCCAAAAATGAAATTTCTGTCATTAATTACTCAGTGCTGCGTTCACTACGTCAACAACATAAGAGACTGACGTAGAAGAGAATAAAATGTTGAATAAAGTCGTTATTTTTGTTTTGTTTTGCGCACAAAAAGTATTCTTGTTGCTTCAAAACATTAAGGTTGAACCATTGTAGTCACATGGACTGTTTTAACAATGTCATTAATACCTTTTTCTGGACCTCAAAAGGTGCAATGATGTTGCTGCCTATGTGTGGTTCAGAAACCCTCGGATTTCATCAAAAATATCTTAATTTGTGTTCCGAAGACAAATGAAGGTCTATACAGCATGAGGGTGAGAAATTTCATTTTTGGGTGAACTAACTCTTTAACTTTAACTAAACTAATGCATAAGCTATTTCATGCGATCAAAAGAATGAAGGACCCCTGCCTAACTTAAATGGTATAGTTCAATTTCCTGCTGGAGTGGAAGCTCCTGTGTTATGACGTCACATATTCAAGTTGGAAAAATAATATGGATATGAAATAAATAATATATATTTTATTTGATCTCTCTCACTTATTTTTATACAATAGGCACAAAAACTTGCATATAACATACCGTGAAAGGTGAGTGATTGTTGTCTATAAGCAGTAATATTAGGCCTACCAAACACATAACGTTTTTATGCAAAACAGAGATTGAAGTTTTATTTAATATCTTTATTATAGGTAAGTTAATAACAAATGATTTGTTAAAGTTGTTTCAAGTTTTATGACATGTAAAAAATTGTATTTCTAAGCTTAAAGCTGCTGAAAAAGGAATGCCTTATTTGCCGCCAACAGGCCCTTTTCAACGTCACAACTCAACGTTTTGGGCATCATCTAAAATTGCTAGTTTTCCATTTGTAAACACTTTGTATTCATTCGTGTGCTCGGAACGCGTAAATATTTGACTTCACTCGAGGCTGCATAAGGTAGAACCAAGCCCCACTCTCCATTTGTATTTACCCGGAAATGCTTCAGTCGCCTGGACTCGGGTAGGTAAACCGGTAAAAAGCTGAAGAATAAAGATTGCTCTGGCGTACACGAAATGAGCGCATTTTCCGAATCCACGTAAAAGGCATCTAAATACAGCTGGCACAGAGATGCATCTGACTGGACAACACAAGTCTATTCAGAGACGAGAGCAAAAGTGTAGGCGGGAGCACTAGAGTGGCATGCACAGCTTTAAACTCCATAAAACACTTGGACCTGTGGCACAAAACAAAAGATGCTGACATCAAAAGAGACCGGTGTCTGTCTCAACATGCTTGAACTCTCACGATTCCAGCCTCTCTCTTTGATACAAGCACTTGTTTTGGCACGACACACTGCGTCTGGAGTGGACTGAGCTTCAGTCTGTCTGGGTCATTGTGACATTTACTGAATAAATCTGTGCGAATATTCATGAGGGCTTGTTGCTTTTCTCTTCACGATCTTCTTGGTATTCATACACAGGGCTGTAGCTGGTGGGAATGATTCTGTGGACCACAATTTTTACTACAGCCGTGTTCATACATGCATGACATTAAATAACAATTTGTTGATATGTAATATATTGTCCATTATAATGTTTTAAAATATTTATATTTTCGTGTTTACAACATCTTGTCATTTTCCTCCCTCGTATGTGAGTTATGAATATTATGCAGCCTATGAAACAAGATTAGCCTACATAAAAAATATAACGTGAATGTATATTTCTTACCCTTTTCTTCTTATTATTCATGTTTCGATGTATTTTTGATGATGTCATTGAGTTTATTCACATTATATTACTTCAATATTTATTTTAAAATATTAATATTTGGAAAGCAGCCTATCAGTCTGCCAAATCAAGATCAGTGGGAACCAACACGAAGGAAGCCATTTTGAGAAGAACATTGCAAGACCCCATATAACAGTCTCAAGGTCAGTAAGTGTTTTAGAAATATTACATATTTGGACGTTTTTATGAAAAAGCATTGTTCACGACTAACACTTGATAATCATTGTTTAGTCACTGTTGTGTAACAGTGAACAGTGTTGTGTAAACTCCTCGAAATATGATGTCAAAAGTTTTTTTTTTTTTTGAAAATGGTATTTCATGGCTTTATTTTAAACCAAGTCTTTTCTTTCTCTCTCTCTCTATCTATCTATCGTCCAACTGTCTGTCTGTCTATCTATCTGTCTATCTATCTATCTATCTGTCTGTCTGTCTATCTATCTATCATCTGACTATCTATCTATCTGTCTGTCTGACTATCATCTGACTGTCGGTCTATCTATTTATCTATCTATCTATCTGTCTGTTTGTCTATCTATCTATCTATCTGTCTGTCTATCTATCTATATATCTCTATCTATCGTCTGACTGACTGACTATCTATCTATCTATCTATCTATCTGTCTGTCTATCTATCTATCGTCTGACTGTCTATCTATCGTCTGTCTATTTATCTATCTATCTATATGTCTGTCTGTCTGTCTGTCTATCTATATATCTCTATCTATCGTCTGACTGACTGACTATCTATCTATCTATCTATCTGTCTGTCTATCTATCTATCGTCTGTCTGTCTATCTATCGTCTGTCTATTTATCTATCTATCTATCTGTCTGTCTGTCTGTCTGTCTATCTATCGTCTGACTGACTATCTATATCTATCTATCTGTCTGTCACTCTGTCTGACTATTGTCTTACTGACTATCTATCTATCTGTCTGACTATCTATCTATCTGTCTGTCTATCTATCTGTCTGACTATCTATCTATCTATCTAACATCTGACTGACTATCTATCTATCTATCTATCTATCTGTCTGTCTGACTATCTATCTATCTATCTATCTATCTGTATCGCCAGATAGATAAATAGATAGATAGATAGTCAGTCAGACGATAGATAGATAGATAGATAGATAGATGCGTGTGATATATCTGAATTACAAATTTACAAAACACGTTTAACATGTTGCCAGATTTCTGTATGAGAATGCATATCATTGGTGTTTAATATGGATATTGTGAATTTTTGCACAAGCAGCGCGTGTAGTGGAGCTGTCCAGAGCTGCGGTGCTGAAACGTTCTCATCATGACGCAGACAGTTACGTCAACTATTTAACTATTACTGAACAGCCGTTTCCTTCTAATTTATTTAGTCTTACTTATAAGATATATCCTTAACTTATATATCTGCTAGTCTGTTAGGCGAATGAGATATTGATTTGAACAGATGTAAACCATACAGCGAGATTATAAAATCTAGCCCAGTTCTAGAACCTCCTCTATGAAGGTTTCACGAACATAAGAGCAGGATTGCCCGTGTAAATGTTCTAACAAAAGCTTCCAGCTCAATTTCTAAGCGTAATAATGGTCGTCGGCTATTTATAGAGAAGCATTCCCCTCCGCTTTCATGCGCAATTCACCCCACCCGACTCCCCCGGGACCCGAGCATCCTACCCCAGGTAGAAATTGACGTCAGAGCGGTTCGTAATTTGACGTGTAAACATCCCTTCCCCTTCCACGACTCTCTCATTGGTGGCTCTCCATGCGCGTTCAATTACTCGCTCAGACTGCATCAGAATTAAGAGGAGAATATAGCGTTTTCCAAGGAAGGCTTTTGGAGCTGGACTGATATTTCTTTTGTTTATATATTCTGTATTTATTTGTAACTTATTTCTATTTAACTGTTTTGTATTCATCGTGATCATCCAGATCAAATTTAAGTGGTTGTAATTGATTTGAAATGGAAGAAAGATGTCGTCCAATGTTGCTGTGCAGTGTTCTTGCTCTGTTCTGTGCGCTGGTGTCCTCAGCTGTGGACAGACAGTATCTGAACGAATGGGCGGTGGAGATTCCAGGAGGAGCCCACAATGCGCGATCCATCGCCGACGAGCTCGGCTACGAATTAGTCCGACAGGTAAGTCACAACAAACACTGTTTCTACCAGGGTAAAACACTTGCCTCACACACATCTGGCTCTACCTTGCATCAGTGTTGCATGCAATTGTGTTTTCCAATTATATTGTGTAGCTAATGCATTTATTCATAGCAACACTGTTGCTTTGCCAGATCATATTTGTTCTGTTCTGTCGATATGAATGTGCATTAGAAAATGTGTTTATTCAGTTGCCAGAACATATGCTTAACCATTCAACACTAAGGCATCTGCTGGGTGATGGCTGAATGTGCTTTGCAACTAGGATACTTGTTATTATGTTTTATAATCTCAATAGTTGTCTGTTAGATCTAACATCTGATTTTTTTCTTTAAGCATTTAATGCAACAATGCAAATGCAATAATAGCAATAAAATACTATTTGCATTTGCTTTAATTCAGTCATGTCACAGTGTCAGCCTATATAATTACAAATTCACCTGTTGTGTCATATAGTTCTCTTAGAAGAATGTTTTATACATGTAAAGAAACCCAAGGAAACCCAAGTAAGCTGCTAGGCATTTTTAATAAGTCTATTTTTTGTGAAGTAGCTTCAGGCCGACTAGACCAGGCAGATGGGAACTGCGTCATTATGACCAGGCTTAATTTAGCTCCCAATATGAACCATTCTCTTCAGTCAATTCTCTCTTTCATTTGTCTGCAGATTGGGGCGCTGGAAAACCATTATTTATTCAAGCGGCACAATCACCCTAGCAGGACCAAAAGAAGTGCGGATCATATCACCAAACGTCTGTCGGAAGATGACAGGGTATGAGACTTTACGAAACCCCTTGCACTGCTTTCAATCTATGTATGGTATATGATAATGAAATGGCCATTTATTCAAAAAACCCTCTGAGACATCATAGGCTTATGTCATGTTTTTTCAGGTTTGACGTTTTAATGATGATATTCCCAAAGAATAAATCATTCCTATTCACAACAGTTGAGAGATGAAAAATAAATGGACTTTCAATCACCACTAAATAGTTCTGAATGGCACCTGTGGCTTCTCTTGTAGGTGTCTTGGGCCGAACAGCAGTATGAGAAGCGAAGGGCCAAACGCGCCCCACTGGGGACAGAATGCAGGGACTGCTCGGTGGATAAACTCTTCGACGACCCCATGTGGAACCAACAGTGGTATCTAGTGAGTCTCAACATCTTATTTGTTCTTTGTCAAAGGCGATGTCTGATTTTCTTTTGCTCTGCAACATTTTCAGGCATTTATTCCAGAGTTTTTTTCCCCCCATTAATTTTCCTCATTTTAAAGTTCTAAACCTCGAACCAACTGAAATGAATAAGCAAAAAATGTATTTGAAAGTCAGAAAAAAGACAAAATTCCAAGACTGTGTACTTCACAAAAAAAAAACAGTGTATGTGATTTACTTTGAAATTATTTTCACTCAGAATTTGCTAGTAAATTTCACAAAGAATTACAAAGAAATGGCAAATATCAATTGAATTTAATATTACATTTTGAAGTAGAATGACTGAAATAGTATTTTCTAGTAAAACATACTCTAATCTTCTCTAAGTTACAACTTCGAAAAACATTTTTTATGGTGTCCACCTCTTTTATGAGAGAATGAACGATTCATCCCATGAAGCATTGTGAATAATGTAATTAAATCAGAAACAATAAATATATTCACTACAAATCATTGATTATAAGTATTAAATACCACACACACAGATTATGTATATATATATATATTGACACTACCAGTCAAAAGTTTGGAATTGGTAAGATTTTTAATGTTTTTAAAAGAAGTTTCATCTGCTCACCAAGGTTGCATTTATTTAATTAAAAATACAGTAAAACAGTAATATTGTGAAATATTATTACAATTTAAAATAACTGTTTTCTGTTTGAATATATTTTATAAAGTAATTTATTCCTGTGATCAAAGCTGAATTTTCAGCATAATTACTCCAGTCTTCAGTGTCACATGATCCTTCAGAAATCATTCTAATATGCTGATCTGCTGCTCAAGAAACATTTATTGTGTACAATTGTACAAAATATTTGTGTACAATATTTTTTTTTCAGGATTCTTTGATGAATAGAAAGTTCAAAAGAACAGCATTTATTTGAAATATAATTTTTTGAAACATAATAAATGTCTTTACTGTCTCTTTTGATCAATTTAATGCATCCTTGCTGAATAAAAGTATTAATTTCTTTAATTTCTTTTCAAAAAAATAAAAATAAAAATTCTTACTGCCCCCAAACTTTTGAACGGTAGTGTATAATGTTACAAAAGCTTTGTATTTCAGATAAATGCTGTTCTTTTGAACTTTCTATTCATCAAGGAATCCTGAAAAAAAAAAAAAAGTACACAACTGTTTTCAACATTGATAATAATCATATTTGTTTCTTGAGCAGCAGATCAGCATATTAGAATGATTTCTGAAGGATCATGTGACACTGAAGAATGGAGTAATTATGCTGAAAATTCAGTTTTGCCATCACAGGAATAAATTACTTTATAAAATATATTCAAACAGAAAACAGTTATTTTAAATTGTAATAATATATATATATATAATAATATTTCACAATATTACTGTTTTTACTGTATTTTTAATTAAATAAATGCAGCCTTGGTGAGCAGACGAAACTTCTTTTAAAAACATTAAAAATCTTACCGATTCCAAACTTTTGACTGGTAGTGTGTGTGTATATATATATATATATATATATATATATATATATACACACTGTATATTAGTGCTGTCAAGTTGATTAGTCGCGACATGATATCTAACATAAAAGTATGTATATATATATATGTGTGTGTGTGTGTGTGTATGTGTATATACTGTGTGTATACTGTGTGTGTATATATATATGTATATATAAATACACACACCCCTATATTATATATTTACAAACTTTTGTTAGATGCGATTAATCGCGATTAGTCGACTTGACAGCACTAATATACATACATATATACACACACAGTAAAACCAAAATTTACTCAGACACCTTGAACATTTCATTCATTAATACAGTTTTTTCACTATAGTTTAAAAAATGGTATTAAATTATGACAAGATCTGTTAAACTGTGTCAGAAAAAAAATAATCTTAATTATATCAGATAACACTTAAGCAAAACATGGTCAGGTCAAAGTGTCTGAATAGTTTTTGGTTCCAAATTTTTTATCAGTTTTACTGGTAGTCCACTGTATGAAGAATTTTTGGGTATAATATGTCACAGTTTACTTTATTTTGCTATCCTCACTTCCATAAATGAACTATAGTGTCCTGCACCCTCTAGTATCAAAAATATCAAAAATGTCTGAAAAATTTTTGGTTTGACTGTATATATAAATAACATGTTTATTTCAAAATGATCCAATATTTATAAATAGTTTGAGAACATAGGGAAACTTTGCAGTGTTTCATAAGAGTGGGTGGCCAGTGCTAAGGTGTTTTCTCTAATTCTCCTTTCCATGGTAACAGCAACTTAGTCATTTGGTGGAAGATGAAATCACACTAACTTGTCTACTTGTGTTATATATCATTGCTTAGAAACCTCAGATCACAGTGGGTTTGACTTGAAAGGCTCATGTGTTCTCAATAAAAAAAAAAACAATTTTTCAATAAAACCGATGGACTTGTGTGCTCAAATGCGGAAACCATTAATATCAACAAACGGCTTTGTTGTAAAAGCTATTGTAACAATCCTCTCTGGTGTATTACATTTCCTGTCTGTAGGCCTTCATTACTGGGTCAGTCGTCCCTCTGGACTGGCGCACTATATGCGGTTGAAGCCCAGTGTTTTTAAGCTTTTAGAGCTCATAGTATGGCTAAACAAAAATGAGATTGTAAAGGAGAACGCTCCTTAATCCCAAACAACAGAAGAGCCATTCACACATTAGTACCAATTTACTGAAACACAATGGATTGATGGGTTTATCTTATGGAAGCCAAGCTCTTAATGCCAGAGAATGGCTTCCGAACAGTCACAGATGGGAATGGATTCAGCTGGCTCTAATATGGATCACAGCTCATGGTTTATATAGCAAGTCACTCTAATCAAATTGAAAACATCCATTTGCATTTCCGACTGAGGGATTAATTTTTTGGACAAACATTTTATTCTAAAACGCAATTTAGCGGTGGCATTAACTGGCAGTGACCTTTTGTTCTTTTTTGCTTCAACAAGTTACTAAACCTCTTTTTTCATGTGTCGAGCATGTTTGTGTGAGCGCCGCCACCTCTTAACCTAATTGCTCATGAAGTTCCTGCCCAGTTTTATTTTAAACTGTGCCTGTCACTAAATTTAGCTCATTAACTGTTGTCAGCCTCTCCGTTTATTCAGAATCAACTAATGAGACTAGAAAGCTGAAAGTGAAAACTTGCAAAAACGGAGTGTCTATTTACACTAAGTGCAAATAGTGTCCCTTGTTGGCAAATGTTATTTACACTAGCTCCGCCCACCAATGTGTGTTTGGGCCACTGAAGTTTTAAAAAAGACATGTAAAATTCAACATCTTCAGTGGTGCAGCAGTAGCAAGTAAGGCTCTCAGATCTGGCTTTTAACACGATCGACGCGGGTTCGAATCCACCTTTTGCCGAGCTTGCATTTGTTTTCAATAAAAATGAAAATAATGTTCAAAAAGTGGAAATAAGCTGCGAAAGAGTGTTTAATAATATTAAAAATGTTTATTGGGTAGGTTTAGGGGAAGGTGTAGGGAGGGTTTTTATTCTCCCAATAAGGCAGCATCCATTTATTCATTTTAATAAATATAATCATTTACACTCTATGATATTATTGCATCCTGTTAATGTACAAAAATACTGAGGTGCAAATAGTATCTGCCAATATAAAGTATAGATAGCATCTAATTACTATTGGTAAATACTGCTATTGTCACTTAGTGTAAATAGAATATATTTCTATTTTCACTTAGTGTAAATAGCATCTATTGCACCTAGTGCAAATAGCCGCTGCCTTGCAAAAATGAAATACATTGCATTTTAGTGAAAAAGGAAAGAGATGCATCTTATTGCATTGTTCAAGTTCACGTTGTTGTATAATAGAGTGCAACTAAAAATCCCATTCATTTGATTTTTAACTGATTATGATTATGAACCTTTCAAAACAGACCTACCATGAGCTCAGAGGTTGTAAAGTGATGCTACTGCTACTGTAGAAGCCACAACTCTGTGTGATTTTTAACTTCATTTTTATTATAAATAAAGATAAATTGCTGAATTCTGCGCAACCAATAAACGTAAATTGTGCCAAAAGTGCTTAGAAGTGACCTCTCACACCCATAAAGCATTGACATAGTTGTTTCCCTACTATATAGTTGAATTTATATTTTGAATTTTATTTTTTATATATATATTTGAGTTTTTAGCTACATTCTATAATAGATTCTATATATTTATGTATTATATAATATTATGTTTTTGTTCTTGACTAGATTTACTATTCCAAACATAGCTGTAATTTCTCCCTTCCTATTAAGCCACATCTTTTTGCAACATACTGATACTATTACCTAGTTCTGGCATGAAACTCTATATGGCACAGGCTGATAGGTCTTTAACTCATTTGGTAGTGATCACATCATCTACATTGCACAGCTGATTTATATTATGAACTGATTCAATTATGTCATTTGCTTCAAGAAATGCATATTTTATTAGCTAATAAACAGTTTTTTCCCCCAGTTTTTTAATTAAAATTAAAGTTTGTAATGCTTTGATTCATCTCAGAGGTTCGGTTGGCTTCTAACTCTTTATTGCAGAATCTTTTGAAATCTCTGTGGAGAAAATGAACAGGAAAAAATGCTACAGAATCCAAGGCTGCTGAAAAGTGGGCGGTCGTCATTGTGCTCCATTGGTCACTTTGAGTGATGATGCAGAGAAGGCAGGTGGTTAAAAAGGGAAAGAAAGAATGACGTTCAATCTTAGGAGATAAAAGGGTAGATAGAAAAGAAGGATATGGATTTATGGAGGAAAAAGGCGGCTCGGTGAAAGGATTGCATTTCTCCAGAGAGGACTGCTGATAATTCAATTAAAGACATGACTCATATCTCTGTATTGAGAACACTGTGTGTTTTTATTCGTATTCTGTGTTGTACTGCATCTAACATTTAAATGTATCACTGCATTTGACTGCATCTCTTTAGAGGCAATGAGAGTTTATGCACCTGCCGATATCTGAGACGCCCAGTAAAACTTCTTGACTCACTTAAAGGTGTTATAAAGGTAGCAAATCAGTGACGTGGACTTCAGCTGTGGGGTTTACAGCCCTCCTGAGGTTATGCTGGCTGTGATTGTGCTATGTGGCAGAGGCGTCATGTGTGGTGGGTCGTCTCTTTCTCTCCCCCTTCCCCCTCCTGTCTTTCCAGAGTGAGACCTCAGCTATGAGTCATGCTTCATGGTAGTGTTACTGCAGTGTCTATGCATAATTTGTGAGCCGATCACAGACCCCTTTCTTCATCTCTGTCCTTTTTCCTATCACTTTTATGCTTTGAGAAGCATTGCTATATACATTATACAGCCTACATACATATATGCTATAGTTGTGTTTTGGTTGCGAACAACAACTTCTTGAATAAAGTGAACAGATTTTTTTTTTTTTTTTTTTTTAGTGAGCGAATCATTTTCATAAATTTCCATGCACTGATTTGTAAGTACTTTGTGAAGCAGTTAATAGCTCTTGCCAGCCAGAGTAATTCTAGGAAAATAGCCTAGGCTGTGTGGGATAAGCATACGGAGTGAATACGCCCCTTCTCTAATTGAGTAGGTGTTTTAGGTAGGCACAAATTGAACTAGATGTCTGCGTTGTGAGCAAACAGACTGATGACTGAAACTTGTTGTTTGCTGATTAATGGATGAGGCATTGTTGAAGCTTGTAGTTAACTTATTTAAGCTATTTTTGTCTTTTTTCCCCTCTCTTTAGTTTAACAAGCCCGAAGTTATGGAAGCCCATTTCTGCCACATAAAAAAAAATGCTTTAATAAATCATAAAAGTCATAATAATGAGATAAAAAGTTGAAATTATGAGAAGTCATTGACAAAAAGCTGAATTTCATTGTCATAATTATGATATATTCCATAAGTATGACTCATAATTTCAACTTTTTATCTAATAATCACAAAATTTGGACATATTTCATAATTTGACTTTTATGTCATAATAAATCTTTTTTTTTTTTGTCTTATGTGGCGGAAATGGGCTCCCATGGGAAGTTGACAAAATGGAGGGAAAATAACAGATCTCCTTTGTCAGTGCTGCTTAAAACACTTTCTTGAGTCTCTTTCTTTGAGTCTCAGATCTGTAAACACTTTTTAGAGCAATACAAAGATGTTGAAAAAAGTCTGCATGAAAGATTCTCTGGCTCATTCAAAATATTCAAATAGACATTAATTTGTGACCACTTTCTATATGATGTAAACTACAGAAAGAGCTGAGTGAATCAATTAACTAATCCGAGTCATTTTGTTGAACAGAATCAAAGATTCAATCAACTATAATGAATCAAAATCATATTTATCCATTTAAAACAGTTATGCTAGTAATCACATGGCAACTGCTCTGTTAATACATTTTACACAACTAAGGTTAGCTGCATTTTATATACTAGTAGACTGTATTTCCCAACTCTGCGCAGCAGCTCTCTGATATTTGATTATCGGTCAATAAGAAAAAATCCCATCATATGGACTGAAAATAGTCTCCACAAACCAAAAGGTCAGCCTGAGCGATTTCATCACCGGCTCTCATTTTCAAGCAAACAGCTTTTGTTGGAAGGGTCAGTGGATGTGTCATACGAAGAGGCTTTTGTCTTTGTGAAGAGGTTGAGAGGACCTGAGAATGTTGAGTGGTACTCATGTATATGACGCTGAATTACTCACATATTCACTCAGTACACTTAAACTGTCTTTCCTCATCCCCTCCTTCCAGCAAGACACTCGGACATCTTCATCCCTCCCCAAATTGGATCTACACGTGATCCCGGTCTGGAAGAAGGGCATCACGGGCAAAGGAGTGGTCATCACCGTGTTAGATGATGGCCTGGAGTGGAACCACACCGATATATACCCTAACTACGTAAGTGTGTCGTCATGGCATGGCTGTTGTTTCCATGCCAACGCCTACCCCCTCAACTGTGCAGAGGATTATCCATAGTGACACCTACCACGACTAGAACAAAGCCATTTGATGAGGACTTCCAGTATAGAAGGTCACAAACAAAAATCTCACTCGCTCATTCAAAGCTATTTAAAAATTCAGTCTGAATGTGTGCCATTTACATAAGACTGCAGTGAGCCCAGCATCTCTATTTTGCAATAGAGATGACTCATAAATCATAGGATAATATCAAACATCTGTCTCTTATTAGGATATGAGTACATAATAGCATCAGCCATCACTCTGCTGCTGGCTTGTTTACAAACAGCAGTCAACAAAAGGAAACCCTGGCAAGTGTGACCGCTTAATACAGACTCATGTGTTAGAGTCTTAATAGTGTGCAAATTTGTGCATAATGCTTACTAATTTTTTTTTAATAAATGTAAAAGAGCATAATGCGTAAACATTGTCACATGAACTCATTAGGTTGCTGTTTTTTGTTACATGAACTCATTAGGATTTCTACATTTTGAGCAAAAAATTAGTGCTGTCAAATTGATTAATCACAATTAATCACATCTAACATAAACATTTGTAAATATGTGTGTGTGTATATATATATATATATATATATATGCTTTTATAAAACGGTTACCACACAATACAAATATTAAAGCCAAAAATATGTATCAATGCAACTTTCATGAAATAAACTTTCCCTAAAAGCATTCCTTCTGCCAGAAAAAATAGTCCCTCACTGTGAACAGCAACTGAAGTTACATTTTCACGCCATTAGATGGCGGCAAAGACTGTCTTTATGAGTGCGTCAGTCAGTAGGGAAGACTTTTATATTGAAAAGACTGAATTGTTGTGAACACGGAACAAGACGCAACTGACAAATGCTTTGACTAGCGCTGTCAGTCACGGGAAAACCCCTTAACTGTTAAAAGGACAAGATAATAAGGGTGATAAGGGTGTTGTGTAGTGATACACAGAACAGTTGGGTGAAGCGGTCATAGCCATGTTTTATCGTGAATAATACACAGCCATTGACCAATCAGAATCAAGGACAGGAACTAACCGTTTTATAAATATATAAATGTATATGTGTGTGTGTGTGTGTATATATATATATGTGTGTGTGTGTGTATGTATCTGTCAGACAATATATATATATATGTATATATATCTATATATGTATAGAGAAAGAAAGAGAGAGAGAATATACACACATATATTTACAAACGTTTATGTTAGGTATGATTCATCGATTTGACAGCACTAGTAAAAATGTTTCAGTGTAGTTCATACTAATAAGAAACAGTAAGAGTAGTGTGCTACTATTCCAAACATAGCTGTAATTTCTCCCTTCCTATTAAGCCACATCTTTTTGCAACATACTGATACTATTACCTAGTTCTGGCATGAAACTCTATATGCGACAGGTTGATAGGTCTTTAACTCATTTGGTAGTGATCACATCATCTACATTGCACAGCTGATTGGTTACCGTTGCATCAGCGGCCAATGAGCTGCAGCTCAACATTTGAACAAAAACCGGTAGTGTTGCTTTTAGCAGTATGCAGCGCGCTTTCAGAACCCTTCTCCTTCCCCAGCTCCACCTGCATAGATCTGCTACGGGGGTTAAATCATGTATGTTACATGTGCAGCAGCAGCAGCAGCATGTCTTACATAATCACAGCAATGTCTGTGAATGTATTAGCATTAGCAAGTCTCGGTACTTGCTCTGCAGCAGCAGCAGCATAGCAGATCTATTCCGCCAAGACGAAATACATTAACATTGCCATGGTAATGGATATTGCAATCTCTGTTACCATACCAATCTCCCGAGAGTTGTCATGAAAGTATTGATATTTGTTCTGTGTATGCTAGAAAAAAATTTCCATTCAAACATTCATTTTCTGCTCTCCTCGATGTAGGATCCTGCTGCTAGCTATGATTTTAACGACAATGATCCTGATCCCTTCCCCAGATACGACTCCACCAATGAAAACAAGTGAGTGAATGAATCTCTATACTCTTTGATTTCTCCAGATGAATGAACTGAATATCTTAAGAGATCATAACTGCTGATCCACACTTCCGAAGTCTTTAGCCTTTCAATTATGTTATGCATCACATACAGCGATAAGGAAACTGATAAGTGACTAGAAAATGTTACAAACCTCGGACTGGCATAGTTCTTTTCTGCCCTCTTTAAAGAGATTTGCAGATTTATTTAACATCATACTAAATCTGTTCAGGGAGAATTAGACCAGGCTGGCATTGCTTTCCATCTTTAAGCTGCTATGAAAGAGAACAGTGTCAGTAGGTCTGATCTGAGAAGGTCTGTTCTCCATCAGGGAATGAGTGTAATCCATTCCAATGTTACACACATCACTTGAGCTGTCTTACATAAGAGGATCAGGATCCATGCATATCTACTACAATTTGTAATCAAGGTGCATATATGCATAATAAAATTTATTTTATTTTTTATTTTGTTTTTAATAAATGATTTAATTAATCAAATTAATATATATAATTAATTAATATATATTAAATATCTTTGTCAGAGGAAAGCTTAAAAAAAAGACAAAAATGACTTAAAGTACCGCTGTGTGTATATATATATATATATATATATATATATATATATATATATAAACTTAAACAATATATTACCAGTACTTTAAGTCATTTATATATAAATAATATGAGAAAAGCATAAATAGAAGTAAGAGACACATGAAGCATTTTTGCTTCATGTGTCTCTTATTTCTATTTATACTTTTTTTACATATATCGTCTACTGTGTTTTTTGCTTCATCTACAGATGCAGATGACATCTTTGCAGTTTTGTTTTTCAGTGTCTCACATCATTAGTGCCTCAGGAAACATGTCATATTGAAATTGTTTAAATTTGCCTACAGGTCAGGGAGCATATGCAATTGCAGTAATTGATGCGTTATTTAATTATTAATAGTGAAAAAGAAGCTATGAAACTGAAAAATGAGTGGTCATGGAAATAGAAACACTCATTATTTTGTCTCCATGTGGTTGTGTCTATGCCAGTGAACCAGTGAATGACTCATACTGTGCCAGCTATAGTTTTTTTTTGCTCACACACACACACACACACACACACACACACGCACAAACAAACACTCATAATTATGCACACGCACTCTTGAAAAGACACACGCAAGCTCGCTCATTCTCTCGCTGCCCATGTCAACATATTCTTTTGTCAACTGTGCTCAAGGTGCTTTGCTATAATTGTCGGTACCATGTAAAATGCATCAACAGCTCATTGGTGTTTTGAATGATGGTTATTACGAAGGAGGGAAACAAATAATCATTAACCATTTTCAGGATCAAGCACAATTGTAATCATTTTTGGCATATTACTCCCTGAAAAATGTAATGTTATTCAACAGTTATCCATTTTTAGTCTAATGTTTGACATCAGTCATGAGTACTATTTTCCTCTGTAATTATTACATATATTATTGGTGATTGCTAAAACTACAGTAGCATCATTATTTATATTGCTTACACTCAGGATAAGGCATTTGAACAAACCACCAACCGAAGTGCATGGACATGATGTCTCAAATCATATGGCTTCTTGAGAAAAGATTTATTATTTTCACTTGGCAGACAATTAAATGGTTAAAAACATCTCATAAAGATAAATATATCCTGTGTTTTGGACCAGTAAGCAACCCTTTAGCAACCACCCAGAACACCCTAGCAACCACCTAGCAACCATCCAGAACACTAGCAACCACCTAACAACAATCCAGAACACTAGCAACCATCTCAACCACCCAGAACACCCTAGAAACCACCTAGCAACAATCTAGAACACCCTAGCAACCACCTAGCAACCACCCAGAACACTAGCATCCATCTAGCAACAACCAAAACACAGTAGCAATTATCTTGCAACCACCCAAATCACAATAACAACCATATAGTAACCACCCAGAACACCCTAGAAGCCACCTAGCAACCAGCCAGAACACCCTAGCAACCAGCCAGAAAACCATAGCAACCACCTAGCAACCACCCAGAACACTAACAACTATCTAGCGACCACCAAAGCACAGTAGCAATTATCTTGCAACCACCCATAACACAATAACAACCATAGAGCAACCACCCAGAACACCCTAGAAGCCACCTAGCAATCAACCAGAACACCCTAGCAACCACCTAGCAACCACCCAGAACACTAGCATTAAACAGAATACCACCACCCAGAACCAGCAACCACCAAAGCACAGTAGCAATTATCTTGCAACCACCAAGAACACCCTAGAAACCACCTATCAACAATCCAGAACACTAGCAAACATCTAGCGACAACCAAAACACAGTAGCAATTACCTTGCAACCACCCAGAACACAATAACAACCATATAGCAACCACCCAGAACACCCTAGAAACCACCTAGCAACCAGCCAGAACACCCTAGCAACCACCTAGCAACCACCCAGAACACTAGCAACCATCTAGCAACCACCAAAACACACTAGCAATTATCTTGCAACCACAAGAACTCCCTAGAAACCACCTAGCAACCAGCTAGAACACCCTAGCAACCACCCAGAACACCCTAGCAACCACCTAGCAGGCATCCAGAATACCAAAGAGTGTAGTAATGCCCTAAAAACCACTAAGACGCTAGCAACAACATATCAATCCCCTTAGTAACCATGTTTTCAAATCTGTATTGGTCTACACATTTAGATATACTGGGTTTTGAACATGCCAGCTATATTAAATTTGAATGGAACTGAATTGTAACCCTATTCTCTGTTGTATGCCCTCAGGCACGGTACCAGATGTGCTGGAGAGATTGCCATGCAAGCAGACAACAACAAATGTGGTGTCGGAGTGGCCTACAACTCCAAAGTGGGAGGTGTGTGTTGTCAAGCTGTGTTTGTTCACTTCTGATATCTTTAGTTCTCTGGTTTTACCAGTCAGATGTTTGTATCCAGCAACAATGAGATGACAGCATGATTACATAACAGCACTGACCCGTACAACCAGTCATACACGTACATAATCCACCTGTCCATGTCCACTTGGACATATAAGCTTTAGTGAATCATAACATCAGCAGCACATTTAATCATCACCATTCAGACACTTGTGGAGTAGATTTTTTTGTCCTCTTCATGAAGGTCATCTTTTGTGCTTCCCACCTGCAGGAATACGAATGCTAGATGGAATCGTGACAGATGCCATTGAAGCCAGTTCGATCGGCTTTAACCCTGACCACGTGGACATCTACAGTGCTAGCTGGGGCCCTAATGATGACGGGAAGACTGTGGAGGGGCCCGGGCGTCTGGCCCAAAAAGCTTTTGAGTACGGTATCCAGAAGGTAAGAAGTGTGGGAATTTTGTTTTACTGGACCAAATCGAAAGAGCACCCAAACCGAACACCCTAGCAACCACCCAGCTAATGCATTATGCTTATGGCGTGTAACTCTTAACACAAACCCATTATAATCTAATAATCTCTAAATAATTGTTTTTACTATAGGGGCGTGGTGGGAAGGGCTCAATTTTCGTCTGGGCATCCGGTAACGGTGGGCGTCAGGGCGACAACTGTGATTGTGATGGATACACAGACAGTCTCTACACAATCTCCATCAGCAGCGCGTCTCAGCAGGGTTTGTCTCCATGGTACGCTGAGAAATGCTCCTCTACGCTGGCCACGGCCTACAGCAGCGGAGACTACACGGACCAGAGAATAGTGAGTCTTCATGTTTTCTTGCTCTTGTGGTCTCAATTTTTATATTGCTTTTGGTTTCCTTTGTATCAAATGTCTGAATTGTTTGTAAATATATATATATATATATATACACACACAATATTTTATGTTGGATGCAATTAATCGATTTGACAGAACTAATAAAAATAGATTGTCTGACAGTTTGGGGTCTTTTTTTGGTTGGTGCGTTTGCTTGTTCTGTATTGAGTTTGTTGTGTTGACATTTAATCTTTTATCTGGTTGTCTTGCAGACTAGTGCCGATTTGCACAATGAATGCACAGAGACACACACTGGCACGTCTGCATCTGCCCCATTGGCTGCTGGAATATTTGCACTGGCTTTGGAGCAAAAGTATGTCAAACATCTTGTATTTTGTATGTTGTTTTATTTGTAGAATTTCATTGGTTTCACATTGGTTTTCAGAGTTAATTATTATTACATGAAGCGATTTGAACAATTTGAATTGCATTTTTAAAATAAACTTAATGTCATGCATATTTATCAGTCATACTCAAAACAGGTATGATTTCTGCGCTCAAAAAAACATGGCATAGGTTACTATTAACTATTCACATTTTATTTTATTTAAATAATCATACTTTCAAAATGCAATTGTTTAGAATCTGTTAATTTTGAAAACTACTAAATGTATTTAGTTAAAAAGTATGAATATGGTTAAAAAATGGTTAGCCGTGGAACAAGCAATATTCAGTTAGTTAAAATGTGTCAAAGTTTATATATATAAAAGGGGCAAAAAATGCCCATATTTGAGTTTTTGTCTCATATTTCCATCATATGATATAGTTATCACATGAGCAACGAGTGCAATATCACACAAGTGCAGTTTTTCTGTCCAGAATAGCATGAGTGCAAATGTGATACTGATTTTGTACAATTCAATAAATAAGAAGTTAAAATTTTGTATTATATACAAATATATATATTATATACAAAATTGTCTGTTTTTCTCAATTTTGCCAACGAAAATATAAAGACAAAGCAGAACTGAGCAACACACAGCGACATTTCATTTCTGAATCCGCGTTTTCAAAGTACCGCGAGAGTGATTAAAAAGCAGGCGGAGTCGTCTGCTCCCTAATTGTTCTCACGGTATTTTGATGTCATACACCAATCAGTCTGTGCAGCGCCGCTTCAAGTCCAGAAAGCCTAATGATTCAAAAGATTTACTTCACTCCTGAATTCATCAGCCGTTTGAACTAATCGAATGAACGAATGACTCTATGACTTAATCACCACCTACTGGCAGCTTTATTTTCTTATTTAGAGTATAATTTCATTAAAAAATAATTTTATATTTACATAGTAATAAAAAAAAAAACATTAAAGGTATAGTTCACCCAAAAATTTAAATTCATTCATCATTTACTCGCCCTCATGGTCCAAAAATGTAATAAATTCTGTTGAATCAAAAAAAATATTTCTTGCTAAAGCTACTTTTTGTAATGTCTATTTGATGCTTTACACAATAATGATTTTAAATTATCTTTTGAAAGTAATTTCTCAACCAAATTTGATGTGCGATTAATAGAGATGTGGATGTATTCTTTTGCTCTCCACCCTAGTCCTGATCTCACCTGGCGAGACCTTCAGCACTTGGTGGTTTGGACATCTGAGTTTGACCCCCTGGCCAATAACCCAGGCTGGAAAAGGAACGGAGCTGGATTGATGGTCAACAGTCGGTTTGGGTTTGGCCTCCTGAACGCCAAAGCTCTGGTGGACCTGGCTGATCCCAAGGTCTGGAAGCATGTTCCGGAGAAGAAACAGTGCATCGTCAGAGATGAGACATTCCAACCAAGGTAGAGCTTGGTGAGATTGCTTCCAGATGTTAGGATCAGAAAATTCAGTTTTTTGCAGCAGAGACAAGGCAATGTTGTTGCACCTAACGCATGGAAGACAAAGCCAGCCTGATCTCCTGCCATCTGCTACTGTGCTCATCTATGGCAATTCATTAATAGCCACATTAATGCAATAGATCCAGTGTGTGTGTGTGTATGCATTTGCGCCCATCTGTTTGTTCTTTACAACTGCTTTTGTAATTCCTACGGAAGGATTTAATAGGAAGGTATATTTTGGGAAATTAGAACTGGAATCCATTCCAGTTTTTACTGAATAAACAGAGCGTTGTTTTTCCACCTACATTTACGTCATAAAAACTCTAGAGACTGTAAAGCTTTAGTGTTCATACAAGATCAGCTAGAAAAACTACACCTGAACAGATGTTTCATTTTCCTGGAACTGAATTTCCAGATACCCGGATGTCCTAATGCAAATGTCACGACACACATTATAATGTTGTTTATAGAATGCCACGCAATCAAACACAGCACAAGCTGCCAGTTGTAAAGCACATGGAATTTTTGGTATTTGCTACACCTTATCTAAAACACTGAGAGAGGGACACAAAATAGGCTCCCAGCTAGTGTATGTTCATCCATCCATCCATCCATCCATCCCCATCCATCCAACCATCTGCCCTTGTTTTAACATTTGGTGTGCATTATCACCATGGCTCTTGTTTGATGCAAATTCTGTTTGATGCAGATTCAATGTAATCTGCAGGGATTACAGTTCATATCGCTCATGCATATCTGTCTAGGGAACAGTGGGTAGAAAAATCCCTTCATTAATGTTCTAACTCTGTGATCGAAGCTGATGATAATAGGATGTTTTGGCATCTTTTTCTAAATTCTTTATATGAAAAAAAGCTGGCTAGATAGAGACATAATACACAAAAATGAAGTAAAAAAGTATTTTTTTTATGTTTTTGAAGGAAGTATGCTCACCGAGACTGCATTTATTTGATAAAAAAAAAACAGTAATATTGTGAAATATTGTTACAATTTAAAATACATTTTATTTTTAAAAATTATTTTAAAATGTAATTTATTTCTGTGATGGCAAAGCTGAATTTTCAGCATCATTACTCCAGACTTCAAGGTCACATGATCCTTCAGAAGTTATTTTAATATGCTAATTTGCCGCTCAAAAACATTTATTTACTTATTATTATGAATGTTGAAAACAGCTGTGCTGTTAGCATTTATTTGAAATATGTTTTTAAACAATGTAAAAGTCTTTACTGTCACTTTTAATCAATTTAATTCTAATTTATATTCCGTTTGAATAAAAGTATTAATTTTTTTTTTACTGACCCCAAACTTTTGAAAGTGTTTGTATGTACAGTAATGTGGCAAGTACATTTGATCTTTGTTAGCATTTGTAGCATTTTACTGCTTAAAATGTTTACTATTAAAAAATATGGTTTCACTTTATTTTACAGTGCCGTAGTTGCATTGTAATCATTCAAATAAGTACTGAGTGCTACTAATTAACTATGTGTACTTACTATAGAGTTACAGTTAGGGTTAGGGTTTGGTTTAGGGTTAATTATTTGTAATTATGCATAATTTACTATTATTGCTATATTAAGTACAAGTAGTAACATATAACAGCACTACGGCACTGTAAAAATAAAGTGTTACCAAAAATATTTAGTGCATACTGCACAGTGTGGTACACTGTATTCCATTCCCAACACTTGTTTCCTGTGAATCTTGTCATTGCTAATACCATTCTTTGCCTGTCGAGCTACATTAATCACTATTTGCAACAAAAAATGTGTTTCACTGCATTTACAAACACTTTTTTTGTATACAGACCATTGAAGGCTGCAGGTGAGATATCCATCGAGATCCCCACTAAGTCCTGCGCAGGACAGGCAAATTCTGTCGTGTCCTTGGAGCATGTGCAGGTGGAGGTCAGCATTGAGTACACACGGAGAGGAGACCTCCACATCACGTTGACGTCTCCATCAGGTGAGACATATACAAACTTAAACACACTAGCATGTGCACATTTGGGAATGAGCACACTGATTGTTGGGTTTGTCCCATTAGGTACCACCACAGTCTTGCTGGCGGAGAGAGAGAGGGACACATCATCCAATGGTTTCCGAAACTGGGCCTTCATGTCTGTGCACACCTGGGGAGAGAATCCCACCGGCACTTGGACCCTGAAGATTACTGATACGGTACATACCAGCATCTCTGCAAACAAATATCTAATGCACATGGTGCGCCTGTTAATCACAATCCATTCCCTCTTTCTCTCTCACTAACAGTCAGGACGAATGGAGAATGAGGGTCAGATTCTTAGCTGGAAGTTGATTTTGCACGGGACATCTGAGAAGCCTGACCACATGAAGAAGGCGAGGGTGTACACGCCCTACAATGCTGTACAAAACGATCGCAGAGGAGTTGAACCAATGGAAGACATGATCAAGGTCAGAAAGGGAGCCAAACTTTAGAAGATCATCACCTTGGAATTTAAGGGTCTATCTGACATTTTTGTCAAGATTGAGTTATTCACATTAATAACTTATTTACATTATGTGATGTTTTTTAAGTTGTGCATTTTTTTTAGAGAACAAAAAGGGTCTAACCATAAAGGAGTATGGGATGCAAAAACTTTGAAGCTCAATATCTCAAAACTGCTCAGAATGCAGATAGAACCTTAAAATTCCAAGGTGGCGAGATGCTGAGAAGAATGTTTGTTGAAATTTACATTTCAATAATGTATTTACAATGTATCTACGGTTGCTATACTGAATGTTACAATTCAAGCACTCTCTGGCAGTGTTGAGGTAACGCATTACGAGTAACTTGAGTTATGTAATCAGATTACTTTTTCAAGTAACTAGTAAAGTAACGCATTACTTTTAAATTTGCAACAAAATATCTGAGTTACTTTTTCAAATAAGTAACGCAAGTTACTTTTTTCCCATGTATTGACTGACAGCTCTCCTGTCCCCATGTTGAGAGAAGTTCAGAGGTGTTGTGTGCGTTATTTACATTTTTCAAAAAATATAACTTTTTTGATATTATTAAAAAACTAACAAACAAGCCCAGCCCAGATGAGAAAAAGTAACGCGAAAGTAATGTAATAAAAAGTAACTAAGTAACACAATTAGTTACTTTTTTAGGGAGTAACACAATATTGTAATGCATTACTTTTAAAAGTAACTTTCCCCCAAAACGTCGAACTTCAAAAATTGCATTAATTGCGGATTCATGCTTTTGTTCTCTTATTTTCTGTTATTTTCAACCTTCTGATGGACCTGTTGGAAAGAAGTGGTATGCAATTCCTCCAGTCTTATCTCTTTAATTTCCTGTCTCTCTGAATAGCAGGAACCCCCAACTCCAGCTCACAAACCTGAAATTTCAAGTCCGATGGATTCAGACTCACTCCCTTCCGCTGCCTCCATCGGTGTCCCAGAGGAAAATCCAGCCATTGTTCCAGGCCCTTCTACTGCCAATCTGGCCCTACTGCGTCTCCTCCAGTCGGCCTTCAACAGGCAGACGCCGGCAGTTCCTCCGCACGTTCCTCCCAAGACCTTTCAGCGTGAGAGGATCCCACCGCAGAAGCTGTACCAGGCCCTCGACCAGCTGAACCGCTACAGGGGCTCCGAAAATGGCCTGTTCAGTGACTACAGCGACAACTTCTACAGAGCCCAACCGTACAGGCACAGAGATGACCGACTGCTGCAGGCACTGTTTGACATGATCGGAGACGACCAGCAATGAGACCAGCGGAAGGACAGGAAGAGTAGGTAAAAGAAGCTGGATGCCCTGCTGAAAAGACTAGCTTAAGGCCCCGATATACTCACGGCGAGGTTCTTTTTCATTCATCTCTTTGGGGTAAAAAAAAGAAGCTCCAAAAAACCCTTTGCAGCTCTTTACTGTTAATGAACATCCTTTGCTTTGGCAAGCAAACTCCAGATGTTCGTTTTGGCCTGATTTTGTTTGAAAAGACATCACAGCAGTTTGTTTTTTGATTTCACTTGAAGTATATCAGGGCCTTTAGGCTTTCCAGCAACATAGCCATGCTGTTCACCAGAGAAAAAAAAAACTGGATTGTGAAGGTTTTGTTAGTGAAACAGCGTGTTAAACTGGTCTTGGTATTAAAGTTGAGCAAGTTATGCAGCGCAGCTTCTAAAATGCAGCTGGTGAACCTGCCAAGCTAGTCTTTTCAGCAGGGCGAAGAAGGGGCAAGAAAGGAAGTAAACTGGTACACAACTTCAGGGGGATGAAATGAGATACAGAGAGAAATGTTGCATATTGTTCTCTTCCAGACAAGCTTGTTTTTATCTGCACATGTAGTTATCAAGTATAAGCATTCTATGGCCTGTGTCTGTCAGTGTGAGTGTTTGTATATCTGTGGTGAACAGCCAGCTGTATTTATCCCTCAGTTTTGAACCAGGTTGCTACGATATAAAACCAATGACAGGACCAATCATGGCATTTCTTGCCCTTTGCCCTCTTGATGATTTTTCTCATGTTGCCTTCACTGCCACCAACTTTTGCATGCTATGAAAACGTTTACATTTGGATGTTATGAGAATATTCTACTATAAAGATGATGATTGTGAATTGTAAAGATTTGGGAAAGTCTCATTCTTCACAGAATCAGTCTTTAAAAGTCGACGTGAAATCAAATCTGACCCGATTTACTTTCTTAATGCACGTTCTTTGTCTCATTGTGCACGATTTGTGAGTGCACACTATTCCAAATACATAAATGTTTGTCTTAATACTTTAACAAAATATAATGACTTGCTTTCCACCTCTAAAACGACTTACCTTTTTGACTGATGCCACAAATTTCTCTTTCTATTTCAATTCGTCCCTAGTCCTTTTATGATCTAAAACACCCACTTTTCTCATGTCGGATTTGATAGCTAAAATATTTATGTATTTATTTATTAAATACTGTTGTTTTTCTAGAGCAGGGTTTCCCAACCGTGGTCTGTGGACCTCAGGGAGTCTATGAGATTGTAATAGAATTACCAAATAAAAGGTGCACGAAGTAGCTTTTTCCTGTAAAAATATTTTACCCTTAAAGAAAATTACACTTAACATGATTTACACTAACTGTTTTATTCCAAATTGGGTGGATGATAGAAGCATAATGACTGTTCAAAATGATTAAATTCATAATTAAAGCTAATAATTATATATTGTAGGGGATCAGTGTTTGTCTAAAATTCTGAAATTTGCTAAAAAGTCTAAATTTGCTCCTGGGTTATTATCATTAACTAAAACTAAAACCATAAAAAATTTGCTACTTGAAAAGAACGTTGAAATAACCGTTAACTGAAATAAAATTAAAACATTCTTTAGTTACTGTTGTTAAACTTGAAGTACTAAAATTAAATAAATTCAGATGAATTAATAAGCATTTATAAATACAATATAGACATACTTAAAAAACTAATAAAAATAACAAAACGCAAAAAAAATAAATAAAACTTTAAGTAAAATTAAATGGTTAATTCACCCAAAAATGAAAATTCTGTCATTAATTACTCACCCTCATGTCGTTCCACAGCCGTAAGACCTTCGTTCATCTTCACAAATTAAGATATTTTTGATCAAATCTGATGGCTCGTAAGGCTACAGTGACTACAGTGGTTCAAACTTAATGTTATGAAGCGACAAGAATACTTTTTGTGCGCCAAAAAAACAAAAATAACAACTTTATTCAACAATATCTAGCACTCGTCACTGAACTAAACACTGCTTCATGAACTGACGCAACAAAGCCTCGTTTACTGAATTCACGTGTTTGAGATCGTTTCATACAAGCATCAAACCACTGAAGCAGTGTTTAGTTCAGTGACGAGTGCTAGATATTGTTGAATAAAGTTGTTATTTTTGTTTTTTTGGCGCACAAAAAGTATTCTTGTCGCTTCATAACATTAAGTTTGAACCACTGTAGTCACTGTAGCCTTACGAGCCATCAGATTTGATCAAAAATATCTTAATTTGTGAAGATGAACGAAGGTCTTACGGCTGTGGAACGACATGAGGGTGAGTAATTAATGACAGAATTTTCATTTTTGGGTGAACTAACCCTTTAAAGTGAAACGGAAAAAATAAAAATAAAATCTAATACAAAATGTTAACAAAAACTGTAACTATATTTTACTAAATAAATATTACAAATTTAGAACATTACTTAAAATCTCAAGTACTTCCAGTAAACAATTGAGTGTTATATAGGTGGTTTAGCAGAAGAAAAGGTTGGGAAACCTTGTTTTAGACTAAAAGACATCAGTAACACCTGGTTCCACTACTGAGTGTTTATAGATCACCGTAACACTCAGGATGACACCGTTTACATACTTAGAGAACTATCATTCAGTAAACTGTACAGTACCGAGGACATGTACCTGTGGGACACCTTGAAGCCTAAATTTCTCTGCCCTTTTTTTGCACAACTGTTACCATGTACCTCTCCCCTGCTCTCTCTAGAAACATCTGCTTTAGAAATAATCTCTAAATAGTTCAATTATGGTTTTAGAGCTCATGAAAAAAGTGAATTGTACATCCCAAGCAAATAAGTACGTATCAACTGGTTTTGTATTTAAAAATTCATAAAAACAAAGATAAAGTTTTATTTTTCTAAGAGTTCATAGTTTATGAGAGTACACAAAGTAATATCTATATAGAACCCTAATATATTAAATCACCATTTACCTCATAAGCCTAAATCGCAATTCCTACCTGTGTCTCATGAGCATATGTTGTTGTACCTTTAGCCTGAATGTCTCTGGACTTATTTCCAATAAACTTTATCCAGCTGTCGTGATGATGCTCTGAAAGGAATTGTCTGTGATTTGCCTTTGTAAAACAGGCTTGAATGTTCTTGCTTTATTCTATTTTCGCACAACCTAGTGCAAAGGTTATCCTTTTAAGTTAACTATGTTAACTTTTAAGTTGAATGCAAAAGTAATTCAGAAACCACATTTCTGTTTTTATTTTTTTAAAGGTATAATCTGAAATTGCTGGAAATGCCAGTTTGTCAAGAAGAAATGATTTAATAAATGTTTGTCATGGTTCAGCACATAATTTTTATTATTATTTTTTTCCAGAGTGAAGTCAATTATCAAATGTACAATATATTTAAAGGCCAGGTTTGATGGGCTGTAACTCTAGCCTGATCTACTGATCCAATAGAATGTGTTAAAGTGACTACAAAAAATAGACCATTTACACTCACACACCTTGTAATTATTCAATGTGGTTAGTGTTTATACCAATTTATGCTTCTGTCCAAAGTTGTTTACAAAATATATAGTTTAATGTATATCGATATGAAATGACTTTTATCATAATAAACTGAACAGTAACATTGCAATCAAACTTTTTTTTCAACTTCAAATACCATATGATGCTTTTGTATGGATGCATATTGGATTGCATAAGAGCTTTCTTTCAATGACAGTACATTACACACATGCATGGAGAAAGAGAGTGAATACTTCATTCGTTTCTTGCTACACTTTATTAATAATTCAAACACCTCTGGTTTGTGAGAGCTTTAACAGCTGTTCCTCAAGCATGTTCGAACATACCTCAATAAACTGTAAACTGGGCAATATATTCTTACTGAAGGCCATGCAATAACCCAATTGCATAAAATCAGTAAATTACTATTGCAATTAGAGAACAAGTCACAACCTGAATTGTTCTTATGGTCATAACAGTGATTTAAACGTCAGATCAATCAAAAAAACACTTAGATACACTTAGAAACTTTCTTTTTTATTTGCTTTGATGTTCTGTCAGAATTTGTTAGGTTTTTATTTAATATTCTCACTGCATGTTTTAAAGACTGGTGATGTGTTTGATATTTCATAAAGAAACATAGCGCCATCTTGTGACGCAAAATGCACACTAAAAACAGCAAAGGTCAGGGCTGGAAAGTGGAAACGCGTTAGCGATTTGGTGTCACTCATCGGGTCACCGTTTTGCCTCTTCTGGTCTGCAAATAACATCTTTCCCTATAGATAGACCTGAGTAAGCGCCATATTTAATTTTTGATAGGAATGGAAAGGAGACTGTGAGGGATACAGTGCGTTCAATGGATTATTGTTGTTTAACAACAACATGATTGTTCAGCTGACGAAACACTAACCTAAGAAAACTTGAAATCCATAAAACAGTTATAAAAGTTATGAGTTGTGAAAATTACGTGATCTAGGACCTTTATGTAGTGCGTGTCATTGTAAAGACGTTCGTCTATCCCTCGTTTTAATCTGCGTTAAATTCAAAATGGCGTCAAACCCAACGACAGCCATTCAAAACAGCTGTGTATTCTGAATATTTTTTTGTAAGTAGCATATAAATCCCAAATAGTTCAGTTATATTATAGTAGATTTAAAAAATTAAAATTATTTTCCCCCTTTAACTGGCTTCACACATTTTGGACCTCCTTTTTGAATATAGCTATGTGACCCTGGACCACAAAACCAGTCATAAGGGTCAGTTTTTTGAAATTGAGATTTATACATCATCTGAAAGCTGAATAAATAAGATTTCTATTGATGTATGGTTTGTTAGGATAGAACATTATTTGGCAATATTTAATCACCTTTAAAGTTGTCCAAATGAAGTCCTCAGCAATGCATATCCATTGACAAAAATAAATTTTTGATATATTTATGGTAAGAAATTTACAAAATATCTTCATGGAACATGATCCTAACTTAATATCCAAATGATTTTTGGCATAAAAGAAAAATCAATAATTTTGACCATTACAGTGTGTTGTTGGCTATTGCTACAAATATATTTGTGCAACTTATGATTTTGTGGTCCAGGGTCACATATGCAATTGCACTCCAAATTCTCTTTACCTTTAACAAGCTCAAAATGTGTTGCACCAAAATTTGCTTAATATGCAATAGGATTTATGAAATATTAGCTAGATTAACATACTACTTTTTAAAGGAAACAGGTTACAATTTCATGTCTTTTAGACTCTCTCTTCATTTCTCTCATTCTCTTCTATCAACTGTCCTCCTGGAGTTTATTCCGCCCGGATTCCTTCCAAATCTGGCTGCTTTGGACGAGAGCCAGAGAAACAGATTCCACCGGTCAGATGATGAGAAAGAAGCAGAGATATTGTGTGAGAGAACCAGCAGAGAGGACAGAAAATAAAGAACAGGAAAAGTCGAGTTAAGTGTCTGAAAATGAAAAGAAAACATTAGGATAAAACTGATGGAACAGGTATAGAAGAGACTTGGTGGGGATGAGAAATAAGAGGAAATGATGGAGGGAGGGCCTCTCTCTCTCTCTCTCTCTCTCTCTCTCTCAAACTGTAAATCTCATCTTCTGCTTTGCATTCAGAAGGAAGCATTTTGCATTTTTCTGGAATCATCAGAATGCTGTGGTATTCCATCCAGCCTGAGGTGACGTGAAAGGTGTTCGGAAGTTATGAAAATGTGCTGAGATTGACTTTGCAAGATTATGAAGCTCCACAACAGTATGCCAGGGAGATTATGGCCTTAAAATGAGTTTTTCTCTCATACAGAACTGGAAATTTCAATAACCTGTGGACTTACTGCAAAAATTCAAGAACGATTTTAGCAAAATGCTTGACACAGCTCTCATTTAATTTGCTTGCTAAAAGGATCGCCATGCTACAGACATGAAAGATATCTCAAATCGTGTGCAGAAATGTGCTCTTGGACAATTCAATGAGTGAAATCGACTTTTATTGAAGAATGGACCTCAATATTATACAGCCAGTATTTTACTTTATTGAGAAGAGACCTGCCTCTGTTTTGAAACATGAGACCGGCCACGCCATCAGTGTCTGTTGGGAGATAAGTCTCATACGTTAGTGTTTTCATGTGATAAGAACCATTGCAGCTGGTGCCACTCGTATTTCCATATGATGGTCAAACATTAACAGCGCTTGCAGTATCAAGGCCTTTAAAATGCCAGAGAGGAACTGACAAGCAGTACAACAGCATCACCTGTATACTTAAACAACTCATCATGTACTTCCTGAGAGACAGACTGTTCTGACATGCTCGGTGTGTCCTTTGTGTGCATTGTACATACTGAGTGTGTTGACAGAGTAATAGACCTTTTTCAGAGCACCGGCATGACAGGTATGAAAGAAAGGCTGTGAGGGATAGGCTTACCGGCATCCGCTTTATAAAAGCTGTATAAAGCTCCAAGAACACTTATAATTTTCCACAGCTCATGTCGTCTGAAGATTTTTGTCTACTGAAATTTCTTGAAAAGATATTCGTCAACAGAACAATCAAAAAACACATTAAATAACAGTACAACCCACTATCCCTCACAGCCTCGCTTTAATTCCTGTTAAAAATCGAAGATGGCGCTGCTGTGAATAAGGTCAATGGATTTTTACAGTTGCTAGATGAGTTTAGGGGCGGTCACACTACACTTTTCATTATTGACTTCCATTCATTTGCGTATAAATGCTAGAGACCGGAAACGCATGCTCATGCGAAGAAGTTTCGTATTTTGGCAGTTTTGTGTGCTTGGTCTAGTGTGACCACGGCTTTAAGCTTTCAACCATAAAAGCAGAGGTTCTCGACTTTGTTTGTTTAAAAAAAAAAAAATAGTTCACAGCTAGATTAAAATAACAACCCAGCTAACATTCTTAGAACTTTGGCTAATGTTCTGGCAAAGTTTAAGTTATAAACAAACATTCTTCTATAATGTTACCAGAAGGTTAGTTCAAAGTTGTCTGGTCTTTAATAATGTTCTCAAAATGTAGCACATTCATGGAATTTGTTTTTGGACATTTGACATTTGTCTAACATTTTTTAAATATTACTATTTGTTTCAGAATGTTTAGAGAACATTCAAAAGTATCATTTCCATAATGTTTGCAAAATTATAAAATGGAATTTTCCCTTAAAGGTTCAATGTGTGAAATTTGGGAGGATCTATTGACAGAAATGCAATATAATAAGCATAACTATGTTTTCAGTGGTCCATAAAGACCTTACATAATGAACCGTTATGTTTTTATTACCTTAGAATGAGCCATTTCTATCACATACACCGCGGGTCCCCTTGCGTGTTAAGTCAACATTATGCGTCGGCATGTTTCTACAGCAGCCCTAAACGGACAAACTGCTCTACAGAGCGCATTTACTCACTATGTTGTTCTTCTTCTAAATCGTTGGTGTTTTTAAAGGCAGCTTGCATCGTCACTACGTTGAATACGCACAAAGAAGAAGTAGCAGTAGTAGTAGTAGTCGTCTGGTTTATTAAAAGCAGAGACTGTTCTTTGTGAGAAGTAAGAAGAAATCTCATTGCTTGACTGGCTAACGTACTCTATGCTGTCTCAGACGACGACATCTTTGACTTGTGTCGGCCAGACGGCATTTCCTATCATGTCACAGACTGCATTTCCCATCATCCTCTCTGGCACCAAACCACACACACCTGGAACTCATCTAGTCCTCATCACCAGCACTATATAGAGCACACACACTCCCTCAGTCATGGGCTGCGTCCGAAAACCTAGGTAGCTGACTTGCTGCCTCGCTGCCTTATCAAGCAATGACTTGTAAGGCAGCGTTTGTGCATGAAGGCACCTCATGAAACGGATTTTGGACAGACTTCTGAGGCAGCGTAACAGTTTAATGATCTACCGCAATATAGCGCGAGCTTTGGTGAGAACTAAACAAATATTTAATTACTACAGTAGTAATTTCTTGCTAGAAATGACATCAAAAGTGGAAAATGTTGGTCAAAAATGTACATTTACTCACAAACTGGCCAGCAAACGCAACTTTTGGACCCCATCTTTATTTTTCTAGCTCAACTGTCACAGAATGGAAAGCACAGGATTGTGGGATATCAAAGGCAGCTAAGGATACATCTATGCTGCCTTCAAAAATCGATCAGATGAAGGTATCTCAGGAAACAGGAAGTAAAGCTAACATTGAATTCGGACATGCCTTGATGCCTTCCTACCTTGAAATGTGTCCTCCGAAGGCAGCATTTTCCAGTTTTCGGACGCAGCCGTGATCTCCGGTGCGTTCCAAACGGGATATATCGCCCTCCGAAGGGCGCTTTGGAGTGAAAACAATCATGGCCGCCATATTGAAGGGTCGTTCCAAACCGAAGTGCTCAAAACTGGCCACTTCAAAGGGCCCTTCGGAATGAAGGACACTTCGGGCCCCCATGATCCTTTCCACAGGGAAGTTGTTTGACGTCACAGAATGGCTACAGGGGGCTCAGAGTTCGATTGTATCTATAAATGTATGTATAGTATTTTTTTTATACTACTGTATATATCTACTTACCTGTTTATATTGTGTTCCTGCCATATCTTCAAATAAACCTACCTGTTTGAGTTTTACCTCAGTTCTTGTCATGATGAACGTGATTTTACCAAGTACAACATGTTCCTGGATCAACATCTTTGTTGATCCTGGAACAACATTCCAATCAACCAATCAGATTTGAGAGAAAAGTTTACAGTTTATGTCAAGTTAAGGCTTACAACCAGGGTTAGGTGCTTCTACGTTTCCCTCTGATTTTAGGGATAAATTATGGGTAGGGATAAGTTTAGGGGTAGGAATAGGATTATGACTAAATTTTCAGACAAGAATGTTGTTCCAGGATCAACAAAATATGTTGATCCAGGAACATGTCTTACTTGGCAAAATCACAGTGACCTTCTGGTCATTGCGTCCAAGCCAGAGGAGAGGCTGCTCACTGCAGAGCCATGGGTGGAGCGTGAAGTCCAGCTCCCCCTCTTTGGATGTAATTTGAGCATAATAGGTGGAACTAGAAGGTCAAACCACACCCTAACCCTACTCATAACTCAATCCCTCCACCCATTAGATCCAGAGAAGTGGAGCTGGATGTCATTTGTCCAATCAAATTCTTTGACATTTTGCAGACTGATGCCAGGTTGCATGCACTAAAAGGATTATTTAGTTTAAAAAAAAAAGTTTTCATTTAATCTTTAAAGTCATCTAAATTGTCCATATGAGATGGAACTACTTTTCTAAAAGAATGAACTTCTGATTCATGTGTTACTAATGTGTTTCCTATGGGTGGAGTTTGCTCTAAGTAATGCACTTCCTGAGTTGATTAGTTTCATGCTAATGCATAATATGCTTTTAAAACAATAGAGTTTTGTATTGCTTTTATTTAACCTGGAACATTCATTTATTTCATCGTTTTGTTTTTTGAAATATTGATGCTGTTTGTTTTCTTTCCTTCACAACAGCATTGGCATTATCTTGTGCTATGTTTATCCATTTTTCCTACCCTTTTCAACCCTGTCCAGGTGGGTTTCTCTCACATGTCTTGTGGATACAGACATGTGTCTCAGTCCCACATGAAGTACTAAGGCCAAAAGATCCACAATCTAACTGTAATCTAATGCAGGCAGCTAAAGTTAGCTGAAAGTGTTGAGGTGACTGCACACACACACAGACTCACACCCATTTGAACAATGTTAAATATCTGTTGATAAACACAACCAAAGACAAAGACTTCCTTGAGGATGATATGTTACGTTTACACTTACAAAGCTTGGAGTTTTTAGTTGTTTAATTTAAGAATCAATGTTGTTTCAGATGTTTCTTGTAAAGTTTATGAAATAAAAATGGACAAAAATGATATGATTGTTGAGTCTTAAGTGTTGTTTAATGTTATGTTATGTTGGCATTTACATGCTTGAAGACAAATTTTTTTTTTTTTTTAGTTGAAGCTCTACTAAGTCATGGTTTCTCTTATTAATCAGAGGTGACCAAGTTAATTGCTTCAATTCTGCCTGTTCTGTATTCTGTGTTCCAGAGCAGAATGAGGTTGAAAAAGCAGTCCAGTCATGCAGGATTCAACCATGACAATGTGTCAACAATACCATGGAAATCAGAGAAAATGTAATCAGATGTGGTGACTTAAATGTGCCTGAATGTTTCCGCTCCTCAGCCATTGTGGCGCTGATGCATCAGCATGATGAGAAACTAATTAACGCCCACTTAATTAATACTCAAGCTGTTCAGCTAAAAATCACTTTAAGAGTGTTCCCTTTACAAACACATCTTATATAATCCCATTACTTTGTCTGTGTAGCATTCTGGACCAGCATGCATTGCAGGGCTGCTTTTAAACACTAAATAAACTAGTTTTTAATCAAGGGTGTGGTAGGCTTTTTTTATGTAGGCCTAATCTCAAGGATTCACAGTGGCTTCCCTGCACCCAGCCTAAAACTACTGCACCACACCAAAACACTCTGCATAATCACCCCGTCCCAGAGGGTGACTCTAAGACACAGCAGGTGTGCATGCTGGGGGAAAATAGCCAGAAGCTGCCAAACAAGTTTTACAATGAGCCAGGCTAACGAATAAGCGGTTGACCTTCTCAGCTGACACTTTGGCCGAATCCAGTCTAGGTGATCTATAGGTTCAGACTTAGTTCATACTTGTTTAGACTTGGTTTGTTGAATTATGAATAATGCAATAGTATGTCACACCTCATGTAAAATACCTAGTCTAGCGATCATTTCTGGAAACTTTTATTTCTTGTTCAACTTGTTCCTGGAGATTACTGTATGAGTGATGCAATTATGACTCATGATGACCCTAATGCAATTGACTGATGACTGCAGTCTAGTACTACTTACAAACACTGAGACATGTGCAATAACACACTTGTAGGACCCAACCAGCCAAATACTTGTTTGACATATAGCAGTGTTTTCAGAAATATAGTGGTAAACACAGGGAGCGGTAAGTATGACGGCTGGCAAATAAAATCTTAGCAACAGTTCAAAACACTCCTTTTTGTCCAAAGCTGGATACTATAAATTACTGTAATTTGTTTTTGTGTTTAATAATCCTTTAAGTTACAGGAAGGGCGCAGAAGAAGAAGCAAGCAAATCCATCCAGACTGTAAACTTCATTATAATAATGAAGGAAAACAAGAAGCTTTCTTTAAAGGGATATAGTAACCAGACAGTTGACGGCACCCATTGACTTCTAAAGGATTTTTTTCCTGCTATGGAAGTCAATGGGTACCGTCAACTGTCTGGGTACACAGTAAAAAAAAAAAAAAAAAGTGTTGTTTCAACTTAAAAAAGTAAGTGTTAGTGCTGCCCTAAAATTTTAAGTTTAGTCAACTCAAATATCCAAGTTGTCACTTAGTACAACTTCACATTTCAAGTTGACTAAACTTAAAATTTTAAGGCAGCATAAATACTTTTTTATGGAGCCCTGCACATGACATGCAGGGGGAAAAAAATAAATAGTGTGCACGATATGCTAATTCATTCCCCTAAAATATATGCTAATTCGTTCTCTCTATTTGCTAAATAGCAAATCGTGTGCACGATTTAGCATTTCGTGCGCACGATTAATAAATTGAGAGAACGACTTAGTAAAGCCCACGCACAATTTAGTAAATCGAGGGAACGAATAAGTAAACCATGCGCACAATTTAGCCTACTGTTTTTTTCCTGTATGTCATTTGCGGGGTCCGTACTTTTTTAAGTTGAAACAACCTTTATTTTTTTTTTTTTTTACAGTGTACCAACATTCTTCAAAATATCTTTTTTTTTTGTGTTCAGCAGAAGAACAACATGAGGATGAATAAGTAATGACAAAATTTTTTACAAAGTCCAGTGTGATATCTAGAAAGCACAATATAAACTGCATAATACAATTTAATGATAGTAAAAAAAATTTTTTTTAAATCGCTGTAGTTAAATGAATGCGTATTATAGAATATTTATTGTAAGACTAAACAAATTCACAACAAAAAAAATCTGAAAACGTAAAATGTTAATTAATTATTAATTGCCAAGGCTGATTTTGAAACACAACACGTGCTATATTCGGAACTGCATACTAATATATTACTCATACTACATTTACCATATCTTTCTATGGCGGAAATAAAGTAGTATGCTAGTATACGGTTACGAATTCAGCAATGGTTTACCACAACTACTGTTAATCATGGATATTGACCCATAATTATTCTCAAAATGGCCAAATATCAAGAGATTAATTGGTCTATAAATAATTAGGCCATTTCAAGATATGGTTTATATAAATATTTTTAATATTTTTGTATTTATAAAATAACAGGCATAGAGGAAATAAGCATAAACGTATGCAAGATTTGTCATACACACGCACACATGCACGCAATACATAATACAAGTTAAAGATACCAAATTAAATGCAAAGAATTACTGAATTTAAATGACAATTATTATATAATATTATATAATACATAATACATGTAATACTGAATAAATACTCACCCAAAAATGAAAATAATGTCATTTATTACTCACCCTCATGCCGCTCCACACCTGTAGGACCTTCGTTCATCTTCAGAACACAAATTAAGATATTTTTGTTGAAATCCGATGACTCAGTGAGGCCATAGCCAGCAATGACATTTCCTCTCTCAAGATCCATTAATGTACTTAAAACATATTTAAATCAGTTCATGTGAGTACAGTGGTTTAATATTAATATTATAAAGCGGGAAGAATATTTTTGGTGCGCCGAAATCCCCCCCCCCAAAATAACGACTTATATAGTGATGGCCGATTTCAAAACACTGCTTCAGTAAGCTTCGGAGCGTTATGAATCTTTTGTGTCGAATCATGATTCAGATCGCGTATCAAACCACAAAACTGCTGAAATCACGTGACTTTGGCGCCCGAACTGCTGATTCGACACAAAAGATTCATAACGCTCCGAAGCTTAATAAAGCAGTGTTTTGAAATTGGCCATCACTATAGGTCGTTATTTTTTTTTTTTTGGTGCACAAAAAAATATTCTTGTCGCTTTATAATATTAATATTGAACCACTGTACTCACATGAACTGATTTAAATATGTTTTTAGTACATTAATGGATCTTGAGAGAGGAAATGTCATTGCTGGCTATGGCCTCACTGAGTCATCGGATTTCAACAAAAATATCTTAATTTGTGTTGCGAAGATGAACGAAAGTCTTACGGGTGTGGAACGGCACGAGGGTGAGTAATAAATGACATTATTTTCATTTTTGGGTGAACTAACCCTTTAATAAAAACAGAAAATGTTGATTATTAACTGACAAGCCTGATTTTGAAACTGACACAAGGTTAACTACCAATCAGCTAACTGGGCTTGGACCAATAATTAAACTCAAAATGGCCAAAATTTTATATTTTTAATACATTTTTTATTTATCAAATAAAAAGCATAGTGGAAATAACCAGCATAAATCTGATCATCATCATACTATGGGATACTTGCGGAACAGAAAAAGCATAGAGAGAAAAAATAGCAAGAAAACCCCTCTAACTTAAATAATACCGAGAGAAAAGACCCAACTGAGCAAAAGGGAACTTACTTTTGCTAAGGTCCCTCCCTCTGTCCGCATGAGAGAGAGAGAGAGAGAGAGAGAGAGAGAGAGAGAGAGAGAGAGAGAGAGAGAGAGAGAGAGAGAGAGAGAGAGAGAGTTTGCACGTATGTCACAGCGACTATGGTGGAGGGCTGGTGAAGATGATGGCAGCTCTCTGCGAGGATGGCACATATGGACTCAATTGTGGTCGCAAGAGCGACAGAATATCAGTTTTACATGTCAAACTGACAGAATCAGCCTTTAAAGCGCTAGAAAACTACCAAAACTGTAAGGTGAGTGCTGGAAAACTTATATAGCTTTATGGAGAGAAATGGAAAGCCAGAGCTTGCTCGCCCAAAAAAGGCATTCGATGTGTCAAATAATTGTTTTATTCCTTTTTAAACAATGCAACATCTCCTAAAAGTTGATACATGTTTTCAGTTGGTTGATGTCCATGCAGAATTGATTGGAAAATGTTTTTAATAAAGAAAAAAAAGACTCTACGGGGTGAACATTATGCCAACACACCATTACCTGCTATGAACTCTCTGCATGTAATTTGAGCACTAAAAATCACATTTAATGACTTTTAATACATTTATGAAGTCTGAGTGATTGATAGAGCTTATATTAACTGGATTAAAGCTATATTGTTGTGTAGGTTGTATGTTTTATTGTGTTTTATCCTCGAAATATGAGCTACAATGCTAACGGATAGTTAAAACTTTCTCTACGAACGAATAACGTCGATTCAGCTGTCTGTCATTTCGACATCTTGATCATTTTAGTTAGTTTACATTGTCTTTAAAGTAAATATTTCGTGTTACATACGAAAAAGTCTTTGGGTTTGACGAAAATTAAAGTTTGGTGAGCTAGCTGATAGCATGGCTAATGTTACTAGCTGGCAGCCCTCCAACAATGATTAAGTTCATAAATGTGGCGATATTTTTGTTATTTGTTTTTATAGTCATGACTCTTAGTCCAAATAAACATGGTTTAGAATCACAATAAGACCAAATAACATCTGAGTTTGTTTAATTAACGTCTAAATATGGTTGCTGAGCTAGCTAGTTAGCTTAGAAGACTTAAACACACCTGAGGAGTTTAATGATTTATTAAGATAAACTGTGTCGTTTTATACCATAACCGTTGTTTATTATGTGCTAGGCAAACATATTTATCTTTAAAAAAAACATAGTAGGTATTTATTCTTGTTCAGAAAGGAGTTTTTTTTTGCATTTGATGTGTGGCATGTGACTAAGTGGGAAAACCCATTACTTTGGCTTAAACATTTTTAATAGGACACAAATCATCTTCTTTCCATGTAATTTTGATAAACTTTCTAAACTAGTCCTGACCATAAATGATGTGTATAATATTTTCCATTTGGGTCATTTAAGAGAGTAGTAGTACAATGTGTGAGTTAGACGTGTAAATCTGTTATGAATATGTCACTAAGATAAGGAAATTGATAAAACAAAAAAAGACCCTCTGGGCATTTCTATCATTTCAAAAGCCTGAAAGAGTTTCTATTGGCTTACTAGGAGAAATCAGGCAGCTTCAGTGAAGAGCTGCATTGTCTGGATTTTTTTTTTAAAGCTCTACGCTGCTCAAAGTGCTTACGAGGCAGTGTTTGACTTAAAGCTACAGCTGGCCCGTTGTAAAAAAGAAGGGGAAAAAAAACTCTGCACCGGGTTCATAGAGATGGTTCATTCGAATCCTGAAAGGCCAAATGCAGCTAAACATTTAGGCCCAAGATTTGCTTTGGGTTGTGGATGATTGGACATTCACCCATTGCATCTGATCTGGGTCACCTATAAAGTTAAAGTCAACCAATTTTGTTTGAAATTTCTCTTAAAAGAGTTAAGTTGAACCTTGAAGCCTGTTTGGGACTAAATTTAGCTTAGTAATCCATCAAGTTCCTGGCTGCTTTAGACTGGCACTGTTTGTCTTTGATTAGGACTTGCAGTTTGGTTGACGCTCAATGTTACAACACCATCTGTAAAGCCAAGTCTTAAGCGAAATGTGCCATTCTGTTGATTTTATCTAGCACTATTAAAGTATTTATTAATATTTTGTTTTTATTTTAATTTTAGTTTAAGTAATTTTGTGGTTTTGTCAAGTTTTTTTGTTAAATATTTTTATTTCAATATTCATTTAACTTTCCTAAATTAAATTTTTTCATCTAATATCTATATTTAGTATATAACTTTATTTCAGTTAACAAAAATGCTTTTTAATAGTTTTAGTTTTTCGAGCAAATCGCATGCCGTTCAGTTGACGATATCTAACATGTGATTGAAAAAATGTTACGGCAAAATATTCAAAGGCTGCCGAAGGTTACATAACAATCGTGTTGTTTATTAAGTGTCATGTTGGTGTAAAGAATGTAGTGATCATATCCAGCGGGGCTCAGCATCCTCCTATATTAATCGGATAGTAGTAAGGGATTACTTACTTCATCCGTACCGTACCTGCTCTAGCTTTAGCATAATACTGCAAAATAGACAGAATGCTTAATGTACTTTAAGTGTCTCCAGCTAGCTTGATTCACTGACCAGAATTTGGTGTTTACAGTGTCATGTTGTCATGTTCCAGATCTGTTTGTCTTCCAGCTACCGTTTTCAGCTGAGCTTGTGGTTAATCATTATTCATCTCTCGGCAATGGGACAAGACAGTCAGGGCAAAGACAGGGAATGTGTGAACCTCAGCGATGATCCTGGAGCCATGTCTTATCTCTTGCATGGCACTAAATGTTGATAATAGATCTTCAGTTGCAAAAGCATGTCTGTGTTTATTTTTAATGTTTGATTTACTAAGGAAGCTGTTTTAATTACAATTCCGGTTTCTGTCACTTGTGGTTATTGGTGGTTTAGGCTGCTTTTGCTGCAGAATTTGTGTTGTACATCAGTGAAGAACCAAGTAGTTGTTCAAATCAGATTTTGAAATGTATTAAAATTACATTGAACTGCATTGCCCAAAAATATGCAAATGTATGTCAAGGCTGAATTTTACTATCTTAATTATGCACGATTATATAAAGTGGTGTTTTATTATTTGCATTTAGCATTAGACTCCACACAGATGTGCAACCCATTTTTTAGAGTTGAGAACCAGTGGTTTAGGCTTCCAAATCATCAGAAAGCTTAATCGTGCTTCTTCGTACTCCTGTGTAATGTGATCTGATGTAGTGTGTGTGCAAGTGTGCTTGGGGGGGTGGGGGGCTTGTGAAACTTATCTGCTTAAACAAGCCTTTGCAGATGGAGGAGGCTTTGGGAAGTATTTGAATATAACTAAAGGTGTATGGTTGCAGGGAAGTGAAGGGTTTGGTTTATCTGTGTGCATCTGTTCTTTTAACAATGAAATGAATTCTGCACAGAATGTACTCTAAATATGGTACTGTAAAAAAATCATGCTTGTTCCAGTGGAAATGGAAGTTCAAGTCGAGTGCATTGCATTGAGGGACATGGTATTTTGAGAGAAGTAGAAGTCTTGCTGGTATCCTATGCATACAGAAGTTGCATTATAGTTGCACTAATCTCATTGTTTTTCATAGTTTTTCTTAATTTAAATGATCAAATACCCATTTGGTTATCTATATTTAATGTTTTGGAGCAATAAATTACTTTATAGTGGCCCCAGAAAGCACACACACGTCTGCAAGACGTAAAAAGCGCTTCATCTGGAAAGCATCTGCTGTGTACAAACGTCTAAGAAACATCTTTAAGATGTCAGTTTTACATACATTCTAAATCATAAACATCTTAACATTTTCTAAGTGTCTATTTAACGTCCAACTCCTAGAACACTCTAAAAAATATGTCTTCAGGATGTAAACATGCACATCAAATAAACATCTGAGATGTACATGTGCTGTCAGAGGCAAGTTTAATTTATGAAATTGTTTCATATTTTTCAGAATGCACCATCCTCACAGGCGACGATACGTTTTCAGGGTCTTCAAGGGGTAAGTTGACTTTCCATTGCTTGTGGAATAGATGTGTTGATAGGAGTTTTACAGCATCTGAATGAGTATCATCACTGGCTGAAGGTTGGGAGTTACTCATCAAAGCACCCTAAAATTGTGGACCTGGTGTTTTAATAGAGAGCCCTCAGCCTTCTGTGGTTTTATTGGGAGGTGTCTCACTTTTCCACTGTGAAAGCGCCTGTTTAACCTCTGACCCTGCGCACCATGCTGTAGTTTACTTCAGACGCTGTGTGACTATAAATACTGGGTCGGCGAGTACGATTCCGGTTTTACGCTCATGAAAACTCTCTCTAAATACGTAGTCTACTTAACTAGTGTCTGTGCTGCATTCTGGCTGTTCTGACACAATGAGTCTGTTCCAAAACTGCCTTGCTATGTAGGTAGCTATCTTTTTAGGCAACAGTGATGGATCCTCATAGGGGATAGATAATTTATAACGCTCTACATGGGCGGCAGTTCCTTTTAACTGTCAGTCAAGCACATCGCAAATAGTGCTCTTCATGAGAACTGCACTGAAGACTTGACTAATGCTAACCATCGATTCCAATAGTTTGGCATTAGCATGTTGATATTCTAATAACTCTTAAAAACACAAAAAATAAATATATGAAATTATTAGGTGATTAGAAGTGTTGTTGTAGTATTATTTATATACTATTGTAGTATTTGTTAATATTTTGAATTCACTTTTTTTAAATTTTAGTTTACATTTCAGTAATTTTATTATGGTGGTTATGTGCTTTTGTCATTTTTATTTATTTTTCTTGTTTTGTTTAATATTTCTATTTGGCTCCAATTTATTTTAATTTTAGTTTTAGTAATTTTAGTACATCAACTTAAACTTATCTCAGTTCTAATTTGTTTAATTTAAGCTTACGTTTTTTTTTTAAATCTATTATATTTTATTTCAGCTTTTACAAGGTAATGAAAACTGTTTTTAATAGTTTTAGATTACATTAACAACACTGGTGATTAGTAATTAGGCATGACTATTTTTGTCAATAGTTATTGGTATTAACTGAAATAAAATAATTTATAACTGTAATTTCTCTCAACTCCATCTGCCATCTTGGCATTGTGGGATTGCCTACTTGATGAAGGATACATGCAATGCTACCTTAAAATTTGTCCAAAACTAGGTATAAGGCAGCATAATGGCTGCTTTTTGAAACAGCCAAAAAAACAAAACAAAAAACCTATGATGCCTTAAATTACTGTTTAGGTAGCTCACTTGTGTTTTGACAAGCTAGTATTAGTATTTTTTTGGATGCTTACCCATATTAACACTCAAGTAATTAAACTTGGTTTTATCTCCACTCCTTTAGCGCATTAAAATCCCAACGACAGATGCTTCCAATGGCTCTCATAACTTCGACTTTTATCTGTCCAACTTCGGCAAAGACAATCCTCAAGGAAGCTTTGAGTGTATCCACCAGTACATATCTAGGTAAGGGCAGAGTGAATTTCTTGTGTCAAAAACTACTTCTCATTTTGCTGTTGTTTCTTATTTTTAACCTCTCTTTTGTGCTTGTTAGCTCTGGAGCCCCCCATCTGTCCTCCCAGGGAACGATTCAAGACAAAATCACAGTATGTGCCACCAATGACTCCTACCAGGTGACCAAAGTACGCGTGACCAAAGCAGAGGAGGATAAAGGCAAGAACAGCACCAAATTCATCAAACCCGGAGGACCATTCAGAGGTTTGATATTCATCCAGTGCATTTATATCTCCTGTAACATGCACACACAAACGCATTCTGGTCACTTAGATAAGGGGAGTACCCAGTATTATATTAATCCAAAGTTAAAAATGACCCTAGGTTAACAACTGAGCTTGTGAAAAGCCCATAAAGGATTTTCTCACTGGATTTTTTTTTAGATGGCTGTCCAGTTTAAATTAGCATTTCAAGCATTTCCGTTTAATTTCTGGCTGTAGTTTCAATCGAGATGTTTCTGTTTCAAAGAATCTTTCTGTACACCTGATGATTATCTACACAGGATGCGGTTTTCTTTTCGGTTTCTGTTATGATTTCCATTTTAGATCTGCGTGTAATACGTTACATAAATTTGCTCGTTTTCAGATTGAAATAGATTAATAAACATGTAATTTTGTGATCTCTGAAAGACCTGTAACACTCGGCCAGTTGGCCAGTTCAGTTGTCCCTGGTCACACAACAGTGTGCGTTAAACCAATTGGGAGCTTTACAGGTAGTGATGTATGGATTAGGGTCAAGAGAAAAAGCAAGTAAAAGTTCATCCTATTTATCTGACGTGGCTAAGTCGTCGTGCACCTATGTCTACAAGATTACCAGTGTGTCCCAGTGTTTATTGTGAAGTGGAAAGTGACAGACTGAATCGTTCAAATCTTATATAGCTGTTGTCACCTGCAAAGACACCTGCTTAGGTTGTTAAATGAAAGCAGTGTTTTTTGTGTTTTAAGAACTGCAGGGGGAAGACATTGCCACAACTCTAGAGACCCGTTTTATCTCATGTTTCAAAAAAAAGATATCATCATTTAGGAAAAAAGGAGAACCCTTGAGGGTTTTTAGAGTGTCTTTAACTAACACTCAAATACAGCTCATTACGTTTCACCCCTTCCAGACAAAACCTGTCACTCAGCACCTGTTCAGCTGTCACTCCCCTCTGGGAGCCCCCGATCTCCGGACCACAGCTGGCTTCTACTGCAAAACTGGAAAAGTCAGTTTCACTCCCCTCCCTTGGCACTGAGCCGCAGGGGAGGAGTGATCGGGTGCGTTTGCATTTAAACAGCAAAAGGAAGTGCTAGAAAAGGAAGGCTTTGTAGCAGCTGGTGCTCAGGAAGCCTAGTCATACTCTTGTTTGTGTGGTTAACCTGAGAGACACAAGCAACAGTTTGAAATTGTGCAGTTTTGCCATATTAAAAAGATCTTCCCTTCCTTGATTCCTCCCAGTCTGCTGTACGTAGTTACATGTGTGATGGCCAAAGCTTATTATCCATTGACCCAAGAGTTTCACCTGAACAGGCAGGAGGTGAGACAGTGAACGTTCGCATCTGGATGTTGACCAGTCATCAGCACATGTTCGGGCAAACTGAGGGAGTGTCTGTATAAGAAGACAGTAGGATGGTTAAGGAGCCACTACCCTTAATCTTTAAAATAGCTTTTGAGGAATTTCATAATTGAGGAAACGTTTCTTAGGCACATTTAGGTACTTCAGTATTGTTTGGAGAGTGTGTACTTTTGAGTATAGATCCTAACTTTAAAAGGGACCTATAGTGCCCCTTTTACAAGATGTAATACAAGTCTCTGGTGTCCCCAGAATGTGTCTGTGAAGTTTCAGCTCAAAATACACCACAGATCATTTATTATAGCTTGTCAAATTTGCCTCCATTTGGGTGTGAGCAAAAACACACCCTTTTTTTGTGTCCCTTTAAATGCAAATGAGCTGCTGTGGAGCTTTAACAGCTTGCACTTCGGTTATTTAACAACAAAAAGCTGGAGAATCTCATGCAGCCAAAATGACGATTGTCAGTAACGGTGTTCAGCCTTACATTGTTCAAACCGGAGTCGGGTCTATAGACTCAGGAAGAAGTTACAACTTTTAGAATGCATCTGGACGTTTCTGAATGGTTAGTGGGCAAATTTTGTGCCCCTTTGGGATGGCACCACAAGGTGCTGTTCACTTGCAGAACGCAAGCTTCTGGAGGGCGCATAAGTCTGAAGTAGTGAGTTTAGGTATAGTGGTGCAGAGCCAGTGGTGGTTCTGTAGGCAAACATTAGAGCCTTGAATTGGATGTGAGCAGCTATTGGCAGCCAATGCAAACTGATGAAGAGAGGTGTGACGTGCGCTCTCTTCGGCATTCTGGATCACTTGTAGAGGCTTGACAGTGCATGCTGGAAGGCCTGCCAAGAGAGCATTACAATAGTCCAATCTGGATAGAACAAGAGCTTGGGCAAGAATTTGTGTGGAATGCTCCGATAGGAAGGGTCTAATATTCCTAATGTTGTACAAGGCAAATCTGCAGGACCGGGCCGTTGTAGCGATATGATCGGTGAAGCTCAAACAATCATCCATCACCACTCCAAGGTTCCTGGCTGTCCTGGAAGGAGTTATGGTTGACGAACCAAGTTGAATGGAAAGGTTATGATGAAGTGTTGGGTTGGCACCGACCACCATCTAGACACTTGGTTTAGCACTAATCCTAATCTTGCACTCTGTATTGAATGGGATAGTGTGCGAATTAGCCCTCGAGTACATGGTCCACCACCACGTATAATTTATCATAAGGAATTCCGTGAAAGTATTTAAGTGATTTACTTTGATATGTCACGGTTTTAATTACTACTCTTATTGGCCATCTCTTTGTGAATGTTTTGCATAGACAAAAAAGTCCAGCACCGAAAACCGGCCCCCTCAGCCCCTGACCCGGTTCCAGAGAGGAAGCAGACCACTCCCCTCAACCCGGCCAACACCATCCGCAAGTGCCTTACCAACAACCCCGTATCGCAGCGGCCATACCGGGACCGCGTCATTCACCTCCTTGCCCTGCGCTCCTACAAGAAGCTAGAGGTGCTCGCCAGACTGCAAAGAGACGGCGTCAGCCAGAAAGACCGCAACTCTTTGGGTACTACACTACATCAGGTGAGACACCAGGCATAATGTTATTCACCAATTCATCAATTAATTTCTTTCCACTTTCCTTTGACATATAAATAAGTTTAGGATGTTTTTGAATGATGTCTCTTATGCTCACCGAGGCTGCATTTATGTGATCAAAATATAGTAAAACAGTAATACTGTGAAATATTATTACAGTTTAAAATAACAGTTTTTAATATATTTAATGGCACTTAACTTGCTGTGCAAGTTCTCTGAATGCAACTTGAGGAGTGTCATAATCATGCATGTTATTTCCGGACAGAGATAGTTGTGATTTGATGCTGCAATCAAATCACAAAAAATGGGCTACAGACTCGCAGCACTTTTGCAGAAGCACAGTGTCCCATAATGCAAGTCACCATTTAACAGCCCAGACACAAAGACTTGCATTCACCACAGCTTAATGTATAGCACGTGGCAAATTAGTCAACCATAAATTAACCTTATTAGTGTAATTATACACATACATTCTCGCTCAAACAGCTCACATGCTGAAGAGACTGGTGTAGTTAATTTCAGTTGATCTTGGTCATGTTGTTGACTAGTCATATTTGAATGGCTTTTGTCATCAAAAGGGGTAGATGTAGCAATTTCGGTTCTCCCCACTAGTTTCAAAGGAGAAATATCATGGTTCACAACCTTTTCTATCAAGTATAGAAGGAATTTATTCAAGCTTTGAAAAGGGAAGTATGAAACAAGCTTCTCTCCTTCTTTGGAAATGAAGGAAGGACTGAGAATCTGAAACGATCCCCTCGCTGAGTTGTAACGTAAGAAGTAACACTATATCCCTTTGCCTAACTGTCCATTTGCATTACTATTTATAGTGTTTGTGTATCTGTTGCTCTTAAGTATGCCGACTTAAGAGTACACAATATTTCATTGTGTAAGTATTCATTGTGTTCATTCTCCTTCCTATCAAATGTGTATAAGTAGTTTAGTTGCTAAAAATAAGATATGATGAACAAATACATCATTAAAAACACACAAGTAGTTAAAATGGTTTTGGTCACTTAAATTTAACATTAAATGAGAATTTTACTAGATTGTTACAGTGCAAGATGAGCTAGATTAATACTTTATTCAATGTTTTTTCAGAATCCAAGCTTGCCTTGGCAAGCACCACTGATTAAATTAAACTTATAACCTATTTTTCTATTTTTATTCATTTAAAAATGTTATAAGAGGACCTTTTAATAAAACATTCTATGTCCTGTATTTTAATCAAAGAATCAAGAGAAATCAACGCAATATTTTCCATTTCTATAGGTGGCCAATCTAAACCCTAAGGATAACTCGTATTCGCTGAAGGACTTTATCTTCCGTGAGGTCCAGAGGGACTGGCCGGGCTATACGGAGGATGAACGGGTTCAGGTTGACAGGATCCTGGCAAGGTAAGATTCACTTGTCACGTGCAATTAAAAGAAGAATGACTCTTTAATTGAACATGAATCATTTTTGAGATCCCAAGAGTATTTGCCAAAGCTGAGTTAGTTAAATTTTTTTTCCTCCAACAGGAAATTGGGCTTGAATTCAGAGTCTGTCTCATCCAGCAGTCCAACCAAAGAGCCAACATCCCCACTGGTACGACACATATTTTATTGTCATTTATTAATCAAATAAACTGAAACGACTAAATAGTCTTTATTCACACATAATAACCAAAAAATATATATTTTTTTTTATTTTGTATGGCCTCCATTGGCCTTGATAACTACTTGCATTCTTGCTGCCATTGTTTTTGTGTACTTTTCCACAGTTTCTGTTGTTATTGACTTCCAAATAGTCTCTAGTTGTTCCCAAAGACTGACTTTTGAAGAAACGTTTGTGTGATCTATCTTTGAATCCATTAAATCCTAACAGTAATTATATTTTAGCATTAGAAGCACTACTGTGACTAAAAAGCTTACACATACTGGTGTGGATTAACCATTACAGAAACCTAAAAATGGTTTTTATATGCTGTTGCAGCTGCAGAGCAAGTATGGATCTGCTACTGCTAATAGATACACACTGCTTTGAGCATGTAAGATATGCTGCTGCTGCATGAATAGACATACATAAATACTCTAGCAGTTCTAGGCAGGTGGAGCTGGGGGAGGTGAAGGGTTTCAGAGGAACTCTGATAGCGTGCTGCATGTCTACCCTACAGCAAACACTGAACCTATTTAAACTTTGAGCAAGTAATCTCATTGGCTGCAGGATCAGCAGAGCATATATCATACAAAAATAGTCACGATTTGCACATCCAAGAATTTGCAGACACAAGAATCATGTTTTGTTCTTTGCTTTTCAGAAACGCCAACCTGAGATAGACTTCATCGACCCTTTGATGCCTAAGAAGCCCCGAATCTCCCACCTCAGTAACCGAGGACCTTCCTCCTCATCTGGTCGTCATCCTTCGGAAGCTGAGGACAAAAAAAATGCACCCACGGCCGCCTGCCCTGGACCCTCTTTTCACCCTCCCCCTGTCACAGGCTCTAGTTCAAATTCCCCCAGCACGCCGGAGGGCCGGGGATCACAGGATCTGCCCCTGGACCAGAGCTCTATATGTGGGAACTCCTCGGAGAGCTACGCGCCCCGCAGCCACACGCCTAGCCCACCCAGCCAGCCGGTTTCCACGACTTCCCCCTCATCCTTCTCCACCTGTACTGTCTCGACAACCACCATCACCTCCACCACTACCACCAGCAGTGGCCACCACGTTTCCTCTGCCGCGTCTCCTACAGCCATCCGTGATGGCAATGGCAGCAAAAAGCCCAAGAAGTCCAAGAAGCACAAAGATAAAGAGAGGAAACGAGAAGGAGAGCGAGAGATGGATAAGGATAAGGACCGGAAGAGGGATAGAGCGCATCGCAGGGAGGATCACTGCGACAAGGAAGCACAGCCTAGAAAGAAACACCGGAATGAGGCGGAACATAAACACATTCCTGCCAACATCAGCCACGAATCAGACAAAGAAGGTTTGTTTTACACTTCATGTGGCATTTGCCATCCTCCATATGCATTTTGTGGCATTACCATTGATGATTAATGATGGTTCATTTTAATAACAACCTATCATTGGTTGAATTAATAAATCATTGAATCAAATTTGCAACCAGTTTGTTTACTGAGGATTTGTAAACCATACCACTAAGTAGAATAACAGCCAAAAATTATTAGCAGCATGCCAGCAGTTATGAATTAAACATTTGTTAAGCTTATTGTCAGGCCTGATGGATAACTTTATGCTACATTTGCCTTTGAACCATGAACTTTAGTTCACAACATCAACAAGTTATTCTGTTTCTAAAGATCCAAAGACCCAAAGATCATGTGTTACGTGTTCTTGTAAAATGGCAGATTTCCATGTTTGTACATGATTGGTGTGTCTCTTTACAGCTGGCAAAGACAAGCCTGTCAACAGCACTGAACTTCCAGTCCCAACAAAGCCTGATTACATAATGTGAGTGAACTTTGACTGCTTTATAGTGCATGTTTCTGCATGAACCCTCTGCATTCAATGCTAATTGGATGCGTGTGCGCCTGTCTGTGCGCCTGTCTGTGCGCCTGTCTGTGCGCCTGTCTGTCTGATGGGTAGGTTAAGGAGTAGGGGTAGTGTAGGGGGATAGAAAATACGGTTTGTACAGTATAAAAACCATTACGCCTATGGAATGTCCCCACAATTCACAAAAACAAATGTGTGTGTCTGTCTCTGTGTGTGTGTGTACTTATTACTTTACTCTCTTTATTACTTTCTTATATATGATTTTTAAGATGTTGTCTTTGTGGGGTCGCACTAAAGGACCCCAAAATGTCGTAAATTCCTCGTCTTACTATCTTAGTGGGATCATTTGGACACAAACACGCATCCAATTAAAATTTAATGCAGAGGGTGCTGTCAATCGATTAAAACTAATTAATCACACATTTCTGTAATTAATCGTGATTAATTGCACCTAACATATTTTTAATATATTTTTATTACAGTAATTTCACATTTAATATCCAAAGTAATGTAGAAACAACAAAAATGGTATATTTTTAAATATCAGGTAGGAAATTGAGAACTTAATTCAATTTCGGTTCAAACACTTCAGTCTTCGCTGCATAAATTATAAATTAGATATGAATTAATCCTTATTAAAGCTACAAAAGTAATTAAGTGATTTTCTCTTTGTCTTGTCTGATTAACATTAATGACAGACATCACAGCAGTAGGTTTATTAGGCTGCTGTCACTTTAAGATCTGACACACATGACACAGATCTGACACGCATCTGATGTTCTCATAACTTTTTACAGTCATTTAAGTCTTTAGTTAACTCATTTAAGACTGTGCTTATGAGGATACTCAACATTTTGGCATAGTTTTGTGTGTTTTTGTCTGTTCAAGCGTGAAAGAGAACTCAGTGTGGCCGGCACGCTGTCTGAAGCGAATTTCTGTGCGCATGAGTCATGTGTGTCTGTCACACGGACAGGAGATTCACAGACAGCGTGCCAGTACAGATTTAAGTTCTGTTTTTTTTTTTTTTTTTTTTTGCATCTTTTCGCGCTTGAATGGTTTAATAGCACTTGAATGAATGACAGCGTGATCATATAATGTAACTCTAGCAAAAGGATGAGGAAAAGCAGATGCTTGTCTTGAATATTTTTAACGCGTTAAACTGAAAAAATTGTCATGCATTAATGTGTTAATATTTCTTGAATGGACAAACCATATATAAGAAATGAGTGAAAGACCCATCTAGAGTCTCATTGTGTTTTTGTTGTTTTATTGCAGTAAGTACACTGCAGTGATATCTATGGATCAGAGGCAGCACTATAAGAATGACTTCAATGCAGAATATGATGAGTATCGTATCCTTCATGCCCGCGTTGAGAGCGTTACGCGTCGTTTTACAAAACTGGACGCCCAGTGTAGGCGGCTAGCACCAGGAACTAAAGAGTACCAGGTAAAAGAACAAGACTTCATTTTTGTTTTATGTACTTACTGTGTGATACTTTCTTTATACGAAGAACTAATTTATGTATACATTTTATTTGTATTTCATGCAATAAGTGTCTGTTTTTTCCCTTCCTAACAGGAAGTACATGAACAGGTGCTGCAAGAATACAAAAAAATTAAACAAGTAAGTGTAACTGAGCATGTCTAACCCATCTGGGTCCATCAGTAAACAAACATACTGTCAAATGAAAATAGTATGTTGATACACGGTTTGTTTTACAGCACAGCCCAAAATACTATGAAGAAAAACAGCGCTGCGAGTACCTGCACAACAAACTGGCCCACATCAAAAGGCTCATCGCTGACTTCGACCAGCGGAGGGCGCAGTCCTGGCTGTAGGGCATGGGACCAAGCAAACACCTCGGCCAATCGGTGCGCTGCTCAGCCGGAGTACCATCTTTTGGGGAGTGTGGGGATCAAACAGCTCCTTATTTATTCTATTTACAGATTCCCCACTTGCCTGTTTCCCATACCTGGCCTTCTTCATCACTCTTTTTCTTCTTTTCTCCCTTGTTCATCCTTTCCCATACCTTTTATTCTTCATTCTCTTTATTTTTGAAGGACTTTTTGAAAGCAAAAAAGGACAACAAAGAAAAATGAAACATTTTTGAATGCAAAAAGAAAAGTTACGCAATGCAAAACCGTGGGCCTTACAGCGCATATTTCTTGAAGCCTTTTGCACAGGGGTGATTGAGCCAGTACATGTGAAAAAATGGCCATAGAGGAGGGTGTTTCCAAGAGCCTCGAGACTTCATTTCTCCCAGTGGCCCTGTTTTTTTTCTTTTTGAACAGCATCAGTATTCACACCCACAGTGCAAATGATGCCTTAAGGTATTAATACAGACTTGCAAGCACCCGGGGCAGTGGGGAGAAGTTATTATGACCTGGTCGCAGGTCCACCGCACATTCGTGGAAGGTGTGAGTGATGTTCGTTTGTGTGAGTGAGTGAAAAGCGAGAAAGTGGCGAGTGTAAATTGTCAGTGTTTTTGTTCATTCTTGGGAAGGTCAGAAACTACAGGAAGAGAGAGGCTCGGGGAGGAGGGTTGGATATAGACTTTAAAAGAGGAAAAAAAAAAAAAAAGAAAACAAAAATCCCCCAAAAAAAAGCTGCTATATAAATATTTTTCTTTGATCAGCCAGAGCCTTCGGGATCAACCTGGCTCATGTTACATGTTCTTAATTTGGGCCTGCTCTGTTTAAGAAACTGATCGAACCATCTTGAAGGCAAAGGTGCTACTGATTTATAAAGGAAATGCATCGAGCAGAGGCAGACCTGTATATCCATTTCAAATGTATTCATTAATTATTGCAAGTCTCAGAGCAGAGTTATTTATGAAATATGAATAGCAATATATATATTATTTGTTCTTGTTTTTTTGTTTTGAATTAAAAGGAATTGCTGGAATTGAGTATTGAATAAGATACTGATCAAATTTATGAAAAAGTAAAGTCTTTATTTCACGGTGATAAACTTCTTAAAGATTAAGGGAAACGTTATGTTTACAAAACCTGTGTGGTAGGAAGTTTTGCCAAAAAAAAGTAATAAAAAGGAAACAAAAATCCTTTCAATCCTATGTTGATAGTCTGGAATAAGACACGTTTCTCGGAGCGACACTTTGGCATCTAAAAGGAGATGGTGGTCGAACACTTAGTGTCCTCGTATATTTATTTTCTTTGATCTTTCTTTCGGGAAAATATTCAGAATGCAGCTTTGTGAATCAGCCTTGAAAATAACATTGCTTGCAATTACGGAAATTCTCACTGGATCAAATAGCTCCGTGGTGGATTCTGATTGGCTACTTGAGGCTTGCTGCATCGTATTTGCACATTTTAAGATGTCGTTTTGAGATCTGAAAACAAATTATCTCTCTCGTCTTAGAATCACATTTATTCCATTATTTTCCAGTGTTGTAAATTGAAATTTAAAAACCTGAGTGAGCCATTCTCAAAATAACCATTGACAAATGTTGGTTTTCAGTATTTGGGTCGGCAGATGGCATCTTATCTGCTTCTTTAAGGGACTTGCGTGTTATCGAACTCACCAAGATGTTCTGTTGTGTGAGCTTCTGTTCATTTTAGTCCCCGTTTATAGACTGATCGCAATGTCTGATGACAACCAAATACAAGTCATGGCTATTTAACAGAGAAATTTAGCAGCACTTTACTTCTCAGATGCTTATTTCCTCAGCATTCAAATAGCCTCCACACTGAACCCTAAAGATTTGGGATGACACTAAGAAGTGTTGCTTGGAACGGAAGAATGTGCATCTACACATAGAACTTGGTATCATTGTAATTTGGGTTGGGTGGGGAAGTATTTGGTGGTGTGTGTGTGTGAACAACACCTGTTTTCTCTGACACCACTAATGAGAGATGTTAATGTTGGATAATAAGCCAAGAATCTCATAACACTGTCATCTCTTGTTTTAAAGGTGGGATGGGGGTTGTTTCAGACTGTAAGAGAATTCCTGACCTGTCCACCTAAAAATATATTAAATCAGTTCAATAAAATGTGAACTTGACAATGTATCTGCAGCCTTGTTTTTTTCCTCCCCCCCCCATGTAGTATCATTCTGTGTATTTCTACAGCATTGCTTTTTGTACAGTTGTTCATTGAAACACCCGTGCTTTAAATTAATAAATTAAAAGATGATAGATGATTGCAAAACATACACATTTAACTGGTTTTAACAGGACCAGGACAACTTGAACACTGTCACTCTTCTCAGCATTGTTCAATGATAATTGTTATCCTCATTATAGAAGTGTTGTTTAGATATTTTCATATATATTTTGCATTTTATTCAATTTGTGTAAAATTAACGTTTTTGCATTTTGGTGAAGAAAGACCGTAGGGTGTCCCATTTGTCAATTTTAGGCTTCAAAAGGGTGCTCACAAGCGCCCCCCTTTGACTCGTAGGAAGGCCGCGATTGTTTAGGGATTCATCCATAGAATAGTAAAGTCAAGTGTCCATCATATGCACACTTCAGAACCTCGCCATGGCCAGACTTTTTGCCTACTCTTTTATGAGTACTGTGAATTAAGCCATACAACATACTGTTTTTTGCCTACTATATAGTAGGGAAGTACTCTATTTCCATTGAATCATTCGCCCAAATGATTCGTTAACACAGAATCGTTCACAACCAAAAGAAATCTTATGTTAAAGGGTTAAGTTTTAACCCAAAAATGAAACAAACAGGGCTCTGCAACAAACTCAAGCTCCCTTCTCTTATACTGAAATTCTCTGACATTTCTCTTTAAAATTTCTCATTTTGGACTTCTAATTTGTGACTGGTGTTTTGTTTTGCGCTCTTCTCTGCGCTTCTGCGTTCATCATTGCGTCATTCTGCCGCAAATCGATGCGTATTATAGTTAATAACGTTTTAAATATGGGAATTTTTCTTACAAAAAACCATCGCTTCTCTTCAGAAGGTCTTTATTATCCCCTGGAGCCGTGTGGATTATATTTATGATTGATGGATGCATTTTTTGGGCTTCAAAATCGCTCCCTACCATTATAAAACTTGGAAGAGCCAGAATATTTTAAAATATGATCTCCAATTGTGTTCATCTGAAAGAAGGTCATATACACCTAGGATGGCTTGAGGGTGAGTAAATCATGGGAGAATTTTCATTTTTGTGTGAACTATCCCTTTAAAAAAATTTCTATATCTGACTTTTTCCAGCTGAATTTTATCAATGAATAAAATATAATTCTTGCATATTTTATTTTATATAAACAATTTTTTTTTTTTTTTTTTTTTTTGAACATAGGATCGTTCAGTGGCGCTCCGAGTTTTGTACAGACTCAAAACCCCTGTTTACAGTGAAGGGGGCGTATCGGTTCATATACCCAAATTATATATTCGTTCACAGTCCACGCTCGAATCCTGTTGGTTCGTGCCTTCGTCAGTTTTTGAAGTCAGGAAAGCGGTCATATGGTTCAAAAGGAGATATCCGTGAACTAAAGTGAAAGAATACGATCGCTACACATAACTCCACCCATTAGGTCAACAGAGCTGGAGCTGGACTAGGTCAAGATCCACCCATTATGTGCATACTGTGTGGGCTGGACGTCATTTGGCTCTGCAGTTGCGGAGAGCGCCACTTGAAGGAAACTGACTCACAAATCCCGGAAAAGAATAGTTTCTTTTTCAACGAGGCTGACGCTAGTGGTGAACAGCTGTACTTTTTACGTCAAGAACAATGGCAGAATTTGTTAAAGCGCAAATTAAGGGTGACAAAGTAGTTGTGTTTTTGAAGCCGTCTTGTCCTTACTGCGTACTGGCGAAGGATGTTTTGTCGAAGTATAAATTCAAAGATGGACAGCTGAAGTTGGTCGATATCAGCGGGCGCAGTGACATGGGCAGTATACAAGACTATCTGCAACAAATCACAGGCGCGCGCACCGTGAGTACTTTTACAATGGAGCATTTTTGTTATATTATTTGACCGTCAGTCATTATGTAACAGCTTACATTACATTTACTAAAAAGTGTAATGTGCGACTCTAAATATTAACCTAAAATAAACTTTAAAAAAAAAAAGCGCATGAGAGGCAGACATTAATGAATTAATAAATATAAAGTAATTATTACAACTTTAAAAAAATCATGCTTTATGAGTATCTACACGTTTTATATTGTCATTTAAATTACGTTTATTTACACCTAGGCTTCTTTCTCCATGTAATGTGCAGGTTCCTCGAGTCTTCATAGGGGAAAAGTGTATTGGAGGAGGAAGTGATGTCGAAAGTCTTGACCGTTCTGGATCTCTGGAAGGCATGTTGCAGGCAATCGGATCTCTGCAGTGAGGGTATACTTCACAGTTCTTCTATTGTAAACAACATACAATATAATTATACCAGTGCTTCTCAACTGGTTTTGCTTTAGGGCCAAGATTTGACATTGGACATGAAGTGGCCACTGTGCCAAAATTGTGTATTGTACACAAAAATATCCTTAAAATGTTTTCAAAAACTGCCTTTTCCCTCACCAGCCAGTAATTATGTTTCACAAAACACATCATGGTCAGCACAAAACATATTTGTCCTCTAATTTAAATGCAATCTGGCTCTAATGTTATTTTGGTATTATTGAGATTATAGTTATTAATATTTTGAAAAACCCTGTCTGGCTTATATTGTCTTTTACCATGCATAGCTTTCATCTACAGTGGCACTGTTTTCCTGATCTGTATAAATGACATTTAATGTCACATTATTAATGTCATTTATATAGATCAGTGGTCACCACCCAATCGCTGGTTTAGATTTAAAGGGATAGTTCACCCAAAAATGAAAATTATCCCATGATTTACTCACCCTCAAGCCATCCTCGGTGTATATGACTATCTTCTTTCAGACGAACACAATCTAAGGTATATTTAAAAATATCCTGGCTCTTCCCAGCCTTATTATGGTAGTGAATGGGGGGTGAGATTTTGAAGCTCAAAAAAATGCATCCATCCATCATAAATATAATCCATACGGCTGCCGGAAGCTAGTTATTTTAGTTTATAAAGTTATAAATATGGATATTTGTCTCACAAAAACCCATCGCTTTGCTTTAGAAGGTCTTTATTAACCCCCTGGAGCAGTATGGATTATTTTTATGATTGATGGATGCATTTTTTTGGGTTTCAAAATCTCGCCCCCCACTCACTACCATAATAAGGCTGGGAAGAGCCAGGATATTTTTAAATATACCTTAGATTGTGTTCGTCTGAAAGAAGATAGTCATATACACCTAGGATGGCTTGAGGGTGAGTAAATCATGGGATAATTTTCATTTTTGGCTGAACTATCCCTTTAGGTCACAGACTCTGAGAACAAAAATGCATCCTTCTAAAATGTCCTTTATTCAGCATGAGATGAGGGTCAACATTACTGGATTAGACTAAAGACAGCCAGAATCTACGTCGACCACACCAACTGCACTACTGGGTGATCCACATGCTGGATGCGTACTTTGTACGTTATTAGTTGAAATAAAAATCTCAGATGTAAATGTTACAAAAATAGTTGCATCAAATTCAAATCAATCTCATGGGGGGGAAAAAATAAATATTTGAAGTTTATTCAAGTCATATTGCTGGAGTAACCACTGAATTCATAAAGAAAGAAATCTCACCATGACAAAACATGGCTGACCATGAGAGTGAAATAATCTCTGGAGAGAGTATAAGGTCGACCCTACCCTGTTTAATACTTTGGGGTTTAATCCATCGCAGAGGAAGTTTATTGCACCAATCCGGTGTAATCGTTCGTACAGAAGATACAGTATCCACATAGAAGAGATCTATATGATATTGTCGCATAGGATCCGCTCATATCCAATGAGAATTCGCAGCTGTCCGCTTTATATCACAGGGTCAGTGGTCAAAGTTCATGTGTAAATACAGTACATCAGAATCCACCTTTAACCCAGAGGTCAAACAAAGGTCTCTTTTATCCTGTATGTAAATACATCTCCAATTCGCATCCTCTGTTTTTCGCCCTCCCTTCCGGTCCGTAGGGCGTCAAGAAGGGGTCACATGATGCTGCAGCGAGACTTGCGGATCTGCCGCCTGCGTTGCTGGTACTCACTGAGCTCCTGTAGGTAACCTCTGGAGGGCCAGCGCAGCCGCTCCACCTGTTCACGCTCCTCATCTGTCAAAAGCATCATCGGGACTTAGAAAGTATTGCGACTTTCTATCTCCTGCAACCTACCTATTCAACACATTTAAACAGAGCATTATATCCATCCACCATATTTCTCTTTATTCAACTGAAATGTAGGCTGAAAAAAATGTAATTGTCTCTATAATCTCTATATGTTTCTCGTTAAGTGTAAAAAAAGATAATGCATGAAGAAATTATAAGGTTGCTTAAAAAACCTAAAGGGAGCTTGATGAAAAATAAAATGTTCCTGTTACTGTTTGCTCGTTGTATTCATTGACTCACAAATCTATACACAATTCATGAGGTGACACTCTTTTATTTATTTGCCAAGTGTGTGTGGAAGGGCAGGATGTACTAATTGGGTGTTAAAATGATTCATTCGTATCAAAAGTGACCTTACATTTGCTCTCAGTGTTTCATAATAAAGCTTTTGACAGAAGCCGGTAGTGATTTGCATGGGCTTGTCTGAAGCACCAGCTGTTCGGAGCGCTCTCGGGGTGCTGGTAACTGGTTTTTGCAACAGTAAGAGATAATTATGTGGGCATGTATTCCAATGTGCTTGAACATCCTTTCCAGGTGGTCAAGCGGGTGGCTCACCTGATAGCTCCAGGAAGTCAGGCTTGTGGCTGAAGATCAGATAGTTATTGGCAATGAAATGGAGGAGCCAGACATATAGCTGGTCAGCGTTGTGACACTGTGATGAGAGAGAGAGAGATTGATCAGATAGAATGTTAAATAACAAACATGTTGGAAATATGACAGAAGGTATTTTTGAAATGGCATACTACCATACGAATACTATTTTTAGCAAATTTGTAAGAATTTTTTTGCAAACCCCTGTGACCAAATTAATATAGTTGATAAAATGTGTAATTTACGTTCTTAAAAATATTTAAAGTAATTTTCACTAATTACTTTAAAGCTGGAGTTAAACTCTGCAGGACAGTCGCCCTCTAGGACCGAGTTTGGACACCCCTGATGTAAATGTATACCCTTAGATGAAAAACTTAAAAATTGGAAATGTTGCCTTGGGAGATAATTGAAATTAGTTTAATTTGAAGCATGATAATTAAACTGAAATAAAAACAAATTAAAGTTAAAAAAAAAAAAACAATAGCACAAAACAAAATTACTAAAAATGAAAACTGAAAATCTAAAAATAAAGCTAATTCAAAATCTATATATATAAAAAATACTATATATAGTATATAAATAATACTTTTTAAATAATAATTAAAAAAAAAACGTAGAATATAATTGAAACACACTGCCCATATTGTATCCCATGTTGCATTGCCCTTACTTGGCTCAATGAATTGGACTGCCAAGGTTACAGCATTTTTACACAAAAATTGGATAAAATTGCAAAATATGCAACCATATTTATTTACAAGATGGTTCAAAAATGTATTGAATAAAGTACTAGCATACTACTTACTAAATACTGTCCAGTAAACAGGCATTATACACTGATAAATGTTTCAAACACTAATATGCTACATTGTATGAATTCACTACATACATTTGTCACATGACCTCATATCATTGCACATATGAATTAGCAAGTGGCATCCAGTTAGCATTGCTGAAATTAAAATAATATTAGGTCCGAAAATGTATGCGTTTGAGTTAAGTTACAGAATATGGTTGTCACTACCGTCAATTAACTGGGAACATAACGTAATAAAGTGTTAGTTCACCCAAAAATGAAATTTCTGTCATTAATTACTCACCCTCATGACGTTCCAAACCCGTAAGATGTTCGTTCATCTTCGGAACACAAGTTAAGATATTTTTGATGAAATCCGAGAGTTTTTTTATCCCCCATAGAAAGCAACATAATTACCACATTCAAAGTCCACAAAAGTAGTAAAGACATTGTTGATTTAGTCAACATGACTACAGAGGTTCAACCTTAATGTTATAAAGCGACTAGAATACTTTTGTGCGCAAAAACAAAACAAAAATAACTACTTTATTCAACAATTTGAATGGCGATAATTATGTTTCTTTCTATGGGGGATAAAAAAAACCCTTGGATTTCATCAAAAATATCTTAATTTGTGTTCCGAAGATGAACGAAGGTTTTACGGGTGTGGAACGACATGAGGGTGAGTACTTAATTAAAGAAATTTCATTTTTGGGAGAACTAACCCTTTACGGACTCAAATACAGCACTGACAACCGCATTCTGCTGCTATGGCCTACATCCTAACATCCTTCCTTAAAAACAATAATGTTAATTTTTCTTCCGTACATAGTTGTACTTTTATAATGATGTTATGGGTCCAAAGCACTCAAAGCAAATAAAACCTTCAAAAGGTAATCAAACACACTACTGTAGACATAGAGGTGCAAAGACTCACCTTTGCTCTTTTCAGTAAGCGAATCACACTGATGCCTGTAGACGCTAGCTCTCGACTAGGCATGTTCTGAAGGTACGCGCACACGCATACCTCACACAGATGCTGCAGCCGTTTCACCTGGTACATCTCTGCGCAGACCAGCACGGCCATGGCCTGCAACACACTGGCTGAACACACAGACACACACCACCGTCAATCACCTCTTGATTCATCCTCCACCACCCATCCATCAACCTCGGCTCATATTCGCCCACTGTCAATCAAGCTCAGTCTTTATTTGCATCTTTCTTCTCAACAGTGTTTTTTAATGCCCTTGATATAAAGAGCAGAGCATCCATCACATGCTGATTGACAGAATGAGTGAAGCAATCTGACATACTAAACCTTCATTGTTTAGTAACTAATATGACCTGAATCACTACATGCCATTGTGATTGAAACATGTGGATTATGTCACACTATACACTGAATATAAAAGGCCATTGTTAGGCATGGCATACAGGAAAAAAAAAACATTCACACTTCATAAAATTAAATATATTATTACTTGAAGGGGTCCTTGATTATGATTTCACTTTTTTAACTTTAGTTAGTGTGTAATGTTGCTGTTTGAGCATAAGCAACATCTGCAAAGTTACGATGCTCAAAGTTCAATGCAAAGGGGGTGAGGCCATGTTGGGCTGCTTTAGAGAAGAGGAAGAGTTGTTGAAGTAGAGTGCTGTTGCCAATGTCGTCATTTAACGCCGGACTGCTTCACAAACGAGGGTCAATTCAATGCTGGATTTGCACAAAAGATTATCATGACGGCACATGCTAGTCGATGAGTTGAATCAACAGAAACTACATAAATTTATCCACTAACCGTTCAGAAACGTCCAGATGCATTCTAAAAGTTGTAATTTCTTCCTGAGTCTCTCCATCAGTGTCCAACTCATTTTGGCTGCGTGAGATTCTCCAGCTTTGTTGTTGTTGAGCAACCAAAGCGCAAGCTGTTAAAGCTCCGCCCTCTTTTGGAAAGCGGGCTGGGAGCAGCAGCTCATTTGCATTTAAAGGGACACACAAAACGGTGTGTTTTTGCTCACACCCAAATAGGGGCAAATTTGACAAGCTATAATAAATGATCTGTAGAGTATTTTGAGCTGAAACTTCACAGACACATTCTGGGGACACCAGAGACTTATATTACATCTTGTGAAAAGGGGCATAATATGACCCACTTTAATAATAAAAATATTAAGAACCATACAATAGCATTCAGAAGTTTAGGGTAGGATTTTTTTTTAAAGAAATTAATACTTTAATTTAACAAGGATACTTCAAATTGATCAGAAGTGACAGTAAAGACATTTATAATGTTAGAAAATATTTATATTTCAAATAAATGCTGTTCTTTTGAAATTACTATGCATCAGAGAATCCTGAAAAAAATGTATCATGGTTTCCACAAAACTATTAAGAAGCACAATTGTTGAAAAGTTTCTTGAGCACCAAATCAGCATATTTGAAGAGACTTATTTATTTTATTAGATTTTTATTAAACAAATCTTACCAGGCCCAAACCTTTGAGCGGTAATGTAAGTTTTCAATGACATTTTTTCATGAAGCAAATTTATTAACGAAAATTCCAAGTTTTTGGGTAAAACGTGTCCATTTTCCTCTCTAATGTATCATTTGATACTCAGACATTGGTACAAGGTTAAGTCTTTTAAATCACACAGTGTATTTTAGCACATTTTGAAACACTTTATTGACCATCGTCATCATTTACTCACTTTCATGTTGTTCCAAACATTTTTTTTCTCTATACAATGAAAGTCGATGTTTTGAACTCCACTGAATTTCATTGTGTTTAACAGAAGAAAGTCATACAGGTTTGGAAGGACATGAGGGTGAGTAAATGATAACAATTTGCATTGTTATCCCTTTAAAAGCCTTTAAAACCACATCCTTACCTGGACAGCAGGTGTCAGTGTAGAGGTACTCCAGGAAAGCTAGGAAGGTATCAGACGAGACTCCGTGGATTGGCACCACACGACTTCGTGCCTCTGCGTACTTTCCACTAAACATGGCAGCCATAACATCGCAGCGGGCCACAAGCACGGCTCTGTGTGCTGGCAGCACGCTTCCTGAAACCAGATGTACAGATGACCTCTTAAACACATTTACACACATGGGGTCAAGTATTACAGAGGAGCTCTGACACTTACACAAGCCCTTCTCTTGTACTTACAGTACCACTTTAAACTCTGAATCAATGTGCCATTGTGTGTGTGTTTCAGGGTTGTTAAATTAAACTAAAATTAAAACTATTAAAAATCATTAGAAATGTTGCCTTAGCAACTAACTAAAATAAATGAATAAAAAGTTTAAGTACTAAAATATAAAAGCTTATTCAAAATATTAAAAGCTACTATTATAGTGTATAAATAGCTCTAAAATTACTGTTTACATGTCCATGGACATGCAGGGTTAGCATTGACTCTTGCCTTGCACCATGAAGATGACATCAGAGAACAGAGGGGAATTGAAGAGGCCTCCCAATGTCAAAGGACCTTGTTGAGAGCGTGGTGTGGGTGTGTCCCTGGGGGCCTGCAACCAGAATGAATCGACACTGCAGTGCACAATTTGAGGTGATGAATACTGTTAGTACCTTGAACATTTATAATTCAGAAACCAGGTCAGCCATGCAAAACCTTGGAAAAATTAACAGTGGATTACTACAGTAACATCAACTGCAGGTGTGATATAATGAAATAATGGCTGGGAGGGAGCATGAAGAATCATCTTCACACATGAATTGGCACCTCTGAGTCCAGACCTTAATTTCATTGAAAGTCTTTGGGATGTTCTGGAGGAGACTTTACAGAGTGCTTGACTCTTGCATAAGATGTTGACCTAAAATTGATGCACCTCTTGATGGACATAACATCGATTTACAACATTTATTTCCACAATGCAAGAGTCAAGCACTCTGTAAAGTCTACTCCAGCAAAGTCTGTAAAGTCTAAAGTCCAATCCAAACAGCGACTTTTTTTTTTTTTTGGCCGGGCAGAGTATATATATATATATATATATACTTATTTATACTGATTTTTGTGTATATTGCAGTGTTTAAATATATATCTGCAATATCTGCAAAGTGCAGGACTGAAGTTTTTGACACATTTGATAAAAAAAATATATATATATAGAAATGTAATGTTAATCAAACAACTAAAGAAAAAGAGAAAATTACACACTGATCTTGACTGAATAACTTCAGTAGCTTTAAAAAATAATAAATGTAAAATTTAATAAATTCATGCAATGAAAGCAATCCAGTGTATTTTTATTTACAGTTGATTTGGTCATATCAACCACCTTTTATAATATAAATTATGTTTTAATAATAATATCATTTTCATGTATAATGTATTAATCTACATCAGTGGTTCTCAACCTTTTTTGGTCCAGCGCCCCCTATCCATTATCCAGATCCCTTAAAAGTTAAAAAATGTACGTCAATTTGATGTTTTTTTTCTACATAAATTGGACATCAGTGTGTGGACGTCAAATTAACGTCAGTTTGATGGGTTTTTTCGACATCAATTGGACATCAGTGTGTGGACATCAAATTGACGTCAAAAAATTGATGTCAATTTGATGGGGTTTTTTTTCGACATCAATTGGATATCAGTGTGTGGACGTCAAATTGACGTCAATTTGATGTTTTTTTGTCGACATCAATTGGACATCAATGTGTGGACGTCAAATTGACGTCAAAAAATTGACGTCAATTTGATGGGTTTTTTTCGACATCAATTGGACATCAGTGTGCGGATGTCAAATTTACGTCAATTTGATGGGGGGTTTTTTTCCGACATCAATTGGACATCAGTGTGTGGATGTCAAATTGACGTAAAAAAATTGACGTCAATTTGATGTTTTTTTTTCGACATCAATTGGACATCAGTGTGCGGACGTCAAATTGACGTCAAAAAATTGACATCAATTTGATGTTTTTTTTCGACATCAATTGGACATCAGTGTGTGGACGTCAAATTGACGTCAAAAAATTGACGTCAATTTGATGTTTTTTTTTCCGACATCAATTGGATATCAGTGTGTGGACGTCAAACTGATGTCAATTTGATGGTTTTTTTTCGACATCAATTGGACATCAGTGTGTGGACGTCAAATTGACGTCAAAAAATTGACGTCAATTTGATGTTTTTTTTTCTACATCAGTTGGACATCAGTGTGTGGACGTCAAATTGACGTAAAAAAATTGACGTCAATTTGATGTTTTTTTTCCGACATCAATTGGACATCAGTGTGTGGACGTCAAATTGACGTTAATTTGATGGTGTTTTTTCTACATCAATTGGACATCAGTGTGTGGACGTCAAATGGATGTCAAGTTTTTGACGTTTTTTTTCCGACATCAATTGGACAGTGTGTGGACGTCAAATTTGAACTATAAGACAAAACTCAAGATAATCTGCGTCTGCGTATTGAACTTCTTTGATAATTTTGACATTATTTAGTTTAATTCATTCGTCACCTGAGTGAATGGAAACATGTTTTATTGAAAATATAAGTGGTTCTTAAGTCAATACTTTTTTAATGGCTTGTCAACTTTCCATTCCTCCACTACGATTCTAGTCAGCGCTGGATTCTAGTCAGAGCTTGAGCACTGGTCTATGACTGAAATAATAAGTCGATGCAAAAGAAATGATACATAGCTAACATGTCCCATTAAACTTGCAGATTTTAGAATGTTGTAGGCAATTCTTTTGCAAGTAATTACAAGTTTAATCTTGTCTTGCCTGGATCTTTGGTGTAAACTCGTGAACACCCCAAGAACACCTGAACGCCCCCTTTCAAAAATCTTGCTTCCAACGCCCCCTTGTTCTCTAAACGCCCCCGTTGAGAAACACTAATCTACATCAACAAATGCTAATTTATCTCAGTAACACTGGACACTTTTGGTTGCAGAATAAATTCAAATGTGAAAACTACCAATAATAATAATAATAAAATCCCAGAATAGAGAATTTCTGGCAATGGTAGAAACTATTGGATTTTTCTCAGTGCTGCAACCACACCAAAAAGGTGTCAGTATAAGTCTTAAGACTAGTCTTGTATCAGCCAGCCAAACAAACTCAGACTGCATCCGAAATAACATACTTCCCTTCTATATAGTAGGCGAAAAACAGTATGTGACAAAAGAAGTATGTTCAAATTCACAGTACTCGGATAAAAAGTACCCGGATGACCTACTTCTTCCGTCAAGATTGCATACAGTGGACAGTTTACTATCTCTTGATGCCACGTGAGAAGATTTGTGAATGGCAGTAAAGTGACGCAACTGACGCTGGTAGGTCACGTGATAATGACAACATGATGAATGTATTACGTCCGGATTATATTCATACTACACATTCATACTATATAGAATATACTTTTTTAGTGGTCGCAAAGTAATTACTTATTCAAAATAATTACCTACTCGAGAGTATGCGATTTCGGATGCAGCCTCAGTTCTATAGATCCAATCAGCGTCCTGTCTGTCAAAATGATACCTTTTCTCTCCCAACAAATGAGCGTATCCTGTCCATCAGCTGAGCCACCGCCAAAGGGTTCTTCAGTTTTTCAGCGATGGCTTCCTCGAGGTATTCCCATTCCCAGGCCCCTGCGAAGAATACACATCACCAACACGCACTGACCCATGAACGCATCCTGCATTAACTGTCTGTCCGGATGACTGTGGAGTAAATCTCATCCTTTTACACTGGCTACTCAGATCTGCTGCAGTTTAACTAACAGTTCAACCTCTCAAGGTTGGTGGATTCAGTTACAACTTTAAAAACAAGGTTGTCAGAGCCTCTTCTCAGCATTCTCTTTTCAATATACTATAGCTATGATATAAAAGGCTACAAATAAGGTGGGGTGGTGGTACAGCCGTTTTCCATAAAAATCAAATTGTAAAAAATGTTAAAACTTGTTATATTAACTGTTATTTCACAGTGAAAACCACGGTTGTGTCACATAGAAATTTTCATCCATCACACTTCAGTAGATATAATATTAACCTAGCCTTATTCGTAAATCTGTCTAGACAGACAGAGCAAGGTTTGATCCGAAAGAAACCACGAACAATGAGTTTCTGTGCATCATTTCCGTTAATGTAATGACTGCCCTTGGCTCACTGGATGAAAATGGCCTCTGCAAAATCACACTATATATCAGCGGGGTGAGATGGTCTCATCAGTATGGGCCTCACCTTCTCACCTTCTGTGCATGGCCTACTCTGATAAATGAGTCTATAATATCCATTCCTGTTTCCTGAACTGTTAAAGCCTCCTGATTGAGATGCATGTCCATCCTTCCAGCCTCCATTTTGCATCGGAGGTCCCATAGAACGAGGAATGGGAGGTAATATTTCCGGCTTATGAGGAATGCATATTGTGACGGGCTAATACGAGCATAGAATTGCAATTGTGTATATGGGTGAATGTCACGAAAACATCTAGAACACCCTTCAGAAACGTCCAGAATACACTTCAGCCCAAAATCAAAAGAAAAATATTTTATATGGTCTGTGACATTATTTTCATGCCATATGAAGGTGATTATCCCTCATTAAAAAGTCTGAAACATAGCAAAAGTAACATTACTTGTTTAAAATAACATGAGATAGCCTATAAAAAGGCTGTTCCAATTCACATGGAGGGCATCACCTTTTGGAGGCAGCCATGTTGAGATCACATGACCAGCTGAGTCCTACTTGCTTTATCTTGGGGTGCGTCTCAATCAGCTCCCTAGTTCAGTAGTCAGGGCACTGATCAGGGAATCAGCCACATTCATTTACATGATATACTGATTCACGACCTAGGGAGCTAAGGAGCTGATTGAGACGCAGGGTTGGTTAACCTCCCGACACTTCAGCTCACAGATTAAATTAAACATGGCTGACTGTGAATAGCACATTTCTAACACAGCATAATGAAAACGTTTGCTTATGCATGCATGATGCTGTATTCATACCACTAGGTGTCAGTAATATTGTATGTGTTGTGTAGCCTATACCCTGCCATACCCTGGGATCGGTCTCTTATGCTCACCAAGGCTGCATTTATTTGATTAAAAAAAACAGCAATATTGTGAAATATTATTACAATTTCAAATAACTGTTTTCTATGTGAATATATTTTAAAATGTAATTGACAAAGCTGAAGCAAATCATTCTAATATGCTGATTTGCTGCTCAAGAAACATTTATTATTATTATCAATGATGAAAACAGTTGTGTACAATTTATCAGGAATCTTTGATGAATAGAAAGTTCAAAAGAACAGCTTATTTGAAATAGAAATCCTCTTACAATTAAAGTCACAGTTACAATAACTTAGGATGTTAAAGGGGACCGATAATGCCCCTTTTACAAGATGTAATATAAGTCTCTGGTGTCCCCAGAATGTGTCTGTGAAGTTTCAGCTCATAATACCCCACAGATCATTTATTATAGCTTGTCAAATTTGCCCCTATTTGGGTGTGAGCAAAAACACGCCATTTTTGTGCATGTCCCTTTAAATGCAAATGAGCTGCTGCTCCCGGCTGCTTTCCAAAAGAGGGCGGAGCTTTAACAGCTCATGCTTCGATTGCTCAACAACAACAAAGCTGGAGAATCTCACACAGTCAAAATGACGATTGTCAGTAACGGTGTTCAGCCTTACATTGTTCAAACCGGAGTCTGACACTGATGGAGAGACTCAGGAAGAAGTTACAACTTTTAGAATGCATCTGGACGTTTCTGAACGGTTAGTGGATAAATTTATGTAGTTGCTGTGGAGTTGATTCAACTCATCGACTAGCATGTGCCGTCATGTTAATCTTTTGTGCAAATCCAGCATTGAAATTACTCTCTTTTGTGAAGCAGTCCGGCGTTAAATGACGGCATGGCAACAACACTCTACTACAACAACTCTTCCTCTTCTCTAAAGCAGCCCAACATGGCCTCACCCCCTTTGTTGCGTGTTCCAGGGGCAGGGTTTATGTACATTTTAGGGACATATTTTTATGTTCATACAAATATTTACACATTAAGAAATTTGCTGGAAAAAAAGAAAGTGAGAGGATGTTTCTTTTTTTGCTGAGTATATATAATAATGTACATCTTCTGGTTCCTCTCTTTCATTTTCCTCATCTGTATGTACAGTCACACACACACTTAAGCAGAAAAACAAGCGCACACACACAAACACAGAGATCTCTCTGTCCTCCCAAGCATGGTAATCAGTCCCACAGCTCCAGGGTCTTATAGAGCGGACTGCTGTCATACAGGCACGTGTAGAGAACCATAAATCAGATAGGCCTTAGACACAAACAAATAGCCTCCAAACTAAAGTCATTTTAATTTTGAAAGCATCCTATAAAAATCCTCCTTTTCAAACAAAAGAAAACACAATTGCAGAGCTGAAGAGATAAAGCAGAGAATTGGAGAGAAAATTCTAACCGTAACTCAATTCAGATGCCTAAACCAGCAGAACCGAGGAAGCATTTTCACACTGTTTCCTTCAATAATGCTAATCTCGTCATATTTACGGTTGTGACAGGATTGAACATGGAAAAAGAAACACCACCGGCACACCAGCAATAAAAGAAGCTCTACCAGAGGACATTAGCTCTTTCATAGCTCAGGAGAATTAGGTTCTCTAAAATGAAATGAAATGAAAAGAAATAAAATAAATTATTATTAGTCTTCTTTAATAGCTCAGGAGAATTAGGTACTCAGTAAATACAAAAATTGATTTAAAATATTCACATTCACATTGATTGCTAGTGTATTTTTTCAAAAAAATCAGGAGACTTGAGCAAAGGTCTCCATTTGCTCTTCATTTAATTTAATTTTAGTCTAACAGAAACAGCTGAGTTATTAAAGAGATCTCATCTGTGATCTCATCTTGCTTATGTAAATGAAAAGCTATAAACATCAATATATTGCAGTCTTTATCCAACAGCAGTTGCCTTGAACAACATCACCCGTAATATTGCAAGCAGTGCACGTTCTCTCTCACCTCTGTAAAGAAACATTAACGTCTCCCACAGGCATAAACACAGCAGCGGGTCCTTCACAACCAGCCGCGAGAGGTGTCCAGGAGGGTGCCCGTCGGCTCTGGCTAGATCATCTACACCTCCATCCCAGGTGGACAAAAGCGAGTGGGGGCCATCTCTTTCCCTACAGGTGCAGCGCGAGACGGGCCTTTCCCAGGCTTGCCGTCCCACCAACAGCTGTCTGAAGTATGGGCTGATGGCACACAGAACAGATGCGTGTGCCCAGCCCAGCTCCTTCCCAGAGTCCCCTGCGTAGAACGCAACGTCGGCGAACTGAACGCCACGCTCGAGAAGCCACTGCAGGTCCTGAGAGAAGCTGGACTCCTCCACTCTCACCGGGGGAAGACGCGCTGTAAGACATGATGTTATAGAATAGCTTTATTGCTCAGATGTTGCTCTTTCATTGCTCAGGAGACTAAATGTGGGTCTGATTCATTCATATATCAACTTCAGATCTCAGTTGTCTCTCCTTATAAACCTTAAAATAGACACAAATGAGACGAAGAGAGAGGAGAAATGAGTAAAAATCTCTGACTTTTGATTGCAGATTTAGGTGTCTTGACTGCATTTTTTTGATCAAACAGAGTAAAACAGCAATATTTTGAAATTTTATTACAAATTAAAATGACTGTTTTCTTTTTGAATATATTTTCAAATGTGATTTATTCCTGTGATGGCAAAGCTGATTTTTTTATCATCATTACTCCAGTCTTCAGTGTCACATGATACTTCAGAAATCATTCTAATATGCTGATTTGTTGCTCAAGAAAAAATTCTTATTATTATCAATGTTGAAAACAGTTGTGCTGCTTAATATTTTTCTGGAAACCATGATACATTTTTTTAGGATTCTTTGATGAATAGAAAGATCAAAAGAACAGCATTTATTTGAAAAAACTTTTGCAACGTTATAAATGTCTTAGCTGTCACTTTTGATAAATGCATCCATGCTGAATTAAAGCATTAATTTCCTTCAAGATTAGCTACTTATTAGATTACTGGGGTCTTTTTCTCACAAGAAAAATCTTAAAAGTAGGTAAATTAACCAACAGTCTCCATTTGCTCTTCATTTAATCTCAGTGATATCTGAGAAGCAATTGAGATATAAAATCATAGTATGTTGACATATGTATGCTAAAGATGCTCAGATGGCATATTATTTCCAGTGTACTTTTCATTTTTTTATACCAACATTCATGCTTTTCTAGTTAAAAATTATAGTTAAATTATTATTTTTTCTTTATAATCTATAAATCTTTAACTACGGCAGTTGACAGTTTACTTTTTGCCATTCCATCAAAAGCTGTTGCTTAAAGGAGTCATGAACTGAGAAATCAAAATTCCCTTGATCTTTTGACGTAGAGGTCATTGTACTATAAAAACATCCTGTAATTTTCTGAACTCAAAATTTTCTCGTTAGTCTAAAAACAGTTTATATTGAAACCAATCTGCCAAAACAACAAGTCGTGGAATGTGCCACTTTATTACGTAATAGTGTGGCTAAATCCGCCTCCACAGAAGATGATCAACGCCTGCACCTACATCACTGCCTGTTTAGCCCCGCCCACCGAATTGCACATTCCATGTAGTAGCCTAGATAACAGAGAGACGCTAACATTGGGTTACTAGAGCTAGCAAGCGATAAAGCTGGCTTCAGGGACGGCAAGATGTGAATGTCTAAATTGAGCATTATTTATTTGCATTCGGTACATTTGACTGTGGATTATTTGGTTAATTTGCAAACAGACTTTACGTTATGGACTCGACAGTAATGCGATAACGTGAGTAACTGTGTTAATTCTAATGCCTGATCTGATATGTAAATGATTCATGTGCAGTCAGATGTTCTATGTCTATGTGTCATTAAATCAAACCAGTGACTAAACGGTCAACTTCACATTGTTTCTCTTAGTAGTATGAAAATAATCTGTTATTTAAACTGTGCTTAAATTGACCTTTCGTAAAGACCCTCAGTTCAAGCTGCTCATAAACCGATCATCTCTTCCTACTAGTTCATTTATAGCATCAAATAAGCATAAATGAACATCATAAGGAATGTTGTTTCAACCGCAGAAAGACGTACACACCATTTTCCAAGTTCAAGTCCACCTATGTTAATCTGCTAACTCCTCTGACTGCTTTGTCAGACAAAATGGCGGATTCTGCGTTATGATTGGTTAGATCGCCTGTCAATCAAACTCCTGGCAAAGGGTCAATTATATATAGAAAGCAATCGAAGAACGCTCCTTTTGCAATCGCTAGAGCTGTCAATCAAACAGCGCAAGTTTATCAGTGACTGAGTTCAGGATTCGAGCCGAAACTCCTGTTAAAATCAACGAGATTGCAGAGTGCAGGTGCAATGATGAGATCACTGCTACAATGTTCATCACTGCAACCTTTCATACCACAATCTAAATATAATTCTATAGATCTAAATATGATACTATAATCAACACTTTTCATGATTAGTTAACCTTGAGAGCTGTAATAGTAAAAACGTGACAAGTTTTTGAGAGAGTAACATTTAGCTATTTCATAGGCAAAGATGTTAGCCAATTGACCCTTCGCCGGGAGTTTGACTGACAAGCGATCTAACCAATCAGAACGCCGAATCCGCCATTTTGTCCGACAAAGCAGTCAGGAGTTAGAAGATTAACCTCAGTTGACTTAAACTTGAAAAATGATGTGTATTGACGTCTTTCCGCATTTAAAACAACATTCCTTCTCACGTTCATTTGATGCTATAAATTAACTAGTAGGAAGAGATGATCGGTTTACGAGCCGCTTGAGCTGAGGCGCTACAGCAATCTGTCACGACACATTAAAGAGCCACAAAACGGTTTTTATTGTTCGAATTTTTACTACACAAACTACACAATTTGAAAGCTGGGACTTTGTTTAATATCATAAGTAACCTGCTCTGTCTTTTCTGTCGACGTGTTGTCAGTATCCTCTTTGCTCCGCAATGTATTTTTCATTCTGTGTGGTGTGACAGCGCCATGGCTTGTCGGACAAAGCAACAGTAACTAAGGGGGGGCGGGTCTATGCGAAGGGTCAATCACAGCAGTGGGCGTTTACACTGAAGTCTCACAGCAGACATGCCCCATAAAACAGAGTGTTCAAATAAGAGGGCTAAAATCAGGGTAGGAAAAATGCCTTTTATTTCTAAATTATGGCCCTTTTTGATGTAAAAATTGTACTAACAATATACGTGCACCCCAGGATACATTATAAAACAATAACAATGAAGTTCATGACCCCTTTAAACTCCCTAATATTGCTCACAACTGCTCCATTGAATTTAAATGCTGTCTAGGAGAAGCAACCGAACCGCTCTAATTTGTGGTTATTGTTTCCTGTAGAGAACTTCTGGAAGTACAAAAGGATGTGAGCTAGAGGAAGATAAAAGGAAGAGGTGAGAGAGAGGGAGAAACAAGGTGAGCTAAGCAGAGGAGGATGATGGGTAAGGAATTTTTAGTGTGATGGAAATAAGGTGGAGAAAGAGAATGATGAGACAAGCAAAGCAGACCAGACGGGATGAGTAAGGGATACTGTAATAAGACGGGAGCAACAGGAAAAGTGACGTGAAAGCAAATCCCAAATGAAGGAAAGGCACATTAACACCAGACGTTAAAAAGAAATAGAACAAGTACAACAAACAGATGTTGTTTATTCATCATGTCTGTATTATAGGCACATTTTTGATATATTACTGCTGTACTTTTATGCACTCGTCCATAACTATTCATTTGAGGCCGCACCATTCAATACCCTTCATATTTTATGGGCTGTGCTCTATAAAAAGAGCCTAAGTGGTGCTGGAGCCACACCAGCAAACTACAGAAAGCTTTGGCTTCTCTTTCTAAGTGTCAGTGCTGGTAGCAGTGCTCATCTTGTGCAGAATGCTACTAGCCTTCATCAGACAATCCTTTTATCTAAATGTCAGACAAGTCAATTGACTCAGTTACTGATGAATATTGCCATTTTGCGCATATTGTGCTGCCCGACCGCTTTGCAGAGATTAAGATAAAATGCCCAGCAAATTGCAAGTCGTTATTAGTGAGATTAGCCAAAATTATACAGGTTTGAAGGGAAATAGAAAAATCTAAAGATGCCTAAACTGTAAAATGGGAGGTCGACTTCAAATACAAACACTAGACACAAAATGTACTTAATAATGAGGAAAAACCTCAGAAGCCACTAACCTGGCTGGTCCAAATGAGGGGGGCGGGGCTCGTTAAGCCTGTGACCCCGCCGTTTGTCTGGTCGTTCTTTGGCTTTCTGCTTAAGACACTGAATCATGAAGTATTCCAGCTGTATGAAGATTCAAAAGAGAGCATGTAAATAACATTTAAATGTACCACAATCACACCAAGACCAAATATGGTGGGATATTTGTGGCTATTTAGATTACGTGCACTGTCAGAAAAAATGCCAAAAATTTACATTTAGGGGTACAACAGCTTGTCGCTGAGGCAGTACCCTTAAAAGGACAACTTTGTACCTCAACTACCCCCCAAAAAGGTGCGTAGGCCTATTAGTACCCAAATTTTGACAGCTTTTTGTTAGATGCTATGTGCATCAAGTGTGAACAGAGGTAGATACAGTTTGCACCAAGTTTAAATAGCAACAAATAGCATTTTGTTTACACTATGTGCAAATAGTGATAGATTAGTGATAGATGTTAAATAGGAACGATAAGTGCATCATGGGTAAATTGTCTGAACAGTGGTTCATGTAGTTGCGATGTAAATAGATAGTGTTGACAATTTAAATTCACAGAACATCAATAAAATAATCTGGATTTCAATACAACATCTGTGACATGCTCCTAATTACCACAGAAAATAAGTTTCGGCTGTCAATATATAAAAAATGAACTAAAATCGCATTTACAGTTATGCACTTACAGAGGAAGTCTATGGGGCAAGACTGGCAGATTAATGAAAGTAGTCCACCTTGGTTGAGTTCCAAAAATTATAAACAGCCTTGTAAAACAAACTTGTGACTATGATGACATCAGTTACTGCTTTATTTATTTAGAAATTATTTTATCTTGTATTTTACATTGCATTAGTCAAAAAGTATAACGTTCCCAATAATTAAATTTCTGTCAGATGTGTTGCTGTCTGATAAAAGGTGTTTATGTAGAGATCCAGAGAAAACTATTTTTATTATGTCAAGATCATTTTTATTATGTCAAGAAAATTATGTAGAGATCACAAGAAAACCAACTGTTGTTATGTTAAGATCACACAAAAAATATATATTAAGTCATGATCATGAGAAAATAACTCATCAGAAAATTAAGGTAAAAAAATAGAATATATTAATGGATGGTTTCTTAGAGCTTCATTCAAATTCTGCAAATTTGTGCACATCTTAATTGGTATCATTAAATTGCAGGAATGCATGATACATCTGCACTACACCAGTTATCAGCTGATTTTTTTTTTATTTAACATTTTGCCACCTTGGAATTATAAGGTTCTATCTGCATTCTGAGCGGTTTTGAGATATTGAGCTTCAAAATTTTTGCATTCTGCGACAACATAATTATGTTATACGCCCTCTAGTGGCCTGAAAGAACAAACTATATAAACTGAAACAAATGGCTCCTACACATTCCATTTGACTCTGTAAATAGAACCTTTTTGTTTTCTAAATAAAATTTCTCAAAATGCACATATAACGTAAATCAGTTGTCACAGAATAAGAATATGTGAATCATATGTGAATAACGATTATTTATTGACCAATATTAGATATTTTAAGGTTTACATCATCATCTAGCACTAACATAAAGCAATAATGATATTATTACTAATATTTAACCCTTTAAAGGCACATTATGTAAATTTCGCCGCTAAGTTTCAGGCAGCGCACTGAACGCACTCCAATACAGAGACACGAAAACTGGCGTAGGACACGAAAGTGGTGTATCTGTGTAGAGATACCCCTACAGGGAGTGTAAAGCACTGGATAAGGTCTCTTCCACATCAGATAGGGGAACCCCGAACTTAGTGATTCAGTGATTTTCAAATCTCCCTCTTGCTCAAGTACAGGTCTCTGCAGGTCATTAATGATTGATGGGCGAGGCCATAAACAGAGGGGCGTTTTTGAGAGGGTTACCTGATTTGCCCATGTCAGAGTGTGGGTAGGGTTTAGTGGGTAGGGTTGAATGAAAACACCCACCAGTTTGAAAACACCCACAAATACAGAAACGCCTACTTTTGTTCGGCAGAGACCTCATACTCCTCTTGCTCGTTCTCTCTCCTCGACCGTCATACGCCCCTTCTGTAACAATATGCTGATTGGTTAGACGTTTGTTGTTGGTATCGGCCCGACTAACTTCCAAACAGTGTAGCTGAAAAAATGGATACCCCACCTTTAAGGATAATGTAAGTACACAAGTCAACAAAATATATAACATTGTTCTAGTGGTTTTTGGATATTTGAATCCAAAAATCTTACATATTATGCCTTTAAGCATTCTTTCTTTAATGCCTTGCCCCATAGACTTTAATTGTAAAAGCATTTCTGTAAACATGTTTTGCTTGTGTTTACAAGCATAAAAATGAAAAAATGATTGCCTCCTTATTGCATGTGATACTGTTGAGAAACCTTAAACGCTCTCAAAATATAAATTCTAATTAGCCATTTAGCAGAAGCTTTTATCCAAAATGACTTACAGTCCACTTGTTACAGTCCCCCTGGAGCAACCAGGGCTCAAGGTCTCAGTGGTGATGGATGGGTTTTATGTTTCACCCCAGACATGGAGTTTACAAATTACCCCTTACAAGGTTTGAACATCCAACCTGGTGGTTACCAGCCCGGAACCACTAAACCTCAAGTACAGTTCCTCTGCATACTAATGACACTTCTTAACAATGATTAAGAGAGAAAGAGACACTTACCACACTGCCAAAGTAACGACCCACAAAAAAGTTGTTTAGAGAGGGCAGCTCCAGGTAAGTGGCCCCCAGGTCCCTGGACAGCTGAAGCCCCTCACTGTGGGGCACACAGCTGCTCCAGTCGGACGCACACAGAGGACATGTGCACGGCGGGCCCTCATCTGTGGATGATGACAGTGGGGAACACAACAAAAAAGTGATATATGCATATGTAAACGAATTACTGATGCACAGTACAAATGACATTTGTAGAGCAAGGGGCCAAATAAAGCAGGCAAACATCTAGACTCGTACTGACAGAGTACATAACATTCAGAGCCATGTCAACAGGCAGACATATGGAGCGACGGAATCCGAGTCTTTATTATGTAACAATGCATGCCAGCTCAAGTTTATACCAGCGTAAATTTAAACTCAGTATGTGTTTGTGCGGACGGGTGGAGAGAGCGGCAGTGACAGAATGAGAGAGCGGGATAGCTGGATAAAAAACAAAGTGTGTGTGTGTTAGAAGGAGTTGGCCGGCTAGTAGGGTAAATGCCTTCAGGGAAAAGAAGAGCCAATAAAATGATAGAAAGGAAAGACAGCTAAATGGAGAGAGAAATAGATGGAGTGAGAATGGAAGAGTGGAAGAAAAAGATGTGAACAGGGCATGGGCAGGAAGAGGTATGATTCACTGTAGCCAATAAAAGAAAAACCCTGGAGAAATGGAAAAACATGTACTGTGTGAGTATGTGTGAGCCATTTAGGCCATGTTTACAGTCTCATTTTACCTCAGGTCTCTCCACAGCCGAACAACAGGAAATACAGCACGATCATCATGGCATGAATTCATTAGCATAAATATTACTTTTGCTCATACTTAGAGATTTAGAAATAAACAAACCACTAAATGTAAGTTCTAAAGGTATAGTTCACCCAAAAATGAAAATTCTGTCATTATTTACTTAACTCATGTCATTCCAAAACTGTATGACTTTATGTAGAACTCAAAAGAAGACATTTTGAAAGTCATTGGGGTCTGAACAACATTGGGCCCAACTGACTTTCATCGTGTTTTTTAAATATCTTCTTTTGTGTTCCTTAAGGAATGTTTACATGCACTAATTTTTCATTTTCAGAATGAATCCAATCTGATTTCAGATTCTGATTGTTCTGTTATGAACCCTAAATATTGCAATCCCTTTCACATATTCCTTTATGACATATTTCACATATTTCACACATTCAGAACGAAATTTCAGTCGCTACTTTCAGAACTACGATAATGTCACCAATGCTGCTGTGAGCATTTTTGCTTGAAGACATATCAAAAAGAAAAAGATTTTCAGCAAATATAATGTAAATATACAGTCTCATTCACTGACCAGTTCATAAGACATGAGATGAATAAACATACGAAATTCATCTTATGTAAAATGTATATAAACATAGGCTACGCATCACGGGACTGCACTTGTGCAATGTAGCCTATTTTTGAATTTGATTAAGAAAATAGTCAAATTGAAATGTGTTTACATGCTTAAAGCTGCAGTCCGTAAGGTTTGCCCCTTTGTCGCCGTCTCTGTTTGAAACCTGCAATTGCAGTTGTTTGCGGAATTATCATCTTTACGTGGGTTGTGCCTCGGCACGACTCATCAGCGCAGATGAATCTAATGTTTGCTGTCAGTCACCACATCGGTGTGGACACTGTACTTCAGAATCACAGATTTTAGTCTTGAAGTATGACCAAAGTAAGAATTTTTACCGGAAAATGTTATCTGAACAAGTAAGTAATATGTCTGCCACTTTTGTTCTGACCAACTGAGGAAAAAAAAGCATCACAATAAATCGCGCAACCAATGGTGATTAAATCTATCGATCGCTTAGCTCGGATCACGTCAAACCGTGCAAATTATTATTATTGTTATACTTTGTTCTCAAATTGTTAATGTTAACAAAATCAGCATTGCGTGAATATGTGTATTTAGTGTGTATTTCAATTTCTGTACTGTCTAATCACTAACGTTAATTTTGTCATACCATACATGATCCGCTTCACATGCAATATACAGTGGCAAGAAAAAGTATGTGAACCTTTTGGAATTTCATGGTTTTCTGAATAAATTTGTCATAAAATGTGATCTACATCAAGGGTATTGACAAACATAATGTGTCTAAAAAAATTCTGATCTTTCATGTCTTTATTGAACACACTCATTCAACATTCAAAATGGCAGTGGAAAAAGTAAGTGAACCCTTAGAATTAATAACTGGTTGACCCGCCTTGGCAGCAATAACCTCAACCAGGTGCTTCCTGTAGCTGTGGATCAGACCTGCACATCGTTGAGGAGGAATTTTAGCCAATTCTTCCTGGCAGAACTGCTTTAGCTCTGTCATATTCTTTGGACGTCTCATGTGTATGGCCCTCTTCAAGTCAATCCATAGCATCTCTATTGGGTTGAGGTCTGGGCTCTGACTTGGCCACTCCGAAAGGTGGATTTTGTTTTTCTGAAGCCATTCTGTTGTGGACTTGCTCCGGTGTTTTGGGTCATTGTCCTGTTGCATCACCCACCTTCTACACAGTTTCAGCTGACGTACAGACATTCTCACATTATCCTGAAGAATTGTCTGATATACTTGGGAATTCATCTTCCCCTCAATGATTGCAAGCTGGCCAGGCCCTGATGCAGCAAAGCAGGCCCAAATTATGATGTTTCCTCCACCATACTTTACAGTTGGGATGATGTTTTCATGATGATATGCAGTGCCCTTTCTACGCCAGATGTAGCGCTGTGTGTTTTTTACAAATAGTTCAATCTTAGTTTCATCAGCCCACAAAACATTTTTCCAATACCGCTGTGGAGTGTCAATGTGCTCTTTTGCAAACTTCAGGCGTGCAGCAATGTTCTTTTTAGTAAGGTGTCCTGCCATGGATACCCTGCTTGTTCAGTGTTTTACGTATTGTAGACTCATGAACAGAGATGTTAGCAAGTTCCAATGATGCCTTCAAGTCTTTGGCTGTCAATCGGGGTTGTTTCTTTACCTCATTGATGAGTCTTTGTTGTGCTCTTGTTGTCATTTTGACTGGGCGCCCACTTCTTGGTAGAGTAGCAACAGTCCCAAAGCATCTCCATTTGTAGATTGTTTGCCTAACTGTAGACTGGTGAATTTCTAAAGTCTTTGAAATAACTTTGTAACCCTTTCCAGCTTTATGTAAAGCAACAATTCTTGATCGTAGCTCCTCTGAAAGCTCTTTTTGGCGAGGCATGGCTCACATAATCGTGTTCTTCTTGTGCAGAGCAAACTCCAAAAGTTTGAGGGGTTTTTATCAGTCAAAGTAGCTGTAGTCCACACCTCCAAACGTATTATCTTAACGAGACTCCAGGTGTGCTAAAACCTGACTCCAATTAGCTTTTTTGAGGTCATTAACTCAAGGGTTCACATACTTTTTCCACTGCCATTTTGAATGTTGAATGAGTGTGTTCAATAAAGACATGAAAGATCAGAATTTTTTTGTGTAATTATTTTTAGACACATTATGTTTGTCAATACCCTTGACTTAGATGAAGATCAGATCACATTTTATGACAAATTTATTCAGAAAACCATGAAATTCCAAAAGGTTCACATACTTTTTCTTGCCACTGTAGCCTACTAGCTGGGACTCGTTCTTTATGTAAACAGACGTGACGTAGTGACGCAAAGACGAACGGCGGCATGCTCGACTTTCCCGCAAAAACCCACCAGTACCACCTGAATTACAAAACATTATTACAAGCTTACCGGTGTGAACTGGGCTAAGGTAAGGAGATCGTTTTGAACACTGGCTGGTTATGTACTTGCTCAAAAATTGATTTTGGCTAATTTTTAAAGTTAAGGACAGCAGCTTTAATTTTTCCTACACCACCCCTTTCAATCCGAAATTTCATTCATATTGAGCTTAATTGGATCAATTGAGGTGTTTACATGACAGCTTTTCAATCCGATTGAGTCATCAATCTGATTATAAACAGAATATTTGGTTTAGAAAGACATGAGGTAGGCTAAATGATGACAGAATTTTCATTTTTGGATGAACTATCCCTTTAACCTTTGTGCATAATTTATTCTGCATCATTTGTAATACAGACATGCTTGTTGCTTTTCTAAGTGTTTGAACGTATGATTCCCACCTGTACGAAACCACCTACTGCATATCAACACCCTGTAGCATCAAACTGAGCTTTGTACAGGCAAGCAACACTCACATTATCTTCAGAGTATAACAAATATAGTTATGACAACCAAAACTTTACAGCAGTTTTGTCAGCTGAGCTCCCTTAACATTAAATATGTTATTTTTTTCTGTAAATTACCAACACATTCACATGTTCGCAGTTCTCTAATGTTGGTTAATAATCACATGACATGCAGGTAAACCAAATATTTAAAATAAAAACAAATAAAATATTTCTGTTTTAGCAAGTGTTTTTATTTCGATTGTTTTTATATATTTTAAATTTATATTTTTTATTATTTAATTAATTATTAGCTTTTCATCAACTCACGAACCCCAGTTTGAGAAACCCTGCACTACAGGAACTTTTTGCAAGTCTTAAACAAACCCATCGTGTTCGTTTGTCCTCCATTATCCTTCAGGAATAAATGATGTAGCTGGATGGAATCACATCTTTATGAATTATACATCTCAAAGGTCATGCAGTGAGCAGAGAGCCGCCGCTTTCACAGTGAATGGATCCAAATCTGTGGTCTAAGTGCTTTGAGTCTATAAATGTTTACCTATGAGCATATTCAACAAACGCTCACGGCGCAACTGCGCTCAGAACATCAAAAGAGCACCAAATCTCGGCTCGATCAGACTTTCTCCTTTTCCTTGAAGTCAGAAGCTTCTCATATACTGTGTTACTTTTGAAGATCAGTAATGGTTAACCAGTTCAACACCACAGTATACCTATATGTTTCATCCATTTTAATTAATTAAATGTTGCATTTTGTCATTTTAGGAATGTTTAAAAGTCAATTTAAGCATCTAATACTTTGATTGACATGAAGTAATTAGGCTTAAATGCACACCATCATTACTACTTGACATTATTTGCTCGGCTTACAGTACTTAAGCTCACATTCCATAAGCAAAACCATATAAGCCAATTTTTAACTTGAGTTTAGTTAAATTGTTTCCATTTAGGCCATTATCTCCCACATCTGCACTGCAAAAGGCTGACTATCATTTATTTTTCTTAAAACTTCATAATAGAGAAAAATACCTTAAACGAATGCAATGCAGAAACATCAATCACGTCTCACCATTTAGTCTTGCCCCAATGGCTACCAGAATCACAGGAAGACCCCAGTGCCGAAGAAGAGGGCGAAGTCTTGGAGCATAGCCGTTTCTGACCTGCTGAAAGGCCAGTTTGTCGTTGACCGAGTACTTAATGACCACGATGTCGGCCTGCTCCAGAACGCTCCGCACACTCGCCCAGTCACTGTCCAAAAGGTCCTGTGATTAAAACGAAGGATGAAATGACCTGGGATGTTAAGAGGGCATATCTCAGTAGCTCAGCATCTGTTCCACCAATCAGCTTATGGATATCACTCAATTCCTCTAAGTCTTTCAATCAGGCAGAAACAACTCCCTTCCAAGAGTCTGCAGAAACCCTAATCCTGCTTTTGAATTCCATCATCCCTCTCTCATTCACTCTGTTACTCACCCAGCTGGAACAATCTCGCACCATAACTCTGACATCCCCGAATACTCTAGACTGGTACTCCATAAACGCAGGGTTCAAGGGGATGCCTTGATGGGGTCATGGAGTTTGGATCCAATTCTCGAGCTCCGTGGCCCAGGTAACTCCACAACAAACCACCTTGGACCTGTCCCGGGCTGGCCGTCTCATCCCCAGCACCGACACCCCCAGGACACTCACTACCCAAGGCCACAATGTGTATAGACCTGCAGCAGTTTAAATTACAATCCAACCATTTGTCTTTATATAAGCAGTCACAGCCCACAACTTTCACACAAAGTCATTCACTAACTCTCTCTACACTGTGAAAATGTTTGTAATTTTTACAGAAGAAACTCCAAAAATGCTACAGTAAAAACCTGTTAATTGGTTAACTGTAAGTTAACTGTGACCCTGGACCACAAAACCAGTCATATGTCACACGGGTATATTTGTAGCAATAGCCAACAATACATTGTATGGGTCAAAATTATTGATTTTTCTTTTATGCCAAAAATAGTTTGCATATTAAGTAAAGATCATGTTCCATAAAGATATTTTGTAAATTTTCTACCGTAAATATATCAAAAATTTATTTTTCTGACTGGATAGGCATTGATAAGGACTTAATTTGGACAAATTTAAAGGCGATTTTCTCAATATTTTGATTTTTTTGCATTTGCATTTTTGCATTTCATTTTGCACCCTCAGAATAGTTGTATCTCGACCAAATATTGTCCTATCCTAATAAGCTAAAGCTTATTTATTCAGCTTTCAGATGATGTATAAATCTCAATTTCAAAAAAATTGACCCTTGTGACTGGTTTTGTGGTCCAGGGTCACATATACGGTGAATAAATGGCTTAACACTGCATTAAATGTAATTATTACCATAAAATACCTTCAAATGTATGGTTTTATACACACACACACACACACACACATCATCTATATATTTACTTCTTAATTTACTATTAAATACTGTTAAAGATAAAAAAAGATGTAAAAAAAAAAAAGTATGAATTAACAATTTAATGATAATATTTAGTATATAATACATAAGACAATACATTTTTAATGTGAAATATTACAAAGTTTGTTTTTTTTATGAGCATTGCTAAAATATGTAGGGCCCAGGAAAAAATTTAATATTATACAGTTAAGAGCCCAAAATGGCTTATATTATTATTGCATGTTATAGCCTAGTGCATTATTATTTGCATTCATTATAGTAGGCACATACACGTTATTATAGGCTAGTATACGTCTATTTATCTACAATTTTGTAGATACATATATAATAATTGTTATTAAGCTATTATTACTGCACACGCAACCTATGCATGCGTGCACAGTAACAATGCATTGATATTTATGTCTTGTTACTGTAGCATACCTGTCAATTTTGCGCTATTGGGGCTTCAGTCATGGCAAAGCTAGAGTCATATGCATACTTACATGATCACAACAGCCGTCCGCTGGAACAAGGCTCGTAGAGCACGTACTTCAGCGGCGGGCTTTCACATCAGTCTCCGGCTGTTTTCCGCAATGAAGGTCGGACACGGTACAATCCGTCAGCAGAATGAAAAAGCGAACGGTTCACTCAATAAACACGCGCTGTAAAAGTGAAAGAGTGTCAGGCGCGCAATGATCCGGCTGTAAACACATATCCAGGCAGAAAAGATCCAGTGGATCCTGCGCTAGAAGAAACAAGTTCATACTCCACCGAAAACAGGGATCCGGCGCTTCCCGGGACGCATGGCATGATCTGAGCCCTGAAACCAGACGTCACTTGAGCATAACGTCAAAGCTCATGGGTCAATGAGATAAGAATCTAGAGGAAAACAAGAAAGAGCAGCGCGAGTGGGTGCTTCCTGACTCAGCAAACGATCGGACGGATGTGGACACTTGCTGTCCACACCACACACATGGGCTGCGCACACAGACTGGTCGTGTTAGTGCTGTGCCTCTGCTGCCTTGTCTGTTCAAACCAATGGCACTTTCAGTCATTAATACATGATATTAGAGTCTTTGACTGTTACTCCTAACAAATAAAATGCAGTCTCGCCGCAAGCTCAATCAAGTGCAAAATAGCCAGATTTTCACAAACATATGACGCTCATTGGTGCAAAACACATCAGTTTTGGGCCCCTGGGAGCCCCCACAGTCCTTCAGTGCACTAGCCAAAGTCAAAAGAGCCCACCGCCATGCCTGAGCTGAGACATGGCAGGGGTCCGCAGGGGCACCCAGAGGCCCTTTGGGTGTGAGATAACAATATTTATGCTTCGCTTTCACAAGCAACACTAATTAGACATGCTGCATGCTGGCACGACCGGACACGATCACTGACCCACACAACTGTACTACCTCTATATTATGGGCTTTCAAGGCACTGGTCCTCTAATAAAAGGTTGCAGTGTAATAATAGGCATTTATAAACAAATATACAAATAAACATTGATTAGACTCCATATTTGTGCATTACTTTGGCCAAGAAATCATTCTAATATGCTGATTTGGTACTCAAGAAACATTTTTTATATTATTAATCCTGACACAGTTGTGCTGCTTAAGATTTTTGTGAAAACCATGATAGCGTTTTAAAATGTTTTTTTTTACTGTCACTTTTAATCAATTTAATTCATCCTTGTCTGATTAAAGCATTTTTGGAAAAAAGAAACAGAAAAAAAGATTTACCCCAAACTTTTGAATGCCAGTACAAATATACACACACATATGAATTAATTAAATAAATATATATATATATATATATATATATATATATATATATATATATATATATATACATACATACATACAGTCAAACCTAAAATTATTCAGACACTAGATATAATTTTTATATTTTTTTATTAGTGGGTGCATAGTTCATTTATGTAAGTGAGGATAGCAAAATAAAGTAAACTGTGAAATATTATACCCAAAAATTCTTCATACAGTGGACTACCAGTAAAATATATAAACAATTGGAACCAAAAATTATTTAGACACTTTGACCTGACCATGTTTTGCTTAAGTGTTATATATATGATTTGTTATCACAACATTTTTTCTTTCAAATCAAATCAACTTAGATAATTAATGTGGTTCAGATAACATAATATTTTAGTGTTTCTGTTGATTAGACCAATTGCCTTTATTGTATAACCTCAAATTTTTAATTTCAATGAACTCAAATTTTTAGGCAACCTGGTAGCTTACTTTTTAAGTTAAACCAGCAATTCTTTTTTACATTATATATATGTATATATATATATATATATATATATATATATATATATATATATATATATATATACATATATATATATATATATATATGACCCTGGACCACAAAACCAGTCGTAAGTAGCACAGGTATATATTTTGTAGCAATAGCCAACAATACATTGTTTTTTATGCCAAAAATCATTAGGATATTGAGTAAAGATCATGTTCCATGAAGATATTTTGTAAATTTCCTACCGTAAAAATGTCTTTTTGTGAGTGGATATGCATTGCTAAGGACTTCATTTGGACAACTTTAAAGGCGAGTTTCTCAATATTTTGATTATTTTGCACCCTCAGATTCCAGATAGTTCCAGATAGTTGTATCTCGGCCAAATATTGTCCTATGACCAATGGAAACCTTTTTTATTCAGCTTTCAGTTGATGTATAAATCTCAATTTCAAAAAATTGACCCTTGTGACTCATTTTGTGGTCCAGGGTTACATACTGTATATATATATATAATATATAATATATATTAAAAAAGGTTCAAACATTCACTGATGCTCCAGAAGGAAACACGATGCATTAAGTTTTCATCAAAAGTTTTCAACCCCCGGCTCTTAATGCATCATGTTTCCTTCTGGAGCATCAGTGAATGTTTGAACCTTTTTTAATAGTTGTGTTTGAGTTCCTCAATTGTCCTCAGTGTGAAAAGATGGATCTCAAAATCATACAGTCACTGCTGGAAAGGGTTCAAATATGCAAAAGATGCTGGAAAACTGAAGAATCTGCAGGACCTGGAGAATTTTTCTGAAGAACAGCTCTGCTTAGAACAAACAAGCGACTCAAGAACAACCATCTCAAAACAAAAAAACAGTCGTAGATCATCCAGGTAACCACAGAACCAATGTTTCACATACTTTTGAATGGGGTCATTTTAATAAATTCAGCTATTTTTTTTTTTCTTGTAGACTATATATAGACATCTTTTATGTAAAATATCTTACTCAGGACAGTACTAAATAAAAAATAATGCATTTTGAATTTTCACAGATTCTGCAAATGGTTCACTTACTTTTTCTTGCAACTGTATATATATATATATATATATATATATATAATTTCAGCTCAAGCAGCATCTGAATAGTAAAAACAACACAAACATTTTAAATTTTGTTTGCAGCAATAAGAGGATTTTTCCAAATCTTTAAAAACATCTTTAATTTACTGAGGCCCCCCAGAGCCACTGGAGTAGAACAAAGGTGTAGTAAATTCAAAGTCGATCTCCTTGAGGCAACGTATTGACGCTGAAAACACTGTTTAAAAATAGCATTTGACCCTATAACCTAATCTGCAAAGAATAAAATCTTATCTAGCTATCTTATCGTCTGTTCTCATCGTCTCCAGGAATTAGTTGCCATTATTATTTAGACTCGCACAACTCTATTCATAAACAAGCTGCATTACTTCAGTAAATTGGACACTTCTATTTTTAGCCAAGTGTTGTGTATTAATCTGCCTTGTATGCCACAATATGACATCAAAAAAGCCTCAGCACCCTTCAGATCCCCCTCTGAGATCACCAAAATAGCATCATCTCTCCTGAGCCGCAGCGAATCTAAGCTCCCATTCCACCTTATTTCCATCAGTCTTGCTGTCCTGATCTCCTATAAGGATCATATTAATTCTACCATAACAAGCTTTTTATCCAAACAGTTCTAATATAATCCCACATCCATCAACGTTGAACGCAAAGAGAAGCTTTGCATCATCATTACATGCGGGAAGATTGCTGAATTATAGGGTGCAAGTATAGAGGTGTTTTTATTTCATGACCTGAAAAAACATTTGGTGTAGAAACAATTTTCATTCAGAAATTTTTTTTGAATTTCACAAACAATTACAAAGAAATGGCAAGCAACAAATTGAATTAAATGTGAAATTATGAAACAGAAAAATCAAAATACTTTATTAGTGGTACTTGCGAAGTGAAGCGATCGGATGTACGATTTTCGTCCAGAGGGAACTTTCACGTCACATCATATCTCCACATCAGAATGTCGTAGCGACTCATTTCACTCAGGTTCATTTCACTCAGCCTAGCAACCAGCCAATAAATGGGGTCAACTTGCCATGCCCTACCAACCAGTTACAGCACCCTAGAAACCACCCCACTGAAATGTAATGTGTAGGATATCTCTGGATCAGAACACTGTAGAGACCTGTGGGTTGTCTCTTTTGATAAAGACTGTCAGTAAGCTTTAGGTATCATCCTGACAACTGTCTAGCCACATCCTAGCAACCATTTAGAGCACCATAGCAACCTTGTAGTAAATCAAATGGGCCATATCTCTGGATCAGAACAACATAAAGACATTGGGGTGTGCTCTTTTGATTCAGACTGCCAAGTGGTCTTTAAATATCACCCTGGCAACTGTCTATTCACATACAGAAACCACATAGCAACATAAACAAGCCATATCTCAGCACCAGAAAAATGTATACACATGGGAGTTGGCTCTATAGCAATCACGCAGAAGACCCTAGTAAAACTCAGCCTAGTGCAGAGTTTTGCCACAGCAAGCACCACTCACATTTTCTCCAAAACAAATGTACAAATCAACCTAAATAAAACACTTTTTACAGTTTACTTCAAATATACACTCTAAAAAATGCTGTGTTAAAAATAACCCAAGTGGGATTAAATATGGACAAACCCAGCGACTGGGTTAAATGTTTTCCCAACCTGCTGGGTTGTTTTATTCAACTCCACTATTGTCTAAAAATGACTATATTGCTCGCTTAAAATGAAACCAAAATAGGTTGGAAATGAACATTTATTAATATGTTTATTAAATGAACATTTATTAATAAGTTTAGTAAGTAATGATAAAATAATAAACATTTATTAAATTGCTTATTAATAAATGTCCACCTTTTGATTATTATTAATGCATCTAATTATGTGTCTGATTTTTCATTTCCAACCTATTTTGGGTACATTTTAAGCCAGCCATAAACAATAGTTGGGTTAAACAAAACTACCCAGCAGGTTGGTCAAACATTTAACCCAACCACTGGATTTGTCCATATTTAACCCAACTTGGGTTAATTTAACCCAGCATTTTTTAGAGTGTAATTCCAAACTTCCAAAATTCATTCATTATCTAATGAGGATTTATCATACTAGACATCAAGCTACAGTCCTTTCCATTCTACAAGCTAAAATAAATTATTTCTGTTTGTCAACAGGCTGAAATAAATAATAAAACATGCTCTTTTTACAAGCATTGCTGAGAGGTGTATATGCTATTTTAAGGCTGCTTGGTTGGTGTACCATTGAGAACATTTGTTTCTAAAGGGCAGGGTGGGTTATTGTAGGTCATCTGCCATGCAGAAGCTTATTTCTACTCCAATGCACAATCACGTGCCTGTCTTGTACATTCTTGGCCCAGAGATCACAATCACTCCACAGGGAAGTGTAACTCCTGATCTTACACAAGCTGCACACATTATTCCTCACTGAGAATGGGAATAACAGTCCATTCAGAGCCATTAAACGACAACAGGCCCTGTTTAAGGAGGATATTACGTTACAGTAACGGTATACCGTCAAGCTTTGTGACTTTTCTTTTAGATGAGTCCATAACTGCAGAATGAGAAGAGTATGGATATCTGCCAATCTAGTTAGTCAAGATACTTATCAGTGTGTTTTCTTGTCCTTTCTTTGTTCCTATAGTGTAAGAGATAAACATAGGATTGGTTAAACAGGCACCATTTGAGATTATTAAAGATTCTGCTCTCAGCTAAATAGATTCATAATCAATAATTCTGGATCATTTAATAAATTTCACTTACTCAGCACACTGCTGCATGGTTTATCCTTTGTTAAACCAGTGAATGCTATGGTATTATCATCCAGATTGTTGCAAGATTTGTAATATTACATAGCATTATCACACGACTGATGAGGACCTTATTACATGGCTATTCTGCAAATTAATAAAGATGCCATTCAAAAGTTGGGGTCAGAATAATAAATACAAATAATAATACTTTAATTCAACAAGGATGCATTAAATTGATCGAAAGTGTCAGTAAAGACACTTATAATGTTAAGATTTCTATTTCAAATAATGCTGAACTTTCTTGAAAATCTTGAAAGAAGTATCACTTTTTCCACAAAAATATTAAGCAGCACAACTGTTTTCAACATTGATAATATTAAAAAAAATGTTTCTTAAGCACCTAATCAGCATATTAGAATGATTTATGAAGTAATATCTAGCTTTAAAATTACATTTTAAAATTTATAAAAATAATAATAATATTTCACAATATTACTGTTTTTAATGTATTTTTGAATCTATAACTGCATCCTTGGTAAGCATAAAAGATTTCATTGAAAAAATATTTAAAAAATCTTACCAACCACAAACTTTTGAACAGTAGTGTAAGTGAACATGATGTACTGGCCAATCAGAATCAAGTATTCAATAAAGGCCTGTAAGGAGACCCTGTTACACAGGGTTGCCAGGTCTGTGTAACAAAACTAGCCCAATGACCAATCAAAAATAGCCCAAATATCAAAACTCAAAATATGCCATTCCCACAACTAAAATACATATTTCACAGTCACTGTATTGCAAATTGAAAACCACTATATTGTAGTGATCATAAACACAGCTCAAAAGCTCCCCACCAGTGCCCTTCTTCACAAAACTTAACATCTAGCCACTGATCAGTACATATAGCACAGTTTTATCATTGGTAGAATATAACATATTTCAATACAAGCATTTCAGTCAAATATAAGTTATGCAATATGTCAAACCTTTTAACCCACAGGGGGAAAAAAAACACCTGCGGCAACAGTTCAAAAGTAGCCCAATTCCATGGAAAAACCGTGGACTTGGCAACCATGGGTCTCTTTTAGAAGAGACATGGATTTGTGACTGACGTGGGGAGAAGGGCTTGTTTTATTGTCTGGAGTTGTGCTCCGCTGGGTCTAATGTGGCAATTTTCATGTGTCAGTTTATCAGATGAGAGACAATTAGACAACATAGACTATGTATTATAAAACCATTCCAGCAATGACCCTCACATAATTACACAATTATGAATGACGTAGGCATGCAGGAGCCAAACAAATGGAATTATTTATTATAATATGAAAATTAATTATGATGTATGCCAAGACTGTCTAATTTCTGGCATTATGCCATTTACTCCTTCTGCTATGCTTGAAGTTGATGGTCATTGTTTCTCTTCAGTATATTTCATGCATGACATAATAATTAAATGCCAAGTTAAATATTTGTGCAAGAATCAACTTGAAAATAAACATGGCATTATCAATGTAAATATGAGCTCACGGCTTGAAAATAGATTGTTCCAACCTTCGGTTATACCCAAAGATATCATAATACGAGAAAAGTGTGTTATCAAACCATCTCCAAAATTATTTTGAACATCTTTTACTATTATTATTGCACTCCTGTAACTAAAACAATAGAGCATTCCAAGGAAATGCATGAATAAAAAAAAGTATGCTTTGAAAGCAGTGGCTTTGGATGAAAGCGTGTCAAATGCATAAATATATATACAAAACACACACACACACAAGGAAGATCCATTTTAAAATGTACATTTTTATCTAATAAAAAACTATTTCCCTTTTTTGCAAAAACTAACACTAGTTAATCATTGTTCAGCTGAGAAAAATGGTCTGACAGACGGGCATCACTGAGAATTATGGAGGTGTACAGAGAGCCACTGTACCACTGTCACCAAAAAGGGTATGATATTATTGTGATTCATGATGTCAAATTGCATTTTTATTCAAGTAGACTGACTCTGAAATCATCAATCTTAATATATGCAGTTCCCTTAGGATCTTTGAAGCTCTCGTCTCACTGTTTCTTCCAGACTATACGTCTTCATCTTCATCTGCATTCACGTCTTCTTCTCCATCCTCCGACTCCTGCGCTTTTCTCAGTTCTGCCCTGCCCTTCTCAGACTGATAATAGTCTGACTCAATCCACCCGGGGCAAGTGGACAACGTCACAAAGATGTCTTCGTCTACTTCCGTCACTTTGTGCACTCTCTGCTTTATGCCTTTGGAATACCACCGCGGGGTAGGGACTGCTTCCATGGGGTTTTTGGCCTTGTATAACCCCTCGCCTTCAGCCAGAGTGATCTTATACTTGTGCTTTGGGCACACAATACAGAGCTTGTTGTTGATTTCCTGTGCATGAAACATTAAACGGGGTCAGAGTTCACATGGGAGGTAACAATGCGTATCAAGTGCATCTATAGATCACTCATTGATTCAGCAGCTTGAGCAGAAATGGCTTTACCTCAATATCTCCTGTCTCCAAAGTACTGCCAGCATCTGTTTGAAAAAAAGTGGCATTAGCAGACATATACAATAATCTGACCTGAGTAAATGACCTCTGGTTCTGGGCTTTTACCGCTAGTATTATTGGCACACATGCTCAACAGCAATGCTACAGTGCTCAGTCTGCTACTTTGTCTCCCTCTAGTGCAGAAAAATAAGCAAATATGCTTTTCATGCTACTCACGGTAACACTGCAGATCCATTGCATAGAACGCTCTCTGATGATATATAATAAGAATGTCTCTTCCATCCAGAGTTACAGTCGTTCTCTTGGCCTGAATGAGATCTTCTTTCTTGCCGATAAAATACAACCGAGAAGGCTTCTTTTCCTCCATGTGGTGGCGTTTTGATTATATCTTCTGTGAAAAGAGTTTTATAACTCACTTATATCAGTGCAATCCACCTACTAGTCACTGAAAGTTATGATAAATAATTTCAATAAAAAAAAATCCAAGTAAGAACATATTATATATATATATATTATATATACACACATACACACACTACCAGTCAAAAGTTTGGACACGGTACGATTTTTAATGTTTTTAAAAGAAGTTTCGTCTGCTCACCAAGGCTGCATTTATTTAATTAAAAATACAGTAAAAACAGTAATATTGTGAAATATTATTACAATTTAAAATAACTGTTTTCTGTTTGAATATATTTTATAAAGTAATTTATTCCTGTGATCAAAGCTGAATTTTCAGCATCATTACTCCAGTCTTCAGTGTCACATGATCCTTCAGAAATCATTCTAATATGATGATCTGCTGCTCAAGAAACATTTATTGTGTACAATCATACAAAATATTTGTGTACAATATTTTTTTTTTCAGGATTCTTTGATGAATAGAAAGTTCAAAAGAACAGCATTTATTTGAAATATAATCTTTTGTAACATTATAAATGTCTTTACTGTCACTTTTGATTGATTTAATGCATCCTTGCTGAATAAAAGTATTAATTTCTTTAATTTCTTTTCAAAAAAATTTAAATGAAAATTCTTCCTGACCCCAAACTTTTGAACGGTAGTGTATAATGTTACAAAAGCTTTGTATTTCAGATAAATGCTGTTCTTTTGAACTTTCTATTCATCAGTGAATCCTGAAAAAAAGTACACAACTGTTTTCAACATTGATAATAATCATAAATGTTTCTTGAGCAGCAAATCAGCATATTAGAATGATTTCTGAAGGATCATGTGACACTGAAGACTGGAGTAATGATGCTGAAAATTCAGCTTTGATCACAGGAATAAATTACTTTATAAAATATATTCAAACAGAAAACAGTTATTTTAAACTGTAATAATATTTCACAATATTACTGTTTTTACTGTATTTTTAATTAAATAAATGCAGCCTTGGTGAGCAGACGAAACTTCTTTTAAAAACATTAAAAATCTTACAGATTCCAAACTTTTGACTGGTAGTATATATATCTATATAGATAGATAGATAGATATAATTTTGTACAAACATTGGCACTTGGAAAAGAGCCTAATATGTAGACAATTTTCTATTTTGATGATAGCATAATATATATACACAGTACCGGTCAAAAGTTTGGACACATTACTATTTTTAATGTTTTTGAAATAAGTCTCTTATCTCATATCAAGCCTGCATTTATTTGATCAAAAATACAGAAAAAAACAGTAATACTGTGAAATATTTTTACAATTTAATTTAATGGTTTTCTATTTTAATATACTTTAAAATATAATGTATTTCTGTGATTCAAAGCTGAATTTTCAGCATCATTACTCCAGTCTTTAGTCACATGATCCTTAAAAAAAAATCATTCTAATATGCTATCTTGTCAGAAATCATTGCTAATATGCTAATCATTCTATATATGCAATATGGTATTATATATTATCAAACTGTATTTAAAGTAGCCTAATATTGGTATAAAGTAAATACAAATAGGCCTATAAGTCCAACATCCATAAGATAAATCAGCTATGACAGGCTTCAAACATCAAATCAGTTTAAAGACAAAATGCATTTAAGCATTTAACACATTTATCATTTAATCCATCATTTAAATTAACTTTTTAATTGTACATATAGGCTAATACATATGGACATTGCTGAGCAAACATTTTAAAAAAGTTTTACCTTGTCCTTGTCTTGGTCGTTGTGACTCTTGTGAAACGTGCGTCATGTAACGTTTAAGTATCTTCTGGTCTGAAGGATCCTGTTATCTCGAGCCCACCGGGTGTAGCGTCCAGCCCTATCAGCCCTGCAGATCAGGACCCACTCAACGCGTTTAACATTATCTTTGTTTAATGTATAAAACTGAACGACACGCCATTAACTGACAGATTAATACACTTCGAGCTCTACCATACCAAGAGGAAGTTTTAAAAGGCTGCATTTGATTGTTATTAATTTGCTAAAACTATCTAATAGTAGCATCATATCATATTATTCAAAACAATTATTTCTTTAAAAGCATTTTTAAATAATACGTCCTTCCCCATCCAAATCATATTTTATATGCGTTTTCTCTTCATAGCAGACAATAAAATGTCAAGACTCCTATTATTTAAATTATCACTGAGGGAGCCAATCATAGAGCGACTTACACTGCGTACTCATGAACATCATCTTTGCGCAGCAGTTGCGCAGCTGTGCCATCAAAACAGAAAGTAAGCCTACATATTAGGCACTTTTCCGTGTGCTATTCGCTCATTAATGAACCAGGTTTTGTCGCATCTGTTAAACAAAAAGGAACATTCATTCATTACCGACTAGACGTAAGTGGAGTTATTTCGTTAGTTAAAACAAGCCAAAGCATAAGAGCGGCTAATGAATGGTGTTAGCCTGCTGTCTTGTCTGGATTAGGAAGTACATGCAAGACACAGTTTCTTCAGAATTTCTAACCCATGATTTGTATTTAAATGATTGAAAACTCTTTGACTTGAAGGTTATATTACATGTGAGGGGTAAAAAAAAATTAGATTAAACCAAGTGGTTTAAAAGACTTGTGACCAAACTGTGTACTTCATGTTTCACTGTTGTTTCCTGAAGGAATTGTTTTTCTTTTTTATCCATTGCCATGCGACGTGATAAAATTATAATAAAAATGACTTTGAAACTCTTGTAAAACCAGCAAACAGACCTGCTAAGATCAGCCTAGAGTGGTTTAAACAAATCAAGTGGATTTCACAAATCAAAGTATACATACACATATATGTTAGGTATTTTGCACATAGTAAATGATAGTTTCCTTTTAGAAAGCACAGTGAAACCTCTGTATGTTAAACTGTAATAGACAGTTGCATGTGCTTCAAAACATTTTTTATTCTTAAAACTAAATAAAAATAAATAAATAATAAAAACATCTAATATCTAGAAGGTAAATCAGCTATGATAGGCCTTCTCAAACATTGTCACATCTCAAATTACGTATCATTTTAATAGAAAAGACAGTTGCATGTGCTTTACTAGACTGTGTATTTCTAGGTTATGGCATTGCGGGCATGTGGATTTGTCATTTTTCGGCGTTTGGCCCAGCACCCTCCCCCTGATAATATAGAGTTCCTGCTGCTGCAGACCTCCTATGGGGAACACCACTGGACACCACCCAAAGGTGCATCTCACAGCTTCTCATGATGTTTTTTTTTTTTTACTGTTGAACTCACTGAACTGTCAATTTCTTTTGGAACCACTAGCTTTAACTTAACAATTTAAAAGAACATATAGTGGGTTATTTTCAACATAAAGTCTATTTCTACTAACAGAAAATGGGTCCGTAATGCATTATCAGAAGAAAATCCTGCACCTATAAGTATACTCAATTGAAATGAAGATTTACAGTTCAAGTAACATTTTGCAGAGGATTTAAAGTAAACCACAACTGCTGCTACAAGTACTGGTGTTTAAGTCCTTTAGAGCTTAACTTAAACACTAATAAGCATGAGTTTAACAGTGTATTGTCTTTTTCTGTTTTAAATTTTAAATAAAATGTAAAAAACTACAACTTTTTACAGTTAATGTCACGCCTATCAGTAGACCCATGCAGAGACGTGGCTATCTGCAATTTCTTAGTTTTGTTGCTGAAAGAATAACATTGTCCTCCCCCTATAAGGTCATGTTGACCCTGGAGAGGACGACTTCACCACCGCCTTGAGAGAAACACAAGAAGAAGCGGGTTTAGGTAAAGATCACCTGCGTATAGTCGATGGCTTCCTGCAGAGGTTGCGCTATCAGGTCCGGGGAAAGGACAAAGAAGTCCTCTACTGGTTGGCAGAGCTCCGTGACCCAAACACACAGGTCATTCTCTCAGAAGAACACCAGGATTACCGCTGGGCCAAACTAGAGGAAGCCTGCAAGCTGGCAAAATACCAGGGCTTACAGGACACACTTACAGCAGCACAGCGGTATCTAGAAACACAGAGGAAACAGTGACATTTACACTTGTTTTTGACATTTAGACACTGACAAAGTTGAATACTTGCATTCATCTTTATAAAATTATGTATGTGTAAAGAGACATTTTACTTCCGTCCTTTCTGCATCTCTACTTGCTAAGCTGAATTTAATTTGAACTCATAAGAAGTTGCTTCCACATGGTTAAAAATGTTAAGATAAACTCACAACCACTAAATCTCCACCAACAAACAAAACAAAGCCTCCATTCATTTTAAAGAAGGTTCCGGGTTCAATACAAGTTAAGCTCTAATGACGGCATCTGTGGCAAGCTGTTAATTACCACAGAAAATAATTGAGTCGCTCTACAAAAAACGCACTGAAACACTTAAAATGGAAGTCTACCATGCTTGTAAGTGCATTTTGACACCATAAACGTATACAATTCAACATTTTTTATCAACATTGTGCTTCATAAAGCTTGCATTGTGTTTAACCCGAAAAATCCTTTAAAGGGATAGTTCACCTAAAAATTAGTTCACCTAAAAAAGGGATAGTTCACCTAAAAATTAAAGATCTGTCATCATTTACTCACCCTCAAGTTGTTCCAAACCTGTATGAATTTCTAAACAGAAAAGGTATTTTGAAGAGTATGAGTAAACCTAACAGTTGATGGACTCCATTGACTTCCATGGTCAAAATAACTATGGAAGTCAATGGGGTCCATTAACTGTTTGCTTACCGACATTCTTAGGGATGCACCGGGCCAATACCAAGCTCATGTACTTGTCATTAATGTTAATAAAACAACAAAATATGTTAAATAAATGTATACATGGTAAATAAACCTACTGTACCTGAAAAACAAGTTTATTTAATTTGTATTTCTATAGTATTTGTTGTATTGTTTGTAAATTTCTTTTTATATAACAACAATTATATATATTGGTAATTATGCCCTTTGAAGGTTATTGGACACTGTGAAATTTTTGTTCTTTAAGTTTGTGATAAGCACATAAAAATTATTACTTTTTTCATTAGAGTAATAATAAAGAAGCTGTACTACATCCATTAGTCAACATCACCAAAAAAAAAAAAAGAGCGTGAGAAATTAATAAATATATAGGCATCGGTATCGGCGAGTACTAGAAAAAAGTATCGGTACTCGTACTCGGTCCTTAAAAAATGGTATCGGTGCATCCCTATTCAAAATATCTTTTTTTGTGTTCAACAGAAGAAAGAAATTCATACAGGTTTGGAACAACTTGAGAGTGAGTAAATGATGACAGAGCTTTCATTTTTGGGTAAACTATCCCTTTAAGACAAGTCATGGGAAGACACTGTGGTCCTTGGACACTTTTTATACACCTAATTATCCAATCTAATTGTCACTTTTGTTTCCACAAAAGCTTCTCCACATACTGTACATTTTTTTCTAAGTTGCAGTTCAAGTGACTAGTAATTAAGTGAGTGAATCAGAAATGTATGAATTGTATGCAAGTTATTTTGCTAACTCTTGCATCATACAGATTGTCCTAAATGAACTAAAATGAAATCAGTAAATGAAAACCACTGCTCATGAACCAGTGCTGTTTTAGTATTTTATATATTTTAGTTTTTATTAATATTTTTAATTAGTTTTCATTTTTATATTTTTAATTTGAGTTTAATTATTTTTAATTTTATATGTGCTTTTGACATTTTTATTATTTATTTTTTTAAATTCTAAAAAGTTTTATTTTTATTTCAAGCACTTAAACTTAATCTTAGTTGCTAAGGTTAGTTGCATTTCAGCTTTATTTCAATTAACTAATTTTTTTTTTTAAATCATTTTTTCAATCACGACACATCATGAACTGAAAGCACCTATGAATGTGTTGTCTAATGGTTTAATTGCTAAGGAGCATTAACTCCTGTACATACACACAAACAAAAATGAATTGTGATCATACAAGCACAGTCTTAAAATGATCATACTGGACATCCCCCCGCCCCTCCACCCCAAAACTCAAATACTTATGTTTAGAATAGAAACAGGTATCGATTTAGATTCATTCTTACTGTTTTTCCATTCTTCTTCACGTGAATCTTTATAATGATATTCCCTTTAACAACATTACAAGAAAAAGGAAATGCACTGAACTTAGAGCAAATAATGAATTCGGTTGTTTTGATCAGGACCACAAATCCTGACAAAGAATTAGCATTTGAAAAACAAAAAATCCTTAATGAAACATTTAAAACACAATCATGACACACAAATAATAAAATCCTTCAAGACAAATCCACTGTCGACTAACGTCACAACACTTTTTGAAATGAACTTAGTTGTTTTGCTGTGCACAGGGGTGTAAATACACCAAGAGTCTCTTGTAGAACGTGAAAAATCCAGTCCGTTTTCATCGATTCACGTCCCTTTTGAGCCCCCTTGGCTCATAGTCCAGAGGTTCAAGAGAGCGATTGAGTCGGGAACGATTGTTTTTGATAGTTCAGTGAGTTCCTGATGCTCGGCAGAATAAGAGAGCACGGTTCCCTCAAGATCCTCAGATCCACACTCCCTTTTGGAGGGGTTTCGTAGGACCAGGAATCAGCATCCGTGTCCTTGGCTGGTTTGCGGGAATAAAGGTGTACCTGAGACCCCATGTGCATAAACGTCTGCGCTTCCACCCCCTTTAATGAGACCTTAGGGATTCGTGTGCCTCATTGGATGATTGACACATCATAGAAAACACATTAAAACACACAAGCATGCTCTTGAAAGCTACGGCCCACCGTGGCACTGTTGCCAACGCAAAAAAGCATAAGACTGGGGATGAGAGGGCTCACGCTGATGAGCGAAATGTCCTCAGCAGTCACTGATCTCAAACCCCGAACTTAAAAACTCCCAAGATTATCTTCAAAATCAGTGAGGAAAAGGAGAAATAGAAATGGTTTGGTACAGCTGCTTGGACACTCATACATGATCACTTATAATGAGTATGTGTATACTTAAAAGCATAACATTATGATTACCTTCAGCCAAAATTGGTGGATCAAATATTCAGGGCCAAACGTTGGACATCATCTTAGTGACTTAAACAGTCTCATCATAGTTTCTGGGTCAGCGAATGAAGGTATGCTGGAAGTAGTTTTAATGCTTGTGTTGCTGAGCACTTGAAAGCACCTTCATGTGCCATATAATCTGACACCGTGATTTAATGGCTCAAAAAGCTCAAATGATTTGGGGGCTACGAGCTGCGCATAAAAGAGTGTGTGTAGTTAGTTATTGTGAAGGTGACCCTGCTGATGTGGATGGCTGGTCAAAATGATGACACTTAAATTTTATGTGAAAGAAACAGTCTATTCATGCTCCATTCTCCCAACCTTGAATACTTACCTTTTTTTGTGGAAAAGTGGGAAATTAGATACATACTGTAGAGTGGAATCAGTGAAGCCCTATACTGTAAAGACAGTTCTGTAGAATCTGTACATACTTGAAAATCTGGGAAAAGAACAAAACATTCATTTGTTGGTGATTTTACCAGGCATAACTAGCTCATGGGTGGGTTGAAGGGTTAGTTACCTCAAAAAATTAAAATTGTATCATTATTTATTCACCCTCATGTCATTCCAAACCTGTGTGGCTCCCTTGATTCAAATTGGCACACTGAATTTGGTTACGAAACATGCAAGAATCAACGGAGCAAATTTGGCACATGAATGCTTAAATGAAACTTTAGAATGAATAACAACTTAAATTTTGGCCTATTCCTCTTCTGAAGCCAATGTATGGCTATAAAATATTAAGAATATAGCTCACTAGTCATACTATTATGCTGCTTTTAGTGACGTTTTAGGAGTGCGTCTGAAATCGCATAGTAAATTTGATGAAGAACGAACTTTGCAACTGTCATGTTACTTGTGATCAGCAGTGAAGCAACATAGCTGATGCCACAACTCCTCTCCCGTGGCCTTATGGGATAGTAAAGCGTCCATCAGATGCGCATTTCAGAATCTCGCTTTAAGTAGTAGGCAAATACCCTTTAAGACTAGTTACTTCACTCGGCGGCCATCTTTGAAACGCCTCTCCAGTGTTGCCAACCGTGGAATTGGGCTACTTTAACACTGTTGCCGCGGATAGTTTTTCATGTCCGCAGGTTGAAGCGACCCCAAATAACATGATATTTAGCCCATGGAATGCGAATTTTACTAGAGGAACCCCGCCAAAAATGCGGATTTTACCACCCAGAATGCAGTGTTTACCGGGGGATCCGAATGGGCTAGTTTTGAGTAGCAATTGGGCGGGTTTTGTTGTGAACACCTGGCAACCCTTGCCCCTTTTGGGCATGCAAGTGCAGCTCCTATATTTTTGAATGGGGAAACATCAAATTCTCCAAAACTGTTCACCAAGCCTACGATTAAAATTTCATATATGAAATCACCAATGAAATCTGACAACAGCTGTCTCATAAATTTTGTTTCTAAACACTTGAATCATGACAAAAAACTGCATTTTTCATGATGGACCAAGCTAATGCGCATACGCAGTCCTAAGTGTGCGTCTCAGAATACTGTTTCTATAGCTGCAGTGAAGTGATGACTTTACCAATCGTCGACTGGCTCTTTTATTTAGAAGGCGGGACTTATTCCGCCATAATGCGCGTTGCACTTTCTCCCATTCATTGTAATACGAGTGGACCGTCTTTCTGTATATAAAGGCTTTGGTTGTAGGTCATCTGGATACTTTACTGTTGTTATCAATACTGTGAATTCAGACATCATATTCCTTTCACATACTATATAGTAGGGAAGTAATATAATCTACGAGAAAAAGCAGCTCAAACATCCTTCAAAATCTCTCTTTTTTGTTACACGGAAGAAAGAAAGTCCTACAGGTTTTGGAACAACATGTGGGCTAATAAATCATGACATATTTTTACATTTTTGTGGGAATTAGCCCTTAAAAAAACTGAAATGAACATATTTAAGGTGGCCTGACAAGCTCTGAATATCCAAAAGCCCTGAGGTTAAGAGGCAGGAGAAGGTGGGATGTAAAATGTAACTACAAATGACTGGTTTATGACCCCATAATGAACTTTACTGAGAAACTGGGAGGTGCTGTAAGGACAGAGATCTGAAGTTATGAGGTTTTTGGAACAGAGTGAAAAACGAAAGCTTTAAGCATAGGAAAAGAGAAAAGACAATATGAAACATGAGGCTGTCGGGGTAAAGAATAGTGAGAGGGCGAAGGTCAGTGTCACGGAAAGAAGGAGGTCAAGACTCCTCGTTGCCAGAGTCGTCTTCGTCGCCAAAACAGTCCCCGGCCATTTCGCTGCCAATCCCAACAGCCTCTGCCTCGTCGTCGTCATCATCATCCTCTTCTATGTCGTCATCATATAAATCGTCGTAGAGCAAGTCGGAGCTACTGTCGTGGGAAGGCACTTTGGTCTGGATGCAGTATTCAGCTAGCGTAGTTGGTACTTTTACTCCATCTCGCTCTGCATCTGCCTTAGTGGACATCACCTGCTTCCTGTGCACGACGCAACGACACAGTGTCAGCAAATCAATTCAGCTTACTGTAACAGCTGTCTATATAAATATACACTACCATTCAAAATTATTTGGTCAGTAAGATTTTTATTTTAAAAGAAATTATTCAGCAAGGATGCATTAAATTGATTACATTTATAATCAATAATTTATATTTCAAGTAAATGCTCTTCTTCTGAAGCATCTATTAATCAAAGAATCCTAAAAAATTATCACAGTTTCCACAAAAATATTAGGCAGCACAACTGTTTTCAACGTTGATAATAATAAGAAATGTTTCTTAAGCATCAAATCATTATATTAGAATGATTTCTGAAGGATCATGTGAGACTGAAGACTGGAGTAATGATGCTGAAAATTCAGCTTTGCCATCACAGAAATAAATTACATAAAAATTAAAAACAGTAATATTTCAAAGCAATAATATTACTGTTTTTACTGTATTTTTGATCAAATAAATGCAGCCTTGGTAAACATAAGAGACTTCTTTCAAAAACATGAAAAAATTTTGATTGTTAGTGTATAATTTCACTTCTTTTTCCAAAGAACAAGCAAATCATTGAGTTTTCTACCGAGGGATCTGTTTTCTTAGAAAAGAATGTCAGTGAGGTAAAAGTTCAACATTTTTCGCTTATGTTTACTTGCCCAAAAGGGAAATAAAGACACTCAGGACAGTATGTCCTTAACAGTGGGATGGTGCAATGGAAGTATGTTGGGACAAAATTTGGCCTCAGCCAAAGTTTAATCACGATCTCAGCCAACTTCAGTGGTATAATTCAATTTTGGCATATCATAAAGAATATGTAAGTTGTGCAAATTGCTATGGTGTGCTGGGTGGCCTCCAGGGCACTGCTATGCTGTTAAGGTGTTGCTGTTAGAGCATTGCTTTACAGTTGCTAGTGAGTTTTTGTATGTTAGCATGTTGATAGATCTCTGATCACTGCACCTAACAAATCAATTAAGCCTTACAGCTTCTTTAAACAGTCAAAAGTATGTATGTCTCAATGATATTCTCTATTATGATCATGAAGTCTCTATGATATTCTCATCTCTAGATATGTCTTAGTTCCCCTACTTCAAAGTAAGTCACACGTTTTATGGTTCAATAGGCAACAATTATAAGTCTGATACAACAAGCCACACATTTTATGAAATATTCATTTTTGTAGCACAGGCAGTGCAGAAAAAAAGTTATACACTGAAGTTTAATACTTAGAGTTTAAAAACTATTCACATACATGAATCATTTAACTCCATCTGTACTCCACACACTTTATACATTGTGCGGTGAAGCAAATCGAAATGCAAAAAAACATCTCTGCGAAATTCTGTAAATATGGTCCAACAAAATCTCATTTGTATTAAAAAGTCAAGAGCAGGAAAAAAAAAAGTTGCAGACTGACCTTTAAACTTAAAATAATTAGATGGAAAAAGCTGAGTATGAGTCATTTAAATGATAAAGTGATGGTACCTTATTATCTCGGCGTATTCCTTGTCCTTGCCTTTGCTGTCCCTCCACTTGCGAAACATGACTGAGGCGTCCACGTTTGCAGGTGAAAAGGTATTGGGTTCATTCAGCAGTGAGATCACACTCAACAGGATTGTTCTGCAAACAAACACACACTACGATAAGTTTGGGGTAGGTAACATATTTTAATGTTTTGAAAGAAGTCTCTTATGCTCATCGAGGCTGCATTTATTTGATCAAAAAACAGTAATATTGTGAAATATTATCATTTAAAATAACGTTTTTAACATTTTAAAATGTATTTTATTCCTGTTATGGCAAAGCTGAATTTTCAGCATCATTACTCCAGTCTTCAGTGTCACATGATCCTTCAGAAATCATTCTAATATGCTGATTTGGTACGGTGGCCCAGTAGTGCACAACACAAAGAAATTAAAAAGCAACCATAAGTTCACAACACAACGAAATTAAAAAAAAGCAAACATAAGTTCACAACACAACGGAAATGCTTCCGACCACTAGGGGGCTCTCAGAGCTCGGTAAAGTTAGTTTTCCTTGCCACTGTTCTATAAAGTCGACAGTCTTACAAAGATATCAATACCATGATTAGTTTTAAGTATGTAAACATTGTATATAGACATGAAATATTAATTCAAAATCAACTATGTGCACAATAGCTTCATATGTATACCTGTGAATGATTTGACGCGCTACCACGGCGCATGATGAAGGGAACGTCTGCCAATTCCAATTCATTTAAAAACAGACATTCCAAAACTTGTTAGTTCCTGTTGGTAAGACTGACAAGCTTTGGAATTTGAACATGTCTGTTTTTAAATGTTAAAAGTAATTATAATGAATACAAATTATACGTTTTAACCACTTGGTGGAATTGGCAGACGTTCCCTTCATCATGCGCCGTGGTAGCGCGTCAAATCATTCATAGGTATAAATATGAAGCTATTGTGCACGTAGGTGATTTTGAATGTAGATATACAGTGGTTACATACTGTTGAAACTAATCGTGGTATTGATATCACTGCCGACTCTATAGAACATTGGCAAGGAAAACTAACTTTACCGAGCTCTGAGAGCCCCCTAGTGGTCGGGAGCATTTCCGTTGTGTTGTGGCTCGATTTCGTTGTGTTGTGAACTTATGTTTGCTTTTTTTTAATTTCGTTGTGTTGTGCACTACTGGGCCACCGTAGTTTTGGTGCCCAAATAACATTTATTATTATTATCAATGTTGAAAACATTTGTGCTGCTTAATATTTTGGTGTTATACTTTGTTTTTTTCAGGATTCTCTGGTGAAAAGAAAGTACAAGAGAACAGCATTTATTGGAAACTTGTTTGTAACATTATAAATATCTTAACTGTCACTTTTGATCAATTTATAGGGTTAGTTCACCCAAAAATGTAACTTTTTCATCATTTACTCACCCTCAAGTTGTTCCACACCTGTATGAATTTCTTTCTTCTCCTGAACACAAAAGAAGATATTTTGAAGAATATGGGTAACCAAACAGTTGATAGACCCCATTGACTTCCACAGTATAGAAAAAAAAAATTACTATGGAAGTCAATGGGGTCTATCAACTGTTTGGTTACCGACATTCTTCAAAATATCTTTTGTGTTCAGCAGAAGAAAGAAATTCATACAGGCATGGAACAACTTGAGGGTGAGTAAATGACGAAAAAGTTTCATTTTTGGGTAAACTATCCCTTTAATGTACCCTTGCAAAAAAGTATTAATTTCTTTTAAAAAAAACAAAAGAACTGATACCAACTATTAAAAAGTAGTGTATATATAGCCATAGTCATTCAGGGTGATTTGAGTGTAATTGTGGGTATTTTCACTCTAATACCTGACATTCTGTGTGGGGTTCCATCGCTCCGAGGGCAGCTCTCCGCTCTGGGGGTCATCCACAGGAGGATGGAGGATGGAAATACAAACATCGCCATTCTGGGGTTGAGAGATGTATATTAAGCAACAGTTGCAGCATTGTTACCATATGATTACTAATGTACATTTTAAGCTGTTGTAATCTGTTTGGTGGTCCAGTAAACATGCATTAAACAGACACACACAAGCATTTTCACCTCATAGATGTTTGGATGCCACATCTTGGTGAGGAATCGGAAAGTCGGAGGAGAGTAGGGGTAGTCAATAGGAAATTTTATATGGGCCTGAGGAAAAAGACAGTGAAACATGGAGCATTATTAGCTCGCATATGAGCCGTATTATAGCTAGTAAATGAGCCGTTATAAATCAGTCCCTAAATGGGAAGGACACATTAGACTAAGAGGGTTGGTATAAATATAATCATCATGAATCTCAACATGATGTACTCATCAGGTTTCTGATATGGTGCCAAAAAGGAGCTTGAGACGACAGTGGAGTTCATCTAAACAGAGTAGTGCTGTGTTAAATGCTGCACTCTCTTCAGTCCAGTGTTGAGTACTATTTTGTGCTGCTGAGTGGTTTGATTTATTGTGGTTATTATAACAATAGTGATTTTGAAAGTGATTGTGGGTTTGAGTTTAGTTATAACAACTGCAATCGTTGTGAGAGCAGTTATATGTCTATGAGTATTGTTTAAAAGCACTAGTTCTGCCAAAATTGAAAATTCACATTATTTACCCACATGACTTTCTTTCTCACATGCAATACGAAAGGATAAATTTTGAACAGTGCACTAGCTTTCAGACACAATAAACAATGGGTCTCATTCACTAAGCATGCGTACGAAATCTGCGTATGAACGTTTTCACGAACAAACCATGATTCATCAATAACTTGCGTCCTAAAATTTATTCTAAATTATGAAAAAATGTAGGAACAACTGAAACCACTTGTATGCAATTACATACTCTTGGTGGCCTTATAAACATGTAAAAATTAAATTTTAAACATAGATATAGATCTTAAATAGGCTATATTTCATCATATATAGGCCTATCAGTAAAAAAGTAAGAAAAGGTGCGTCATCGCTCAAGCTTCAAGGTAGCTCTGCATAGACATGCAGATCTGCGTATGTACAGCTAGCTAATCAATGGTCTGTAACGTCTGTATAAAAGGTGTTTATTGCGTTTGAACTTGTTTTGAGGATGGCACTCTTGGCATTGCTCGAAGATCAAATTGATTCTGATTCATAGAATGGATCAGAATCAAAAAATTTTCGATTCGTTTATTCAGAAATGGCTCACAAACACACCAAGTAGAGGGATTAGGGGTGTAACGATACCCTTATATCATGATTCGATAGATATCACAATACAATATTATTGCGATACTCCAAAACATATGGTAAAAGGATAACAAAAAATGTACTGTTGATTAAAAAGCTAAATCTGGTATTACATTGGGAGTGGAAATGAATAGGCTTGAACTTGCTGCTGGTAACCCAATGCACAGGACAATGACACCAGGATAAAAACATTCATGATTCTAATGCTGATTTATTTTAGATGAATATGTTTGCAACCTATCATTGACTAGATATATTTAAAATAATGTAGGCCACTTTTTACTGGTAACATAAGACATTTGGCATTATCAGGACCCACAAATATTCCTCCATTGCATTATTATACATAATATTCAACATTGTATATAGTAGTTTAATGTAGTACTGACACTAAAACTCTGTAAACTTGAATTTTTTCCCCTCACACAGTAATTTTCATTTTTGGTGAACTATACACAACACATATTGTCACTATCCACGATACGATATTGTTGCATTTTTGTATTGCGATATATTGTGACACGATATATTGTTATACCGAAAAGAGCTATGGCAGGTTTGTCACAGTTTGCAATTTGCAGTGAATAACAGTGAAAACAACTTTAACTTTTAGTCTGTTTCTCACAAAAAGCTAACATATGACTTCAAGGACTTAGAATATACTCCATAAGTCATATGCACTACTTTTATGGTACTTTTATACTGCTTCTGCATCTTTTTTGATGCTTGAAACCTCCAGATAATGAGAAAATTGTCAATTCTGGGTGAACTATCGCTTTGAACATGAGTACGGTGCTGCTTCTAAGGCTGTATCTTCTCTGCATGTGGAAATCCTGCTACTCGCCACTGTTGTTGACTGCTGATTATGTGTCAGACTAGATGAACTGGCTGGTGCTCAAGTGCAGCGTGACTGTGGCGGTGTGAATGAAGATCTGTGTCTCAGTCAAAGAACTGAGTCTTAGAAAGCACCAACCTGATGTAATCGAACTTCATTAGCGATCATTAGGAATAAATGGGAACAAACGATACAGCTCTTTGAAGCTAGAAAAACGTTTTTTACAGGAAACTTTGCATACATACAAAGTAAAAGGAACTACATTTGATGTATAACAATTTAGAAATGCTATTCCCCAAAGATGCAAAATTTATATCCATGCAAAATCTTGCTGAAGCTTGATATCAAATATTTTGTCTGATGGGTGGAACCCAAGACTGTTCTCACAAAGATACTATAATCTTCCTCAGAACATGCTGCATCACATATATCACCCAGATAAAACCACATATAAATGCACCACATTAAATTAATAAATGTTTTACTATTCAGACAAATAGGTGATCAAAACTCATGAGGGAATCGACCTACAAACAAACAGAATAAAGTATTTTAACATAAAAAGACATTTTATTAAAACTAAATGAATCAGTCAAACTGAATTGCTACCATAAACTCATATACCAAAACATTGTTATGATATAATAATATAACTGCTGAGGAATTCTGTTGTGGTAAAGTTGATGATGCGTCACTGTGAAAGTACTGACTATTGCAGTTGATAACATGCCTCTGAGAACAAATATCTATGGGGAATAAGGTTGAAACACACTGTCCTTCTCTTTTTAGCTCTAATATTGAGATGTCATTAATATTTGTCAAGGCTATAAATAGAGATCTAGAGTATAAGGAACGCACTACTGGGGAGAGAAGATGGGGCATACTAGTGAGGTGTAGTATAAAATTAAATACAAATATAAAAACTGTGATTGTTGATCTGACTCGATACACCCTGGTCTGATGGTAAGCATTCAAGAATATTTTTCAGGCTTACCTTGAAGTAGCCCCCTTCATAAAGTGTGTTTGGAGGACCAAAGATGGCCACCTCCCAGTTGTAGAGGTCCGACTCCTCCACCAGAGTGATGCGGAAACCTTCCACTGGTTCCTCCTGCAGGGATTTCAGCTCCAGCATCAGAGCCTTCTGTGAGCTCGGCATCTGCTGGTGTGCCATGACAGTCCCGATCCTTCAGCCTTACTGTGGATTTAAGAAAAATGGTTTTTTTTTTTTTTTTTTTCCCTCAGAATAATATATTATTTCATCGTTTTTTGACAATTCCGTTATAATTTCTGGATTTTTTTGTTTCAAATATCTTCAACTCATTATTTATGCATACTAAAACTAATTATATATATATATATATATATATATATATGGCTATTGACAGGTTAAGAAAATTGCAAAAAGAAAGAAAAAACTAAGACATAAAAACACTTCTTTACAAATTTATGATTAGATTAGTATGCAAAAACTATTTTGATAAATAAAAACATGTTTATAGACTGTTTATTACCTGCGCTGCTCGCCAGGAAATGTGATGTTTGAGTTCCTTAAACTTCCAGCTTCATGTAAATTTCAAAACGTTGCTGATATTTCTATATACCTTGGGGCCCAGAAGGCAAATTTCCTTTGTTATTTCTCGAGTCCTGTTGCTTTTCCTGTTAGACGTGAAGTTATCCAGTCTTCAAGTAGAAATAAAGACAAACCAATCAATTTATCACCCTTATAAACAGTAAAAAATAAATCAGCTGTTTGTTCTGTATCTGCTGCTGCCCGCAATGGAGGTGAAGGCGATGGGTTGGGAGTTGTCCTCGCGTACTGCAATAACGTCTAAAAACTCTACAGCATGCAAATAAATCCCTAATTTCGCTTTATATGACGCAGAATATGTTTGTCAAACCCTGCAGGTCGCTGTCATCACGCCGTTTCGTTGCGCGTCTTCGGCCGCACAGCTGATCAGCTGCTTGTTTACATTTGTTCTGTTGCGAGGCTTCAACGCACCTTCAAAACCACCCGTTTGCACACAGAATTACACTGCCAACTCTGCTTTATCCGTCCAGACCGACTCGACAGCGAATTATAGTAATGGTACGGGTGTTATGGAAGTGGGATATGGAGATTAAAGAGAGTACAGGAGAGATATATATGAACAAAATCGACAGGTGATGATCTCTTTCGCCGTTTCTCAATCGCTTCTATTGATGCTTCCGGTTATCATAGCGCGTGCCTGAACACGTCTGTACGCGTGTGCGTCATGACGCAAGACACGCAACTGTAAATACATATTATTGATATTACTTTGAAGTGCCCATAGAACTTATGTATTACATATGTACACAACATATGTTATGTATTATTACATAGGTAATACCCATTACATGTGTGTATCAATTTCTTTCTTCTGCTGAACACAAAAGAAGATATTTTGAAGAATGTCAGAAACTAAACAGTTGAAGGGGCACCATTAACTTCCATAGTATTTTTTTCCATACTATGGACGTCAGTGGGGCCCATTAACTGTTTGGTTACCCATATTCTTCAAAATATCTTCTTTTGTGTTCAGCAGAACAAAGAAATTCATACAGGTTTGGAACAACTTGAGGGTGAGTAAATGATGACAGTATTATTATTATTATTATTATTTTAACTAGCCCTTTAGGGGAAGAAGAGTAATGCCATCTTTCATTCACCCTTATTTTGTTCCAAATCTGTTTCTTTCTTCCGTTAAACAAAAAAGAAGATATTTTGAAGAATGTTGGTAACCAGACAGTTCACGGTAGCCATTGGCTTCTATAGTATTTTTTCCCTACTATGTAAGTCAGTGTTTACCATCATCCAATGGTTACCAACATTCTTCAAAATATCTTCTATTTAGAAGTAAGAAACTATGTTGGCTTGTATAACATCCTTATTATGTAAAAAATAAGCAACTTTGAATAATATCTATTTCATTTTTTAATAAATCAGACTTGAATGTAGCCTGATAGACAGACAGATAGATAGATAGATAGATAGTAAAACTGATCTACTTTTGTATGGACAAACACAGATTCTCTAATATGCTCTCTTTTACTTAATGGTTCACTAACCAACAATATCCACCAAACTAAAATAGATCAAAACATTCATTTTCAACTGTGACGGACTCAAACCCGTGCTGAACCCATGTGCAACGCCCGACACAGATGACGCTCCTCCACTGCTCCTCGCTGATTGGTCGAATCTGTCATCATTCAGTGGCAACGCATGTCTCGTCACAGGAACCAAAGGAGGCGGTCAAACCAAGATGGCGTTCCGCGATGAAGCAGGAACTATACTCGGTTTTCAGTAAATCTCCTCATTTGAGAGCATCGACCGGAGTTTGTATGTCCGAGAACAAGTGAGAGACCTATTCGGAGACTCAAGACAGAGCAGATATTGGTAAGGACATTGGTGGGAAACGCAGGGACAGTTTGAGGGGCGGTGGCAGAGGAAGTCGGGCCCTGTTAGGTCGCTTCACTAACCTGAACTGAAGCAAAACTAGACAGTTGTTTTTAACCAGATGTCCACATTCATTTCTGTGCCTCTCTAGTTCTTAAGTACCAGATCTTTGGTTTTAGGTCATAAATCTTTTCGTTATTTGACATGACAGATCGAAAAGAGAAAATCGTAGTAGCTTGGTAAGAAGCCAGGAAGAAATATGTGTCATCTCATCATCCAGTTTCAATATAACCCAACTTCGCCAGTCTCTCTCATCAGTATATCTAAAGATTTATTGTTAAATTTGAATTGGTATGGGACACATCGAGCTTGTTGTCTTTATGCATTTTTCATTGTCTTTATTATTACGCAACAGATCTGTTGGCTGTGTATAGTTAACAGACTAGTTATGTTTTTCCCTCTGATCAGCTGTTATGCTCTTTATGTAAGATATTATGGGTGGTGAAATGACATCAGAACCAGTTTTATCAGCCTGTATGTCAGCATGTGATACAGTTTTGGGCTATAGTTCCCTGGTTATAATGAAGTAGATTGTCACTTATGCTCAGTCTGTTGATATGTTTTAGTTTGTAAACTTCCTGTAAATGTAGAAGCTTACGTGTTTACAGTTTCACAAGAAAAATCCAAGTGATGCTTGTAACAATGCTGTTGGACTATGCTGTGTTTTCTACTGATCTTACAATATATTTTTTCAAGTGTTTGAAAGCATCCGATTATCAATATGCAGCCTTTTTTTTTTTTTTCTTTTTGACATTATCAAATCATTAGACAACAATGAAAACATAATATTCCATAATATACATTATTATTATTATTATTATTTTCATTGTTTGTTAATGGTTAACTGTTAAGGTTTAAGTGCTATGCAGTTAACACTTAAGAATAAATGTAATTTAAAGAGTAATTTTTTCAAACAATATACAGAATACATTATCTGCGAAAGTGTTTTAAATGTGTTGTTGTGTATTGTTCTTTATAGACCCACTAAATTATGTAATTTATTGTAGACATGATATTAGAGCTGATACCTGATTAAATAGAAATGATGGTAAATATTCTACTGTTCAAAAGTTTGGGATCAGTATGTTTGTTTTTGTTTGTTTGTTTGTTTGTATTTAAATAAATACTTTCTTTTATTCAGTCAGGACACATTGAATTGTTTAAAAGTAAAGATAAGTGCCAGTAAAGATATTTGTTACAAAAGATTTCTATTTCAAATTCATTTTGTTGTTTCAAATCCTGAAAAAATGTATCACATCTGTTTTCAGCATTCAACAACAACAGTTTTGCCATCACAGAAATAAATTACATTTTAACTTGTAATAATACAGTAAATTCAGCAATATCGTAAAGTATTTTTCATCAAATAAACCCTGAAATACAACCCTGGAAAAAGACTCAAAAAACAAGTAAAATTTTACCAGCCCCAAACCTTTGAACAGTATTGTATAATATAGGTCAAACTGATTGCTGATGTTTTCCAATGGTTATGAAATAGTTTTTTAATTTTGTTTGTGTAATTCTTTGTATTTAAGATCAATAGCCTAGATTACTACAGCTATTAAAGTTGAATTTAAATAGCATATTTCATTAGTGTCTTAAATCTCTTTGGTATTGTGTTGGCATAATCACTCACAACCAAGAAATTCTGTTGTTATCGTAAACAATAGAATTCTAATTCTGTCTTTCTTTTACTTCTCGGCTCATTTTGTATAACCCAAAGATTATCTCAAACCTTGCTTATGATATTTTGTGTGTGTATATTGTAATTTTAATGTTAAAATGCTAACTTCTGCAGAGAAAATCAAAGAACAAGGAAGTGAAAATAGGTAACTGTCCACCGTTTGTTTGAATTTATGTTGTTTGTTTATTTCATTAGTTTCTCTAAATGGCTGCGAGGAAATCAGATATCCACAACAATGGTGAGTCAGCCAGTCAGCTGTAATGATTGTTTAGTTTTTTTAAGACAACAAAATTAAAAATACAGCATAAGTAAATGATTCATTTTAAAATAATTTGGTTTCCTTGTTCTTCTGTTACTTCACTTGATGTTTCAAGGACCCGTCAGCTACCTTGATGATGTTCCCTTCAAGCTCAATGAGAAATTCCGCTGTCCCTCAAAAGTGGGTCTTCCCATTGGCTTCTCTTTGTCCGACATTAATTCCAAACTCTTGGATCTGCAAGTAAGTCTGATTTTCCTTTCAACCTTCCATCATAAAAGTGTTTTTGTCAGAAAAAATTAATGCTTTGCTTTTACTCTAGTATGACTTCAGTCTAGAGCGACGGAGTGTTCAGTGGGGGGAGGAGCTTGCCAAAGCACGAGCCGCCGAGGCTCGAGCAGCGGAGGTCGCCCGGGTGGACTCTGAAAATGAAAGGCAGGCTGCTCAGGATGCAGATGTCGGATTGGTTGGGGGGAAGAAAGCCCGCCCCTCTGATGAGCAGGACAATGTTCCACCAGCATTAAACCCAGTTTTAGCTGGCCTATGGCACAGCGCGATCCTTACGCCTCTCCCAGCCCCCTCTTTTGGACCGACGCGACCAGAACCTAGCAACCCGGCCCCGCAGAGTCTGAACTTAGCTGATTTTGAGCGAGAGGAGGACCCTTTTGACAAACTTGAGCTTAAGACACTGGACGACAAAGAGGAGTTGCGTAATATTCTGCAGAGCCAACCGCAGTCATCCGTTTCGCCTCCTCAGCTTCCTCCAGCAGAAAATCGCCCCACTTCTCCAAGTACTACGCCTCCTCTTCAGGCCAAAACAGGAATGTTCCATAAACCCAATGGGCTGGTTGGACTGCTGGACTTAGACCGAGGTGGGGTTGTGGGGACCGCTCGAGGACAGATTGATGCCGACCGCCCGTGTAATATTCGCTCACTGACTTTCCCCAAGCTTTCAGACCCAGGAGACTCCCCCTCAGAACCTCCTCTCAGCGCTTACCCACCACGCAGTCTGTCCAACGGCACGCCACCATCCCTGCAGAGAACAGCATCGAGTACCAACACGACACTCCCCCAAAAGCAACCTGTCTATGCTCAGAATGGGACTCCGAAGCAGGTATCCTTACAAGGCTGAAAACATTTGCATTTCAGTGTTGATTGTTAGCATGTAAAATAGTCAACCCAGGCTCTTTGGAAAAACATGCTTGTGACGTTATGTAGCTTCTTGCATGTTACACAATACTTTCAAGTAAAATGAATCTTGAGGAAAAAACTTGAAACGGCAACGTTTTATTATGTTGCTTGTTGTCCATATCGAAACAGTTTGGAAATTAAATGTCCAGTGAGTGGCGCTTAATTGCATTTGAAAATAGTGTAGCACCTAAGCTAAGGGGTGTAACGGTACACCAACATGACAGTTCGGTACGTATCTCGAAATTGAAGTCATGGTTTGGTACGGTTTCGGTACAGCAGGGGGGAGAAACATAAAAATGCTTTTTTTTTTTTTTTTATTAAACAGTGGGTTATTAAACAAATTGCGTCTCTCTCTTTAAATAAATTCAATTATAATTAACATTTTCTTGAGGTTAAAAAAAATCCTATATCAGCTAATGCTAACTATATATAGCCCTTTCTTGCACATTACTGTAATATTAAAGGTTACAATTAACAACAGAGCCCAAACTATTAAATTAAGTTGCTATTTAATTTTAGATATAATAATCATCACTCAAATAAAAAAAAAACAACAACTTGTAAATTGCACATAAGGCAGGTTATAAATTTACTTCTAAATCTAATTATAAAATTATTACTCTAATTCATTTTTGAAATATAATCATTTACACAGTTACACATGACAAATTTATTTAAACATATATTAAATAATTAAAACATTACTAACAGGTAAAGTAAATATAATGAATATATAAGCTAATATAGTGCATATATTTAGTGAAATGCTCCCCTCTAGAGTTCATTTCTCTAGTGAACTAACATGCTGTGGACAATAAATGACTTACCTGAGGTAAATGTAATGCTATGTGAGATATTATTCTCAAGCTGTTTTATTGATGTCTTTCTGCAGTTGAAACATGGTTGAGAGATTACACGTAAACAAATATGCTTCTTCTGTGTTTTTCCCTGTGGCGGTTAGCAAACAGCGTTGCATTACTGCGCGCCCCCTTTTTGGTTTGTTAGTATGGATCGCCTGTGACTGACTGTATTCATCTTCTAACTGCATGAGCCAAACCATGACATCCATACCATACGGTTCGGGACAAATACATGTACAATTACACCCCTAACCTACACTAAACCCTACCCTAAACTTAGCTGATAGTGTTAATAAAAGCAGATGTGAGATATCAAAGCATTTGCTGAAGCACCCATGCTGTTCTAGCTTGCTTTGATCTTTTTATCATGACTTGTTTCACTTGAATCAAACTGTAGCTATACCAGGTGAGCTACTGAGCAACTTTACAGAAAAGCCATACATATGGAGCTGGTTATGTGATGTAAACATCAAAACGTATTAGTTCACAGATCATTCACAATAAATCATAACGTATAAGTCATAATGTAGTACATTATGTCTTTCTAAACCAGTAAAGGTTGTTGGTGTTTTACTGTCACTATTGGTCATTTCAGCTGGAAACTGCAGTGAATTTTATGCATAGGTACAGTTTGGAGTTTTGCCACAATGTAGTTGGAGACACGTTTTTCCAAGTCTAGGCTGAAAATAGTTAAACTGATTTTCTTTCTAAACGTTTTTGCAGTCAAACACCGTCACAGCTATTAACCATCCGCCTGCTGCCACGATCCTTCTCGGCCTTTCTCCCAGTGAACGACAGTGTGTGGAGACAGTTGTGGGCATGGGTTATTCTTACGAGGGTGTTCTCAAAGCCATGCAAAGACAAGGACAGAATGTGGATCAGGTCACTTTTTAGTCTTGATTATCCTTACTACCAGTCTCTGTGATAGTGTTAAGTAAACGATTAAATGAGACTCTTTAATTACTTAATTGTTATGCCATTTCTCTCATTCGTAGGTGCTGGATTACCTGTTTACTCACAGTCGACTGTGCGATCGAGGTTTTGATGCGACTGCTGTGGAGGAGTGCTTGGAGATGTACCAGGGTTCAGAGGAAAAGGTTGGTGAATTCTGACAGTCACAAATACACACAAAGACTGAATTACAATCTACTGTCTAATTTAAATGTACATTTGTTTACATGTGCTTGAAAACACTGATTGTATAAGGAATGTAAAAAGAATTATACTTTGCAATAACGAAGAGTCATTTAAGAGTCTGTGAGGTAAATAAAAATAAATTTTGTTATCATTTGCTTGAAGGTTCATGTCATTTGAAACTTTTTTTTTTTCTTAAACTGCCGTTCAAAAGTTTGGGATCAGTAAGATTATTATATATTTTTATTATTATTATTATTAATTATATTTCAAATAAATGCTGTTCTTTTGAACTATTTATTCATCAAAGAATCCTGAAAAAATCCATCCTGGTTTGCACAAAAATATTAAGCAGCACAACTTTCAGCTTTTATAAGAAATGTTTCAACCAATTTAGCATATTAGAATGATTTCTCAAGGATCATGTGACACTGAATACTAGAGTAATGATGCTGAAAATTCAGCTTTGCATCACAGGAATAAATTACATTTTAAATTATATTCAAATAGAAAACAGTTGTAGTTGTTACTGTTTTTACTGTATTTTTGATCAAATCAGATTTGAATAGTAGTAAAATAGTAAAAATTCAGTTCAAATATGGCATTAAATGTGTCTAATATTGTTTTTTTTTTTTTTTTTTAATTCACACAAAGCTAAAGCTAGAAGGCCTGGAATATATCGGCTACGTATATGTCTCCTGTTTTTTTTTTTTTTTGTTATTTTTTGAGGCCATTGCCCATTCTGGACATTGTTCATTACATGTTCTTTTATGTTCATGGAATAAAAAGTCATGCATATTTGAAACGAAATGAAGTTGTGTGCAAATGATGACATTTTCATTTCCTTTTCAGTTTTGCGTTTTTATATTTATGCAACATTCTCTCCCATAGGCTCTTGAGTTTCTGCAGCTGATGTCCCGGTTTGGGGAAATGGGCTTTGAGAGGGACACTATTAAAGAGGTACTGCTCGTGCACAATAATGACCAGGACAAGGCGCTGGAGGATCTGATGGCCCGAGCGGCTGCGAGCTGAGCTTCGAGAGTCTGTCCACCTGGAGCCACCCCTCCCCTGGCCCTCTGAGGGGTCCTGGCTATGGAAGGATGTGATTCTCTTATCTCTAAGACAGGACAACTGATTTTGTATCCTAATAAAGATATACCTCTTGATGTAGGGATTGATGGCACCGCCCAACTGTGCATTCATCCCTCTTCAGCTGTATGTCTGTTAAGTGATCTTAGAATGGTGATGAGTGGGAGGAGCCCAAACCCTCCTCCGAGAATCGGCATTGGCTAGTGTCTCTGTTGCCATGGTGACAGGCTAGACTGGGCGGTACTGGAGAAACAGTAATGAGCGGAGCCCCATCGACACCAGGTTTGACAGAATACGAATTCGGAGTGACACTCGAAGCTATTACGCTGCCATCTTCCGCTGCTGGACGCAGGCTTTCGAAAATTGAAACCTGAACACTCATAAATACAACCCATGGCTGAACAGAAACCCCACAGAAGTGCCCTCTCTCTATTCTGTCTCTGCTGTTTGTTTGTTCATATGTTGTTTATATGTTTGACAGGCGAAAACACTTTATCTTTCTTCATTTGTCCTTTTTTGAGATTGTGTTTCTTTGCTCTATGATTAGGAACTGCTTTAACAGAACTAATCACAGTTATGTAAGTTCACGGAAAAAAACTGCAGCAAACTTTTGCCCAGTTGGCTTTTGCACTGGAATTAACACATTTGGCGAGAGAAATTGGCAACTTTGGCTGCTAAATTTAAATGATGCCGCCACATTTCCATACAATTGACATGCAAATACTGCACAGGCACACTGAATCACAGATGTTAATATAAACATATTTAAAGATCTGTAAAGATACACTGTCGGTTTCCATCTGTAATAAAGAAATTGAGAAAATTAACACCCTGCTGAGGTTAACGGATTAGTATGAGATTTATTCTGAAATCTATTGGGGAACAAATGGAGAAAAATGGAGGTACACTAGCACAAGGATGAAAAGTTTGGGGTCAGTAAGATTTTTATTTAAAGGAATTGATACTTTTGTTCAGCCAGGATGCATAAAATTGATCAAAAGTGACAGTTATGATTTTTATAATGTTAGAAAGATTTCTATTTCAAATAAATCTTGTGTACATCTTAAAAGAACAGCACGTAAGGGTTAAATTGTAATAATGTTTCACAATATTACTGTTTTACTGCATTTCAGATCAAATAATGCAGCCTTGGTAAGCATAAGAGACTTCTTTTTAGAAAATGCGAATAAATCTTACTGTCTCCAAACTTTTGAACCGTAGTGTACCTGATAGTTGTGCAACAGATCTGCGAATTCTTGTGGCACATCTTTTGGGCCATTAGAAACTGAAACCTGTATGTCTGTTCAAATACCTCGTATGGTATTAGCCAACTTGCTCAAACAAGCGATACTGGCTTCCTCTTTAGAGGTACGCAGGAATATGAGGAAGAACGGTGCAATGTAGGAACTTTACTGACATCACGCAAATTAACATATCTTACTCCAGTTGAAACTTTTGGCTCAAATGTATAGGGCAAAATGTCTAACGTCATACTTTTTGATAGTGAATTTTGACCTTTAATTATCAAATGTCCAGGTCGCATTCCACCCTAAAATCCTAGGAAATTAATTTGTGTATAATATATAAAAAAATCAAGCCCATTTTAAGACCATTAGATTGTTGTTTGTTTGTTTGTTTTGTTTGCTTTTGGATTATTTTCATGAGAATTATATGCAAGTTCTCCTCTTTTACTATTTAGTGAATTTTGTAACAAAAGGTATCTCAGTCTCATTGCAATAATGATCTTAATGATACATAGACTTTTATTTTACAAAAATAAGTTTTTTGGGTTTTTTTGTCTTTTGATTTTGTAGTGAAACATGACAGGTTTTGTGACATTCGCCTCAAAAATTGTGTGCCATTTATTTATTTTTCTTTTTACGTTTGGGTCAGTTCACATCACACCAATGCATTTAGGTTGAGAGGTTGAGATGCAGCCAGAGACCCTCATTTGACTCTTTAAAGACAGCAGTCTTCAGTTGTAACAGGCTTTTACTTGGTATGAGACAGTACTAAAAACCTCAATCAAGACAGTCCAGAGAAACACGAGCATGTTACTGTTGGTACTGTTCAAATTATATCAAGCAGTTTCCTCTGAGATGGGATAAATAATAAGAATCACATCTGAAAGAGATGTACTTGTGGGCACATAGGTTATTGGGTAGCTCATATCGCCCATAATGAATAAAAGTGCTGCATTTTTTAGCAGCCAGATGTGCGTTATTATTTTGTTTTTATTTTTTTAATTTTCACTGTTATGGCTACAAAAACAGCCTCTTTAAGCTCGCTTTCCATGTGCAATTTATTTTGAGTGTTGCTTCAAAATCATGTATAAATTGTAATGCGAGGGTGCTTCTTGATGCAGGTGGAGCGCATGTAGATGTCAAGATCACCCAAAAATCTAAAGAAAAAAGTTACCATTACGTAAACATACTTTCCTCATAGATCATATATATATATATATATATATATAGGGATGGTCAATGAAACTGAAATACCTGGTTTTAGACCACAATAATTTATTAGTATGGTGTAGGGCCTCATTTGGAAGCCAATACAACATCAATTCATCTTGGGAATGACAGATACAAGTCCTTCACAGTGGCTAGAAGGATTTTGAGCCATTCCTCTTCCAGAACAGTGGCCAGCTCACTATGTGATGCTGGTGGAGGAAAATGTTTTCTTACTTGTAAAGGTGGACTCATCAGAGAACAATACATGTGACCAAAGGTTTGTCTGTAGCAGCCCTACCATGAATATTGACTCTGTGGAGCTCCCGACGAAGGAGAAACGGGGTGGAAATAGGAGAGTCGAGGTGTGCAGCAGTGTTTTTGTGTTTTTTGGATATAGTTCGGGTTAGTACTTTGACATCCTTTTCAGACAGCTTCCTCTTGCGTTGACAGTTACTCCTGTTGGATGTGGTTCGTCCTGTGTTGTGGTATGCTGACATTACACTGGATACCATAGCTCTCGATACACCAAAAAGACTTGCTGTCCTGGTCACAGATGAGCCACCAATAATTTGTCCTATTTTGAACTCTAATATATCTCCCATTATGTTGTGTGGATTGCAATATTTCATGTACAGCTGTGCTATTGCTCTGCTAATTCAACCATCACATTCTGATCTTACTGATGGAATTTAAAATAAGTGAAGATTGGCCACCAATATATAGGCATGAAACCTCCAACACTATATTGGCCAGTGTTTCAGTTTCATTGTCCAACCCCTGTATGTATGTATATATATATATATATATATATATATATATATATACACACATATACAGACTTTATATAGAGAGAGACCTGCATCCGGTACAGGACTAATTATTGAAATGAAGTAAACATGGTTTTTCCTCGTCTTCTTTTTGTGTCAGTGTCCCTCAGTCTGGGCTAAACGGACTAGAAAAGGCTGAAAAGAACACAGCAAACCCACTGCTGGCTGCTTCACAAAGAGCATTCTGGCATGTAGTGAGTCAGCACTCAAATGCAGATCTATTGTTATAATTGTAAACAGGGAAATGTCCTGAACCTGATGGACAGGTAGAGCAGATCGGAGGGCTTTTGTCTTAAAGATACAGAGATCTATTGGTCTTTAATGTGATTTAAAATGTTTCAGACTTCAGTGTGATTAAACTTAATCTTCTTTTCAAAAAGTGTGGCTGTCACTGGTGTTAATGAAAAAAAAATGAAAAAAAAGCTGAACCTGAACTTTAACAAACTCTTTTTTCTGGTAGCTACCATGGTGAAACTTCCAGTGGAACAGAAAGTGAGCAGCAACAAAGGTCACAAAAAAATTCACACCCCATGTGTTGAATTAAGTTAAACACATGGGGTATTGTCAGACAAAAATAAACATTTGTGCATCAGCTGATGACATTGTTGAAACTGTGGAAACATTTTCATCACATTCAGATAACCAATATGAATATTAACTAATCAATAATCAAACATAACTAACTCAATACATCTCTTTCAGCAACCAACATAAGGTGCTGGACACTTATTTCCTCTTTTTCCTTCACTGTTCAGTCATCCTTTTTAAATAATATGTAGTGCTTTATATTTCTCTTAAAAAAACTAATTTAAAAATGTTTATATTTCATACAACACTATAAAGGGGTCCAGAAAACTTAACGAAGGCCCTCATACAACATAGCATAACAGACTTTAGTTAACATAATGAACAACTTCTACTCAGATTAAATGCACATTAACATAACGACCACTAATGTAAACATTAACGTAATGCCTTGTTTGTTTTCCAAAATGAAATGTGCTGAATTTAAGTTTGATGACCAGAACGTGTTATTATCCAGCCAATTATAATTGGATAGGAGAAATTATACATTATAAATGCCATAACTTCTTTAATGGACTTTAAAAAGGCACCGAATTGTAAGAATGAATATATAGCCACAGCAGCACAACTGAAAATGAAATGCGAGTCGTAGAACGTGAGAGAAGATAGGGAGCGCGCACGCACGCCCCGGACGCGCACGCGTACGCTTGACCTTGTTTTTGTTGATGTTTGACTGGAGTGCGGCTGCGCGCAGCAATGTACGTTGTTGGATGACGCGTTTTGTCAGGAGAACGACGGATAGAAAGAAGATAGGTGAAAAGTGAGCTCGGTGCAGGGGAGGGGCAGCTGTACCCTTGTAGCTCCTCCACACAGACGGAAAGCAAACAAGCCTACCCTAAAACGACCTGAATCAAACGGATTGGGGATCGGCCACTGAAACGGAATCGGACGGTTATTCGATTCATCCTCGACCGACGCGACTCGGTTGGATTCGATTAGTCGCGCCGCTTCACTAGCCCGGAGGCCGCCGAAACAACCTCATCGCCATTATATGATCCACTTCCTAGCGTCGCTGCTGCCCTCCATGTGGGTGAGGGACCTGTGCGTGTCGGGCTATGGCGAGAAAAACAGTTAGCAGGAAAAGGAAAGCAGAGGAGCCCAAGGGACAACAGGTAAAAAAACAGACCTCTCATACATAACAAAGGCACTATGCATGCAGCCATCTGCTAACCTCTCATTTTATGTGAAATAATAACCACGTATAATCGGGAACAGAAGCTCGAAATGTGACAGTTTACAAACAGAAAAAGATTGCAGTTTAATGTTAGCACCAGTCACTGGCTAAAGGCTAATGGTGGGGTTGTTAACTTAGTTGTTATTGACATTGATCTGGCATTGGTGAACTGGTTTATTAATGTGTAATCATTTATCAGTTGCCTTGGACATTACGGTTGTGTGTCTGTGTAACGTTAACCTTACGTCTTAATCCTGCACGAGATTACAGGATAATGATACTCCACCAAGAGCTAGACAGCATTAGCTGGTTAGTCTTCCAGTAGGACTGAGATCTGCTTTAGCTCTCCATTATTTCATCGTTTTGATGCAGAATGATTCTTGATACGATATAAAACATGTCATACATTAGTTCTGAACGTATCATGTTCTTAACATATGTATATCAATGTATTCGATTATCTCTTTATTGTGATATATCCATAAAGCCACATTTCCTCAGACTTCTTAAATATTTTATATAGGTAAAATGTATTTTAAGCTAAAGAAAACGGGTATATATAAATATGTAGCCTTTAAAGAAACCTTACTACTATGCCCTGACAGAAAGTGTATAATTTTAGCTACATTTCACAGTTATGTCATTACTTTTTGTCAAAACCGTGAGGTAATTATGGAAACATTTATTAAATAAGGCAATATCAAAGACAGGCTTCATCCTGAAGGTCCTCTTTCTATATTTCACCTGCTATGAGTTCAACAAGGTCATATAGGTGTTGTTGAATTTTTAGCATTTATATCACACATTATTTTGTATCTGTTGATTGATATTGTCCTATATTGAGTGATTGACCAGTAAAAATGCATATGTTCTGAGAAAATGGAAAAAGCAGGATATTTCTTTGTCCCAGCACTCCTCAAGAATCAGTGAGCGACATCTTATTATGTCCTTGTAGGTGATGTAGATGTGTTAAATAGGATTCACAGGACAGGATAGAGTTCTCATATGGGGGAAGGTGGTCTTCACTGCGACACGCTGCTTAGACTAAGACTAGTTGCTTTCCTTATTTGGTGTTGTTGAAGGTTTATTTCTGTTATCACAGGTTAACACTGGATGTATCCCTGTGGGGCAGCCATATCTAAAAGAGAAAATCATTAAAAACAATTCACTGATAACATAGGCCTCAACAAATGATGTTAGTAATGACTAACTAGTGTATGTTTACACTTTATAGGTTCATCTCACTGTTTATTTAAATTTCACAAGTATACCTTAAAATATTACTATATAAAATATGAATAATTATTATAAAATAAAATTATCTTATTGTAATTATTTTGTTATTAAAGCTTTTAGAAACAGTGTTTGAAAATGTGCTGTTTGTTATTCTCTGTATTGCAATCTTGTAAATATCATATCTTAAATTATATCATAATATTGTGTTAATTTATAGTCTATATTTTTAAGAAAAGATCAATACTTTCACATATCACAGCTTAATATACAGAGAGAGATCTACATCTAAGCTGTTTTGAAGATTTATTCCTCTGAAGTGTATGTTTGTGTATCCCGGCCAGCATCAACCAATGGTGTGAATTTGGGGGCGGGATTATAGAAAGCCAGATGTAGTACAGGTTGATTGTTAATGCTGATCCTTGCAGGTTTCCCACACTCTTGAAGGTCTTCTTTGTATGATCATACACTTTTGCAGAGTTTGTGAATGGGAAGGTGGCCGTGTATTGACTAAGATCCTATTCTGACCTACTTGGCCGTTAGGATCTGGGTCAGTCAGATAGGACTGACGTTTACTAGCCTGAAGGAGGATTGGAAGAGCTTTACTGGAGTAGAGAGAGACACATCAGTGTTTATGACTAGATCTCGCTCGGGATAGATGATGTAATTTCAGCAAGAGTTATTTATATGGGTGACGATGTCTTGATAGGCATTATGATGCGAGTGCTGTTTAGCGGGAACAAGCATTCAAATGAATGAGTCTCTGTCTTACTCTGATTGTTGGGCCTATGGGAGCTGATATACTTCAAGCCACTGGTTTTACACGCCCCTGTCGTGGCTATATTTGATTTGTCGATGCTTGCCGGGAGCACAGAGTCGCTTTGTCTGCCAGCTGGTGTTAGCATCAGATGGATGCCCTCCCTTTTGTTGTTTGGCTGTTTTAATGCAATTTATTGTGTTTGATTGTATAGAGTGCTGTTAGCATGGTGAAGTGATGAATTTTCAGTGCCACCAGGTGTTTTTCTTCGAATGCAAGCTGTTTTTAAAAAGTGCACACACAGTGCTGGATTGCAAAGAAGCCACCTAAAACCAGATGTCCTGTGAGATTGTTCTCATAATTAGGGTTTCTGTTTTAAAAAAGGTTACATAATCAGAATGAGAGAGATAATATTCAAATTACTAACAAAGAGCATTTTTGTGATGTAAAATTAAAGGGTTAGTTCACCAAAAAATGAAAATTCTGTCATTAATTATTCACCCTCATGTTATTCTACACCCATAAGACCTTTGTTCATCTTCGGAACAGAAATTAAGATATTTTTGATGAAATCTGATGCTCAGTGAGGCTTCTATTACCAGTAATGTCACCGAACCTCTCAAGATCCAGAAAGGCACTCAAAACATATTTAAAACAGTTCATGTGAGTACAGTGATTCAACCTTAATATTTTAAAGTGACGAGAATACTTTTTGTGCGCCAAAATGAAGACTTTTCAACAATATCTAGTGATGGCCGATTTCAAAACACTGCTTCGAAGCTTTAGGAATCTTTTGTTTCGAATCAGTGATTCGGATTGCGTATCAAACTGCTGAAATCATGTGACTTTGCCGCTCCGAACAACTGATTCAAAACAAAAGATTCGTAAATCTTCGAAGCACTCACTAGCAATCACTAGAAATTGTTGAATAAAGTCGTTATTTTGTTTTTTTGGCACACAAAAGTATTCTCGTCGCTTTATAATATTAAAGTAGAACCACTGTAGTCACATGAACTGTTTTAAATATGTTTTTAGTACCTTTCTGGATCTTTGGAAGTTTGGTGACATTGCTGGTAATAGAGGCCTCACTGAGCCATCAGATTTGATCAAAAATATATTCATTTGTGTTCTGAAGATGAACGAAGGTCTTACGGGTTTGGAACGTCATGAGGGTGAGTAATTAATGACAGAAATTTCATTTTTGGGTGAACTAACCCAAACCTTTAAGAACTAAATGAATAAAATCTCAAGTTTTATGAAGAGCTCACTTAAAGTTATTCTTGTAAACACTAATGCTAATTTTTAGTAAACTGACAAATTAATATCCATTTTTCATGCTGTACATCATAATGTTGTGATGCTAGAATTTATTTTTAGATTGATTTTAGTTTATTGGTTTATATTTAATTTATTTGGTTAAATATATTTGGTGTATTTGATTTATTCTGTGATTTATCAGTTATAACATGAAAATTATTATCAGTAACTGCCAATAAATGCTTTACAGTTTGTTTCAAGTGATAGCATTTTTTAAAATTAAGTCATGAATGATAAAGAACATTTATTATGAAAGTAAAAATTGTTTTCATTTAGATTTTTTACATTTTGTTGAATCACTTCTTTTTGTCCCTGTGACAGTTGGACTGGTGTCAGAGTGTGTTTAAGCGTGCCCGCGTGTCCAGCTCAGCGCGTCATGCCCAGCACTGGTGGCAGAGTCGGCGGTCGGTGGTGTGCTCTGTGAGAGGGAGGGAGTTCCGCCCGCAGCAGCAGCATGAGTGGAGCTTCCAGCGGAGTCTGCGCGGATTCGCTGCCGGACGCATTCCCGGAATCCTCAGAGAGAGAGAGTTCTCCCTCGGCCGCCTCAACAAGGTGTTCGCTTCCCAATGGCTCAACCACAGGCAGGTGGTGTGCGGGACCAAATGCAACACGGTAAGAAGGTTTTTGATTAGTACTTCTTCAGTATGTAATGTTATCAATGCTGTATTTATGACCGTCAACATATTACTGGTCTTTCCTCCCATTTAAATCTTGAAATATTTGAAAGTTTACTGTTAAAGGGATAGTTTACCCAAAAATTAAAATTCTGTCATTAATTACTCACCCTCATGTTGTTCCAAACCTATAAGACTTTCGTTCATCTTTGGAACACAAATTAAGATATTTTTGATGAAATCTGAGAGCTTTCTGTCCCTCCATAGACAGCCACGCAACTGACAATTTGACGCTTCAAAAAGTTCATAAAGAGATCGAAAAATTAATCTATATGAATTGAGTGGTTTAGTCCTTTCTGAAGAGACTTGATCTCTTTATATGATGAACATATTTAATTTAGGCTTTTATTCACATGTAAATATTCATGAACTCACACATCATTTGTGGTAAACAGAAGCTCAAGCATGTTTGCTTGACGCATGCGAGAACCAATGAGGTTCATTCTCATGTGTTACGCAGCGCATTTGAGGTTCGGTTGAGCTTCTGTTTATGTTCGCTGATTAATGTTTATATGTGAATAAAAGCTTAAATTAAATCTGTTCATCAAATAAAGCGATCAAGTCTCTTCAGAAAATTTGGACTAAACCAATCATTTAATATGGATTAGATTTATGATCGCTTTATGAACTTTTTGAAGCATCAACGTTGCATAGCTGTCTATGGAGGGACAGAAAGTTCTCAGATTTCATCAAAAAGATCTTCATTTGTGTTGCGAAGAACAACGAAAGTCTTACAGGTTTGGAACGAAATGAGGGTGAGTAATTAATGACAAAATTTTCATTTTAGGGTAAACTATGGGGCCGTTCACACAGAATGCGTTTTTTCCATTCCCCTGCACTACTTTTCCATTGTTTTTCTATGTAAACATGCTAGACGGATGTGTATGACCATCCACATACAGCATGCAAGTTACTTTTATTTTCCAGATTTACTTTTTTTAACCATATTTAATTTGCCTGAGACACTTACAGGATATTCTGCATATGAGTTGGATAATTATATTTCTAAAATGCAAAACATAAAATTTCCAAGAGAAAAGGCCAAGAAAAGTAGGCCTACCAGCAGTATTATAACAATCTATTTTATAAATACAAAAACACACAAGAAATTATAAAAACTTTAACTAAAATGAAAATGTAAAATCTAAAAATAAAAACTAATTTGAATTTTATGCTATATATCCATGAGAAACACATCTATTTTTAAGCCTTTACCTAAAACTTAACTCAATACTACATTTTAGAGCTTGATAAAGTCGCTATCCTATTTCATAAACATTAAATTATGATTTTCCCTATTTATGTGTTTTTGTTTGAGTATTTACAAAATTGATCTAATTTTATTGAATCAGAATTCCCACAAGAGTGACTTCAGTAATCCCTTTTTTCTTTGTGCTTTTAGCTATTTGTGGTGGACGTCCTGTCAGGACAGATAACCAGGATACCCATGCTGAAAGACAGAGAGTGCAGGGGAGATGTCTCCCAGGGTTTGGGTGGAGTGGGAGGCCATTTCCATTTCCACAATCCAGGATCGGTCGGTGGCCTGGATGTCCAGCAGGGATGTGGCATCCATGCCATAGAGCTGAACCCCTCTCGTACTTTGCTGGCCACTGGAGGAGACAACCCCAACAGCCTGGCAGTGTACAGACTTCCCACACTTGACCCTGTCTGTGTCGGAGATGTGAGTCTGGCCTTTGCTCCCTTTTTAGTTGTGAAAGTAGTGTAAATGTCAAACAGTTTAGTGGCTTCAGCCTTTGGCTCCATATAAAGGAAAAAAAATAAATAAAGTGCTTTTAGTGGCTAGCTTTGGCTAACGTAATTAAAAACAATTCTTTTATGTAAAGACTTAAATTTGGTTCTGTATTTCTAACAGGATGGGCACAATGACTGGATATTCTCCATTGCATGGATCAGTGATACCATGGCAGTCTCAGGTAAGAAGCTTGCAGATCCAGTTTTGAGTAAACACTTTACACCATGTCCTAACACATTAAGGCCTAGTGTACATTTCAAGAAAACTGTCAAGAATTGTCAAGGTCATATTTCACCCTAAGAGCAAAGGGAGAAAAGAAATCGAAAGTATGTTTTGCATGAAGAAAATGGAGCCCAGTTCAGGAACATTAAGATTAATATTATTTTCATTTCGGTTTTTGGCACATCCTTGTCCCCTTTTCTTAGTAACATGCTGTAATGTGAAAACAACTCGTTCTCATAACTGTAATGTGATTTATATTTTTTACATAATTAAATTCTAAATCTATTTCATTCTGATTTTAATTAAAAAGAAAAAATGTCTGGACATGATGGTTTTCATTTAGTGTATTACAGTAAGGAGAGTGACATTTTGAATTCTAGTAATTAGATTTTTCTTTCGTCTAAAATGTAAGTGACTTAAAGGGATAGTTCATCCAAAAATGAAAATTCTGTCATCATTTACTCTCCCTCAAGTTGTTCCAAACCTGTATAAATGTCTTTGTTCTGCTGTACACGAAGGAAGATATTTGGAAGAATGTTTTGTAACCAAGCAGATCTCGTCCCCCATTTACTACCATAGTAGAAAAAAATACTATGGTAGTCAATATCTTCCTTTGTGTACAGCAGAACAAAGACATTTATACAGGTTCTGTATAATTGTTGCACAGGTTTTGTATATTATTGACGTTTTAATCAGGCTACTTGTCCGGTCGGGCAAGTAAAATTCTCTTTAAAATTCTAAAATTCTCTTTAAAATTCTCTTTTACTTGACCCTTCAAAAAAATTCACTTTTCCCACACAAGCGTTAATGTCGAGCCCTTTCCTTGTTTTTCATATTAACAATTCTCTTCATAATATTTCAAGACCCCTCTACTTCCCCTGACTACCCTGTCTGGGTGTATTTTGAGATAAATTATACATTATCTCTTATGTGTTGTACACAATCATATGTTGTACAGATTCTGCTGTTCCATTAAAAGAGAATGAATCTTTTCTTCACTGGAGCAGGATCTCGTGACGGTTCCATGGGTCTGTGGGAGATATCAGAGGAGGTTTTGTCTCAAGCAGAGAAGCGTCAGAATGTGGAAGGTGTTCCTTGTTACTCCCACATCTCTCACCGCGCTCTCAAGGACATCCCGAAAGAATACACCCACCCCTACAACTGCAAAGTGCGCGCACTGGCCTTCAACAACAGCCATAAGGTCAGCAGCTGTCTTTGACTCATGTGGCTGTGCTGATTGTGCGTTATTCATCTCGCCGTTTCTCCAATTCCACTTTCATCTCTTTCATTCATCCATTAGGAGTTGGGTGCCGTTTCTCTAGATGGATATTTCCATCTGTGGAAAGCAGAAGACAACCTGTGTAAGGTACAGTTACCACTATCAGCGTTTTCTCTCTCATATATTGGCTTTTTATGCCAAGCTCCGTGTTTTTTACAAAGGTCTAATGACTGTTTTTTCCGTTTTGATTTTCAGGAGCTTTCTACGAAACTTCCTTACTGTAAGGAGAATGTGTGTCTGGCTTATGGGATGGACTGGTCTGTTTATGCAGTCGGCTCTCAGGCGCACGTTTCCTTCCTCGATCCCCGGCAATCGACTCAGAACATCAAATCTGTGAGCTCCAGGGAGCGTGGCAGTGGTAAGTTTTATTGTTTTTTTTCCTCTTAAGATAGTTTACTCAAAGTTAAAAAGTTCACAAAGCAAACTGGTGCTATTTAATTATTTCTTAGGTATTCGCTCTGTGAGCTTCTATGAACACATAGTGACAGTAGGCACTGGCCAAGGTTCCCTGCTCTTCTATGATATCAGGGCCCAGCGTTTTCTGGATGGCCCATCCAGCACACCCGGCGGGTACCGGAATCGCACTGCAGAGGGCATCCTTAAACTCACCACAGGGAGAGGATGGCTGGTAAGAGTGTCCGTTTTGACCCTGGTTCTCTGTCTTACATGCTGAAATTTAACATATTGATTAGACCAATATAATTATCTTATATTTGATGTAGGCCATTGCAGGCACTTAATAAATAAATATTACCTTTTTTTATTATATTTTAAATACACTAGAGCTGCACAAAACTGGATAAATTGAGAATCATGATTTAAAAAAAAAAAAAAAAAAAAAAAAAAAAATAGAAATCAAGATTCTCCCACAATTCTGAACAGACAGGTTCTGGCAAAATGTTAATTGCTGCAATCTATTTAAAAGTGTTTAATTACTTTGAATTATTTAAAAAAAAAATTGGTTTAAATGAATGATTCACTGACTAGTGAGTCATAAAGTCTTCACTTGTTTCATTGTTGGATGAATCCGTGTTTTAGATCTTGAATGAATGATTCAACAACTAAAACATTTTTAACAGTCGCTTGTCGCCACCTATTGGCAAAACAATGTAATTGATACAATCTTTATTAGAAGTCAAGTTACTTTACTTTCAAAAGGTGATTTACTCTATTTTGATTGCTATTGTAGAAATCAGTGTATATGTCTGAACTATAAACTTTTATCCTAGTACTTCTATGATCATTTGAATTTTTGTAAGAAATAATGATACTGTGTTGTTGAAAAGACTATGTGAAGCTGTTTCATACATGTCAACTGCTCTTTCTGGCTCGTTGTTATTTAGGAATAAAATCGCGTGGCTTTTTGAATCGAGATCGCAATCTTTTCTTGATTAATTTTGCAACATGCTACCATTTAGCGGTTTGGGGCCAGTACATTTTTTAAATTTTAATTTAAGTCTCCGTAAGGCTCCATTTCTTTGATCAAATACAGCAAAACAGCCATACAGCAATTTAAAATGTAAAATAATTTACAATTTAAAAATATTACAAGTTTCTATTTTGATTTATTTTAAACTGTAATTTATTCCTGTGATGGCAAAGCTGAATTTTCAGCATCATTACTCCAGTCTTCAGTGTCACATGATCCTTCAGAAATCATTCTAATATACTGATTTGGTGAACAAGAAACATTTTTTATTATCAATGTTGAAAACAGATGTGCTCCTTAATATTTTGAGGTAAACAATTACATGTATTTTATATATGCATATTCTTTGATGAAGTTCAAAAGAACATAATCCATTTGAATGTCTTTAGAGTCACTTTTGATCAGTTTAAGGCATCCTTGCTAAGTATTAATTTATTTAAAGAAAGTCTTACAAACACCAAACCTTTAAACCGTAGCATATATGTAATTCTGTTTTAAATCAAATCTTATACCTAAACAATTACTGTTTTGCATTGTTTATTTATAGGAACTTTTATACTCATTTGATGTACATGTAATATTGCTATTTTTTGTTTCATTTGCTTTATACGCCCACTACCTAATTTTTGCCATGAAATCTTTGGGCAAACCTTTAAATTAATTAGTCTGTAAATAAGCTTCTGTACACAAAGTGCTTACTTTAGCAGTCGGTTACCTGCAGCATCAGCCTCTGCTTACCATATGGAAGTTCATTAAGCAGAAATGCTGTCTGCTGCATTAATCAGGGGTCCACATGGAAGTATAACTACTATTTGATTGGTTTAATTGACCCACTTAGGTTGCTGCCTTTTTGTTAAAACTTTGAATAATGTAACTATGTAAGGGATAACGTACAGTCAGCCACTCATTATCACAAAATAAACAACTCCTCTATACGTCGGGGTCCTGATTTCCCTGTCTGAGCCTATTTTGTGATAATGAAGAGCCAACTGTACATTTTCCTGCTTATTACATACATATTATACCTGCTGTTCAAAAGGTTTGAGTCAGTAAGATTTTTTTTTTTTTTTAAGAAATTTTTTCATTAAGCAAGGATGCATTAAATTGATCAAAAGTGTCAGTAAAAACGTTTATAATAGTAGATAAGATTTCCAATTTAAATAAATGCTGTTCTTTTGAACTTTCTATTCATTAAAAAAATTCTGAAAAAATGCATCACGGTTTCCCTGAAAGTAGCAGCACGACTGTTTTCAACACTGATAATAAGAAATGTTTCCACCAAATTAGCATATAAGAATGATTTCTCAAGGATCATGTGACACTTAAGACAGGAGTAATGATGCTTTGACATCACAGGAATAAATTAAAATTTAAATATATTACAATAGAAAACAATAATAAATTACAAAAATAAATACAATTTATTAACTTCTTTGAAAAACATTAAAAAAAATCTTACCAATCCCAAAAAGAAACGGTAGTGTATATATTTTTATTGAGGCTGAAAAAATATCAGTCCATATCATTCAGGTTATTGTACCGATTCTAAAATGCTGATTTGTTCTCCCACAGAATCACGACGAAACATGGAGAAGCTACTTTTCCGACGTCCGCTCTTTCCCGAATGCCGTGTACACACACTGCTATGACGACTCTGGCACCAAACTCTTCGTGGCCGGCGGCCCCCTATGTTCTGGCCTACACGGAAACTACGCCGGCCTCTGGAGCTAGCCTCCGTCCATCATCCATTTTGCTCTCATGTACCATGGGCTTACAGGCCACCTTCCATTTTTCTCCTCACACCTTTTCACTTCTGGTTAAGCTTCTATCCAAGATTATCCTCTTTCTCAAAGGACTCAGGAGCATAGATGTGGTTCTCAGATGTTTTTTTTTCTTTTTTTCTGCTTGTTCTTCTGTCTTAAAATTTTCATTTGCCTATTATAGTCCTGAATTCACATCTGTTTTTGTGTGTGACGAAGAAAAAGCAGAGATGTGACCCTGACACGATGTCTGATCTCCTGGAGAAGTTCGTTTGAGTCCTGAAAAAATTGGCTGCCTGAACCTTTGAGAACTGTAGAATAGTGTAAAAATATATGAAAATATTTAACAGTCTCTCTGGGCATTACATTAATTTATTTTTGTTTCATTTGCTGATTTTCTTCTTTTTTTTTGCCAGAAACATGGTGTGTTGAGTTTGTTTTGCTGTGTGTTTTTCGAAGATCTGCCGATCAGCCCTTTTTCTTAGCTCACAGTGGACTGATATGACATTGTGGATCCTAAAAAGGCAAAGAATCGGCTTTTGGAGATGACTCTTGGTACAATGAACGGACAGCCTGACCTGTAACCTCACTGTGCAGTACTGGACACTGGGGTCAAGACTGCAGATATATGAAGAGCACAGAGTAAACATGGACGTGATTCGCATAGCGGTCAATGAAGACTCGCCTGTTTTACTTTTTCCCTTATGTTTTCCAAAATAATGGCAGGGAGAGACAATTGTAGGAAATCAGATACAGTTTGTGTTCTGTTTGAGGTATCTTGGAGAATGCCTGTTTTATTGCTGATTCTGTACTAACACACACACACTCACATCAAGATTGCAATTTTCCCTCTGTGACATTTAGACATCTTATTTATTTTGTATTGTTGCCATTACTAGCACTCATGACGTTCAGGTACAATCATATTTGTTAGGATTGTTGCTTCTTATCTTCTCTGCTCAAATGCAGGGCAGTATTGTGTGACATTGTTGCCTTTCCAGAGTCTTTCTGTGAAAGACTGTTGCAGATTGAATTTGTTTAGGCTCTTTCTTTAGTCTTTTTCTTTCCTTTTTTTTTCTTTTTTTACATGAAAAACTTCATGGAATTGTCACAAAATTGTTAGTACAATGAACACAGTAACAGGCATATATTAAGCAGAAATTAACCATCACTTTTAAAATGTATTTTATATATGAAATGTATATGTATACATATTTGGAATCTAATAGAGGGAGAATACCGTTTATGTAAATGTCAGAGGATATATGTGTGTATGTGTGAGTGAACTAATCTGTGATTATTTTGGTGGTGCCCTTTTTTATACTCACTTCCTGAATGTTTTTACAGATTACAAGTGTAAAGATATTGTACAATATAAAAACAAAACAAGCAAAAGAACAGCAACATGAGACATTCTTCAAAAAGAAAATGAATAAAAATTTATTGATGTATTTTTCTTCCATTCTGGCCTTGCATCATGTTTCTTTATACTCTATTCTTCTGCAGACTATACATTATATATTGGTTTTGACATTTGTGAGATCACTGCACTGTAGTGATCAATTTGACCGCTGGGGGCGCAATTTGTGTTGTGACTATAAACTGTGGCGTAACAGAATGCGCGTTCACTATTATAATCTATACGATAGGGACCCGCAATATACATGTACAATAACTCAATACAATAAAGCCTCGTTTAATGAGTGATTAGAGGGCCAAATTTTCTTTTAAACTACAGAAGCATAAAGAATATAACCTTAAACAGAAATGAGTAGTGAGAAAATGGTGAGTAAATCATGACGGAAAGATTTTATACAATTAATTAGTTGCATCTAGATACACTGTATATTGTTAAATCGTGTTGTTTGTATTAGTTGTTGTGTACGTGTGCGCGCACTTGTGAATGTGCCTGTCGGTGCGGGAGCGCGCCTGTAGGATCTGCATGGAGAGAAGCGGCAGCAGCGCGGTGACGGTCACGTGACGGAGTCTGCTGCTGGCTGAGTGAAGCGTGTTAGCAGGTAATAAAAAAAACAAATCTCTTTTAGTTTCTAACTGGTGTTTATATATCAGATGTACGTAATTAATATTTCCATTTCTTTGTCGCTTATCTGTTTTAATCCGTCGCTGAATGTTTTTTCGAGGTTATGTTGCCTTTTGTATGGCTTTGTTTTGCCTCCTCAGTTTAGCTTATTCGGCTTTAGCTCTGCTGTGAGACCGTTTTCCTCAAATATTTCTTTACAACAAGCCCGTATCACTATTAAGCCAGTTTTTCTTACATCAGAAACGTCATATTGATATACATATTGGTGTTTAAATGCTCTTGAGGGTTTAAATGTTATGAACAAGGACGCCGGGCGGTCGTGAGTTAGCCAGCTAAGCTACAACAATTGGAGAGAGGAAATGACATTAGAGATCATGGACAAAGGAGAGCAGGGACTGTATGCGCGTATATGCTCTTTACAAACTCTGTTTTTACGCATTCATGGGGTCAGAAAAAACGCCATATGTAACTTGAATGTATCCAAACATCTCTAATGAATCTGTAAAGTTAAACTAGGATGCTGACCCTGGTCCTGGGTCTAAATTCCCTTTGTTTGAGCCATCACATATATATATATATTTTAACATTATGTTTATGCGTGTAGTTTGGTTTTTTGGGGGGATATAGAACATATTTATAGGAACTCGGAAAGCAAACAAAGTCATCTGTGCATGTGCTTTGATTATGGTCGTTTGTTTAAAGTTTTCTAGTGTGATGGAGCCATCACATATTTTGTTTTGTTTACGAATGTGTCTTACAATTTTTGTCAATAGTTGCTCATTATATAGGTTTTATTATTGTTTGAAACTGAAAAAGCCAAACCAAGTTGTCTGTTTTGGTTATAAACCAATCATTTGTCAGATTGATATTTGGCCATTTTGAGATTATTGGCATTGGCCAAAACCAAGCTCACCTGACCACTTAACAGTAGTATTATGCTTATCTAAAAGAAAATAAAAAAATCTTCTGATATCTTTGCTTTTTCAGAATTCACATTTTCAGTTTTAGTGCATTTTTGGTGAATGTTGTCAAAGTTAATAATTTTTTTCTCATTTGTGCCATTATTATTATTATTTTAATGTAAATTGTTTCATCTTCATAATCATTTCGGTTTTTCTGCTACCGATTCATAATCAAAGATGAAACTGATTGTAATTTTTGTGAGTTCTTTGGTGTATTTGTCAATCTGCATCTCTAAATGTGCTTTATACAAGCCAGATCTGTGAATTCGAGGACACTATGGGTGGTCTGCTGAAAAGGCTTTGTTTTTCCATTTTGTAAGGATCTCAGAAATGTCACCACATGAGACCGTTGTCAGCTGGTGGAATCACTTTTGTGGGTTGTTTTGCTTACTGTCATCATTAAATCGTTTGACCAGCAGTGCTTGCACAGCCAGATTCACCCCAGTAAGATCTTTTTGATGTATATTGCAAGCTGGGAATTTTTGCTGGATATTATCTGATGATCTCTATACGTCAGAATCTAGCTGGAACGTCGTTGTCGGGCGTTTGCTGTGTGGCCGTGTAGAAGGGTTAAACATGCACAATAAGATCTCTTCTAGCAGCCAAGAAAAGCCCACTGTATCCATCACAGATGTTATGTGTGTTGCCTTGTCGTCTGTGCGAGCAGTGACTCTTGCTGATGTTTTAGTCTTAGTTTCATGGATGTAGAGAATCTAATGTACTGTAGTGTCAGTAGAAAAAATCATCTGAGAAGGTTTTTTTAAAGGAACAGCTCAGCCAAAAATGAAAATCCTGTCATTTACCTCTATGTCATTCCACACCCCTTTGACTGATTTCTTTGGAACACTTTCCTTGCTTTGAAAGAGAAAGAGGACAGTGGTTGTCCAGCTCCAATACCCTCCAAAAATCACTTTAAAAGTATCTTTAAAAAATAGTCTATATTATTCATGCCCTATGTTCCAAGTCTGTCGAAGTCATATGATTGTTTTGTGTGAGAAACAAACCAAAGTTTAAATTACAATCCACTAAAAATCCACTTCCTCTCCAATAGGGCCCCGTAGTTTCCATACACGTTTATTTATTTTTTTTAAGCATTTTTGATACTTTAAAATTAGTTAAAGGAAAACATTAAAGGTATTACGGATAAGATGATGGTTGTATATTTTTGTTACACACACACGCACACGGATGAAAGACCATGAATGAAATATTTACTCTAATAGTTAGCCTACAGCCTAATTTAGATGGCAATTAAAATGGGTTGAAGAATGAAAACAGGTGTAGACAATGGTAGACAATATAATTGCATATTGAAACGCTTTTAAGGCGATTATCGATAAGAAATTCTTTTTTTAGTCTGCATTCTGACGTAGAATTTAGTTTAAATTACGTAGTTTAGTTTTTGCGCACAAAAAGCATTCTCGTCGCTTCATAACATTAAATGGGGGGGTACCACACACAGTTTCTGCCAATCTCATGTTAATCTTAAGTACCTATAGAGTAGTAGTGCATCCTTCATATCTCCAAAAAGTCTTTAGTTTCATCATATTTATAAAAGATACATACGCTGTACCGAGTCTTTCCAAAAGCAGCCGAGCGCCTGGAGGCGTGCCGTGTGAGCAGAGCTAAAGAGTCATGAGCACGCGCAGCTTTTGCGTAGCGATCGTCTGCAATGCTCAGCTAAACAAATGTATTTAAACACACCCAAATACACCATCGCGTTATCCCTGGATAACTTTTGAATCACTATAATGAATATAGCGCATAGTGAATGATCAATAATGAATTTTTGTATTCACTACATTCATTATATGCACATAGGTGCCTGTTGCCAACAAGGCAGTTTTACTCACCACCTGCGGTTCCGACTCATGACCGCTCCATCTTTCAGTTTCAAACGATCTGTAAATCCAGCGTAGAACTGGCCCTTGTTTATAAAACCATAAGCGCCGATCCTGAGGGCTCGAGCAGCCACGGAAAAACACAAGATATTCTCCATTCATTTTAACCAATAAAAAAAGTAATTGCAACTATCAGTTTCTATGGTTATTTTAATAACAAATAGCGAGAACGCATCAATGTAATGCGTGAGCACACATCTCTCAGCTCCACTGAACACTGGGTTCTTTGGGAAGCAAGGTTATCTTTCCCTCACAACCACAAACACACTTCTTTGGTGACATTGTTGATTTCGTGAAGTCCTGTGACCTGTGCAGCGCTGCCAACGGCTTCCATAAAGCCGAACGCGCGTTGATGGGCGTGCTCTTGCTCTCTCGCTCTAGTCAATGCGTGCACGCACGCTCTTCCGGGAGAAGTGCCCGTACAAGGAATTCCGACCCCTTTGACATCACACAGGCCCATACTCGAAAAAAAGACCGCAAAGTTTATGAGGATTTGGAAGAGTGTTTTTGGCACAGAAATACTCCGTCATACGTCCAACTCGTGTTTTGAAACTTTGGCCATGTTTAGCATGAGAATCCAACTCTTTAACAGTCTAAATAAGTCAGAATACACGAAATAGCATTATACCCACCCTTTAAGGTTGAACCATTATAGTCACACAGACTATTTTAACAATGTATTTACTACTTTTCAGGACCTTGAATGTGGTAATTACTAGGGTTGGGTACCGAACTCGTTACTTTTAAGGGCATCGACCAAATTACATTGGTACTACCGAGTACCGATTCACATTCAATCAATCTGTGCCAAATTTCGGTACCTAAGAAACGCATCTGGACATTACATGTACATTAGAGAAAGGGAGGGAGAGAGAGAGAGAGAGAGAGAAAGACCATGCCACGTCACCCCTGCAACTTGTTTAAACACAACACACAGGGCAATAGCGAAGCATTCTGAAGTGTGGTTAAATTTCACAAAACAAGATCCAGACTGAGACAACGCAATTTGCAATATGTTGATTAAAAACTTGAAATCCGCGTTGCGAGCGTTGTTAATCTCATTGCGGCGTTCTGCGCAGAAACCGCTCTCATGCACGCTCCACATGTTGTTACATACTAAATATTGTCACAGTCATATTTTCCATGTGTTTGTTTGTCAAACTCCAGCTCTGACAGCATCATGGGGGGAAAAAGAAACAACTCTTTTGTGCTACTGTGCTGAGGAAACATACACTGAACAGCAGAGGTGAAGAACGGTCATTTGTGATAAATAAAATGTTAAAATTGAGAGGTTTGGGCTTATTTTTTTCACTGAAATAAACAATTTTGTTATTACACGGAGAGTAAAGTACCTAAAAAAGGTACCGTTGGGTACCGGCACCGAATTTCAGGTACCGATACTGGTACCGGTACCGGTTAAAATGTGAACGGTACCCAACACTAGTAATTATGTTGCTTTCTATGGGGGATCAGAAACCTCTCGGATTTCATCAAAAATATCTTAATTTGTGTTCCAAAGATGAATGAAGGTCTTGTTTGTTTGAAACAACATGAGGGTGAGTAATTAATGACAGATATTTCATTTTTGGGTGACTAACCCTTTAATCATGACTGTTTGGATATATGAAATAGTAACACTTTACAATAAGAGTCCATCTGTAACATTAACTAAGGTTAATTTTCATTCTGTATCCATTTTAAAAACTATTGGTTGGTTAATCGGTTATCGGCCAGTGTGGTCCTACCTAGTTGCTGTTAACGGTCAAATCCAGTATCCGTTGACCTCTAGCATTTAGTATCATGAACATCAAACCATGCACCTTTGAATCTATGAAAATGAGATTTCAGGGCTCGACTTTTGGTGTTCTTATGTTATAACTGACTGTTTAGTTGTCTTTAATAATTTTTGTAATTTTATGGTGCTTTTTTTTAAATGGACATCTAATAAGCATGGCAAAGGAAATGATTAAAGATGGAAAATCATGTAGGTTTTGAAACAACATAAGTCATTGATGACAGAATTTTCCTTTTAAGGTGAGCCATCCCTTTAATATTTCCTTGTTTCAACATTTTAAGTTGTTGTGTAAATGTGCTTTTCTTGGTTAATGAAACAGATCACACCAGCAGGACTGACATAGTCTGGAAAATTTGTAATGTCAACGTCTTTTCTGTGAAATAGCTAGATGTTTAGATCATCAAATCAATACAGGCTCCAGTGTAGATTCGAGTTGGTTAGGTAATATACATTCCTTCATGTCCTCATGCCAGAAGGCTAAGTTGTTATTTTATATGCATGAGGAATGGCTATGTGATGTGATCTGAGTGTGAGCATTTTAGAAGCACACTACAGGGTAGTTGTGAAGTGTTAGTGGACACCAGTGTGGTCTCGTAGCGTGGTCTTCATTTCAGCAGGGCTCGGATAAGCTCAATTGTTTTTCTACAAGGGTTTCTGGCGGTCAGACATATTGCTCAATCTTGCCCAACTGGGTTTAGGAGAAAGGAAATCCGATACGGCCCCTGTGTGTTTGCCTGACGCTGTGCGGAACACTAAAGGGAAGATCTACAGAAAACGTCAACTAGCTAGCTTGAACAAAACCTCGTCTGGTGTCTGCAAATATTTGGAGTAGAAACTAGGACATGGAAGCGTTTTCTAAATAATAACCACCATTTCCTGTTTTTGGCCTTGTTTTTCTTCCAGATTTTTCTGTTTTGTACATACATTGTTTTGTATATACTGTATATGATGACCTCGGTGGGCATCGAACGAGCCCGGGGCACTCGGGACAAAGCGCTGCCCACTACCACACAGACCACACAACCACAGAAACAGCTTCAGGTGAGTGAACAAAAATATATGGAAACATATGCTTTGTTAGGAATAACATACTACCATGTAGGGCTGTCATTAGCGATTATTTTGGTAATCGAGAAATCGATTGATTATTTTGACGATTAATTGAGTAATAGGATTATTTTGTGGTAGTAAAAATAGAAAATGCATTATGTACATCATATAATAAATGCACCAACGGCCTAGTGATTGTTGTTGTTACACAGCAGATCAAATCCTTAATATTGGCCAAATGTTTACTTAATCTTTAATATTTGGTCACTTCTTCATGATAGAAATGCTGCAGCCACTGTAATTTCTTGAACAAGAACATGTGGACATCAAAACATGCAAACTCAGAGCTGAGGGTTTAAACTTTTATTTTGAAATCGCGATGAACAGTTTGCATATTTAGAAACATATGTATCCTGTGTTTGCTTAGGTTTATAAATGATTCACGTTACAAATCTGATGAAATGGCGCACATTGCATTCCCAGATGAACATTTTAAGCAACCCAAACTATGCAGAAATAGTTTGTTAACCTGAGACGCACTCCACGCATGTGTTGCATTGTTGTACAATATGTGATTTCACAATAGCACTATGCTATAGTATTATTTTTAAATGGTTTTAATACATCGTGCAGCCTTAGAAAACGGTCTAATAATGCAGTTCATGGATTCTCGTCTGTGGAATGCACCACTTCCGGTATTTTTCCGGTTACTCGACACGGGCCAATTGCAATAGATTTTGAAAAATTGAGTACTCGAATTGAATCGAGGGATCATGACAGCCCTACTACCGTGCTGCTCTTATTATTATTTCTGTAGTATATAGTATGAATGTAATCTGCTGGGTACTGTATCCCAGAATGCAATATGCTAGACTTCACCTTCTAGGTTCCTTAGGGGCATTTAGACAGTCTTGCATTAAAATAAACAGCAAGATGGAGTGCTGAGGCGCACTTTAATAAGTTGAACTTTTTACACGTGACATCTTCACACAGTGCTTGTGATAGGATATTAAAAAAAGGCAAGACAAATGTGTTTGGCTTTAAAGAGGATGAATTTAACAGAAAATCTAGTCATCCTCACTAATTGATTAGTCAGTTGCTATTTGATTACCAAAAGTTAACACATTTTTCACTACCTTAAATTTCTTAATTTTTATTTGGAGATGATAACGACTCTACTTGCCTTGCTGAATGAAACATGCAATGTATTGAGGTCTTGTGACAAAAAATTTACTATTATTTGAAATGGTTATTGTTGCATAATGCATACTTTTATTTTTTATAGAGGTAGCAGACAGTACAGTAGGCTAGTAGCCAAACATGCATTGAGTGGACCATGTCTGCTTCCACTTGTATGTGACATGTCTTGGTCATGAATCTGACTACTCATACAGTTCCTTTTCTGATGTTCACAACCTGTGCTTCCAATTGCAGGCTACAGCCGAGCAGATCCGACTGGCCCAGATGATCTACGACAAGAACGATGCAGATTTTGAGGATAAAGTGAAACAGGTATGCAAAGCTCTCTTCCATCAGAGTAAAGCGATGTTTAAACTTCTGTTAACCCCAGTGATGTTCATATTTGCTCATAGCTCATAGAGGTTACAGGGAAGAACCAAGACGATTGCATGGTTGCTCTCCACGACTGCAACGAGGATGTCAACAGAGCCATCAACTTTCTGCTTGAGGGAACCTCTGATGCGGTAAGAATTCCACATGTGATCTAGACTACTTAGTAGGCATTAAAACTCATGATGAGTTATTGAAAAAGAAGAACTAAAACTGTTTTTATTGAAAAAGTTGATGCTACTGTCAGCTGTTTTGTGGCTGGGCTGTAAAAGTCAAAACAATGAAAAGGTTTTTGTTTTTTATAGCTTAACGATGAGCATGCAACTGTACTTAATGTCCATATTCATGTGTGACTGACGCTAATCTATTTCAGAGATAAAACCTCTGGGACTGTTGTGGTGAAATTTGAGAGGCCTCTTCTTATAGACTAGGATTTGTTTGAATTATTTCTGGGAATGAAACTCAAAAATAGAAAGTGGGTCACTTCTGTAGTGTTTATCACAAGGTAATCCTGTGTCATAACAGACCTCTGCCTCCTCCACTGTGTCATAATACAAGCTCCTAAATGTCCTTCATCAGTAATGAGGATTCAACCGTGATGATTAGCAAACCTGAATTTAAATCAGTTATAAAAAATGGCACTGCACTGGTACCCAACATCTGCTGTATGATTAACTTCTTTTGCTACTTATTGTTTGTTCTGACTAGTAGTACATTTTTTTTTTTTCTGTCATCTTGCAGACCTCTTGGGAAACGGTGGGGAAAAAGAAGAGTCTTGGGAAGGATGGCACCTCCACTGAGAGTAAGGAGAACAAGGAGAACAGGGAGAAGAAAGAGAGGGAAAGCAGCAAGGGTCGTGGTGGAGCGAGTCGCCGTGGCAGAGGGACCAGTCGCAACAGGCCAGGTGAGTGTGGTGTTGAGATTTCCTTGTTTTTTGCTATTTAGAGCCTATTTACACTTGTCTCTTAATGCGTTTTGACTGATTGTTAAAAGATTAGTTCACCCAAAAATGAAAATTCTGTCATTAATTACTCATCCTCATGTCGTTCCACACCCGTAAGATCTTCGTGAGAATACTTTTTTGTGCGCCAAGAAAACAAAATAGTGACTTTATTCAACAATATCTAGTGATGGGCGATTTCAAAACACTGCTTCATGAAGCTTCGAAGCTTTACAAATCTTTTGTTTTGAATCAGTGGTTCAGAGCATGAAAGTCACATGATTTCAGTAAACAAGGCTTCGTTACATCATAAGTGTTTTGAAATTTCAATGGTTCACGTGACTTTGGCAGTTTGATACACGTTCCAAACCACAGATTTGAAACAAAAGATTCGTAAAGCTTCATGAAGCAGTGTTTTGAAATCGCCCATCACTAGATATTGTTGAATAAAATCATTATCTTGGTTTTTGGCGCTCAAGAAGTATTCTCGTCACTTCTTAACATTAAGGTTGAACCACTGTAGTCACATGAACTGTTTGAAATATATCTTTATTACCTGTCTGGGTGTTTGAAAGTGTAAATTAACTTGCTGTCAATGGAGGCCTCACTGAGCCATCAGATTTTATCAAAAATATCTTAGTTTGTGTTCCAAAGATGAATGAAGGTCTTACGGGTGTAGAACGACATGAGGGTGAGTAATTAATGACAGAATTTTCATTTTTGGGTGAACTAACCCTTTAAAGGGGTCATGAACTGCGTTGTTTTATTGTTTTATAATGTTTCCTGGGGTGCACTTATAATGTTAGTATGCTTTTTACATCCAAAATTGTCATAATTTATAAATAAAAGGCATTTTTCCTACCCTGATTTTAGCCCTCTGGTTTGAACGCTCTGTTTTAGGGGCGTGTCTGCTGTGAGACTTCAGTGTAAACGCCCACTGCTGTGATTGGCTAACATCTTTCCATTTGAAATAGCCAAGTATTACTCTCTCTTTTAGCGCGTTTTTACGTTTACAGCTCTCAAGGTTAACTAATCATGAAATGTTGCATTACATTTAGATCTATGGCATTATATTTAGATTGTGGCATGAAAGGATGCAGAGATGAACATTGTAGCCGATCACAGACACGTTGAGCGCATGAAAGCAGTGATCTCGTCATTGCAACTCAATTTCTGCACACTAACAAATGCTTTCATCTCCACTAACAGTGCAAACATGAAATAACTAAGAGATTCGTTGAATAAAACGGGAGTTTTGCGTGTCAGTCACTGATAAACTCACCCTGTTTGATTGACAGCTTCAGCGCGCGCTGCTCCAACGATTGCAAAGGGAGCTTTCTTTGATTGCTTTCTTTATATAATTTAATCACCATTAAATAACAGATTATTTTCATCCTACTAAGAGAAACAACGCAAGTTGACGTTGACGTTTAGTCACGGGTTTGATTTACTGACACACGGACAAAGAACAGGCACTGCACAATATTTTGTAATCCTCAATGGCTTGTTTATTGCTTGGTAGCTTTATCTGGTTTAGCACCACGTAGACCTATGTTACTTAGGCTACCTATTCTATTGCATGTCATGCGCGAATCGGTGGGCGGGGCTAAACAGGCAGTGATGAAGTAGGCGTTGATCTTCTTCTGCGGAGGTGGTGCTTGCTGCCCTTTGACGTCATAGATCCCCACTTTGAAAATCCTGTCGTTTGCTGGGTCTGGTGTCAATAAAAGCTTTTATTGGACTAACAAGGAAGTTTTCAGCTCTGAAACTTATAGAATATTCTTATAGTATGATGACCTCTTATATGTCAAAAGCTCAAGGAAAATTTGATTTCTCAGTTCATCACCCCTTTAAAACTGTTCATTTACACTTGGCCACATAAATGTGTTTCCGCAAAACGAATGTAAATCTGATCTTGGGGATATTCCGTTGCATATGGAATGCGTCTCAAACCACCTCCTGAAGTGGTTTAAGTGATCTGATTGCAGTCTGTTTCGTAGGGCATTTACACCTGGTATTACATCAGGTAGCTATCCGATCAGAGAAAGCGCATGAAGTGACTTAGTGGCACTTTGTTTGTATCCAGCAGCAATATTTAGACAATATTTACTCTGAGCAGAATCAGTATTTTAACATTTCTGTTTTGTGTTCCTTCTGTAACGTTATCGTTCTGAAAATGATTTGATTAGAAAAAATAACGGTTAATAACTTTTTTTTTATTCTATACTTTATATATCAGAGCTTGAATTGAACTTTATACTAAGAGCTTGTGAGTAAACCTCATACAGCAGCTTCACCCGCCTCGATCGTGAATGAAGTCCTGCACGAATTTTGGAGAACATTTCTGCTTGTTTGCAGTGCAAGGGTAAATGAACTGGTTCTTTGAATAAGTACAGTGTTTTCTTTATTCAAGTATTTGGGGAGCAGTGAAAGAGTGTCTTAGTCTGGTATTTGCCATCTAGTCATAGCCAGTACAGCCTGTGCTAAGCGCCCACATATAGCTACAATAACCTTTGGAACCTGTAAGTTGATAACTTAATGCAATGTACTTACTGCCTCAGATGCGACTGTTATAATGACGGACAAAACACAAACTACAGCATTCACTAGTAAGACAGCTTGTAACTCCATTTGAGCTTGATTTTGGCAAAATGCTAATAATATAACGACACATGCAAGTGTCTGACCATACTTAAAGCCACAATACTAACTTTGTTTAATCATTTAAAAAATACATTTAAAAAAATTCTGAATAGTAGTGGTTCTACACTAACCTTCAATATTCACTGATGGTTGACATATCCTCGGATAAACTCCTGAGATCCAACAGACATTGATTAGCGACGTACCTATGATGACTTGACAGCTGAGCGCGGGCATTTCAGTCACGATGGATGCGTCAACGTCACATTTGCATTGGCCGTACTATTTGAATACAGGATTGGTTGAGTGCCAAATTAAAATCTTAAACAGAACGATAAAATAACATTATTAACCGGTTAATGGTAATTTCAAATAAGCGCTTTTGTTCAGAACGATGAAAATTTCGTTTTCAATTTTGTTTGTTCCTGTTAAAATTTTCTTTTCTTTCCTTGGACCAGTTTAGAGCCCCGTTTATAGTATGCCTATTTACAGAAACCATACATTTTCATGAAGAAACAGCATTTTTAAATGAAAATTTAGTCTCATTGCGAACGTCTTCAAACTGCATTATACTGTAATCAATTCTATTTTTTTTATTTTATTAAAAGTTTAGATTAGGCTTTTTGTTTGTTTGTTTAATTGTGTGGATGGCATCAATTCTTTCAGGAATCCATACTTTTTTCCCCTCCTTTTTTTAATAATAAAAAGAAAAATAGCATCAGGTTCAGAGTGAATAGTGTTGATGCAGCAAAAACTTTTGTGCTTTACCTTATAATTGTGTGTGAGTAGGTTATAATTTTTTTAAAAAAAAGGCTTATGTGTGATCTCATGTTATCTGTATAGCAAGGACAGAGGAGAATGGTGTGGACCCTGCTCCTGTTGAGAGAGGTGCTGACCGTGGCCGCAGGGGCCGAGGGAGAGGTGAGCCCACACACACACAGTCTAAACATCATATTCACATCAATTATGCGTATTCGGGATGTGCAAAACTACATTTACAAAATCAACTAGTCGGGTTTTATTAATATTATTATTATTTTATTCACAGTGTCTGGAGGTGGAGGTAGAGGCAGAGGTCGGGCTCCGGTTACCAGCAGGTTTACAGCACAGGGGATGGGGTGAGTATCACTCAAATGTTATTTGAACCTATAATCAATTGTTGTCATACAGCCACCTAAAAACCCTTTTCCGTGTATCCTCCTGCAGGACCTTTAACCCTGCAGACTACACCACAGACAGCGGGACATCAAACTCGCATGCTGATGTTTGGGAGACAGGGGCCAATGACACTACAGATGGGACAGGTGAGAGACGCACCTCTGTTGCACAGAACTTTTCACAATCCTTTGGCCCAGTCTCATATCTGTCTCTCTTTGACACATTCAGTGGCATGGCAGAACACTCTGGACGAGTGGGCAGCTGAAGACTGGAGTGAAGATGTGAGTGTGAGTCATGCTCTATAATTAACCTCCTATGCATTATGGGATTTGCAGAGCTTGAATTTAATAAGCCTGAAAAGACATGGTATATGTGTTGTCCAGAAATGCTAAAGATTCATACTGCATGTAGACAATAGTGATGATAAATAATTGTTTTATTATTCATATAATTGCGTAATATCACTGTCTTTTATATTATGCTAAATTGTTATTATTGTATAGTTATAATTCTGTAATATACAATTATTTTAATATTTATATTTTGTACATCTGAATAATTTTTATATATTATATAAAAAATGATATTAGAAATATATAAATTATTGTATATAATTGTAATACAATTATTATATATTACAGTTTTTATATACTATTTTGATTTTTCTTGTATAATTTTATATCACTCCCTCATATTTGTACACTACAGTCATATACAATATTTAGCATTTTCTGGAACAAAAATAAAAGCACTAACTGGCCCTTTTTGATCTCCAAAGCTCTCTGAGACCAAAGTGTTCACATCCTCTTGTGCACCTCCAACTGAGAACCACATCACACCTGGCCAGAGGTAATAAAGTCAGAGCTGGGGTTCTCATTTCATGTGTTTGAGTTTAGCAAAGACAAACTTTAGGAAATGTATTCTTTTAATTCCGATCATATAATGATTATAACATTGCATAGTGAATATAATGTCTTGTTTATTTCACTGACTGTATTGTGTGTTTGTTGTAGTCTGGATCTATCATCTCTGCTGCAAAAGCCTGTTGATCGAGAAGAGGCGGGGGGTCTGAAGGCCGTGGGTTCCTCTCAGGGGCTCGGCCACAGTCTGGTCTTCACCAACTCCCACCACCAGCCTGCTCGAAACGGAGGCACATCTGCTGGCTCCAACAGCTACACACACGCCACTCTGGTGAGACAATCCACAGGGATAATTTATAGCACTTACAGAACTGTTTTCCTAGAGAACAAATGGCAGTGACTGGTGTACCTATGTTCATTTCAAGGGTGCTTAAAGGACATATTCTCAAACTTTATTCATTTTTACGTGTTTGTTTTCAAGTTAGCAATTTTAACTTTTTAATTTTAATATGTATATATACATACATACATACATACATACATACAGTGAGATCTGAATGGGTTTCCTGATGGCACCTTTCCTTTGTGTCTTTTCCCAGTCCTCTGTTTTGGGTTCGGGTTTTGGAGAGCTGGGTGGTCCAAAACTTGGGCAGACGGCCGGGCAGCAAATACTGGAACAGCTGAAGGGGCCTGGTCTTGGGCAGCTTACCTCCCAGCCCTCCAGCACAGGGACCAACTGCACCCCTGTGGGGGGGCTGGTGGGGACGGGGATTTCTGTGCCCTCCTCCTCCTGGGACATCAAACCTCCTGGAACACAGAGCTCTGCTTCGCTCCCATCCCAATTCAGTCGTGAGTGTAACAATTGCTTTACTGGACTGGAAACACAAAATTTGTTCATACTTGCAAACATGTGACTATGCATTAACACAGTTAACCTGTTTGCACCAAATCTGACTTTTCTACACAAATAACATAAGCAGCGTTTAAAATGAAACTATTCAGTCCTATCAACTTCTTCAGACTGCATCCAAAACATTTTTTATTTAGTCACTCGTGACTTGGTGTGAACATACTTTTCCTGTATTGTTTGCTCTGTAGGGGAGTTTCAGATGCAGCCAGAGCCATCTTTGGTGCTAAGCCAACTTGCCCAGCGACAGCAGGGCTCCCTGACCCACACGGGGCCTCTAGCCAGGCAGCCCAGCCCTCCCCCACTGAGTGTCCCTTCACCTGCCCCGGGAACACTGGAAGCCTTTCCTAAAGCGCCGGAACCATCACAGCACCGTGACGGGCCCTCGATGGCCCCCTCACAGGCTTCAGACTCTCAGGGCAGCAGCACACATCAGCGGCAGATAAAGACACAAAAGCGACGGATACCTCCCACTTCCAAGGTGACTAGAGATTGAGGTGGAATGCTTTGTAAGATCTCTTGAGCTACAGTTTGTAGATAAATATACATGAAATGGCCTTTGCAACACATTTTTCTTACATAATCTGGCGTATTTCTGGGTTCAGTGGGATTTTCAGCCAAAAAGGGTATATAGGGTGGGGCTTGATTTTATCCATCTGGAATTTATTAAATCGTGAAAAGTGGGTGTAACCAGAATGTAGGGCAAAGCAAGTTATAAAGAAGAAAATGTACAGATGAATTGCTCTGGAGCATGGTTTATGAACATTTTGATACTGTGTTAAGTTTTTTTTTTCTTTTGTTTTTTTTTTCTTTTGTTTTTTCATATATGCTTACTTCTGTATACAGCATTACCATTTAAAAGTTTAAGGTCGGTAAGAATTTTAGTATTTTTGAAAAGTCAAAAATGCTCACCAAAGCTGCATTTATTTGTTCACAAATACAGTAAAACAGTAATATTATGAAATATTACAATTTAAAAAAAAACAATTTTTTTTAATATATTTTAAAGTATTGTTTTCAGCATCATTCCTCCAGTCTTCAATGTCACATGATCTTTCAGAAATCATTCTAATATGCTGATTTGCTGCTCAAGAAATATTTCTTATTATCAGTGTTGATAAAAAGTTGTGCTGCATAATATTTTTGTGGAAGCTTATCACTTATAAGATAAGAACTTAAAACTTATAAGATATAAACTCTGACTTTATTTCTGACTTTATTTCTTGTGATTAAAGTCCAATTCTGAGGGGAAAAAGACTGACTTTTCTCAGAATTTTGAGTTTAATTGCGAGTTATAAAGACAGAATTGCCAGATATAACCTTGTAATTGTGAGAATTGTCAGAATTGTGAGATAAAAAGTCACAATTACCTTTTTTTTTTTTTTTTTTTATTCAGTGCTTCCATATTATACTGACATATACTGTTTGTTTTACATGTGTTTGTACACATCCAGATTCCCGCATCTGCCGTAGAGATGCCCGGGTCAGCAGATGTGTCTGGTCTAAATGTGCAGTTTGGTGCCCTGGACTTTGGTTCAGAATCTGCCCTGCCAGACTTTGGCCAGTCGGAGAACTGCAACAGTGAACCCATAAGGGAGGCTGCAGTGGTTCCTCAGTCACAGAGCAGCCTTTACTCTAAACCAATCAGGTCAGTCAAATGGGAGAAATGGCTATAATGAAGACAAAATGGTCTCTCTGTTGTCTAAATTGAATTTAAGTGCTTTTTCTTTTTTGAGCAGTGGACTTCATGTATTGCTTATTTTCCTAAATCTCTCATCGCATGTCTTTCAAACCAGTGTGCTGTCTTAAGCATTAAAAACTCCATTCTGCATGCTAATACTTTTCCCATGATCTCCCCTGCAGTGAATCTCTGACCAGTCCGGTCCCTTTGCTGCTGCCTCTGGCCTCTTCTGACAGCATCTACCCCTCTCCCTCGGTACCTCTCCCCAGCCTCGCCCCCTCCCACAACACCCCCAGCTCAGTGACAGCCCCCTCGTCCTCCTCATCTTCCTCCTCCGCTGCATCATCGGCGGGTAACAGCTTTGACTGCGGTGTGGCCCCTCACTCAAGACTGACCTTTTCTCAGAGCAAGGAGCCTTCTGGACCTGTGACGGTGGGTACAGACAGAGAAACCTTAGTTTTCACTCGAATTCTCAGTTAAAGGGCTACATCAACCAAAAATGAAAATTGTTACCATCTAAAAGTTTGGGGTCAGTAAGATTTTTTTTTTTTTTAAAGAAAATAATACTTTTATTCAGCAAGGATGCATTAAATGATCATAAGACATTTATAATGTTACAAAAGATTTATATTTCAAATAAATGCTGATCCTTTGAACTTTCTATTCATCAACGAATTCAGAACGTGTATCACGGTTTCCCTAAAAGTATTAAGCATTTCAACTGTTTTCAACATTGATAGTAAAAAATGTTTCTTCCACCAAATCAGCATATTAGAAAGACCTCTGAAGTATCATGTGACACTGAAGACAGGAGTAATGATACTGAAAATTCAGCTTTGCCATCACAGGTTTAAATTATATTTTAAAACATTAAAATAGTAAAGTTATTTTAAATTGTAGTAGTATTTTACATTTTTACTTTTATTTATACTGCATTTTTGATTGAATAAATGCAGCCATGGTGAGAATGAGACTGCTTTCTAAAACATTAAAAAAAATCTTACTGACCCTCAAACTTTTGAACAGTCGTGTACGTGCTCTCATGTTGTACCATGAATGCACTATTTATTTAGTGCACAGTACCATTGTACATCAAAGCGGTTATGCTGCTAATATTGATTAAGTAGACTTTGTTTGCATCTCTGACAGAACGGTTTCAATGGTGCGAGGACCTCTGCTGCTTTAGACAGTAAGTCAAACTCATCAGTTTTACCCTTCTTTCTGTGTCATGCATTAAAGATTTAACTTCACGCTCTTTAACTGCTTCAGTTTTGTAATATATAACGCTTATGCCTTCTCCATCAGCCACATCGAGTTCCTCCACTCCAAAACAAGAGTCTCCCTCTCTGGGCAGCAGCACAAGTGTTGCCCCCTCTGCCCCATCCTCACTGTTGCCCCCTTCTGTTACACCACACAGCTCTGTTCTGCCCAGCCTGGCATCTGAGCTGTCCTCTGCCAGCTTAACTCCCCTCAGCAGGTGAGCGAGATGTTTATTTATACCTTTTCTTTATATTACTCATTTAGTTACATTTGATTTCATGTTTTCAAAAGTGTTATGTGGGATACTTATAACTGTGACACTGCCTGTTTTTCCTGTAGTCATGTGAACAGTGGCCATTCCTCTGTGTCGGCACTTTGCACCACATCTTCACTTACAGTGAGTTCTGTAGGATGCACAGACGCAACACACTCTCTCCTCACCACCTCCACTGTCTGTAACACCTCCGTGTGTGTATGTGTCCTCAGTATACCAGTGTGGACAGCATGAACTCTCTCGCCTCCTCATCGATGGCATTTTCCTCCCCGCCTGTGTCCGCTCTGTCCAGCAGCAGCGTGAGCAGTGCAACGAGTGGCGGCAACAGTCTGCACGGGTCTGCGTTGGGTCACGGCACCAATGGTAGCACACCTTCCGGTATCAGAGCTGCCCCGCTACTGTCTTCCTCCAGCGGTGAGAGCACACACACATCACGATATTGTAATCATATAGCTATTATCACAATACCATGTAGTATCATGATACCATTTGTGTCCTTTAGATGTACTTTTACACATCTATGGAGGGTCAGAGTGTTGGCATTCTGCTGTTGGTTTAAAGGGATAGTTCACCCAAAAATGAAAGTTCTGTCATTTACTCATCCTCAAGTTGTTCCAAACCTTTATGAATTTCGTTCTTCTGCTGAACACAGAAGAAGATATTTTGAAGACTATGAGTAACCAAACAGTTGATGGACCCCTTTGACTTCCATAGTATGAAAAGGGCTGCACAATTAATCGAATTTCTAATTACGATTACGGATGCCACGATTTTGTAATCGTTCAAAGGCGTGATTACAAGGAAATATATCTACTTACATTATTCTGCGTGTTTAAGAGGTGTGTTATGAGCTTCATGTCACGTTGTGAGAGGCAAATCAAGATTACTTCAGAGTGTAAAAGGTCTAACCCAGCATAAAAGGAGTTACCAGTGACGTAGGTGTACACTGATATATCGAACGCACGAGAAACACCAGCACCCGCCATTTTTAAAAAGCCGTCTACACAGCCTATTTGTTTACTCCACGAACTAACTCTACAAACATGGTAAACAGTGATAGATGGACCTCTGAACCGGACGCTAAGGAGAAGATCCAGGGCGACTTTGAGCAGACCAAGCGAAACATGAGTATGTGTTTCTGCTAAGCTAGCGACATTGGGCATCAGCCACACGGACACGGCAAAAGCTAATACTGTTTCATATACGGTCTACTTTCTTTGTATAACAGTTCTATCTAATAACGTATTAGACAGGACTGTTAAACAGATCATAAACTAATGAAGACAGAAAATACGAGCACTATGTGCTCAGGATCTGTCTGAACTGTTCTCAGCGCCGTCAAAATAAAAGTAATAACAACAAGCGCAGTTTACGTCACTTCAGGCCCTAGGGGAAGTTCTTGGGGAACCACACTGGTGGCAAAAGCCCCTATTATTATACCATGACTTTTTTTTATTATTATTTAAAGAAGAAACCTAACCAATAATATAGTTGACATTTGAGGTTTAATGCTATAGAAAAACAATAAAAAATTTTCAGATTGTTTTTTATTTTTATACAAAAATATGGCATGCAGTTGCTTCAAACAATGGTGTAAAGCTATTCAATACATCATTCAATGTAAACTGTGATAATCGCAATTACAATTTCATGGGAATAATCGACAGTTATGATTTTTGTCATAATCGTGCAGCCCTAACTCCGTGTTATCGTTAATACCGGTGTGAAAATTTCCTGTCCGTGACATCCCTAAATCTAATCAGCCACTTTAGTTCAGTAGGAAATCTGCAATTCCTCATTCTCCAACAATTCTTCCCTATCTGTGTGCAGGTAAAGCTCCTCCTAATCTCTCTCAGGGGGTTCCTCCACTGCTGCCTAACCAGTACATCATGGGACCCGGAGGTCTGCTGCCTGCCTATCCGGTAAGAACCCTCATCCTCTTAAATCAAAACAGATCAGCTTTTATCATTCTGGGAAGTATTGTAGTGTATGTGGAATTTCAGGATGTTTGTTTTGGGTTGGGTGATTCAATGGTGTTGCTTTTATGCACTCTTGTTTAGTTGTGTGTTATTGTGTAAAGAATTTATGTAATGCGTTTTTCATTATGTGACCCAGTATAAGCTCTGAGCCTGTGAATATTGAAATACTGAATATTGATTTCAGTAACATTTATAGTGTGTTTGAGTGCTGAAAGTTGTTGTTTATGTCGTACAGCAGATTTATGGCTATGAAGACCTCCACATGCTCCAATCCAGACTACCAATGGTGAGTCTGAGACCATCAAATTCCCTCTTAAAATGCTTTAGGGCAGTGATTCTCAACCAGGGGTCCCAAGGGGGGCCTCAAGATGACTTGATTATTTAAAGTAAAACAAAACAAGCATTAAAATAAACTAAAAATCTAAGATGTTTATATATTTTATAATGATGAATATACATTTCTAGTTATAGGTTGCTTCATATGTTGTTGTGGACAATGGAATCAAAATGGTTGAGGTCCACTGCTTTAGAGCTGTTGCTGAGCTTTGTTTTCTTATCAAAATTCATTTCTATTTTCTTGACTATTGGTTGACTGACATTAAACATCTTGAGAGTAGAATGGCGGATATAGGTCTATGATATTAGCCTGGCCTAATGGTTAGAGAGTCAGACTGGTAACTCAAAGGTTGTAGGTTTGATTCTCAATACCAGCAGGAAATGACTAAGGTGCCCTTGCGCAAGACACCTAACCCCTAATCGCTCCCCAGGCGGAGCAGCAAAATGGCTGCCCACTGCTCCGGGTGTGCGTGTCCATGGTTTGCAGTGTGTGTGGGTTTGCTACTCACTACTCCTAATGTGTGTGCACTAACATGGATGGGTTAAATGCAGAGGACAGATTCTGAGTATGGGTTATCATACTTGGCCTTCACGACATGTCACTTAAAAACACAACTGCTGATATTCACATATTGTCCAGATAGAAATATTTTGGGAAACAACGGAAAAGCTAACATCTGTTAACCACACATGCTTGGACCATTATCAGCTCAAAAGCTCAAAGATTAATCGGCCTGACCCAGGCTTGTTGAAGTTATTACATAATCACCTGATTATGATTATTTGATTTAATCATGAGTATTTGAGATATGATCATTGTGCACTGTAGATTCCAGTCAATTTAAAATTACCACCCAGATAAGGTATTTTTAAGTGTATATAAAAATGTAGAAATCAAAGCTCTTCTTTTGTGAAGTAATTTTAAAATGATTAAAATCCAGTGTAAAGTGAAGAAATCAAGACAAATATATTTATGTAATTGTTGTAGTAATTAATTCTTATTAAATGCATCAAATAATTAACTAATTATATTACTATAATATTCAATTTAATGTAAGGTGGACTTGTCACATTTAAAGTGGCAAAACAATAACATTTAAATATTCATTAAAATAAAATAAAATCGGTCCTGTGCAGTATTTGTGCACATGGCCTTAAATCATGTAGGTTTAATTTTGAAGTTGATTAATAACTCGCTGTGTATGTATAATACATTTTAAAATCTAAATAACATGAATGAAAAAATTTGAATTGCTAACCACAATTGTTTTTTTGTTTTTTTTTAATACTCTTTTAGGATGTGACAATAATTACAATACATTCACAATAATGGTGCAAAACTTATGAACAGGTTTTACAGATGCACAGTTATTTGACAATGACAATTAACTGGCAGCCCTAGTCTAGCCAAATGTTCACTCTGCAGTCTCTCTGCTTTTTCTGATCCTTGTAGGATTACTATGGAATCACATTTCCAGGGCCGACTGCTACGCTGTCTGGCAGAGATGGGAGCCTCGCCAACAACCCTTACTCAGGTACTACATTGCGATATTCAGTTGCTTTTTATTGGTCTGTAAGCTTTGATTCATAATGATGGAGATGACATCTGTGTAGACAAAAGCAGAAAATAAAAAGTATCTGAATTTTTTTTTTTTCTCCACTCAGGTGACATCACAAAGTTTGGCAGAGGTGAATCCACCTCACCAGCACCCTCTACCAGCCTGTCTGCTGCTCACGCCTCACAGACGGCGCAGCCTCTACAGGCTCAGAGCCAAGGCCAGAGCCAGCCCCAACCGCAGGGCCACCACAACACCCAACAGACCTTCCTAAACCCAGCCCTGCCTCCTGGATACAGCTATACGGGCCTTCCCTACTACCCCGGGGTGCCTGGCGTGCCCAGTGCATTCCAGTATGGCCCCACCATGTTCGTGCCCCCTGCCTCGGCCAAACAGCATGGCATGGGGCTGAGCAACCCCACAACGCCATTCCAGCAGCCCAGTGGCTACAGCCAGCACGCCTTTAGCTCAGGTTTGTGCAGACTAGACATACACATAAATTCTCATGTGTACTATGTGCTGTTGAGTGTTAAAGTATTCCCTATACCCTATTTCAAGGGTATGACGACCTGACACAAGGCCCAGCAGGAACTGAGTACAACAAAGGCTACAGTAACTCTTCTCAAACACAGGCCAAATCTGCTGCCTCTGGCCCAGGGAAAGGTACAAACATACTCAACACTTCATTTAATTTTTCATACTTGACACTTCACATTTCAGTTTTTATTTATAAATTTACCCTGTCCACTAAATTAAAATGAATAATGCATCATTTTGTGTCTCAGGTGTCTCTGTGACATCTAGCAATTCTGGGGTGCCAGACATCAGTGGAACTGTTTACAATAAAACACAGGTACTTTTATTCATTTGTGCTTTACACACACATATGCTCTACCGTTCAAAAGTTTGGGGTTGTTTTTGAAAGGCGTCTCTTATGCTCACCAGGCCACAATTATTTGAGCAAAAATACAGTAAAAACATTAATATTGTGAAATATTATTATAATTTTAAATTTAAATCGGGTTGATTTAGCAATATGGCAGGTGTATGATGCATGTTATGATGAACTATATGCCTTTCTCCACTGACGTTCTGAGTTGTTCAAAGCGTTTCTAAGAATACTGATTTTTAGAAGGCAGACTCAGATAGTGAACTGGAACATGGTTTGTGTAACATTAGCAACACATTATTAGCTATTTGATAACATAGTCAAGCCAAAGGCTAATCATATTAATTACCATCATGTGTCCAACGCTGTAAAAAGCGATACCATTGTGCAGCGTTTACCTCAGTAATTTGACACAGTGGATCGTCTGAGCTCGTGCGAGTGATTGGAGGCGGGGATAATTAGCATATTCATAGATCCACGTATACTAAATGAAGCAAGGGTGAAGTTACATTCAGGCTATTTTAATGTTTAAATCTGTCTTTTTGGTGATCAAAGATGAGTTTTAAGGGATAAAATTATTGACTACAGGGGGACTTTAAAATATCTGTTTTTTGTTCTAATATATTTTAAAATGTAATTTCTTCCTGTGATGCAGCCATTACTTTAGTCTTCAGTGTCACATGATCCTTAAATCATTCTAATATGCTGATTTGATACTCAAGAAACATTTCTTATTTTTATCAATGTTGACAACGATTGTGCGGCTCAATGTTTTTGGGGAAACTGTGATTAAAAATTTTTTTTTTTTAGTATTCTTTGATTAATTGATCTTTAAAAAAAAAACGCCATTCAACATTATAAATGTTTTTGTCACTTTTGGTCAGTGTAATTCTTTTTGCTGAATAAAATTATTTCTTAAAAAAAACTGGCCCCATTTACTTTTCTATAAATAAATGCATGTATATAAACACTGAATATTATGTGTGTGCTTTTCCCTGCAGCCGTTTGATAAGCAGGGTTTCCATGCTGGCACACCTCCTCCTTTCAGCCTCCCCTCGGCTCTGGGCGGCACAGGACCTTTGACCCCTGGTGCTGCCCCTGGTTATGCTCCTGCTCCATTCCTTCACATTCTGCCGGCCCACCAGCAGCCCCACTCACAGCTGCTCCATCATCACCTCACCCAGGATGGACAGGTCAGTCCCTGCCTATTCACACAAAGTCTACCTTTCTCAAACAATTCCCTTATACAGAGTGTGAGATATTATTGAAATGTACATGAACCCAAAAGAACAAAAATGAATAAACGTAGAATATTTTATACTTTAATATCAATACTTTATACGTTAATGTCATTTGAGTCACAGAGAACATGGCTTCACTGTCTTTAAGATGTTATAGATGCAAGTACAAAAGTTGTCAACAAGGTAACCTTTCACCCTTGTAAGCTCATCTGTCTGGTGTGTTTGTTCACAAAGGGTGGGCCAAACCAGAGAAGCCAGTCCAGCACCATGCAGCAGAAGACCCAGGTCAACAAGTCCAACTATGGCAGCTCTCCCTACTGGGGCAACTGAGCACAGTCCACAGTGCAGGTGTCGTCCCGTACCCGACGACACGCCGTTCAGAGCAGAGGGACGCCCATACACACACTACCATCATCCTCATCCTCCTCCCACGTTCTCATCTCCCCTTTTCAAAGTTTTGGCTGTTGTATGTAAAGTATATTTATGTATGTATTTATACAGTATATATGTATTGGTAGGATATGAAATGTGGTTTTTCTGCATTTTGATTTTGAAGGATGTTTTTTTTTTTTTTTATTATTCATTGCTAACTGGCTAAGAGGATATGATGACAGAGAAGTGATGAGAACATAACAGAAGAGTGAATATACTTGAAGCAGAGCAGGCATCATGATTCAAACATGGGAGTTTTTATTTGTATACATACCCCTGATAATGTATGTACATTACTGCTAAGCTTGATCACTTGATGGTGAAGCCTTTTTTTAACTTTTGTATTTTGCTCCTCTCCCACCCCCTTCACCTGTGAACTTTTTTTCTATTGAGGGGGATTTTTAATTTCAGTGCTTAATTTTGTTCCCTCTGCCCTTCATTTGTGAACTCCCTCCCACCCACCCACCAAATTGGCTAAATGGTAGCATTTTAGATCCGATTTCGTTTTAACATTGGTTTTACCCTTGTTGTCAAAATAAAACTGTCCAGTTTAATCAGTCTGATTCTTCATGCACACAGTACTTGAGCACACATGAGCAGTAATATAGGAATACATTTCATTTATTAAAAATATGAGACATAAGAAACAAGCCAATCTGATATACTTGCATTGCCATGACAGATCGTCTCTCTAATGCTGCATTCACAACATGTCAGAATTTATGAAACGTTTATGGGGGAAAAAACACTCACAATGCTGTTGATGTGGTGTAATCAGTGCAGCGCTAATGGGAACCTGGAAGCTCTGCACTGAGTCTACAAATGTAAACAGTGTAGGAGAATGACTGGGAAGAAAAGAAATTGTTGAATAAAGTCGTTATTTTTGTTTTGGCACAAAAAAAAGTATTCTCATCTTCATAAGGTTAAAGGGTTAGTTTACCCAAAATTAAATGAAGATTTAGTCATTTATTACTCACCCTCATGTTGTTCCACACCCATAAGACAAATTATATTTTTGATGAAACCCAATGGCTCAGTGAGGCCTGCATTGCCAGCAAGATAATTAACTTATATCAGAGATTGTATATTATAGGGCACCTTAAAGTGTAACCCAAATCTCATTTATAACAATCTCATAATACGCAATTGTAACTGCAGAGTAACTATATTCACGCCACCTCTAAGCTGCATTAAACAGTGTAAATACATCTAAATGTAACAGGCCTTTTCTAAATTAATTTGATTAAACAAACAACAAAAAAAAAAAAACTTTACAGGAAAGATACATTAAGCTTTTTTTTTGCTGTTGCCTGTAGTTGTGATAGCTAGAGAAACAATTGTCTCTCTGCAAATTATCCAAGTGTCAAAACTTGTAAACTTATTGTAGCTTTACTAACAAATTTACAAATGAGTTCTCTTCTAAAAGTAATTAACAATGACAGGAACACAGCTCAAGTTACAGAATCTCATTAATTTATTAAATCACTTATGCATTGCATAATGAATCAATAGATGGAGTACTTGGAAAAACAGCTAAGTAGACACCACATGCATGATATCAGTTCACATTTACCGTCTGCAAATTTTAATTTCAGTATGTGTAACTACAAAAATATGCTTAATTACAAACAGCTCCAAATCAGATTACCTTGAATAATTAAACCAGCACACTTCAAGTGAAGCCTTTTCATCAATTAGAAGCATGTGACATTTAAAGTGAAATTCAGATGACAAACTCGAATGTTTTCACAGATGTCAAAGGGCCGTCATTTATTAGAGCAAGGCACGTAAAAGAACTGTTTCAGAAAGGTGCTTTGAGAATGACAGGAAATAAAGCAGTTTGTATAAAAGAAACATGACGGATCATTTTTCTTGCGCATAGCTCAGACATCTTAAACGCTTGACCATGAGTCCAACTCATAAATGAAACTAAAAATAAAGCTGTACAATACTGAAGTCCAGTCAGAAGGAACATGTTTATTCATCCTCCTCTGCTGCCTTTTTCTTTTTCTTCTTTTTCTTCTCCACCTGTGTCACATCAGCCTCCTCTGTCACCTCAGGCTCCGCCTCCACGGCAATGATCTTCCTCTTCTTTTTCTTGCCAGGCGTGGCCTCAACAACACCGTTTGACACGACTTCTTCCTCAGCTGCCTGCTTTTTCTTTTTCTTCTTTAATGTATCCGTGTCCTCCTGAAGAACAAAAGGAAACCATTAACACCATGTATGAAACATCAAACAAGATTATCATACTCAGATGATCATGTCCTGCTCACTTCAGTGATCAAACCCACTGAGTCGGGCCTGTCAATGGTTCGGAGGAGATTTGCTTTAGCATGACAGATATGAGACGGGTCCATGAGAAGGTCCAGCCTCCAGTATAGGCATGCTACATGTGCTAGACCAGGGGTTTTCAATCTTTTTAGACCCCCAAATACAACCATTTTAAAAAAGGTAGCTATACATTTTCATGTATAAACAATTTACAATGTGAAAAATTTGGGAAAATATTCAGTTTCTATTAGATTACTCTTTTTTTTTTTTTTTTCCCCAAGTACTAAGGTATATTTAAATCAAAGATTTTTAAATAGAAGATAAGTGTTAAAGATACTCATTAACATAATTTGATTTAATTACATTTAAATTCATTTTGATTTAAATACTTGAAGATGAAATACATTGATTTTAACTATAATGAAGTGTTACTTTTTACAGAATTTATATACACACGTACCTTGGCATCTCCATTGGCCTTCTCAACCTCCTCGTCATCTTCTGCTGTGGAAAGCGCTTGTAGTTTCCTTTTTTCACGCTTCTTTTTCTTCTTTTCCTTCTTCTCGAGCTTGCGCTTGATTTCAGCAGCCGCCTCACTAGCCTGCGAGCGAGAAAAACGTCAATGTACTTGCATTTGTACAAGCCTAGTAAAATATGAACTTCACAGTGCTGTGTCAGGCTCATTAAATCAGTTTTTGCCTCCATGTAGGAGTCAGGAGATAAGCATCATCACTCACAGCACTTCCTGAAACTATGGTAACAATGATTCCTAGTGAGAAACCTTTACTAGGATGTAAACAGTATGTCCGAATTAGTAGGCATGAAGTTCTCTGACGACCTACTACGAGATGCTGAAGTGCGCAACCAATCAACACTTTCCCATGAGGCCACGGGAGAGGATTTGTGAATGGCAGTGAAGCAACGCAAGTGATGCTGTAGGTCACGATAATGACATCATGATGCATATAGTATGTCAATGTCATTCAAAACGCATTCATACTACACAGAACATCCTTTAATGGTCGTGAAGTAACTACTTAAAATAGTACGCAATTTCAGACACAGATCTGAGGTTTGATTTAGCAATATTGTCAGATACTCTTTTTGTGCCAGGAGTATTTTGCTGTTAGCTTATTTAGGTTAACTTAGTTCAACATTAGTGCTAAGATAATGTTGCTATTGCTACAAGAAATAACTCAACTTTTGTGCTAAGAAATTAAAAAAAAAAAAAAAAAAGCTACATCCAATATAGCAGGCAAGAGTTGATTTACCCAATTAAAAAGATGAAATTATCAAACTTTTTTGTGCTTAGAATATTATGCCATTAACTGCCCAACATTAAATAGTTATTGGCCATGAATAACATTTCATAGCCATCATGCTAGCTAAACTGAAACCTTTTTAGTGACTAATAATTAGCTGCCCATGTTCTGGTTTGGTTTAGCTCTCACCTCTGCAACAGCTTCTTTCATGACGTCCAGGTTCTTTCGTGGGGCCTCACCGGTCTCATAGAAGGTCAGACGTTCTTCTACTTGGTCACGTAGCTTGTCACCAAACACGCATGTGGGAACCTCTGTGTGAACAGAATGAAGAAAAGATAAGGACAAACAAGTACTGCTGAACATGTGTTTGGCCCAAAGTTCTGCTCAGGATTGCAATCTCAACATCCACTGAGGTGGGTTACTGTTGACGAAAAATATAAGCATCACAGCAAGAACCAAGTAGTGGCAACTCTAAAGAAATGAAGGAAGATGGGATGCTCACCAGAAAAGCAGTCAATGCGTGATGCAATGGTACACTTGTTGGCCAGGTAACGTGAGATGCGACCCTTGTTCTTGGCAGCGGCACGTCCAATGAACGTCGAATGAAAAATGAGACCGTACTTTGGGGTGTTTCCTCGGGTCTTCAGTGCCCTGATTCACGGGAAAAGAACAAAATCCATCTACACCAGCTTTGAATTTAATGTGACTGAGACACCTTCAATGATGCACCAATTTGTTTTTTTTTTTTATGTAAACCAAAATTAAAGACCTAATTTAGCCAAAAATGAAAAAGTTTTGTAATTAAATTTGGACGACTGAACTCGTTATGCTGTTTATAATGTGTTTTCAGGTGATAAATTAAACCAGTCATAATAAAGTTCAAGAAGAGGCTCACTGCCCAACTAATTCCACATATTGCTACTTTGGATCATAAAACTACATTGCCTGAAATGGCAATTTTTAAAATTTGAGTTAAATATTTTCAGGTGTGAAATTACAGTACATCACTATCAGAATTGACTCATAGTACACTGCTAGAAACTCCAGGACTAATTTTTAGGATGAAAAAACCATTAGAATTGGGAGTCATGCGGCCTCAACAACATTTCCAAATATATCTACCTCTCAAAACCCTCAGCAGCTGCTCAGACTGGGGGGTACGTGAGATCGAGCGGGATCACTTTACGGTGTGTTCAATGACACGCCAAATCACCCGCTCCTGCTACGCCCCGGCCCTGCCATCACTGCAGCTGTGTGAAACCCCAGCAGGGAAGGGGAGCCCCAGTACCTGAACAGGGCCTTCTCTGCCCCCAGGATCTGCACGGTGGAGGCTGGATATTTGGCCAGGTTTGTCAGACTGCCGGCGTGAGAGATGAGACGGGCACCGACCTATAAAAAGAAAATAAATGTCAGAGAATGTCTCGTTCAATCTCCCAAAAGAAACAAGACAAACTTCGTTTTGGCCTGATTTGGTTTGAAATGACATTACACTTGTTCGTTCTTCAACTTCATTTTAAGTATATCTGAGCCTTTTAGTTTGCTGACAAACACATACCACATCACCAATGAGAGCCGCGAGATTTGGTGCCACCTGGCCCATTTTAGATCGCAGGTACTCTTGCAGTTCCTGTCTGTACTGTGTGAGGGAAACCACACGACTGGAGAAGCTCTCAATGTTGATCAGGTCAATAGGAGAGATATCCATACCTTAAAAACAAACAAACAAAAAAATTGATACACAAACTTAATACAAATCAATGGAGCACTTATACTGGTTGAGCTAAAGTGACTCAAAGGTTCAGTTAATGAGTGTCATCACATGGTTTCAGTGGATTGACAGATTATAATAACATCATAACATCTGAGACAAACCCATATGGAGCTATATTCACAACATCAGTGAGCTCCTCTTACCCATAGAGCTGCGGGACGCGTCGAGGATGGCCTGAGCTTTAGCACTGTCCATTGTGATCTCCTCTAAAGCTTCCAGTGTCTCCTCACTCAGTTCCTTTCTGTTCCCAATCAGCTTGGCCAGCTTACAGTACGTATTGTTATCGCTCACTATCTTTATCAGCTCTGGGAAGTGGTAACCGTACCATTCACTGCACAGATAAGAGAGAATTAGAAACCGTTCTGATAGGGCTGCATAATTACTATGACTTCATGTTTAAAAAAAAAAAAAAAAAAAAGTTTTACAATGTTATTGTTAACTCCAGATTTGATGTGCTTTTTAGACAGCTGCACAATTTGGCCAAACATTGTGGAATTATAATCGATAACATTAATTCTACAACTACTATTATTTTTTATTACCAAAAATAAAAGTATCTTACTGTACAAAAACTATGAAAGAAATTTTACAATACAATTTAGGACTATTAAAAAGTATGACTTAATTTCTTCAGCTTTTATTTTCAACTGGATGGTCAAACAACCCCCAAAAAAATCATGATTATGGCTAATCATGTAGCCATAAATTACGATTCCTAAGCTCAAACTAACTTGAGTGGGAAACCACTCAAAGGTTTGTCTCCCCCCTCAGGTTGTATTCGCTCCAGTTTGAGGGACCAAACACCCCAGAGGAAGGAGTTTACTGTCCCTCCACTTCCTGTACAGCCAGTGCACTAGGGGGCGCTGTCTGTGGTAAGCATTAGGAGGCTGCTGGATTGTATCCAACTACAAGAAAGTCTAGTGACAAACATCTTACCGCACACGCATGGAGAAAGTGTTGATGTCCTTATCCAGCTGGTCGAGGAGGGCGATTGACTGGATGATCATGTTGTCCGCTCTATTGACATTGAACTTGACTTTGGCTCTGGAGTAACTGTGACCCAAACCCAATTGAGCTTTGGACGCGGCCTGAGCGGTGAGTCCCTTAACCAGGGAATGGAAGTGTAGACGCACACCTGTTAATCACAAGCAGACGCATTAACAACAAAAATCACTGTTGGACTCGTAAAAACTTTTTTTTTTTTTGCCCGTCTGTTCAGCTTTTCAGTAGAAAGCATCAGAAATCAGGTGATCTAGGTACATCATTACAGCAGGCTGTTAAAAACTGTTTGAAAATATGTGATTTGCATTATAATGATTTAAACCAGGGGTTCTCAAACTTGGGTCCAAGGACTCCCAAGGGTTTTTTTTTTTTTGAATGAATCAGTAAAAAAAAAAAAGAAGTGATCAGTGAATAAATAAAAAGATTAATCCAACTAAAATAATTTAATCTAATACATCCAACAGTATACTACTATAGTGACTAGGGATGGAAAGTAAATAAAATAATTTCCTAAATAATTCCACATATCTGTAATACTTATTTTTCGCAGTATAAATTCAGTCTTTATATAAGAAAAAGTATAGCTGCCTTTTAAATTTTAAGATTGGGGGGTCCACGAGTATGATCATATTTGGAGACCCATGGCACCTTAAAGATTGAAAACCCCTGATTTAAATAATCATGCTCACCCCTTATGACTTCAGCTACAACTCCTCCAGTCTGAATGGACAGATTAAGCTCTTCCTGAAGCGCTGCACCAATCTTAGCGTCAGACACCCCCAACATGGGCTTCTTTTTACCCCCGGACGGAAGGTTGGTCTCCAAGAACAACTTAAGATCTGCATGGACAACTCCTGCCAGGATCAGATGAGGAACGAAGCATCAGTCATTGTAGGTCACAATTTGCAAGTCAACAAATCAACCTCAGATGATCAGTTTATAGGAATGCTGTCATCACAGTAATTCAGTGGATTGACAGATTATAGGTACATCATTTCAGTGAAGCAATTTGAAATAATCTTCCTTTCTCTTACCTTCTGAAACGGCATTGATATTTTCCAGAGCAGCCTGGGCGGATTTAAAGGGGAAGAACGCACTCAGTCGGATTACGCTACTGAATTTGCCGATATTTAGGACACTTTCCTCCACCTATGAAAAACCAAGGAATCATTATATATTAGTCATTTAAAAGTAGTGGTCATTTTTTGATGGCCAATATCTTAGAGAGAAGGGTGGCCAATTTATACACACCTTATTTGAGTCAATAAATTAGTAAATAATTTGAAAATGAATTAAAATAAATCTATAAATTAAACACTTTAGGTGGCAAATTCTAGATTCTGTAATCGCATTAAAAGTATTTCACACAAATAAAGAAACCGTTTAAAAAAAAAATATGAATAAAAGAAAGTAAACGCTAACCAATAGGGCACTCATAATCTGGTAAATTTGTGCGCACTGGGAATAATTCTCAAATAAATAACTAATGAGGGCGAAGAATGGGAGGGCTGGCTGTGCGTGCAGGCGCTGGCATTCTTGGCACCGTCAAAATAAAAGTCCTGCTTCCAACACATCAGCCAAACAGAAAACCTTATCGGTCGATGCTGATATTTAAAAGAAGCTAAATATCGGCAGATTTATCAACACTTAGCCTATTTAAAAAGCATTAAAAAGTCACAAAGAAACTGAAATAGCAACAGATTTCCATATTGTGACACATCCAAGCATAAGGAATTATTGAAAGAGAAAAACAGGGGGGTTGAGCAGACTTAAAATATAAAATAATTCATTCACAATAAGATCTATAACATGCCTTAAATTGACTTCTCATTTCATTTTAGAAAATACATTTTACAAACCCAATAATCTTTTAACTCTAGGCACACACAAATCATTTGGACTTTTTTTTAATGGTAGTTTTATGGCTAGGATTTGAACCAACAACCTTAACTGACACGACGACAGTTCCATTTATTTTTTTACTTGAATACAGAAGGTAGATATTTTACTTCATAACTTGTTAAATATGGAATTTATTTTTTTTATATTTTATACACACAAACGCATCGCTTCAGAAGGCCTTTATTAACCCCCCAGAGCCGTGTGGAATGCGTTTATGATAGATGGAGGCACTTTCTTCAGCTTATACTTATTGATCCCGCTCACTGCCATTATAAAGCTCAGATGCATCAGGATATTTATTAATGTAACTCAGATTGTATTCATCAGAAAGAAGAGAGTCATATACACCTAGGATGGCTTGAGGGTGAGTAAAGCTTGGGCTTATTTTCATTTTAAAGTGAACTAATCCTTTAAACCCTACTCCACATTATTGTATGGACAAAAAAAAAAAAAATGTTACTTCCTTTTGCATTCCCTTAATACACATACCTGAGGTAGAAGCATTCCAATCTCTTCCACTTCTTTGACAGCAAATAATGCATATCCAGCTGCATGCTCGAACAGCACGTGTAAAAGCACCTGAGAGACAGAGAAGGTAAGATTACAACTTAGCACTAGTAATACCATAAAAATAACTAGTTACAACAAAAAGGACAAAGTCCCAAATGCTTAATTCGCATATTAGTAACCAGCAAATAATACAAATAAATGTTTTGAATTTCATCTGTTTAAGCTGCAGGTCAACACCAGCACGTGCATGAAGCCCACATGGTGGTGGCACCTCCAGGCACAAAGAAGCCTCGTTATTGAAGCAGCCTCATTTTTAAGTATTTAATATGATAATACAACATTGCGTAAGTAGAAGATAACAAGTCGTTAATAAACTACCCATGTTTAGATTTTATTGCATTAGAGCTTGAAGCTGGGGAGAAACACATTAGCATGGGTTAGCACAGACGCAACACGTGCTACTCCAGTGGATCAAATACTCAACGCGTGCCTTATAAAACTGAACATCATCTCATAGCACTGCAATCAGAACCAGAACATCGGTCCAAATCACGAACAGGAGGTGAGTGAAACATGACGAACCCGTTAGATTAAATTGAATGGCTGCCGTGGGCTTTAATATCACACTGAGGCCCTGTGTTACCGGATTCGCCCGTTTAAACTCTCAAATAGGCTGCAGTAATTGCATATATGCGGTTTGTATCATGCGAGAGCATAATCATTGTGTTCAATTAACTAATAAAAATGATTATAATAACTCTGTAATAGCAATAAAGCGCAAATCTACAAACATGCACGTCGGCCATCATAAAAGCCCGATTTATAATACAAAACGGTTGTGATGTTTAAAACGTTGCAAAATACCAATCTGCTAATTTCTGTAGATTGCATAAAGAAGTATTGCATGTTTTACCATGTTTAGTGATCTCGTGCGCCACGCACGAGGGAGCGTTCCGTTCCTTCGGATCACTTGGACAGGAAAGAAATTCACATGCGCTCAAGTGCGAAAGCCCACATGATTCAGTCACGCAGCCTATCGCGAGATTTCAAAAGGGCGGGATTTTGCGGGAATGTGTGCTGCGTCACCTGTTGGAAATGCGTAGAAATGCAAGATGTGTGGCACAACATCCCGTTTGCTGGAGAAAAAAAATGCATAATAGGGTAGAACAGAGACATTATAGGGTAGAATTTATGCCCATGAGAGGAATAAAATAAACTATTACAAAAAGTACCAAAATTGAATAGTGTAATGTTAACCAAGGGTAATTCGCATAGACCTTAAATCGTTTTACATCCAATTAATTAGAGAATTGATATGAACACATTTTATGCAAAAAATAGCTCAAATAAAACACTGTGTTAATTATCAAAAAAAGTAATTCTGATTCAAATAATCATATATCAATTCAATAAACTAGATTATGTCAAAAAATGATGACATTCTATAATTTTACTTAAGTTAGGCCTGTATACAGCTGAGAAGGTCAAGGCCTGTATCGTGTTTTCATGCTACGCTAATTTAATGTTTAGTGTTTATTATTAGTTTTTCATTAATAGTATTTCAAACACATCCAATACGTCTCAAATACCTAAATATGTGCTTCCTTCTAATCTGAATAAGCCATAAAATACATGCTGCAAGCATTTGCCCAATAAAACTTTATTAATGCGCCTGAGAGTGTTTAGGAGGAACAAATTGCCAAAATATATTTAATGCAGGAAACATTTCAAGAGTTATGACAGGATTCAGTGCTGGTTGCACAATCATCCATCCACTAATTACCTGACAAATGTGCCATAATGTACAACTCACAGTAATAAATACCAGTGTTGACTTCATATTTTAAGAGATAATTGAATTTATGACTTTATATCCACATCAGATGGGAATGCAAAGTCTTTAGAAACAACAAAACGCACACACTTGGAAATTAAAATGAATCTAATGTTGTATTCGGGAATACTCAAAATTTCAACCCAGCCAAGCTAACAACAGGGAACATTCTCAGAACTTTGGCTAATGTTCTGGCTAGGCTCTCTCTCAAAGTTATAAACAAATGTTCTACCAGTTACGTTAATAGAACGTTTGTTCAAAGTTATCTGGTCTTTCTTAATGTTCCAAGAACGTTAGCACAAAAACGTTATTTATATGTTGTTCATTGAGCATTTTTTAAACACGTTTAAAGGGTTAGTTCACCCAAAAATGAAATTTATGTCATTAAGTACTAGTACTCACCCTCACGTCATCCCAAACCCGTAAAACCTTCGTTCATCTTTGGAACACAAATTAAGATATTTTTGATGAAATCTGAGGGTTTTTGAACCACACGTAGGCAGCAACGTCATTGCACCTTTTGAGGTCCAGAAAGGTATTAAAGACATCGTTAAAGTAGTCAACGTGACTACAGTGATTCAACATTAATGTTATGAAGTGACGAGAATACTATTTGTGCGCAAAAACAAAACAAAAATAGCGACTTTATTTAAAGGATTAGTTCACTTTCAAATAAAGTTTTCCTGATAATTTACTCACCCCCATGTCATCCAAGATGTTCATGTCTTTCTTTCTTCAGTCGAAAAGAAATTAAGGTTTTTGATGAAAACATTCCAGGATTATTCTCCTTATAGTGGACTTCAATGGCCTCCAAACGGTTGAAGGTCAAAATGACAGTTTCAGTGCAGCTTCAAAGGGCTTCAAACGATACCAGATGAGGAATAAGGGTCTTATCTAGCAAAACGAACGGTCATTTTCGAAAAAAAATGTAAATGTATATGCTTTATATAAACAAATGATCGCCTTCCAAGTGCTTCCACCAAAACCGCACTTTCGTATTCTTCAAAAAGCTTACGCTGAATGTTTGTTTATATAAAGCATATACATTTACATTTTTTTCGAAAATGACCGTTCGTTTCGCTAGATAAGACCCTTATTCCTCGTCTGGTATCGTTTAAAGCCCTTTGAAGCTGCACTGAAACTGTCATTTTGACCTTCAACCGTTTGGAGGCCACTGAAGTCCACTATAAGGAGAATAATCCTGGAATGTTTTCATCAAAAAGCTTAATTTCTTTTCGACTGAAGAAAGAAGGACATGGACATCTTGGATGACATGGGGGTGAGCAAATTATCAAGAAAATTTTATTTGAAAGTGAACTAATCCTTTAACAATTTGAACTGTTGTCATACGCAGTTGACGTAGTGAACGCAATGCAGCGCTTCCGTATTCTACGTCAGAATGCCGACTCATTATTGGCCGGCTTCTGCGTCAGCATCACACGCGTGCGTCGTGCTGCTCATATGTACAACGTCGGCCAATACTGAGCCGGCGTTCGACGTAAACACGGAAGCGCTGCACTGCGTTCACTATGTCAGCGTACGACAACAGTTCAAATTATTAAATAAAGTTATTTTTGTTTTGTTTTTGCGCACAAAAAGTATTCTCATCACTTCATAACATTAAGATTGACCACTGTAGTCACATGGACTATTTTAACGATGTCTTTAATACCTTTCTGGACCTCAAAAGGTGCAATGACGTTGCTGCCAATGTGTCGATCAGAAACCCTCGGATTTCATCAAAAATATCTTAAATTATGTTCCGAAGATGAACGAAGGTCTTACGGTGTAGAACGACATGAGGGTGAGTAATTAATGACAGAAATTTCCTTTTTGGGTGATCTAACCCTTTAAGTTGGACATTCATCAAACTACTACTTGTTTCAGAACATTTAGAGAACATTCAAAAGTAGCCTTCCCAAATGTTTTCCAAAATAATAAAACTGAATGTTCCCTAAAGGCCCGTTCACACCAAGAAAGATAACTATAAATATATATTTATAACTATAGCTATATTAGCGTCAACACCATTGGACAATACAGTGCTTCCCACACATAGACTTTACTTGGACGGGCCGCCCAGGTATATTTACGGCCGCCCAAGTATATTTGGAGACACATTTATGCTTTCATTATTTTCATCCTCTCATACTTTTGTATCCGCCCAAGATAATGAAACCATCCGCGTTCGATTAACAAGTGGAAAATCTCCCCTCGCCCTACGTGTTTCGTACCTGCTCGTTATGTGTGCGTCAGAACTGTTTACTCCCGCTAACATTCCCACGTGCGCTGCAGAGATGCGGTGGATATTTCACAAAGAGCGCTGCATGTTGCAAAGTCACAAGGCGGCGCTGTTGCGCGTTCTACAGGCTCGCGCAACAGCGCTTCAGGCTGCTTCAAAGTGATTCTCAATCAATGAAAAGCGCAGATTTATGCCAAGCGATTGTTAATGAACTCGAGTTGATGAATTATTACAATGTCTACTTTATGGCCTTTATATAATATGTTTTAGACGGCTGTAAGAATCTGAAGGATCAGCCCGCAATTGTGTATACATTTCAAAATAAGAGTCCCGGTGTATTTCGGGCTTGTTTATAATTAAAAGTCACACACTAAGTTTTTCTTCTTCTTCTTCTTCTGGGCATTATTGGTATTTTGGTTACACAATGAATTGTATTTAATTTGATTTCCATTTAATGCATAGTAAATTATTGTAGTCTCTCCCACAGGAAGAAAAGACTAAGAACATTATTTGACACGTATATTATTCATTATATAAATTTTACTAGTGAAATCTGTGTCCCATTCACTGAGAGAGACACTATATGTCCATAGGAAAAGGAGAACCATTTAAATGCTGTAATTTTGCATAATTTACAATGCATAATATTAGTATGTAATTAAAAGTATACTATCTAATAGTATGCTATGTAATTAAAATTACTTTCAATAAATAAAAATACTGTTAAAAATCACACATTACTTGTTTGTCACATGTAGTAGACCATTTTTGTGCCGTGGGTAATAGCAGGATTTTTCACCCGGCTTCCACCGCAAGTATATTTCAAACCTGTGGGAAGCACTGCAATAATGTTCTGCTTATTCCAAGCGCGCGCTGCAGTTTTGTCGTAACTATGCCGCTTTAAATGCTCGAACTCGTTAAAGCGGAATGGATTCTGATTGGCTGTCAATGTTTTATCGTTCATCAGCCCCCCCAAAAAATCGTTCTAAAAGTGATTTCAACGATATTGTTTCTCTATCATTATAGTTGCGGTGTGGACTCTGCTATTCTTTTACATTTAGAAAGTTTTTTAGAACTATATTTTTATGGTTATCATTATCGTCCTTGATGTGAACGAGCCTTTAACTTTTGGTATAACCCAGAAAGAAAAACTTAAAAACCGGAGCAGAACGTTTTAGAACATATATTACATTTACTAAGCTCTAATATACAAAAACGTAACATACACCAAGTCTAGATTGACTACAACCAAGTTATGTCAAGTCCACTCTTGTCTCCATGGTCAAGGTGGAGGAGTTTATGGAAACATACGTCAGAGATAGTAAATAAGAGCTTAGTGTGATCCGAGGGTTCCTATAAAGCTGACTGCTCTCTGACCACTGACACAAACATAAACCCTGCCACGAAGGCCACTTGCATGCTGTACAAAGGTACAACTCTCAGCCTCTCTGTCTCTCTCACTCTTCCTGATTTTATCATGAAATTAGATCCTGTCTCTAATTTTTCACTGCTTTGCGTCACAACTGGAACTAACTTATCAACAAAAGCATGAGCAGTACACTGTTATCTCCCATGTTGTGTTTAACACTTGCTGATTTGTGTTTTTATATGTCACCCAAAGATGCGCGGAGCAGTTACAGGATGTCTGGTGCTGGTGTATGTTATTGCTCTTCAGGTTGACCAGGCAGAGGGACACATCGCATTCTTCAGCCCCAAAGAGATGAGAGAGCTCAGGGTGAGTGTTCATTTCAATTCAACCTCTAGTTAAGCCTGAAGTAAAAAAAAAAAAAAAAGTCTGAGAAAAAAGTTATTTAATTTCTCACTTCATCTTCAACAGGAAAAGGAGGGAAGGAAGGATGCTGATCTGCGTGCAGAGGAGGTTTTGATTGACGAGATGTCTCCAGAAGAGAACAGAGAAGAGTCAGCGGTGAGGAATCTCAGGGGAGGAATCTTTTTTTATGTATTTCATAATGTATTTGAGTTTCTGACTGACTGTGTTACTGTCTGAAGGGCCAGCTTGTAGAAATAGGGCTGAAGCTCTCTGCTAAAAAGGGCCACATTGGATCTGCTTTTGGTAAGATGCTGCAGAACATCGTAGAAGAGCCAGAGACCGGTAAGGAGCATTTAAATCCATACAGTAAAATGTCTTTATATATTTCATATGTACACACAGACCATTCTGATGTTTGTGCTCTATTTTGACAGTGAAATAAAGCCGGCATTTTTATCTGCATTCAACGACAATTGCAGTCTGATGATTCGCCACAATTGCAAACACAAATATTTTGTCTATGAATGTAAATGAATCACAATAAAATGGAATTGCATGCAAATTCAGTTTCTTGTCATATATAGGTGAACTGTTAAACAATATGTTGAATTGTATCTGTTTTAATTTGACTCTAAACTTAAATGCCTTGTTTCCTGTAATTTTGTTAGTTTTTACTATTACTATATTAATAAATATTATCATTTAATATGCCAAATGGTTATGGTAAAATCATCTCAGCTTCACATTTTATTGCACTAATGCCTTTGAAACCTTGCTATTTACACTACCATTCAAAACTTGTAATGTTTTTGAAAGTCTTTAATGTTCACAAGGCTGCATTTATTTGAAGAAAATAGAGCAAAATTAGTCAAATTTTGAAATATTATTATAATTAAAAATATGTTTTGTATTTGAATATATTTAAAAATGTCATTTATTCCTGTGAGATCAAAGCTGAGTTTTCAGCATCATTACTCCAGCCTTCAGTGTCACATGATCCTTTAAAAATCATTCTAATATGCTGATTTGCTACTCAAGAAATATTTCTTATAAATATGCTGCTTAAAATTTTAAAGAACTTTTATTTGAAATAGACATTTTTTGTAATAATATAAAAGCCTTGATTGTCACTTTCGATCAATTTAATGCATCCTCACTTAATAAAATGATTAATTTCTCATAAAATCTTACCACCAACAAACTTTTGAATGGTGCATATAGGTTGAATAGTGAATAGTGCATAGGATGAAGTGTTTTAGATTATACATGTGTATGTGTGAATTGAATGTTCACACTGGTTTCAGTGTCAGCTTGAGTAGAGGTCAGCATGTTGGTTGGAAATTATAGGATACAGATCTGAGCATTTTTTTAAAAAGAGGCTTTAGGCTTTTTTTTGCAAAACTCTATAACAGAGAACATATGTTGAAACATTTAGATGTGTCTACATGTGAAAAGTGAGAATTCACATTGCATTTTGAGATTAACTTAATTCTGTATCCCATTGGTAAGTTTGAGAAAACTACTATCACATTGCAAAAGGTAACATCAAAAACATCATGTTTAAAAGAACAACTCCCTGTTTTTTAATGTACAAAAAAGATAGACATAATGACAGAATGAGCCTTCATATGTTCTTTATTCAAAGAGATTTTGTAAAATATTTTCGCTATTCTTCTCTATAAAAATGGTTTATGTAACAGCCATGTCTGACTCTGATGGAGCTTAAGGAAAAGTTATTATTCGGCAAAATTACAGTTCTGTTCCTCACACAAAGCTATCAAACAGCTTCAAAAGCTTCACTTGGAACAGAGCACATGGGCCACATGGACAGCTTATGTGGTGCATCTGGTCTGTTTTGAGAGCTGATGTTCATTGTATGGTAAAGAGCAGTTGGGACATTCCGCTAAACTACCTTTTTTTAAGAAATAAACCAAAAGAATAAAAATATTTAGATAGATGTGCACGTCCCCGTAACCCCCACCCCCCAACAAAAAAACTAATGGAAAAAGATATATGAAGTCTGCACACTGAAAATAACTGCTCCAATAAATATGCAATGTTTCGACCAACAGGTCTTCATCAGGCACAAACATGTGGCATACACTCAACTCTTTACAGACATCAACAACCTGACTCAAGAAACAGGTGACACCCAAAGGCTCATGTAGGGAGAAAAAAAATAAAAATACACATGAACCTCATAAGAATATACAAAGTCAAGAGAAAGCTCTAGATACATATAAAGTCATAACAAATATAACACAATCTCAATTATTAAAAAACCACAATTAAATAAATCTTTATAAAAAGGGTTTAATATCAAAATCCTCATTCAACCCTGATGGTGACAAAGTGTTTAGTGTGTAAATCCAAAAACATTCTCTTTGTAACAGCTTCCTCTCGATGTTTTTTTTACCTTCTCAATACCAATGTATTGTAACACACTAACATTTTGGCCAACTTTTTTAAAATGAGACGATAAAGGATTAAGCACATCTCCGGTCCTAATGTTGCTACGATGTTCGCAAATTCGAGTACGCAATGATCTGGAGGTTTTTCCAACATATGCGAGTCCACAAGGACATTGGATAAGGTAAATAACATGAGAAGAAGAACAGGTAATAGTGCCGTGTATCAGTATATTGCGACCAGTGTGTGGATGACTAAAAGAATGACATTTGTATGTAAACGCACACTGGGCGCAATTGCCACACCTATAATTACCAGAAGGAAGATTCAGAATGTCCTGTTTATCACGAGAAGAACAATCTGATTTCACAAGCAAGTCACGAAGATTATTTTGTCATTTAAAAATTAATTTCAGGGAATCCTTGAAAACGCATGATAATTTAGGATCACTAGAGATGATATGCCAATGCTTATTTAAAACATTTCGAAAATCCTTTTTATAAGGATTTATTTAATTGCGTTTTTTTAATAATTGAGATCGTGTTATTTTTTATATGACTTTATATGTATCTAGAGTTTTCTCTCGACTTTGTATATTCTTATGAGGTTCATGTGTATTTTTTTTATTTTTTATTTTTTTCTCCCCACATGAGCCTTTGGGTGTCACCTGTTTCTTGAGTCAGGTTGATTAAGCTGAACACCTGATGTCTATAAAGAGTTGAGTGTATGCCACATGTTTGTGCCTGATGAAAACCGGTTGGTCGAAACGTTGCATTATTTAATAAATTATTTACAATTATTTATTATTTACATATCTTTTTTCATAAGAAATACACCACACAGGTTTGGAGAAACATGAAGGCGAATTAATGATGACGGAGTTTTCTTCTTAGGTGGATTATCTCTTTATGGTTTAGCAGTCAGTCTCTCACAGAACTCATATTCCTTCACTCCAAGAGCAGGATCTCTAGCAGGAGGAGCTGGAAGGACCAGGGAACAGTCACTGTCAAGGTATTTTCCAGTGATTCCATCTGTTTCCTCTGAAATGGCACAGTAAATTGGGCTGAAAGCCCCCTCTTCAGCAGTCTGTGATGGAAAACACACATAGGTCAATGGATATTAAACATTTTTTTTTTTTTTACAATTTGTATAAAACAAGTGTCACTTGACAAATCTCATTTGCTGTTGTTAAACTGTAGTTCAGGTGTAGTTCAGTTTGTGTCCTCCCTAGTGTTTAAAAGAAACTTGCGTCACCAGTCGCAAAATCAGTAATTGCGCAATTAAAAAAATTCCAATTACCATATACAACTTTTTATTTCACTTCTTTCAGGGAACTAGGCAATTTCTTGCAAATTTCTTAACAGCTGAAGCATCACTATAGTAATGCTCTTCTCAGTCCCTGACTGTTGAAACATCACTATAACTCATTCTCTCGTTCCCTTTCTTTTGTAACAATGTTAAAGTGCCCCTATAGTTGCTTTTCAGATTTTACCTTTCATGCAGCATGTAATATACAGTAGCTGTTTGTGAATGTAAAAGGTCTGTAAAGTTTCAAAGATCAAAGTGCTCGATAAATAAAAGTTATTGTCTGCCAAAAGAAAGAACTGATTCTGAATTGCCTGAGTAATCAGTAATTCCAGTCTTACTTTTTTGTGACAAATTTACATAACGCCAGCCTATGGTCTTCATTGACTGCTCGCGAACAGCTTCTACTTTGAGCCGCCCTCAAACACTGTAGTTGTAGCTGAGACTGGAAGAGTGTGATTTGTGTTGTCGACATGTCGAGAAGACACTGTTTTCTGGGCTGTGAAAGCAAATCCACTTTGCATGAGCTTCCAGAGTATGAGAACTCGGGCATGAAATTGATAAAATTGACTTCATTGTTACTGTTCATATCACTGCGAATCAAGTGCTGAAATTCAGATATGGTAATGAGCGTTTTGTTTCAGACACACTCTGTAAGTGATAGATCAATCACAACAGACTGGGCTGTCTGACCAATCAGAGCAGAGTAGACTCTCGGAAAGGAGGGGTTTAGAGAGACTGAATCTTCGAACAAACCATTTTCAGGCTCTTTGATAAATGAGGCGATGTGCACTGTATATTATGAGAATTTTTTTTTTTTTGACCTTTGATGCATTTGAAAACCTGTTGTAGGAGAACTTCAAAACAAAATTAGGAACATTTAGCACAGCATAATGGGGATACTTTAAACTAACCAAACCGCTGTTATGCATAAAGGTTAATAGCTCCCACACAAAGCTGGAGTTTAGAGGTTATTAAATGGAATGTTTAGGACTGTGGCAGAACTGCAGTGAGAACGGAAAGCACTAACACATGTCATCCATCTGTTGTGGGAACTATAGTGCACTAGTGGTGCTAGAGAAGTTGGCAGGAAGCAGCCAGGATATGTGTGCTGTTTAGCGTCAATGGATTGATAGATGACTTACTTTGAAGAAGAAAAAGCCGACCAAGTTGAAGAGGAATCGGATAATGAAGTTATAGTTTCTCATTACATCTGTCAAAACTACACCAGGATGCACAGAGTTTGCTGTTACTCCTGAAACACACACAAAACAATAAAAGATCCTTTTGTTTGTGAAGAAAGTGAAAACATGTGTGATAGCCAGTTGTTGCATCATTTTGAATCAGGAAGACTTTGAGGAAAACTAATGCTTTTTTTTTTAGCTAGGACACATTAAATTGATCGTAAGTGTTACAGTAAAGACTTACATTTTTACAAAAATAATGAATACATTTATTAAATTGCATTATGCACATTATGGAGTACTAAATCATCAAGCAATGCCAAATCCAAATATAGCTGCGAGCAACAATTATCAGGGTTCAAGAGCTTTAAGGCCTTTAAGGGTGCATTCACACTTGTAGTTCGGTTCGTTTGGTTCATTTGGTTCATTTGGTCCGGACCAAAAAAGAAAAAGAAAAAATTTTAGCCCTGGTCCGATTAGCGTTCAGATTGTAAATTTTATCACCGAACCAAAAGATACTGAACCTAAAGGCATAGGGATACATTCACAACCTGATTGGTCGATTTCATGACGTATTGCTTTTTTTGAGACGAAACTTAATGAACATCTAAAACAATGCTGTGTGCTGAGGTAAACGTGCTCGTTGTGTGTGCGTAGCCTGCATATGATTGTATTTTGGCCAGCTGGGAACTCATGAAGAGCTTATAAAATGTGTAAAGGAGTCAAAACAGTGGCGGGAATCCCTCCGTCAAACACACAAGCGATCTGCTGCGTGGAGACGCACATCTGACGCCTGTGATGAACTATGATGAGAAAAACCGACATGCGTGAGGATTCTGTCCTTTTTAGGGAATCATCTTCCTGTTTTTGATTCGTTTACATGTCTTTGGTCCGTGTTGCGTTCATATATCATTCGAACCGCACCAGAGTTCGTTTGGAAGCGGACCGAGACCCATCTTTTCAGCGGTCTCGGTCCGCTTGTTTGGTGCGCACCAGGGTTCGGATGGCAGCGTTCACACATGTTCAAATGAACCGCACTAACAGAGCAATCGCACCAGGGTTCGTTTTAAACGAACCAAACATGACAAGTGTGAACGCACCCTAAAGGTGCCCTAGAATTGAAAATTGAATTTACCTTGGCATAGTTGAATAATAAGAGTTCTGTACATGGAAATGACATACAGTGAACCTCAAACACCATTGTTTCCTCCTTCATATGTAAATCTCGTGCGTGAAAAACACCACGGAAAAAAAGGCGAATCTCAACATAACACCGACTGTGACGCAACAGTTGGGCTCATTAATATGTACGTCCCCAACATTTGCATATACCAGCCCATGTTCAAGGCAGTATTAACGTTGTGGAGCTGCATAGCCGAATCATCAGATGTTCTGCAGGTATTGTGAAGCATGCAAGCAATGACAATGGCAAAAATGGCAGATGGATCCATAACAACTGTTCATGATATATTTAGTGATATTTGTAAATTGTCTTTCTAAATGTTTCGTTAGCATGTTGCTAATGTACTGTTAAATGTGGTTAAAGTTGTTTCATCATGTTTCTTACTGTATTCACAGAGACCAGAGCCATGTCATTATTTTCATTTTTAACCCGAAAACGCTTGTAGTCTGTATAATTCATAAACGCATCTTCATTCTTATTGAGTCTCGTTAGCCACTATCAAACTCATTCAGAATCAAATGTTAGCAAACATCCACAAAATACATGCCATACTTACGTAATCTGATATGCTGCATCACGAACAGTTTGTAAAGATCCATTTTGAGAGTTATATTGTGAACTTCAGTATTGTTTATGCAATGTTTAATGGAGTCGCGAGCTTGGGTGCGGGGAGCACGAGCATTTAAAGGTGTACACACTCCAAATCAGAGCATTTTTAATGCCACCCCAAAATAGGCAGTTAAAACATGGTATAATAAAAAATCTATGGGGTATTTTGAGCTGAAACTTCACAGACACATTCTGGGGACACTTTACACTTGCCAGAGTGACAATCAAATTTGTTTTGTCCTTCTTGAGCCAAGGTTCCAACGATATAAGTTTGTTCATTCCGTCAGGCCAATCGGGGCGAGCTTTGGTGACCTTGTAGAAGGTGTGAGTACTACCAGGCCTCAAAGTTTCAAGCCTCTACCACTTACGGTTTGGTCTGCCCCATCACTTTTAGGGGAGAATGCTGATCCTTGGGTCAAGCATTCTAATAATTAAAATCTAATTACGACTGTTTGCTCATTTTCTAATAGCAGACAGCAGACAGTCAGTGTAGTGAGATGTGTTTTGGACATGTACCTGTGCCTTGAAGTCTGCGTGCCAACTCATTGGTCCAGATGACATTGTGCAGCTTGGTGTGATTATATGAAGTATCCATCACATTGCTAAGATTGTCCCCACGGAAATGGGAAAAGTCCACTTCGCCTTTCCAGTGATTCACAGAAGAGACATTTACGATGCGAGCTGGGGCTGATTTCTTCAAAAGGTCTGTGACAATAAAAAGAAAATGCATTATTTATGAGTGTTACTTGCAGATTGTCTTTTTTAGATTGGAATAAAAGCATAAGCAATGGGAATGTTTTACCTAAAAGCAAACTGGTGAGCAGGAATGGCCCAATGTGGTTGGTTGCAAATGTGATTTCCAACCCATCAGCGGTGATCTTACTGGGTAGGCCTGTAGGAATGAACAAACTACTGTTTACATGGACATATATAACACAATATGGACATACAGTATATGAGAGAAAGAGAGAGAGACGGCCGTTCCACCTGAGGCCCCAGCATTATTGACCAGGATGTGTAATTCCTTCTCTTCCTCCAAGATCCGTGCCGCAAACTTCCGGACAGACTCAAGCGACGAGGTGTCAAGCAGACGTAGATGCACGTTCTGGTTCCCACTCCTGTCTCTGATTTCTTGCAGCGCTGCAGTCCCACGAGCCTCGCTCCGGCACGCCAGGATCACCCGCGCCCCACGACGGGCAAAGTCCAGGGCAATGAACTTCCCAATCCCTAAAAGGTACAAACAAGAGATTAATGACCCAGCAGTACACTCAAGAGATGAATGACCCAGCAGTTCACTCTTAAAAATAAAGGTTCCAAAAGGGAGTTTTTGTTGTGATGCCATATAAGGCCAATTCACACTGCACAGAAAAACGCCAACAAACAAGTTGGCCGTTGGATTTAGAATTTTATGAAAAATAACCATCATGTTCACACTGCCCTAACAGACACTAACAAACGCGGATTGAACATGTTCACTCAGGTGAAAAGAAACCCTGACCAGTGCCAACAGATGCAGACAGGGATAACACACTGGTCCATCAAAACCCAACAAACGCGTTTGTACGCATTTGTCTGTGCAGTGTGAATTGGCCAATAGAAGAACCATTTTTGGTTCCCCAAAGAACTTTTTAGTGAAACATTCTTATTATGAAGAACATTTTAATAATCTAAAGAGCCGTTTTCCACTATAAAGAACCTTTTGTGGAATGGGAAGGTTCCATGGATGTTAACAGGTTCTTCATGAAACCATTATTGCCAAAGAAGAACATTTATTTGTAAAAGTGTAGTGGATAATAACAGAATTATTTAAGACTTTATGTAAGAGAACAGCACATTCCAACAGTGTTTTGGTTATAAAAATATATCTTTTATCATCAAATCAAACTTCAATTAAGCTCCACCATGAAATAAACCAGTCTCTACAGACACATACCACACATGTGAAACATCTGATACTACATAAACGAGTCTGTCTGCTAGTGTAGCCAGTTTTAGTGAGGCAGAGCTGTGCCACGACTCTGCGTAAATATGAAAACTATTTGACTTTCTAAAGATAAAACATGTCTTAAACTTCCTTGTAGTTTTTCTGTGACATTATTTATTGCTTTACCGTCGATACGAGGTGTAATTTGTCTTCTGCGTAAAGTTCTTTTCCGCAATTCTTCCCATTTAAGCATTTGTATGTTCACCACCATTCATTAAAAACATAATTTATTAATATTTTAAATAGTAATATTGAGATTCTCACCGGTGTTGGCGCCAGTGATAATCGCAGTTTTTCTTTTTAACTCCGCGGGACAAGCGCGCGGGTTCCAGGGCACTTTCCGCTGCGCGCGCAAAATTATGGCCAAGATCGCCGTTGAAACCATCCATAACGGATGGGAATATATGTCACTCCACTCCCAGTTCATTTAACAAGTCCGTGTGCCTCCGTTAAAATCCTCGATTTACTTAAAAGAGACAAAATGTCTAGCCTAGTCAGAGTGACCCTGGCACGACTGCGCACTGTGCACGCGCACAGGGATTCAAGACTGTCTCATTAACACAGAGTAAACACAGACTCCTCTGGGTCTTAACGTCGGAACTCATTTGATCAAAGACCTGCAGATATGAGTCAATTATGAGTTGAATCAGCTCCAGTTACAGTAAATTGAAAGTAAAACTTTCAATAAGTGTTGTAAACACGTCAGAGTAAATACACATTTCATAAATAAAATATATTGATTTATGTATCGGAAAAACATTTCATTTTAATCATTTTAACAATTTTTAATATTTTTGATTATTATGAATGAAATATACAATTATTGTGTACTTATGTGAACATATCGGTGATTAAAATAGCATGAACTAAAATAGTAGCCTATTTTTTTGGAATTCATTAATCCTTTGTAATTAATTATATACTAAATCAATAACACAAGCAAGAAAATGATTTGTTTTTTTAAACAATAATTCACGTCAAGTATAAGCTATGGGAAACACCAACCAGTAACCAAATGCCCTCTTGTGTGTGGAACTATTTTCTTGCACCAAAAACCAGGATCTGCCTTTGAGTTAAATTAATTTTTTACTATGATTAGGCTACTAATTCGAAAACGTCACGTTAGAATATAGAAATGAAGTCTCTAGCCATTTTTATAATAATTATTTGAGTAACAAAGAGGCAGCACGATTTGGTAATATGATTTTTATACAATAGTATAAAGTCAAGAAGTTAAAATTGAATGACTTTCAATATTGCCAGTTACTTTGTGTTTAGTTTTGTTCCTGAACGATTCGCTGTTTTGAACAAATCGGTTGAGTGGATAGCGCAATAATTCATTCACAACTTGTTTTGTTCCTAAATGAATCAGCATTTGGAATGAATCAACGATTCAGTGACTGTGACTCATTTATAAAGACAGTCACTTGTGTAAGGATGTAACGTGAAGAAACAATCTGAGCCGTCTGCATGCAGTTGAAAGGTCAAGTTGGCTGAGGAGATTTGTTGTACTCTAGATTTCCTTTTATGCTGTCTTCAGCATTTCTCTGACAAACAGAAAAATCAGATAAAACTTGCTCATACAGGACAACCCTTGGAATATTGTATGTCTGCAGGTTTTACTTAATCTACAGGTCAAGGTCAACCAAAACTCTGTGTGAACAGGAAGCTGAGGAAGCTCCAAGCAAATAACTTTTCCTCCCTTTCCACAATGGAAACACTTTCAATTCCCCTTCCGATCCACCCGTCCACACCCACAGGCCCGGAGTGTACGCATGATCTCACTTTGCATTCAGCTTTTTAAAAACATTACAGCAGCTTTTCATTTTCCCCACATATGCAAAGGTCAGTGGCCTGTTAATCACCAGCCAAACTTATCTTTGCTGAGGAAGTTACTTGTAGGTCCCTTTCACTGTTTGTAGTTCTTAATGATACATGATAAGTCATATTCAGCAAATCATGTATCATTTTCCAAAGTATAACCAAGTATGGTGCACAATTTATACAGTATTTGGTTACATTTTGCAAGTCTCTAATTGGCCAAAAAAAAACACAACTTATAATTACTATAATGAACCATATGGGCCGTGTTAGATCAAACTGGTCGCTTTGTAGTGTCTATGTGAATGTATGGTTTTGTTTGCATCTCATGGGTGGTTGGTGAAGCACAGAACCACTATCTTAACAATCCAGAAGCAGGACAAGTCCTTGTAACCACAGATAGATGTAGAGGTCACAAATACCAAAATAATATGCCCATTAGTTTTAGTAATAGAGGTTTTTAATCCATTCAGGCAAGGAGAAGAGCATTTCTCCACCTAATAACAGGGAAACTTTTTGGAAACCTGTTTAATTTGGAAGCAATTTTTGCATTCTCTTTTGGTGATGCACAGAAATCACACTTCACATTTAATTTCAGTTAAAAATAAAGTATTTCTACACTAGCAGATAATACATGTTATTATAATTAGATGAAAAACTTAAACTAAACGAAAATATTAAAGGTTACCTTGTGTCAGGACACAGACGGAGGCAGAGGGGTGAGTGAACACATGTTTATTAGAACAGAGGCACGAACACAGGTAAACGATGGATTCAGGTGAGTAGGTAAACAAGCACTTTTGGAACAGTCACTTAGCTGAAGGTAATAGAGGTTTGTATTTGCAGGTAGAGGAATCAACGTGGAGCGAGCGGTTGGAGACGGGAGACGGGAGACGGGAGACGCGAGACGCGGGTAAGGAATCCAGGTACGTGTAACGAGACCAGACAATGATGCGAAGGGAGTGAGAGTCTTTATAGTGTCCTGGGTGATGTGATGCAGGTGCAGGTGATTAGTATTCGGGAGACTGTGAACGAGTGGGAGGAGCGTGGCGATCTGGTGACGATGCGTTGGTGTTGGTGGGTGCTGGCTGTGACTCCGTGACACCTTGCAACTATCTAAAATAAGTACTAAGTTGAAGTATAATTGATATAAAACTAAAACTGAATTAATTTTTTTTTTAAATATTTAGAAATTGTTGGAAAAAACAAAGATGAATAAAAATGACAAGATCACATAAAAAAATGAAAATATAAAAATAAAAGCTAATTCAAAATATTAATAAAAACTATTATATAACTATGTATTATATATATATATATATATATATATATATATATATATATAGTGCGTGTGTATGTATATATATATATGTATATACACACAGTCAAGCCAAAAATTATTCAGACATGTTTGATATTTTTGATATATTTTTACTTTTTACTATATTTTACAATTTTTCTATCAGAAAGACTCGGGAGGCAAGATAACGAAACAATGATATTTATTACCAATCAGCAAGCAAAATATCACAAGATAAGGTTGTTTGGCATAGGACCCGCCCCTAGCTCACATCCTGAGGGTTGCGGACTTTGCGTTTCCTGCCTGAAGATGAAGACAGGGGCGTAGCCGACCCCCGGGAAGAATGGACAGAGACCATCCTGGTGGTGGTGGGGAGGATGGAGGTGAAGGATGGCGTCAGCATCTGCGAACTCAGACATGTGTAAGTAATGATCTTTTATACTCCAAGTGTTAGATAATGATTGGTTAGATCTGAACTAACAAGTGATGTAACATTTGAGTCTTGCCGACAGAACTTGCGCTAGAGCTTCATTTCATTTATGTAAATGAGGATAGCAAAATAAAGTAAACTGTGACATATTATACCCAAAAATTCTTCATACAGTGGACTACCAGTAAAATTGATAAAAATTTGGAACCAAAAATTATTCAGACACTTTGACCTGACCATGTTTTGCTTAAGTGTTATCTGATATAATTAAGATTATTTTTTTCTGACACAGTTTAACTCTGAGATCTTGTCATATTTTATTACCTTTTTTTAAACTATAGTGAATAAACTGTAATGAATGAAATGTTCAAGGTGTCTGAATAAATTTTGGTTCGACTGTATATATACACTAAGTTTGGAATTGGTAAGATTTTTAATGTTTTTAAAAGAAGTTTCGTCTGTTCACCAAGGCTGCATTTATTTAATTAAAAATACAGTAAAAACAGTAATATTGTGAAATATTATTACAATTAAAAATAACTGTTTTCTGTTTGAATATATTTTATAAAGTAATTTATTCCTGTGATCAAAGCTGAATTTTCAGCATCATTACTCCAGTCTTCAGTGTCACATGATCCTTCAGAAATCATTCTAATATGCTGATCTGCTGCTCAAGAAACATTTATTGTGTACAATTGTACAAAATATTTGTATACAACATTTTTTTTAGGATTCTTTGATGAATAGAAAGATCAAAAGAACAGCATTTATTTGAAATATAAACTTTTGTAACGTTATACATGTCTTTACTGTCACTTTTAAACTGTAATAATATTTCACAATATTACTGTTTTTACTGTATTTTTAATTAAATAAATGGAGCCTTGGTGAGCAGACAAAACTTCTTTTAAAAACATTAAAAATCTTACCATTTCCAAACTTTTGACTGGTAGTGTATATATTCACATATACACTATTGGGTTGTGCATTGGTCAGCTATTAGCTGTTTATCTCTTCCCACTAGTTCCCACATTCCTCAATACAAATCAGTAAGAGATAAACTATCTTTATAACAAGCACAAACCTCTGGTATATATTGATAACAGCGTATGAGAGTACAGAGTGCAAAGAATTACTTATTTGATTGTTCAAGTTTATTAATAGTAGCTATACAAATCAGTTAAAACTAAAACTATAAGGTTTTAATTAAAGCTGAGACTTTGTATCACAACTGTGAAACTGTGTAAAATCACAGTTTGCGTACACATGCACATGCATGAGGTTAAATTACAAGTGAATTATTAGTTTTACTGTAAGAACATATATATATATATATATATATATATATATATATATCAGTTCATATATATGATATATTGCAGTATTATCTTATCTGTAATTGAAACTGAATGAACATTTGAAAATAACTCGTGATACTGCTGTCAGTGTGTGTTTCCTGTCATGCACGAGTAATGGGGAGGGGCATATACTTCATATAAATAGACATTGCTGACAAACTGACAAACACTACAGTACAATCCAGACAAGCCCAACGACAACCATTCAAAGAGCCTGAATTAGCAAAAGTGAGGGAGAATATTGCAGAAAAAGAGCAAGGAAATGAAACAGGAAGTCAGCATAATGGAGGACGGTATTCAAGGCCATATGGAACATACTGTGGTCTCCATGTTGAAGATCAAGAATGAATGCATTCGAGTGGTCCTGGCAGAGATCCTCTGCACATTCATCATGATGGTAAGAGGTTTGTGAGAATTCATTATGCTGCTTAATAGTGGCTCATTTCATTGCATAAAGACTTGAATAATCATGATGATGCCAAGCTTGGAAAACAGTTCATATAATTTTACTGATGATTTCTTTCAGTGTTTTATTCATTCATTCATGATGTCCTTGTACTTGTAATACTTTGGATCACATGCCCACAGATGTACGAGTGGTCAGTATAGCCTGATAGGAGTCAGACCATGTGCGACATACTTTCTATTCTTAGACAGATTGGCTAGACATACTTTTTTCCATTATCAGGTGAAACTCAATGTCAAATGCAAAAACTTGGCCAATAAATGCTACAATAAACCTACATTCAGTCCAGTGTTTTTTTTTTTTTAGTATTATTTATATACTATTATAGTTTTATTAATATTTTGAATTATCTTTTGTTTTTAATTTTCAGTTTTCTTTTTAATTTTAGTTTAATTTTTAGTTATTTTGTTGTGTTTTTGTCATTTTTATTATTTTATTTTAAATATTACTATTCAGCTATAATTTATTTAGTAACACTTTACAATAAGGTGTCATTTGTTAACATTAGGAAATATTAACTAACATAAACTAACAATTTTAACCTTTATTAATAATAGTTAATACAAATGTTCATTGACTAATGTTAACAGATACAACTTTTGATCTTAAAAATGTATTAGATTAACAATAACTACGATTAAGAATTGCTGTATAAGTATTGTTCATTGTTAGCTCATGTTAACTAGTTAACTAATGAAACCTTATTGTAAAGTGTAAATGTTTATTTTTATTTTGGTTTTAGTTTAGGTTCAGTTTTAGTTTTAATTTATTTTCATTTAGTAATTTCAGTGCTTTAACTTAAACTTATTTCAAATAGTTTCCAAGGCAACATTTCTTATTTTTTTTGTGTAGTTTATTGTATTGTTCACGCATTGGAAACAAATGGGAAGCGAATTTCATCTAGTGGAAACATTTGGTACTGCGCCCAAACAAAATCTTACTGAAAACTCATTTTTTGAGATATCAAGCTCAGATTTGGAGCACAACTTGTTTAGATTTATGGCTTTGATATTCTTACAGTTTTGCAGTAAAACAAGTTTTGGAAAATATGTATTTCATATAAAATTGAAAAATAGTATTTTGTGTATTTTTCATAATAAAAAAACTTAAACTTCTATAACTTTTTTTTTTTTAAACTTTTTTTTCAGTTCAGCAATAATCTGCCAAGCGTCATCTTTAAAAAGATACCAAACTTAAGTTTGTGCTCCAAAGCATTCAAGTTTATGACAGTTTAATTTGGAAATTTAATTTTCAGGTCTGTTAAAAAATGGGTAAACAGATAGGATAATAACTATTCCATAAATATAATTTAGTACCATAAAATCCCCTAAAAATACAAAATATGAAATAAAAAAACATTATCAAACTAAAATATAGTACATTTACTTAAATTAAAAAAAAAAATCATTTTCGACTGCCACGCAAACAGTTAATAGTTTTATTTTTTCATTTTTAGTTAACAATAATAACTCTGTTTCAGTCTCATCGCAGTCTCTAAGTACACCTAAAATCAACATTTTATGTCCATTTAAATTTTTATCTGATAAGTAGCCATGAAATAAGCCTCTAATCAGGGTTTATTTTCCTATTATGTCCTGCTGCAGTCACCGTGATTTTGCCAAGTCAGACATGTTCCTGGATCAACATATTTTGTTGACCCTGGAACAACATTCCAGTCTGAAAATTTAGTCTTAACCCTATTCCTACCCATAACTTATCCCTCAAAATCAGAGATGAAAGATAACATGTAGAAGCACCTAACCCTGGTTGCAAGCCTAAACTTGACATAAACTGCAAACTTGTCCCTCAAATCTGATTGGTTGATTGGAATGTTGTTCCAGGATCAACAAAGATGTTGATCCAGGAACATGTCTTTCTTGGCAAAATCACGATGACCGTCCTGCTGCATATCATGATTAGCATGTTTAGTTTCTCTGACAGACTGTTTTTGAATTCCAGGTTTTCGGCCTTGGCTGTGTTGCACAAGTGATCACAGGAAATGGCTTTTTTGGAGAGTACCTCAGCATAAATATAGGCTTTGGGTTAAGTGTGGCTATGGGTGTGCACATTGGTGGAAAAGTGTCAGGTGAGACCCTCTTGACCCCAAACACCAAGTCAGAGCTCTCCTAAATTCCTTAATGACAATTAATAATGCAATATGTTTTACTCTATCACATAGGAGCTCATATGAATGCAGCTGTTTCATTCACAATGTGCGTGTTTGGCCGTTTGCGCTGGAAGATGCTGCCACTATATGTTTTCGCCCAGTTTCTGGGTTCCTTCCTTGCTGCTGGGACCATTTTTTCAGTTTATTATGGTGAGCAAATACTCATCTTCTTCTTCAGGAGTTATTTTTGTTCTTAGTATTGGAGTAGGTCATATAAACTGCCACAAGGTTTCTTTGCTCACATCTGTACTGTGCTTTATAGATGCTATACATCATTACTGTGGGGGCAATTTCACTGTGTCCGGCCCCAAAGCAACAGCTGGGATCTTTGCCACATATCCAGCACCTTACATCTCAATCTACACTGGATTCTTCGACCAGGTATTTCAAAATGAACATGTGCAAAAATTGTACCCATTAAGCACTTTTAGAGGAAGTTATTCTAAAATCTCTGAATCAGGTTCTGGGCACCGCCATGCTGTTGCTGTGTCTGATGGCTCTGTCAGACCAGAGAAACCAGCCGGTTGTGGCTGGAGGTGAGCCTGTGGGAGTGGGGCTTGTGGTGCTGCTCATTGGTGTCTCTCTGGGGAGCAACAGCGGCTATGCCATCAATCCCACACGAGACCTGGGGCCAAGAGTCTTCACACTGATGGCAGGTTGGGGCATGGAGGTTTTCAGGTAAATATAAAATCAAGCTACAAACTACTTTTTATTATTTGTTTGGATCAGGGTTAATGATTCGTAAAACTTCCCAGATTTTCAGCCATGATAACACTGTGTGGTCTGAATTCCTGATATGCAGGACTTGAAACCATCCATTATGTTTTTTGATATTGCTCAAGTTAGACACAATTATCTAAAGGGACATTATGATGGAAAAAATATGAGATGGGAGATGGGAGTTCACTCACAAAAGTTTTGTGTTCCCCCGAGAAACTTTGCATTCGCTCGCAAAACCTTTGTGTTCCCTCGCAAAAAAACGTTTGCATTGCCCCAAGAAAAATGCACAGTTTCTCAGGGGAAAGCAAACATTTTGCAGTGAATGCAAAGTTTCTTGAGAGAATGCAAAAGCACTGACATATAACTTTTCCTTTCATCTCATGTTTTTTTTTCCATCCTCATGTCCCTTTAGGGGCTCCGTAATTATCATATCAGATCTGTTACCGGAAAATATTTTGACCTGAACTTGGTGCATGGTTTACCATCACTGTAAAAGTCACAATTATCAGATCAGATCTGTAACAAGAAAATTTTTTAACTGGTATGCCTGAATTTGGTGCATGATTTGCTATCACTGTAAAAATGTAAAACTATATAAAATTATTGAATATAAAATATTATTATAATATTATTATTAATATTATTTAAATAAAAACAATAAATAACAATGCAAAAAATATTAAATTTTTATTTATTATTTAATCTGGAAAGGTAAATTACACTAACAATAGAGTTTAATTTGATTAAAGGTAATGACTTAATGTATTTCCAGGGCAGGCAATGGATGGTGGTGGGTACCCTTGGTGGCCCCCTTTATTGGTGGAGTGACTGGGGCTTTAATCTACAAAGCATTTGTAGAGCTACACCACCCTGATCTTAAGAGCACTAAGACACAGTCTACAGAAGATCCTGAATGTGTTCCTCTGGAAAAGTACAAGAATGGCACTACAGAGATATCTGTGTGAGACCTGCTCAAGTTAAGGACAAAGAATGGTTCAGGGACCAAATAAGGAAAGTTCCGTTTCCACTGAGGCCAGCTGGGATGTTTCCAGGATTAATATGAGACATAGATACAGGTTTGAAAAGCCTATGGGGTGAATTTCTCCAACTTTCTCAGTCTAGGGTGTACTACTACCAAAATAAGCTATTGAAGAATCTCAGGAAACCATGTCCATGTTTGATCTTTAATAAATATTTTGCACACACATTCACATACTTATGGGCATCAATAGAAGAAATTAAGCTGCTTAATTCAGGATAAATGCCAACAGTCAACATGCCTGTATGAGAACAGTCAACAGGCATTTGTTGGGAAAGCAGGGTCATCGTTTAGTCACACTGTGTCTCCCAGAGGTCCCCTGTCCTTTAGCTGTACTGCCGCCGCTTGCTGGAACCTGTGCTGGCTGCTTCTTCTTGGGAGTGGGTGGCTTGGCCTTGCCACGGAATGCCTGGGCTGGGTCCAGCTTATTCAGTAAAGGTTCACCGGATGTATCAAGATGGGGATCACTATAGAACGTCAGGGGTTGGTAGAGAGCGGTCCATTGCTGTATCAAGAAAGCAATGGAGAACTTAAAGTTGCTTTGTAGCAGTTGATTACATAATGAAACTGTGAACATACACTTCCGTTCAAATGTTTGGACTTAGTAAGATTTTTTTTTTTTCAAAAAAATGAATACTTATATTATAAAGTGGTCAGTGCCAATAGCCTTGTGTGCAGAATGACCACATATATAGAGCAGTTGCACTTCGGGCGTCCTGAGTTCGAGTCCCGGCTCGTGGACCTTTCCTGATCCTGTCCCTAGCCCCCAAATTTCACAATTTTACTGTTTTACTGTCGATTTGATCCAAAAATTCAGCATTTGTGATCTGCGAGCATAAGAGTTTTCTCAAAAACAATTAAAAAATCTTACCAAACCCAAACTTTTACTACAAATGGTAGTGTATTACAAAGAGGCCTTCAAATGTATTTAAAACAGGCCATTTGAAGTCAATAAAGTGATAAAGTGATTGTTACTTTATACTTGTTTGTGTATATATTAAATAAAATATCCAGAATAAAATAAGGAAGCTAAAGGGTAAGTATTTAAAAAAAAAAAAAAAAAAAAATACATATGTGACCCTGGACCACAAAACCATAAGGGTCATAGAAATCTGAAAGCTGAATAAAAAGGGTTTCAATTGATGTATGGTTTGTTAGGATAGGACAAAAAAAATCAAAATATAGAGAAAATCGCCTTTAAAGTTGTCCAAATGAAGTCCTTAGCAATGCATATCCACTCACAAAAAAAATAAATGTTTGATATATTTACGGTAGGAAATTTATAAAATATCTTCTTGGAACATGATCTTTACTTAATATCCTAATGATTTTTGGCATAAAAGAAAAATTGATAATTTTGACCCATACAATGTATTGTTGGCTATTGCTACAAATATACCCGTGCGACTTGTGACTGGTTTTGTGGTCCAGGGTCACATATATCTCCTTTAATTTAATTTGTTTTGGATGTGAAAAAAAAAAATCTAAATTTTGTATCTGCCATCAAATATAAATGTGTAAAAACATATATAAAAATATAAATCTTTTAAAAATATTTTTGTAGACTTTAGTAAAAAAAACAAAACATGATTTTACAATAAATTAAATATTCTTAATGTGATAGAAACTGAATAGATAATGCTGACCTTAGCTTGTGGGCTGGGGCCATACGGAGTGAAATTATACTGCCACTCCGGAAGCCCCAAATGAGTGATCATAAGTCGGTAGTAGGCAGTGAAGGAGGGGGTGAGATAGTGCCAGAAAAGTGATCGGTCCAAGAACCACACCTCACACTGCTGAGCAATTACACCTACACAGAATGGACCAGCAGAGACAGGACCAGATGGTAAATTAAAATGATATAAACTTTTTTTGTATGCTATCTCTTTATATACTTCAGGATTAAGTGTGGGATGCATAATTACCTGGAATGCAGCTCTTGTAAACAAGGCAGACTTTGCCATTACTATTGCAAGGATCCAGCTCAAATATGCGACTACGAGAATCAAAATGAGGTTGTTCAGGGCCATCAGATTCTAAAAAAGAGAAATGACTCTCAAATACATCTGGATATATAATTCATGCAAATTTGCATGCAATGAAAAGATGAAAGAAAATCTCACCCTCTAAGTCATCATCGAAGTCAAGATCAGCTAATGTAGGTGCATTGGGGAGGGAATATACATTTGACTGAATCAGGGGGCGTAGCTGAGCAATACTGTTTATCACCATACATCCCACTTGAACCACTTCATCTGTAAAACACAAAAGATTTATACTTATTAGTTCTTTTCGAATAAAAGCGTAACCATAATATGGAATCCAGAGGCGGCATTTGCAATTCGGAGGCCCTCCTCGCCCTGCAGAGGGAAAAAAAAAGAAAGGCAAAAACATTGAATTGAATTTGACTGCAATTACTTTATCTCTGTTATATTTACAATGTTATCTCATATTTCGCTCTTAATAGTCTATTTATAAATTCGTTCTATCTCTTTAACCAGAACTATTGTTACAATCATGACTGTAAACAAAAACAGCATTCAATCTTTGTCCCTCAGCTAAAATAAAATGATACTAAAACCGCCAGTAGGTGGCAGCAAATCACTGTCTTAATGAGTTAGTCACTGAATCATTCAGTCAACTGATTTGTTCAAAAATGCGGATTCATTCAGTAACGAAACTGAAACTGTGTTGCTTTGAGACAACGGTTCTACTGTTTAGAAATATTTTCATTGGCAAAATAGAGAAAAAAAAGAATATAATGATAATATTGTGTCTAAAATGTAAGTCACCTAATAGCCTATTAACTTATTGTTTATTGAATTGTTGTATAAAATCAATATCACATTTTCAAACGTGCTGATATTCATGAAAAAAAATCACTTTTGCCTGTGTGATATTGCTTATAATTATTAAAAGAACTCATACAGAGACTTTTTTTGCACTATATCTTGGTTTTTGGAAGTATTTTTGTTAATTTTGGTGGCATTTTTGCCCCAAGCCACTGTTAATATACGATCATGGTGTGTGTGCGCTGCATGATGGCAGAGCGCATGTGGATGCCCCTTCTGTTGCGAGGTCCATTTCAAGTGAAATGGGTGAAATATAGCAAAGACCACTACTGATGGAATAAAAAAAATTATGTGCATGTATAACGATGTGGTCAAATAAGTAAAACGCTAATCAGATCTGAAAAAGCAGGGCTAATAGGGCTAAATTTAAGGCATCATTATAGTGACATAATTAAGAGATGAGTGCATGTTTCAGGGTGCTCACTTTCCAGCTTGGAGTTCCAGGCAAGCATAAAGCCATCTGTCGTGAGATAGAAATCTCTGAGATCTTCTGGCAAAGCACAGTTGTTTTTCTGGAGAACACACAGGAAAAAAACACACATAATATAAACATACCCACATGGAAGTTCTGCTTTGAGAATATTCTTTGTTATATTTGAAATACCATACCTGTTCCCAGGAGAGAAGGCATCTCTTTTCTGCAGGGGCTTTCTCTGCAAATCGTACATCCAGCACACCAGGGAGGTTCTCTGTCAAGCAGAAAATATGCAAACGAATAATGCACATACATGCATATGTAATAACAATTAAAAAATCATTAAATAAGAAATGAATCTCTGTTTAGGGATTGATAATTGACTTGCTTTGGAACACACACACACACACACACACACACACACACACACAACAAAACAAACATATTAAATCACCCTAAGCTGCTTTGTTGGTCTTAGCAGTTTTAAGATGGTCTCCCAGTCTGGTCGTCAGCTGGCCTCCCAGCCTGATCACCTAAAAGGAACCCAAAACCAGACCAGCCCGGGAGAACAGCTAGCTGCGATATTTTCCTCAGCAGGGCATGAAGCCTATTGTAGGATGCGGTCTATAATTATTTACATTAAACATCGTTCACTCACCCAAAACCCGAATAATACCGAGGGTGAGTCTATCTACAAACCCCTTGTATGTCTTGTCATCTTTCACCTCCTCCATTCCAAAATAACACAAAAAGCATCTATATATTTCTATTCCATTTATTATTTTGCTGCAGTCACACAGACGGATGCTGAGGTTACCAAGCACGCAGAACCAAAACATTGCAGTTCTGCACTCCTATTGGCTGAGAAAGTGAGAGACGAGTGATTTGACCAATAGTATCCTGGATGGGCGGGCGCAGCAAGTTCATGTTATCCAATCACACGCACCATCGTTGAAAAAGAGGAGGAGCTCCTGCACGTAATCTGGAAGTGGCGGTTGTTTCAGTATGGCGTCTGTTGCTGAGGGAGCAAATGGCAGTGGATTCTACTGGATTCATGACAGTATCCTTACATTTATTCGTGTTTTTGTTCGATGAGTCTGTTTAAATTAGTTATATTATTTTGGTTTAGCAAGCATAAAGGTTAACCGTGGTCAGTGGTCAGTGTGTATGACGAGAGAAGGGAGGCTAATAACTTATTAGCGGATTTTCATTGTAAGCTTTACCGGACTCTAGTTTACACACTACACAAATCCGCAGTTGACGTATACGGAACTATACATGTACTGTTCTGAATGTATATGTTATTATGAAGTTATATTATTGAAAAGACACAGACTGCATTGAACGTAGAACAATACTATACAATACTACAGTAAAATGCATGTAACTACAGTTATTGTCTACAGCACATAACTGTATTTTTATCATATAGATTGGAGTACTGCTGGTGTAGTCTTATGTTATTCTCTTCAATATTTTTTAGACTGTTTGCCTCATTTTATTTTTATGGTAGGCATAGTTGTTTCTCTTATATTTTCTTTAACTTGCATAGAATCAGATGAAGAACAGCCCATGGTTTTTGTTACAGGTGAGACTTGTGTCTATTTTAAAATTTTAGGTTGTTAGTGTTATACTAAAATATCCTATTCATCATTTGGACACCTCATGTTTAATATTTGGAAACTGTTACTACCATCATCTTTTAGGGATGAGCAGGAACATTGGTCTGAAGTTTGGTTCAACAAATAATCAAGAGGGAAAGATAAAAAGGAGAGCTGGCAGCATGGATAAAAGTGGCAAGAAACCAGGATTGCATTTGGCAATGCAAAGTGCTGAGATGGCGGTGGGAAAAGCTTCAGATCAGAAGCTGCCTTCTACTGTAGCCAAATCCAAAAGCACTACACCTGCACAAGAACCAGACCTCCCTCCTCTCACTTCACCCCAGGTGAGCATTGACTTATTAATATTTACAGTGTTTGTGTGGTGAAATGCCTCTGACTTTTCACAGTTGTCTGCAGGGATGCAACATTATCACCTTTAGCAGAAAATTGCCATTTTATATCCAAAACAGGTAATTTGTGGCTCTTCCCAAATTTGAAATGAACATTGCTTATAAATCTGTTGTCAACAAAAGAGTAGATCATCTTTTCTTACCTATTTTGATTTGTGACACATATCTGAGTGAAATGGCTTTTTGAATCAGAAAAAAATGTAGTGCAGGACATGATTTTGTCCTTCTGGATTTGATTGGATCGTTGTGGTTTACTATTACTGTAATGTCATGTGAGTGACAGGTTGCCGGTGAACATGTCATCAGAGAAGAGATGTTATTGCAAGGCAGAGGGGGAGTTATTTTGATTAAAGATTATGAGGGCACACAAATTAAAAAACAAGCTAACAAAAAACACTGGAATTTTCCATAAAAAAACAGGAATTTTCCTTCAGCAAATGCAAATCTAATTCTCTTTGACAGTCATAAATTGACAGGGTTCTTTTTTTAGGATGTACAAAGAATCTCTCCAGGCTTGTTTATTTGATTTGTACATGAAATCCTCAGAAACTCTTGTTTTATAGATGTTCAATAAAATTGAAAGTGTCTGTTTTGGATTGCAGACTCTCTTCAGCACTGCCCAAGCCAAAAGTAAGCCATCGCTGAAGGATCTCTGCCCAGAGGACAAGCGTCGGATTGCCAATCTCATCCAGGAGCTGGCCAGGTAAAGCCCTCTCATTATAGTGATCTGATGCTTTTTAGACTGAATGAATGATGACAGTAGACCTCAAGCCAATGTGATTTACTGTGCATGGTGATACAGCAGTGGTTCCAATTTTGTTTGTGTTTCTTTTCAGAGTGAGTGAAGAAAAAGAGGAATCTGTACAGAAACTCAGGGATGAACAGGAAACCTTTGAGAAAAAAATCCATCAGTTAGAGCAACAAAACCAACTCATCGTGCAAGAGAGAGAAAGTATCCTTTTACGACAGAAACCGTAAGGATGCTCTGGTCGAGTTTAGGTTTTAGGCTTTCATGTAAATGAAATGCTGTCATCAATCACATCAAATTAACACTGATTACATTTCAATGGCAAACAATCAGTGGTATTTTCCTAGTTTAATCTGTGGGTGGTGGCTATGACCAATCTCATATCGCTGTATAAGATTTTATTTCACAATATATTTATTTTTTGCTGATAGTTAAATAATTATTTATATATTAAACATATCCTCAGCTGTCATCCTTCCTGGTGATATTAATTAAGAATAGACATTTTTTGGCCATGTGAGTAATTTAGATTATTTCATATTTACACTACAACTCACAAGTCTTGGGTCATTGAGATTTTTTTTAATGTTTTTGAACAAAGTCTCTTATACTTATTTATTTGATCAGAAATACAGTAAAATTGTGAAATATTATTATAATTTAAAATGACTGTTTTCTATTGTAATATATTTTAAAATGTAATTTATTCCTTTGATGGCAAAGCTGAATTTTCAGCATCATTACTCCAGTATTAATGTCACATGAAATTAATCTAATATGCTGATTTGGTGCTTATTATCAGTGTTGAAAATAGTTGTGCTGCTTAATTATTTTTGTGATAACAGCATTTATTTGAAATAGAACTCTTTTGTAACATTATTAAATGTCTTTGCTGTCAGTTTAGTTCAAAAGTATTAGTTTCTTTAAAAAACAACATACTGACAGATGGTAGTGTAATTCACAATGTAGTGACTCAAATCACAGTCCATCCTTTGGAAAAAGTGAAGGACTGTTTTGTATTTTAGACTGACAGGGGGCAGTGTTGTCTAAGCATTGGATTCATGTTCAGCCTTGTCGTGACTGCTGTGGGGGCAATATAACCACAGGATGTCATTGAGACGGTTTTTGAATTACACTTGTGCTTGAAAGGGTGAGGATCCACTTTCTTTGACATTATGTGTCACATTGGACTACTCTAATGTTGAATCTTTTCATTGAAGATGAAGTAGGCTTTATTTGTAGCATGATTGTGTGAAATGTAACAGACAAACAACAAAGAGAATGCACACTGTTACGTTTAATATTTACTATTTTAGATGCCAGTTTTTGAGCTCAGGGATAAGACCCGTCCTTGGTTTGGGTTGAACTGCTTTTAATTTTCGTTTGAAATTGAAAGGGCTGGCACTGATCACATGACCACTGGGAACAGCGTGGGTTTCTTCTCATGCCAAACTGTCATCCGACTGGCACATCACAAACTTCGCACAGTTCGGATGCTCCCTTTTTTCCTTGTGGCTCTGCCAGCTTTAGTGATCTTGCTTTGGTCAAAAGACATGGCGAATCATCAGTTTCTCTCAACACTGTGAAATACGAAGAGCAATTGCAGGCTGCTAAATTGCAGATTTGGCAGGCGAGCTCAGAAATTAGGCGAGCTCAACTCAATTAAATGCACTTTGGCTCCACGGCCTGGCATTTCCACTAAAATTCAAAACTCCATTAAAAAGAGATTGTAGTGCAAGACAAACTCTATGAAAGCCCCCTGTGGAGACAGGGCAGTCTCTAAAGGTATCAGACAGATGCTGGCCCACAGAGCTGTTCTTAAAGGGATAGTTCACCCCAAAATGAAAATTATCCCATGATTTACTCGACCTCAAGCCATCGTAGGTGTATATGACCATCTTCTTTCAAGCACATTCGGAGATATATTCAAATATATCCTGACTCTTCCAAGCCCCCCCCAAAAAAAGCATCCATCCATCATAAAAATAATCCATACGGCTCCAGGGGTTTAATAAAGGCCTTCTGAAGTGAAGCGATTAGTTTTTTTTGTAAGAAAAACATCCATATTTAAAACTTTATTAACTATAATAACTAGCTTCTGGCAGACGGTCGTACACATTGATTTGCGGTGGAGAGTAACCCCTGACCCAATGCATGATGCAATGATGAACGTGGGAGCGCAGAGGATAGAGCAAAACAAAACACCGGTCATGAATCCTGCGTCATACATAGCGTCAGACGTTACTCTTGTGGCGCAAGTCAACTTGCGCTGTACGCGTATGGTCATCTGTAGTTGTAAACATGGATATTTTTCTTACAAAAACCCATCGCTTTGCTTCAGAAGGCCTTTATTAACCCCCTGGAGCTGTATGGATTATTTTTATATTGAATGGATGCATTTTTTTGGGCTTCAAAATCGCCCCCCCATTCACTACCATTATAAAACTTGGAAGAGCCAGAATATTTTTAAATATATTGCAGAGTGTGTTCATCTGAAAGAAGATAGTCAAATAAACCTAGAATGGCTTGAGGGTGAGTAAATAATGGGATTTTTGGGTGAACTAACCCTTTAAAGGTTAAGGGGGACACAAAAAGACAAACTGAGTTATGAGGGTCTGTGTAGAATAATTGCTCACATTGTCTCCATCTCATCTGCCAGGATTGCGACCATCAAGAGGAAATATTTCTGTAGGAAGGGGGGGAAAATTACAAAAAGTTACATTCTGAACATAGGAAGAATTTGAAGCTCGTGTACGGAATTAAATTAGAATTTTCTCAAGCCTGTCTTTGGCATTCTACACCACGTCTCTGAGTGGTAGATTCTATTACAGAGAAGCTCGCAATCTTTGTTCTTCACAAGGAATTTACATCAAGAAGCACGCAAGACACAAAGGAGAAGTTGAATGCATTCATCAATATCATTAATCTTATTGAAGTTTGCATGGTCGCTTTTTCTGAACGCTGCGGATGGATCAGAGGAGCAGAAGTCCTTTTGTAATAGTTTGTTTGACTAGTTCTGAATCTGTGCATCCTGGCGGGATGAGCTTAGGTGGGGCGTAAGCCCTCACAGAAATGCCACTTAATCACAAACCCACTGCTCGCATATTGTTTATGACCAATTAGTTTTGTAGACACACTAATAATTGGAAGTAATAAACCACATGCTCACAGCAAATGAAGTCTCTTGATATATAAATAATCAAATCATCAGAGGCTTGGTGAGTCATTTTCACTGTTATTTAAATCGAAGCGTGTGGTTGAACTGTCCTCCTATTGATTTACATCTCAACCTACACACGCAGACCATCCGGCCGAGAGGCCCCGTAAAATATTCTCTTCGGCGCAATTTTGTTCTATCTAGAGGTGGATTTCATTATTTTATTTCTGCGCTGGCTGACAGGGGAGTGAATCATGTTGACAGCGCCTGTCTGAAATATCGAATGCAAACTCTGATTTTGTGTATTTTTGGATGGGGGTGGAGACACACCGTGCCTGCAGCTTTCTTTTCTCCTGATGTAGGCCCTCGGAATGAGCTCTGATTGGCCGGCAGCCAACAGAGGTGCCTGCACGGCGGGAAGCGGGAGAGAATCTTATCAGTCCCGCTCCAGTCGCTCCAGATTACCAGGCGCTGAGCGTTCCCGCACGCCCTTCTGTTAATGTATTAATATGTGTGTTTACGCCCAACCTGTCTATCGGAGTATCAGAAGCCTCTCGTCAGCTGCGAGGTAGATGCCTGCGTGTGATGCGCTCTATCTATGAGACAGGCTCTTCGTTCTCATTACAAATGAGAGGCCTATTTATGGTAAGGGTCCTTGTTGAACAGTTACTCATTTTATACCTGCTATTAAACAGAGGTTTGACATCCAGCTGTCATAAAGGACATTGTTTGTTAGCACCTCAGGATTTGATATCCCTTTGTATCCTCTCATTTTAGACAGTCAGATGTTGACTAATGAACTTGAATGAGCTGAAATAATAAAACTGATGGATTTAGGTAAGATATTTTCACCCATATTCGTAACAGTCAATTTGGGGTTGCGCTTTCTTTTTGTGACCTGAGCATGCAAAGCAAGGATGTCAAACTCATGTTTGCGTCACCTGACTTTACGTGGGTTGCGTTTGTACACTACAGTTTAAAAGTTTGGGGTTGGATGGTAAGATTTTTCCAAAATGTTTTTCCAAAAAAGACTATATTGCTTTTTTTTTTCTCACCGAGGCTGCATTTATTTAATTAAATATTTGAACAGTAAAAACAGTTTCTATTTGAATATATTCCTGTGATAGCAAAGCTGAATTGTCAACAGCCATTGTCGCATGATCCTTCAAAAAATAATTCTAATATGTGACCTGTGCAGGCAAAAGGAGTCGTAATGCGCACAGACTAATCTCGAGCTACAGGCAAAACAAGTGTAAAATGTCAGTTTTGGTCGAATTTGAGGTTTTCACAAAAGTGAGTTCATTAAGCCCTTGTCCCAAAGCTTCAAACAGCAATTGAACATTAAAAGTATGTTTAAGTGCGTTTTCTGAGAGGAGTACCTTACCTTTGACCATGAAAAATACAGTTTTTCTCTGCTCGCTTCTGGACGACTGCCACTTCCCACATACACAGAATTACAGTATTTCAAAAAATCTGTCTTGGCGAGTATTCATACAAACATTATCTGTTATATCTTAAGCGAACGTTTGGTTAACTGTTGGGGAAAAATATCTGATGTTTATCATTATATTAAGTTTGTGTGATACAGTAGGCCTAGGTCTTAATATATAGGCTGTCTGTTTCATTAATGTTAATCAAACAAATGTGGAATTATGGCAAAAAGCTGAATATAAATATTTTTTCCTATAGATATGGGTTTTGACTTGGTTTGTGCCAAATTTGGTGATATTACTAGGGATTTTAAGGTTTGGTTGCTAGGTGATTTTGTTTTGGAACCTTGGAACTAACTCGATTTTTCTCAAAATTGACTTTTCTGACTCTGTCAACTTCAAACCGGTGTAGCTCAGTCATTTTTTGTCGGATTGCAACAAATCATACATCATTTTGAAGGTTTTTTAATAGAGAATGTGAACTCATTTTTGACAAAATTGCTCATTGAGACTCATTTTGCCAGCACAGGTCACATATGTTGATTTGGTGATCAAGAAACATTTCTTATTATTAATGTTGAAAACAGTTGTGCGGCCTAATATTGTTTAATATTTTTGTGAAAACTGTGAAAAGAGCAGCTTTTATTTAAATTATAAATATTTTGTAATTATAAATGCCTTTACTGTAACTTACTCTAACTGTAAATCCAAAAACCCAAAACATCTTATTGACCCCCAAAATTTAAAGAATAGAGTATATATATATATATATATATATATATATATATATATATATATATATATATATATATATAATTTTTTTATTTTTTTATTCTGCTTTAATAACCAATATTGGGGTAAAACAAATGGGAGCAGATGAAATTTGCGAATTTGATTTATCAGAGGCCTTTATATTACATTTCTAATTACCAAATGAAATTGGTATTTGGGGAATATTAGAACCACTCACTCTCAGCTCTTTTTAATAGTCTAATTTATTTAATAATTACAGGCCTGCTTCTCATTTAAACTGACAGCATTGAATCAGTAGTATTAGTGTATAGCATATTTCTCTTTTTAAATCACGAATATACATTATGTGTGAATACTGAATGTAGTATGTAATCAAGCGAAACGTTACCACTTTAAGATGCAAGTTATAACGTGCATCACAACAAATTTAATCATTTATCTGTCCTCTATGACCTGTTTGACTTGCTTTCTTTTGTGGAATGCAAGATAAGAAGACAACACTGAACCCCATTGACTTTCATTGTGTGGACAATTCATTTTATATTCTGCAGAAGAAAGTAAGTCATACAGGTCTGGAATAACATGGGTGAGTACTCATTTTTGGTGAACTGTTCTTTAATGCACTATATTGCTTAGCAACTGTAAGGAAATTATTATACGAATACTGTATTATTTAAATGTATTATTGAACATTGGTGTCCTGGTTCGTTCTTATACCAAAAGCCAGTGAGATTATACCATTTCACCTTGCCTTTACCATGGCAAAACTCACTAATGCATGGCCTCTTGTGGGTTATGAAATTCCTGCTTCTTTTTCTATTGTGCAGTATTCTGGAGATTTTAATACTAGCCTTTGTTTTTAGGTAAGATTTACCGTGCTTATCTTATGGGTATTGGATTGAGAGGCTGTTGAGCAGAGGCTGGATTTAGTGCTTATTGACATTGTAATAACAGAGATATGAGGACTATAAATAATCTCTATATCGTTCTAACTTTCAGTCGGTTTGATCTGTGTTGCCCCTCTTGAGTTCCTGGGCCTTGAGGTATTATGATGATCTCTGAGCGGTTGTGTTCTGCAGCCAGGCTGATTATTAAGAAGAAAGACGAAAAAAGTCGCTTTCCATTATTGCTTTCCACGTTAGAAAATTAGATCTACCGAATGGATTTCTGCAGAGCTTGTGAGAGTAAGCGAGCGTACGTCACTCTGTCATTAGTCTGCGCAGTCGGCGTGTCTGTGGTTCTGCTCCAGATCAGTTGAGTTCTGCCCAATGCTGCATACGTGCCAGCTCTCTCTGTCTCACAGCCTGGCATTCTGCCCACCCCTGCCCAGCCAGACCCAGATGGAGGAGTGTGTGAAGCCCTCGCCCCGAAGAAACACTTCTATCTCTTCTCTGCAGTGCTGCTGTCTCTTTTTGCTTTCTTCTCTGTCTGTGCACTTTTTCAAAAAGTCACAAACATGACTCCAGGTATTGGCGGCTGGGATTCAGCCAGAGAGACTCAAATGTCAGGAGCCAGAGTAGAAGTCCAACTGGTCTCCTCTTGTTGATATAAGGACACTGGGCAACTGAGCGCTCAGTGGGAGAATTTTTTTCATATTTTAAGTTCTTCTTGTAGCTTTTCCTGTTATTCCTAAACTGGAATTTTTTATTTTAGGATGTTTAAATTGTACGTGGCCAGTATTTTATTTTGAACTTTTGTTTTTCAACAAAACTGCATGATACAGATTCAGATTTTTTTTTGGCATTTTCTGAAAAAAAACTTGTAAATGAATTGCATCCAGATCATAACCTGTGTTTTTAAGCACTGTACAAATTACCCTTGGTTTATACCATATTCAGTGTTGGTACTGATACTGCATGATACCAGTTCAGATTTTTTGGTGTTCTCTGAAAAAATGTATAAATGAATTTCATCCAAATAAATTTGCCTAGCCATATGAATAACAAAAATATCACCTCCAATATTTTATTTTATTTTAATTTTATTTTTTAATTATTTATTTTATATTTACCTAACCATATGAATAACAAAAATATCACCTCAATATTTTTTTATTTATATTTTTATTTTATTTTATTTTATTTTATTTTTACCCTGTCAAAGCGCAGACCACTGACCTAAACCAAGAAAGCCACTTGAAATATTATTTGCTTTGCCTCTCAAGCTTGATGATATCAGCTTTGGGCATTTCAAAATATATTTGAGTATTTACCTTGACATACAGCTGATTTTACAGTTACTAGTTACCTTTGGGGCACTACTTTGAGGGAGGTTCTTTCCTTTTGTATCTTTATGTATAAAGTCTCCTGCCTACTCAGCATTAGGTTGGCAATACTACATTGGGGGAAATGGATTACCATGTCTGGCTTGGTAGGAGAGAGAGTTTTAGTCTAAGTGGGAACAGTGGCAGAATTATCCAGTGCGTTTTGACCCTTGACCCACGGCACAGGCCTGCAGCAGCAGTACCGAGAGTGTCAGGAGCTGCTGGGACTCTATCAGCAGTACCTCTCCCAACAGCAAGAGAAACTCAACAAGTCTATCACACTGCTCAATCAGTCCTGCTCCCACAGCAAGGTGAGTACTAAGAGAGAGCGTGTCTGTGTGTGGGAGAGCGATAGAGAGAGGCCACAAATGGCTCAGACTGAATATGTGCGTGCACTGAATTTGTATCCTCTATACTATGTTGGAATTTCAGCTGATCAGTCATGGCATTGTATAACCATAGCAGGTAGAAATTCATTTGTATGACCCACTATCTTTATATCCTGGCTGACCAACCAATTTATCAGCTGATATTTGGCCATTTTGAGATCGTGAATGCTCGGCCCGAAAATTTTTTCTTTTTCCTTAACAAATTCATCCAGTATTTACTTTTTATTTCGATTACACATTTGAAAGATTCTATCATCTACTATGACTTTAAGTGTGTGTGTGCATGTATGTATATATATATATATATATATATATATATATAATGAACTATAAATGAACTATAGTGTCCTGCACCCTCTAGTAAATATGTATCTATATTTTATATATATATTGTGCAGGACACTAGTTCATTTATGGAAGTGAGGATAGCAAAATAAAGTAAACTGTGACATATTATACCCAAAAATTCTTCATACAGTGGACTACCAGTAAAACTGATAAAAATTTGGAACAAAAAATTCTTAAGACACTTTGACCTGACCATGTTTTGCTTAAGTGTTATCTGATATAATTAAGATTATTTTTTCTGACAGTTTAACTCTGAGATCTTGTCATATTTTATTACCATTCTTTTAAACTATAGTGAATAAACTGTATTAATGAATGAAATGTTCAAGGTGTCTGAATAAATTTTGGTTTGACTATATATATATATATATATATAATACAATACTGACCTTGAATATATAACGATATATTTGGATTTGGAAGTCCACCAGTAATTCCCTAGATCAGATTGTGCTTGGCCAATTGTATGTAATTTCTCCGGCTACAGATTTTTTTCCTGTGTTTGTCCCTGTGTCTTGCACATGGTCAAAGAGAGAGATGAGACCACCAAGGTTGCAGTTGTATGAAACATGAAATGGCATTCATGATTCATTTTACTTTTGTAATATTACATTTTGAAATGAAAGAGTATTTGAAAAGGAACAAATGAATCAATGCCACATACTATCTATCTGAAGTTGTTTAGACATCATCTGAATTCACTGCTGTGGCAGAATATGTATGTATTTTTACACACATTTGGAACAATTTCTTCAACAGAACTATTCATATCGATTCTCAATTTTCATAAAAAAAATATAAAGAACTTTAAAAAGAAATTATAAATGAATTGCATCCAAAAAATCACATTGTATGAATTTAAATAACAAACACCCCGTATCTGGGGGAACTATTGAGTAATATGAAAAGTTCCCTTAGTTAGAATCTTTATTCAAAACTAGTGTATTTATTTATTTATTTATTTATGTATTTATTTCAACCCACAGACCACTTTATGACCACTTATAAATTTTTCATGACCACCAGTGACACATCCTGTCTGAAGAGGGTAACTAACAGATATTCAACAAATAAAAAAACCTAAATATCTACCTCCTTTTATTGCTCAAAACTATCATAGGTCTCTGGGTTTTTCATGATAATGGCAACGTTGCTCACAGCAGGCGATTTGAAGTCCAACAGTAATTGCCTTGAAATGTGTTGAAGGTGAATTTTTTACAAAAGCACTGTTTTGATGGCTCTAGTGGTGCTGATTTTAAAGGGGGTGGATTTAGAGAAGCAGCCTCTCAGAGAGGGGTTTTGGCATGCTGACACTTTAGCATCTATAACTGTTAACCTGTCAGCACACTGAAACCCTCTCAGAGAAGTTCCATCTCTAAATTCATCCCTTTTAAAGCACTGTTACTAAAAATATTAAAGCTAAAACAAAACTCAGTAATCGAAACTGTGGAACTCATATGTTGTTTTAGTTTAGAACGTGCACAAGGTGCACCCTTCATCTTAAGCTTGTATAAGGGAAATGAGCTTGTCCTCTCTGAAACCTTGGCTGTGAGTAATGTATGTTTACATGCTCCACGACCTCCTCTTGAATTAGTCAGTGGCCCATTTCTGTCCCCTCAGAGGCGGACGATTCTCCTTTGTCCTGAATGTTTATCTCTTTGGTGATTGACCTTGGGTTGTTGCGTTCTCTTGGGATGAGCCCACCCTCTCTGACTCCCTTGAGTAAAACCTGCTTTCGTTGCTACATTATTAAAAGGTCAGAGGTGATATATATAATTTCTCTACCTCTGCTCCATCCCACAGATTCCTAGTAGCGAGGGGGTGCTCAGGAGGTCTTTGGGTGGGAGAGGAACTGCTTTGGATGGATCTTACTTGGACCTTCCTTCATCAGGAAGTAGAACCGAGAGAGGTGGGTCAGTGGAGTGCACTCATTCTTTCTCAACGGGACCTTTCAGCGCACCCTCCAGCAGCGAGCAGAACTGCGAAGTCTATGACAGGCACACCAATCACAATTCTGAAGGTGGACATAGTGATCCCAGGTTCTCCAACAGGGAGCCCTCAGCCTGTGATGCCTTGAAGCTGCATGTTGCCTCTGAACCCAAGTGCTCTCATCAGTGCCACAGAATGGAGAGTGACAACATGCATGGTGCTAATCGAACTGGACTAGCGCCGCCGCCTGGTCGGGAGAACTGGGAGGAGAAACGACAGTGTCTCCTCCTGCACAAGAAACAGCTGGAAATGGAGAGGGAGAGAATTCAAGCTCGGTTGGCTCAACAGGAAGAAAAACTTCTGCTCCAGAACCAGCAACTCCGTCAGTCTTACCTTCAGTATAGCAAGTAAGAGACTGGCACAGGCCCTTTGTTTAATGACCAAAAATTATTACACAGAAGTTCATGCACCTAGAAAGTATTTCTAGTGCACTGTACTATAATCATGATTTTTCTCATTATAAAAACAGAGATAAGTCCTGCTATTTTCTGTGGTGATCGACATTATGCCATAAATTCTGTTAATACAGCAAATTAACTTGAATTAACCCATGAAAATTCTTTTAATTTGTTTCTTTTGAAGGCTTCAGCAAGCAAATACAACAAACTTTGAGAAACCCCTAAATGGAGACAGCAGTTTTAATGAAGGTCGACAGTCCTGTTTTGTAATGGATCAGGTAACACACAGGTAAAGATTGACTTCAAAACTGCATTGAATGCAAAAAGGGCTGGAGGGATGAAAATAAAAGATAACAATAAAAATCTTTAAATATGCAAAAGTTCCTTGTTCAAAAGATTAGGGTGAGTGAGTTTTTTTTTTTTTTTTTGAAAGAATAATTTTTAAAGAAGCCTGAAAAAATGGATCACAGTTTTTACAAAAATATGAAGCAGCACAACTGTTTTCAATATTAATAATAATATAAATTGTTTTTTGAGTACCAAGTCAGCATATTAGAATGATTTCTAAAGGATCCACCTATGGCTGGAGTAATGACTGCTGAAATTTCAGCTTTACTATAACATACATAAATTACATTTTAAAATATATTAAAATAGAAAAGATATGTTAAGTTGTAATAATATTTCATAATATTATTGTTTTTAGTGTAGTTTTGGTCAAATACATGCAGCCTTGGTAAGCATCTCCAACTTTTTAAACGGTATCTTTCTTATTCAGCGGTGAAATAAAAGAGGGAAAGTCACACATTCTGCAGCGAAGTGTTCGACAACCATTGAGTAACATACTGTCACAGGAACACACTTCAAGTATTCAGCAACCTACACCCAAGCTTTCACAAGGTAAGTTCACAAGACATTATGCTGAATATGTTATCCCTTTCTGCGTTTTACTTTACCTTCTTAATTGGAAATTTGCATTACATCCTTTCAAGATTCTTTCATTTTTTTTCCCTGCAGAGATCTCCATTACCAAGAAGGATATGGCCACTTCTCCTGTGATTCCAGAAAGCTTCCAGACATCTGCTCTTCCCAAAATCCCCCCTCTTGGCCTTCCCATCACTCCGCAGGCCTCCAGGTGAGTTAAGGTGTCCCTCAGGGTTCTGTCTTTGGTCCACTCCTGATTTCTATGCCATGGATTGACTTCTTTATACACTCATCTAAGTCATCCCAGCCTGTCTAGGTCCCGCCCAGCTGTCTAACATAACCAATGAGTTTTTCCACACCATTTCTGTATTTATAGATGAGTAAAACATTTAATTTTGCCATTTGTGCGGTCACTCTGCCAATTTACGATTCTGTAGAGAGGCTGCTGTTGCAATTTAAAGATGGGGGAAACTGGTGCTTGAGAGAAGCCACTTTCAGGAAACTCAATGAAAAGAACCATACAAGTAAATGCAATTTAACAAGTTCAATTCAAAGAGTAGTGAAAAGAGGGAAATGACAGCAATTTTGGCTCAACAGCACAGCAGGGGCCAAGCCCAAGTATTAATTGTGTTTTTGGAGTCCCTGCCTTTGTGATAGAGCTTCTTAATGTAAGAATGTGAAATAGGAGAAGGGGAAGGAGAAGTGGTATGTGGGGGAATCTGAATAAAATGGGGGGAAAAAGGGAGAAGTGAAGGAAGAGGAAAAAAGAGGAAGCTGGTTTGGGCCGAACGCAGTGCGAGGCCTGTTTGATGAGTTAAATGAAGATTTTTGCCGGCCAGCGCTGAGGCTGACAGGAGCCAAGCTGAGTCCCATTAGCTGGCGTAGCAGGGCCCAGCAGCAGGTGTAATTGAACCGAGTCTTCCAGCTCGGGCTGAGAACGCGCCGCCTCCCTCAGCTTAATGAGAAAGAGTGAGGCAGAGAATGAATCACTGACCGCTAGCGCGAGACACACTCTGGGATAGGGAAGGAAATTCATTACCGTTTTCTTTTAACGTAGAAAGGTAATTAATGTGACAGCATGTCTTTTTTTCCCCTCCCCAACCCTCACTGCGAGAGAATGAGCATGTCTCGTTTAGCGCGCCATCTCTGAAAAATGCAGATTATTTGTAAGTCGTTTGTTAGGCATATTTCTTCTTTTTTTCTAGGAGAAAATCTGCTGACTTCAGAAGTAATTGCCTTTTTTTCTCCCTCTGTTATATGTTATGGTGAATATTTTGCATTAATATGTTTTTTTCTGTCTCCGACGTTTCATTACCGAGCCAGAACTTTTACAGGGGCCGGGAAAATTAGGATGCTTTGTGTGCAGCCATGATATTTGTGGGAGGCATACCAAGAGAATGTCAGAACTGACTGGGATTTGAATACTTTTGTATGCTTAATATGTACCAGGGAACTTAATAAGGGCCAAATGTGATGTGAGAGATGTGTCTCTTAATGAACAGTCAAACTGTTGAATAATTTCAAGTGACTATTCCAGATTCACCTTTCATTGTGACGTCAAGCAGCTTTGAAGCATTAAGTCAAAGATATGTGATAAAATAGGCAATGAAATAAATCTTTAGTTAGACATTTCTCCTAGGACTGTCAATCGATTAATGATTTTAGTTGAATTAATGGTATTCCAGTTTAGTAATCACACTTGTCAATATTTACTCAGAAAGGCCTCTAGACTGAATTGCTCAAATAATGGTAAGAAAATACCAAAAAATGAATGGGAATAGAACATTACATTTCTGTACTTGCATCTGTCATGCAAGTCATATTTTGATTTAAAAGGACACACTTGCCTTTGTTGATGATCTTGATGATGGTTAGTAGAGCATCATGGGAAACCTCCCTCGCACACTAATACCAAACAGGCACATAAACTCTAACAAGATGACCGTTTACCCTAACCAGCACTATGGAAAGTTTATGTATGGACGATAAATGTTTTATTGTATCCCACTGCCTGGAGGGTACTTTTGCATTATTCAAAACCAAACCTGATTTGAGGAAATCAATGAAGTTTTGTCGTTTATTTATTTATTTTTAAGAAGCCAGAGGTTGGATGCTGCCAGGCTGTCTCCTGGACAACCTCAAGTCTGATGGGTCTGATGCCACAGGGACACACTTTAGAAGAACAACCAAATGCCCCTGTCAGCCCACAATAAATCAGTAAACAAGCTCTGTATTACTACGAGTTTGCTTAAAAGGAGAAAGATGCCCTGGGGAAAAAAGTTTGGGTTATTAAATGATTATGGATCTTGTGTCTGCTAGAGATCATAACATTTCACTCCACCTGAAACAAGTAGTTTTCTTTGAATGTCAGTATCCTTTGGGATTTGTTTTTTGTTTGGAATTCAGGGATTTTAAGTTTTTGCTAAGGCAAGTGTCACTACTATTTTTCATAGTAGGTAGGGATGTTTGTCATCCCATTTGTGGTGAGTAATGATCGAGGAGAGGTATGTGCTATTACTTTTCTTAGCAACCAGACTTACTATTTTCACATGGTGGTCTATAAAACTGTCATAAAATTCCTTGCATTGATAAAGAGATCACAGAGACTTTGTGGTTGGCTCCTTTGACTTACTTTTTTTTACTATTTATGTTACTATTTTATATTACTATTTATGTTAAATAAATTCATACCACCATGATGGTGTATTTTGCACTCACATTTACCTTTTGAAAATATAAAAATCTTGTTAGAGTGGATCTCGCTCAGGAGAGTGGACTGCACTGTAAGTGTCACAAAAGAGGGAAGGCAATGAATTATGCAGTCAGACTGATAAAACTCAACAAGCTCTGCAAGAGTCATCAAAACAATACACTTATCAAAGCACGTCCTTTTTCCAAATTACCTCCACCTTTTTAAATTAACCTGTGCAGACTTGGGCCATCACTTGTAAACTTCTCTTCACTTTACAAGGGGAGCAAAAATTGTGTATCATTAAAATTTTCAGGGCTGTTTTGATAGAGCTGAAGTGAGAAATGTCAGTGCTCCTGCCCATGGCCTGTGCTTCTCCGCAGCTTACTATTGATTTGAAAGAAAATTGACATGCAGTTCTGTCGGTATTTGCCTTTTAGGATTTTTATATTACTGTTTGGGTACAAATTTGTTTGGGCTCTCAGGCGTGACGGACATTTTTAATGAGAACAGTAAAATAAGTTGAGTCAGAGGCAAAGGAAACTGATAAACTGTCTTTTGTTTGGAATTATTGAAGTAGAACCTGATTTTTTTTTTTTTTTTTTTCTCAGTGTCTTTCACCCTCTCTCTGTATTTTACTCTTCCTCTCTCTCATTGATGAGAGTAGGAGCTTGAGGTAATGAGTTAACCTGTAGAGATTCTTTTACATTGTTTATACCATGTTGTGACTTCAAAAATCCACCACAGCGCAGAACACTACAGCCTTTTCTTCAAAAGAGTATTGCAAATGGCTGACTGCAGTAAAGTCAGCTTTGCTGATTAGAAGTCACTTACATTTTTCTTTAATTTATTTAGATTTATATTATATATTATAATTGTATATTAAAATCATTATGCATTAAATATATATTTTTGTATTCATTTAAAAATGTATAATATAAAAATAATATAATTTGTATTACTTTATTAGTTTTGTAGAATTTAAGAATTTAGTAATTGATTTTATTTTTCTCTTCAATAATCTAGAGATTTAAATACTGCTATTGTACACTACTTTTCTTTTCCAGGCATCTTGAACTCTGTTCCCAACCCCTAGCTGATCCGCTGAATGAACAGATAGCTTTTAGGATTAGCAAACCTCCTAAGTGATATTAATGTCTCGTGGTCATTCGCCAGTGGACCTTGTGAAAAGCAATGAAAGCTTTTGGGTAAATATGACTGCCAAACACATTAGCATTCTCTCCGGCAATTTCCTCCTACCAACGCCCTAACATTCCCCTCCCCCGCCCAAACTACACCTACCCCTTCCCTTGTTATAGATTGTGACCGGCAGTAAGAAATGCATTATTCATATCGGCAATGTCGTCCGTTGATGGATGGCTGTTTGAGAGGCCTGTCCGTTAAATAAATCAACAAATAAAAATGCTAATTCTCACATTTCTAGAGGGAGCCTTGCCAAAGTCCCACCCCATCAGCCTTCCACCCTCAGTGTAAGCTCTCTTTCTCTTTTCCTCTGATGCACATGTGCAAAAGAATTGTCGGATGACAATCGTTTGTTATTCGCCAAAACGATAAAATGAGACTCCCACATTGGACATTACTGTCATTGTCATATGACTGGATTAAAACAAAACCTAGATTCAAGTTTCAGGCTTAAAAGCAAAAGAACATTAAGCAGCTTGATCCATTATGATGTCATGAAATATTTGTAACATTTTTTTATTCTGAGTGAATATATGAAGTTGCATACTGACATTCAGTGAGCAAGTCTCTTTCTCAAACAGTCTTGTAGCTGGCTGTGTAATCGCTAGCAAATGAAATATTCCTGACAGATAAAGTGCAAATGTTCTTTGCTTTTGTTAGTTATGATCATAATTCCTGTTACATAATATTTACTGCAAAGTAATTTTATTATAAATGTCTCATTTATACAAAATAACAGCAACATCAAAGAGAGTGCACAAAAACATTCGGTGTAAAACTGCAAGTGTGAAATGAACAATTCTTTATTATGTTTGTATTACTGGTATATGGGTTGATGGGTTAACAGTGCAAAAACAATGTATGATTCAACATTAAAGGGTTAGTTCACCCAAAAAGGAAATTTCTTTCATTAATTACTCACCCTCATGTCGTTCCAAACCCGTAAGACCTTCGTTCATCTTCGGAACACAAATTATATTTTTTATGAAATCCAAGGGTTTATGAACCACAAATGGGCAGCAATGTCATTGCACCTTTCAAAGCCCAGAAAGATAGTAAAGACATCGTTAAAATAGTCCATGTGACTACAGTGGTTCAACCTTAATGTTATAAAGCGACGAGAATACTTTTTGTGCGCAGAAACAAAACAAAAATAACGACTTTATTCAACAATTTCTTCTCTTCCCTGTCAGTCTCCTCTGCTATTGACGTAGTGTAAATAACTCATTTTTCTGGTTGACTGGTAGTCATTCATATAAAGCATTAGTCGACTAATCGCACGTTTATTAATTAACTATATAAATCATAACAATGAGCCTTTAATCCTACATAGCCTAATCGGTGTTCAAGCACATGCATAAAAGTAGACTTTACATAAATTCAAAAGATGTATTACTCTTATCTGTATGACCAAGTGCAAGTGATTGCAAGCGCACTACTATTCCGCTTTCACAATCCGCACAAACACTTGAATAGCCCACATTTTTCTAGGTTAAAGTTAAAGTGAGCGACAATGTAAAGTTGCTACTACTTACATGTTTCATATGGTAAGCCATATTTGAGGTTGATGAATGAGCATTTGGATGTCCTGCACGACTCCTGTAGAGTTTTTTTTCTTTTTCTTTTTCCCCTGAATAATAAAATTTTGGTCGACTAAGCCGCTTCTCGTCAACTATTAGGGGGCAGCCCTATCTACATCATCTCATCTTTGGCCCCTCCCACTGGCACGTTAATGAGAAGGAGAGAAGAGAGATACAGGATCACTGAACTAAAAATTACATTAACTTCTAAAGAATCCTAATACTAGGAAAGTTATTTATTTTTAACTATGTGAATGTTTCAGTAGAGACATTGTTTTTTCAGTACATTCACTGTGGATTCTTTGGCAAATCAGTTGCAATATCTGTGAAGGCTTTGCAAACAGATTTTTACTGTGAATCTCTCGTTTAGGACAGTAAGCTGTAGTTTTTTTTTTCTGATAGCAGTAGGTAGAACAGCCAGTATAGTGCAGCATATGTAGGTTTGTTAATGGTGAATGGTCACTGCCTCCAGAGAGCAGGGTCAGAGCCGTAACAGTGGTTAACAAACTGCAGTGGGTCCAGGTGGTCTGTCTAAGGACCAGCTTCTCAAAGGTCTTCGTATTGTGTGAAGTGAGATCAACTGGCCTGTAGTCCTTAGGGAACCGGGGGTTTCCGATCTTTGGCAGCGGAACAATGCAGGATGTCTTCCAGAGCTAGGGCACCTTCATCAGTCCCAGCATGAAGGAGAACAGGTGCTCAGGAACCCCACCGAGCTGGCTGTGTGAACATGTGTTCAACACTCTGGGGATCAATCCGTCAAGCCTCAAAACTCATCTTTACCTGTGCAGAGATTCACCAATTTGTTCACTCCTCACCTGGTCAAGGAGTAGGTATAATTTTAGGTTTTAAAGGCATAGTTCACCTGAAAGTGAAGAGTCTGTCATCATTTATTCACCCTGATGTTGTTTCAAACCCGTAAGATTTGAAATATTCTTTCATCATTTTTTTTTTTTTTTAATGTTGTGTTCTATGTAAGAATGTTTTTAGGCTGCTTTTTTCCATTCAATGACAATTGGGCCTCAAAAACAACAAAAAAAGCACCATAAAGGTTGTCACATTTACTGTTGTTTGGCAAATTCTCTTGGGTGAAATCCAGTTATTTTAATAGGAATGCAAGCGTGTTTCACGTAAGGGCGAAAGATTTTCTTGTGTAGATTTCACAACGGATTTAAGCTAGTTACACAGATTTGCTGCATTGACCAACCGGAAAGCTGTTTGGGTTCAAAGTGACTTCTGTGTGAGCTGTGCATCATACATCACTAAACTATTGACAATGGACCTTTTTTCCCTGTTAAATTTGACAGAAATTGTATTAATGTGACTGCACCTTAAAGGGTTAGTTCACCCAAAAATGAAAATTCTGTCATCACTCACCTTCATGTCGTTCCACACCGTAAGACCTTCGTTCATCTTCAGAACACAAATCCGATGGCTCAGTGAGTCCTCCATTGCCAGCAAGACAATTAACACTTTCAATGCCCAGAAAGCTACTAAAGACATATTTAAAACAGTTCATGTGACTACAGTGGTTCAACCTTGATGTTATGAAGCGACGAGAATACTTTTTGTGTGCAAAAAAACAAAAAAAAAACAAAATAACTTTTTTCAACAATATCTAGTGATGGGCGATTTCAAAACACTGCTTCATGAAGCTTCAAAGCTTTACGAATCTTTTGTTTCGAATCAGTGGTTCGGAGCGTGTATCAAACTGCCAAAGTGACCTGATTTCAGTAAACGAGGCTTTGTTACATCATAAGAGTTTTGAAATTTCAACGGTTCACCACTGGGGGGCGTGACTTTGGAAGTTTGGTACACGCTCTGAACCATTGATTCGAAACAGGATTCGTAAAGCTTCTATTATAACTTCATTTTCTACTATAAAGTGACATTTCGGTGTATTCATGCTTTTTCTCGCGGATGTCAGACCTCGACGGACTGAAAAGGAAAAAAATGAACCAGATTTACATGTCAAAGAAGGCGGAGCCTCAGAGCCACACCTACCTATTACATCATCTGCATGGACCAATAGTAGTATTTAGGTGTTTACCAGCTAGAGCGAACTTTTCCAGAATGTTTGCTTTGACAAGCTGTTTCCAACTCCTGTAACGAACACAAAATAAATTTTGTTTTGGCCTGATTTTGTTCAAAATGACGTCTCACGAGTTCGTTCTTTGATTTCACTTGAAGTATATCGGGGCCTTTAGAGGGCAGCTACCTAAGTAGGTTGTAAGCAGCTCACTTGGTTTTGGAACAGAGCTAATATGTTGCCCAAGAAGGATGGAAGTTTGAAGTTTTGACAACCTTTAATTTCTATTTACCCTTCTGTGAAAACATTTTGAGATGTAGTTGGCCAATACTTTTATGATTTCATACCCAAAAAGTGTCAGACATGAAGGAAATAGTGGATGGCGTGTTTCTCAGTGTCTTGTATAATCACCTCTATCATGACCATGAAGCAAATACTGCTTTCATATGTCAGAGGCACTCAGTGGATGGCACCGTTTTCTGCCTCTCATAGAAGCTGAGATCCCTTTCACACACACACACATCTGTATGAATACCCACTCATCCCTTCTGCTGCATGGATGCAAATCAATGCTGTTTAGAAAGAGCAGTGAATTATGTTAGCAGCATCAGTGGAGCGTGCTTTAAGAATTCATGTTTTATATCTGAAATGTGCACGTCTGTACTCGATGAATAATTTATTAAGCACCTCGACTGAGGGGTTGAATCTTTATTAGCTTAATCTTTGTTTATTTATTCTTTTATTTATTTATCTCCTCACTCAGCTGTCTTAGTTTTCCTTCCAAACTAGCGAAAGAAAAAAAACGTGCTGGCTTGTAGTTTATATCCACCCTAAGGCCACATGTTTCAAAGCCTGTGAAACTATTTCTCTAGTCAGATGCAACAATGTTGTTTTTATGTAGGGGAATCTGAAGATGTGCGGCTTTCTGAGCAGTATGTAAATTATCATGCTTTTTATATCCCACTTGTCTACTTCTGTTCTGGTGTATAAAATAATTGTGACATTTCCTGAGTCATGTTTTATTTTTTTTCGTTGTTAGGTGGGATGATTCTTTGATGGAGCTGTTGGACATTTTTAGCCCTGTATCCAACCCAGAAAGATGCCGAATCAACCCCTCATCCCAGAAGACATTCGTCGCCCCTCGGTCCTCTCAGAAGACCCTTTTCTCTCCTCTAGGCCCCAGTCGGTCCTCTTTGCAAGACCTGGAGGAGAGTGAGATCTTAGAAGACATCTTTTTCATCTGTTGAAGGGTTGTAATGGCGACTCAGATTATTTGTTGGAATATAAAAACTCATTTGAATGGTCATTATTATTCATGTGCTCTTAATTCTGCCTTTTAATGTCTTAAAATAATTATGGTCTTAATTTTTTTTATTATATTCAAGTGTTGTTTCTGCCTTAATAAAATGTGTTTATTAATAAATGGTGTTGTTTATTCAGTCACAGATGGTTGAGCAGCAGCTCCAAAAAAAGTCTACAGGCTTTTCAAGGATCTGACTTGACAACGTAAATGTTTAAAGAGATTCTCAAGAACAATCTGTAATCTCACTATCATTTGATGAAATGAGAAATTTCCGTGACAGTGACTAAGATGCATTTCTAATCAATGCTGGATTATCCACAAACTTATGAGTCATCAAACTTTCTGCATATATTAACAAATTCATATTTCTTTCCCAAAAGGGGGTGTAGCTCATTTTATTTAATGTGTCCCCTCACTTTCCTATCCCCCTGCTTTTCCAATATACACAGCATATATGCTTAGATACTTCAAACTTGATCAGGGAGCACCATTATATGCAACGGGATTCAGCCAAACATCGCTCCAGGGCTATTGGTCTAATTTGATCTGAAGTGTTGTAAAGAAAGTTTCAGAAAGGGTGCCTGTGTGTGTGTTTGTGTGTAAACCCTCCGCCTTTGAAGTGGTTTCAGAGTACATCAGTCGTGCCACAAATCCATAAAAAGATTGAAAGAGATAAAAACAACTCATAAAAAGGCTTGTATAGACATACAGCAGGAAATGGGACAAGCATAATGCTGCTTTATTCTACACTGTGCTTTATTACTGGGCTTAAGCGGAAACGCGTCATTCAGTAAAATTACAAAAGAGAGTCTAGGGACCAGAGAAAAGTGGAGTTGAGAACAGGGCAGGAGCTGCGGCAGCACTCTGACTGCTAATACAGCTCAATCTCATTGTGATAGGCTTGGCAAAAATCCACAGATACCACCCAGCACGCTCAACTGTGCTCAAAATGTCTTTTTTTTTTTTTTTACCCCATTTTACTGCATTGTTTCTATAAGTTCAGACTGTTTCTGATGAGTTGAAGACAGTGCTAATGAAGAAAGGCTATAAAACAAGAGTTGCTGAGAGTCTGATGGATTAGTGCAGTTTTTCTTCCTTTTTTCCAGTGTGTTTGAAAAAGCAGTGAAGCAAATCGGAGTTCTGACAGACGCATGGAATCGCAGAACAGAAGAAAACAGCAGACAGTTCTAACAGGTGCAGCAAAAACTTTTGACACCAGTCCTTCATGAGTTCTACATTCTCCATAAAGAATTACCCTGATTCTGCCAGTTGCATTGTTCCATTGTGTCTCACACTACAAAAAACATGTAAAAATATATTTTTAAAAAAAGCATCGTTTAAATGACAAAAATGATATTCGGTGTCGTTACAAACATAAAAAAATACAAACATTGAAAAGATAAAAATACATATATTAGTATTTTAAAATGAAACAATAAATAAATGAACAAATATGAGTACATAAATAGGCAAATAAATATGCATGTTGGCAGCAGTTCTGTTAAAATGTTTCGATTAAATCTGATTGGCTCTTTTTACTTTCCTTGATTAAATACCATACAACCATAATGCATCTCTAAGGACTAGAGTTTAACCTGCTTTAATCCAGTTTCATTTTTTTTCTTAAGTCATCCAGTCCTTCTAGATAGAAGTAAAAGATTATAAAATATGCAAACCTATATACAGAGGAACAGAGCAAAAAAGAGAAAAAAACATTTACAGTATATTCAGTAGTTCATGTATATACTTATATATATTTGTAATAAAATTTCTGTTCTGTCTTGTTGGTTTTGTCAACTCTACATTTCCAGATTGCTATGTAAACAGTTGCAGCTGAAACGGTTAACATGGAGGGAGCTGACGAGCGTGAGACAGAAAGGGAGAGAACGACAGGTGACACTGAAATCCAACAGACTGAATGCATATCCTTGCAAACGAACCTGGAATACCTGAATGATCATGTGTCGGAAAGATCTAGAAGGCAAAATGCAACATTCTCGGAACCCGTCTGAAACCGCGTCGATTCAGAACTGAATTCCCCTTCGAAATGAGGTGAACTGACTACTGCTTTTCCCCTCCCCCCAGACTGTACAGATGCTTTACTCTTCGGTAAAGCAAATTAACCAGCTCTGAAATTATCATATATTTACAATAGTGCCATCTTGTATAATAGAGCAGTTGCAAAGCGTAACCAAAATTAAAGTCCTTCATTCAAAATCTCGCGTTCCATCCTCAACCCAAACTAGTGGAAAAAGTTCCCGCCAATCAATCAGAACTCCGAAGCAGCGCATGTAAACACGCAATGTGATGCGGATTCTGACGATACTTGTGCAAAACGTACATAATGCCCACTTCATTGTAACCGTAAGCAGAACGTCGAGTGGGTGTATCTGTAAAATGGCGGTGTCAAGCTGCACAGCACAGGTTTGTCATGTCAACAAATATTTGAAGGCTTCGCTGTTAGCTGTAGCTATAGTAGTTGTCTTTTTTGTTTATTTTTCTTCCTTTTATTTTTATTAAGAAGTAGAGTGTTTTCCGTTGTTTTGACATCATCATCATCATCATAATCATCATCATCATAATAATGAATGGCTGCTAGCGGTGTGATAGCACAGTGCTGCCAGGCGCGCGGATGCACGGCTGACGATTCGACGGCGCATGCGCGAACGCGGTGAGGTTCAAAAAACCGATAAAGCCAGCGCTCGGTTCGAGTGAATAACGTCGTTTGTTCGCGAATGTTTGCAGAGGCGGGAGGCAGATATGTCCGTATTCTGTACTATTTCTTAATGATCCTGATTCTTTTTAAACTCTCAAACGAGAGGAGGCCTTTTTGCATTTGTAAGTAGCATATACACATATATACACAAATGGAAATCAGTGTGTGTGTGTGTGTGTGTGTTGGCGGATACGGAAACGTTATATCGGATCGAGAGGAATGCCTGCAGATTGCAGCTGCCGATTTGAGATTCTTCCCAGTGGTAAAAGTCCAAAGCAGAGCAGAGGTTTCAAACTCCAGCTTAAATCTACAAAAAAATTACAGCTCTACATATTGAATAGCCGGTTTCTATATATACACACATATAAAATATATGCATATAAATACATATATGGGTTTTGGGATTAATATCGTATGTATCCATATATATGCTGTACAGGTGCATAAATATGAATACATATTGCTTGAACGTCGTCTGCTATACATATACATATCGTATGTACGTTATATATAAACAGGATTGTTTATCTCAAACCTCTTTAAGATGGTCTCTTAACTACAAGGTCAGGACATAAGATAGAAAAGGTAAGGCTGCATTATGGAACAACCCTTCCCATGCACCCTTTCTCTCGCCACAGAGAAAAACTAGAAGAGAAATAAAAATAAATATTCTTCATTTTGAGCAGTAATTGTAAACTAGCGAAGTGAACGGCCTCGACGGACCATCGGAAATAGTTCTGCCAGTATTCAAAAGCATATCAGCAATCTATATGTATGCATATAGTCATATATGTTCTTTTTATACATATATCTTTTTTAAATACAACTCTAACCGATTGGCACAGCAAGAGATGCAGTGGTCCGATTATGTTACAGGTATGAGTCTTTTTTTTTTTCCCTCCTTTTTTTTTTTTTCTTTTTTTCATTTGTGATAAAAAGGTTTGGTCATTTGGTCCCTACACAACTAAGGAATGACAGGTAAGTCTCCCAGCGGACGGAGGCTGCGATTTGTGGCAGCCGTTGCCCCTGGAAACGGACAGGCACTCCAAGAAAAAAAGTTGGCCATCCCAAGTCAAAGCAAGTTCGTGTCCTGAATTGTCACATCCTTCCAAAAAGTTCTGTCTTTCAAGTTTTTTTTGTTCTTTTTTAATCCGTTTTGTTGGTTTCTAAAACAGTTCTTTAAAAAGTTTTCTCAAAGACGTGTTCAATATTACATGATTTCCATCTAAAAGTCTATCTTAGTTTTAAAAAGTGTTTTTTCCCCCCATACTACTTATTTGTAGATTCAGAGCCTTCTGAGGGCTTACATTGTTTTTCTTCTTCTTTTTTTTTTTTTTTATATATATATATTTATATATATATATTTGTGTTGGTCTTCAGTAATGTGTCCTGTGGTCCTGCAAAATAAGGGCTTGGGGGTTCAGAGAAGGGAGTACGGTATGGTCCAGTTACACCGCGGCTCCCCTGAGTTAAACACTGAAGTCCAAAAAGGTCCATTGAGCCTGGTGGTGGTGGTGGTGGTGGTATATCACGCGGCTACATCCTCCTCATGTTCTGCTTCAGCTGTACTGTGTCCCCAGCCCCAATGATCTTGATCTTGTGTTTTCAAATACATTTGGCATGTTATCAACATGTGTTCCAGCTCTACAAAACCTAGGAAGCAAGCACAAAAAGAACAGAAGCATTTAAAATCGGCATGAAATGAAAATTTACCTCATCTATTCCAAATTCAATTCATCTGTGCATGTTTTTGACCCTATAAAATGTAATCAAATTATCATAACTGGACTTTCCAGTATGAACATCAGACTTCTCTCTGGTGATGTATGCAGGACGTCTCCAATCATTTAGTCTGCTTAAACTCCTCCCCTGCAAGCTCACACATACCCACATCTCAAAACCCAATCAACAACTCCCCGCCCTACATTTTTTATTTATCGGTAAGCCGTTACACTCGGATGTACCTCACAATATGGAAGAAAATATCTGCTGCTACTTTTGTTTCATCACGGCTCTGAAGACCACTTCTTGTCGCTTTTAGTCCGTGTCTATTCACTTTGAGTCCATCCATTGCTGGCGTACTTAAGTTGACAAAACACTTTTTTACTTTTTAAAATGATCAGTTGTAAATAATGTTAGTAATTTTTTAAAGTAATTATTGATGTTTTATTTGTTAATATTAATGGCATTATTATTAGTAATTATTATATAATTTGGCCCCTGGGCCACGTTCCTGGTTGCATTTGCACCGGAAATAGGAACTCTGGAGCGGCCGACATTGGCGTCTTTAAGCGCGGCATTTACAGATGCTAAAAACTGGTGGATGGAGGACGCCGTGATCGGAGCTGTATTTGTTGTGTGTCGTGGGTTTCGTGATAACGGAGATGGAATGTAAACGCATAATTTACGTGACTGAAAGAGCAAAAATTGGGGCTAAGAGACAAAATCCCTTTAGTAATATATATCAACGAGGTGGAGAAAAGAACACAACAGGTAAATGCCGTTACCGCCGTTTTCCATGTTTGTGAAATAAATATGTTTACACGGCTTTTTAAAAATGCTGGGTTCCCCCAAAAGGAGTTCCTAGAACTAAAATAGTTCCTAGTTCCTGCGGTGCGGACACGGCAAAATCCAGGTACTTCAGCCAATAGTTCTAGGAACTATGAAAAGGTTCCTCTGGTGCGAAAGCCCCTAATAGTAATTATAATTATGAAAAAAAAGTGTTTTTTTCATGTTAAATATCTTAACATTTATCCTGTGATTATTAAACTCATAAAAGAATATAAATAATTGTGTCATTAAAGGTGCAACATGTAAGAATTTTGCACTAAAATATCCAAAAACCACTAGGCCAGTGTTATGTATTTTGTTCACTTGAGTACTTACAATATCCCAAATGTTTGCAACTACTTGTAATTCATGAGAAAATTGCAATTTTAACCAAGGCTCCGGGACATGTGAGGAGTCACCTGTCAATTGCGTCATACCCGCGTTACCCTCGGTTTCCAGTTCTATTTTGTAGAAACCATGGAAACACCAAAGACGCTTTAATATTTACATTTTAATAAAGGGAACAACTGTTTTGATATATTTCTAGACAGAAAACTAATTGTTGTTATATAGCTCAACATGTTTAGTCTTATTTTTTAAATCTAATTTTCTTGATTTGAGTATCATGCTTTACCATGCCTCAGAGAAAAACACTATTTTGTCAAGTAGCTAACATAGCATAATCAGATGCACCTTTATTTTTAGTAACAGTAATACAGAATTTTCTCCATCATACAATACCTTTTAAAATTAATTGCATGCCATTTATCAACACAAGCCATCCAGCATTTAATATGATATTCTAAAATCTAAAAATTTCTAGCTTACTCCAGTGTGCACCTTTGTTTTGAATAGGCCTCTAGCGACCTCTAGCAGACAGAAAATCTTACATATTGCACCTTTAACACCTCCATTTCCTATCATGTAGGTGTGTGCATTTAAAAAAAGCGATGAAATCCATAAACAACCAAATTAATTTTTAATTAAACAAAATAATGAAAAAATATTTTTGCATATATAGGAACAAGGATATGCATCTCTTGTCTGACAATAAAATCTAAATAAAATAAAATAAATGTTTTCCATAATAGTAACATGACTTTTGTTTGGGGTTAATCTGACTTAACTGTTAACAAAGTACGAGAGATTGTGTGTGTGTGTGTGTGTGTGTGTTGCATAAATTATATGCAAAATGTAGACATTTGTATTGATGAATTGGTCCCTTCAGTACCAAACTGAAAAATGTGTAGCATATGTGTAGATATTTTTACTGTTAAACAAGACAAAAGCACTGATTAGTAAAATGATTTTGGCTGGCTGGAAGAGTTTTAATGTATTAAGTCAGTGCTGAGATGTGCAGGAGCCTTACTGTGTCGTCTAAAGAGGCGGAGATGGCTCACTAGCTTTGTAAGTAGGTAATAACTTGGCCCAGTAAAAGGCATCAGCAGGGTAAATTAATGACACAGCATTGATTTTCCATCTTCATTTAGATGAGGAGATGTGAGATGATATAAGCTACATGGAGATGACTAATCTTTCCCCCTCTGCCACAGTCCTTTTTAATATCATATGCTGTTATACTGTAGGCTTAAAGTCAACATGAAACCGCATTCACAAGCCGTTTTTCTCCTGTAATGTGACATTTTAGAATGAAACTACAGAAAAAAAGACTTTTATTATTTTCTGAATTGTGCAGAGTAAGGACAGAGAATGAATCATTCTTTTAAACTAATTCTTATCTATGATCAGTTCACAAATTTGACTAAACCAATTCGCTGGCTTGTATAGTATGTGTATCTTTGTGTCTTTTGGCTCCAAGGTGATTTGGCTGACCTGTCGTTCCCTGTGCGCAGCGGCGGCCTTCACCCCCAGGGTCAGGGGTGGCTGGGGGGAGGGACGGGGCTAATATGGGCGGTTGGCGTCCTTTGGCCTCTTCAGCTGCACTTTGAGTCTCTTCATGCCGATCTGAAAGCCGTTCATGGACTGGATGGCGGCCTGAGCGCTGCCCGGGTTATCGAAGCTCACAAAACCTGGAGAATGAAGGGAGAAAGATGGAGACGGAGAGGTTAGCACCAGATGGATGAGAAGGTAATGCAATGGACAGATGGACGTTAGATAGGTTTGAGGGAAGGTGGAGTCGGAGGGGGTGAGAGAAATGGGTCACAGTGATGCCAGAAATGATTTTATGATAAAGAATGAGGTGAGTGAAATGAAGAGAGGGAAGGGTATCATACAAGTTTACTTAAGTCATCGTGACACATATTTACCAGATACATGTTTAACATTCAACATATATGCACAATCAAGTCAATCAATACAATACAACATCATACATTTGATACACAATAATCAGAAGCACAGAGAACATGCAAAACCTAACGCAATATCCAGTCACTCCTAGAATTAGCGAGAACTTGGCCAGGAGTCCTTTTTAACTTTTCCCCGCCAGCATTTTTGATAATTTTCACAAAAAAATCATGGCCCACAGAGTATTTTGTTGTATGAATATCTGAACATACAATATATCAAAAGAAAGAACAGAGCCTCTGCTTTTAAAAAAAAAATCCTAGCTTCATGCATTCTTTTTTAGTAAAAGTAACATTGTGAAGAAAAAGCTGAGAAAATCACGTTTTGCCAAAAACTACGTCCGGATCAGATTCAGAAGGAGATTCTGTACTCTATCATAAGTTGCGTAATAGTGTCTCCTACAACATAACAGTGGAAACACGGATTGCTGGAAAATTCCGTCAGTGGTGGGGAAAGAGTTAATAACATGCAAATTACAGAAAATCGCAAATAATTGGCCTGCAAGTGTTCAGACAGCTTAATGTCTCATAAAACACCAAAAATACGAAAATTTGAATGAATAACTGGATTTCCACTGCATTGACAACCATGCAGGGAAGTAGCCGAGTACAAATAGCAACTAACTACTAACTTAACTACATTTGTAGTAGCATGAAAGTAGCTTAGCTTTGAGCAAAATAGCAGTTTTTCCAGGCATAAGTTTTTTTTTTTTTTTTTTTTCAAAATGTCTGTTGGCTTTGAAGCCATCTGTTGCTAATGAATAATTATGAATTGCTAATATATAATTTATTATAATATATTTATTATAACTATTATATTTTATATATTATATAATATAATTATTTTTTAATTAATAATTATTCATTATCTTAGCCTGCTAATATTCAGATAGCATAATGTCACAAAAAATACTTAAATTTGAATGAAAACTGTATTTCTACTACACAAGCAACCATGTCATAATCTGTTTTTAATAAGTTATGTATAAAAAAATATGAAACTGCTTGCTGAGTAGGGATTTACTCTGTGTTGACGTATTCCCCTTTTAAGCAGAAAGTGTGTGCGAGACAAATCAAATTCTGTGTAGTGAAAGATTAATCGTTAATATTTTTTTTAAAGTGTGCTAACATATTAATAGTGTTAAAGCTAACAAACATAAGCTAAAAGTGTTGATTTTATGGGGTCTTTATGAATTATTGTCCCATTTAGCAAGTTTCATGTTGCTATTTGTCAGTTGTTTGTTAATTTGTAAAGTAGCTACTTAAAAAGGTAGCTTGAATTATGACAAAATGCATTATTTATTATGTATTATGCATTATTTAGTTTTGTATTTATCATATTTTCCTTTTCTGGTGAATAAAGTGTATGGTGTAAATCAGCTTCAATCTATTCTTGAGGTCTTGGCAATGAGAGCAAAACTCTGCCAGTTAACACATGAACATTTCAACGCAAATTATTTCCTCTCATTTTCTCATCTATTTTTTCACTCTCGGTTGCTCTGTCTTGAGGTATTGTGGTGATTTTAGCTGGCTCAGCGTTTCAAATCATCACGTCTGAGTCTCCGAAACACCTCCCGCTAACTGCGTTTATATTAAGTTGAAATCGAATAGCGTTGTGTTTGTTCATGCATGGGATGCCTCTGATAAGTCAAGGAGCCAGTGAAGCTGCAGATAGTGCTAATTAAAATATAGAGGTTCACATTAGTCACAAGCGGGACACACGAACACGCTTACGCAGTTTCCCCCTACAGCCTCATGTCCCGCGCTGATTAAAGACATAAAGATGCTACACTACATCTTTTTTCTTTTTAATTTTCCATTCATTCTTTTTTTCTGTCTTAAGCCAGGTGCACACCGTGTGATTTTAACCCCTCTGTCCTCTACGATTGTTGCTTATCAGATTAAATAATGTGACTTCGGTGACATTTGAGGTGTAAAATAAACATATTAGCTACTACTTTGCTTGTGTCACCAGTTTACATTGCAGTTTTCACACAAAACATGTAAAAACAGAGCTAAAACGAAAAACTCAAAACTGCACAAACCCCAATTGTAATGGACTGCTAAGATTTGGATAGTATGACTGAAAGGAACACTAAATAAGATATTTGGTATATGTTGCGCAGACAAGCTCATATGAACATTTTAGATGGCTGTCATAGCCGAAGTCAGTTATAGAGACCAAAATTTCGGAAACTGAAAGAAATAATAATCATCGTAAAGGTAATATATCACCCTTTGGTCAACATGTTATATTAAGCGATCTAAAACTCAGTTTAGCCCTACAATTCCTAAAATGTATCTCATATGGCGAAATAGTAGCAAAAAGCACACAGTGTGCACACGGCTTTATTCGAAAGCTTCGCTGTGGTAGAGAAATGAGGTAAAAATGTTAATAGTGTGAGTAGGAATGAGAATAATCTTCACAGGTGTCTTATCATTTTTACCCACCAAAGCATTTACTTTGGTTTGTCGCCCGATCCACAAACACTTTGGAGGAGATGACATTACCGAAAGGCAGGAACATCTGCATCAGCTCGCCGTCCCCAAACTCCTGAGGGAGGTGATAAATAAACAGGTTACAGCCCTCTGGCCCTGGAGACAGAGAAAGAAAGAGAAAGACAAGAAGGATTGTGGGATACAGAAGATTAGAGAGGTGGTTAGACAGGAGAGAAAGAGAGCAGGCAGCACAGAAATAATAGGTGGAAATAAGGGGAATAAAGAGAGAGAAGGCAAAACAAAGACACAAATGGTGAAATTAGACTTGGCTTGCCAAAGAAGAAACTATAGAAAGAGTTTCTCTCTATTGAGCAGTTGCCCTGGCATTTGAAAGTAGCAATTCCCTCCTTAAGTTGTATAGATGAAATAACCGTGTACAAACAAATGCTCGGTGCGACAATTCCGGGTTCTTCAGGCACTCTTGAAAAGGTGCATTAGATTTGGCTCTTCCTTCAAACTGAGCCATAAATGACCAAAAAATGCAGCTAAGTGTAGCTAAAATTTGTTTCCAAAAGATTATTGGAGACTTGGGCTTCTTCAAATTCTCATCAGGATAAAGAAAACGCCTTGATTTGACAAAAATATATAGTTCACGGATCACGGCCATTATGATTTTCTCTGCTGTAAGAAGGACATTTTCTTGAAATCACTGCACTTGATCATAAAGTTTTAATTTTTTTTGTGACAAATATAAGGCCCAATTTGATCTAAGACCACCATAGACCACAGACCACCATCCAATGGGAATGACTGCAGCATATCCTGGTTGTTTGTGCAAGGATATGCAATTTTAAAAAAATTGCAATGCTAATAAAACTAATGATTTGATGAATTTATTTTGTATATAAGTCGGCAATATGTCATTATACAATCAAAATGGTAAACTTTTGATTTTGATCAATGTCAACTGACTATTATTTACCACTGGAACAAATGTGTAATTAAGAAATGGTATTTTTTACTATTTTATAATGTGTTCTAGGGTGTTTTTGTATACTGAATGAACTTGTTTTGTCCATATTCTAAAAAGAACCTGTGTATATCACTGTCTAATAACTTTATTAACATTAACAAACATTGTAGCATTCTATAATGCATAACAGACCATGGGAACTGCAAAAATAAATCACTTTATCTATATGTGCATACAAACACGTGCTGTACAGAAGACAAAAACTCTTAATGAACATGGTATCATGTCATTTGCACAGAAGTTGTCTTTCTTTCTGTAAAGTAATAGTACAGTAACTTTCAGCAGCAGTGGCAGACAGTTCTAGCTTGAATCCCATTTAGGCATGGGCGCGTCCTCAGTTGCCAGTTGCCACCCATGCCTAAATCTGCCACTGTTCACCAGAAAAAGAAAAGAAAAGAAATTATGACCAGTTTGTTGAAGATGTTTCTGTATAATTTACTATAGCAGCCACTGGAGGGAGACCTTGAGTGTAATGTTTTATAAAGTCAGCCAAGAACACTAAATAACTTAAAAGATTATTCTAGGTTATATCATAAACTTAATACCTGTTGATCTGTGACAACCTGTCAATCACAGGGACAGCAATTTTCTGCTAGTCTTCCATTATAAGTCTATTTACTGTCAACAGTTTCCTGTTTGTTTACACAAAGTAAGAGACAAATCAAAATGATTATCTGTGCTAATCAACAGCTCACCAGAAATGAGATACATTGAAAAAAAAAAAAACAGCAACTACCAGTGTCAAATGATTCCTTCACAAATCATTCTAATATGCTGATTTGCTGCTCAAGAAATATTTCTTCTTATTATCAATGTTGAAAACAGCTGTGCTGCTTAATATTTTTCTGGAAACCGTGATCCATTTTTCAGGATTCTTTAGCCGCATTTCCACCGCAGGAACTTTCCCCAGGAACTAGGGACTTTGGTGTGTTTTGACCGCAGGAACCAGGGTCTAAATTAAGTTCCGGGTTAAAATTTCCCCCTCGGAAAAACCCTGCTCGCTAGGTAGTACTTTTTCAACTTTTAGGAACTGGGGGTGGGACTTGGGCACTGAACATGTTGATTGGTTGAGTTCACGTAGCATTTTGATTGGTGGTTGAAATACGTAAAGTCAACCATTTTTAAAAGTCTGTTGCGGTGTGCAATAAGAGTTGTTTGCTATTCGAATCAAAAATGTTTAAAAATTATGGTCGATGGATCAACGTCGAGGTTCAGGCTTTATTAAGCTTATATATGGAGGACGAAATCCAGATGGAACTGGAAAGTCGCGCACAGTCCTACGCCACCGGACTATCTTCACGGTACTTTAGATCGCGATGGAAACATCTTTTTCTTTTAGCAATTATTGTTATTATTATTATTTTTGTTCTGTATGTTCAGATGACATTGTACATATTATCGATACATGTTGTGTATTCTATACAAAATTGTACATCATTAATGTCATCTTTGTAATGTTTGCAATCATAATAATAATAATAAAAAAATAAAAAATAAAAAATAAAAAGATTGCGACGGAAACGTGGACAGCAACAGGTCCGGGGGGAAAAAGTTACTGGGACAAATTGTTCTGGGTTTTTTCGGTGGAAATTAGGCTTTTGATGAGTAGAAAGTTTAAAAGAACAGCATTTATTTGAAATAGAAATCTTCTGTAAGATTATAAATGTCTTTACTGTCACTTTTGATTAATTGAATGCATCCTTGCGGAATCTTACTGACCCCAAACTTTTGAACGGTAGCATTAGCGGCACATAACAATCAATTTACAAAATATCTCACTTTAATAGAATATCTATGAAAAGACAATTACGGAAAATGTCACAGAGAGTGACCACGTCGAATCTTTCACTCTTACAGGTGACATATCTGGCTGCGACAGACTCACCTTCTCTCTGTTGCTGAGGGATGATGGGAGGCGGCTGGGGAAAGGCCTGGCTGATCTGTCCATATGCAGCGGGGAAGGCTGCTGAGACACACACACACACACACATACTAATGCGTCAGATAACACACACACACACACTTCACACCTCTTATTCCAGCACACGTAAACACAGTGCATGCACTTTTTATTAACTCGGAAGCAAGAAAATCACAAACAGCCTCCTTTTGAGTGACAGACCTGCATATTGTTGGACTCCAGCATAGGCCTGCTGCAGGGGGTCTGCTGCAGTGGGACTCTGAGCTGCGGAGAGAGAGAGACAAGAGCGTTACAGACACAGCTGGGGTCACTGAGTGCGTTTGAGTGTGTTCGGGCAGAGCTGTGCGCCTGGAATGAGCTTACCTCACTTCCCTCCCCCTCACCGTTCACCCCCAAACAATTAAACCGTGGCGCTCGCGCGGGACCCTGCCAAGCTTCCCCGCTGCCCGAGAGTTGGAAAGACAGCCGGAGAGTGTACGGAGAACAATATAGATCTACAGCTCTACACGGCACATCAATCAGCTGAGAGCTTTCACAGTAATAAAGGCAATTCAGGCCTGCGACGCTCCTGTTCTTAACACCGATACACATACTTAACCTGACGCTGCTAAAACACTAACAGGTAAATACTGCAACATCCACTCATTTGATGGACTTGTAAGTGACATTAGACGTAACTCTTACCCTGCCATTGACGGAATTTTTCGTCATTTTTGAGACAATGCTTCTACTCTTTACATTCAATATTTATTTCATTAATATATATATATGCTCTAAAATGGGTTCCTTTCCAATTATATATATATATATATAATAGTGCTGTCAAACAATTAATTATGATTAATCGCATCCAAAATAAAAGTTTGTTTACTTAATATATGTGTGTACTGTAGTATTATATTTATATATAAAATATTTATATATAATATAAATTATGTATATCTGAGTATGTATATTATATACATCATAAATATACAAAGTACACACACTTATGTTACGCAAACAAAGTTTTATTTTAGATGTGATTAATCGCAATTAATCATTTGACAGCACTAAATATATGTATTAGCACTATATAGCACTAAATATATATATATTAGCAAATATATATATATATTAGGGCTGGGAGAATAAATCGATTCATCTCGATTCGTGGATCAATTCTGAGATTTTCTGAATGCATCGCGATTCTCTGTTGAATCGATTCTGAGCTCTAGCAGATGGAGCTCTAGACTAGTTTTTAACCACACGCTCAAATGCTCACAAAGAAGAGTGCTCGTGCATTGGGATATGTACTTGCATCTCAGAATGCTTTTATGACACAAGATTAATGTAAACACCCTTGTAATTTGCTTTATGAATGATTATTTTATAGAAGGTTCAAGTGGTGTAAGGATTTGGAAATTTGAGAGAGAATTGTGATGGATTCGGAAAATCTCAGAATCGATCCAGAATAATTTCTCGATTCGCGATTCAACGATTTATTGTCCCAGCCCTAATATATACATACATATATATATATAATATAATACATATATATATATATATATATATATATATTTGGGCTGGGACAATACATTTTATTTATATATATTTTTTATTTTAGATATATATATTGCCTTTAACTATATTAACTATATATATTGCCTTGCAACATGAGGGTGAGTAAACGATGATATAATTAGCAACTGAACTATCCCTTTAAAAGGAAAAGCTCAATTGGGGTTGTTGTGTAGTCTAATGGTTAAAATACTGTGCTGATAACCAAAAGGTCGTAGGATTGCACTCCGGAAGGCGTGAGCTAACACCATCATGGCCCTTGAGTGAGTCACTTTAAATGAAAACGTCTGCCAAATACAAAGCATGCACATATAACTATAGCCACACTACAACAACAACAACAACAATGACATGTCACTCTGCAAAGCTGACGACACCAAACAAACATCAAGAAGCTACTCACGTCTTTCACTTCCTCTGTCTACCGTATACTGTATGCACACACACACCAAACACACACAGTAATAACAACACTGCACGACACTAACGTTTGAGGGAGTTCTATACCTTCAGAGAGAGACGACAGGAAGCAGCTTCCCTGAACCCCAAAACAACTTCTCTGTGCCACGCCCAGGCCGCCCTTCTCCGAGTCTTCCCTAAACACCACTTCCTGCAAAACTGGGATACAGCCGGGAGACAGGTATTTGCTTTTCTCTGTGGCACTGGACATGAATACCACTCCACAACACACACAGACTAACTGTGACAGCTGACAGCCGACCTCTGGCCATTTCACAACTCCAAACGCAGTTTTCAGATAAATTATCTTCGAGGAACATATTTAATAACATGATTTATGTTTAATAAAATGCTGCTGAGTCATCAAACAGAAGAACACTTATATTCCTAAACACATAAGTAAACAGTGCACAAGATAAAATGCTTTATATACAGACATAAAATTTGATTATACTTCAAGAAATACTGTAATTCACAAACCAGAGCTGACATTAATCATCAGAATAGTAAATGTTAGTGTTATTCTTAGTCATGTATTTTACTGTTACAAAGTGTAACCATAAAGTTTGCCTATGGAGTTTTTAAATATAATTTAAGTCAGTTCCACGTGATGAAAACGCTGCTGTATATCTGTGGATGAGTGTAGTACCTGGGTAAGGATGGATTCCATTGGTAAACATGGCCTCCGCTGGGGCCTGGCCGTTGGCCTGAGGAGGAGGCAGCCCTGTGAAACCGTTGACACTGATTGGAGATGGAATGCTGGTCACTGTGGGAGCCGTGATGCCAGGGGGCGTGCTTCCACCTGTGGGCAGGGCCAAGGAGAGTAGAGAATATTTGAAATATTCATCATAAATTCGCAATGGTTTTGCTGGGAATAGAGAGTTTTTATGAATATTTAGTCAAAATATATGTAGGTAAATACTGCTTTTTAGTATATGTATTGTTATATTGGTGCATAATATGTGACCCTGGACCGCAAAACCAGTCATAAGTCGCACGGATACATTTGTAGCAATAGCCAACAATACATTGTATGGGTCAAAATTATCAATTTTTCTTTTATGCCAAAAATCATTAGGATATTAAGTAAAGATCATGTTCCATGAAGATATTCCTACTGAAAATATATCAAAAATGTATTTTTGTGAGCGGATATGCATTGCTAAGGGCTTCATTTGGACAAACTTAAAGGCAATTTTCTCAAAATTTTGATTTTTTTTGCACCCTCAGATTGTAGATTTTCAAATAGTTGTATCTCGGCCAAATATTGTCCTATCCTAACAAACCATACATCAATGCAAACCAAACAGCTTATTTATTCAGCTTTCAGATGATGTATAAATCTCAATTTTAAAAAATTGACCATTATGACTGGTTTTGCGGTCCAGGGTCACATATATAAATTAAAATTCTCAAAACATTGTTCTTTTTTTGTGTTCATTTAGTAAAAACACACCTTTATTATTTTTACATTTTAATTTCAACAAGATTTTCATTTTTGCATTTTACATTTATTTTTGCATCTAACATTTAACATATTATATATTTTTTATTACTCATTTTAGTAGTTATACATTTTAATTAGTTATTGCTTAGCAGCCTGTTAAATAACTACGTATGCACCAAACTCATTAAATACATTTCAAAATTTAAATATATATATTTTAAGGTTTTAATTGTATTATTTATATAATAAATTATTTTCAATTTTAGCATGCCCTTATAAACCATCTTGCGGCTCTTACCAAACAAAATAATAATAATAATAAAAAAAACTTATTTACAATGACACAAGAAGGGAGAAAAGTAAAAATGATAGCCATGAATAATTAAAAGTCTTAAGGCCCATTCACACCAAGGGCGATAACTATAACGATAAAGATATCATTCTAAATATTAAAGAATAGCAGAGTCCATACCACAACTATGATTACTGCACCAAGAAGCAATATTGTTGGAATATCTTTCAGAACGATAAAAACATTTACAGCTAATCAGAACCCACCAAACTTTAAAGAGCTTGAGCATTTAAAGCAGATGACAGATGACAAAACTGTAGTGTGCATTTAGAATAAACAGAACCATATCGTCCGCTGGTGTGGAAGCTAATATAGTTATCGTTTTTGGTGTGAACGGGCCTTTAGTTTGGGAAACTCTGCATGTGTGTTTCCTCACCCGATGTTGGGGTCATGGGAGCCCCTGGGAGGCCATTGATGGTGGCCATGTGTTGCATCTGTGCAGCAGCAAAAGCCGCCATAGGGCTGAGATATCCTCCCTGACCCACTGATGCCATCAGCGCTGCCTGCTGCTGAACCTGACGGGGAAAAGCACAAACACACATACATAAGCTACTTTAAATATATATGCTAAGATAACATAATCATATAATGAGTGGAGCACTGTGTATAATCAAGACTTTAGAGTCGACGGATTTTTCCACAGAGATGCTGCAGTTTTGTTGGGAATAGTGTATAATGAGAGAGAGAGAGAGAGAAAGCTCTTGCCTGTGCATAGGCACCGTACGCTCCAAACTGCAGGGCCATCGGATTGAAGATGCCCATCTGACCAGCCATCTGCTGCATGCGTCGAATGGTCCGTTCCTTATCTGTGTCTGCAAACTTCACCACCAGGCTGGAAGAAGCGCCCTGAAACACACAGACACACACACACACACACCAAATGAGGATACTTTGTGCGTTAAACGTGCTAATGATACAAAAGTGCATGATCAGATGTACTGGCACTCACAGGCATAGTTTGGCTGCCGTGTAAAGCACTAATAGCGGCCTGAGCTTCTGCATGAGTGGAATACTTCACAAACGCACAACCTGAAGAGAGAACAACAGTCAAAAACTCCCTCTACAACATTACAGACATTATATACATATTACATATATTTTATATTATGTATAAAAAATATATATATATATTAAAATATATAAAAACTATATTTACAGATTTAAGGTTTTTTAACAGACCTTTAATATTTTATATTTTCTTGCAAATGATTGTGTGTATACTATATACATATATGGGTCAAGGACGTGAAGCGTCATTTTATTGGCCTTAATAATAATAAAAAACAAAGATATGACATCCAAAGTATGTAAGGTAGTACAACTAGATCCCTTTTATTGAATCAAAAAGGTTTTAATTATATTTTGCAACATATAAAGATATTTTAAAGATTTTGAAGTGTCAAAAGGTCATTCGGTTTAACCGTCCAAAGGCCAATACAGCCATTTCATTTGTGATTAAAATATCTTAAAATATAGTAGATGTATATATATTTTTATTCTGGCATAATTTTATAACATCATATATCAGCATAGTGCAAAATGGTATTAAAATTATGTGTAGAAGTTGTCGCTTTGTTATGAGAAAAAATGTCCGGAAAAATAAATTTAATTGATGTCATTCGGAGTAACCAATATAAAGGGACCATTTTGGATCAAGTCATGCGGTCAAAATCATGTGACAGGATGTGACATCATTCAAACACCTGCAAAGGACCACATGGTCGTGAAGCAAAGTAATTAACTCTCTTTTAACTATTTGAAAAATTCATGTTTTCACTTGCTCATACGCATATCCTGAAACATCAGGTCATTCGGTACAACCGCTATAAAACATGGAAAATGATGTAATATTTTAAAAACTTGTACTAAATATAAAATGTTTGATTGTCCTTTTGCTAGCTAGCTAGCAAGATAACTTGATAGATAACTTGATAGATAGCTAGATATCAGCCTGTTAGCACTGTTTAAAAATATTGTCATTTGGTATAACCAAAAGTGTCATTCGGTAAAACCGAAATTTTGGTTAAACCAAATGACTTTTTTGGTGACAAATTTTGTCCATCTTGTAAAAAATGACAAAAGCAGTGTTAATTGATTATAAAAACCACAAAATCTCATTCTTGACACTTTAACACAAAAAGGATACAAAAAATCTATATCTGTTAGTGGGCTATAGAACTCTGTATTCGCTGATAACCGAAAGACGCGTACTGAAAATTTTCAGTACAAATTCGTGTATATATATATATATATATATATATATAAAGAGGGAGAGAGAAAATTAGACTGAACCCAATAACCTTTGCTGTTTCCGTCAGGACCTCTGAGGATGGTGCACTCCTCAATGCTTCCGAAGGACTCAAAAAGGCGCCGCACGTCGTCCTCACATTGCTGCTTATTCAGCATGCCAACAAAAAGTTTTCTGTCTTCTGAAACAAACACAGAAAAGTCGTTACATATTACAACAACATCTATCTGATGTCTTAAATGTTACTGCTCATTTCAGTAAATCCACACAGCCTCTTATTCTATTATTCCTTTATTTTATATGATGTTTGCATTTTCCTCAGTATCTGCAATATTTTTGGAGCATTTTATTATAAAATAAGGTTGAATCTTATAATACTCAAAATAAACAATCATGAGCTAAGGTATGAAAACAAAAATGCAATTAAAAAGCACCATTATTAAAGTGCAACATACAGCACAAACATAATAAATAGAAGCTCTTCAAACACATTCACTCAATCAATCTCACAATGCATGCTTTTTATCTATCTAACATAGAATTTTCTGTGTCTAAATCCAGCAATCCACTAAGAAACTTGTTGGTGCTACTGTATAATGAAATGAGTTTATGAGCGAGATATCTGTGGAGAACCTTTCGTCTAGTCGATTCTGCCACCTCAGGAGTCCTTGTTTATTGTTTGTGCCTTTATTTATCAGATTATGTAGACATTATTGAATTACACATCAGCGTGAGGGGAACAAAAGCGCTATTGTTTCAGGGTTTTATTAGGCTGTAATTGCAGTGTCAATGCTGCATGTTTTAAACTCAAGACAAGGCACAGAGTTAAAAAAACAAGGCACATATTTATAGGGTGCAGAGGGAATTGAACTGGATACGGCAGTGAGTAAACATGCATACACACACATTCATCTTGCTATCTAAACAGTGACATACCACAGACATCTGTTTTGTAATAAAGAATATAAATTTCAAAAAATAATTAAATTATTATAGATTAGCCCGAACCCTGCTCCCAAAAGAAAATGTTTAGCTATTATCAAAAGCTATTATCATAGCTTTTGTGAAATGGTACCATGGCAACATTACTATATTTTTTTATCATGTACTGTAAATACCATGGATTTTCAATATGCCAGGATTCACTGCCACAGCATATTTTTGTCTGATGATTTAGCTAACTCTTAGGGAGATTTGCAATTTCTTTTGTCTTAATATATTTCTGTGACCCTTTGTGCAGAGCATTCATGTGTAAATTATTACAGGATAATGTGCTTTAAGCAACTAAACGTTCTGTTAGATAATGCTAGTGGGTTTGCATAAGTAAACTTTCTATTAACATTACACATAAAAGTGTATGTGTGATGTTTGTGTGTATGTATGATGGATGATACAGCAGAGATATTAATGAGCACTATTGTGTAGGGGTATGTGTGTTCATGTGTTTGTTCACACCCGAAGCTCACTAACATCCTCTGACAGGATGTCCTTGCCCAGTCAACAAGACTAATCTCTAGTCCGGCCTCTCACTGTGGGGAATGTTTACAAGTGCGGTGCGCATATGAGGAATAAGACAAGCACACACACTACACAGGTAAACACACGATAAATCAAAGGTAATAAAATAAAACAACATTTAATAAACACCTATTTAGCCTACAATAAGAACAACTCAAATAACTAATAAATAATAAAATAAATAACTATAGATTTTAGGCTTACTAAAATCAGCTTGAAAATGCTATCACATAAAATTTGTACATGGAATTATTCTACATACAAAGATCGATCCTTAAAGTCCCCCTGTAGTCAATAATTTTATCCTTTAAAACTCATTTTTGCTCACCAAAAAGACATGATTTTTTCATGTGAATGCCTTAAAATAGCTTGAATGTAACTCTACACCCTTGCTTCATTTAGTATACACGGATCCATGAATATGCTAATTAGCCCCGCCTCCAATCACTCGCACAAGCTCAGAGATCCACTCGGTCAACTTACTGAGGTAAACGCTGCACTATGGTATCGCTCTCTACTTTGGACACATAACGGTAATTAATATGATTAGCCTTTAGCTTGACTATAGCTAATAATGTGTTGCTAATGTTACACACATCATGTTCCTGTTCACTATCTGAGTCTGCCTTTTAAAAATCAATATCCTTAGAAATGCTTTGAACAACTCAGAATGTCAGTGGAGAAAGGCATATAGTTCATCATAACATCATAATATGCATCATACACCCGCTATATTGCTAAATCTACCCGATTTTTCATATCAACAGAAAAATATACAGGGATAATCTGTCTTTTCTTGAGACTCCCTGCTTCAGAGCGGTCATAGTTAATGATTTGCTAAAGCCTGCCGGCATGTTGAGGTGATTGGTTACAAGGTAGTTTGTGACGTAAGAAACACCAGCGATTTCAAACCGTGTTTTTGAGACTGCCTTTAGATCATTGCAGTTTTAAAAAGAAAATACTCAGCAATGGTGTTGACTTATGAATTTGCACATGGTTTGTCTTAAAGCATATTGAAAACACCACAGGCATATAAACATCATTAAAAACTTGATTTTCACCACAGGGGGACTTTAATTTCTGTGTTATTTCATCAGTCAATCGTGGAAGTCTGATGGTTGATATCTGTTGATATCTTCTGGCAACATTAATTCCAGGAGAGAAGAGAATTCTAGAGAAAGAGCATGTAGAGATTCGCGAGTGCACAGGACAAAGTTTGAGCGCGCACATACAATATGTGAGCGCGAGCAGAGCCATGAGGCCAATGTTTTTGAGAGCGTGTGTCCAGTTTTGTGTGAGAGTGAGGGAAATCTGCCTGTAAGCAGAGAGATTTGTGAGCACACATTACATGGATGTGCTCTTGCGTCTTTTGTCATTAAAATAACGCCATAGAAATGGCCTCAAATGAACTATAAAGAAGAGAAATTGTGTCTGAAAGCTGTGTGCGCTGTCCCATGCCACCCCTCAAGACATTGGGACTATCCCAGCCAATAGGGAACATGCTCAGAACTTTGGCTAACGTTCTGTCAAGGTTCTCTCAAAGTTATGAACAAACGTTCTTTCAGTAATGATAATAGAATGTTTGTTCAAAATTAACTGGTCTTTAATAATGTTCTCAAAATGTTATCATAAATGTTATTCATTGTTAATGGAATGTTTTTTCTCAAATGTTTTAGTCATTTTTTTAAATGTTACTACTTGTTTCAGACCGTTTATAGAACATTAAAAAGTAACATTCCTAAAATGTTTGCAAAATTATAAAATGGAGTGTTTCCTTAAAGTTTGTATAACCAAGAAAAAAAAAAACATTTTTAAAATATTTTGAAAAACTGGACATTTTGAACGTTCAGAAATAATGTTTTCATAACTCAATGGGAATGTTAGCGAAACATTCTTAGGGGGCGTTTACACGACACCGCTTTTCAATAAAAACGGAAAACTTTTTATGCTTTTTAAATGCAAGCTTTTGAAAACGATATCGTTATTGTCTCCATGTAAACAACAAAAACGCAAATGTGTGAAAACGGTGATGTCATGCGCATACGTATACACGTTCAGTCTATAGGCGAGCAGTGTTTCTTTACAAAGTGACATCGCCATCTACTGGCCTGGCATGAATAATACAATGTTTTTAGTTGTTTTCGTGGATCTGTGAACAGGAATTGTTTTGACAACATTGTCGTTTATATGCGAAAAAAGCAAAGGTTTTTAGTACATTGTTGTCATCTAAACATACCCTAAGAATATATTTTTGTTAGCTGGGATGCTTGATTTTCACTCGATTAAACATGCCCTACGTGTAAATCACATTGTGCACATTTCCAGATAATAGTGGGATGGTGTGGAAAAAGCTGTTTTGTTTAGAAAAACAAGTCTTTTGTTTAATGGTCTCTAACCAGTGTCTCCAATTGTTTCCTTTGATTCTCTCTGGTATCCATCCTTATTTCGCTCTTATGACCACCCAACCTTCTCTCTAACTCTCTTTCAAGTCTCTTTCTGTCTCTCACTTCCTTCCTTGTCTTTCCCGCTTTGACCTTTAGCTTTCTTTCTCCATCCCGGCATTTCACTTTAAATGACTAGTGAATGGATCGGTCGGGGACGGCACATCAGTTTTGCCAGTGGAATCAGAGGGCTTTGCAGGGACATATATTGCGTTTTTACAGGGCTAACAGGGGGATAAATTCAGCTGTCCATCACGACGAAGACAATTGATCTGTCGAGTGTGAGTAAAGGAAGACACTCTCAATTAGAGGAAGGGATGCATGGCATGAAATGAAAGGAGAGACTGTGAAGGAAGGAGAGGTGCCTCCATCTCTGAGTCCTCTATGTATGTCTCGATCTCTCTGTGGGTCCATCAATCTTGGTTATCTGGAAAACCTGACCCAAAAAGGAGGAAAAGACGAGCTCTCTCTCTCACCAAACTACTTCCACTCTGTCTGTAAGTGACATACAGACACACACATGCATAGTCAATGCCATGAACACACACACACACACACACACACACACACAGGTTTGTTTTTGTGAATTGTGGAGACATTTCATAGGCGTAATGGTTTTTATACTGTACAAACCGTATTTTTTATTCCCCTACACCTAAACCTACCTATCACAGAAAACTGTGCACATTTTTACTTTCTCACAAAAACTCATTCTGTATGATTTATAAGCCTTTTGAAAAATGGAGACATGGGGTAATGTCCTCATAAGTCACCCTCTCCTTGTAATACCTATGTCATACCCATGTCATTATACAAACTTGTGTCACACACACGTGCACACACACACACACACACACACACACACACACATACGCACACATAAAAAAAGCTTAAAAAACTTAAACATGCTTTACAGTCTGATGACAAAGCAGAACCTTTTAAATTCTATAAATATTTTAAGCTAATATGATATAATAGGAGAATCTTAAGTTCTTATGAAGTCATTGGGGAACAATTTTAAGTTCTTATCAAATCCTAGGAGAACCTTTTAAAGTTCTTATGATATCATAGGAGAACCTTTTTAGGTTCTTATGAAGTCATAGGAGAACCTTTTAAAGTTCTTATGATTTCATAGAAGAATCTTTTTAAGTTCTTATAACATCATAGAAGAACCTTTTTAAGTTCTTATCAAATCCTAGGTGAACCATTTTAAGTTCTTATGCAGTCATAGGGGAAACAATTTTAAATTCTTATCAAATAAAATGAGAACCTTTTTAAGTTCTTATGATATCATAGGAGAATCTTTTTAAGTTCTTATTATGATATCATAGGTGAACCTTTTTAAGTTCTTATGATGTCACAGGAGAACCTTTTTAAGTTCTTATGATGTCACAGGAGAACCTTTTTAAGTTCCTATGTCATAGAAGAACCTTTTAAAGTTCTTATAAAGTTATAAGTGAACCATTTTAAGTTCTTATGATGTCACAGGAGAACATTTTTAAGTTCTTATGATGTCATAGGAGAACATTTTTAAGTTCTTATGATGTCATAGGGGAACATTTTATGTCAAAACGTTTTTAAGCTCATATGAAGGAAGGAAAACTTTTTAAAGTTCTTATGAAGCCAAAGAAGAACCTTTCTAAAGTCTTATTTTCATTTCTTTAATTTCTTATGATGCCATAATAGAACCTTTTTCTCTCATTAAAACATTAATAAACTCATAATAAATAAATATATTCTATTAAAGTATTTCTTATTAAAAAACATTATTTCACGTGATGATATTTCTAAAAATCCTAAAAATTTAAATACTAAAAATTTTTAAATGATAATCAAATAATAAAATTTATATTATAGATAGTTTTCTAATACATGATAATTCATATCTTATTAAAATTAATTTTAACAATGAAAATTCTGTCCCTGAATGTCCATTTCCCGTCACACCAGAGTTTGCCTCGATATAATTAATTTTAAATGACGAAGATGAAGAAGTGACATCATTTATTTGATGATAAATAAATAAAAATTACTAACACTAAATATGATAAAACATATATTTGTTTTTCCATTTACACTTTAAAGAACCCTTAAATTTACTATAAAATTCAACAAACTGTTGAATTTTTTTTTTTACTCTTTCCTACAACAGTGCATATCCATGCAAAAATGTCCAGTGTGTGTGTGCATCAAAACTCTCAAACTCAAGAAAGTGGTTCACCCAGCACCTCCGTAGAGGGTAATAATCAGACAAAAGGAGTGACAACACTTATGTAAGGCGTGTAAGGGCCGGCCCAACATCCTCTGGGGCCCTGTATGACTGTCGGGTCTCATCGAGGTGCGTCATTATATATGACTCTTAAGAAGGGGACATCTACTGGTAATGGTGACACTGATGTAGAGTGACAGGAAGGTGGGGAGAGAAACAGAAAAGGAAGAAGAAAAAAGAGGAGTGGAAATCTACCTCCCCTGCTCTCACTGTCAGCTGGCTTCACCTGGATTGGCCTGTTCATCTGTGCAACACAGAGAGAAGAACGAGGGAAGGGAGAGACAGGACAGACAGAAAGAAGGGAAAAAGACAAGAGAAGACATTAGATTTATAGCACAAAAATAGTGAAGTGTTCACATTTGCAGTTAGTATCAGTATGGTGATATATGAGTCATATACTGTATCATTTGATGAAATGCCCTAAACACAAAAAGCTGCTAGCTGCTATTCTATTAAAAATATTATTTTATGTGATGGTTTTTACATATCCATAGTCATTGAAACTATTATACTAAAAACTAAATAAAATAAAAATACTAACATTGAAATTAATGAAATTATTATACTAAAAACTAAATAAAATAAAATAAAACTACTAACAAAAATACATTGCCATGATAATTAGAATAGTCAAATATTATTATTATTTCTTATTAAAATTCATTTTAACAATAATTCTTCTCTCCATGAATTTTGATTTTCCCATCACAGTTATTTGCCTCGAAATACTTCATTTTAAATGACATAATGAGAAGGAAGTGACATCATTTGAGTTTTGAGGAGCCAAATTCAAAGTTGTAAAGTTCTATGCTTATTTAATATTCATAAATAGTTGTTCTTTCATGCTTGACATAATTTCTCAAGCATAACATATCCACCCTGGAACATGAAAAAAAGCTTATTTATTTTCAACTACTATTTATAGAAAAGTAGTTCAAATCCTAAAAAAAAAAAATAGAAGGCCATAACCATCGCCATAACAGGTGAGCTGCAGCAATTTTGGCAATTCATTAACACTTAAAAATATTCTTTGTCTCAGAATAATGCACTTTTACAAAAAAAATAAAAAATCACCTTACAAAATGGAAAATTACTTAGCTTTACAACAGTAAAAGTCAGAGACACAGAGCAAAAGAGAACGGAATATTAAAATGCATGCTACACGCAGCACAGTACACCTCATTTATATAAGCACATTTGCATACATCTGTGTTTATGTGTATGAATGGCACCTGAATGCAAACGTGTGTATCTGTGTGTGTGTGTGTGGTCTCACTAAAAGACGCTCACAATCATAAAGTGTTTCGTTCTGCTTCCTTCACTCGTGGCAGATTCCCGACTGACTCCAGCTCAATAATACATGTAAGCCATGGAACGGTCTGTGACAATCAATTTTTAATAATGCCAATTGTCACGCTGCCAGCAGGAAGGAGACGAGAGGAGAGGAACGGACCCGTGCACAGTGGCGGATCCTGGCATAGGCGATACAGACAGTCGCACAGGGCGTCAGCGGTCTCTGGGGAGGTACAGGGCTCTGCCCCCGAAAATAAGACACAGACTCCACTTCTCTATCGCTCATCCGCAGCAGTTTACTCGCTATCTGCTTCACGCGCCCCTTTTGCTGAAAATGAGTTGTGACGTAACGGGTAGCGTAGCTCCCTGTGCTTTACTTCTATGCCTCCTCTCACTTCTGTCTGCAGCAGAGAAACAAAAAGGTCCTTGAGAAAAAATTCTCTTTGGTTGCTAAAAGGCTACATAATGTTCCTTGGATCCCAAATCCACTTATATGACAATGCAATTTTACTTGGTTTAATAAAAAAGGTATATTTACTACTGAGCCATGTGACCATGATTCATTTTAGTTTAATTATTTTTATTCTAATTTTGAATAATCATTGTGACCTTTCATTTTTCATTAAAACGGCACTGTAAAAAAATTGTTGGTTTAACTTAAAAAAGTAAGTTACCTGGTTGCCTTAAAATTTTGAGTTCATTGAAATTAAAAATTTGAGTTAATACAATGAAGGCGATTGGTTTAATCAACATAAGCTCAAAGTATTTTGTTATCTGAACCACATTAATTACTGAAGTTGAATTAACAAAAGAAAAAATGTGATAAATCATGAAAATAATGTTTTACAGCAAGTGAAGATGAAAATTCAGGGCTTTTTTTTTTTTTTTCTAAATATAAACCTTAAAATAACCTTAAAGGCACTTTTTTTTTTTTAATTAAAGTGTCTGCTAAATGAATACATTTTAAAATTCACTTTGGACAAAAACTAAATTAATAAATGTGTTTTTTTTTCATTACCCAGCATCTTTAAATGTGTACTTGCTAAATAAAAGTAAAACAAACAAACAAACAAACATTTACCTGACCCTAAACTTTAGTAGTATACATAAGTAGTTCTAATACTAAATGTATAGTATCTCACAGAAGTGAGCACACCCCTCACATTTTTGTAAATATTTTATTATATCTTTTCATGTGACAATACTGAAGAAATGACACTTTGCTACAATGTAAAGTAGTGAGTGTACAGCTTGTATAACAGTGTAAATTTGTGTATGTAGAGCAACAATTCTTTTTTTCAGATCCTCAGAGAGTTCTTTGCCATGAGGTGCCATGTTGAACTTCCAGTGACCAGTATGAAAGAGTGAGAGCGATAACACCAAATTTAACACACCTGCTCCCCATTCACACCTGAGACCTTGTAACACTAACGAGTCACATGACACCGGGAGAGAAAATGGCTAATTGGCCCAATTTGGACATTTTCACTTAGGGGTGTACTCACTTTTGTGGCCAGCGGTTTAGACATTAATGGCTGTGTTGAGTTATTTTGAGGGGACAGCAAATTTACACTGTTATATATTTACATTGTAGCAAAGTGTTATTTCTTCAGTGTTCTCACATGAAAAGATATAATAAATTATTTACAAAAATGTGAGGGGTGTACTCACTTCTGTGAGATACTGTATATACATTTAGTAGTAGAAAAGTAGTATGCATATAAGAAATGAAGGAGAATGAGTGAGAAAAAGTAGCAGCAACAAACAACAAAGAGAGTATAAAAGTTGCGTGTGCATTTCTATGCTCGTCCTTGCTTATGCATATTAACTATAAACTAATTAAACACCCTGCAATGCCAATAAACCACCAATTATGTTTATTAAAGTCATCTTCCAACTGCATATTTTACTGGACCTACAGTGACTCATTTACGACAAAAAGTACCCACAGTGCACCTGGTCAGTGCACCTGTGGCGCCCTGGCTCCGGTCCAGACGAACAGCTCTGGGGTTTCTCACTTCATAAAGTTCACTTCTTTTTCAGACCTGATCACTCACTCCTTATTTTCCTCCATCCCCAGCATCCTCCTCTTTTATTGGCAGTAAAGCCTGGCTAATGTTTTTAATGTGTTTTGATGCATTATTTATTTTACCATGGCTGCTGATAGTGAGGGCGGAGGGAATAGTGAAAAGAGAGAGAGGGAGAAAGAGAGGTAGATTTGGACATAGATCGGGGAGCAGAGCAAGGTCACAGCCACACACACACACACGCTGTCTCGGTATCCCAGCAGGCCTCTACTCGCATACATTTTAATGTTTCCCTCCCTATGGCACAAATGGACTCCGCTATGTGTGCTAATTGTGTTCCCCAACCAGAATCTCACCACACTCATACGAGAGCGTTGCTCTCACACACACACGGAAAACACAAAAAGCTGAAAGTAAGTTTTCATGTGATGATTTTTACATGCCAACGAGGTCATCGGAATTCTTTTAACAATGTAATATGTAAACAATAAGCTTATATATGTTAATTTAAAATGAATCAAACTTATGTTAAAAAATATTGTCATGTGATGATTTTTACATACAGTCATCAAAATGATTTTACAAATTAAAAAAGCTAAAATGTTAATTAAAAATTAATCAACATTATTCTATTAAAATATGATTTATATTACATATTATTAAAAATATTATTAATATGTGTTGCTGTTTACATGCCCATTCAATCATCAAAATTTTCTTTTAAAAATAAAAAAAGCTTAAATATGTTAATTCAAAATTAATCAAAGTTATTCTATTAAAAATATCATTTATATTTAATATTATTAAAATATTATTAATATTTGATGATTTTTACATGCTAATACGGTCATCAAAATTATTCTACAAATTAAGAAAAAAATTAAATATGCTAATTCAAAACTAATGGTTATTCTATTAAAAATATTATTATTATGTGATTATTTTTGCATGTCCATACAGTCATCAGGATTCTTTTACAAATAAAAAAAAAGATTAACTATGTTAATTCAAAATTATTCAAAGTTATTATATTAAAAATGGTATCTACATTTATATTAAATGCTATTAAAATGTTGTTATTATGTGATGTTCATTTTACAAACTCACAGTCATTTAAAAAAATAAAATTAATATAGTAATAAAAATACATTGCCATGATAATGAAAAAACAATATATATATCTATATATATATTTTCTATATATATTTACACACACACACACACACACATATATATGTATATATATATATATATATATATATATATATAAATAACCTTTCTAAAACTATTTAGAAATTAATATTTGGAGAGCGTTTCTCACACACACAGCATTTATGCATCCCGACAAGGGAACATGCAAGAAATGCACTCACATTCCCAAGCTGAATCGGACATGTACATGTGGAATGAGATCTTGTGCACACTCAGTATGCACATTAAAACTGAACGTGATGGCATGTCATAAAAACTGAGCTGAATGAAACATAATGTGGCATTTGGAGACATTTGTCATTGTGCTGCGCCACAGGCTTCCACATTACTTCCGAACTGTGATTTCAGAGGCCCCAAGAGGACATTCATCCACCACAGCTAGATGGCAGCATTGAGCAGTACAATTTTTAGCCTCCCTGAGCTCCACATCACATATTCCGAGAGGGCAAAACCTTTTACACAAAGGAACAGAAAAATAGAAGCAGAAACGACCTCCCGCACACATACGCACAAATACAAGCACGCAAATCCACTCACATACGCACAAAATCACCCATAATTCGACAAAATTACCCTTCTTTATAAATATAGTAGCACAAAAACGCTTTTATCTCTCTGTACCTCACCTCACCAGAAACCTTCTGTCTCCATCTGTACAGGCCCCGCCGTCCGTATCTCCGCCACTGAGCCACAGCATGGCACAGCCTTATGGTGATGTAACTCTCTGGCACACACATAAACACACGGCGGGCTAAACGGCCACAGAAACGTACGTGTGGGTGTCACGTCTGCGCTGAGGGAGTATCTTACACCACAGGATTCTTTTTTCCTCCTGTTAGCCCGTTCTAAAGCGCTCCAGAAAGCTGTGATGAGCTGTTACACACCACCTGCACGTCCAATTCTGCATAATATCTCTGCTTCTCATATATTTAAACGCATGTACAGTAACATAGATGCTTTCTGAATGGTTTAGAAAGATAAAGTCTTGGCATGTTTTGGCTTTGAACCTGTAATGTTATGGTTAGTACACCGTTAGCCAACCAACATAGAACCCCATTGACTTTCATTGTATAGATAATAAAACACTTTCCTTCTTTTGTAAGAAAGAAAGATGAAGGTGAGTAAATGATGACAGAATTTACATTTTTGGGTGAACTATCCCTTTAAGGCAACTAGCGAAGCTTGTAACTGATGCTACAAAGTAACTGGTAAGCGATGTAAAAATATAATATAGCAAATAGTGAAAATATGAAATAGCAAAAGCGACTTTGGTTATGTAAAATATCCTATCTGACCCTTTTTCTAGCTGTCTTTTGATGAATGGAAAGTATGCGATGAATAATCTATCACTTTTCCTCTGCTCTCCCGGAGAAAAATAAGTATGATGAATATCACAGCCTTTATATTCAAATACTAAAGGCTGGGCTGTCTGTAAAATACTGTTACAGTGAGCTTTTAAAAAGCCAGGCTTTTAAATTGCAGTCACGTAGCAAGAGCAGAGAGCAAACTTTTCTACAAACTAAGGCAGAAAAATTCAAAGTTCATTCTCACAGTAGGAACAATAATATTCCTTTCATTTCCCCACAAAGGGATGCGTGCTCTTTCTGGGTTTGTGGAGGAGGAGGTAATTCTTGAAGGATGAGCTACCCTGCCTTTGTTGTGCCAGGCTCAGATTGCATTGAGAGTCATTCAAGACACGAGAGCCAGCAAACAAATACTAAATAAAAACATAAAGATAAATTATAAATCTACAGTCTTGCACAGAGTACACGGCAGAGTAGCAGACCTCCCTAACAATGACAAGGTTTCAATACAGCAGGGTCTAGAAGTCTGAGACCACAGAAAATCTGGGATTTTTTTTGTCATATAAACCTTTAAGTCACTTTGGATTGAAGTATCTGCTAAATGAATGCATGTAAATGCAAAATAAACTAAGAGTTTTAATATTTTGAGATATCGTGTTATACATACACTACCAGTCAAAAGTTTGGAAACGGTAAGATTTTTAATGTTTTTAAAAGAAGTTTCCTCTGCTCACCAAGGCTGCATTTATTTAATTAAAAATACAGTAAAAACAGTAATATTGTGAAATATTATTACAATTTAAAATAACTGTTTTCTGTTTGAATATATTTTATAAAGTAATTTATTCCTGTGATCAAAGCTGAATTTTCAGCATCATTTTTTGAAAAGAAGTTAATACTTTTATTCAGCAAGGATGCATTAAATCGATCAAAAGTGACAGTAAAGACATTTATAATGTTACAAAAGTTTATATTTCAAATAAATGCTGTTTTTTTTTAACTTTCTATTTATCAAAGAATCCTGAAAAAAAAATATTGTACAATTGTACACAATAAATGTTTCTTGAGCAGCAGATCAGCATATTAGAATGATTTCTGAAGGATCATGTGATACTGAAGACTGGAGTAATGATGCTGAAAATTCAGCTTTGATCACAGGAATAAATTACTTTATAAAATATATTCAAACAGAAAACAGTTATTTTAAATTGTAATAATATTTATATTTTATTTATATTTTATTTAATATATATATATATATCAATGACATGACATATTTTTGTGACCAAGTGCTTTATTTCCTTTTAAAATAATTTGGTAAATCCATGACATATATCACTTTATTCTATAAAACATATTTAGTTTAAATTCATTTTTAGTACATTTAAATATTACATATTATTTTATGTTTTGTTATCTTAAAACCAAAATGTCAGGTGGCGCAACTGTCCGAACAAATGAACAGACGAGAAAAGTATTTTTTTTTAAATACTATGGCATCATTATAGGTTTGAAACCTTTAATATAAACACATTTTATAAATGTCAGTAGTTTTTAAGCGGTTAAGATAATTGAAAAACTTTTGTCCAGCAATTTGTATATTCTCAAATGTCAGGGTGGCACAACTGCAAACATGGCTCTTTTATTATAAATTGACAAGGTAATAACTAAACATGATAATGCGTCATCCAGTCGACTGCTAAAAACTGCTAATTTCAAGTATGGGTAGGTTGGTTCACTTTCCATGTCAGGTGGTACAACTACAATATATATATATATACATACAACTATATGGTTGTACCACCTGACATAAAAAGTCAAAAAAATAATTTAAACACTTTAAAATGTTTATTTAACAACTGAAACTTGTTTAAACACATTGTTCATGACTCAAAAATATGCCTCACATCAGTTTTTTTAAACACCTTTTTTGAGACTTTATTTGTCAATGACCCATATAATTTATTTTAAAATATGTAGCACTTAAGAGCAGCTTTAAACACCCACTAACACACACATCTCTTCAATGAGAAAAGTAGTCTGATGGGAACATTCACAGCAATCCGGTGACCTCCAGTTTCCACTTGGCACTCTCCAAATGTTGCTTCCTGCTTCTTCCAGGAACCTCTCCTTCCCATTCAGCACAGCCTTATTTTACCCAGAGCACCAGGGGCATCTGCTCAAATTTGGATTTCACTGAATTATTAAACCATCACAGCGCCTATAACTCACACTCATTTTCTTTCCCTCTCTCTCCCTCCCTCACTGCAGTATGTCCTGAGGTAAGTCTTTAAAGCGCCGGAGTCCCGTGGCTCCTTGTAACCTTCCCAAACGACACGGATGGCTGCCTCTTTAAACCCCTGCCACCGTCCTCCTCCTTTCCCGGCGCCCAGTACGCCCGTAAAAGCCCTGCGCGTTTTACACCTCCCGCAAAAGTGCTTTGCACCTCGAGAGCTTCCGAAGGGTTTCATTTAATGATCCAGGAGTGTAAAATAGTGCATGCTTTGGAGGCACGTCTATAAATTGTGTCAAATGAAAATGAGACAACTTTACCGGAGGGGGGAGACAGGAAAGTGCTCTTTCAGGGCCTGACTCGGTGTGAATCTGCACAGAAACTCTTCCATAACAGGTGCATTCTGAAGCACCTGGCTAATTAAACAGGAAAGACTGTTTTTTTTTTTTTTTGCCAGAAATGTGATTTGTGCACTTTATTGTGAAAATGACTACTAGGAACTTAAATGCAACGTCATGCAATGAAAGACATCAACTAATCGAACCCAAAAAGACATGAATCTGCCATCTGCCTGTGAAATATTGACATTCAAAGGTTTTTTTCTCTAATCTTTTTAGTTCTGTTTCTTTAGTCAGTATCTGTGTCAATTTTCCCTTTCAGTTTGAATGTCATTAAAAATGACACAAAACAGCATTCCCAACTGATTTCATTTTTTATAAAGTGACATTTCACAGGATATTTGTTGGGAAATAATGTAGGGCAGGATTTTATGCATCAGGATTTGATTGGATTATGAAATATGTTAGGCTTTGACATTACTGGTTAATATTATTTATCCCTGCTCATGAGGCTTTGGTTACATCAGCAAAAAAAGGTTATGAAAACCTTTTATTCTTTAACCTTGCACTAGTGAATCATGCACAATAAGACCAAAGTTATTATTTAGACTGTAAATAATGCCATTTCAATTTCATATTGTTCTTATGTTTATAAATGAGCTGTACTTAAATGAATTCATTTTTTTTTTTTTTAATATTTATAGTTTATATTTATATATATTTAGTTTCTTTAATATTGTTCTTGTGCTTCATGCCCATCATTTCCCCCGTGCAGTAAAGTAAAAGAGTTTTATTTTCCCTATTTATAAAGTGCAACATGAACTTGAGGTGAGACACACTCTTATGGGAATAAAGCTGAAACTGGATTTGAAACGAGAGATCTTTCACCTTTGCCTGTGAGGCTGTCTGAAAGTGAATAATGTCTATTTGATTTGTATCCTGTGACATGATAATATATAAACTTGACTTCGAAACACTTTGTTTTTGCTGTTACAGTCCTCAACCTAATGCATTACTGATGCCATCAGAACAAATTAGCAAATAAAAGTTTTGCACAGCAACAAATCATACAGGAAGATACAAAACAAACATTTTAAGTTAAAAAGCTCAATTATTTTTCAAACTTAATTATGCACAATTATTGTGTTAATTGGTTATATTTTGATTTTTTATATATCCATTTTACACATATTAGTAACAGACAGTGCTGGGTAGTAACTGATTATATGTAATCTATATTATGTAATTAGATTCCAAATATTATACTTGTAATTACATTATATTACATTTTAGATCAGACTATAGTCACCGTAAACCCTAACGCTCAAATTAATTGGTTTGAGTAGGGCAAACTAGTTCAAATTAGCAAATTAGTTCAATTAAATGAACTTTTGTGAGTATTTAGAACTTTCTTTTTCTTTTGAGTTCACAAAACTGACACATTTTAAGTAATCTGAATTGTTTCAATGTTTTGAGTTTTATGAACTTGTTTCTTTTAATTCAGACAAACTTAAATTTACCTGAAACTGGGTTGGGATTTCTATTTCCCAGCATGCTTTGCCATGACACTCAAAGGGGAGAGTAAATGATAAAATTAAGAGTTGTATGATGTTTTTTGTGCAAGATTAACGTTAAGTGGGGGATTTAGTAGTGTTTAATGCTTTAGAAGAGTTTCTGATGTGAGTTTTTTTTTTTTTTTTTTTTTGGGGTATCTTGGTTTGAGAACAGGTCTATGTTAAAAATATTCTATATTGCCGTACTCTTTCAGCAATTTCTGTGCTATGCTAATGTTATCAAAGCATTGTGTTACCAATTTACATTGGCTGAATTAGCTAGTTAGAGCTAGTTAAATATAGCCTTGTGGGCAGCGCACAGTCATATAGCGTCGTTGCACTTTGGGTGACCAGAGTTTGAGTCCCGGCTTGTGGACCTTTCCTGATCCCATCCCCTTCTCTCTCTCCCACTTTGCTTCCTGTCAGCTTACTGTCCAAAAATTCCAAAAAATACATCTTTAAAAAAAAAAAGATTTCATGATAGATTTCTGCCAGTTCTGCTTACTTAAACTTTGAATTTCTTAACTTAAAAAATTTGATGTAACTGATTACCTTAATTTTTTTGAGTTTTGCCAACTTATTCGTATTGTACAGTGTACATTTTTATTGACTTCATGATTACGTAATATTCACAAAATGACAGCAAATTATTCATAATTTATTGATTCTCACTAATCTTTTTAATGGTTCTTTCTAAAAAAAAAAATGCTTATGTATGTACAGAAAGGCTTCCAGTTTTGTGAAGTCAGAGGCCACACAGCATAACAAATAAAATATTTCATCTTTTTAGTGTTTTATTTTTATGGTTTAATAAATTACTACCTTTTCATCAACTTATGAGCATCAATATGTAATGTAATGTTTAGTGTATTATTTTGTTGATAACAAATTTTCAAATTTTTTTTTTCTCTTTGTATATTTAGATCACTATAGTACAAGATTATCCTATTCAAATCTAAGTGATAAACAAGTTAAGGCTAAAAGTAAGGTCAAAATTAATCTAAAAGTAGTCTGATTATATTACCTAAAATGTGTAATGTAATAGACTACGTTACTAACTACAGTTTTCATCATATAATTTGTATTCAGTAATGGACTAAAATCTACCCACTGGTAACAGATTAATTGTCAATTATTAAAATATACTTTCAACCTTTTCTACCTTTTTAGTACCAGCACCAACCTCTTGCTCCCTCTCTTCTGATCCAAGTGTTTCTCCAAGCGTGTGTATCAGTGTGTGTGTGTGATGAGCTCATTAAAGTTGGGCCTAATCCATTAGAGAGGCAGATTACACATCACAAACACACACTCGCTCTCCCATCACTGCATAATTACACATATGAAAGCAATAAACAGCTGCAATAAGCTGCCTCCGGTCATTATGATAGTGACGATAAAAAGAGAACATTTATTTGACAACACGGGGAAAGACACAGACGTAGAGAAAAAGAAGAATATGTCCCTCTTTATTACATTACACCTCCTCCCGCTTTCTCAGTAATGCATTGCTTTGCGGTGTGTAGCGTAAAGCCTTGGTTGCAAATAAATCCTGCATTCTCTCAGAGAAGTAAACATAAATCACAGCACAACATCCCCCTGACTTTTTTGTATTTGCTTTTACTTATCTAATGAATAAAAAATGAAAAACAAGCCCAAAAGCTGTCAAATTGGGGACTCTCTCTCTCTCTCCTCCCCCTCCTCTTTTTGATTTTCCCTTTTCTTTTTCTCCTCTCACTACCAAGACACAAAAGTGAAGCCCTAAGTGGACATGTATAATTGCCTAGGGATTATTTATGAGCTTCATACTACTAGGCCACTTGTGGTGTCTTTTTATACACTCTTTCCTTTCTCTTTCTAAGTGCCCTTTGACTCCTTTCTGCTACCTTCTTCAAAATGAAATCAAATGTTAGACTGGTGGGCCATTTCTGTTCCTCTAAGTAAAACAAATAATACAATTATCTTATTTTAACATAATAAGCAATAAATTAAAAAAATAAAAAACTAATTAAATATACAATGTGGGAGTCATGTGAAGAGTCTTAAATAAAATAAAATAAAATAAAATATGCAATGTAGGAGTCATGTGAAGAGTCAATAAAAAACAAATTAAATATACAATGTGGGAGTCGTGAAGAGTCAATAAAATAAAATAAAATAAAAAAATAAAATAGAAGCCGTGCAAATAACAAAAAACAAACGAACAAATAAATAAAGTGCATTTCGTAGATAGAGGCAAAAGGTCAAAAATATATTTTATGACAAAAAAAAAACAAAAAAAAAAACGTAGGGACAAATCTCATACTGGTTTGCTATTGTGACCATGGTTAAGTGAAACTGACTCTAACCACTTACGACCAGTTACTTGCTCACTTCTACAGACATAAATGGGTCAAAAGTGGATCATGTGATCCATCAAACCTTGCCATAAAGGGATGAGAGAGGTTGGGATGGGGTGAAAGCAACCATCTGACCTTGTATTCTCGATCCATAGTGTCAAAAAAAGTCAAACGAGTGGAGGAAGGGTGGAAACAGAGGTGTGGGAACAAATGGGAGAGAATCGTAGCACAATTACTCCAAACGCGATGGATGTCGACAGTCTTGGGTAGGAAGGTGTCAGGATATCAGAAGCCACCTCTTCTCTCCTTGTACCGCGTGTGACGCATAAGCCTTTTTCTGAGAGAGAGGCCACAGCAAACCCAGTCCTCAGGGACTATTTAGTGCTCCTACAGCAGTAAGCAATCATTACAGCAAAGAACTGCCTTGCTTTAAATGGAGTTAAACACACAGACTGGAGCAGAAGATCACCCACACCAACACATACACACAACAACAATACATGCCCCTGCAATATACTGACATGCCCAGGCATGAAAACACACACACACACACAAACAGATAATCTCCAGAACACACACAATCATCTGTCCTAGAGTGTCTTACCTTCATCAGACACCCAGTAACTTGAGTTAAGGAATATTTAACCCAGAAATGAAAATTGTCATTATATACCTGTATGACTTTTTATTTTCCGTGAAACACAGAAGACTATGTTTTCCATGTAATTCAAATGAATGGAGATGGAAGCGTTCAAGCTTCAAAAAGGAGCACAAAACATCACAAAATGACAAAAGCATATTCACTGGTAAGATGATTTGAATTTGACATTGCCAAGGAAAGCTAGGAATTCACTGAACTTTTGTCATGGCACTAGTTATATTTTCTCCAAGTTGTGAGCTCGAATTCTGAATTAAATATGATGAGAGAGAAAGTCTGAGCACCACAAAGTAATATAAAAACAATAAAACGAAACCCTGTCTTTCTTTTTTATTGTTCTCACTGACTGCACATAACAGCAAACTTTCTAATTCATGAACAAATGATTCCTATAAGCAGGTTCTTTTCAAACAATCGGTAAAGTCACAAATCAGTGTACACTAGAAAAAGTATACATACTGTAAATGTACTCTGACAAAATATTTTTTTTGCAAGCAACATTATCATTTAAAAGTTTAAATCAGCAAGGATGCAATAAATTGATCAAAAGTGACAGTAAAGACATTATTATAATGTTACAGAAGTCTGAAATGCTGTTCTTTTGAACATTCTATTTATCAAAGAATCCTGAAAAAAAATGTATAATGCTTCCACAAAAATATTAAGCTGCACAACTGTCTTCAAAACTGATATAGGATCATGTTACACTGATGACTGGAGTAGTGATGCTGAAAATTCAACTATGCCATCACGTGAATAAATAACATTTTAAAATATATTAAAATATAAAACGGTTCAGGAGACGTGGCCGGTGGCCATGGCGGGTCAGGAGCCTTAACAGGCTCTGATGAACCTGGAAGCCCACCCAGGAGTTCCCCACCCACGGGTAACTGGCCCCCCCAAATTTTCTTGGGGGATTTCCCTGTGGATGGTGCGGCGGGCCCGGCGGCAGGAGCGGCGGCCCGGGCGGCGGCAGGAGCGGCGGCCCGGGCGGCAGGAGCGCGGCCAGCGGCGGCAGGAGCGCGGCCCGCGGCAGGAGCGGCGGCAGGGCGGCAGGAGCGGCGGGCCCGGGCGGCGGCAGGAGCGCGGCCCGGGCGGCGCAGGAGCGGCGGCCAGCGGCGGCAGGAGCGGCGGCCCGGCGCGGCAGGAGCGGCGGGCCCGGCGGCGGCAGGAGCGGCGGCCCGCGCGGCAGGAGCGCGGCCCGCGGCGGCAGGAGCGCGGCCCGGCCGCAGGAGCGGCGGCCCGGCGGCGCGGCAAGCCGGCCCGGGCGGCGCAGGAGCGGCGGCAGCGGCGGCAGGAGCGGCGGCCCAGCGGCGGCAGGAGCGCGGGCCCAGCGGCAGGAGCGCGGCGGCCCGGCGGCAGGAGCGGCGGCCCGGGCGCGGCAGGCGCGGCCCGGCGCGGCAGGAGCGGCGGCCCGCGGCGGCAGGAGCGGCGGCCCGGGCGCGGCAGGAGCGCGGCCCGGCGGCAGGAGCGGCGGCCCGGGCGGCAGGAGCGGCGGGCCCGGCGGCGGCAGGAGCGGCGGCCCGGCGCGGCAGGAGCGGCGGCCCGGCGGCGGCAGGAGCGGCGGCCCGCGGCGGCAGGAGCGGCGGGCCCGGCGGAAAACTCAGGAGACAGGGGTTGCACAGAGGCAGAAAACTCAGGAGATTGAGGTTGTTTGGCGGCCTTCCTCTTTCTCCTTCTTGGCCTTTTAGGCCCAGCGGAGGATCTATCGTAGGCCCTCAGGGGTTTTAGGTCCGGCAGGACACCGGGGAAAAGCTCACTGGAGGGGCATGCGGAGGAAAGCGGCGATTGGCGAACTGGCCAGGCCGCCGGTGTTTCTGAGGAAACTGGACGAGGATCACGATTTTTCAAGAACCTCCTCAATGATGAAATCAGAACAATTTAGGAACAAAACCAGATTAATAGCTTCAACTAGGGAAAAGTAGCAGGCAGGTTCTTTAAAACGGATCGTGTCCTCGTCCAGCCCCGCCAGAAACACGGCGTTCAAACAGGCATCTGGCCAAGCTCGACAAACTCCTCCACATACCTCTCCAGCGAGCGACCGTCCTGCCGGCACCCACAAAGACGATCCGATGTTGAAGAAGCAGGCGTGGGAGGCATTGGAGATACAGGGATCTCAGAGATGAATACGCCCATATTTGAATGTGGATTTCCAGCGGTGCAGGTCTGTTCTTCTGTTACGGTGTAGCTGTAGAGATGAGGCGAATACGGAAATCCACAATCACACGGGCTTTATTAACAATCCAGGAACAAATGAACAGCGTCACACACATATAGATAAACATAAGAACAGACAAGGAGTGAAGGGAAAGTGTCCATTATATAGGGAGTGCTGATGATGAAGTCCAGGTGCAGGTGATGAGTGCTGATGGGAAGAAGACGAGGGAAGTGAGTGCAGGTGTGGAGACAAGAGGATCCTGGGAAATGGAGTCCGGGGAACACGGGAACTGTGACAGATATAAAGTCACAATTCTGAGATATAAACTCGCAATTGCGTGATATAAAGTCACAATTCTGAGATATAAACTCGCAATTGCGTGATATAAAGTCACAATTCTGAGATATAAACTCGCAATTGCGTGATATAAAGTCAGAATTCTGAGATATAAACTCGCAATTGCGTGATATAAAGTCAGAATTGCGAGATATAAAGTTTCACACAATTGTGAGAAAAAAGTCAGAATTCTGAGATAAGTCGCAATTACCATTTTTATTTTTATATTTAGTGGCGGAAACGGGCTTCCATAGTTTTTACTCTATTTTTGAATAAATAAATGAAAGCTTGTTGATAATAAGAGGATTCTTTAAAAAAAATAAAAAAATCTTACCAACCCTAAACTTTTAAACCACAGGTATTTCATTATATTGTATTAGTTTTTTGAAAGTGACAGACTGGAAAGCAAATGCTGGCTGGAAACACAGATCGTACCAGCCGTGTATGTTTGTGTGTGTGTGTGTGTGTGGAGGCTGACTGACGTCACATGCTCACTCTCGGAATCACAGACTCCATCTGCGCTCATTAGAATAGACTCTTGTGCAGATGTGCCCCCATCCGCTCCTTAACAATAAACTCAATAAACTCACATGTACATTATTAGACTATTGCTTTCCAATGAATGCACTTGCTATCTCTTTCTCTTGCTGAATCAGTCAAGCACCCACCGGCTCCTCTTAACACACACACATACACGGCTGTCATTCATGTGACTAACACCAGAGTGGCGACATTCCTCGGAAAAGGTCAGCAAAGCCCTTCAAGATGAGTGCAGAGCACAGCTGGGTTATTTTGATTCAGTCTCTGAGGGTTTGCAACATCCACCCTCTTCCCATGATCACAGATGTTTGCATGTGTGTACACCTAGCGAAGCTAATCTTATTAGCACCTTGGAGGATTCTCGTAGCGAAGGCGACAAACTCTGAGGCTTTAAGTGTGACAGCAGGAAGGCCTGCCAAAAGTGAAGTGAAACAGATAGATTCCCAATTTAATCCTCAGGAATTGATTAAAACCTTTTCAAATCAGCACCAGACTATTGAACACAAATCCCTCGGAGAACCAGGAACCAGAAATGTTTCAGCTACAATCAGGGACAAGATAACTGTGGGAGTTGGGAATTTGCATGTAGTGTGGTATTGATTTACAGACATTATCATTAAAACACAGTGTGCTAAAGTCTCTAAAAGTCCAGCAGCAACAATAAACTGCCTATTGCATGAGCCTTTGGCTGAACAAGACAATTGCCTGCTTAGTAATGTGCTCTATGGGCATTGGAAGAGGTAGTTAAATTATATACAGTAATGACCTAAACTAAATAAATGTCACGGCAATTACAGAAAAATGCTAGTGTCAGCCACAAAAATGATAAAAAAACAGGGCTAGCGCTGCACTGCCACTGAAAATTTTCAATGATCTTGTACATGTACAATACCATTCAAAAGTTTTGGATTAGTACTAAAAAGTATTAAAATCAGTACTTTTATTCAGCAAGAATGCATTCAAATTGATCAAAAGAGAGAGTAAAGACATTTATAATCTTACAAAAGATTTACATTTTAAATAAATGCTAATGCTTAAAGTATCCTGAAAAAATGCATCATGGTTCCCACAAAAACATTAGGCAGCACAACTGTTTTCAACATTGATAATAATAATAAATGTTTCTTGAGCACCAAATCAGCATATTAGAATGATTTCTGGTGGATCATGTGACACTAGCTGGGTTTCCATCCAAACGTAAAGTGAATCTTTTCAAAGTTTGCTAAAAACAAACAAAGAAACAAAACAAAACAAATGCGAATTAGGTGGGTATTGGTCATAGACGCAGCCGAGCACCCAGGGAAAAACACAAGATATTATCCATTAATTTTATCAAACCTCTGATTGGCCACTGAGTTCAAGAACTCAACAGATATCTTGTGATTGGCTACATTGCTCAATGCTGCAAAACACGTTGTAAATAGAAACCTTACACAATGGATCGTTTGCCAAACCAATATGCTATTATTACAGAGAAAATCCTAGACCTGATCCTAGACCAGCCGTTATGGGCAGCTTTCCCTCTAAAAGCAATCAGAAGCAGCAGTCAGTGGCTTAAGTGAGAAAATTCCATGCTAGTCTCAAGGTATTTGCTGTCAGTGTTTTTTTCTTTGTGAGAAGCAAATAACTTTTGTGTAATGAAATCAACAGGCACAGAGAGAAAGTCACAATTGAGTGTCGGCACCCAACGGCAAAAACATAAATCGGCGACTATGGTATTGGTAACCAAGTAACCAACAGTAAATAAAACACGATCAGAGGAAACTGTCTATTAGTCACGTGGGTTTAATATATACTACGTCAAAATTTATAAAGTAAATGGGTTTCCATCTCCCATTATTCGCATTAACTCTTTTTCGCACAAGTCAAAAAACCACCTCAAGCAAGCGGATTGTTTCCCCCCCTGAAATTTGGCATTTCCATCACTCATCACTAGGCTTACTGTATTCCTCACTTGTAAGTCGCTTTGGATAAAAGCGTCTGCCAAATGAATAAATGTAAATGTTTCTGATGCGACATTTCAAAATGCGCATAAAAACAGGGTGATCGAAACATAGCTACTGAAGACTGGAGTAATGATCAGCTTTACCGTCACAGGAATACATTACATTTTTAAATATCATCAAATAGAAAACAGTTATTTTAAATTGTAATGTCACAGTATTACTGTTTTTTACTGTATTTTTGATCAAATAAATGCAGCCTTGGTGAATAGAAGAAACTTTTAATATGCTGATTTGGTGCTCAAAAAATATTTCGTATTATTATCAACGTTGAAAACAGTTGTGCTGCTTAATATTTTTGTGGAAACCATGAAACATTTTTAAGGCTCCTTTGTTGAATAGAAAGTTAAAAATAACATTCATTTGAAAAATAAATCTTTACTGTCACTTTTGATCAATTTAATGCATTCCTGCTAAATAAAAGTATTAATTAATAACAAAACTAAACTGCCTCTAAAACCTGAGGGGGAAAAAAAAACATTTTATACAATCTAAAGGCTTTATGTTTAATTTGGTGGTTCGTGGCCAGAATAAGCCGCAATATGGCCCAGACGAGAGACTACACACACACACACACACACACACACACTCAAATGAAAGAAATATGGAGTAAAAACTCATTCACCCTCAGAGTGGCAAGGACAGCAAAGAGCAGCAGTCACTTCAAGCACTTTCTAAAATATAATCGTTCCTGCCTCCACAGACCCCCTGCCACCCCTTGAAACGACCTGCCCCCACCAACAGCACCCCCCATGCCCCCTGCCAGCCAGTCAGTAGCATTTTAGAACAATGATTAAAATCTTTAATAATTTAAAACACGCTCCTCAAAGAGGGAGGGGTGATGAGAGAGAGAATAAGAAAGAAAGAAAAAGATAGGGATGGTGACGGCTGAGAGGAAACAGTGTTTCATATTTCCGCTCTTTGAACAGAAATGAAATAGTGTCCTCTCCCCACGGGGTGTAAGAGCAGCACAGGAGCTCCCCTTTCTCCTTAATTTACTCCCTTTCATTTGTAGACACCCTCTGCACAGTCGGGAGGGCGGCCAAGACCGCCAGCCTGGCCCCCGTGCAGCGGGGACATCGCTTTCATTATTAATGCTAAAAAATTTCACCCAAATTGTGTCCGTGAATTTCTAATGAAGGCCTGGGTCAGAACACACAGTCTCCCGCATTGGGGGATGGAGATGGGGCGGAAATCTCACAAGCTGGTTTTTATTGTCAGGACAAAGAACATTAGCGCTCGACAAAGGACCGCAGTCACGTACAGTGGCAGAATTTCAAGTACACTGGCTTTGAAGACTGTTTCAGAAAGTTCGAACTGTTGGCCTGGCAACAAAAAGTCTAAAAATGATGTTTTAACATGACAATGTACTTGGAGGTATAATAAAAATAATTTGCACTGACTGTACCAAACAAATTATGAATAATAAATACTATGGACTCTTGCCATTAAAAGGAAGTCTTTAATGACTTTCAAAGCACACTTCAAGCGATCCGCTCAAACTAAACTCTCCGAGCCTCAATTCATGAAGCACAAACTTAACAAATTCATATAAATTGTTTGTAAAAACATTCTTACATAAATGATCACATTCAGTTTATGTAAGATTGGTTTTAGGATGAATTCTATACACGAAAAAATACAGTCAAGTACTGCACCAGTTTATGCACTTATGCACACAAGAAATATGGACTGATATTTTCAAAAATGATTTGGAAGCATCAGTAAGAATTTATTTAAAAATATACAGCAATTAGTAATGTCTTTTGTCGAATACCATACAGTAGTTTTCCAGCAAAATTAATTCATGGAGTTAGATTATAGCTAAATAATTTCCAACAAATTTTTTTCTTTTTTTCAGAAAAAACAACAACAAAAATTAAAATAATAAATGAAAATATAAATATTTATAGCAAAAAAAAACAAAAATTACTTTTTTTTTTTTTTACCCCTAAACCTCATGTTGAAAACGAGTACTTGTATTTGTTTCATCTGTTGAATTTTTCCTAAAAGCATTCTAATGTAAATAGAATGTGGTAATTTAGCAAAACAAATTTGGTAAGAAATTAGTTCTGTTCATGTTTCATAAATAAGGCCCATAGCCTCTTTTTGAGAGTTTAATTTGAGATGATATCTTTGAGTACCACTTGAAACGTTTGCTAATTTCATTTTAGGCTTTTCATCATAGGCTTTTTTTTTTTTTTCTCGGTACAATTTTTTCCTCCTCACTATGTCTATTGAATATCTTCAGTAAAAACTCATTATTTCGACTGAATTTTTTGGTGTGCGTACTTCTTTTATTCTTTCAATTCATGCACACTATGTTATAACTAAGAACATCATACTACTCTCACTTTTTCTGCAGGATACAGTATGCATGAAATACACAGAGAACAAGCTTGCCAATATTTCCCACAATGCAATGTTTTCAAACTGATCTTTCTAGTGTGATGCATAAACTAGAAGTAATAATAACAGTGATTCTAGTGACTGAATTTGGAATAGCATATTCTTACTATTTGCCATATGTTTACATTATTATATGGCAGAAATATTATGAGTAGTATGCTATTCCAAATCCAGCATATATTTTGAATTTGACTCATTGTCGGATTGGTTTGCTAAACCTATACAGAATATAGTTCATTTTGGGCAGTTTTTAGTTAGTATGCTAGTATTCCATCCAAACACAGCCATTGTTTGCTGACTGCTCACCAACCTTTTTCATAACCTGAACAAACTCCTTCCTGATCCGGTGTATCTCTCTCTGAGGTTCCTCTCTTTCTCGGCACGCCTGGAGCACAGTGTGGCCCAGGGGAGGATTGGACTGTCTGTCACAACTAGAAAAAGTCCTGCCTGGCTCTCCCTGCAGGAACCTGGCAAACCACTTACACGGCCAAACAAAAATCAATAGCTTAATGATCCAAAACTGGTAATAGAAAGAGAGAAAAATCCCACACACCCTCTAAAACAATAAAATGTCTTTTGGCAAGTGCAACTCTTTCCTCTTTCAGTGTGTGCACACCTGTGCATGCGCTTGTGTAGCTTAATGTATTGATTTACTGATTCCCCCATTTTTGTCCAGTTTTCTTCTCTATCACCAATGCTGTATGCTACTGCAAAGACTCCTGGGACGGTTACACTGCAGTGGGACTCTGGGAGCAAAAAAAAAGGCTTGTGTCTGCACAAGCTTTCCTCAGCTTATATCATACAGATTTATTAGCACGGGTCACGACCAAATCAAAACCTTGACCCATCTGCTCACTACAATTTATAAGCATCTAACAGCAGCTAGTGATGGTTTGGCAGCGGATGCGCGGTTCTCTCCAGGCCCCGGCTCTGGTGAATGCTCGCCTTCCGTGGGTAATTTAGCGATTAGAGGACAGCTCGTACTTAATGATTTATCCCGGGCCAGGCTCTTGTAAAAGATCTCAGGGGTCTAGTTGTTAGCCGCTGGGAGAGGCCGTATAGGACCATCATACTGCACTGCAGTGGGCCGCCACTGTCTACGCTGATATAAAACACTGGGACGCCACATGTCATCAGCAGAACGGGCCTTGAACTGGCCGTAAAGATGATAAGGCTGTTTAGAAACATGACGTAATGGAAGGGGTGACAAAAATGGGGTCACACGTACATATTTGTGGCCACCACATGCAGGCAGAATGATCGTTCTCTCTAGCAAAGTGCACATGTGAAATCTACCCTCAAGGAATGAGCTCATACAGTAACCTTTTAGCTGTGCTCTTCCCTCCAAATGAATTCTGGGAAATTTGGAATGTGCTTCCCCATATATATATATATATATATATATACATATATATATACACACACACACACACACACAAACATACACACAGAAATGTATATATATATATATATATATCTTTCCTTTTAAATTGTTCAGATTTGAAAACTTTCAGGGTTACATTGGATTTTGGAAATTGGATTGGAATCCTTTATTTTCAATGGTGGACTTTTTGTATCCCACTGTACAAGCACACACACACACACACACACACACATATATATATATTTTATAAAGTAATTTATTAGATTACATATTAGAATGATTTCTGAAGGATCATGTGACACTGAAGACTGGAGTAATGATGCTGAAATTTCAGCTTTGATCACAGGAATAAATTACTTTATAAAATATATTCAAACAGAAAACAGTTATTTTAAATTGTAATAATATTTCACAATATTACTGTTTTTACTGTATTTTTAATTAAATAAATGCAGCCTTGGTGAGCAGACGAAACTTCTTTTAAAAACATTAAAAATCTTACCGTTTCTAAACTTTTGACTGGTAGTGTGTGTGTATATATATATATATATATATATATATATATATATAAACTATTAAAAAAAACCACCCAGGACAGAAAATGCAAAGTCAGTGAGTGCAGAACGAGTCCACAATGTGAGTAGGGTTGTCATGACGACTTGTTATCCCGAGTGCTCCTCGAGGCAGCTGGGAAATCAGGAGGGGAGGGCTACGGGGACCGAGGCTATTCTTAAACACACAGCAACAGGCAAATGCAATTACAGGCACAGGGAGACAGTGGCCTAATCAAATCAGCAGGGAGGGGAGGCGAGGAGAGGTTGGTGGGAGGGAGGGGGTGCCGTCGGATGCCTGTAGCTCACGCCTGCAAAAGCTCACCCAGATGCAGACCTCTGCTCTCCAAATGGGGGGTGACATGGTGTGGTGCCTGCATACACAGCGGGCTGCTGGTCCACACGTACACACAAACACAGACCAACACAAAATCACATACCAGCTGTTAGAGGCCAAAAGGTACCCTAATAAATCAAAATTTTTCATGCTCTGTATGATCACATTAGTGGTATTAAACCTCCAGTGCCTCGAATATATATATACAATTGTTAGTCCTGGCCCTTGAATCTGATTGGTTGAGAGGCCTTCCAGGAATGCAATATTGCGCCAGTATCAGTATTGACACTGTTCAATGTTTGTATAACTCCACTTGTCTCTACACATTCTAGACAGGCAGCATTTCTCCCAGTGAACCACAAAAGACCTTAGGGTAGCGCCATATCTAATTTTTGACCGGAATGAAAACGATGCTGTGAGGGATAAAATACAGTGCGTTCAATGGATTGAACTGTTGTAACAACAATCTGATTGTTCAGCCAACGAAACGTCTTTCCAAAAAGAAAAAAAAAAAAATGCAGTAAACAAAAACTCCATAAAACATTTTTAAAAGTCGCAAAAGTCCTTGTTTTCATCTGGTTTAAATTCAATATTGCATCTAACCTGAGGTCTATGAGGTCTATGACGGAGGAGAAAACCCACTATAATTTTTGAAATACTGTGGTTGTTGTGCCACGGAATGTAGTTTTTCAGGAAAGAACGTAGTTATTTAAACCTCAAATCTGCGGTTTATTTATAAAGATAATGCTTATTTGAAAAATTGCTTTTTCATCAGACATGGCAAAGGGATTTATTTTCACAAATTTATGACTTGACCTAGAGAATGAAAGCTATGACAAAGGAAGGTACAAACTACTCTATCATACAACTACTCTACCCAATAATACTCGAATACACTAATAACTTCACTAAAGAAGCCCAAGCCATCATTGTTAGTTCTAAAGTGACATTTTAGAATTAGTACCACAAGCTTGGGTGCAAGCAATTTACAATTGCTTTTTTCTTTCTTCATTTTGATTTGCACTACTCTCATTTTACACTGTTAAATTGCACATAGCAACACTGCAAATGCTTTGGCAATACAAATGTAAAGATATTTGTCATGCTGGCCCCTTAAAACTGAAACCCTCATTGGCAGGTGTAGCAAAAAGATCATTTTGGACCCTGTTTCAGAAACTCTAAAATGCCTATAAAAGCCTTGCAGCCATTCAGGTGCCTGGACCTCTATAGCCCACACTTTAAAATGTTGAATTGACCTCAGTGGACTGTACTGCAAAACAAGAAATGTTAGAGAAAACAGCAACCTTTGCTCTCTAAATTCACTTTCAATGTACTTTCTAAACGTGTTTCTAGCAGTTGTGTGCTTTGTGCTAATAAAGGCCAGGCAAGCACTCAACTTGAGTCGACCTCTCTGAGTCACTGCAATCATTTCTCATAAAGCATCTCGATAACGTCAACTAATCAAGTATAATGGTGCGCTGCGCCTTACCAGACGCCTACCTCGTGCTCTCCAGGGCTGCAGAAGATCCTTTAACCTTCTTTACACAGCATGACTGTGTAATAGACTCCTAACTCAGTCCACCCCGAGAGCTTTAGCCCCGTCATCCGCAGTGGGGCCCAAGTGTGAGAAGCCTGCTATAGTTAGGCCTGTCTGCTTTCCCCTTTGCGTTAATGAGCAGGGTAATTACTGATGGCATAACCCTGGCCGAGGGAGCAGGCCTGGATCTGTACAGAACCACACATACACACACATACAGACCTTTAATTAAAAATACCTCTCAGGGACCAGAAGAGAGACAGATAAATAGGAAGATTTTATGAGCAATATCACATGAGTTGCAGTGTGATATAATCACAGCATGCTGATATATAGCCATATTGCATGGCTGCGAGTGTGATACTGTATTTATACAACAGTTTGACGGCACGTGAGTAAATAAATAAGAACAACAACAGTCTTTTAAAACCCTCTTTTGTGCAGAACTTATTCCTTCCACCATGGATTGAAATGTCAAGTTGACAGTTTAACAGTTAAACCAAGCCTCCATTACTAATTCTAAAACGTCACTTTAGAACTAGTAACGAAGGAAAGTTCAGTCGCTTCATTGAAGCTTATTGTATTTTGTAGATAGAGTATTATGATATTATGAGAGAGAAATCGACTAAACGAGTGTATTACCTGCATCTGATATAGCATTCATTCTTCAGGTCGATGTCCATAATATTATATCCATTATAAAAAAAAAGCGATATCTTTGTCCTTTTAAAAGTTAAGGGGATTTCCCACTGCGCTAAAACAATTTCCTTGTTCTGATTCACTCATAAAGACAGTCTCTAATGGCGTAATAATGTAACTTTCTCTGATAATATTGATGGACCCTTTCTTAATAAAATAATATTTATTGAACAACATTTAAATGAACAACAATAGCCATTATAAAAGACTTAAACAAATGCAAACAATTCAGTCAAACGTACAAAAGTAGTGCTCTAGTACAGGATTTAAGTTAAATATAGCCTAAATATAAAGTTATGAAACTTACTTTTCCCCTTAAATCATTTTGCTCTGGAACAAGTAAGAGATTAATAAGACCAAAGATTGCCTGTTTGATACACCCCAAATGAATTATATCTCATTTAACCACTATCTACATAAGAGCCAGCAGCAAATTCCTGAAGGACGGGCCGAGATGAAGCTGTTCTCTGTGTGTACATAAGCGCTGAATGGCAACTGACGGCCTGGAGCTCGCATCTGTGAAAGCATCAAAACAAATTGTAAAATTAAAACTACATTTCGTAACATAATAGTATTTATAAAAATAATGGTGGATTTGCTCAACCGCTATGACAGTTGCCGTAAGCCGACGAAACAGTTCCAGCACTGATACTGGGGCAATATCGCATAGCTATCAGCCAATCAGATTCGAGAACCAGAAAAAACTGTTGTATAAATATATATATAATTCAATATATCACCCATCCCTAACTGTGACAGTCGATACAAAAACCCTCTGAAATCTTGTAGTGTTTTTTTCTGTTTGCACTGGGATCTGGGGGTGTATATGACAAAAAGGATCAAAACATTTCCCTCCAAGCAAACAGGCTCAGCTGACGGGAACACAGTCAAACTTTTACTCTCTCTATGATTAAAACATGGCCGCCCCTGTTCGCTCACCCCTCCCGTTATTAATGAGTGAAGCGCGCTGTGGAACGCACTGGCCTGTGAACACTCGTCCACATCAGAGCCCTGATACATCAGAACACTTCAAACACCACAATCCACAATTAACTGACAAGAGCTGGCAATTAGTACGGAGCACAGCAACCCGCATATGCAGTCTCAGCAGCAGGAACAAGGACCAGTCCCTCAGAGAGGCGACCACGTGTTGTGTTGCTACTTGTTAAGCTAGGGCAGTTTCATAGCTTTGTTAAATCAGAGCCAGAATGCAACAAAGAGCAAAATAACTCTGAATTGAGGAGAAAAATGTAAGGTTTCTTTGTACATACCTCCCTTCCGCATCTCCCTTTAGACAGCATCTCTACAATGAACAAACGGCACAAATACGATATGAAACACAAAAAGCCCACGGCATTCAGTCAGCACTAGTTGCATCCATTAGAGTGAAATGCACTTAGACATAATTAGAAAAAAATCAAATATCCGAACTGTCCTTACTCCGACCTCATGGAAAGTTTACTTGAGATCATAAATTCCAATCAAGAGCTTTATAGGACACTCAATAGTTTGATGTTTATAATTCATTACTCAGCTTATTCTAAAACACAAGGTTGCCAAGACACCGCTGCTGTAGGACAAATAAAAACAAGCATCCATTTTTTCAATATTCCGTAGATGAATGTGAATGAATTTACAAGGGCCTGAATTTGCCCTCATTGGTTTAATGGGGAAATAAGACTGCAAAGTAAATATCCCATGCTAGTTAAAAAGATAATTCAAAACAAAAATAAATTCTGTTTTCATTTACTCACCCTTTTGTCATTTCAGACTTGTATGACTATTTTTTTTTCCTGTGGAACACAATTTTCCATGCAGGGGGACATGAACTTAAATCCTTTTGCTTACCAGTCCAAATCTTTAAGCCATTCCACCAACGAGACTTCATTTAAAGCATTTGAAATGCTCATAATGGTACATAATCCAAGCAAAACTTCTCAGAAAAGGATGTATTATAAGGGATGTACACACACATGTGCAAAGACAGGTGTCCACACACCAGCAATAAGCTTATAATCACACACACAATGCATTTCTGACAGTTAATATGAACAGATGTGGGCCCCCTCCCCTCTCTCTCACACCTTATATACACAACACCATTTTTCCCAGCACCTGGTGTGCTGTTCCAGATTGTGTGTGTAAGCTGTGATTGAGGCGGATTTCTAAAAGAGGAGGGAATAGGAGTCATTCCAAAGTTTAATCAAAGAAAAAGAGTGTCTTCATAGAGTCGACTACCCTCCTATAAACATCTGGGCCCCTGTACGGCTCCCAACAGCACGTCTGCTGTTTCATATGTGAGCCGAAACTCTCCACGGTCTGGGTTCTCCATATGAGACAGTACAAGCAGACAAATTAAGAACAGAGAAAAGAAGAGAGAAAGACAAGGAAATGAGACAGAGGCAAATGGGGAGAAATGCAAGGGATTATGGGAGAGAGAGACAAAGCGAAAGGAAGACAACAAAAGCGAGGGAGAATGAAAGAGAGGCTGGGACGAGAGCAGAATAGCAGAGCTTGTTTAATTCATCAAAACTGGCTTCATAGAGAGTTGTAGATTTAAACTTTAATGTAAGAGCCCTAAAGTCCTGATGTAACAAGATGAAGAGAGCGGGAAAATAAAACAGGGAACTCAGCAAAAGAACTTGGGAAATACTGGAGAGAAACAATTCCTGTCTATGTCATTACTGTGGGCTAGTGCACACACACACACACACACACAAAATTCACTAAAAATTAATTGTGCCCGCTGATAGCAGGTTTGAGTCCCTGCCCCTTTGATCGCGAAAGTGAAAGTGCCCTTTGCGGTCGCATTGCGGTGCTCCCGTGTTCCCATTTCTCCCCCCCGGAACGCGATTTCTACAGCAGGAGAACAATCCGTCCATCCGTCTGTCCATCTATCCATCCATCTATTGTCCGTCCATCCATCCATCCATCCAACTATCCATCTATCTATCCATCCAAAAGGAGGTGTTTATACTGAAAATAATGACAATGACATTTTAAATGCTAAATAGGTTAAACAGTACTACAGTACTACTCAGAAAACTGGCACAACTGTTTAGAAAATTCACCCCACAGTCTGTGTCTCTGTGGTTACCCGCTCATCCTGTTTCAGTCATTGTTATGAGTTCAATGTGTCAGCAGAACATGCTCGCCTGCTGTGACCGGGGAACACATCACTGTGTGTGTGTCTGTGTGTGTTTCAAGCCAACATGCTTGTGATGGAAGCAGTATGCAAACAAGCACTCACACAGTTTTATCTGCGTCTCCCTGCTTATCGCTCTGTTTGCAGAGACTGCATTTGTAAATGCGTGTGTGTGCATTGTCAGTTTTGCACATATTCAATCTGACCTCCAAATGATTTTGTCCATTACTTGTGTGCAAAACATAGACACCGCTCCCACATATTCTTGACAAATTACTTTCTCTATTGGTGTTTTCTGTGTTGTTACATGTTACTGAAAAAAGTTTTTAGTGCTCTTTCCAATATACCCTGCCATCATTGCCTTTAAAAAAAAAAGTACAAACCATAAAGTCTTGGATACAAGAACATTTACGCCATAATTGCCCAGGAAAAAAAAAACATACTGTACAATTCATTCAACACATTCCATGACAACATGCGCCAACAATAGGGTATGTATGGGGAGCCTATTATAGGCTCTTTAGAAACTCTATAGGCTCTTTTTTTCAACATTTCATTTTAAAACCCTCCCTCCATTTTGCTGCCACTCTGCATTCATTAGTCAGTCTAATTTAGCAGCTGTCCTTAACATTTTCCACGCAGTATCCAGGCCTGTAATGATGTACAGGTTGCACCATCTGTGTGTCAGAGCCCCCGTGACTCATCTCTGTGACTCATTGGTCTGCGCCATTCACTGTTGGTGCTGTCGTACGCATCATCATTCTGCGCTGAGGCCGGCGTGCCAGGACTCTGCCGCATGCCGGCATCTCATACATCTCCGACCATCATTTATTTGGCACCAGGCAATTAGAGGACCCAAAAGCCTCAGTGTGGGGTAGGACTAGGTCTCCCTTTTTAATCACCTTCTTAATTACTTTCTCTGTTCCGTGTCATAAGCCGGCATCTGTAGCTGCTGCATTTAAATTTTGCAGCTAGACTTGTACGCAATTGTATGAACACAGAAAAAGAAAGCCTTTTGGAGTTGGGTTCCTGTCCAAAAACATTACAAGGTTGTCCCATGAGGGGCCAATCCATCAAAGTGATTTTTCTCTCCGCCTCCACTCCAGCCCTCTTCTCCTTTGCAACGTAGTCATTTTCTTCTCACTGGGAGTGACATTGATTCATAAAGTACTCTGCTGCAGGTGCCAAGGCACACCAGAGTTTTGGTAGTGCCATTGAGTTTGTGAGAGTGTGGCTCTCTCTATCTTCTCTGCTGGAGCCAATAGCGTTTAGCCGTACAGTATCAGCAGGGGATGTGTCATATCACGGGGCCAACAGGTCAAGGCTTGAGGTTCGGAGAGCCGTGACCTTGAGCCGCTGTGCTGATGCAGTGAAAGGCTGTTGATGATCCTCCGGCACTGAGGGGACTTACCAGGTTCCAAGGGTCTGACGGGAGGACAGGTCTAATCAGAGAACCCAGCTCAGAAGGGTAAGACAGCATAATCCGCTCATAGCTCACTCTGCAGAGAGGGTAATAAAGCTACAGGACTGACACATGGAAGAGTGTGAATGGCACATGTGGGTAAGGTCAGCATGGATGGAGAAAGACAGTTAGGGTCATGTGACCATGGAGCCACTTTATCAGATTTGGGTAGAGGGGACATTGGGGAAGGTTATGGCTACTGTGTGATTGATAACCTCTCAGGAGGTTCACTAAGAAGCAAGTCATGTCGGAAGGCCTGTTTTTTTACGACTTGTAACTTGCCATGGCATCTTAACACGTAACAATATGCGAATTCCAATGATGTGAATCACAGGACAGTGATCGATAGAAGAATTTTTTATTTTTACTTCTAGAATTTCCTCATATATTCCTATATACAGTATATTATAATTTGCATATATATATATATATATATATTAGGGGTGTAACAGTACATGTATTCATCCCGAACAGTCACAATACAGACGTCATGGTTCGGTGCATACAGTTAGACGACGAATACAGTTGGTCATAGGCGATCCACACTCCAATCCAGAAGGGGGCACTAACCGCCACAACAGGAAAAAGCGCAGAAGAAGTACAGATAGTCTATGCATAGATATGTTTACGTGTAGTCTCTCAACCAGTGTTTCAACCATGGAAAGACATCAATAAAACAGCTTGAGAATAATATCTCACGTAGCATTACATTTACCTCAGGCAAGTCATTTAGTGTCCACAGCATGTTAGTTCTTGTGTGTTGATTGTTTTATCTAAAAATAAATAGCAACGGAATTTAATAGTTTGGGCTCTGTTGTTAATTGTAACCTTTAATATTATAGTCTTGTGCAAGAAAGTGCTCCCTGTATATAGTTTACAGCATTAGCTGTAATAAATAGATTTTTGTATTCTTAAGAAAATGTTAATTATAACTGAATTTATTTATTTAAAGAGAGTGACACAGTTTGGTCAATAAACAATTGTTTATTAAAAAGAAGAAAAAAGAAGCAATTTTATGTTTAGTCTTCTCCCCCTGCTGTACCGAACCCATACTGAACTGTGATACAACAGTGATATATATATATATATATATATATATATATATATATATATATATATATTAGCTTGAATTGCTTGTTAGATTATTTACACAGCTTTACTATTTACACAGACTTGTTCCATTTTTCTGTGGCATACAAGAATGATGTAATACATATAGAGCATCAGATTCACACCTAAAGTGGATGTTTTGCTCTTCATTTTGTGCTGAAGGCATTCTGTCTTTGTCAGGATGTGAAAAATAATGCAATATAAATTTGCCCAACACACCCACTTTATTCCTATCAAAATCTCTTGAATGCTCATCATGCCATAAGTATGGCTACCCAACCTCCCAGGAGGACTTGAAGGCAGCAGTAGCTCCTCGATGTTTTTAGCACAAATGCTAATGCTGCATATTAATCAACACTAAGCTAGCACACCTCTCAGCTGCTGATCTGACTAATAATGGACCTGAGAAATCCCTGTCTCATCACTGAGGGCTGGACTTCTGAACGAGGGTCCACCGAGTATGTGAGTAAAACAAAAGAGAGAGGGTGAAACAGTTAACAGAAGTTGACACATCTGACGTCCAGAGCTGTTAAATTACTTTCAGATAGGAGGAGGGGTGTAAGCAAAGGGTTGTAAGTGACGAGACGAGAGAAAAAGCGAGAGAGACTGAGCGAGAGAGACATTGCTCTGCCATGCGGAAAGGTGAAGAGTGAAAGAGTGTGCAGGAGAGGAGACCCAGTTTGCGGTGAACTTCACAGAAGAAGTTGAATAGAGGTTGAATATAATAGATGAATACTCCTGATGAGGCCCTGCTTGTTATTAAATGAACGTGATGTGATATTGATAAGTTATCAATAAAACACACTGCTAGATATGTACGCGCAATCAAAAAAACATCAAGTCCAGATTCCACTTACAAATGCGCACGCACACATACACGATGCTGACTGGCTAACCGAGAGGACGCCCGCGGCAGGAAGTCAGAGCAAAGGAGAAGCCTCATTGAGCACAGTCTGGCAGTTTGAACACAGCATCAAGCGCACACAATCGCAAACAGACCAGAGCTGAATGAGTTACACATTTAAGACCAAAGGATAGACCACTGGAAAATGGTGGATTGACGTTTAAACATATTTGAAATTCTCTATAAACTCGGATTTTGTACCTCAGAGCATAACGCAGAATTGCACAGTACAATCCTGCAGATCATTACCAAACAGCACAAAACACATTACAACTGAGCTCGGCGTGAGAAATCAGAGCTCTGTTCCAAAACATGAACTGCCTACCAAGTCATCTACCATGAAGTGAACTGCCTACCAAGTCATCATTTTAAAGTATCACAGGCACACTTCCAACATGGAAACTGTTAATAATAAAGGCCTTCTTGCGTTCTAAGATGCTTAATTCTGGGCAAATTCGACAGCATTTCTGTATCTTCTGAAGTCAATTTCAGAATGCATTTCGACAAATTCAGTAAAAATATTCATCAAGATGGTGGATGAGTCGAGAAATATCTGCAAAAAGATTCAGATCATCATATTTTTAGATTATAAATGTAATGACATGAAAATTAATTATAAAATATCTCTATCTATCTATCTATCCAGGTAAGATTTTTTAAATATTTCTGAAAAAAGACTATTCTTATACAGTAAAATCACTAACATTGTGAAATATAATTTAAAATAACTGTTGTCTATTTTACTATTTTAGAAAGATTTCTTATTATTGTCAATGTTGAAAACAGACATGCTGCTTAATATTTTTGTGGAAACCGTGATACTTTTTTTCAGGATTCTTTGATGAATAGAAAGTTCATAAAAACAGTATTTATTTAGAATAAAATAATTTGTAACATTATAAATGCATTTTTGATAAAAAAAAAAAAAAATTCGTAAAATAATCTTAGGGTCAATAAAATCTATATTTCACAATCAAACACTACAAAATGTATTACACACACACACACACACACACACACACATACACGCATGCACACACACACAAACACAAAAATTATTCAGACACTAGATATAATTTTTTTATATTTTTACTAGTGGGTGCAGGACACTATAGTTCATTTATGTAAATGAGGATAGCAAAATAAAGTAAACTGTGACATATTATACTCAAAAATTCTTCATACAGTGGACTACCAGTAAAACTGATAAAAATTTGGGACCAAAAATTATTCAGACACTTTGACCTGTTATCTTTGTAAGTGTTATCTGACATAATTAAGATACTTTTTTCCCCCCATATTTTATTAACTTTTTTTTAAACTATAGTGAATAAACTGTATTGAATAAAATGTTCAAGGTGTCTGAATACATTTTGGTTTGACTGTGTATATATATATATATATATATATATATATATATATGCGCATTCCACCTATGTTATTCGTTATCAGTCAGGATACTCCCTTAGAAGACAGCTGTCTATTTATGCACTATAAAGCAGGTCAGGAACAGGATGTACAACAGTTAAAAAAAAAATCACAACATAGAACAACACAGTGCAAAAAAGACCATGAAGCAGCATAAAGCAGTGATCGGGAAGAACTGGGCACAACAACGCATGGGAGATGAAGCACAGAGCAATCCAAAGTACTGCCTCTGAAATGAATAAGTAAGAGACACCCCACACAGAAAAAGAGGACAATGAGAAGAAACAGAATAAGCCACGAGCCAGGAGACAGAGAAATGGATGGAGGGAAAAAAGAGAGACAGGGATGGAGGGAAGAACAAATAGAGCAGGAGGCTTAGATGTCTGCCAAGCTGCCTGGACACACTCTGGCCTGATCTCTCCAAGCCTCTATCCCTTTACCCCTCCCCTTCTGTGGCCACGAAATCATAATTTAACAAACACTGCTTCCTCCTGCCTCACATCCCTGGGTGACACCATAGCAAACCACATACAGAGAGCCACACGTAGTGAGTGTATTTAGAGCATGCAAAATCTACTGTCTCCTCAACTCTCAGCCCTGAAAGAGAAAGAGGGGGACAGAGATAGAACGAAATACAGCAGGAGAACAGGAAGAAGAGAGACAGGATGACACAGCAAATGTGTGACAGACAGCAAACGAAATTAAGTGTGGACTGGGCAGAGACAAGGAAGCAACGGCAGGTGAAATGACAGCGATAGAGGAGAAAGGAAATGCACGTAGTTTGGCAAGGCCCACAACGATGCCTGTGTTAAAGGATTAGTTCACTTTAAAATGAAAATTACCCCAAGCTTTACTCACCCTCAAGCCATCCTAGCTGTATATAACTTTCTTTGGAGATATGTTGATAAATATACTGACACATCCGAGCTTTATAATAGCAGTGAGCGATACCAACGAGTATGAGCTGAAGAAAGTGCCTCCATTCACATCTATCCATCATAAACGTACTTCACACAGCTTCGGGGGGTTAATAAACTCTTTCTAAAGCAAAGCGTTTGTGTAAAAAAAAAAAAAAAAAAAAAAATCCATATTTAACAAGTTATGAAGTAAAATATCTAGCTTCCGCCCGACCAGCTTCCATATTCTACTTACGAAGAAAGTGTAAAACTGTCACAGTTCGAAAAGGTTACACTACATCCTACGCCTTCCCTATTCAACTTAAGGAAAAAGCTTAACTGACCCGACACCAGTTTACACTTCCTTCCTAAGTTGAATACGGAAGGCAGTCTGGCGGAAGCTAGATATTTTACTTCATAACTTGTTAAATATGGATATTTTTTTTTACACAAACGCATCGCTTCGCTTAGCAGCGCACGAATAACACTGACGATTATCAGTGCCCTGTTACTGATAATCGTCATTTTGGCTGCCTGAGATTCTCCAGCTTTGTTGTTGTTGAGCAACTGAAGCATGGGCTGTTAAAGCTCCGCCCTCTTCTGGAAAGGTACCGGGAAAAGCAGCTCATTTGCATTTAAAGGGACACACACAAAAACGGTGTGTTTTTGCTCACACCCAAATATACCTTATACCCTTATATTACATCTTGTAAAAGGGGCATTATAGGTCCCCTTTAACTAAACTGAACCTTATTGTAAAGTGTTATCATTTAAATATACACACAAAGAGAAAAATATATAACATTTACATTTCACATTTATTCATTTAGCAGGTGCTTTTAACCGAAGTGACTTACAACTGAGGAATACAACAAGCAATTAAACTAAAGAGGAAATAAACATGAGAAGTGCTATTAATACAAAGTTTCATCCAATGTAAAATAAGCCATTCTAAAACAGTCAATATGTACCTGTGGATGAACATCAAATGAGTTTTTCTACAGTGACCATTCTGAGCAGCCTGTGATCAGATTTCCTTCTTTTCACATGAGAGATGCCAGCAGTATTTAAACTATGAACCATGTTTTGCTGGTTTTACCCAGAAAAATAAACAAGAAATCCATAATGAACGAGCAAAGAAATTTTGCTTTAGTAATGGTATTCAAAGAAGGTCAAAATAAATGAGAAAATGCTGTGCAAAAATAATATACCGCAATAACAGACATTGTTACTTGGATGAAATGAGATTTACTCAATTTTCACAGAGGTTGTGTCACTAGAAAAATAAAATAATAATAATAATAAAAAAAATTATATATATAAAAATCAATTCAGGCAGAAATAAAGTCAGACAAATTAACCTCCTCAGGGAAAACTAGTCCAGTCATAATAGGGCTAAATAAATATTTTTTTTAATAAAAAACAAAAACAAAACAGCAGCTTATTTTTGCACAAAGATACACCTGTTTAAGTGCCGTATGATATTCGCTGCCCACATACAGCAGCGTAAAATTCTGAAAATTCTTTTAATCTTGAAAAGAGATGAAAGATTTCCAATTGACTATAAGAGCTTCAGGCATAAAGGCCACCACAGAGGGAACGTGAATGTGGAGAAAACCGGTGAGAATCAGACAGCAGAAAGAATGAGTGAGAAAGAGAGAGAAAGAAGACAGAGAGAAAGTGTGTCTGAATCCAGCACCCTGGACAGCACCTATCGATCGCCTTCCAGCACACATCACCACAACTTTCACAGATTGCTATTGAGAAGTGACCTGTAATGCAATTACTGCCCAATGCAGAGCCGAAGTGGCCATCAATAATTAAAAGGCAGCCAAGTCGTGGCCTGCAATTGTGTGCTTATTCCCACATCGCTGTTGTTGTTGTGTCCGCTTGCCCCGGCTACCAAACTGTTGCGCTACCGGGGCTCGAATAAGATTTGTGAAAATGCGTCCTTCAATAAAACCAATCGCATTGGACAAATGTCCTCCACTGTAAAGTTTATTATTCTGCCGGCATATGGCTCTGACCACAGCACAGTCGTATTAACCAGCAACAAATCACCACACGCAACTGCTGTCTGCTCGACGAGGCTATTATGAGTGGATATGTCAACGTACCTATTGTCTCATCCGCTCCGGGCACTCGCACAGTGTTTAGACTAAGTCAGCACGACATCGGCTGCAAAGGAAATTTGTATTTTTTTCCTCCTTCCTGGGCCACTGTGCTGTCACAAGCATTTTTCACACTGAATTCTCGATATAGAGCGTCTCTTCCGTATTACATAATGTTGTAATCAGTACAGCAGGCCCCCACAGTGGAGGCAGCGAGCTCTACAAGTTGAGAAGAAGAGCATCTATTTTTCATGACGACAGACGAGTATCTGTCAAAATGTCTCTCTCAGCGACGGATTCTCAGGTTTAATCACTGTGAGCTGTGAGTGATTATGTAAGGACTGTGAACTCGCAGGTGATTCTGAGGAAGGTTCTCTTCCAAGAACGAGGTCAATTCAGAACATGTTTGAGAGAGATGAGGTGAATCTCATGAAAACTTGCTCAGGAGACATTTCACCTCAAAATCAGAAAACATATTTTGCATAAAGAAAATATAGACCATAATGATATTTGAAATTTTAAATGACAACTGCACATGTCACTCTTATATAGCTATTCCACATACTATATACCACAAGTATGGTTTTAACTTTAACTTAACTTTAACATAACTGCCATTATGTATAAATATTTTACCATTTAAGCATATTTTTTTTTCATTACTGTAATGAGGATTTCTGAATTTCTGAAAATGTGCTTAATTTTCATTTAAAAAATGCCACAAATATATTAAAACATTCTAAAACATTTTTAAGAAAAGTATATTATATCTAATGTTGCAGTCAAAAGTTTGGACACACTTGCCTTTAAATTATATTTCATCTTTTAAGCTTAAATGCTAGAAATTATCTTAATTATCTTATATAAATAAAAAGAGTACACACCGCCATTCAAAAGTCTGGAGTCTGTAAGATTTTTTTTAATTTTTTTATCAGAAATACAGCAAAACAGTAATATTGTAAAATATTATTACAATTTAAAATAACTTTTTTTTTATTTGAATATATTTTAAAATGTCATTTTATTCATGTGATGGTAAAGCTGGATAATTAGCATCATTACTCCAGTCTTCAGTGTCACATGATCCTTCAGAAATCATTCTAATATACTGATTTGGTGATAATTTTTTTTTCTTATTATCAACATTGAAAACAATTGTGTTGCTTAATATATTTTTTTTGTGCAAAAAAATATGATACATCTTTTCAGGATTCTTTGATGAACAGAATAAATGTTAAAAACAGCATTTATTTGAAAATGACATTTTTGTACAGTTATAAATAAATGTCTTTACTATCATTTTTGAACAATTTAATACATCCTCACTGAAAAATAAATAAATAAAATAATTGGGTGACCCCGGTCTCTTGAACAGTTTTTAAACAATTGTGGCTACATATGAATATCTTCACAAAATATATCTTAAATATTTGATCTAAACATTAAATATTTTTTGAATAAACAGATGAGTTGGAAAGGGTATTGAAGAGAAAGCAGTCAACAAGTTTCACATCTGAAATTCAATAATGTTTAAAAATCATTCCAGGATGCACCTAAGATCAAATATAAGTTGTTATATAAGTTGTAATTTGCATTTTTAGGTCATGACATCATTCCCACACTTCAATTTGAGTTATTTATTTTTAATTCAGCAAGGATGCATTAAATTGTTCAAAATGATAGTAAAGACATTCATGATTTTAATTTTACTCTAAAATATAAAAAAATAGTAATAATAATATTATAGAACTAAATCCAATCTTTTTATTTGTAGTGTAAGATTAACACAGCACGTTTCTGAAAATGAATACAGCAATTACATCAGTTTAAAACACATTCAGGGATCTTCACACTCCCTTTTTTCCCCCCAGGCCTCTCTTGGGGAACAGGTCTATATTGACCAGTAGGCAGACTTATTGAAAGAGCTGCCACAAAAGTAGGTCACGCGGTTGGTCAATGGTATGGATTTCTTGGTCTGTAGCATATCGCACAATCGCCAGAGAGAAAGTAAGTAAATGAACAGAAATCAGAGCAAAGAGCCACATCGCCTGCCTCTGTCCTTCTTTCTTTCTTCCCTTCATGCCTTTCAAGCCTCTCTTCCACCCTTCTATTCCCATTTCATCTCTGTTCCTGGAGGCACGACTAGGGCTCATATCAGAGATCAGAGCTGGTGTAGGTGTGTGTGTGTGTGTACACCTTTATGAGTTACAAAATGATGCATTGATCTATGTCGTGCTTCCTTATCCACAGACTGTCACTATTGACTATTAGGGGGTCAATGAACAGTCCATTTATAGTGTTTGAGAGTATGAATGTGTGCTTTATAATACATATTTTTGAGTGGATGTGTGCATTTTTTGTCTAGATATATGTGTGTGTACATGGGAGGTGAGGTAGGTTTATCTTTGGGTATGTTCAGAATGGAATACTAACTATTTCTGAAAGAAAATAACATGCAGTGTGTATACAGTGCACACTGTGCCAGTTTTCTGTATGTGTGAGTATCCGAATGATGCAACATTTGCCAGAACGTGTAACCAGAGTGCACTGTGTGAAATACTGAATCCCATAATGCAATGCGATCAACTTGACATTTTACAGTATTCTGACAAACGGACAAGAACTATGTTCTGGTGATGAACACCCTGTGTTCCCACGGCCGAGAGCCATGGGAGCGAATATTAAAGACCTTCGTGACACACCAGTCTTGAGACCCACAGAGATCCTGAAGGATAAAATGAGGAGTGCTGACAGTGAAAGACGAGAGAGCACCAGGTTTGGGACATTTATTTTGTGTTTTATTTTGTTTATATGCAGTAGTCGTTTGTGAGGGGCTGCTGCTTACTTCCGTTTTGTTGTTTGTTAATTTCATTATTTAAAACTTTACATTAAACGTTTGCCACTTTCCTGCCTCCTCCTTCTCTGAACCTTGAATTTTGTTACAAATATCAACTGAGATCTCTTTTAACTTCATTATTTGATTGGACTGTCGTAAGTGAAAGGGGACCTATTATGCCCCTTTTCACAAGATGCAATACAAGTCTCTGGTGTCTGTGAAGTTTCAGCTCAAGATACCCCACAGATCATTTATTATAGCTTGTCAAATTTGCCCCTATTTGGGTGTGAGCAAAAACACGCCATTTTTGTGTGTGTCCCTTTAAATGCAAATGAGCTGCTGCTCCCTGCCCCCTTTCCAGAAGAGAAACAACAGCTCGCGATTCGGTTGCTCAACAACAACAAAACTGGAGAATCTCACGCAGCCAAAATGACTATTGTCAGTAACGATGTTCAACCTTACATTGTTCAAACCGGAGTCGGACACTGATGGAGAGACTCAGGAAGAAGTTACAACTTTTAGAATGCATCTGAACGTTTCTGAACGGTTAGTGGATAAATTTATGTAGATGCTGTGGAGTTGATTCAACTCATCGACTAGCATGTGCCGTCATGTTAATCTTTTGTGCAAATCCAGCATTCAATCGACACTGGTTTGTGAAGCAGTCCGGCATAAAATGACAGCATGACAACATTAAAATTATTAAAAATGCAAAATAACTGGATTTATTTATGAAATAATAACTGGATAGTGCTTGCTGAAATTAACATGCATTTTAATGTGACAACGATGTAGCTGTTTGAATTGTTCATATTGTTTTGCGCACTACTTTTAAAATGATAGCATATACTATGCACAGTATACTAGTAGTATTCCATTTTGAACATAACCATGGTGTGTATCTGTGTGTGGCTATGCCACAATAAGCATTACAGCTTCAGTCTCCTGCAAATATTTTTCACATGAATATTCATCTGCATGAATGCGTATTTGTGAACATTTTGCATTTGTGTGCGTTCCAGTGAGTAATAGCTGCTCCGTTTGTACTCGTGCGTGTGTATATTTAAACGTGAGCGAGAGAGCGGCCGTGGGTGTGTATACACACCATCCTGCTGATGAGGCCCAGTGCCAAAATCAATAGAGTGCTTCTGAGGCATCATACTGTAGTACGAGAGTGGCCGGAAGAGATTTTAATAAATGCTGTGTGCATGGGGGCGATTGGAGTGACAAGGCAGGCCATGCTTTCAACAAAAAAATCTCCCCCTTTCTATAATCTCTGTGTGAAACACAATATTATAGCTTCAAAAACTGTCATCTTTTAAAAGGGCCAAAACTTCCCTTAATGCACTGGGCAAACTTTAACACCCATAATGCACTAGGCATGTTGCTGTCCAAGGCCACTCCCAGCATTCTGCTATGGATATACTTACCAGAGTCAAATACCGCTTTGCTTTAGTAGAAAATACTTCTTAGAAAACTTTTAGTCATAATGGTGTCAACTTGTATTGTTCCTGGGTGCAAGAACATTTAGTGGGAGTGAGATATTTTGCTTGCAGGCAGTGGCTAAAAGCCATAAAGTATTGCAAATACGGAGAGAACAGTCCAGGTACATGAAAAACGAGTAAACACTGTTCATTTTCATATTCTACTGACATTGTAACAATACAAAGTGGGTTGAAAATCGGTGAAGTTACACTTTAAGCTTCAGTTCTGATGTGTGCAAAATGTTATTCAAAAGATCATAGCACATTAACATATGATCACCCATGTTTACTTAATAAATGATATTTCGTTATCAGCAACTTCATGAATGAAACTAAACATGCATGCTGGGATAATCAATCATGGTAAGTAATTTACAAATAAAAGTCTTAAAGATACAGTACCAAAACAGCTGGTTTAAAGGTCAGAAAGAGTGGAAAATTGGTTGTATAAAACTAAATTAAGACCCTTAAATAACATTATGCGAAGTATAAAAGTGTAGAATATAGCCCGGAAAATATGACAAATGATCATATACCTATATGTAATAACCCCCCAAAAATATAAGGTATAAATGGCTGATTTTCTGTATCATACCAGTAGGTAATACACCTTAAACCAAATTACACCTATAAACACTATATTCTGTCCTGCATTGCTTTATAGCTGCAATATTGTGATGTCAAAAATGGCAGAAATGCTCGATAAGTACAATATAAATGTTTGTGCAATTTTAGTCAGTGAGTGGATCCCGTACAAAACAAAAGAAACCGTCACAGAGAGTCAGGCTTTAAGCTAACAGGCACAAATGTGTTTTTACATCATTTATTTGGAGTGACTCTGCCAATGAACTGTGATTTTGAAGGTCCAACAACAGCCCACTCTTTTTGGCTCTTTCTGTCTCTTCCTGACTTGAGCTTGGGGGGCCTTCTTGCACTTGACAGAACTTTCTAACATAAAAACCACTTTCCTAAAAACCATCAAGCTGTCAAGTGAAGTGGAAAAATGAGAGAGATTACTGCATAAAGGCCGAGAGGGGGCAGAAAGAGAAAGAAAGGAAAAGAGATGGAGGATGGCTCAAGATTCTCCTGAAGATAAAACACATAAAACGTTCCAATCACTTTTTTCATCACTTCAGACTTATTTATTCTTCTTTCTCTCCCTGTTTCTCTTCCTTTGTTTACTTAAGCATTTATTATTCACAATATAAATGTGTTACTCAACATAGAAGTGGCCACTATGGCTCATTCGATAAGAAAAATTAAAAATAAGCTGTTTCCCCAGGAGAAAAATAACCTGAATTGAGGAACAAATGGAGATTTCTGCTTATACTCTATATCAGTTAAATATTTCAGATTGTTCCAGTTAATTAAAATTAAAACGATAAAAAAAAAAAAAAACACATTTTAACTTGAAATAAAAAAAAAGTTGGCAAGGCAACATTTCTCATTTCCTTTTAGATTAACTTGATTGTACTAAAATAGCTAATTAAAATTGAAATAAAAGTAAGACAGACAAACTACAAAACAAAATGACTAAAACTTTAAATTTAAAATGAAAATGGAACATATAAAAATAAAAACTAAATCAAAATACAGTAGTCAACATTTAAAGTGGATCAAAACCCTTCATCAAAGTTGTTCTAAAACCTTCTTCTTTGGACAGCTTTGATGAACTTTTGATTACTACGAACGATTCTCAGAATGGTAAGGAATGATTCCAGTTGAATTTCCACTTCAGCCTTGTACGGAATTCTCGGCCCGGTTGGTTAACCTTGCTGAACCGTGCTAGAAGAATGCGTTTAGTGACATCGCCACTCATGATTGGTCACTTGTCTGTTTCCTGGCTGACAGTTTTTCTGTAGCTGGCTAAGCACGCTATTTGAGCGACGTAAACAAATTAATAAATAAATTAAAAGAAATTTCTGATCATCCTCCATAATGCGGCCACTATTTACATCTCAAATCGTCTGCAAACTCTTGCATTACCAAGGTAATGACTAATGCATTTTCCCCACAGTGGAAAATGAAACATATCCGTACCAGCTGGGTTAGATTGGCACGGAACGGAAAGGTTAAGCAAAGAGAACAGTTTGGCCTGACGGTGGAAAAGCGGCTTAAGATCTTAAACATTTCTCATTAAATTCTCCCAAATCCAAATGATCTCAGCGGTACTATCCACATTTATTTTACAGCTCTATACTCATACTACACGTCGCATTTTCACCTTTAAAGGGATAGTTCACCTAAAAATGAAAATTATCCCATGATTTACTTACCCTCTTGTTTCAGATGAATACAATCAGAGATCTATTTAAAATATTCTGGCTCTCCCAAGCTTTATAATGGTAGTGAACGGGGGGCGTGTTTTGAAACCAAAAAAATGCATCCATCCATCATAAATTTAATCCATACTGCTCCAAGGGGTTTAATAAAAGCCTTCTGAAACTAAGCGATGGGTTTTTGTAAGAAAAATGTCCATATTTAAAACTTAATAAAGTAAAATAACTAGCTTCCAGCAAACGGCTGTACGGATTATTTTTATGATGGATGGATGCACTTTTTTGGGCTTCAAAATGTGGCCCCCCGTTCACTACCATTATAAAGCTTGGAAGAGCCAGGATATTTTTTAAATATATCTCCGATTGTGTTCGTCTGACAGAAGATTGAGGGTGAGTAAATCATGGGATAATTTTCATTTTTGAATGAACTAACCCTTTAAGAAATGATAGGAGAAACATCCGAGAAAAAAATGAAAGCCAAAAATGAAACCTAACCAAGAACTCTAAGTCTCCTGAGCTCTGAATGAGCAAACCGAGCGATAAAATGTTCCTCTTGGTAATTAGTATTCTTATGAAACATTTGTGATAGGCAGAGCCTTCGATTGAATTCATTTGCAGCTGCTGCGTTTGCATTTCGTGCAAATAGATGTGCTCATAATAAGACGATCAAGGGTTTTTCTTATTACAGTCAACATCTAACATGATGACTTACACGTTCCTGCTGCGGTGGGGGTGGGGGGGATGAACAAAACGTGTATGGCTGTGTGCGCGTTTTTACACAGTAAATATTCTTTGCACTAAGAGAAAGGAAGTGGAACTACAGCAAAGTGACTCCCCTTGCATTCAACATCTATGATGTCATAATCACTCGCATCAAAGGCATTCCGTTCGCCACGGCAACTGTCATTCTCCCTGGAGGCGTCATTAAAACAGAACACACCAAACCGAGCTGAGCAAGAGCTTACGGAGAAACTTCAAAACACATGCACACACTGCAACCAAACAATGTTAGAGCGGGACAGCAAGTTTGTACTGAACCTAAAGAGGAGTGACAGAGTAATACATACAGACACACACACACACGTGCCTGCAGACATTCATACGGCACGATCGCACACACACACACATGCTCAGAGACACTAAAAGACACTATAAATAGGCCAACTCTAATGTGGTGCTGTGTAGTTCTTGCCCTTGGGTACAAGGCTCTTCCAGAAAGAAAGAGAGAGAGAGATGGAGAGGAAAAGGAAGGAAGAGTATGAGAAGAGAGTGAACGGGATTGAAAATGCAGCCAAAAAAGAAGAATTAGCACTTTTTGAGGGCTAACTTTTTGAGATATACGGCAATAAATATACAGAAATAAATGTTTTTACATGTAAATTTGGGTAGATGACACAGAACATTGCACTATTTCATAACAGTTCAAATTTATTTCTAAAATAAACGTAATTTATTCCTGTTATGGTAAAGCTGATTTTTCCAGTCTTCAGAGTCACATAATCCTACAGAAATCATTCTAATATGCTGATTTGCTGCTGAAGAAACATTTCTTATTATTATGAATGCTGAAAACAGTTTCAGGTTTCTATAAACAAAGTTCAAAAGAACAGCATTTATTTGAAATGGAAATCTTTTGTAACATTTTAAACATATTTACTGTACTTTTGATCAGTGCATCTTTACTGAATACAAGTAATAAAAGTATATATATTTAATTTTAAGTACAAATATTCCATGGTGGATCTGAATTAATGTAAGCTATAAAAATAGTTTTAGATTGTTTAGCATGTCACATGGCAAACTTCCCAAAAGTATTTTGTGTCAACTACCCATTAGTGTGCATGTGTTTTTTTTTTTGTGCATTTGTTTATGTGGCGGTTTGACCGTGATGACCTACCCCAGGTAGCGTCTTCTGCTCGTGAAGCGCGGTCTGAGCTTTTAGCGCCGATTCTCTTGCACAGTATGTGAGGAAGGCACAGCCTGAGAGAGGAAATAACACAGACAGAGATAAATTAAAGACAGGTCAGAAAGGTTGAGACACAAGCAGGTGTCTGTTTGAGAAGAGCTGGGCTCTCTACCTTCATATTGTTTTCACCAACCCAGGAAAGAAAAACAATATTATTACATTTGTGTAGCAGACACAGAGACATAAAAGAAAGAAGAGAGATGAAGAGGTTCTGAGAGCACATGCCCACAGCCATACACACTCACGCTCCCCAGAGAAAGACGGAGAGCGTGCGCAAATACAAGTGTGTGTGTGTGTGTGTGTGTGTGGAAGAAAATATGCAGCTTCTTTTAATTTTCTGACTACAAGGCCTTGCTGGTATCAACATTTAACAGTGTATGTTTGTGTATGCTTGCTCATTAATTTGACAGACAATGAGGAGGCACGTTTTGAGATATTTTGGCCAATAAAAATAGCTGATGATTATTTTTTTGTAAAAAAAAAAAAAACAGCATTCATACTAACACTCTTCAGAATATTGAACATTTTAACGGCTTGAACATTTTAATGTACAAAAACCTGTTTAGTTTGAAACCACAGCGTAAAAATTATGTACAGACAGTTATATTATCATATTATCCAACAAATTAAATATGTGTGATCATATATATATATGTGATTGGGACACTTTTTTGCCATTGAGATGACTTGGAAAAAATATCCCAATCAACCTGAATTCACCCTATATAAATTATGTATTTTTTTACAGGTGAGAACATTTTTACTGGCCCCATAAATAAAAAAAATGCTTTTAGCAACATATTTTAAATGTGTTATAATGGTACAATGCATTAATAATTTATCGTAACAATTTGTTTTAATTAATTAATTAATTACATTTTTTTGTTATATTATAATAATAATTCATAAATATTCATTAGTCATGTGAATGATGCCTCTGGGATTTCAACAAAATGCTAGATAATATTATCTTGATGCCATTTAAATGAGCAAAATTCACAACTACAATGTTCAATACATTACAGAGCACCAAATGTTTAAGTTTCGAGACCTAAAAATACATGTACATCAACAAATGTGAGATTTAGAGACAATGTAGCACTGTTTTTAAAGTTCCTTAAAAAACAATAAGCAAGATTTGCAAATTCTAGCAGGAGAGAATTAACAAAATTTGCTGCATAATGCAAGGATAAGCCAAACAACAACAACAAAAAGTTATGGAGAAAATCTGTAAGAAGAAAGAGTGAGATAGTGAGACAGTTCATCCAAGCACGCCTGATGCGATAGGATCTTTTTCTCAGCTTTCATGGCCTGCTGCAACTCACATCTCCTTCTTTAAGTTCAGTGTGACAAGACGACAATCTTCCTGTCCCTCCTCAGAACATCTGCCCTAACGTGCATCAATGTGTATTTGTGTTAACATGCAGCTCTACGAACAAGCACTCACTCTCACATGATGCTAATCTCACCCTGCTAAAGTAGTTTGCTAAAAACAACCGTGAATCTTTTCAGCGTCAACTTAATCAAAAATCCCACTGGGATAGGAATAGAGTGGAATAACCACTGAACAAAAGCTGAAACGATTAGCACCGCATTTGTACATGAAGTAAGCAAATTTGAATATGCAAAAGCATGTTAATGGATGCTAATGTTTATGCTAATCTTGCATTAATATTAAAAAAATGCTAATATATTAATATGCTGAGTAAACATGATAATCTGCTGCTGACATTTCCGCCTGCATGCTAATAGTGTCACAAACGACGATAAGATGGAAAGACTGATTGCCAACCAAAATGGAAAATTAAAACGTTAATTTATTTTCAAACAAACCCCTTGTTGCAGCAAGATGCTAATCTTTTCTTTTTAACAAAAAAGGAACATAAAACCATTTTGGTGATGAAAGAAAATCAACCCTTATAAAAATTTACCATGTTAACCACAGCTTCCATAGTTATTGTACAAACAAACGTAAAATTATGAAAAATTTACATGAGATTTCAGTAGCACTTCACAACAAGATTTCATTCGTTAAATATAATAGATAACATGAACTAAAAATGAACAATACTTCTACAGCATTTATTAATCTTAAGTCAATGGTAATTTCAACATTTAGAAATACATTTTTAATATCCAAAACTGTTTTTGTTAACATATGTTTACGCACAGTGAACTAACATGAACAATGATTTTTACTAACGTTAACAAAGATTAAAAAAATGTTTTAAAAATATATTGCTCATTGTTAGCTCATGCACTGTAAAAAAAAAAATTGTTGGTTTAACTTAAAAAAAAAGTAAGTTACCTGGTTGCCTTAAAATTTTGAGTTCATTTAAATTAAAAATCTGAGTTAAAGGGTTAATTCACCCAAAAATGAAAATTCGTAAAGCTTCGAAGCTTCATGAAGCAGTGTTTTGAAATCGCCCATCCCTAGATATTGTTGAATAAAGTCACTATTTTGTTTTTTGGCGCACAAAAAGTACTCGTCACTTTATAACATTAAGGTTGAACCACTGTAGTCACATGAACTGTTTTAAATTTGTTTTTAGTACCTTTCTGGGCATTGAAAAAGGAAGTGATCTTGCTGGCAATGCAGGCCTCACTGAACCATCGGATTTTATAAAAAATATCTTAATTTGTGTTCTGAAGATGAACGAAGGTCTTACAGGAGTGGAACGACATGAAGGTGAGTAATTAATGACAGAATTTTCATTTTTGGGTGAATTAACCCTTTAAAGGAACACTCCACTTTTTTTGAAAATAGGCTCATTTTCCAACTCCCCTAGAGTTAAACAGTTGAGTTTTACCGTTTTCGAATCCATTCAGCCGATCTCCGGGTCTGGCGGTACCACTTTTAGCATAGCTTAGCATAGTTCATTGAATCTGATTAGACGTTAGCATCTCGCTCAAAAATGACCAAAGAGTTTCGATATTTTTCCTATTTAAAACTTGACTCTTCTGTAGTTACATCATGTACTAAGACCGATGGAAAATGAAAAGTTGCGATTTTCTAGGCTGATATGCTAGGAACTATACTCTCATTCCGGCGTAATAATCAAGGAACTTTGCTGCCGTACCATGGTGCAGCAGGCGCAATGATATTACGCCAGAATGAGAGTATAGTTCCTAGCATATCAGCCTAGAAAATCGCAACTTTTCATTTTCCGTCGGTCTTAGTACATGATGTAACTACAGAAGAGTCAAGTTTTAAATAGGAAAAATATCGAAACTCTTTGGTAATTTTTGAGCGAGATGCTAACGTCTAATCAGATTCAATGAACTATGCTAAGCTATGCTAAAAGTGGTACCGCCAGACCCGGAGATCAGCTGAATGGATTTGAAAACGGTAAAACTCAACTGTTTAACTCTAGGGGAGTTGGAAAATGAGCCTATTTTCAAAAAAATTGGAGTGTTCCTTTAATACAATGAAGGCGATTAGTTTAACATAATACTTTGAGTTTCTGTTGATTAAACCAATCGCCTTCATTGTATTACCTCAAATTTTTAATTTCAATGAACTCAAAATTTTAAGGCAACCAGGTAACTTACTTTTTTAAGTTAAACCAACAATTCTTTTTAAAGTGTAGTAGCTAATTCATTAACCAATCTTAACTAATGAGACCACATCTAAAATGTTACAGAGATTTCTTTCATGCAATATAAAAAGCTTTCAGAATCTTTCTTTAATTTTTTTTAGGTTCTTTTTTTAACGAAAGCAGTAGTTTATTTTTTATTCTTCTTTAAGATTTTGAGTAGACAGGAAGTGAAGTGTGAGAGGGAGGAAGATAGGATCGAGAAACGTCCACGATCTGGAACTCTAACTTGGGTCGCCCAAAGCGCAATATCGAAGCACTGCCATGTCAGCTCCGTCTAGTAGCTTACTATTTTGTTAACTGCTATGGTAGATACTAAAAGAAAAGCGTGACTTCAGAAAGGAAAGTAAAAAGACTGTGAGAGCAGCAGTAGCGTAGCTTTCTCCCTGCCTCCCCATAAAAGCCCCAATGCCGCAGGGACGCTAAACACACACAAGGGACACGCGCTGACGTGCACACACACGGCCCCCTGAGGCTACAGCATGAATCAGCAATATTCTTCCCCGCTGTCCACTCTGTGTGTTTAACCCTGGCCAGGTTGGGTGAGCCCATGTACGCTTGCTTATAAGTGTGTGCGTTGATGTGTGTGTCTCCTGCAGTCCTGCCTGGGTTTTTTAATTAACTCTGACTCATTAGCGTTGGGGAGAGCTCAGTGTGACAGCTTGGCGCACTCCTCTGAGGGCCTGTCATGTTATAGAACGGGCTAGAGCTCTCATGGGACACTTGTGCATGCTTCCCTGTCCCACTTGACAAGCGTCGTAGAGTGCACACACATGCGAAGGCACACAAATATACGGGATGAATAGAAAGATAATGGAGAGCCTCTATTTGTTTGTCCTCTAAAAGCAATATTGTTTCTTTCTGTATGGTCAAGACAGCACTTTAAGGACAACAGAGAGAGAATGTAAGAGAAAAAAAAAAAACAGTACAAAGGGAGCAGTGAAGATAAAACAACGGTCGGATGATAATGGAGGGGATTCGGAGAAAAAGCTGGAGGTTTGTGAAAATAACAGAGGAATGAATAGAGTCTCTCAGGTTTGTCAGAGGTGCAGGTTTCATTTGAACATTAGGGCATGTCTCCAAGCACTCTGGAAAAATAAAACAAACAAACAAATAAAAACTTTAAAAAGTGGTTCAAAATCCAGATTTTACATCAAATGGCAGCCAAACAGTATCAAAATTTGTATCTTACAAAATCAAACGGAATGTCCTTATAATAAAAAAAAAAATGAAATGTACTCATTATGTAAATTTTAGAAGTTTTGTAATTCTGTAAAATGCATAAGCCAAAGAATACAGCAATACGCCAACTTGGTTCTCAAGAAACATTTCTTATTATTATCTTAATGTTGAAAAAAGCTGTGATATAGCTATTTTTAAGATTCTTTGAAGAATAGAAAGTTCAAAAGGACAGCATTGATTTGATATGAAAATCTTTTGTAACAATTTAAAATTCTTAGTTGTCTTTGTTCAGCAAGGTTGCATTAAACTGATCAAAAGTATCAATTTCTTATAAAAAAAACTTACTGATCCCAAACTTTTAAACTATAGTGTATATAATTTAACAAGAAAGTTTCTGCATGATTGGGGGGACAATTCACTCCCTCTCAGTCTAACCCTATAGATGTGAAACATGCATGCTGTGAAAATTGCAGGACAAGGGAGAAGAAAGGATGAGGGAAAGTAGGAGAAAGGAAAGTAGAGAAAAGATAAGATCACCAGGATTCTGTGAACACTATCCACTAGTGTCCTACACTAGCGCCTTATCTCCCCTTTTGCAGACACCCTTAAGGGACACACACACTGACACACATGCACACACACGAATGTTCCATGTTTTATGGGGACTTTCCATAGACATAATGATTTTTATACTGTACAAACTTTATATTCTATCCCATAATACTATCCCTAAACCTGCCCATCACAGAAAACTTTCTGCATTTTTACATTTTCAGAAAACATAATTTAGTATGATTTATACGCCATTTTCCTCATGGGGACCAAAAAATTTCCCCACAACATAGGGTTTACGAGGACCACACACACAAAGCTGGAGATATATACTGAGAAGCAAAGTAAAATATCTAAAAGAATGATTAGAAAAAGAATTAAGTTAATCTAAAATCCTTCGAAGTAACAAAATGTGGCCAAAGTGTCTTCACTCTACTGTCACCACCCTGGATGCTTTCAGAAAAGCAGTTTTTAGCTCAGCAATAAAATAAATCAGTGTTTCTACCTAAAAGACTCACGATCAACTAGTGAAATCTAATCTGGATTAGAAATACATTTAGCCTTATCCTGAAATACAAGAATGATAAATTACAACAATTTATGGAGGAAAAAAAAAAAAAAAAAAAAAATCACCACCTTGTAACAATGGAAAATTATATAGCTGACAGTTATAAAGATAAACCAATATTTTTATGTGCTGGCAGGAATGGATGACTTGTTGAGAGGCCTGACTCCACAAGTGTTCCAGTATACACAGTTTTAACAACATTTATGAAAACGCCATCCTACAAACCCCTTTACCAGTTGCACATTTTGGTGACACATATCTTCTGTATTTCAGTACTACATCCCAGTCACCATGGTGATCACTAGCCCTGACTCTATTCACAGTGCCTTGGGTCAGACTTTGTGATGAGCAATTGCTACAAAAACTTTAATGAAGGAAATACTAGTGCTTGCAAGGCTGCAAAAGAATAGTATTACAGTTTAGACAAGCGTAGGTCTAGTTTAGTCTGTAGTTGCTGTGTAGTTGTGTTGTATTATTATTTATTTTTTATATAAGAAGATAGTGTTTATCTTAAGTTACTTTAACCAAGGGGCCCCCCAAATAAAATTCTGCTTAGGGCACCATAAAGGCTTGGGCCGGCCCTGCCAATCAGCATCAGGGGGCGTATGACGGTCAAGGAGAGAGAATGAGCGAGAGGGAGTTTTGAAAATAAGAAAAAAAAAACTGCAGAATGAGAGATGCGACAATACAAAACAACTCAAAAGAATATCACTGGAATGAAGATTTATGACTGGGCAAGCGCTTTGGGACCCGCATTTATATTAGAAAAGCTTTCCAGCGCTGGAGGGAGCTAAGTGGGAAGGCCTGAAAACAGACGTGAAGGCTGCTTTGATCCCGCTCATGCGAGTACACTGGGTTTTGATTGTCTGGGGCTGCTGTGCTGTTTGCGATTAACAACAAACTCTTGTTTGTATTTACTCTTGTGTACTGTACGTTCATTTTTTTGTGCTTCCTTGTCATTTGTTCATCATCTGCGCTTTATTTTTCGTGAAGCATTTTGTTGTGCGTCAGCTGTGATAAACAGACATCCACTCGCATTGCGTGTGTAACAGTGGCCAGAGTGAGAGTTTTGCAGTTAAACTAATGCACAATGACGTCCGCTAGAGAATGTGGTGTTTAGCATCATTGGTAGTGCATTCGCCTTGTATACCAGCAGCGATCGGGCCAGGGTTTGAGACCGACTTGGAGCAGGGTGGTTAGGATTAGAGTGTGAGTTTTGGAGGCGGAGAGGGATGGGTTTGTTTGGGTTGATTTCAAATATCAACAGTGTTCAACAACGAATTTGAGAAATCGCATACAGCACCTTTAAAGATGCAAGAAAGAACAACCCGATCTCACGGCAATTTGCACGTATTTTACAAGGTGGCTAATTCAAGTTTTTACTAAATTGTACATATTTTTACGAGTTGCCAAATTCGTATGAATTCGTAAGAATGACCTACCTCTAACCCTGCCCCTAAACCTACCCGTCAATGAGGTTTAGACAAATCATATGAATTCGTACTGTGAGGTCATACGAATTAGCCACCTCGTAAAATACGTATGAATTGGTGTTGGAAAGAAAGGGCCAATTCTATTTGTAAATAAATGCAAAAAAGGTCAATCATATTACAACGACATAATCGGCAATGATAATGGAAAAATTTCAGACTTAAAACAAAGTTTAAAAGGTGTAAAGAATTCAAAAGTTTAGGGTCAGTAAGATTTATTCAGCAAGGGTGTATTAAATTGATCAAAAAGTGGAAAAACATTAACATTGTAACAAAATTTCTATTTCAAATAAACACTGTTCTTTTGAACTTTATTCATCAAATAATCCCCACAAAAAGCTATTTTAAATGTCATATTTCTGTTTTTAATGTATTTTCAATCAAATAAATGTAGCCATGGTGAGCAGAAGAGACTTCCGACTTCTTACAGACTTAAACTGTTTGTACGGTAGTGTAAAAAATACTTTAATTACAAAAATTAATATCACACCTAAGGCTGAAATTATTTAGAAAACAAAATCTGAATAAAGACTGTTTGTTAAGGAGTTCAGGCTGAATTAATTGTAGAGAAAAGAAGAGGAATTTCAATACATTGTTCACCTTGCAATCACTGCAATAACTTGCTTTGCTCAGAATTATAACTTTGCACATCTTTTCATGTGATATTACATAAAAAATACTTTTAATGCTTTCAAAGAGATGTGAAACAAATTTCCACGTTTTCTTCCTACTCCTCTAAATAAATTGAAATTCTTCAGCTTTTTCACCTTTTAAAGAATGCTTAGAAAATGTCAATAACACAAATACAGTTTTGAAGCAACTGTAAACAATCCCTCCAAATACATTTAATTTTGGTATGTAAATGGAAATATCAATGTTTTGCAATCCACACACAAACACACAAACACACACACACACACACACACCTCAAATCAAAGGTGGTGGTTTCAGTAGCCTTTTTACTAATGGAAAAAATGTGTTGGATCAGTATTACACTAGAAGCCTTTAGGGTTTATGTGCACAATTGGTTTCGAGAGTAAAGGAGAGGGCAATGGAATAATGCAGGCATCATTTATAACAATTGGGATTCATGATATGAATAATAAATTACAGCTGCTCCTTCACTTGTTTTTGCTTATTACTGTCATTATTTATACTTGCCACTGCAAATAATCCAATTGATCATCTAGCCAAAAAAGCATTCATCTTCAAAAGTTTCTGTGAGGGCAATAACCCAAGACTGTTTTGGGCAATAATCACTGGTGCACCAAAAACAACCAACAAACAAACTGGCATAAACACACCAGGTAGGCTGAGACCTTTCCAGCTGTGGTTTGTGTGTGCTCAAATCAATATGTGCTGATCAAACATTTATTGTTCCAAAAAGTGTTTCCAAGCACTGTCATGTTTGTTCATGTCATTTTAGTGGCTGTGCCTGTCAAGTGTGTCAGCAATAGTGTGTATCATTTTCATGGTGGTAGAGATTGAGCAAAGGTACCAAATTCCCAAAGTTCCCCCTCCTCCCTTTAACACGAGTATCCCCGTAGACCTTGGGTAATTTGAATAAACTGTCCTCCAAGGTCCAAGAATTCAAGGTCTCCTGAAGTACTCCAGGACACCTTTGCGCCGCTCCACCCTGCCCCCACCTCCAAACAACATGTCTTCTTAAAATATTTAATTGGAAGCAGTAAACCCCTGATTAAATAAAAATGCACTTTGAAGACAGCAATATGAGCTCAGAGAGTAATCTGAGAGAGAGAGAGAGAAAGTGAGAGAGAATGAGAGCTATCTTCAATTACTGTGCCGAAACCACGTCAAGCTTTTCTTTTTTGATTCAATAAAATAGGCCTTAAATATTCAGGAGCTGTTTCTGGGACTAATGAGTCCTCTCCTTGAGTGATATGTTTCCAGTGGAATGAAGTGGTAGTGTGAGGGAATATTTGAGGAGGTCGGTGGATGCATTTCTAATGGGCTTTAATACTAAACCTGGATTCTCCACTGCTGCATCCCTTGCCGTGGAAAAAAATAATCTTGGAGAGATGGCATACAGTATGAGCTGAACTCCCCAATGACATGACATACACTACAATTCAAAATTTGGGGGTAAGTAAGATTTTTTGTTTGACAATTTTTTTTAAATATATATAATTATTTTAATTTAAATTAAACACTTTATTTTAAGGAGAGTTACATTGTACTTACTCAAATACTGAGTACTATTAATTAACTATACGTACTTACAATAGAGTTACAATAAGGGTTAGTGTTTGGTTTAGGGTTAGTTATTTATAATTATGCATAATTTACTGTTATTACCATAGTAAGTACATGTAGTAATGTGTAACTACGTCATCTTACATAAATTAATATCAAATAAATGCTGTTCTTTTGAAATTTCTATTCTTCACAGAATCCTGTAAATATGTGTCTAGGTTTCCACAAGGATATTAAGCAAGTCAAGTCAAGTCAAGTCACCTTTATTTATATAGCGCTTTTTACAATGCAGATTGTGTCAAAGCAGCTTTACATTGATAACTGGTATATAATTTTGGCTGCACAGCAGCTCTTAAAGAATAGTGTCAATGTCGGCAGATCAAAGCACTGTTGAATATCAAATGTCAAGCAGCACAATATTTCTTGATTATCAAATCAGAAAATTACAACATGTCCTCCAACCAATACGCCCATATAGGTCGTTTGTCACTTCCCTGGAATATGACCCATAGGAGTGTTTACTAAAGTTGCGCCCCTGTCGACAACAGGACACTTTCATTTTAATGCATGAAATATGACCCATTAGGAGCGTTCACTAAAGTTGCGTCCCTATCAAAAACAGGACACTTTCATTTTAACGAATTTTTTATCTGCGTCATATTTCGGGTCTCGCGTAGCTCAGTTGGTAGAGCATTGCAATATACAACAATATGCAATCATGTGATCATGCGATCGTGGGTTCGATCCCAAGGAACGCATGTGCTCATAAAGTGTATATACACTATAAATCACTAAGGGTAGGTTTAGGTTTGGGGTAGGTGTAGTCGTTAATAAAAAAAAATCTTTTATCTTTTGCTAAATGGAAATAGGACAAATGGCGGGTAAGGGGCCATGTAAAAAGCCCACACATTGCATTTAAATAAACGTGCATTTTGATTGGGAACGACGGTCATACATCAATTAATGACGACAGACGTAGCATGACAGTGTCATTATTTTTACGCCAGCTAGAGGGCGCATGACTTAAACGTAAATATAGGTTGTAATAAGGTGCTTGTAAAACAACCTATAGGGTCGTTTTTTGGAGGAGGACAGTCTCAAAAATTGAGAATGATTTCTGAAGGATCATGTGACACCGAAGATGAGAGTAATGATGCTGAAAATTCAGCTTTATCATCATTTAGCATAAGATACTTTCAAAAACATTTAAAAAAAATCTTACCAGCCCCGAACTTTTGAACATTACAGTCAACTTAAGAGACAAGGGAAAAAAAAGGGTAGAGTAAGGTAAAATAAAGTAAACTAATGAAAATGAGGGGAAAGGAACAGGTTAAATGAAAAGCAAAAGGTACAAGAAAAAAAGGAGAAAGAAAAGGAAATGCAAAGGGTAAAGGAAAACAAAGGAAAATGACATGCAAAGGAAAAGGAATTGGTAAAGGGAAGGAAAGAAATAAATAAAAAGGAAAATAAGCAAAAGGAAAGAATGATAAAGGAAAATAATAGGGAAGGGGAAAAGGAAAGAAACAAGTATGTGGAAAAGAAATGAAAAAAAAAAAATAAAAAAATCAAGATTAAAAAATTAGTCTAACCAATTAGCCATTGAATCCATTTACAGGATATAGGAAAGGGAAGGAAGGAAGGAAGGAAGGAAGGAACTCTTTTCACTGTTACTTTCTTTAGAAAAAGAAAGGCAAAATAAGGAGCACAAAGAAATGGAGACGAGCGCAGAACAGAGGACAGGAGAAAAGAGGAACGGCTGTAAGTTCTGTGAATCGATTGGCGGAGGAAAAAGCCTAGGCTCTAATGTGTTGCATGTGAAGGATTTACTGTGGAGCAGAGCTACTGAATCAATGGTGTAGAAAACGCATCATTAGAACACAGTCCCCCCCAACTCCATACTCCCAAAGGACCCAGAGACAGTATGAACACACACTACACTACATGCAATAAATACACATCCACACTTCCTAACACCCATTCAGGCTCATGTGTTAACAGTCCCACAATTAACTACTTAACTACACAACCACACACATTAATACAAAGGGACTATAAATGCAAACCTACACCGACTATTTTCCATTTACGCTCATCAATACATCTTCACACATACAGAATAACACTATAAGGCAAGTCTTTCTCTTTCTCTCTATCATCTTTTCTCACACGTGCAAACTGCTTAATTCGACCGAGCCTTTTTGAATTGAATTTACATCACCTTTTGGACAGATAATAGAAAATTCAGCCGTGTGGTGTTCAGAAGTGGACAGTCAATTACATCCTGGCTCTGTGGGGCTTCACCGAAGTATCAAGGATAAGCCCGTCTGCCAGGCTCTGAAATACAAGAACTGAAGGTTGCACTAAAAGAGGGTAGAAAATATCTTTGGCTTACCAAATATAGTATTGTTAGAGCAAAGATGTAAGGGAGTGTGTTTAATACCGAGAGCTTGTTAGCGAGATGTCATGCAGGAAGGCAGTAAAGTCAAGGTTTACGTAAATGTGCTGCCAAGTCACAGGACTAATCAAACCAGTAATGTGGCATTTCACAGCGGTTTACAAATCAACGTCCTTCCCACTGGCAGGGTCATAGAGATGGGCAATGCTATGAGAGGGCTTTAGCCCTGAAAGTTTTCATGCACAGCCGTTTTCGTCGCTAAAAAAAATCATTCAGAGCTGTAATCTGCTCTATAAATCATATGTAGTGTAACACTGTATGCTAACTACATGCGACACCACAACACGCAATAAAAGGTATCTGTTAATCAGAGTTGTTGTCCTAACCAGCCGTGACGGGACAACGACACAAAGTATGGCAATGACAATCTTATTTAATATTAACAGTGTCTAATTTGAGTTTGAATATCATTTTGTGTGTCTTTTATAGCCCACTGAAAGCAACAATGGACAATTCACCTCAGATCTTCAAAAAAAAATAAAAGGAAACAAGAATGTTCAAACTGTCAACTCACTGTGCACTGACAAGTGTATTGACAAAAATGGTTTCAGTAACTCAGTATGTATTTTCAGTAAAGTTAAAATGGTGAAATATTCATGAATTTGATTGTGCAGTTATCCATTTCGTTGTGAGTGCCGGGAGCTTGCCGAGAGAGCCTGCCTTTGCGCTCTTCTAATTGGCTGTGATTTTTGATTGACTTTATCAAGTCTCAAAGTCAAGTCTGGTGTTGACAGACAAATTGTTTGTCGCTGGAGTATGGAATCACATTGCGCCTGGTTGGACACGGTGTAACAAGCCAAACTTTTGACTTTTGGTATAAAATTGTAGTTAATTCTGCAAACAAAGTGAAAGCTCATTGAAATTATTGTATGCACTTTTAGTTCTGCAGACAACCTTTTGACTTTTTGGTCAGATTTGTGCTCCATCCAGATGAAGTACTGAATATTTCAAAGGCATAACTCTGATAACAAAGCGGAATGTACAATTGCGCTTTAAGGGTTTGCAAATTCTAGACACGAGACTGACTACTTGAACCTCTTGCAAGTCTTTTATTAAGACAAAATGCCATGAACCTTCGACAAATCCATAAAATAACTGACACACAATCTACCTTTCGAAAGTTTGTCAGTAAGATTTTTTTTTTTTTAAAGAAATTAATACATTTATTCTGCAAGAATGGATTAAATTGATCAAAAGTGACAGTAAAAATTCTTATGTTACAAAAGTTTTTATTTCGAATAAAGAATTGCTGTTCTTTTGAACTTTCATTTTTACCAAAGAATCCTGAAAAAAACTAATACAGAAAAGTGTTTTCAACATCGATAATAATAATAAGAAGAAATGTTACTTGATGATTTCTGTGACACTGAAGACTGGAGTAATGATGCTGAAAATTCAGCTTTGCAGGTGTTTCAATAACTGTGGCACTTTTGTCTGTGAAAAATACCTGGTAACACTTTACAATAAGGTTTCATTAGTTAGAATTTGTTAACTATTTTAGTTAACATGAACTAAGAACGAACAATACTTCTACACCATTTATTAAACTTAGTCAATGTTAATTTTAACATTTACTAATACATTATTAAAATCAAAAGTTAACATATAAACAATGAAGGACTGTAAATATTTTTATTAACTAACATTAACAAAGATTAATAAATACTATATCAAAAATATTACTCATTGTTAGTTAATGCATTAACTAATGTTAACAAATGAGAACTTATTGTAAAGTGTTACCAAATAACTTTCATACCTACACTCATTAGTACATATATATTTATTACTCTAGCAATGTCTAACAGTATATATACATATATACATGCATCAGTATTCAACAACATACTGCATACATTTTTGTAAAATAATGGCTAACTCTCTTCCTGAGTCTAATTTCAATAGCTAACATTTAAGACATCCTAAATACCCATGATGAAATAATATTTTGACACAAAACTGTTGACAAAATAATAAAATCTATACAGTAAAGACATTTGAAAAGTAGGAAAAAATAGATGAATGCATGATAAATCATTTTAATGTTATCTTAACATAACAAAATATAGTTGAAATATGTTTTTTTAAAAATAAAAAAATCAACCCTAAAGTTGAAGAAACACCCAAACATAAAGCATTAAATAACGGATACCTCTTTTAAATATTACAGACAACCTTGCTCCATACGCATCCGCAGAGGTCCGGCTTTTGAGACATACGAAAGATCCAGCTGAAGCGCAGACAGACTAGAGCGCAGAGACCGGCCTGCCGAAATCGAGCGAGTGCGTGGCAGGGTGACCGGCCTGTCTGACTGCCCCTCTTACCCTATCGGTGCCGTCCTTGCATTGACACCAGCAGACACAAACAGCTCCTTAATATTCCCCCGCGGTCCACTTGTCTCATCCCGTCAGTGTCCCGCTGTCCTCCTGGCCGCGTGGACAAAAGGGACGGGACGTTCCGGGCGGAGGACATGAATCATTATGCCTCCTCTTTCCGGGACCGCTCGCATGCCCATTGATTCTACCGACTTAATTGGCTTTATTAGCCAAGACGGGAAGTCGGTGAGGGGCTTCTGCGGCGTCTCCGTCTGCACCCCCCCTCCTCCTCCATCCTTCCACCCAGTCCTCCTCAGGAGGAACCCAGTGTAATTGTTTTCCCTCTATCTTCTATGTCATTGTCGGATGGGTCCAGGGGGATTATTAGTAACCCTGGGTCCCTCAATAATTCATCCTAAGCTATTTATACACAAATGGAGAGTCCTTTAAACTCTCCCTCAGTGAGCTTATCTACTGTTCAGATGGAAAGGGAGAGCGAGAGGGAGAGAGAGAATCCAAAGAGATTGTAAAGGGTGCGGAGAGCGAGTGAGAAAGCGAGAGAGAGCGATGTGTACCTCTTTTCAGCAGAGACACAATGACCTGTTTCTCCAGTGTTTTTGAGTTTCAAGGTGACGCTGGCATACTCTCTCCCTCCTCGCCTGCCAACCCAACAAAAGTGGCATCTCGGGAATACGCACGCTCACACAACGCTCATTAATGGCTTCTAATCTGCCAGCCTTTCTATCCATTTAACACAATTAAGACGTTTACTAAAGCTAACATGGACCGGCAATCAACTCCAAGGACACAGCAAACGTGCATAATAGGATTTGTAAACAGACAATGTTTTATCAAACGCACACTCGATATCCTTTCCAACGTGAGCGCGGCCCAGACAGGAAGTCAAGCTGACTCTCTACAGGAAACAGAGCATTATGGCTGCTCTCCTAAAATCCTGCACATGCACACAGACGCATGCTGTGAAGGCCCTCGCGGCTGCTTCACGCTGATACCCATGTTCCTCTCTCTTTTAAAAAGAGGACAGCTAAGCTGCTCAGGGTGAGGAGGCCCACGGTGGAAAGCGTTTCTACAATCCTCAAAACTCGTAATATTTATCCGTTTGGCAGAGCAACCCTACACTATCTTTCTCTCCTTAAATAAGTAGGACTGCAGAGCTTCAATTTCAAGTCTTTTTTTTGTGAATTTAATGCCATCGGGCAGAGCATCCGAGGTAGCGTAGCAGCGTGCAGCTACACGTGGGTATGACATGGGAATTAAATGAAAGAGAAGTCTGCATAGACTAGATGATTTGCCTACTGAAAGCAGCATTGTTAGCCAGTCGTAGTTATCAGTGTCATCAACGCCTGGGACATTATTACAAAGCCATAATGTTCCGTAGAGAACCATAATGTAGTCTGCTACCTCCAGACAGGTCTAAATATGTCTGAATCGACTGGGGGTCTCCAGGGAAAACTCCAGAGTCATGAATTGAAACTATAAGACAGTTTCTTAGAAAAAACAAAGCAAAAGTTCACTGTTTATTTCTTAAAGATGAAGAGTCTAATATTTATGCCAGTAGGATTGCAAAAATAATTCTTAATATTTCCAAACAGAATCAACGATGATTATAATTTTAATAAATTCATATAACTGTAACTACAAAGCCACAGAAAGATAGATAGAACAACCGACCAAATGAACGATAGATAGATGGAAAGAATGAATGAACAATAGGTAGATAGATATAGCAAATGATAGATTGATAGATGGATAGAACAAACAAACAAATATAGATAGATGGCTAGAACAAACAAACAACAGATAGATGGACAGAACAAACGAACAATAGATAGATAGATAGACAGAATGAAAGATAGGTAGATAGATAGATATAACAAATGATAGATGACAGAACAAACAAACAAACAAACGATAGATAGATAGATAGATGGATAGAACAAAAACAGATAGATGGATAGAACAAAGAAACAAAGATAGCTGGATAGAACAAATGGACGACAGGTAGATGGATAGAACGAACAACCAACCAAACAAACAAACAAACAACAGATAGAACAAATGAATGATAGATATATGATAGAACAAACAAACGATAGATAGATGGATAGAACAAACAAATGAATGAACGATAGGTGGATGGATAGAATGAATGAACGATAGGTAGATAGATATAACAAATGAATGATAGATGGATAACAAACAAACAAACATTTGATAGATAGATATATAGATGAACAGAACAAAATAACAAAGATGGCTAGATGGCTAGAACAAATGAACAAACGATAGGTAGATAGATATAACAAATGATAGACAGATGGATAGAATAAACGAACAAACGATAGATGGATAGAACAAACGAACGACAGGTAGATTGATAGAACGAACGAGCAATAGATAGAACAAATGAATGATAGTTAGATGGCTAGATCAAACGAACGACAGATAGATAAATACAGAACAAGTGAACAAACAAACGAACGATAGGTAGATAGATATAACAAATGACAGGTAGATGGATAGAACAAATGAATGATAGATAGATAGATAGATGGATAGAACAAACAAATGAACAAATGAATGATAGATACATAGATTGAGGCTCTTAAAAATAAAAAAAATAAAATGAACTTATGAAATGGATATTTTATTATTTTAGATGAATGGGAATGCTAACAGGTAACTTTCTCCAGGTATTACAGACATCTCTTGGCTCGATCTGAACCCTGCCAGAATAAACAAAGGAGCTCTTTTTAGTGCTACCCTGGTGGACCACACTGGCCAGGCATCTTGAAAGGGGAAGGATAGGGCAGTAGATTCACTTGAGATTATTATTTAAAACCTCTGCTAATAAGCTTTGCCATGCTGGGAATGGGCTGGTGGGGTGAGGAAAGGGTGATCTCTGGGGCCATTAAATTGCAAATGAGTGATGATGTGCTAGAGAGGCTCCCCCCGATCACGAGCCACTGCTGCACACATAAGGGCCTCTCATATACCTCAGCCAACACCAGACCCAGCTGGGTCCACTGGATACACAGCCAAAAGCTGCACAGGGTGTCTGGTCCCCCTACACTTCCTCTTTCCAGTCCTCTAGGTTTCAAGCTGAAAGTTATTACCCTGAATGTCATACACACTCGCACTGTAAATATCAAATAAATCCACATCCTTAAAACAAACAGGGTTTTTGATTAATCAAGCCTGGCCTGTGAGAATAAAACGACAAATGCTCACATTCAGTCCCGGACTGTCAGATCTGCATGTGTGCGATTTTTAGCTCCAGACCGACTGCGACCCTGCATTAGAAGGTCGTTCTCTGTCCGAGGCCATGATGGCCACAAAATAGTGCTTAAATCTTTAAAAACGTCACCTATAAATTACTGCAAAGGACAGCGGGGTCAAAGCTTGGCGTGGAAACCGGCCAAGAGCCATCAATCTGAGGTGAGGGTGACATCTGTCTCAGGGACTCCCCTGTTCTCTCTTTCTGCCCGATTCCTTTCTCTTTTATCCAACCCCCCTCCCTCGCCATCCATCTTTATCTCGCTCTTTCGCGCTTTCTTGCAAATGAAGGTCCCCCCACTAAACCCAAACATATTAAAATTCATGAGCAAATGTTATGTCGCATGTATTTCGACACAGGGGCTTCTCAAGCACCCAAGCTTTTCGTGGCATCACTTTCAGTGCAGGTTTAATGCCCATTTTGGGCATGAAATACAGATTTTCTGCCTCAGAAAGTGGGCTCTGCACATTTTAAACTGCCACGGAGACTTTCACAGCACGGCTGAAATCCAACCCTCAACTTTCAGACTTCCATTCTGAAGATCCTTGAGTTTAGCCCTAGCAGCATTCTGCAGTCTGACCTCCCCATTTCTCTCTTATAATTCTTATAATTTATTCATATATTCTCCTAATTCCCAAAACAAACCTTAAAAGATGTCTGCAATTTCTCCAGCTCTCTCACCTCCATTTGAAAAGCAAACTACAGGCACTTTTAATTCATGGGATGAAATGAGAAGTGCGAGAACCTGACAAGTCATGTCTTTTTTATTTTAACAGCCACTCTGATGGCAGTGGATTAATGGAAAGGTTTGAACTGACCCTGAACCTCATAACTTTGAATTTTATGCTTCCTGATAGACTGAAAAGACAAGCAAAACAATGTTTTATTTCTAAACAGTCTGCAAGCTCTCCTAAGGTTTGTTTGAGCCATTTTAACCGTTCAGGTACCGTAGCTCAAAGCTGTAAGAAAACACAGACAAAAAGGTTCTTAATGCTCTAGCAGTCCGGTTGGTCTTTAAACGTCTCATACTGAATGAATTTCAGTCCAATAAATATCATGACATTAAAATCCTATTTACATGCAATAACACTGAGTGGGAAAATCACTAATGAGGATTTATTTATTAACAATGCCTCAATAAAAAAAAATCGTAGTCCCCTATGAATAACAAATAGACTGTTTCAGTCGACGTCAAGCTAATTATAATCTCATAATGGTTTAATAGGGGGTTGTTCCAGAGTCATTATGCGTTTTTCTTGGGGTACGTGAGCGCCGTCAAATCACTTTTGTATCAAAGAACACTGTAAATCTATAACTACAAGATAAGTAGATACTTTAAATGCTATACATATACACTTACGCATATACACTGCATACATAAGCATTGCAATCTCCATGCGCCGGAGTCGGCTGGTATCATATCACCATCTCAATCTGCTCTGACTGCAGGCGAAGCGTATCCTCCACCCTCATGTATCCCACAATACCCTCCTGCTACTCTGAAAACGACTAGCTTCCACACATCCTCTGTTTTATATCAAACCCTGCATGATAAATCTCAATACAGCTCAGCACAAGATGGTACATTAGCATAGGTACGAGAACACCTTGTGTCAGTACAGACGTACTCTGTGGTAAGTCCTCCAAATAATAAAAATACAGATGGATGGCTGTTCTGACATGTAGCTCACAAAACAGCAGTTCTTAGTGCACTGTTGCTTCTGTCATAAAGAAAAGACAAATTATGCTTAATATAACTAATCTATTTGACTATTTAGTATGACATAAACAAATGTTGGTTCAGTCATGTATAATAACATGAGAAAATATAATCAATGAAAACCGAAACATCAAGTACCAGGATGTTATTAGCAATCACATACGCTTAATACACACAGAGGCTGTTGTTTACAAGGAATTGGTGGGTGAGTGTTGTATAAAGCAAAGACCCATTATGGGCCCGTAACTGCCACACAGTGTGCACTCATGCTATCACTGACCCATGGAATATTGTTTCATCTGTTCATTGCAGGATTTTAAATAGAACTGCTTCCTGCAATGCATGCATGGAAACTCAATTAGTTCTGTCCATAAGTTTAACGGCTGTTTATATGTGTGGAAATGTGCATCTCTAGGGCTGGAATCGCGGAATCCAGTCATAAAGACAGAATTTACTGTAGCCTATAAGACGGAATGTCACGGAATGTGTCAAATTTTTGATGAATAAATAAAAAAATTATGATATAGACTAGTGTCCGTGAATGTGAACCATTTAAATATGAATCCTGCGTGTTCTACGTGTCTCTGTGTGAATGAATGGCGCAGACGCAGATCTTCATTTACCACACACACACTGAAGCAAGCGTGACGCTCGCTGTGTTTTCACCCTCGGCCGCCTCACTATATGAGGACATGAATCTTTGAACTTCATCTCCAGAGCCGCTCTAAGAGTCACTTCATGAGCATTTTACCATTTAATTTGAGAAAAACTATCATCATATCATAAACACACCAAAACTCAAAAGTCTTCACGGCAACCCGTCAAAATAAAAGTTTGGTTTAACTTAAAGAAATTGTGACAGGAATATATTACTGTTGTACAGTAGAATTTAGCTACATCTCAATGTAATAATAATACTAACGCTACAATAACAATAATAAATTATTATTATTAAAACTTTTTTTTTAATGTCATATAAAATATAAATTAATGTTTTATGCCTTCATCTGACTGACAGAAAAATTAAAATACACAACACAGAATTCCTGAAAAAACAGAAACAAAACATTTCATAGAAACTTTTTAGAAATAAATTTTGTTGTTTTTATGAAATCAGTTAATTAGACATGCTGTCTGATTATTAAAATTTAATTAAACCATTAAAATGGAATTCAGAAAACTTAAAACAGAGAACAGAATTTGGTAAAAATAAATTTGGAATTTGGAAAATGGAAACCTATTTCATAGGTTCCTATTAAATGTAATTTTTAAAACTTTTAATAAATTGTAGTTAAATTGTATAAGTTTCATGATTTCAATTTTTTTTTTTTTACAGAATTGGGAGAAACTTCATTTACAAAGATGTGTCTACACATCTATCTATCCCTTAGCTTTTTTGAGGCTGGATTTTGAAATGTCAAAGCTACTCTTTGACATATACAAAAAGGAAATATTGAAAATTATATATGATTATGTTAGGTATTTATAAAGGTGCTAGGATGTGATTTGATTCCAGGTCTCCTTAAAGAAAACTGCACCACCATAGAGAAAAACATCTTACATGCAAGGAGAGATTTTTTTTTTTATTTATCTTCCATTGAAAAGATGTGAACCAGGACTGTAACTGGCATACTCCTCAAAAACAAAACAAAGTTGGCTAAAGTTTTCAGTTACAAATAACAGATTTTCCAAAAGAAATCAATGCATATACTGCAAAAACAGCTTCTAAACCTGCTCACAGTCAAACAACCAACAGTTAGTCTAACAACCAGGTTCATTGTAATTTTACAGCTTCAATGTAGCCCTATTTACAATCCACTATAAAAAGAGACAATGATGATTAACACTACACAGCCCCTTCATTCCTTTCCAAGTAGTTTGCTCTCTTTTTCTCCTTCTTTGTGCTCGTTTACATTAAAAAGTAATTAAAATGTTGCATGCTTAAATCAATCCATACAATGAAAATAATCTAAGCTATTACCTAGGCTTTTGTCTGCTTTTAGTTCTCTACCCCACCATTCTCTGCACACTAATTAATGGAGTTTGAATACAGCATCATTAGACTAACAAATAGGTAACGGTTCACATAATGAGAAAAAAAGAATTTAAAATTATGTAAAGGGCTCAGACAAAAAGAGCACACTGGTTTATTTTTTACAAGATGGATTCTATGTAGATTCTCAGATCGCATCAGGTACGCTGAATTAAAAAAATCATTACATGTTAAATTACAATGTGGTGGAGAGTGGAGTAGCGAAAACCATTTCTGAGGACAAAATATGCAATCATTGGTCTAAATTGGTTATTGCTTAGAAAGTTTATATTCACCCCAGAATTATGCAACCTGCATGATTCCTTCTTTGCTCATGGGAAACACAGAATCACGAGCCATAAATGTCATGCGACAAATCACTCTGGAGCCATAGTAAATCTACATCACGTCAGCACTGATTAGCTACTGAGTGGTGACATCAAATGCAGTGAACAAGAAAAAAAGTCCATGCATAAAAAAAAAAAATAATAAATACTGGATCCATGTTTTTTATTAGTTGATTCATAGTGTTAGATTACAGCTAGAAAAAAATGGAAACATACACAATAGTCTGCATTTCAAAGCAAAGAGCTTCTCCAGATGAAACTGAAGGATTTTGACTGACAGCTCTGTTTTCTCACTGTATTTTGAGCACTATGACACCTTTGCTTAGCCTTGCCTAGACAGCAGTGCACATATCACTCCTAAACCCTTTAAATATTTAACGCACACACCACAATAACACTTAGATGATGCAACTAGTTTGAAAACAGAAACTATTAATTTTGCTAGAGCTGTTGTCAGAAACTGCAAGGCTTCGGAGGTTCTTAAATCAAAATTGTGATTCACAGACAGAGTGAGTTAAAACCAGTGTGCCGCAGAGGGGGGTGTGGCCTCGGGCTTTTCATCGGCACAGTTTATATGAAATTACAGCTAAACCTTATAAAACTTTTAAGGCTGAACCCAGTTTAGCCCTGCTTTGCTCTTCGAGTCCTGCTATTTAAATATATGAAAACACAACAAGGCCATTACGCCGGACATAAATCTTGCAGGATAAAATTTTAGGAAGCCTGCAAAAGCTGCGCAGCGAAGCATATTTGCATAGTTTTCAATTTAGAAAGTAAATCACCTCCGCCAAGCGGCATTACTTCCAGTTTAAAAGTTCACACAGCTATCTGACCGAGAGTTATGGTAGATAACAAATGAGGTTCATGAGATGAGAGTTTTGGGATTAGCTGTTGCACATAAACATGTCTCCATGCTGTCTGAGACGAGTTTTAAAGTGCCTCGAGGTATGAGAAAATGGCTACATTTTGGCCCAATTCAGACAGCACAACAGGGTCACACTAGCTAATAAGGGCCACCGCAGGGTTAGGACTGCTAGACAGGTTCTCTATCCTGTAGAACTCCAAACCTGAGGCCAACACATGCAGCGTTTTCTTTTTCCTCTCTTTCATCAGCAACTCATTGCTCACCTTGAGTAACTATCTTTTCTCTTGATGGCTGACCTCTGTGGCAATTGCCACAAATAACGCTGGACAAAAACAGTTTTGCCACCCTTTCGACTGTCCGCCTGAAATATGGGCCTGCCCTCATGTATGCATATTTACATGCATGTTCGTGCCACCACTGCTACTTATATTCAATGCAGACATGCTGCATATTGAGAAGGCGACCTACAGTCAGCGACGACCTCCGCAGTGACACGTCGACTCACTTATAAACAAAACAGACGCATCGATCATGCGGCGCAGATACCGCACTCGAAGCGGGAGCTTGTCTGCGCTTTCTCGACGGGGATGAGCAATTGGAGACTAGAGGCTTGAGAGGATTTGGGATGGGCCGAGACTCGGAACATCTGCAGATTCGAACGAGCTAGAGAGGAAAAAAAAGAGAAACGCTGTGTGTGCAGATGATGCAACAGCAATGCAATGGTGAGTCCAGGACGCGAGCTGAATTAACACCAAGCCGCAGGAGGAAAAACCCAGCATTTCTCTTTCTCCGGCAAGGACATCCAATTGTCTTTTGGAAAAATCCTGCCCAGAAACTCAGGTTTAGGTTGCCCAGAAACAGAATTTTCTTCCCCGTTAACACAGTCTCTAGATAACACAATACCCCAATGGAAAACATTTGTACTTGTATATTTTTTCAAGGAGAGCTTGTTTGGACCTTTGAAACAACTGCCTGGAAAATAAAAAGCATCTTGGACATAGATATTTTAAAGTTAGAGATCATAATAAATAAAATTTGTCCCCTTAAAGGCCCACTATGTTGTATGTGTTGACGTAATTTCAACTGAAACAGAAAGACAGGGCGGGACATATTGAACAGCTCCTCCCCTTTTTTAAAATAGCCAATAGCGTTTCGTTTATATCACAGCTCGGCCAGAGCCATTAAGCTCGGTAAAGCCTAAGTTTCCTTCTAATCTCTAACCATTTCTCCTCCTAATCTCCCCCATATCACTCTGTGCAGAATTCAAATGGGTCCGATACGTTTTGGGGTCTGCGCTGACTCTTTTGTCATGATCTGCTCTGTGCTATCGTGTCTCTGGACCAGAGCAGACTCTGTGAGTGCTGCGGCGACACTAACATGAAACCAGACTTCATTCACCTCAATGGAAAGCATATTTACACTGTCTGAATCGTTCCCTATCCCCTATATAGTGCACTATGTGCCATTCACCATGTAGAAAATGATAAATGTGTGAACAAGTGACCGATTTCAGCCGCAGCTTCAGCGTCTCTTTATAATGTAGGGGGTGGGACGCTTTGGATTCTAGAGAGCATTTGATTGGACAAAAGATCTGATGAGAAGCTGAAGTCCACGGTGATGTAATAAAAATCCATGATCCATTTTAGATGTTTTAAATGCTTATATCTCCAAAATGCGAATTTTGTCATTGTTTTGGAACACACCAGCTTATTCCTAACCTTAAAGGTACAATATGTAATAATTTTGTCCGCTAGAGGTTGCTAGAAGCCTATTCAAAACAAAGACATAGCTTGATGACGCCAAGTTTTAGAGGGGAATCTTGGGACATGTGGTCTCCATCTCAACGGACGGTGCAAAAGAATAGGGATTGGAGTCGGGAAGAAATCATGTTCATGGATGCGATTATTAACGTTACTGTAGTATGAAGCAGAGCAGGACCGAGTGTTGTTGGAGCTGAACGAGGCCGCTGGATTGCGCAACACACGCCTTACGAGCAGCGGAACTTTTATTATGACACAGTCGCCGGCGCCGCTTCCACTTTTCCGGTTTTAAGTATGAGGTAACGCAGCTCTGTTTATCATATTAGACACATTTGAGAGTGTTGAAAATGATGTTATAACGTTACTCTGTGTGTTCGCTCGGCGGCTGCTGCGAGACGCTTGTTGCACACTGCAGTAAGATAGATTGATTTTGGAATATTATATTAAATGCTGGATGGCTTGTGTTGATAAATGGCATGCAATTAATTTTAAAAACGTATTGTTTGATGGAAAATTATGTATTACTGTTAATAAAAATAAAGCTGCATCTGATTATGCTATGTTAGCTATTTGACAAAATAGTGTTTTTCTCTGAGGCATGGTAAAGCATGGTACTCGCAAAAAATCAAGAAAATTAGATTTAATCAGTAAGACTAAACGTGTTGAGCTATATAACAACAGTTAGTTTTCTGTCTATAAATATATCAAAATAGTTGTTCCCTTGTCTATTAAAACGTGTAATATTTTAAAGCGTCTTTGGTGTTTCCATGGTTTCTACAAAATAAAACTGGAAACCGAGGCAGACCGAGGGTTAACGCGGGTATGACGCAATTGACAGGCGACTCCTCACACGTCTTGGTTAAAATTGCAATTTTCTCACGATTTAAAAATAGTTGGAAACATTTGGGATATTGTAAGTACTCAAGTGAACAAAATATATAACACTGGCCTAGTGGTTTTTGGATATTTTACTGCAAAAATCGTACATATTGCACCTTTAACCCTTTCAAGCGTGAGTTTAAAATATTCTAACTGACCCCCCAGAGTGAGTTTTTTTTAAGGCGATCGTTATTTTAGAACATTTGCCCTTATTGTTTCCATGGCGACGCGTCATGCGTGTCACGTACGCTGAAAGTAGCCACAATAACACTGTATGACATATGGATCGCTATTATTTAGTTTCTCCTTTTTTATTTAAAATATTCACAAACTTGCTTACCATGTCATCAACTATATGATATTCTGATTCTCAAAAATGTGTAAGTGAGTGTGTTTTGTCATTTTAAAGCCTTTATAAATGATCTTTATCTTGATCTATAATGCGAGATGGGCGCCGCCATCTTGGTTTGCGCTGCAGTTCGCAGAGTCCTGTCAGTCGGATTTACAGCACGTGAATTCATCAGTTTCTCCCGAAATATATGCAAGTAAGTGGCTGGTGAACTGGAAGAATAATAGAGTAAACTTTATAGTTACTTAGGCCCATTATGTGTGTCTGATATGAATAAATTTGAATGGATTGTTATTGCTGCTTCCACTGATGTCTGACATCAGTGTGTATTTTATAAACTCTAAATGTATTGTTTTACTGGTGCTTATTCATTTCAAAATGAAAATTCTGTCATCATTTACTTACCTTCAAGTTGTTCCAAACACACATACATTTCTTTGTTCTGCTTAACACAAAAAAAGATATTATGGTAGTCAATGTGGGGTGAGATCTGCTTGGTTACAAACATTCTTCCAAATATCTTCCTTTGTGTACAGCAGACCAAAGAAATTTATGCAGGTTTGGAACAACTTGAGGGTGAGTAAATGAATCATTTTTGGGTGAACTATCCCTTTAAGGCTAACATATTCATACTAAAAGCTAAAAAAAAAAACACATTTTGATTTCAGGTGGACTTTAAACACGGATGCTAGTCATGAGCTGCAACTAAACAAGACAATGCTAACTATCACAATCTCAGACTTTGCAAGCTGGGTGGGATAGTCATTCGGTGCATAGCGACAATCTCCCCTACGCTAAAAGGCGTGCAAGGAGAAGATGTTACAGTCCGCAGCATGTTTCCTGTAGCTGCTGGTGACCGGTACAAATGGCCTCTATTAGCTGTGCTGAGTCACGCAGAGCAGCCAAATGAAAGTGCTGGTGAACGGAGGACTCAAGAACCCCAGCTCAGACCTGCACCCCCAAAGTACCCAGTTTTCTCCATCTAACTCTCTTTCTATTTGTCTAGTTCTATTACTCAGTTTAAAACAGAAGCCCATTCCTGTGCTGAACTCTTTTTTTTTAGTCTGTTTTCATCCATCTTTTTGTTTTGTTTCTCCTCTTTCTACTGCTCTCTTTTTCAATCCATCACTCTCCCGATCTCCATCCTTTAGCCAGTGTTGCCTCTTTCTCACGTTCTCCCGAGAGACGGGAGTCTTAAGACTAGATAACTGATGTACAGAATCATTACTTTGGCTGCTCAGGCATGAGGATGAATGAAGCCCCCTCCGCTCAGTGTCTCATTAGAGTCTACACGTAAAACGCATCGTGCTTTATTCAGTCATGGCTCCAGATGCGCATCCAGCATGGCAAAATCAAATGTATGCCCGCACGCCACGTCTGCATATCAAAAACAGAGCACAAAAGTAGACCATATGCATGAGAATAATGACTATCAAAAATAGAATTCAGCAGCATAGTACGAAAATGCAGCGTCTCCTCCTACATGCTTCTTTATAGCATCAAACGCGTTCCCTCTCCACCTACGCTCATCACAACATCAAACGCTCACGCTTCTTTTTGCTTCTGGTGTTTACCTGAACAACGCGGGATCGTTTTCTTGACGATTTTAGAATCTGCTGAAAATGAACCGCTAGCAATTAAAGGCATAGTTCATCCAAAAAGGAAAATTCTGTCATCATTTACTCACCTTCATGTCGTTCCAAACCTGTACGACTTTCTTTCTTCATTGGAGCACAGAAGGAGATATTTTGAAGAACATTGGAATCCAAACAACATTGGACCCCAATTGTATGGACATTTTCACAACATTCGCAAGAAAGAAAGTCATACAGGTTTGGAACAACAAGAAAGTGAGTAAATAATGACAGAATTTTCATTTCGTGTTTGGATGTGATCTCAGCAGTCTACACTGGCTTGCCATACTGCTGTCTCAGTCTGTCATGTCAACATCTATCCAATCATCTCCAAGAGAGACCAATATTTGCACTGAAAACATTGAGGTTCTGCTGTTTCCGTTATCCTAGACCCCAACAGAGAGCTGCAGACCTGCTCTCAGGACCTCATCTCAGCGTGGAGTGTAATGGTAAATCTTGAACGATGTGTGTAGGAGGGTAAGTGAGTGAATAAATGGATGACAAAACCCCTTCTAGCCTGTGAATGGAAAGAAAAATTGCACGATTGGAAGAGGAGAGACGGCAGAGACATGCAGCAGGCTGGAGGAGGTGATAACGTGTGAAGAGAGGAAGTGGGTGGAGGTGGAGATGGATGAAGAGCCAAGATGGAGAACTTCCTATAATGATGAAAAACAAGACAATACGATCATGTTAATGATCAAGGAGGGCAGACAACTGTAGGAATAGAGTATTTATGGAGCTTTAAAGAATAATGATTTGTTTGGGAGGCACAGTCAGAAAAAATAAAGTACTTTTAGTGGTAGCTTGCTAGCTTTTAGTTTGTCACTGAGGTAGATCCTTTAATGTCCCTATGAAATCATCTCTTCTCTGCTCTAAAAATGCTGTGTTAAAAACAACCCAAGCTGGGTTGAAAATGGACAAACCCAGCAATTGGGTTGTTTTAACCCAGCAGTTGGGATAATTGTTTGCCCAATGTGCTGTCCAGTTTTATTTAACCTAACTATTGTTTAAAAGTTATTATATGTCCGGCTTAAAACAAACCCAAAATAGATCGGAAATTAAAAATCAGACGTACAATTACTAGAGGCAACAATAATAATCAAAAGGTGAACATTTATTAATAAGCAATTTAATAAAAGTTTATTGTTTAATTATTATTCATTAAACTCTTTATACATAAACATAATTATAAATGTTAATTTACAATTACAAGTTAAAATACAGTAATTTTTAAAAATTAGCTGAGTTAAATAAAACTACCCAGCAGGTTGGGCAAACATTTTGGGTTAAAACAACCCAGTTGCTGGGTTTGTCCATTTTCAACCCAACTTGGGTTGTTTTTAACCCAGCATTTTTTTTTAGAGTGTGATGACGTGTTCACCGGCACGAGCGGGACAATAATCCCTCCAGCAACTTGTCACTCACATGAGATCGCAGCAATTAGCAAACAATGATCAGTTCCCGATGGACAAAATCAAGTCCCGCTCTACATTTTTTTCTTGTTTGAAAAGCTGTTTCACTGTCACAATAGGGCAGAGAAAAGACGACTGCAACTTCCGACTTTAAAGGGATAGTCAGCCCAAAATTAAAATTCTTTCATCTTTACTCACCCTCATCTCATTCCAAACCTGTTAGACTTTCTTTCTTCTGTGGAACTCAAAAGAAAATATTTTTGGGGTCGAAAGTGACCTTCATTTTACGAAAGGAAAAAAAAACACTGTGTCAAAATATCTGTTCAACAGAAGAAATAAACACATACAGGTTTGGAACCACACAAGGGCGAGTACATATTAGGACTTTTTAAGGGTGCCCAAGTGACAAGGTACTATTTTTCCTGAAAGTGAAGGGAAAGGTCAGTTTTACAAAACAGCATATCAAGTTCTAGAAGCTAAGAGAGCTCCAAAGCGGACAGGCCCCAGCGTACTGCAGGGTACGGAGAGAATGGCACCGCTGCCAAACGGAAATAGATTTTGAAAGACACTGACGCCAGTGCTTATGTTGTGGAGAGGGAGTGAACGAGTACCTAAACTCAGTCGTAACACAGAGCCAAGCAGGCCTGACGACCACACTGGTGAATACAGACCCTGCAGTGGGGGGATGGGTACAAAGGACCATATATTGCAAAAAGGAGACAGTTCCTAGAATCAGCCGGCATGACTCCCCATAGTTCACGAGCAACATGATTAACCACCGGACGGGGAGTACTCCAGCGGTGCTATTAATAAAAGATAACCTCCTACCCTCCCCAGATCCGCTTCTCAAAGCCACATTTTTGCTAGGCACATACAGAGGACAGCTTTGTTTACTACAACAGAGGGACTTCATCCCTGGGGCTTGGGTAAGCAGCTTCTTCCCTCGACTCCCAGTGTTGGATGGGTAATTTAGCCACTGATGTGACCCTAAAGCCAAACAATGTCCTCTGGGTTGGGGATCAATTAGACAAGCCTGTGAAATAATGTCACCCCTGGGAAGATCCCCCTTTGGACCGCTGGCTGAGGGCTTCAGGAATTGATCTTTCCGAACACACAACTTCAGCAGTAATTACCACACTGCAGGAGCGAGCGAGCGCACAAACAAGGCACAGTTGCGGCCGAACCTAACCGGGGATGTGAGTTGCTGCGTATGACACCAACTGGCAAAGAGAAGATAAGCAGGAGGTAATTATAGTTCGGTGGCTGTTACTGCTAGAACACACCACACTGAAATGCTATTGTGTGGACTGTCATCATAAATTAATATTTTATTGTGAAGCAACAGAACAGGAACAATCATGGCTACACAACCCCAATTAAGAGGTTACCGGACAGATCGCTTTCAGTACAGATCCTATCCTTGCTCATAATGTTCTCTTTCATTGTCTCGACGGCTGCCATTTACCTTTAGTCCTTGCACGATTATACTTAGACAAAAGACTCAAGATAATAGGCTACTTGTTTCAGATAGTATACAAGGGAGTTTTTTCTGTTATGCACACAACACGATCTCTAAAGAAAACTAATTGGGGAAATGTTTATGGAAGCTCAAACAAACACAAGTACACACATTCATTTTTTTTTCTACCATGGTGGAGACTTTCCATTAGCTTCTATTGAGTCAATAATATTTAATAAAACTCAAATATGTTTTATTTAGTATGTCAACTCATTAGGAACACTGGCTGGTCCCCACAATGTAGATTTTAGGATTTTCTATCCTTGAACATCTAGTCAGCACAATGGAGGCAAAACCTGAACACACACACACACACACACACATATATTAATGTAATGCCTAACAAAGTGGTAGAATTATAAGCGAGCTGGACCTCAAGACAGCTTCTACAGAACATGGCTGTTCAAACTACACTTAACCTTTGTTAATGTCTTTTTCAACACGACGTAAAGACCAGTTGTAACCCTGGGATAAACAAACGTTTCACACTTGCCATTTTGGAAGGGAATTACTTTTATCCCTGGGTTGTACTAGCACCGCTAACGAAACAACACGACGCTAAAACGTTATGTCGAATTGTTTAGCAACAGACACCCATCACAAACTTGCCTCAGTGCTTACCTCATTAAATATTCATACGCTTTGTACATTTGCTGAAAGTTTCACGCGCCGTGTTTAGTCTCCACGTCTGAGGGGAAAGAGTTAGGATGTCGAACAGCGACGGCAGACGCGTTAAATGGAGATGAATAGACTATATTAATTTTGCTCTACATAGCGACTTTTCACACAGATGGACAAGTATTTCTTAAACACGTCGCGTGCAATATTTGTCAAGAGTTATTCACCTTAGAAATATTCAAATAAGAACGTTAATGTTTACAAATCTTGACTAGCTACCTAGAATTAACCCAGAAAGTAGAAACAGTGTGAAACAGAATAAGATACGTCGATTTCAAGTGTGAAAAGCCCATATCTATCCACCCCCCGCTACCCCATCCTACAAAATAGGATCGCGTAAAAACAGCTATCATTTGCCTTCTGACGCTACTATATTCGCTTCGTGTTAAGTATTCTAAATCAATACTTAACTTTTGTAGTACACCAATGAATGAATTATTCCCCAACATATTTCATACGTTACATTTATATATGCATAAAATAGCCAGTACATTCAAGCCTGTCGTTCATAGCATCCTTTTTATGATTGAGACGGAGGCAAAGCAAATCAAGACATTAGAGTGACAGGAATCGAGTGGGAAACTGCTCTCGCGAGCGAAACGTACCTTTGTGCATGCCAGTGAAGCGGTCTTTCAGCACGGTGAGCTCGTAGATCTTGCCAAATTCCTCGAAGAGCGGCCGGAGGTCCTTCTCGTCCAGGTTGCGGGGTATCTGTCCGATGAATAGTTTGATGGCATCGTGGTCCTTCATGGGAATGGTGGCGCAGCTCGCGGGACTGTGAGTGTGGCTTATTCCGTTCACGAGCCCGTTCGTACTGGCCGCTCCTCCATGCACCGCGGCGTCCACCTGTCCGTTCGTTAAAGTTGCCATGTTCACCGCGAGGACTTTCAGCTGCTACGCCTTCTGAAGTGTTTCAAATGACGGGATGAGACGTCCTACTCTGGTTTTCGCCGAAAATGTACAGATGCAAACACGTACCATTGAACACAAGTCAAATATCAAATGCGTTTGGTCGTCCAGGCGGAGGCGTGATTCCTTGTATTTGTCCCTTACTACTCAATTCATTCATTCATGTAATAAAAACGAGAGAGAGAGAGAGAAAGAGAGAGAGACAGACCGTGAGAGTACGCTTTACCTCCGTTCCCCTCGCCCCTGCTTCTAGCTACCCTTTTATTTTTTTGCATTAAGAAGTCGGTATGGGTGTCCTCCCGGTTTAAACCGACAGGGCTGTCTCAAACGCGCTCAGTGCAGTGGGGAGGAAGAGGAGAAAAAGCAGCTCCCTTTATGTCACACGACGCTCTCTCTCCCCCTCTCATCGTTATACAGTAACATGGTATGTTCCGCCGAAGGAGAGGGACTATAAATAAAGAAAATATCACATTTACACGGCTCTTTGTACGCTGCCTTGTGAATGACGCACCTTAGACTTCTACATAGTAACATCCAATCTATTAAAAAAAATGTACGCATTGGTTTTCCAACGCACTCCAATGCATAATGTTCCCCTATGTGCATTTCTCAGGAAAGCATCAAAGGATTCACCCAAATTCGCTGTAAAGAGCTGAGGGAACTGATGGACAGCGACAGTGCTGAAACGCTCGGAAAGTGCAAGGGCAAAAACAGCCTTATGCATGCAACCTCGCTGGGATAAATCCTTTCAATGTTATTATTATTAATATATATATATTTTTACTTATTCGTAAAAAAAAAAAAATTATTTCGCTGAATGAAAACAATGCCTCTCTTCAAATGCACGAGCCAGAAAGAGGGCTGTGAGCTCCTCCGCGCGGTGTGTACGAGCAGGGAGGCGACACGTTACTGTGTGTTCAGGAATGGGGGTTATAAAAATACAAATCTGTATCATATAGTTGGCTCTCAATGAGGAACCTTTAACCCATTCAGACCCAGTGTCAATTCCAGTGAACACGTTTTGTATCGTTTTGGTTTAATGCATTTCTACACTCTAAAAAATGTTGGGTTAAAAACAATCCGAGTTGGGTTGAAAATGGACAAACCCAGCGGTTGGGTTAAATGTTTGCCCAATGTGCTGAGCAGTTTTATTTAACCCAGCTATTGTTCAAAAATCACTATATGGCTGGCTTAAAATGAACCCAAAATAGGTTGAAAATTAAAAATCAGACATAATTACAAGAGGCAACAATAATAATTAAAAAGGTGAACATTTCTAAATAAGCAATTTAATAAATGTTTATTGTTTAATTATTATTCATTAAACTTAATAAGAAATGTTCATTTGTTAAACATATTAATAAATGCTAATTTCCATCATACTTTGCAAGCAATACAACAATTTAAAAAAAAAAAAAATAGCGGAGTTAAATAAAACTACCCAGCAGGTTGGGTGAACATTTAACCCAACCGCTGGGTTAAAACAACCCATTCGCTGGGTTTGTCCATTTTCAACCCAACTTGGGTTGTTTTTAACCCAGCATTTTTTAGAGTGCAGATTTTTTTCTGGCTCAAAAACCTTATTTTGAAATACGGTAGAAAAATGTGGCATGATTTGAATGATTATAATATCACACACACATTGGGTTTCCATGTTTTATGGGGACTTTCCATAGACATGATTTTATACTGTACATTATATTGTATATTCTATCCAATAAGCCTAAACCTACCCATCACAGAAAACTTTCTGCATTTTTAGATGTTGAAAAAACATCACTTAGTATGACTTCAGCTGTTTTCCTCATGGGGACCAAAATTTTGGATACTGCCATCTTCATGGGGACATTTTGTCCCCATAACACACACACACACACACACACACACACACACAGAGAGAGAGAGTCTGGATGTTCTTACAGTTCAGAACCAATGCATATTATATAATGGACATTACAAACAGCTATTGAAATCTTAAAAAAAAAAAAAAAAATCTTATGGCTGCATTTAGAGTAGAATTGAAGCATGGTCATATTTTTTGTGTCCCTGGAACATAATTTAAGAGCAACGGGTCAATAGCTGACATTGGAAATTCAAAGTACTCTTTAGAGAGATTATTTATAGTTACATCTTTTCACTTAGTCCTTACTTTCATTGGATTTCATCAGTTTAAAATGCTGTTGAGAATGACTAATACAGAGCATTTGCTTCAACAATAAATTCTCCTCTTTCACTAAAGCCAAAACAACAAAGCGTCTCTTCAATTTAATAACATAAACCCATCAATGAGTCCACAGAGATCTGCTGTTCTTTCTGATCAGGAAAAGCAACCTTGATGTAATGAAGACTGACCGAACAGATGTAATGAACACTGCTTCGGGATTTGAGTGATGCCTCCAAACATCTAACCTGAGCCCTGAACACCTTTAAAATCCCACTTATCCACAATATGAACTGCTGTTGACAGTCAAAGCATGTATGCACAAGTGCAAACGTTGCAAGCGAGCCTCCAATTTCCACACCAGAGCACACAACCACAGCGTTTTTCATGCTGACAATGACACACCACTGTCGAGACCAAAGCACCTGCTCATAATGATGGGAAATTGTAGGCTGCCTCAGAGATCCTGCTGAGCACGAGGCCCACGGAGAACAACAGGCGTACATGTGTTCAGCACCGGCACAAAGGCAGGTAGGAGCGCTCAAGCAAACTCAAAATGGAGGAAAACCACAAGCCACTTCAGATGTGGCCTTCTGAAGGCACTGGAAAGCCGATGACATAGCTGTTTAGAACAGTGGTTCTCAATTAGTTTTGCTTCAGAACTCATTAACATTTGATATCAAGTGGCGATCCAACAAAATACCAAACGTAACCTGTTCAGGCAAAATAAAGGTTCTTTGCTGGCATCTACAGATCAATGGTAAAAGGTTATTTTTTTTTTTTTTAAAAGGAACTTAAAAATAAGATAAAAATAAAGATCTTTTTTTTTTCTTAGTGTGAAAAATCTTAGTCTAAAGAACATTTTTCACTACATAGTATTTTTTGTGCAACTGAAAGATTTCATTGATGTAAAAAGTTCTCCACTGAACCATACATGCTAACAAAGAAACTTTATTTTTAATATAGTGTATCCTAATTATGCACAATCATATGACTGCATTTCATTATTTGTGCATTTAGCATTGTTTTTCGCTGTTTCCTAAAATTACACAGTCTTGCAATATTTATCTTTGGGTCATTAGCTGCGTTTCCATTACCCTTCAAATTGCGCAAATTGAAACTGCAAATTGAAAATACGCCCAATGGAAATACGTCAATTTTGCAAAACCTCCCATATATGGTGAAAAAAAGTTTTTACGTTCACAAGGTGGTTTTTCAGGCAATTCGAAAAAGGAATATTTCACAAAACTACAACGGAAACATTTTTACTGCATTTACAGATCACCTGTTGTACGTAAAAGTTGATCATTCTTTAAAGATGGGGCAGTGTGTTTGGACAGAAGACGAGATGAGAGTTCTTTATTAAACTCATAAAAAGTCAAAAGAAATACTGGATTCTAAACAACAAAGAAATGCCACAATTTATCAAGACCTTGAAGCAGATAGGAGGGAAAAACACCCAGATAAACCTCATACGTGGCCGCTCCCAAGTATAAGGGGCTTTCCTTGTCATTTATGCTTGGATTACAAGCCTACATCTCCTTCGATTAAAAATAATGGCTAGTGCAGAGGCTGCAATATACTTAAACCTACTAACATCTGTTAGCATGATTTTTGGAATGACTTATCGCGAGTGGAAAAAAAAAAAACGTTTTAGTTGCATAACATCAGTTAATGGAAATGCCGTTACTTCGCAATAGTTTTTTTATTGACATTTAGAGAATACTGCAGAATTTTGGTGCAAATCTATAATGGAAACCCAGCTAATGGTTAAGAAGCACATTTTTTCCCATAAGGTTGTTCAATGATGGTTTAAAAAATGACCAATAATCATTTTCTTACCAAGAACAATTTTTGCTGAATAAGGTTCTTGAGTTGGAAATACGGATCATGGGAGTTAAAAAAAAAAAGTCCCTATAGGATAAACTAAAAAATAAACTCAGTCATTCATTCAAATAAAAATACATAAAAAGAATTTAAAAATAATAATAAAATATGTATAAATTATAAAAATAAGTTCAAGAAGTTAATGCTGGTTCTGATAGAAAGGTGTGAGAATACACAGTGCATCGCAGTTTGTTGCGTATGAGGCTGCATAGCAGCAGACCAGTCAGGGTGCCCGTGCTGACCCCTGTCCACGGCCGAAAACTCCAACAGTGGGCACGTGAACATCAGAACTGGACCACGGAGCAATCACGTTATCTTTTACATCTCGTAGATGGCCGGGTGCGTTTGCGTCGCTTACTGGGGAACACATGGCACCAGGATGCACTATGGGAAGAAGGCAAGCCGGCGGAGGCAGTGTGATGCTTTGGGCAATGTTCTGCTGGGAGACCTTGGGTCCCGCCATCCATGTGGATGTTACTTTGACAAGTACCACCTACCTAAGCATTGTTGCAGACCATGTACACCCTTTCATGGAAATGGTATTCCCTGGTGGCTGTGGCCTCTTTCAGCAGGATAATGCGCCCTGCCACAAAGCAAAAAATGGTTCAGGAATGGTTTGAGGAGCACAACAACGAGTTTGAGGTGTTGACTTGGCCTCCATATTCCCCAGATCTCAATCCAATCGAGCATTTGCGGGATGTGCTGAACAAACAAGTCCGATCCATGGAGGCTCCACCTCACAACTTACAGGACTTAAAGGATCTGCTGCTAACATCTTGGTGCCAGATACCACAGCACACCTTCAGGGGTCTAGTGGAGTCCATGCCTTGACGGGTCAGGGCTGTTTTGGCAGCAAAAGGGGGACCAACACAATATTAGGAAGGTGGTCATAATGTTATGCCTGATTGGTGTATATATATATATATATATATATATATATATATATATAGATAAAAATATAGAGAATACAATAAGTTCTTTGAATGTTAAAGGTTCTTCATGACATGATTCATGACGTGATTGCAAAATCCTTTTTGGTTCTAATTGGAACATTAACTCTTAAGAGTTCACGATAACACAATAAATGCAATGAATTACATCATGCTACGTTTCTTAGAAGAGCAACTTCTCTTCATTGCAGTCTTCCAAATAATTAATTTAGAGCTGAGCAGCTCTGGTATCTACACTGAATCTCTTACCGTTGCATGTGCTCTGACCAAAGGTCAACTGTTCAAATATTAAAACACAGTATAATCTCGTATGCGTTTGGCTTTAACGATGCGATTTTAAATCTTTGGATGCGGTCCAAAGCAGCATTAAAAAGGGAACGAAATACACTCCGTGGCCCTCTCACCTACCACACTCAGATGCTGTAATGGCCCGTTAATGTCATTTCGGACTGTCAGTATAACCCAGCCCAGCTGAGTCAGTCCGCTTTCTTTGGCAGGGCACTGCGCACGGTTCTGCAAGCATACCCTTGGGGCCACGCTGCCCGAGATCACGCCTGACTCGCCTTGAGCCATATTTTTAATACAAGGACGAAATGTGTTAGCACAAATCATTATAATTATGTTCTGTGCGTAGTATCGCAGCGATTATATAAGTTATGTTGCCATTATTGTTCCCTACAGTCTTTCTCTTCACCCCGTCGACTCTTTTGTGCTTTTCAATGTGCCGCAAGCTGACCCAAATGAAAAGCATCTGATGAGCACGTCCATCGTCGTGATAATAATAATCATACGCAATTAACGGGTAATTTACAGACCAATTGGTCTACAGAGGGTGCCCCGTAGGTCGCTGAGAGCGTGGTTTGATGCAGCTCAAATGAACCTGGAGTGGAACCGAAACGCTCCAATCTAAATTTCAGCAGAGGAATGGTCTCAAGAGGAGAGTGTCACATCTTCATCCTAAAATTTGATCTCAGCGGTATGTCTATGCGCATGAGCCTTAAAATCAAATGACAATCATACTTATTTTTTTTCCTGTCAGGAAATAAATAATAAACCCAAATGTTATTTTCTTCGACAGCAGGCCTGCTGCTAAAAATAAGCACTGTCGTACCACGCTTCTGCATGGCTGCTGGAACGACAGTAAGCCGCTGTCCACGGTGCTGAAATAATCTCACAGCTAGTCAAAATGCAAAGGTTTCATCATTACTGACCCTCTCTAAAAACAGGCTTATTTGAGAGATACTGCTATAATATTAGACTGAAAGTTACAAAAGCCTTTTCTTGACACCTCTCACTCTTTGACAATAGAGTGCACTGAAATAACTTGTGCCCTTGGAACATTACTTTGAATCAAATCCTGTTCCGGCAGTGTAATTGTTGAGGAAGGCAAATAAACGAGTGGCAAATGAAATTCTTGCAGGGCAGCTTGCACAAATAGATTGATAATGTGCGCCAGCCACCGTAAAGTACGTTGAGGTTTTCGATATTACCTGTTCTGCATATTAATGTCTCTCCTAACCTGTCCTTCATCCAGGACAAAGTTCTAAATCTCAGGGAGCCTTGAGCCTCAGAGGCGGTTCATCATCTCAGTGTAATTTAGGAGGACGAGCAGGGAAAGGGCAGAGAACTCCAACAAACCTTTGACAGAGCAGTGCTATGAAAAAGACGCAGAGCTGAGTTAAGCAGAAAGAAAATCCGACATGTGACTTCAGTCAAATGCAGATGAATAAAAACAACTAACTAAACAAGCATATAAAAGGCGATAACTATCAGATCCACTGAGATTACGGTACATGCCATTAAGAGGAACTTTATAGAAAACTGACAGCTACATTGCAGAAAAGGATCTGATTTTACTGACAAGAAAAAAAAAAAACTATTTGGATCAACACCAAAGGACACATATATGGATTGGAACAAATAAAGGCGTGCATTGGTGGAGTTTTTCCCCCCTTTTAATTATTGTTTACGCTAGAGGAGCTGCTTATCGTGTGAGTGGTGAGGGTTTTTTTTTTTTTTTTTTTGCATCAGAGGGGAGCTGTTGGTTGTTACTGCAGTATTGAAAACAGATTAGCGCTTTACCACTTGACACAGTTGGGCATTTCTTTCAAACTTAAATCCCGATCACAACTCTCAGCTGACTCTCAAATTTTCTACCCCACTGTAGAACAAAACCACAGCGCTGAAACAACATTATCCCTGTTCAGAGGACAAGATGAACTCAGAGGAAAAGGCCAAAACGGCAGTGATATAATATATAATATAAACATACATATATGTTATATATATATATATATATATATATATATATACACACACACACACACACACACACTCTATATTGCCAAAAGTATTGGGACACCCCTCCAAATCATTGAATTCAGGCGTTCCAATCACTTCCATTGTCACAGTTGTATAAAATCAAGCACCTAGGCATGCAGACTGCTTCTACAAACATTTGTGAAAGAATAGGTCGCTCTCAGGAGCTCGGTGAATTCAAGCGTGGTACCGTGATAGGTTGCCTCCTGTGCAATAAGTCCATTTGTGAAATTTCCTCACTACTAAATATTCCACGGTCAACTGTTAGTGGTATCATAACAAAGTGGAAGCAATTGGGAACAACAGCAACTCAGCCATGTAGTGGTAGGCCACGTAAAATCACAGAGCGGGGTCAGCGCATGCTGAGGCGCACAGTGCGCAGAAGTTGCCAACTTTCTGCAGAGTCAATAGCTACAGACCTCCAAACTTCTTGTGGCCTTCAGATTAGCTCAAGAACAGTGCGTAGAGAGCTTCATGGAATGAGTTTCCATGGCTGAGCAGCTGCATCCAAGCCTTACATCACCAAGGGTAATGTAAAGCGTCGGATGCAGTGGTGTGAAGGACACCGCCACTGGACTCTAGAGTAGTGGAGACGTGTTTTCTGGAGTGACGAATCACGCTTCTCTGTCTGGCAATCCGATGGATGAGTCTGTGTTTGCCGGTTGCCAGGAGAACGGTACTTGCCTGACTGCATTGTGCCTAATGTGTACATTTTGGTGGAGGGGGGATTATGGTGTGGGGTTGTTTTTCAGGGGTTGGGTTTGGCCCCTTTGTTCCAGTGAAAGGAACTCTTAATGCTTCAGCATACCAAGACATTTTGGACAATTTCATGCTCCTAACTTTGTGGGAACAGTTTGGGGATGTCCCCTTCCTGTTCCAACATGACTGCGCACCAGTGCACAAAGCAAGACACATAAAGACATGGATGAGGAAGTTTGGTGTGGAGGAATTTTACTGGCCTGCACAGAGTCCTGACCTCTAGAACACCTTTGGGATGAATTAGAGCGGAGACTGCGAGCCAGGCCACCTCGCCAACATCACTGCCTGACCTCACAAATGCGTTTCTAGAAGAATGGTAAAACATTCCCATAAACACACTCCTAAACCTTGTGGAAAGCCTTCCCAGAAGAGTTGAAGCTGTTACAGCTGCAAAGGGTGGGCCAACTCCATATTAAACCTTACGGATTAAGAATGGGATGTCATTAAAGTTCATGTGTACGTAAAGGCAGGCATCCCAAAACTTTTGGCAATATAGTGTATATATATATTTTATATATATATATATATATATATATAAGTACGAGAGGCTGTGCTGTATCGTGAATAAGTCATGGCTGAAGGGCATTCTTAGGCACGACGCGACCCCTTCAGCCATGACTTATTCACAATACAGCACTAGCCTCGAGTACCTTATTGCTTTTATAAAATGGTTACCACACAATACAATTATTAAAGCCAGAAATATGTATCAATGCAACTTTCATGAAGTAAACTCTTACTAAAAGCCTTCCTTCCGCCGGAAAAAATAGTCCCTGACCGTGAACAGCAACAGAAGTTACATTTTCACGGCATTAGATGGCGGCAAAGACTGTCTTTATGAGTGTGTCAGTCAGTGGCGAAGACTTTTATATTGAAAAGACTGAATTGTTTTGAAAACGGAACAAGATGCAACTGACAAATGCTTTGACTAGTGCTGTCAGTCACGGGAAAACCCCTTAACTGTTAAAAGGACAAGATGATACATCAGACATTTAAACAGATTTTTTTTATTATGAACATAGGACTGACCTGAAGGAAAATGCTAAATCTGAATGCAGGTAATAAACTAGCTCACTCGATCTTTTTCTCACAACATTCTTCTAATACAGTAAGCTTCAATGAACTATATCAACTATGTGTGTGTGTGTGTGCATGTGTATGTATTGTACGTATGTATTATATTATTTATCTAAGCAGCAGTCATTGGATTGTATGTATCCAAGACAAATTTCCTTCGGGATAATAAAGTTTTATCTATCTATCTGTTTATCTAACTGAGAACAAACAGTTTACGTTGCTAAGAGTGGTTGCTAAGGGTGTTGTGTAGTGATACACAGAACCATTGGGTGAAGCGTCATAGCCGTGTTTCATCATGAATAAAACACAGCTATTGACCAATCAGAATCAAGAACAGGAACTAACTGTTTTATATATATATCGTCAAACAATGACAAAATTTATCTTTTTTGGGTGTACTATTCCTTTAAAAAAATGAATGAGGACTTGATTGCCTTCTTTTGCCTAAAAAACAAACCAATAACAACAATAAAAAAACCCCAAACACTTTTTTTCTTTCTTAACAGCACACATAAATGCTTCCCATGATGCATACTGATGAATTCGACAACACGTGAATTCCATGTTACTTTATCCCCACCAGAACTAAACAGAGAAAGAGAGAGAGAGAAAGAGAGAGAGAGAGGTTCTCACATGTATGTGGCTTCTAACTTCTCTTGATGTCAGTCCCATCTCTTTAATCAGTGGTATGGGATCCTGTGACCTCTGACCCCTCGCCTGTCTCACAGCACCTGTGCCACAGCCAGACGTGACACCTCGCTGTCATGTCAGCTCCACTCCGCTCTTTTACAGTGACTGTGGTGTCTGGGTGTCTGGCCCCACAGAGCCCCTGATTGCTCTCCCGGGAGGGCGTTAGAGAAGGTGGGCGAAGCCACCTGCCACTGCCCTACAGCGATGGAGGAGAGCGGAGGGCCTGGGGCTCAGCATGACTGCTGGAAATACAACACATGGTGCTGCCAAAGACCATTCCAATTGGGGGGAGAGAGAAAAAGAAAGCAAGACGAAATGACTGCACAGTTGCGACGAGTGACAATGTTGGCTCCTTCGAAGTGAAAAACTGTGCCTATGGAGACAGCAAAGTCACTCAGGACCAATTTTCCTTCTGCTAAACCAGGTGCAAGCAATTACATGAAATGATTGGACAATCAGTCAGTCTCAAATACTCCAAAGACACCATAAACTTCCAATCATGTGTTTATGTTTCAGGTGCGGTTTCTGGGCAGCAACCACTCCAAAGGGAGAGAAAGGTGACAATGGAAAAAGCTCCGACATGCTTTATGAGGTATTTCTGTGGAAATAGCCAGCCTGTCAGCTGCTACAAGAAGGCATAAACAACCTGTTGTACCTTTTAACTGTTGTATCCTTTAAAAAGACCCGGGGGGAATTTTAAAATACTGCCACTGAGCTAAATTACTTGGAGCCCTTTGGGGACCCTTTTCATGAACCATATACATTCATTCTGTGTAAAGTATGCAACAGAATACCTGGTTAAAAGGAATTTTTTGGGACAATATAATCTGTATAGGCATCCATTAAGAGCAGATGAGTGTCAACTATGTTATAGGCCCTGCCAAGAAACAAATAACGTATCCCCTATTTTTTGCAGAACACACAGCAGACATTTTAATCAAGGTATGCTTAGTATACTACTACTATAGCTATGGCCTGCTTTCAAGGCATTTAATAGTAGGGCTGTGCGATTAATCGTAATTGATTTTTCGATTTCAATTTTGGCTTCCAACGATTATGAAAACAAGATTAACGACATAAAACAACAGACATCCCACCTCTCCCGTAAGGTCCAGGAGTCTCCTGTACATTGATAGTGGCTACCTGATGCCCGCAAATTATATACAATATCCCGGAAATTGAGAGAGTGAGTGAGAGAAAAAGCCTGTTTCCATCTGGTATTAAGATGTGTTTTCGGTGAACTAATCACAAGTGGTCAGCCAAGACAAACTACCGTCACACCTGGTATTATCTCGCATTTTAAATGAATCGTTGGATACATGTCAAAATGGGCAAATAGCCTACACGCAAAAATGCAGAAATGCCGTTTTGGCGAGTAACAGTTGAGAAAGAAAATGAGTGTGTAACAGTATATTGGATCTGTGCAGCTCTTAAAGTGACAGCAGCCTAATAAACCTGCAGTCTGTCTTTAATGTTAATCAAACAACAAAAAAACAAAGATAAAATCACTCACTGCTCTTGAATGAATAATTTTGTAGTTGTAATAAGGATTAGTCTATATTTAATGTATACTGTGGTGTTATTTTACATTTGATTATTTATTCAGTTTCTGTTGTAGGCTATTACTTACCTGAATACCACCGTTACTAAATCTTCCTGAAAATTTAACATTACACATATCATGAAATAAGACTTTGATCATATTACCCACCAATAATCGTGTTAAATAATCATAATTTAAATATTGACCAAAATAATAATGATTATGATTTTTCCATAATCAAACAGCCCTAATTAATAGCTACAAAAACACTAAAACAGGGTATCTGCAATCTACCTTTTACATTAAAGGGTTAGTTCAACCAAAAAATGAAAATTCTGTCACAATGTTATGAAGCGACAAGAATACTTTTTGTGCGCCAAACTTTTTAAGTTAGAACCACTGTACTCACGTGAACTGTTTTAAATATGTCTTTAGTACCTTTCTGGGCATTTGAAAGTGTAAATTAACTTGCTGTCAAGGCCTCACTGAGCCATCGGATTTTATCAAAAATATCTTAAATTGTGATCTGAAGATGAACGAAGGTCTTACGGGTGTGGAACGACATGAGGATGAGTAATTAATGACAGAATCTTCATTTTTGGGTGAACTAACCCTTAAACTTTTAATTTTTTAAGACCTACATGCCACCTCAATCTATATGGGGATTCATCAGCTACAAAATAGATTGTGTTCATGTAAATACATCGAATTAAAACATGATTCCATTGGCTTCAACACGAACACACAAAATAACCTATACTCAACAGTATGAATTTTTATTTTACTAAAGAAAAAAGAAAAAATATATATATTTATTTGACTGTACTCTAGCATTCAAAAGTTTGAGGTCAGTAATATGTTTTCATTAAATTCATCAAATGTAACAGTAAGAAAAGATTTATATTCCAAACAAATGCTGTTCTTTCTTTTTTCTATTAATCAAAGAATCCTATAAAAGTATCACATTTTCCACCAAAATATTAAGCAGAATAACTGTTAATAAGAAATGTTTATTAAAATAAAAAACATTATTACTGCTTTTACTGTATTTTTAAGAGACTTTTTCAAAAACATTTCAAAATTCTTACAGCCGCAACCTAATATCTTGAGAAATGTTTTTAATGGCATGTGGATACCCTGTATAAGATCAAGTATATTTTTTTTCTATTTTACTGGGATAATGGGCATTTCTATGTTATTGTTAAAATCAGCATACTTGAGCTGTTTTCATTTTTAAAGGCGTTTCAGATGATACAGACAAACTGCTAACAAACTCAAATCTTCAGGCAAAGAAGTGGTTTATTATGTGTACCTGTATCCCAATGTGTCTGATTGACAGCCACTATGAAAAAGATGGACAACTGATCCATGTCATTTCAAAGACTTCTAATGAAGGAACCCAGCATGCTTAAAATAAAAACCTTATTGTGAAAGTGAATTACACATGTGCTTACCATGGGGCTTGACAACCACAACTAAAACATATCACAATAATATATATGAAGGCTTAATTGCTGTGCAAGAATGACAGTTTGTGAGAAGTTATTAATGTAACCCACACTGAGCTTATATTAAATTTTACAGCAACTAGTCAGCAGGCTGTCTGCATTATCTGGAACACCTTTAACAAATGAGAACAGCTCAAGAATGCTGATTTTTAACAATAGCACAGACATGCTATTATTCCAGCAAAATACAATAAATATCTTTGAGCTTTCAGTGTTTTTAAGCTATTAATGTGCATTCAGAAACTAGATTCTTTACATATTCTTTATATACACTGTAGTTAGACATGTTCATTGTCTCCAATGAAAGCATGTCAAGTCTGTGCGAGTCATTTCAGAAGGCACTACAATGTGCAATGTCTCTTGCCAAGTTAATGTGGCACAAACCAGAGGAAATGGGGTCAATTAGATGTCTGACCTTGCCAGGCTTCCCACACCTACACATAAGGCACTTAAGCAGCATTACAAAGACCTCTACTGGATTACAAGAGCAAATGTTTGTGTCTGCGGACATCCAACCCATCGTCTCTGACATCTGACATGGGCCATGTCCTCGGAATTGGCACGGTTTAATCTCACCCCGCTCCTGGGAGAATGCGAAGTAACTGTAACGCTATTATCTAATGACGGGGTTGAGATGCTGTGCTCACATGCTGTATATTTAGAACAGGCCCCAGGGTGCTCTTTAGGAGGTTAACATCCACTGACCCTGATGCGACCTTCTCTCTGGCACCCTGCCCGAGCCATTAGACTTGGCTTTGCTTCTTAAAAGCATTGTTAGAAAGAGCCAGACATCAAGCAAACATACCTGGATGAGTCGTGGGGGGTGAGGGGCAGATAGACAGTCACATTTCCGTCCATATCTCCATTTTAGAGAGCCTGTAAGCTGCATAGACAGAACACATAATGTTACTTAACACAATCTGCATTGTAAAAAGCGCTATATAAATAAAGGTGACTTGACTTAACATGTGCAGTGGTGCCAAAATAGCCATTTTAAAATTGTGGGCATGATGGACTTTTTATGACATGATGGCTTGTCTCATGAATATTAATTAGGAGGTCAAGCTGATTTTTCTGGGCTGCCCAAACACACATATGCTAATTAATATTCATAAGCCTTTGCCATAGTAGGATCTGTAAATTTGTGAAGATATGCAGAGTTGTTTGGCCTTGCTGATGCTGATGACTCAAGGCTGACCCAAGCTGATGACCCAAGGCTGCATTTAAACAACGATTTAAAACAACTTTTTTTTAAACTATTTTTAATATATTTTAAAAAGCAGTTTATTCCTCTGAATGCATAGTTAAATTTTCAGCATCATTACTCCAATCTTCAGTGTCACATGATCCTTCAAAAATCATTCTAATATGCTGATTTGGTGCTCAAGAATCTTTTTGTATTATTATCATTGTTAAAAGCAGATGGGATGTTAAAGCACTATCTTCTTTCAGACGAACACAATCGGAGATATATTTAAAAATATCCTTGCTCCTCCAAGTTTTATAATGGTAGTGAAAGGGGGGTGATATTTCGAAGCCAAAAAAAATGCATCTATTTATCATAAAAATAATTCATACAGCTGGCTTCTGAAGCGAAGCGATGGGTTTTTGTAAGAAAAATATAAAATAATAACAGAGTGACCTCTGACGCGATGCATGACGTAATGACAAACGTGGAAGCGTAGAGGATAGAGCAAAAAAAAACACCGGTCACAAATTAGAATTTTTAAAGAGAAAAGTAAGCAAGTTATTTGAATTTATAAAGTTTTAAATATGGATATTTTTCTTACAAAAACCCATCACTCCACTTCAAAATCTGGCCCCCTTTTCACTACAATCATAAAGCTTGGAAGAGCCAGGATATTTTTAAATATATCTCCGATTGTATTCGTCTGAAAGAAGATGGTCATATACACCTAGGATGGCTTGAGGGTGAGTAAATCATGGGATCATTTTCATTTTTGGGTGAACTAACCCTAAAACTGATACATTTGTTCAGGATTCTTTGACGAATAGATATTTCAAAAGAACAGCATTAAAACTAGTTTACACAATGCCATTTAAACACTCATGGCAAACAGTACAGCTTTGAAAGGTTACAAATGAGATGAAATAACCCAGTTGCCCATTGAGGCAGAGCTCAGATGATGAAGAGGAGCATGAAATAAGATAAGAAGAGAAGCTAAAATCAGAGTTCAGAGAAATCAACAGTCTTCTTTTATCTTACCATATGACTAAACCAAACCTGAGACATTTTAACCAACCAATCAGCCAACTACAGTCATTTGTGACAGTGGACTGACCCTAAATGTTTGACTAAGTTCAGTTGAGTTTGTTGGGTTTCTCAGTTATGGTGCTCTTTTTTTAATGTGTGTCAGGATGGCAAGTGACACCGTACAGCACGCTCCCACAGCCCCTCCTCTCACTCCAACCGTCCATCCGTCACAGCCATGATCTTTAGCTTCATTAGCATGAGAATGGGGAATGATGAGATAGCTTGCATCAAATGCCAGCCGCCCGGGAGACAGCAGCGAAGTGCTGCCCACCCCTGATACACACACAAACACGCACATACAGAGTGCCATAACCCAGAGACTAATTTTAAAGAAAAAGTTGCACATTTGCCACACACACACACACACACACACACACACACACACACACACTACAGCAGAAAGAGCTCTTTCATCACATCTCCTTAAGGAGCATCTGCCAGATATCTTTAAACTGGTTTGCACTCTGTCGTCTTAAGTCACTGCAACTAGTTCAAAGAGTCGCGCTGCTAACGTTCACTTCTGTTAAAGGATCTGCTGACTTTTTTCCAATGTATGCTAAGCGGATAGTGGATGTTTAAAATGCGATGTTTTTTTAATCAAAAAAAGTTCATCAAATGGGCATAAATAAATTCATTTAAATATTAATTTACATTTATTTAACTTAAATATAGTTGATTATTATTGAGGTTTTCTAAAATAAATTTGAATACATTTTATATATATATATATATATATACACACACACACACACACACACACACATATATAATTATTATTAAGAATTTACATCCTATAATAAATATGAATAAACAGTTTAAAGGGTTAGTTCACCCAAAAATGAAAATTATATAATTTATTACTCACCCTCATGTCGTTCCACACCCGTAAGACCTTCGTTCATCTTCGGAACACAAATTAAGATATTTTTGATTAAATCCGATGGCTCAGTGAGGCCTGCATTGCCAGCAAGATAACTAACACTTTCACATGCCCAGAAAGCTACTAAAGACATATTTAAAACAGTTCATGTGACCACAGTGGTTCAACCTTAATGTTATGAAGCGACGAGATTCATAAAGTCACGTGATTTCAGTAAACAAGGCTTTGTTATGTCATAACTGTTTTGAAACGTTTCGAAATTATAGTGGTTCACCACTGGGGGGCGTGACTTGGACAGTTTGATACACACTCCGAACCCCTGATTTGAAACAAAAGATTCGTAAAGCTTTGAAGCTTCATGAAGCAGTGTTTTGAAATCATCTATCACTAGATATTATTGAATAAAGTCGTTATTTTGTTTTTTTGTGACGTACAAAAAGTATTCTCATCGCTTCATAAGAACTGAGCAATCGGATTTTATCAAAGATATCTTAATTTGTGTTCTGAAGATGAACGAAGGTCTTACGGGTGTGGAACGACATGAGGGTGAGTAATTAATGACAGAATTTTCATTTTTGGGTGAACTAACCCTTTAAAAAATTGATTCTATCATCATCATTTACTTACTATCATGTCGTTCCATACTATATGACTATTTCCTGAGTGGAACACAAAACAACCTAGCATAATATACAATATTATAATGTATAATAATATACAAGTATTTTAAAAGGTTTAATGAAAGTAAAAGGTGAGCATACTGTAGCACTTTAATTTTATGGGGTGGGGGTTCAGTTCAGACAGTGAAATATCTCCTATGTTCGGCAGAACGAAAGTCATATATCTTTTAAATAAAATGAGGATGAGTAAATAATCATTATTTTCATTTATGGGTGAACACAAGTTGCTGAACTAAAGTGGAACTGATTATAATGCACTCACTATATCCATGGAAATGTTCGGTGACTGAATTTAACAGCACTCTTGCATCATCCTTTGCAACAAATGCGAAATGTGCCCTGCATGTGTGTGTGTCTGAGTCATGCACAGATGACATTAACATTTATATATGGACTGTAGACAAGATAACACAACAATCTACCCTCAGTATTATCATACAATAAATGCAATGCGCCGGTAGAATACAGAATGAGAGAAGGAGCGAGATGAAGAGAGAGGGGCAGAGAGGGAGCGAGGAAGGCAAATTAATCATTTCATGACTTTCACAGGATGTAGAGATTGCTCACTGTTTTCTTGAAAACACCCTCATTAGTATCTTTCCTCCAAATTAAGCAGCAGACATAAGCTAAAACGGTGCAATCTAGTAGTCTGCTGAATTATGGGTAATAAGGTTATGCCACTCTTTGTTAAGCATTCATGTTAATGATTCTTTGTTAGAAATTGTGTTGTCTTTATTCTTATAGTACAGTACTGTATGTACATTGACAGACAAATACTAGTGACAAATCAGACGGTTAGTTCACCTGAAATGAAAACATTTATTTAACTTCATGTTGCTCCAAAGCTGTATGACTAATTCCTTCCTACAAAACACACACACACACACACACACACTTTAAAATATTTAAAACACGTCACAACAGCTTAGACACCAATGAAAGTCATATGGGATTGGTGTGACATGAAGGTGAGTGAATACAATTTTTATTTTTGGGTGAACTATTACTTTTAAGCTTTTAAAGGATTAGTTCACTTTTAAATGAAAATCACCCCAAGCTTTACTCACCCTCAAGCCATAGGCGTATATGACTTTCTTCTTTCTGATGAACACAACCTGAGTTATATTAATAAATATCCTGACGCATCCAAGCTTTATAATGGTAGTGAATGGGACCAATGAGTATGAAGCTAAAGAAAGTGCATCCATCCATCATAAACGTGTACTCCACAAGGCTCTGGGGGGTTAATAAAGGCCTTCTGAAGCGAAGCGATGCGTTTGTGTAAGAAAAATTTCCATATTTAACAAGTTATAAAGTAAAATATCTAGCTTCCGCCAGACCGCCTTCCTTATTCAACTTACGAAGGAAGTGTAATTGTTCTCGCAGTTCAAAACGCTTACACTACGTCCTACATCTTCCGTATTCAATTCATGAAAAAAGCGTAACATCTGGCGACGTAAGTTGAATATGGAAGGCAGTCTGGCGGAAGCTAGATATTTTACTTTATAACTTGTTAAATATGAATATTTTCCTTACACAAACACATCGCTTCGCTTTAGAAGGCCTTTATTAACCCCCCGGAGACACGTGAGTACGTTTATGATGGATGGTTGCACTTTCTTCAGCTTCATGCTCGTTAGCCCCATTCACTGCCATTATAAAGCTTGGATATGTCAGGATGTTTATTAATATATCTCCGATTGTATTCATCTGAAAGAAGAAAGTCATATACACCTAGGATGGCTTGAGGGTGAGTAAAGCTTCGGCTAATTTTCATTTTAAAGTGAACTAATCCTTTCAATTTTCATACATATTTCTATGGACACAATCTAAAATTTATTTTTACAGAGTAGATTCAAATTCAAGCAGATAAATGCAGAAAAAAACCTTTACTAAGTCATTTTAATAATTTTCATATTTTGTGAGGCCTATTTGCAGCTCTAGTAATAACTGAGTTTAAATATCATTTAAAGTCCACATTTAGATTTCTGTTTTTCATTTGGCAACTGTTAGAGTATGCAAATAAGGTCTGCAAACAAACCCTTAAGATGAAAGGACAAATCTTTTATAAAGGACTGCTATTCTTTTTCATATCCTTCCACCTCCTCTATCTGTAATTAGGGAGGCAGAGGAAGATGATATTTACTGTAATTGGCTTCTCAAACATCTTAATTAGCAGAAATCCAGTAAAATGCAACTCATTAAGAAATTCTCTGCCATGTGATACATCAGTAGGTTATTTCCTTGGTAACTTGATGGAAAGCAAGAAAAGTTGCACTTCATCCTTACATAAGAGCTCTTACACACAAACACACACACTCCGTTTAGATCACACTGAGTTCTCTCTCTGAAACAGATGTATGTAATGTGGACACAGCTGTTGAGGTCCATCTCCAGTTGTGCTTCCTTCTCCTAATGACCTCCATATGTCTATCACACTCACACATATACTGTATATACTCATACATACACATCAAAATAGCATTGTCAACTACGGCCCCCTGACGAGCACAGTCTCATGGGGCCAGAGGCTCGCTCACACACGCACACACACGCACGCACACACACACACACACACACACACACACACACACACAGGTGTCTGAAAGTGCCTGCGGTGGTGACTCAGATGCTCTTATTCTATCAGATCTCCTCCTGTGCCATATGGGAATTGTACGTGAATGTACCTAATTACCATATAAAAGCAGGTCAAGTGTCCAGTATCCCAGAACATTGACCCCTTTTAGTGTCGCCTTGATGTCTTAACTCGCAGGCTGCCTTGAAAGCACGCTGACTGTTGTTGAACTTGATATTTTTCACTCATAACAACCACTGCAAGAGTGGTCATAGCCTGAACATGTTTTGTAAGTTGTTGTCGAGGGGCAATATTAATTAGAGATGAAGTTTGGGGACAAGCCCCTAGGCTCCCGGAGCTCCTTAAATTGCACATACACACAAAGAGATCTTCACTCTAATGCGTCAGTAATTTGTTCAATGCTCAGGGGGGTTTTCTAATGCTGCAGGACCACCACATAAACACTAGAGAAACATGGCATCATCTCCAGAGAGATACAAACCGCATAAGCTCAGTGCGACAAACACTTTTTCAGTGTTTCACACATCCAGTGTGATTCATTGCAATCCATAAACACGGTCCACCTCATTTTACAAAAATAGTGTAAACAACTGAACAAATGTAGATGTATTTCTAGCTCATTTGACCCCTAAATAAGACTTGTAGGAGTAACCAGTCAAGTTTAACAAGTAATGTGCCCAATTGACCATTCGCAAAGACCCGCCCCCTTTAGTTACTGTTGCTACTTCCGACAAGCCCACAGGACAAGCATCAAATAAACATGAATGAACATAAGGAATGTTGTTTCAAATGCAGAAAGACATCAGTACACACCATTTTTCAAGTTCAAGTCCACCGACTTTAATCCACTAACTCCCCTGACTGCTTTGTCGGACAAAATGGCGGATTCAGCATTATGATTGGTTAGATCGCCTGTCAATCAAACTCCTGGTGAAGGGTCAATTAAGGTTTTGTCACATGCAGCCTAATAATATGTTAGTAAACTGACTAATAGCTCAAATGAAACAAACAAACAAACAAAAAAACAATGCAAAGAAAAAAATGATCCTATTGAGCTTGATTTGAAAGAATAGACTGAAAAAGGCAAAGCAGATCTTAAACAATACATTAAATAGAACTGAAAATAGCGGTAAACCACACTGCCATCCAAAAGTTTGAGGTAAGATTTTTTTTTTTTTTTTTAAAGAAATTAATACTTTTATACAGCTAGGATGCATTAAACTGATCAAAAGTGACAGTTTCCATCAAAATGTTTCAGAATTTCCATAAAAACAAAGAAGCACAACCATTTAAAATATTGATAATAATAATAAAAAAATGTTTTTTGAGCACCAAATCTGCATATTAGAATGATTTCTGAAAGATCATGTTACATGATGCTGAAAATTCAGCTTTCCATTCAGAAAAATAAAATTCATTTTAAAATATAGAAGAGAAAACAGTTATTTTAAATATTTTTCCCATAATATTATTGTTTTTACTGTATTTTTGATCAAATAAATGTCACCTTGGTGAGTATAATTTATTTTAAAAAACATTGCAAAAAATCCTACCACCAAAAACTTTTGAACCATAGTGTAGGTGCATGTAAATTTAGCTAATGTGATTGGCAGTAACTCATTTTATTACACAGGCTAGGAATTAACATCCATCTCCTGTGATCAAATCGGAAGTGGGCAGTGATATACAGGGTCCAAAGTGTCTCCAATCCAGCTACTTTTGTATCCCAAAAAACTGAAGCACTATCGACCAAACACGATGTACCAAAACTAGACTTTTATTAGACTTAACTATTATCCAAACAAAAGGTTTGAACAATTCCCCATACATATTTGACCTGATCCATCAATTTAGGTCACTCTGACCCAGAAAAATATTTCAAGTTTTATGCACTAAAAAGAAAAGAAGTCTAAGCCAGTATTTAAGCAGTTATCCTTCAATGGTCTTGGAGTACATAGAAACAAAACAATTATCATTGGAAAGCTAAGACTTTCCTTTTTACTTCAGCACATAGAACACAAATATGTTTCTGGGTCAGAGTGACTCAAAAGGATAGAGCAGATCACAAATGCACAAGAACATTTTCCCAATGCTTGAAACAAAAATGCAGTAAACACACTGACATATCAAGTAATTTATCATGAAATCAGAGACCCTTCCCTTAATGAAATCCAATCACAAGCGGTCAACAGAGAGGCATTCAAGATGCAAATTAATAACATGTGTAAACAGAAATCAGTTTTGATGACAAATCATGAATGAATCACCCTAGATAGATGCTAATACCAGTCCAAACAGTGATAAAGTCAATGTTGTTCACAGTTATCTCATTCACAGTGCCTCATTATAATGTGTGAATCTCTGCTGTTTTTACATCTATATTCGTGTTTTTTTTGTTTTTGTTTTTTTACAGACACTTTTATAGTAATACATTTTATCAGTATAGTGTATATGTTCTCTGTTAATATACAGCATGACCTTGGCATTGCTAGCACCAAACTCCACAAGTTAAGCTACAGGAGCTCTTTAGCAGTTAAGCAGAATAAGCAATTTCAGCAATAGGCCTAACAGGCCCAAACAAACACCACAAGCAATTAACCATTGACAATCTGCTGTTTCTATTCTGATTTTTTCTTGTAATCTGTCAGAATCATCATCAGAACAAGACCGAATGATTAAAAGGAAAGGCTTTGTACTGTTAGGCTCACAAAAACCCAGTTTCCTAAACTCACACAGCTGCAGTCTGTTCCCTTTGGCTCGGATTCACGTCTTGTCAAGACACAGTTTAGAAGGAAAGCGAGATGTCAATACGCATTTCGGGAGAGTAGGGAAGCAGGCAGGAGTCACCTGGCTCACAGCATGACAGATGCCCCACTGAACTGTTGAGAGAAAAGTGCCACTGATAAACTCGCGGCTGTCATACACATGCAAAGATGTCAACATGGATATGAAAGGGTTGGGCAAAATTCAGATTTGAAGAATTGGCGATACCTTTCAGTTCATTAATTAATTAATTTGAATCGAATTGGCCACACCCTACAGGAAGTTCAATTGGAATTTGACTTGGAATGACAGGTAGAGGAATTTACTGAATTGACTGAATCAATCAATCAATCAATCAATCAGTCCATCCATCCATCCACCCACCCATCTATCTTTTTATAGAAATTTTCAAACAAGGCTTTTCAATGCAATACAAGTTTATCTTGTCATTTCTAGTTAAAACTATTAAGTTATATGAATTTTTTTTTTCTTTTTTGGAATTTCAATTAATCTTAATTCTAATTCCAGTTGCAATTCTGCACCCTGCTAAGGAATTTAAAGTGTATTCTCAATTCAATTCTGAATTGCGCACAACACTGGAATATGAGTTCATTATACTGTCGGTTTGCTGACTGTAGTAGACTTTTCTTTTTGTCTCTCAAACCAAGCAATTTGGTATGCATCTGCAGCACATGTGACCATCTGCAAACCTGTATATGTGTGTGGTGAGTGACCAAGTCCCAGGGTCTGATGGGGTTTCAGGCAGCAGCACAGTCTGCAGGAAAGATAAGATTCCTGGGTGGGTTGGCTGCAGGCAAGGGCCTCTGCGCCCTCCTCCACAGGCCTGCGGCGAAGAGAGGAGGGGAGCGTTATCAGGGCAGCACAAGGCAGGCTGGGTATACATTCCCCTCCCCCTGCTTTTTTACTTTCCCTCTCTGTTTTACTTGCTCTCGCCTGGCAGAACCCTGCAAACGCGCACCCCTGCTGTGCATTCCTGCCCACGGGAGCAATCTCCCCGTACACCACGCTAAACATCAGCATGTTTCTATGCATATGTTTGAGTGAGAGTGTTTTCAGAAGAGTGGAAATGCAGGTGGGAAACAATTGTCTCTCTCTAGAGTTAAATATCACTGCTGGGAGAATTGAGGTAAGAGAAAGTGTGTCTGAGTGAAAGTATATTGTGGTGTGTACAGCAGCAGCAGCAGTCCATATAAACTGATCCTAGTGATGCTACTGGTAAGCAGATGAATAGAAGGAAAATCGAACAATGCATGCCAACTGACAGAAAGAAATCCAAGCAATCACACCCCCATCGCAATTTCCTATTGATGAAAATGAACTCAAGTTCTCCAACAGCCTGCTAATAACAAATTAGCCTGTTTGTTAGGGAAAAAATGTAATCAGCATGAGGAGGTGAGGAGACACTTGAAGGTTAATTGGAAGGAGACCTTCTGTAAATGTCAACGGAAATTTAGGATCTGCTCTCCGCAGTTGACTCTACACTCAGACACCCTTACTTGAGATAAGCTTCCCTAGACCGTGACTTCGCTGGATGTAAAAACATGGAGAACAAACCAATATACTTTGTGCAGGAGAGGCTCTGCTCCAAAACCTACTGCAGTGAACCACCTATATAGACAGGAATTTCTTTCAAAAGGAACTATTTGTGCAAGATGACATCTTTTGACCAAATTCTAAGGCGGCATCACTACACTGTAAAAAAGAATCGTTGATATAACTTAAAAAAGTAAGTTACCTGGTTGCCTTAAAGTTTTTGTTAATTGAAATAAAAAAATTTAGTTAATACAATGAAGGCGATTGGTTTAATCAACAGAAACTCAAAATATTATGTTATCTGAACCACATTAATTATCTAAGTTGATTTGACGAAAGAAAAAAATGTTGTGATAAAAAAAAAGATAAAGTACCATTTCAGCTCCAACTTTCACTGCTGGCCAAAACAGAGAGCTGGGGTGGTTAAGAAGTAATTTATGTTGAGCAATACGTATTGGTTGGAAAAAGACGGAGAACAAAGGAACTGGATGTTCAGACCTATCTAAATTTTAATCCAGACTTGCTTGATGAGCAAGATTTACGGTGAGATCAATGGCTAAATCTACCGCAAGAAACAATAAATGTACCGCAGGAAACAAACAGACAAAAGAGATACACTAGGCCAGTAAAAACATTAAGCGCTGGAGGATATTCTGAGATGAAAAAGGCCATTTTAATCTAATAGCAAGCACTGGCACAAATGTTGGCAAAGCGAGTTTCCGTGCTGCCATCGAAATGACCTGCCCAGAATGCTGTTGGTATTAAGACAGCGTGGAAAAACACACAATCAATCGAAGCCAAGCCATCAGCCTCATGTGCCAGAGCTCTGCACATTACTAAAGCTGCCCAAGTGACAGCAGCTGTCAATATATCGATGGGATGTCAGGAAGTCTGTTAGGCTTCTGCCGCATGTAGACGATGAACTGCCAGCCCTGCGTCTATCTGCCCCCTCCTTTCGCTTTTCCGTTCCTCCAACTGCCTGAACCTCAGACACAGGCCGTGATGAAACGGAAAACACCTGTCCTGTTCGATCTGCCGTATCAGCTGCGCACACGAAGCCAAGTCGCACGGCCAGATGAACATGTAATGAAGAAAGAGGAAGTGGGGGATGGAGGTGATGGAGTGAGTGCAAGAAGAGGTTAACAAAGTAGAAAGAGAGCATCTCCAGCTGCGCTAATGTCTGCCATCTAATATTTCTCATTAATTAAGCTCACAAACAATACTGTTTCCCAGGCAACCACAGTTACCTAGATTAGACTGACCTGATACATGCACATGCGGATCACGCCAGCCTCCTGGAAATCCGCTGAACACACTGCAGCACCTCTACAACACACTGAACAGGAAACATCACAAAAGATAAATGTATTTGAATTTAACTGTAACCGTGAAGTGATGAAATCAGTTCTTGGTGTTAATGATCTGTTAAAATATAAAAATAATGTATAACCTGCATGCTGCATCTGTAATGACACCAGTATCTGATATACAGGAGATTTTATTGCTTCTCAATTGGTTGGGCACCAAGCATAGTTCACTGAAACACACTTGATGCTTTACAGGAAGTCACAACATACTTCTGGTATATAGAGAACTGCAGTTTTGCAAGATAAGGAGAAACGAAATCAGAAGAAATCAGCTAAAAAGGAACAAAGTCCATAAACCAATTGTGGAGGAAAAATGATTGAATAAACCATGAAAGTACCATGTCACAAAAGAGCCGATGAAAGAAGGTAAATATACATTGCTATAGAAAATCATCATACCCCTTTGAAATAGTTACTTTGTCGTACAGCCTAAAATCAAAACCCATTCCAAAGAAAAAAATCTTTTACAGCTTTATTTACAAAATTTGCCTTACCAAAAAAAGAAAAATAAAATAAAAAAAGGTAGCAGTTTTGAAAAAAAAAAAAAAAACAGGGTTGGAAAAGCCATCAGTCCCCTTATTTAATACTTTGTAAAGCTACCTTTTGCTTTAATTACAGCCATTAATCTTTTTGGATATGTCTGTAGTAGCTTTGCACACCTAGATTGGGGAATATTTGCCCATTCTTCCTTGCAGAATTGCTCAAGTTCAGTCAAATTCCATGGTGAGAGGCAATGGACTGCTCTCCGAAGTCCATCCGGATCGGATTTAAGTCAGGGCTCTGACTTGGCCACTCAAGGACATTCACCTTCCTATCCATTAGCCATTGCATTGTTCTTTTGGTGGTATGTTTAGGATCATTGTTGTGTTGGAAGGTGAATTACCTGCCCATCTTCAGCTGTGTAGCTGAGGGATGAAAGTTTTCCTCAATAATTTGGATGTACTTGGCAGCATCAATTTTCCCTTCAATCATGATCAATCACCCAGTCCCTGCTTAAGAGAAAGCCTTGTAAGTCCTTCAAATTTGCATTTGGCCTCTTGGTAGGTTCTCTGATCAGTGTCCTCCTGGCTTTGTCATCCAGTTTGGATGGACAACCTTATCTAGGAATTGTGTTGGTGGTGCCATACGCTTTCCACTTCTTAATAATGCTCTGAACAGTACTCAGAGGGATAGCTAAAGCCTTCAAAATGTTTTTGTAGCCTTCTCCTATCTTGTGCCTTTTTTCAACTTTATCCTAGAGGCCTTTTGAAAGCACTTTCCCAACCATGGTGAATTCTTTGCAGTACCATGCACTATTAACCGTGGAATCTTAAAAAAACAACTGGTTTTATTCTGAAGTATTCAGACAAGTAGTTGTCGATGTCACTTTGTAAAGAACGGCTACGCGCCGGCGCACAAACGCATTTTTTTTTACAGAGCTCGTCTCGCGCATGCCCATCCACCTTATTTTTACAGTTTACTTCACTTTGATATTGTCCTCATTATTTCCCTATAGTGGCTAATAAATTGGAAGTCTCGCACATTCACAGAAAACACCTTATTTCCTCGCTGAAAAGTAAGGTGGATAGATTAAACATATAATACGCATGTGCATGCTGTCACTGTTTTCACAGATTCGCGTTTTTGCAGTTTAGACGTTTTCAAAAACTTCCACTTTGAAACCCGTTTTCAAAAGTTTGCATTTTCAGGCCACCAAAACGCTGTTGTCATGTACTGTAAATGAATGGCCAAAACGCATACAAAGTTTTCCATTTTTAGTTGAAAATGGTGTCGTGTAAACAACCCCTAAGGGATGATCATTTTACCAAACCAGGTATTTCACCAATTAATTTTTAATACTCCAGAATGTTTTAACATGTTAATTTAACTTTGTTGATGAGGGTTATAATGTGTACATACAGCTCAAAAAATTTAGACTTTCCAGGGTGTAATGTGACAAAATGTAAAGATTTTCAAAGGGTATTATGACTTTCTATAGACACTGTATATATTTTTTCACGAACAGAAAAACAAAAAAGTTATCCCTGTAACCCTTGAAACTTGTTGTTTGTATGCATCAGTTTGCGCTCATAGTGAAGCTCAGTGTTTACGCTGCGTAATTGATTTAGAACTTTGTACCTCCAAAATCCGAATAAGTTCAAAAACAAGCATCTCTTAATCATCACAGAGGTTTCTAGACACAAATGGAAAACACATATTTTCATTTGGCTTCTTTGTGATGTTGTGCAAGTGGGCTGTGATCCGTGTACGTGCCAGCAACATCTCAGAGCCTCTGCCAGGTAGATTAGCTCAGAGAAGCGAAGCAGAACCGCGCCTCTGATGCGCCGTGGACGTATGCAAATGCGTGAGAAACGCACAAACAATTCAATCACTTTCCTTCCTTTCTGGGACGCATGCACAGACATGATATCTGAAGTTTCAACAAGCTTACAGAAGCTAAGAACCAGTTTAAACCCACAGAAACTTCTCCTATAAGTTGTGTTTACAAAGTGCTCCTGTATCAGGCCCTCAACAGTGGGAATGGATAAGAAAATTGCTCCTCAGACTAACGACTAAGCAGGTTTACAGCAAATATTAGTCTTTTCACTCAAAACAACGTGATGTGCTGGTACTTTAATCCCCGGGAGATCTTTTCAGATTAAATGCTCATCATGCAGTGATATTCTCCAGGATCCCATCAGCCGACTCAATGTCAACCAATTAAGGCAACAGCAACACTCCAAACAAACTATATAGCGCCACCTTTATCATCTCATCTGTGTTTGTTAAGAGTAAGCCGGTCCGTCTCAAGCTAATATGCGTTTAACGACGCCCTGTCTTCTGAACGTGCCGCCCGCATAATTGTGCCACTCTGATACAAGCTAATGATTTGATGAACAAATTATTGATCTAATGGTGTGGGCCGACGCACCACAGGTAGGCCGGTAAATAAATAAGAATGCTCCAGTTCTCCTGGATGGTAGACTCGTCAATCTTGGGAATTGCCTCTGGAGTGCTTCAGTCAGTTAACATTTTAGAAAACCGTCACCCCATTAATAATAAAGCCATATTAACATAAGTGAATTCCTCCACCGTGTAGGATTCACTGAGGCAGTTATTAAAGTCCAATTTGGCCCCATTAATAATGCATACACCTTTGACTCTCCAGTATCAAGATTATGTGGAATTACTGAGGGCATACATTATTTATCAGCGACATTCAATTGGGGACCTTGATGAGCCTTAATTGGTGGTTGGGGGTGTCATTAGGCTGTCTCTGATGAGACCTGTCAATCAACCCTCTTGTTCCTCTGATGCACACACTTGTGCACATACCTGCCCATATCCTCAATGCCACCTGTGCCACCTGCGCCATGGCGGATGACAGCAGCAACACCCCACCATTGCTGGGTTGCGCCCTGCCCTCTCGCTCTTGTCCATCAGACCCATTTGAAGGGGTTTTGGGAGGGATTGGTATGCCACAGAGCAGCAGTATGGACACTGGCCCCTGTGTCTGTCTGACCCCTCTCTTTCCATCGCTCTCGCTCAGTCTACCTGCTTTAAAAGTTAATGACTCCCAGCTCTTGCCGGGCATTCCAGAAGGTTGTGGCGCAGTTAGACATACAATGCATCATTCTCCCTGCGTCTGTCCTGTCTGTCAGTCAGTCACAGGTGTCAGGAGGGGAACTCTGGGCTGTTCGAGCATCTGCAGCACGTGGGTCACAAACACAGTGAGAACTGCAGACGGAAAAAATAAAAAATGAGCATGGTTATTCACACAAGTAGAAGCAGACATAGAGTGATATGTAAAAGAAATAAAGCTTTATGATTTTAATGTATTACTGTTTAATCTACAATATTAATTTACTTTCTTAACAAATGTCCTTGGACTTATTTGGCAGACACTTTCATCTAAAATATCTTACAGTACATTCAAGATAAATGCTTTTACAGTACTGTCAGTTCTCTCAGAATTGAACCCACAACCTTGGTCTACAATAAAATGCTCTAAATAAAATTATGTATTATGTTTTTACCAATCCTGATGGATAAAATCAAGTGTTGCACTACAATATGAATGAGGTTCACTCATGAAAATATCACAATAAAAAAATAATATTTCAATGTAAATTAACTGTTTTCTCTTTTATATATTTGTGACAAGCAGGGCGAGGCGAAAGCCGTGAGAGAACGGTGCGAGGCCGGTGGTGCAAGTGATAATGAGCGTCAGCTGCGCGCTGCACCGGTCTCGTATCTCACGGAGGAGCTCCGGAAGCATAAAGGGAGGAGTGACGACAATGAAGGACGAGAGAGGACCAGGCCTGGACTTTGTTATGTTTTATTATGTTTGTGTGTGCAGCAGTCGTCCATGAGGAACTGCCGCCATTACTTTCGTTTTGTTGTTGGTTTATTTTGGAATGATTAAAGTTATGTTGAACGTTCACCGGTTCCCGCCTCCTTTCCACATCTACTAACCTTGCTACAATATTTTTAAATGTAATTTATTCCTGTGATGGCAATGCAGCATTTTCAGCATCATTACTCCAGTCTTCAGTGTCACATGATCCTTCAGAAATCATTCTAATATGCTGATCTGGTGATTAAGAAGCATTTCTTATTATTATCAATGTTGAAAACTGTTGTGCTCCTTAAGAAATCATTCTAATATGGTGATTTGGAAGTAATACTCCTTTTTATTTTCAATGTTGAAAATTTCTGTTTTTCAGGATTCTTTGATAAACAGAAAGGTCAAAAGAACAGCATTTATTAGAATTCAAAATCTTTTATAATGTTAGAAATGTTACTTTTGATCAATTTAATGCATCCTTTATATTATAACTATTAAATATTTTTTTCTCAAAAAAAAAAAAAAAAAAGAAAATCTTACTAACACGAAACTTTTGAATGGTATACATGTATGACAATGTATACTTTTTTTTTTTTTTTTTTTTTTAATATATTTTAGATTAAAATTTGACCCATACTCTGCATGTTTCATAAGATTTTACCTTATAATATTAGGATTTCAGGAGAATCTCATATGTCGACATAACAGTCTAAATTAAAGTGAAAGTAATGGCAGAAATGGATGTAACAGGGTTGATTTCTATGTTCAGACAGGGTGTACCTGACATAAATCAGCCGTGCAGTTAACCGTGCTCACTCAAAGAAAATGAACAGAGTGAGAGTGAGAACAGGTAAAAAGCGAGGAATGGCGAAAAATGGAACATGTGAAAAAGTATCTTGGCATTTGGAGATGTACTTAAATAAGTTGGAATGGAACATGGTTGATCCTGCTTATTAGCTGAGCTTCATTCACACACCTGCACCGTGGGTGAACAGAGGTGGGAGGATTAGTCTCTCTCTCAGCTTCTGCATTCTTTCTTACAGAAAGAAAAAAAAAAAAAAAAAAAAAAAATTCACTGATGAAACTGAGTTCATTGGATGACAAGCACACACTCATAAGTTCTAAATAATATGTTAGAGTTTACAGTTGGACTCGAGTAAGCAAGATTTGAAATACACACACACAAAAAAATGGCCTTACAAACACAAAGATGTTAAATCTCCCCCCAACTACCATCTGAGAATACTTGTAAGTTATAAAGAGCATGGTAGAGCTTATAGCTGCATTGCCTGGTGAATAAAACACACAAATTGCACTACAAAGATGTCAAAAACAAGGCAAACAACTGCCATTTGAGAACAGTGATTTCTCAAAGAAGAAAAACAAAAGTCTTCTTCTACAACATCTTGAAGACACAACAGGGAGTGCCAGATTTCAACTTATGGTTAAGAAAAATAAAAATCGGAACTTCAAAATCGATTTACCTCTGAGAGCAACCATATGATTCAATGAAAATCTGTTTAAAGCTGTTGTTTGTTCATTGTTTATTTCACATTCCCAACTTAACTTGCTCACCAGACTCACAATGTGAGGAAATTTTAGCCATTTCTGAATAAAAAAGGCATCCACTAAAGATCCTCCCTGTCTCTATCCATCACTTTAAATGTTACCTACTCTCCAATGGGATGCCATCGGATATAATTGGCAATTCATTTTAGGTCCTGACAATATAGTGGAGTCATTTTGCCCACATTCAAACAATACCAGAGCGGGATAAAGCCCATGTGTCAACCGTTCTCTCCATTATAGCATGCGCCGATTGCCTCATCTCCGTGGCCACCTCGTGCACATAATTGTTTTCTGCCGCTCTTCCCACAGCCAAATTACACACGCTCCCTCCTCCCTTTGGCAACGCGTGAGGAAGAGCAGCGGCGATGGCATACAAACACTGACACACATGCATACATACACAAAAATCCACACACTTCACTTATCTTCACTGTCTACAGCTTAACGAAAAATGGCGGCCAGAATATATCCGTCTCTTGTTTTCAGGCCTGGAGCCTGGACTGATATATTCCGGATTTTTTTAAGATGTCAGATAGACAGAGACGGAGAGGCGGGCATTGCGAGAGAAAAGCATTGAAAGGGGAAACGGTGAAAGGGGGAAATAATATAATGTATTTTTACAAGATGAATCCTAATTCACCTGTCACATGGAATCAAATATTTTGAGCTCAGAGAAACGATAAAAAAAATGGGATATAATAGAGTTTTTTGGTGTCTATACATATGCAGAGTACTATAATGCAAAACTGTCTTTATAATGTTTTTTTTAAATCATCCAGTCCAACAAAACTGCTCTAGCACATTTCTAAAATTAACTTTGCATTTGCTTATAATCTGGTATCTGTCAAATTACCATATATCATATTCAAGGTAATGGGTAATGTGCTATACCATATGAGACAAAACACAATTCAAAACCTTTGTAATGTGGGATGGTGAATTGATGCAACACTAAAACATTTGATGAATCTCTGAATTATGAAACTGCATGAAAGATTGCGGTGGTGCCTGTGCAGTCTGATCATTTCTAATCCATTTTTTAACCTACTCCGGATCATCAGTTTGGTGTTGTAGTTCTTAGTAACAGATTATATACTGTATAAATTGGCTCCAAAAAAGTAGAACCCAATGGGGGTTCATGTGAAGGCATGGTGGAGATTTATCTATGTGTGAGATGATTTTTATACTGTACAAACTGTATATTCTATCCCCTAACCATAATCCTACACATCACAGAAAACTTTCTGCATTTTTACATTTTATAAAAACATAATTTATATGTTTTTGTCTGCTAGCACTTTGGTATGGGGAACACATATTCACTATTAACTATGACTTTTGCCTTAATAAACTCTTAATTTACTGCTTATTTCACGAGTTCACACTTACAATTAATTAAGTAGAGCAAAGGTTAGGAGGGATGCTGATAAACTGTCAACAAACGGAGGTAAGTCTGCTGTACATATACACCTCTTATCGTTAATCGAGTTGATTAACTGAATGTGCTCCTCTCATGTTAATTAGGTTAATTATCTGAACATGCTCCTCCCAAACTTTGTTAATAAAACATCATTAATAGTTAGTAAGGTAGTTGTTGTAGCGTTTAAGTGTTACCGTTTTTCTCATGGGAACCAAAAAATGTCCCCTCAAGGATTTTGGATATTGGCATCTTTGTGGGGACATTTTGTCCCCATAACGTAGGATAAACCTGAACCGACCGGACGGACGGACTCTAAAAAATGCTGGGTTAAAAACAACCCAAGTTGGGTTGAAAATGGACAAACCCAGCGGTTGGGATAAATGTTTGCCCAATGTGGTGGGCAGTTTTACTTAACCCAACTATTGTTTAAAAAATTACTATATGGAAGGCTTAAAATGAACCCAAAATAGGTCGGAAATTATAAACAGACATATAATTACTAGAGGCAACAATAATAATCAAATTCCTACTCCTACACACCCATTGTTCATTCGATGTTCAGCATGAACTTAACCTTTCAGGTCAAAGTTGTTCTAAGTGATCTGTTTAGCAATTGCATGCAAATCCACTGTCACACTGTGTTGTGTTGTTAAACAATTTACAGTTTTATCACAATAATGATATGCATCACAAAATAACATCAAAGGGGGGGTTGATAAAGCAAGGGAGATCTTCCCAAAGAATTCTACGGACCACAAAAGTCCTCTGCTATTTCAGTTCAGCTGTTGAACAGAACTAGAGTTCTGTCCTGTCATCGCTGTCATTTATGCAATACATAATTCATGTGTTTGCATCGCACATACAGTATGCATACATAACACGCAATGAGGGTGGTTTTCACCATCCGAGCTTCCAACAGGGGATTTCGACTTCCTCTCCTCTGCATAAAAGCTGCCTGGCTTATATTCCATATTCCGAGTGTTGCACAAGATTACAGTATTACTGACCTTGGCTGACTGCATTCATTTTCACAGAAGAGTCTTGAATACGAGGAGGAATGAATCTCGGTGGTGCTGGAGAGTGGAAATACTCTGGTGTGATGCTCTGTGCTGTTTCTCAGGGCACCTCACCCGCCCAATGAGAGGTGAGTCATTTTGTGGCCTTGTTAGAGGAGACTGAGGAGAAAGAGAGAGTGAGAGAATTTGACAGGGCTATGCTGTTAATTGCGTCTTTGCAGGAGGCTTCGTCTTCACAAGGTCCTTTCTCCCCCCCGCCCCCCTCGCTTTCTCATTGTACAAAGACGTACAGGAGGAAAAGCGTAGCGAAAGGATTCGAGACTGCCACGCACCTGCCCCCTGAAGCCAGCCAAACACAGACAGACACTTCAGTCCTTCTCAACGGGTGTCCTGCTCTGTGGTCACAAAATCTCACAGATCAGTTTCTCTCATCTTTGCCATCAAATCTTGTTGCCTTTGGAGGATGTCAGTTTGTTTGCTGTTCAAATTTCAAACATCCTCTCGTTTCTCAGAGGAAAGGTTTATTGCTCTTTCACAGCTCAAGAGACTTAAAGGTGCAATATGTAAGATTTTTGCAGTAAAATATCCAAAAACCACTAGGCCAGTGTTATATATTTTGTTCACTTGAGTACTTACAATATCCCAAATGTTTCCAACTACTTGTAAATCGTGAGAAAATTGCAATTTTAACCAAGGCTCCGGGACATGTGAGGAGTCGCCTGTCAATTGCGTCATACCCGCGTTACCCTCGGTTTCTGGTTTTATTTTGTAAAAACCATGGAAACAAAGACACTTAAATATATTACGTTTTAATAGGCAAGGGAACAACTGTTTGGTTACATTTATAGACAGAAAATTAATTGTTGTTATACAGCTCAACACGTTTTGTCTTATTGTTTAAATCTGATTTTCTTGATTTTTTTTTTTTTTTTTGCGAAAACCATGCTTTACCATGCATCAGAGAAAAACACTATTTTGTCAAATAGCTAACATAGCATAATCAGATGCAGCTTTATTTTTAGTAACAGTAATACAGAATTTTCTCCATCATACAATACGTTGCATGCCTATATGATATTCTAAAATAGATCTATCTTACTGCAGTGTGCAAAAGGTGTCTCACAGCAGCCACCGAGCGAACGCACAGAGTAACGTTATAACATTTTCAACACACTCAAATGTATCTAATATGATAAACAGAGCTGTGTTACCTCATACTCATGACCGGAAAAGCGGAAGCGGCGCCGGTGACCGTGGCATAATAAAAGTTCCGCTGCTCGTGAGGCGTGTGTTGTGCAGTCGCTCCAGCGGCCTCGTTCAGCTCCCACAACACTCGGTCCTGCTCTGCTTCATACTACAGTAACGTTAATAACCACATCCATGAACATGATTTCTTCCTGAGTCCTATCCCGATTGTTTCCACCGGCTGTGATGTGAAGACCACATGTCCCAAGATTCCGCGCTCAAACTTGTTGTCATCAAGCTACGCCTTTGTTTTGAATAGACCTCTAGCGGACAGAAATCTTACATATTGTACCTTTAATTAAATTCTCAGGTGTTTCATTTAACTATCATCTCTGCTTTAGATGTTTTTCCTCAACATTCTTCAGCAGAAAAAAAAAGACACGAGACAATCAAATTTTAGCTGATGAACGATTAAAACATTGACAGTCAGAATCCATCCTGCTTTAAAGAGCTTGAGCATTTAAAGCTCATGCTTAGAATAAACAGAACAGTATTTTGTGGACATTAATATAGATATCATTATTGTTATCTTTATTGTTATTGTTCTTGGTGTGAACAGGCCTTTAACTGACACTTTTGATGAATTTACACTTGGAGGAACATGCCATACAATCTTTTGATTGAGATATACTTAAAAGTATAATTAAGTATTCTACTTGGCTTGTAGTTGTGTTTACTCTTTTGATTGAGTATAGCCTGTTAAATACTTTTTCACATAGTTTTGCATACTGTCTTATAAACTTACATTGTTTGAAAATATTGATTTTTAAAAGAAAACAGATATGTTCCTCCTAATTCTGAGTATCTGAACCAATTTTTGTGTAGGCTAGTTCTATGGTAGTGTACATAGAAATTTACTTCAAATCTACTTTACTCTTTCCCCACCATTGACTGAATTTTCCAACTATCCATGTTGTCACTGTTATACGATAGGGGGCGCTATTACGCATCTTCTAGTACAGAATCTCCGGATCAAAACACAGGGGAAGAAAAAGCAGAAACAAATGACAGAAGATTGCTTACGCAAATGTGAAATAACGCAATAATCAAACATTAAACAGCATTTATCCTAAGTTCAAAACTGCCTAACGTTACTGAATGAAACGTTGAACCCATGAAGAGGAAACAAGTGTGAATCTTTGGGGGGTGTTGATGGACTCGATCTACTCAGCTATGTTTTGATCATCGTTCTGAATCCGATCAGGATGTAGTATTTGACAAAAATGTGATTTTGCTTTTTTTCTTTAAACTTGTTGACATTCAATTGTTGATAAAAAAAGAATGCATGAAGCTAGAATAAAATGTGTTATAAAAAATGTATACCTAGGAACATGGTAGTATATAAAGTGCAAAAATAATATATAAATAGTAAACCATAAGTATGATTTTATGGGTTACACTTTATTTTAGTGCCGTAGTCACAGTGTAATTACTCAAATAAGTACTGAGTACTATTAATTAACTACATGTACTTACTATAGAAACACACATCAAGTAAATCAATTCAACTCTCTGGGCACTGGTAGATTCTCTTAAATTCCTCAAAGAAACACAACAAAACTACACAAGAAGTCTGAGTTCAAACGAGAAAGGAGGCACCTGCAAATCACTGTGACTTAGCAACAGGGAAATTAATCAGTTTATCTAAAATAAATATTACAGGTCATGAGCTCACAACTCAACATGTGTTCTGGGCCAAACCTTCTAATGCTGCTTTTAAAAACTGGATCATTTTCTGCTGCCATAAACACCTCTCAGAGCCTGTGCTGCATCATGCCACGTGAAGCCCACTCAAACCAATAATAACCTGTAACCTTGGAAACGAGGCACAGGCGCCAATAATTCTCGGCACACACTTTCAACACGTGTGCGGCTGGTGCGACATGCTCCCTGAGTGTGAAATACAAAAGGGACTCTGGCATTTTGAGGACAATTTCTTTTTAAGAGCCCTCCATTTGTATTTAAATAGAGATAGGGAGCTGAGGGATAGATAGGGAAAGAGAGTGAGGAAAATAAAGGGGAAAGAAACGTGGATCCAAGCAAGCCGTAATTAAAGCAGAGGTATAAAAAACATTTTCAGTAGATCTGTGCCTATCTGCAGACACATACGGGCAGACAGATCAAATACTGCATTGGTTCTTGATGGTCACTTATAGTAAACTGACCTCGCATTATGGTGGCGTATCCTAAAGGCCTTATTCCAGCTGTCCACCATATGTTGACATTCAAAACGTGTCCTGAGGACCCCACGGGGGTCACTTTGAAATTACAGTAGGTTATGCTCTGGAAAAAGGGGGAAATGATGTATATATAATGTATATATATGTTTGTGTATGTGCACTGGTTGTGCAGGGCAGCCTTAATCCTGCATTTTACTTTTATAACCCCTGTAAAGGAGATTTATTTGCCTCTCATCCCCTTAAAAGTGAGTCTTTTACGAGTAGGGCACCGCAGTGGGCTTGGGTAAGTGATGCGCTATGGCTGCTCGGAGGCAGAGGGATGTCCGCAGGGAGCACAAGCCCTTTGAACTTGTGTCATATCTGCATTCGGACCCATGCTTCACCTGCCTGCCCTCTCTCTCTCTCTCTCTCTTCCTCTAGGGAGATTTAAAATAAGGATCAGGATGGATATTCAGCCCAATTCTTACTGCACACCAGGCAGCACAGTGGTTCTCAACTAGTTTGGCTTTATATTGGATATATGGTACAACAGTACCAAAATTGTTTATCATACAAAAGTAAAAACAATATTTTAAAAAAATAATAACATTACAAAGATTGGGAAGGAAATTGACAATTTTTAGTTCTAAATTTTGATGGCTTCATGCTCTCAGCAACAAACAATTCACTTTCTTGTGTGCAACACTATGACATATACAGTACCGTTCAAATGTTTGGGGATTTTTTTTTTTTTTTTTTTCCCAAGAAATTAATACTTTTATTCACAGTTCAGTCATATAAGAGAGTGACAACTGCTTTCTACAACCAAATTAACTCCCAAAAAATGCAGGTGGTGACAATTGCATTTACCAAAATTCTATGTAATGTGCACAGAAACAAACTGAAAAACTGTTTGTTTATGACATATTTTAATGTGCATCAGAAATGTTTCTCTCTTCTTTATGTGCTGTGCAGGAAATCACAGGGAAAGTGGTACGAGTCTGGACGTATACGTGTTGCCAGACCTTGCTAGAAATACAGCGAACAAGAACAAGCCCACAATAAACTGCAATAATAAACCAAAAAACCAATAAACCAAAAAATCGTGACCTGCACCTGCTCACTTTAATAAATCTGTAAACTTACCAAGCCAAGCTTAAACAACAAGCCCAAAAAGGCTTATAATTAGTGAACATGGCAACACAGCAAGAGCGCGATCTGTGAAGCAGACTTTCCAAGCATAAGCAAAACACGACGCCTCCGTCGACTGTGCTTTAGTTAAAATTGCTGAACATAAGTCTTTTGTGGCTGTAATATTTCTTTGGTCAGAATAGCGGATAAAGTTGTCTTCCATACATGCACAGAATGAGCATTTAGGGGCATTTAAATGCAGTGCACAACTCTTTTCAACATTGATAATAATAAGAAATGTCACAGGAATATTTTACATTTTTAAATATTTTACTGTAATTTTGATCAAATAAATGTAGTCATGGTAAGCATAAGAGACTTATTTCAACATTCAAACACCTTACCGACCCCAGGATTTTGAATGGTAGTGTATACTGTAGCACAACCTGACTTTGAGTACCATCTCATGGTCCTTTCCTGATCTCGTTCCCCTCTCTTCTCTCTGTCCTATCTCTTCCTGTCTTTCCTTGAACTGTCCTGCCAAAATAAAAGGCAAAAGCACAAAAAAATATAGCTTTAAAAAATACAAAACACATTGTGGATGGGACAAATTATGCTAAAACCCAGATTTAATGTAATCATAACTTTGTCTTCCCTTACGAAAAAGAAGTTTATTCAAGTGTGCTATTAGTATACTTCTTTTAAACTAAAAATAAGAAAGTATACTTTCAGTCTACTTTTTATATACTTCTCAGAAATATACTTTATTTACTTCTGAGAAATATACTTAAAATTGCACTCAGTATACTTGACTTATACTGACAGAAAAGTCTAAGTATATTTGGCCTATACTTGGACTCAGTCTTTTGATCGAGATTACTTTTATAAACAAACTTTTAAGTATTAGTATAAAAGTACATTGTTTGAAAATATTGATTTATGAAGAAAACAGATATGTTTCTAATTCTGAGTATCTGAATTTTTGTGTAGGCTAGTCCACTGGTAGTGTATATAGGAATTTACTTCAAATCTACTTTACTCTTTCCTCACCACTGACTGAATTTTCAGGCTATACGGTAGGGGGCGCTGTTACGCATCTTCTGAAAGAGTACAGAATCTCCGGATCAAAGTGCAGGAGAAGAAGAAGCTGAAACAAGCGAAAGAAGATTACTCACGCAAATATAAAATAACGTGACCATCAAACATTAAACAGCATATAAATCAAAACTGCCAAACGTTACTGAATGAGGACTATGAAGCTTTGGGGGTGTTTATGGACTCGATCTTCTCCACCTGTGTTTGATCATTGCTCTGAATCACATCCGGACATAGTCTTTGACAAAAATGCAATTTCTCAGCTTTTTGTTTAACATTTTTCCTTTTTTTTTTTTTTTTAAATGAAACTTGCCCACATTTAAGTGTTGATAAAAAAGGATTCATGAAGCTAGAATAAAATGTTTTTTAAATGGAAAGAGTTAAAGTACAGTTAAAGGCATTTCAAGTATAAAAAAATAATACCTAAATAGGAACTTAGTAGTATACTTAAAGTGCAAAAATAATATATAAAAAGTAAACTGTAAGTGTGATGTTATGTTCACTTAAAGAAAATTTACAAGTATACTTGCACTAAACTAGTAGTTTACTGAGAGTATATTTCAAAGTGTACTTTCATATACTAAAAATGTACTACTAGTATTAAAATAGTAAACTACTAGTATACTTATAAGTTTACGTAGCTGTGAACTAGTTGTGTACTTAAAGTTTGCACAAACAGGGTTGGTGTCCACCTAATCTGACTGGCTTCTACAAAAAATGATTTTGTGGCAAAGCATGAAAATATAAACGTCATGGTCATGCGTTCAACATAGAGAAGAGTCTGATTGAACTCACAGGCGTTTCCTCCTCCCCTTGAAAAATCAATATTTATTTTGATATCTTAAATGTGAATGATTTTATGGTTTCTGTGAGTTTTAACTTATTTAATCCCCATGGAGGACTACAGAGGTGCTTCTACACAGAAAAAAATACAATGTTGAAAAAGTACTGAAAAAAAAAAAAAAAAAATATATATATATATATATATATATATATATATATATAATAAAATAAAAATGATGAATGAAGTGAAAAAATATATATATATATATATATTTTTTTTTTTTTAAATTTATTATTAAATAATGGGTTGCAACCCACCAGCTGAGAAACTTTCTTGCCACACACAGTAGAGGCCATTAAAACAGCAGCACTAGCTTGGAGATTATAAGCAAAGGACAGTCCTGGCGGTAATGGTAAAGGTGGGCTGGGCTGGTATAGTCACAGCCCCGCATGCTGTTGTTTGTCCCCGCTGTGTTTGAGTTGGGTGATCTTTCCACTCTGCTGACTGCTGAGTGATTGATGATTAGACGCTTTCCTTCCAATGTCTAACACGATTAGAGTGAAGGTCATACTTAATTCTTCAAAAACAACCACAACTATCATCGGCAGTGTGTGTGATGGTTTCCACGGAGCACTCTGTCAAAGCAGCGCTCAGACTGATCCGGCTAGCACGCCGGCTTTCCAAAATGGCTTTCTGCCTCCCCGTTCCTCCATCCTTCTCTCATTTTTCCTATTTCCATGGCCTTTTCTCTTCATCTCCAGAGAATATGATTTGTCATGGTGACTGAGAGAGAGAAAGAAAGAAAAAATGTTTACTCCGGGAGAAAAAAAGTCTCTAACGCCCCTTAATGTATTCTTTTAAAAGAATCGACGCAGTGGCACAGAAAAAGATTAATTTATCACGCCATCAAGCACAAGAACCACTGTTGAGAGGAATGGGTGTAAATTGCAAGGCGATGACAATGCCTGTGTTACAGATGGATTTCTCTGTCTGCGTCTCCTATTGAGAAGGGGTGGGGGGTGGGGAGAGAGGGGAAGAAAAGCAATTTCGTCAGCGTTCGTCAAAACTTTCAGACGGGGGTAATTTTGATCCATTAGCTCACCTCCGTTCGCCTCCACCAATTCTCCACCTTTCACTTTTCTCTGCTTAAGATCTTGCCGCGAGAGAGAGAGAGAGAGAAACTCCCTGTGGCCATAAATGCATCTGTTTTTCATAACAATGTACAGGTCCCATCCAGCACAGATGTGGTTTCTCTCCATAAATGCTGATTAAGTCATTGTTATATGTCTGAAATTACAAGAGACACCAAACAGCATTAACCTGACAGATTTCTCACTTACACTTTCCTTGTAGTAAGGTTATTCAGCCAATCAGTGAATGAGCCTATAAGAAAAGAGACATGCACTCATGAATATTTATGTCGGGTTATCAGGGAATAGGTACAAAGGAGGTTTACTGATCACACAAATCCAAAAGCTTCTCATTAGAAGAGCATCTCTTTAAGTGCATCCCGAATGCTTGAATGTTAATAGCAGGTCTAGGTTTGAATATTAGCCGAACCAGGATAAATCACCAGGTTCATTACCGCAAAAGCATATGCCATTAGCGCGAAAAGCACTTGGTGTTGTTCTAAATATATTATTATATGAGGTAAACAAGGCCCAAAAAAGGCAGAACCCCTTTTATGTTCTGAAAATTAATTCCAATTTCTTGTCTAATCCTTCTAGACCTTTAGTTTTGGGTCGCCTGATTATCATCCCTAATAAAAATAATCTCATGAATTAGCCTGTTTTCATTTCTCGTCTCCCCCGCACACCATAGCAACTACCGCATGGGATTTAAGCAAGAAATCTCCCATCAGGCCAAGCGCACACCAGGTAATCCAGCAGCAGCAGCGGATTGATAAGGACTAGAGAGAGTGCCACCATTATCTGCGAGGAGCGGCGTGTGTGAAGGATTAGCATGGATCAAGCTTATCCTGGGCTCCGCTGGCCAGCCGGAGAAGCTCTTCCCCTCTTACCTCAGCGCTGCCCTGGGAAAAAGGCCTGGCTCCTTATCCCGACAGAGGGAAGCTTACAGGCTATCACACTTCCTAGAGTCAGCACAATCCAGCACCAAGAGGATGGTGGGGGTGAAAGAATTACTCAGCAGGGCCTGATATGTTTCCGGCTGGCCCAGAATATGCCACAGTAAGGATTATGTTGGGATTTCTGGGAATCCTAGGGATAAGTGTGAATAGTAGTGCTATAGAGGTAATGTATGATGCTTCGGATGGGGTGACGGATGTATAGAAAGACCCTGCATCCCAATGTGTATACTATCCATCCTAAATTGTAGGGGTGTAAGAGTACACATATTCGTCCCGCAAATTTCCAGAACGCGTCTTACAGTTCTGTACGCATTTGTACGTGACGAAAACAGTGTTGTAGCCTAACCGCCATTAACCACCAATAATCGCAATAAGCTCAGTGTTTTGTTACTTTTGATAAGAAACAAAGTGTCATCTTTCAAATTCTGTTCAATTTTATCACAAAATTCAATAAATGCTGTTTTGATGCCCTTTCATGTGGCATGACAGATCACTCTGTCCTCCTTATTTTTCAACGTGGAAGTAAAGTGTTTTCTGTGAATGTGCAAGACTTTTGATTTATTAGCTGCTATAGAGAAAAAACGAGAAGAATATCAAAGTGCATTAAACTGTAAAACTGTTTGCGCTACAAACCAGCGTGCTCATAATTAAGGCAATACATTAAAATAATATGGTAAGAAATACCAGTTTGCAATATCAAGCAGCTTAACGAGCTGTTTTGTACTGCTTAAAAAAATAACTGGAAGCAAATGAGACCGGAAACCAGACACATTAAATTTACAAATGGATATGGCCGCTCAGGTCAATCGGCAGTGCCAAACGTGAGTGAATGCGAACATCTCTTCCTCTTTAATACTAGTTACAGAATAAACATGAATGAAAGATACAGTACAACTTACTGAAACGTATCATATCTTGTGTAATCGCTCAATCAGTGTTTCAACTGCGGAAAGACGTCAATAAAACAGCTTGTAAACAATGTCACATAGCATTACATTTACCTCAGAAAAGTCATTCAATGTCCACAACTTGTTAGTTCGTTATAGAAATGAACTCTTTCGCTAAATATATGCACTATATTAGCGTATATATTCATTATATTTTACTTAACTTGACTTTAACACCGAAATATACCGAACCGTCAGTTTTGCGTAACGTTACACCCCTACTAAAGGCCCGGCTATACTTTATTTTCCGCGTTCCACTCCGTCTCGTGCACAGTTGAGGGTGTGAGCCTTTCAAAGCATACTCCTTTGGCCGTGAGTGCGGAAAGATGCGTTCGGCACGTGTGCACTATCTAGTGGGTTTTGTTTTCAAGCACTCAAGTCACTCACACGTGTGCTGTTGTGCACGCATTGTCAAAAACTGGGCTGCACGAAAATTACGTCATGCGGACGTTGCACAGACATAGACGGCCAAGGTATACTTTGGCCTTAAATAGTATGTGAGATTAGAATAAGTGTGTCCCAAAGCATAGTATGTTGAAAAGATTATGCCAAAAGTCCACAAATGGTCTATTATTTTAAGAAATGTGGATCCGTGCACACTCTAATGGCTAATATTGCCCACAACCCATTGAGCTTTAGAGGAGGATTCAGTTTATAACTACAAAACAGCATGAGGGGCTTGATTTATTAATATGTGATATCTAACCTGATACCTTTTATAAAGATACAAATTCCACAATAGCAAAACAGATATGTTTGGTCATTTTTTAGAATAGTTTAAGTAGTATAAATTTAATTAAATAAAATTTGGAGTGTTTATGAGTATGTTAACTGTGACAGGATGATTGACAGGCCGGTTTACGATGACAGATTGCGCATAACTTTGCGACAGAGCGCAATTTTATGATGTGGAAGTATGTCCCACTCCCAAAGCTTGCCTACTCTTCTGTTACACACTCAAAAGTATCTACTTTTCCTTCTCAAAAGAGTGCATACTTTTAGGTCATAGTATATACAGGCAAATTGGGACACAGCAAAAGAATCCCTGCCTTGAAAATACTGTTATCGTTTATTCATTAAAACATTTCAGGCCTATCAGTTTCGTTTTAATAGCATTCAGGACCGCTCTCATTTCCACCTACTGTATGAAATGGAAAATGACTTTCTCTTGACTCATAAGATTATTTATGTTAAATTAGCGAAGTGTAAAAAAGGAAGATTAAAAAAAAAAACTAAATTGCATGGAAATTTTGTCAGGTGTTCCAAGGAAAGAAATGAAACGGAGAGGAGGGGAGTTAATAAAGAAAACATGTTGTCAGTTTGCAATCTCTCCCACTTCAAACATAATTCAATTTCCGCTATGAAAGGAGATACAGCTTTTAATTAAATTTTAGTTTTTTTTTTACCAAGGTGCAATAGGTGAGAGACCTCAATTACAACATTCTAATTAAAAAAAAAAAAAAAACACGCACACAAATAAATAAATAAATGTACAAAATGGAGAAGGAAACTTGAGAAGCATATGAAGTCGCCACTATCACATTGCTCATATAAGTAGAGGAGAGAATCTAAAATTGAAAGTGACAGTGGAGCCTTTGGAAGGCAGCATTTGATTTCCAAATTATCATATTTTCTCAGTCAATAATGAAAAGCTTATGATAGCTCCTCAGTAGCTGCACCGACAGCCTTTAATAAGATAGGACCAGTGAAGCAGGGGATAGTGCTGAACACAGCTCTGTCTGTACACGCGCACACGCTTGTGTGTGTACGCTTTTATAGCTCAGGTTACGTTCCTTGCAGGTCTAAGATTACAGAGTCTCGGTTTTTAATATCTAAGGCATGAAATGGAGACGACATTTGGTTCTTGATTGGAATTTTAGCAGCTTGAGTATTGAGAATAATTTGATTTAAAAGGACAACTGCATTTACAGCCGACGGCTGGTTTACGCTAACCTCGTCTGGGGTCACGGCCGCTTCTAAAACAGCTAACGGAAACCATCTCCCATCCCCCGAAACATCGCACAGGAGATGCTTGTCAACACAAAGGGCTGAAGATAAGCTATAACCCACGGCACGCAAATGAATTGTAGCATTTTTAGTGCGAGGCACCCCTCATTGATTTGTGAATGTAATCTCTGGTGATGAGCCGTAGAAGGTGAACGTTTGCATACTGCAGTGATTACGGGCCTAGCCACCGCTGCACACTTCATTAAGCAGGGCCGACGGTGAAGCAGGATGGCAGTCTCGGGGATAATTGTCTGAGAGGGGGTCAGAAGAAAAGTTGCAGGTCCCAAGCAGGCAGTCTCAATGAAGGCCTGCAGGTATGCCGGAGGGGTCAAAGAGCAGCGAGGAGTGATTTATCAGGGGAGGCTTCATCCCCGATGAGAGATCTCTCGCCTGGCTCGGAAGAACCGAATGGGACTTGTAGCGTCAACAACATAAAATGCATTAGCTTTCAGGAAAAGGTCTTTTTCTAATCTTAAAGTTTGTCACACACTTCAAGGCTCAGATACTGAGATGTGACTCATTGATGCTGCTCTAAAAAAAGAAAAGAAAAAAGATGAATTATTCATGGATTACCTCACAAGTCTGCAGGGATGTGTACTCAGAAATATGCTAATATTAACTGACTTGTCAATTTCCCTGACTTGATGTATAGTAATCATAAAAAATGGACAATGCAAATGCATCAACGCTAAACAGGTGGGCGTCAGGAAATTACACAATAAAAGTCTAATGTAAACTCTATGACGGGGGTGGTGACAAAAAAGAGGATTTTGATGTCAATGTGAATAAATATTTAATATACAAACAAAGCAGGCCATTCAACTTGTACACTATATTCTAAGTCTTCTATGGTCATACTATAAAATAATATACTATTTTGGGTTAAAAACAATACAGAATGTTAGTGTTAGCATAAATTTAAAGAGGATCTATTATGCTTTTTTACATTTTCAACTTTTAGTGTGTAATATTGCTATTTTACAAGGAAAAAGTTACAAAGTACAAAGTCACTTCAAGGGGAGTTATTTTCAGTAAGCACTGTTTCAGAACTCTCTGAAACGCCAAGATTGTAGTCTTGAGTTTTCTTCCAAGAATGTGCACACCACAATATTCCTCATTTAAATAATTCCCACCCAAAAATTAAAATAAAATAACAGACAAATAAATATAAGGGGTGAGACCTGGTTTAGTTACAGTAGTTAGTAGTAGGTCTATGTTGAAACTTGCGGTTATGATAAGGACATTTCTGAAACATACTCAAAGTTAAACAATCACAACACACAGCCAACCAATCAGAGCACATTGTGCTTTTTGGAAGGAGGGGCTTCATAAAGGGAAACTAAACAGGGGTGCGCTTCCCATACAATGACATAAACAAATCAACTAGCTAGTCACAGCTGTTTCCCAAAACCGTATTGTTGCAAACCTGTCGTTCAGCCACTTTTATGAATGATGTCATGCAGGTGGAGGAGTAATAACTTCTTTAAATGAATCCATCTGAGAACTAATTAATGCTAGATTTTTTGCTATAAATTAGGGACATGGCATCTGAGGACTAATTGTCATTTTTCTTAGTTATTTTGCTTTTTTCCAGATTCAATTATAGGCTCATTCTTATGTACCAGAATACGTACGCACATGCACACTCTTCAAAAACAGTGCTTAAAATCTCTTGATAAACTAAAATATGTAAATGACATTTGTATATATTTGAAATAAAAAATATACATTGTACTTAATGGCAGCTTGCTTATTTTGCTCAAGATAATGATTAAGTCCACTTGTCATAAAAACAAGAAACTATGCTTCTAACCACAGCTTGATAGCTGTCATTCCAACCACACAAGATTGCAATGCAGTTTGCAAATGTTCGTTTGAATTATGGTTTCGGGAAACACCAAATCGCTGAACTAAGGTAGTAACGACGGAATGACGGAACTGTAACGACGGAACTGTCGTAAACAACTGATATTAGTTGGCTAATGATGCGTTTGGGAAACGCTTTTTGAACATTTAAGCATGAAAACCTATTTTAGTAGACCCCAAAACCAAAATCAAGACTTTGAAAATGGGCACAATACTGACCACTTTTATGATCCTTTAACGGAGCTTTTGCACCCTTTCTGAGCTTGAAATATCCAATCCCTATTCATTGCAAGAGAATATTATGATGTATTGATGTGCGCATATGACTACAGAGTTTAGCAAGAAGTACAGAAGATTTTAATTTGAGAAGTACTTCTCATATTAAATGTGGCTTGTGTTCAGTAATCATATCTGAACTGGACTTGGTGGACACTGCCAAATAGCAAACATAAATAGCAGCACATCTAGCCCTTCTGAGAAGAGATTACTGCCCTCTTTTGAAAGAGCAATCCACCTTGACCATCTCACCATCCTGGCAAGGACGTCAAACAATCAGTGCAAGCCCAACTGTTAATGGCCACATAAACATTATTGATGCCTCCAACAGCTTGTGATTTATGAGGCCAAAACTATATTACATGTGTAAGAGAAAGCCTCATTAGAATTTGCCTTCTACTCGCTGACAGAAACTACCCATTTATGAAAAGCAGGCAGTGCCCTGTCCTTCCTACTAACCTTTCTCTCGAACAGAGAGACAAAAGAACAGAGGGAGTGATAGGGAGAGAACGAGAGAGGGATAGACTCAGAGAAGATCTAACATTTAAAGACAGCCCGGCAGTGGGAGGCTGCGTCTTATCGCACGCATAGACTGTCAGGGCATCTCTGACCCTCTCATTAGATATGCAAGCGCATTAGCCGGGACGGCTGTCTGCTAAAGGTCAGGCAGGGAGGATGTTGGGACGCGTGGAAGGAGAGGCACAATCTTCAGCCTCACCCCTTTGAACTTCAATCACTCCGGCCAGCGCTTAATAGGCCTCTGGGGAGGTTCAAAGCGAGCGAGATGGTGGAGGGAGGCAAAGAAATGTAAAGGGACATCACGCTACCTTGACATTTTAATTAAGACTCTCCCATTAACATGCACAGAATTGTGGGGAAAAAAGACACCTAATGTAAATTCATGAAATACTAGGAACGGTGTAGATGGGCTTCCTTTTTTTGTAAACATGAACCATGACCTGAGAAGAAAAAGGGAAAAAAGGGAAAATAAGTGATAAGAAAATGTTTTGAAAGGGTAAAGTAAGGAAAGCAGAGAGCATCAAAGTTGATGACAGAAGCTATGATTTTTCCAACCATTTTTGTGCATTATTTCTGCATAAATTGTCTCTTATATAATCAAAAACAGCTAACACAGGTACGCCCACTGATCCCAGCAGTGAAATGATTTAGTTATGCTTACATTAGAACAGGGGATTTCAAACTAGGGTCTGGGGACCCTCAATGGAAATATATTTTTATTCAACAAATTCATCTGTCCCCTGTCATCCTGCTACACTATTTTCATTTAAGAGCTTCCGTGTTTACGTCTGATTGCAGGCTCATTATTAGCCGGCTCTGGTCATGTGAGCAGCAAAACGCATGTGTGTGATGCTGACGCAGGGCCCAGGTAATACTGAGCCCGCGTTCAGACGTAGACACAGAAGCTCTGCAACAAAAATAGCATAGCAGTATGATGGGACAGACGAATGACGCTGCTGCCGTGTGGATCAGATACCCTCGGATTTCATCAAAAATATCTTAATTTGCGTTCCGAAGACAAATGAAGGTCTTACAAGTTTGGGATGACATGAGGGTGAGTTATTAATGACAGAAATTTCATTTTTGGGTGAACTAACCCTTTAATCATCACTATTTTATTCCATTGACAGCCACAGTTCGGGTTTCAATACGTAATATTGAAACCCGAACTGTTAATTCCAGTCCTATATATATATATATATAGGACTGGAATTAAGAACCAAAAAATGACACACTTCACTTAACACCACAAAAAGGACACCACATAACACCACACAACCTCATGTGCATGTACAACACTCTCAAATACAAGCATATCTCCCTATCGTCTTCTACTTTTCTAGAAATTACGGTCGCACCTTAGACACTGAACTCAATAGACTTTCCTTTAGTTCCTATTTTGACAAATCCCATCTTGAGCTATGAAGAAAGAAGCAGGTATTGATCCAGGGGGCACCTAATTTATCACACTGCCTGAAATCCTGAAAAAAAATATTTGACCAAGGGGGTTATTCAATACCATTTTCTCCATCTATCCGCAGAATTAAACCAGTCTTTTTTTCTAGCAAAAAGTGAGTGATGACAGCTGTCAGACAGATGAGATTTGTGACAGAAATTCTCTCTCTCTTTCTTTCCTTTCCTCTCCACTGGCTTCATTTTCAACATGAATAGACTTTCAGGCACCAAGCTATTGACACAGAGATATGCGCACGGTGTCGTTCAAATGTACAAGAAATCCCACACATGGAACAGTATCAAAGCAATTACCTCTTACTATAGAGCACTACATGAAAGCATGGGCTAAAGTGCTCTCCATCCATTCCAAACTGAAGACGCATAGAAGAAATTGTGGCTCCCTAGTGTAGTGACACAAACACATTTTACAGAGACACAATGAAACAAACTGTTAGAATAAAAGTATTAAGCAATTGAAAAATTTTCACATCAATACATAGACTCCATTTAGAACAACGCCAAAACCTTGTTGCTTTGCTAAGACATTGGTAAGTGGTTACTAGGGTGTTTTGGGTGGTTACTTGCTAGTCCAAGACAAAAGATCCCACCATTAAGTTTCTAAAATATTCAGGAGATATGACTTGGGTTTCTTCAAGGCAAGTCTAATGGATTTTTCCCCCATTTGTTTTAGAATATAAATCACTTTTTTTTTTAAAAAAAAAAAAGAAAAAGAAAAAGAAAAAATTGATGCCAAAAATTCCCAAATAAGATGTTTCCATTAAAAGGTACCATTTTTAAACAAAGGAAAATAAAATAAAATAAAATAAAATAAAATAAAATAAAATAAAATCTGCTTTCAAAAGACAGAAATCATGACATTAATTACCATTATTTTATTCTATTGGATTGCATTCTTTAAGATTTCTGTTTTGGTTTTCTAAAACAAAGTTAATGAATAATATATTCATATAATATATATCCATATATTTATATAAATGTATATTTTTATATTATATTATATTATTTTATTAATATAATATACAAATGAAAAAAGAGAAAAAAAGAACAAAAATGGATGCCAAAAATTCCCAAATATATTTCCATTGAGAAGTACCATTTTTAAACATAAAGGTGAATAAAAAAAATAAAAAAAATCATAAAAAAATAAAATAAATAAAAAATAAAATGAAAAATTCTGCTTTCAAAAGACAGAAATCATGATATTAATTACCATTATTTTATTCTATTGGATTTCATACTTTAAGATTTCTGTTTTGGTTTTCTAAAACAAAGTTAGCTATATATATAAATGAATAATAGATTCATATAATATGCATATATTTATATGAATTTTTAAGCTATAAAAATGTTATACTATAAACATCACATTTGCAAATGTAAATAAATTAATACATAAATATTTTTCTCAACTTTTGCTCCCACTTCCAGATGCCCCAGTTTAAAAATGATTTAAAACAGGTAACCTAAAAAAGGGACATACTGACCCCAGAAAAGCACTTTCACTCTTAAAACTTTCATTCACACCTGTAATGTCATTGTCAATATAGTGCCTATCTTTGCAAAGCAATGAGCCTAAAGTTATGAGAATGGAGCGAACTATTACAGCATCAGTATAATCGTGTGAACGTATAGTCAGGGAGGGAATCTATAAGAGTAACCTTGTAGGGTGGGGGAAACAGCAGGATAGATGGGGCAACTCACCTCCATGATGGGTTTTGTGGTTTTGGGAGGTCCATAATTCAGAGCCCTGGTGCTCACAAGGTGGGATACAAACAGGAACATCATCTCCATGTCCCAAAGTTATCTCCTGCATCCCAGGTCGCAATACATTACGACAAACTATCGTAACTCTCCTGCCTGTGGCTGCTAACCGTGGCTTCTGTTGTAGGCTCATCATTAAAGTGATAGCAAAGCGGTAGTAGGGAGCCCCTGCAGCGAAGATCACTTAGATCTTGTAAAGGGGAAGACAACAAGCAGAAAGGACCTAAACAAAATCAGAGCAGATGTAAATAAAATGCTATTTGATTTGAAGTGTTTTCAATCACAGAGCATTTAGTTCGATCCCTTTTATTGTTGTCACTACACCTCTGTGAGGAACACAAAGGCTTTTTTTCTGGGGTTTTGCCGGAAAAGGCACACGCTAGTTCTATTCTCTGTGTGAGATTGTGTACAAATAAACTGCACGATGATCGGCTGTCAAAACGGTAAATCGTGCAAACTAAGCATGCGAATTTGAATTTGTTTGTGTCACAGCGCGTGCGGGGCATTCCTGGAAACAATAGCAGGCACGGCGAAGAAACAATCACAGCCTGAGTCGCGTCTCCAGTCAAAAGATTGTTCTATTGTTTTCTATCAAGCTCGCATTGTATTCTCCAGCACGGAGACAACTTTCTTTGATTTTTTTTATTGTTTTTTTTTTTTTTTTTCAATATTTCAAGAGGAGTGAAGGAACTGTTTCCTGTCCTGCTCCATTAGACACAAATTGTTTCGGGAGGAAAAAATTGGTTTGAAAATTGTGTTGTTTATTGTTCAAAGAAAAACACGCATACTGTAGAGAGAGGACCGGGTCTTGAGATGTCCTCTGGGCGCAGGTTCGACTGGAATCTGTTATGAAATGTTCAGCCCTGGGAAACATTCGGAAAATTGATTGGTAATTGGACAAAGCATTTTCAAGACAAATGTTCTGGTGAATGACCATACGTATAATGTGTTCGGAGGTAAGAAACTGACTGAAGCGTAACGGAACAGCATTCATGGAGGCCCTAACATAATAGCAACACAGTTCCTCATATGTATCTACTAGCCATATGATTCTCTCTCTGGGCTTGACAAAATACTCAGCAGAATCTGAAAGCAAGATAATTACGGACACAGTTACCAGACCAAGAAACTCAGCATAAGGTGAGATCTGATAAGCAGCATATTATGTTTTTTTTTTCCCTAAAGAATTGTGATGAACCTATTGTTGAACAGCAGTAAAGAGGGTGAGGAAACCAAGGCCATTCATGTGCGTTTGATAATAGATTCTAATGATATAAAAGCCATGTGTCACACTTTTGTCTCATAATTGCGTCTATTGTGCCATATCTGAGTGAAATGTACTCAGTTGCACGCTCATAGTCTGTTATTGTGACCATCTCTTTTCATAACATGTCATCATAACAGGTCACCAGACAAAGGAGAACATTATTGAGCAGAGGAAGAAAGCCTGCATAGGCATGCAATAATATGAAAAGTTTTTTTTAGGCTTTACAAATATAATAATAATTATTATAATTATTATTATCACCTGACAAAAGAGAGCAATAATAATAATAATAATAATAATAATATTGATAACAATATACAATAATAACTTCAGTTTTTAGTCTTTACAAATATGACAATAATAGTAATAATAATAATAATAATTATTATTATTATTAATACCTGCAAAAAAAGAGCAATAATAATATTATTAATAATAATATCAACATTGATAACAATATCAATAACAATAATAATGATAATTATTATATATATATATATATTATAGTTATATAGTTATTAGTTTTTTGGTCTTTACATCTATAATAATAATAATTATTTATTATAATAAATAATAAATTATTAATACCTGGCAAAATCATCAACAACAACAACAACAATATTTTTATTATTATTATCATCATCATCATCATTTTTAGTCTGTACAAATATAATAATAATAATAATAATTACTGTTATCAATATTGTTATCATTATTATTATTATTAATATTATACATGGCACCTGACAAAAGGGCATCACAAAAGGTAAAATAAGAAAGTCTGCATAGGCATACAATATGATATTTTCTACACAGATTTTTCTAAAAATAAAAAATTTAAATAAATCAAATATGATGATATGCATGATTATTATACAGTATAATACCTAATGATGTATTCACTGAATCAGTGATTTTTATTTTTTTATTTTTATATTTATTTTCTCCTGAAGTATTCTCCTGAAAACTCTTCTCATAATGTACTGCCTATGAATGACAGAATTATTTTTTATGCATGTTATGGATCCTTATTGCTATCAAATATAATCGTTCAAAGTAGGATATTCAATATTGTAGCGCGGAGAAGCAAACTAATTACAGAACACATCTCCTGTAAAACGACTAATCTCACAGATAGCCCGCAGTGCAGACACATTTTTTGCTATTTTCTTGATCCCAAAAGTAATTACATTTCCCTCTAGATAGAGAGAGTGGGGAGAAGAGAGAGAGGAAGATAGAGAGAGCTAAACATAGAGAAGGAACTTCTAAGCCACTCCTCTAACCAGATATGACCTTCATTTGAAAAATGACATCTGAAGACTCAATTAGGCCGATAAGCATTATTAGCCTTGTTTGGATGTTGGATATGTTTGATAAGTTAAAAGCTTCATATAGGTATTTAATATACTGAGCAATACCATTATGAAACTACACGTTTCAAAGTGTCATACAGTATCTTTCTTTTTTACAATGATCTGTACGTCAAATGACAAAGCTTGATTCATGCAGCAAATAGCATAGGTATGTTTGTTTGAAAGATATAAGGACTTTTTCTTCCTCTTTAAAAAAAAAAAAAAAAAAAAACCCTTTTGATCAAATAAGGCTTTGCAAATAAAAAGTGAAAGCACTGCACTCCATAAGAAATAATATAAACAAAGTTATAAAGTACTGTTATAAACCATAAAATTTATGTAATATAAAGTCCCTAGAAACCTTCTAAAATTACCTGTTAAAACCACGTCCTGGATAAAAGCATACTTTCACGCTGGTTTTCATTGGGGGTTCCTGATGGTTAACATAAAGGGTTCCTGCTGGTTTCACACTTAATTCTTAATTCTTTTGCAGTTAACATGTGTCTTTTCTTTTCCACCCGTTTTTGTCTGTCCCTGCTAACCCAATGAGCATTTCACTGTCCAATGGTCATGCCTTAACTGCAATTTCTAGTATTGCATTAGTATTGCATCCTTCTCATGAGCGTTTAATAATTTTTGACTTTTCAGACTGAGTTAAATCTCTTTTTTGGCTCATTTTTAGCTGTAAAAGAAAACGTACCTAATAATTATGCACACCTGAATATAAGCCGCTTTTCATTTCCAGCCTTCATGAACAATTATATATCACTTATAAATGAATAAATACAAAATTAAGAAAAGTAAGATGTGCCTGGAAAAAAAAATATGATCAGAAAATCAACTTGCCTAATAATTCTGTACGCACTTTAGATGAATATATAAATAATACATAAATAAATAAATAAATATATAAAAAAATAATAATCAATGTATATATTTAAATGTATTAATTACAAATGTTTGTATTATAAAGTTTTATTCAAGTCTAAATATTATTTAAAACTCAACCGAATCAACCTTGTACTCCAGCAAAAGTAATTTAAGGGTCAGACTAGTATAAAAGTAGTAGTTTACTGCACATTGTCATTTTTCACATTGTAAGGCCTAATTTGGTTAGATTTACATGGCAAACTATAGTGGGTTTAAAGGGATAGTTCATCCAAAAATGAAAATTCTGTCATCATTTCTACTCACCCTCAAGTTGTTCCAAACCTGTATGAATTTTGTTCTTCTGCTGAACGCAAGAAGATATTTTGAAGAATGTTGGTATCCAAACAGTTGGTGACTTCTACAGTATTTTTAATACTATGAAAGTCAATGGGGTCCATCAACTGTTCGGTTACCCATATTCTTCAAAATATCTTTTGAGTTCAACAGAAGAAAGAAATTCATGCAGGTTTGGAACAGCTTGAGGGTGAGTAAATGATGACAGTATTTTCATTTTTGGGTGAACTATCCCTTTAAGCTGCATGTGTAACATGAATCTAATGCCGCGTTACAGGCAACCCGTAACCCGTGTTTTTCCAACCTTCTACCCGTGAAAGTGCACTGGAACTGCAGTCAAACCCATGACTTCCCACCCGTGAACTCGTACTAGATCGATGTACACCCAGTTCCACGCTCTGACGTCACATAGCCCGCGAAACAACAATGGCAGCCCCTACGGATGCGGTGTTTATGCAAGTGCACGGTAAAATAACGTAAAATAAAAGGTATAACAGCTTCTCTTGCCTTATGCGCCGTTTTCCCTCCTCCGTTTCCCTCAAATAAGCAAGAAGTAAGCACCTTTGGCGATAGAAATAATTGTAAATGAGCATAAGCCCTGTACGGTCCACCATTCTGGTTTGTTTAGACTCAGGCAGTTTGGCGTGACTTGCCTAGAACGCTACAAAGTCGTGAGTCGTGGTTTGAAGTCATGACTTACGGGCTCAAAAACCTGCCTGGAACGTAGCATAAGCCATCTGTATGGGACAAATTCATTCTCAAAATCTGTTCAATCATGAAGACCATTATTACTGCGGTAGAAATAACAAAATTTGTTCAGATCCACCTAAATTATTGATAGAAACTAATAAAAGGTTTCTTGTCATTGAAAAGGACATACATCAACCCTTAAATCTACACGAACACATTCTGCATCTCATGAGATAAACACACACACCAACTCATTTGTGGCATCCAGATGGAGATACAAGTAAATCTGTTGTTCTAGCATGTTTGGACTGTCAGGAGAGCTTGTTTCTCCCCCAGCACCTTCCAATCCTGGGTCTGGGCTAGTGAGAGTCTCCTGCTGGGGCAGAGACTGTCAGAGCTGGAGGTCTTCACATGGATGTGATTGACCTTGACAGGCTGTTTGTTCATCTTCCACCTGGGTACGCTCACCCATCCCTGCCCCCACAGGCCTGAACTCTGCTTGGCTCTGAAAATCTCCCTTACTGAGAAAACTTTCAACTTTTCAAGTCTACAAAAAATATATGAACATTTCCACTGGTATTACCTAGGAAAATCTCAATAGAAAAATTGAAAACACGCTGACCTTTTGTATATTTTAACAGCATGCCCTACATTATGTGGGAAAGTTGTCACAGTAACTTTCCAAACAGCTGATTATATAATAAGTTCTGCAAGCAGCCTATAAACAGCTTATTATAGGCTGCTTGCAATATTTATTATAAATGATTTATCCATGCACATCATTTTTTAAATAAGATTCATGTGCCATCGTAATCTTTAATCAAAATAACTTCCCAACTGTCTCACAGCGGCTTCTTTGATGATGTGTTTACCGGCACGAGGGCGGAACAACCTGGCACGCACATGAGCTCGATCAATAGCAAACCACAACCATCCAACGTTCCAATAAATTCCCAATGAACAAGTCCATCCCTACATTTTTTCTTGTCTGAGAAACCGTTTCACTTGGATAAGTCACAATATGGAAGAAAAGACAAATCGCAACTTCCATTTCATGCCAACTTTAAAAGTAATGATACCTTCTATATTTCATTTTAATTGTAACACAAAAATTTCAATTGGTTGGTTCTGACCAATAAATATTAACAATCAAATAAACAATGACTGAATACATGATTGTATAAATTTGTTGCATTAAAAATTAGTGCTGTCAAAAGTACAGACTTCGATACCAAGTCAGTACTGAAATTTTAAAAATGTGACACTTTGACGCTGGCACGATCATTTTATTAGCAAAATGTCCCACCACTCAGTGCTGCATCCAGGTTGCTCTCAAAATTTGCCTTAGGATCGCAACTGCAAATAAATTTTCTGACATCTTTGCAGGAATGCAATATGAAGACTGTAAAAAAAGAACATTTCTCTTTAGCAATACTATGACAGTAAACAGCAGGCACAACAATGCTGGTATAATCATTGATATCTATATTATTATCCATATTGTATGGGTACAATATGTGACACATGACCAAATATGTGTCATCGATTTATCCACTTGGGAGAGCGTTTCAAAAAGCTCAGTTTTTCCATTGACAAAAATGCTGCCTCAGTGTGGATGGAAGGCCAAAACGGAGAGAAAAAGTACGCCTGCTGGTAGTTTTCAGTTTATTAATTTTTTTGTATATAATAGCTAAAGCAAAAATGATGACATTTTTTAATTGTAGGTGTTTGATAAGAAAAAAAAAAGTATATAATCGTGTAAGCAGACTTCTGACAATTTTCCTGTGTGACAACTAGCCCTGGTCTCCCCTATATTTTTGTGAATAAAGTCACAAAGCCACTAGCTCTCTGAGAACCACTCCTATTTGTCTTGTTACTAAAACTCTTGATGTAATACGTTTTTTCATCAAAGCACACCAATTCTTACACTTCATAGAAATAAATTGTTAGTATGACTCAATCGTTGTACAAAAAAAAGGGCTTAAATTGGTGGTTTCATGTGTGGCTGGTGTAACAGGGATGTCATTGCGCCTGGAGAGACTGTGATGGAGTGTCATACAATAGTAACACAGCACAGCTGCATTAAAGACCAGCCCTAATGAGGATAAATGTTCCACAGCACATGTCAAGGTTCACTGTATCGCCACACAGGCCACATCATTTAGCTAGGGGAACGCAAGCACACAGGAGGGGACACAACAGGGCCCTTCACCACCCTATGCCTTATTAGTGGTGCTTGCTATGGGAAGCATCACTACTATTGCTCATCCTAACGTAAAAGTATTAAACTTCATCACTTCACCCCCGTTTCTACTTTCGGACATAAATGGTACCTTTTATAAATGATCATACAATAATCTCTATATTATAAACTATATTAATATATTTGTACAATAGGTTACACCTTATTTTACAGTGCCGTAGTTACATTGTAATTACTCAAATAAGTACTGAGTACTATTAATTAACTACATGTACTTACTATGGAGTTACAGTTAGGGTTAGGGATTGGTTTAGGGTTAGTTACTTGTAATTATGCATAATTTACTGTTATTACTATAGTAAGTACATGTAGTAATGTGTAACTACGGCACTAAAATAAAATGTTACCGTAAAATATTTTTAAATCTTTTAATTAAAACTTTTAAAATGATTTGTAATAATAATAATAATAAAAAAAAAAATCAATATAGTATAAAAAAATATTTTTTAATGTGTTTTTTGAGTGAACCACCCAACACCCTACAAACAAAGGCTGGGTATTGGCACAAATTTCATGATTCCATTCAATTCGATTCACAAGCTTGCGATTCAATTCAATTTTGATTTAGCTTCAATTCGATTCAATATCGATTAACTGGGGCTTGTTTGTATCAAATTTTCTAAAGGAAAAAAATATCTCAACAAATGCTGTAAACTATAGGGAACCCCAGTTGGTGCATTATTATAATATTTAAGGTTAAAATGAACTGATTTATATAAGTTTTTATAATAATAACATGGCTATAATAATTACCTTTTAATGACAATTATGTACTCATTTTTTGAAATATAAACATTTAAATGGTGGCTGTGATAAAACATGATGGATTTATTCAAACATACATTAAATACTGAATAAAAAGTTAAGTAAAAATACAATGAATATGCAATATAGTACATGTATTTAGAGTCTAACGTAAAGAGTATAACTGACTAATGAGTTTATGAACACTGAATGCCTTTTCTGAGGTAAATGTTATATGTGACATAATTTACAAATTATTGACATCTTTCCACCGTTGAAACACTGATTGAGAGATACATGAGACATGATACGGATTTTAGTAAGTTGTACTGTATCTTTCAACATACCTTATGGTGTTCATTCATTTTTTTTCGTGATAGTAGTAAAGAGGAAGAGATGATCAGTGCACTTGCTCTCTGCGCTGCCGCTTCGATTGACCTGAGCTGCAATACAACGATCTGTCAAGTCACATTAAAGAGCGCCAAAACGGTAGCCTATTTTTTTGTTATAAAATTGACAGAATTTGAAAGCTGAGACTTTGTTTCATTACAAATGTAACAAGGAACCAAGCTTATTGCGATTTATTGGATGGGAGGCACACCACAGAGTCTTGTTCATTAATCAACTGAAAACAGCATAGACCTAAAGATTTTTTGGATTACTAAAATTTAGTGAACCACCTAGAACACACTAGATACCATCAGCAACACCCTAGCAACCAACTAGAACACCCTAGCAACACACCTCAAGGTAACAAGCTCTTGCACAAACACCATTCACATTTTCTTCACACATCTAGTCGGCTGTTTACAGTGTAGGAAACGTCTCTATCTCTCCTCTGTACTACTATGAACTCCCTTAGGGTGTACAGAGAATGTGACACAAACTGCTTTCCGGAGGTGTGCTGTTTTATTGCTGCTGGTCAGCATGTGTATGTGTGTGTGTGCACGTGTGCTAGGTTTGGGGTTATGCGAGTCTGCCGTATAGGTTGCTACTATATTAATGAATACCGCTGTCCAAGCTGAACGTCTGACTGAGATGTAAAGAGAGATCAGATGGAGAGAGTGTTTTGGATGGACAGGTCACTTAACATGCAGCCTCCCAAAACAAACACCAAGAAACACAACGGGCCTTTACCCCTGCAGCAGTTGTCAGAGAGACAGAGCGAGAGAAACGAGCAAGAGAGATAGAGAGAGCGCGTCTCCAGAGGTTTACAGACAGAACTCTGCCTCCAGCTGAAAACAGGAGACTGTCCGAGCGAAAAAGACAGGAAAGGGATGGAGAGACAGAGAGAATGAGTTAAAGCAAGCTTGAGAAGAAGGGTAACTTGAGTTGCTGGTGTGTATTGATGGGCTACAGACAGCAGAGAAGAAACAATACTAAATGCAATTAATAAAGTGCAACTAACTATTTAATCATGGTCAAACTCTATAGTTTGTTGTAACCTCTATCCAAATTCTCCTGGCAAACATTGACGTTGCATGACATCCTTGAAAACTATGAACGAAACTATGCATGGTTAAAAAAAAAAAAAATATAGGCTAGATCATAAAATCGTAAAACTTTACAATAAGTCTCATTTGTTCAGATTAGTTAGGCAAATGCATTAGCTAACATGAACTAACAATAAGCCATTTATATATTTTTTACAGCATTAATCTTTGCTAATATATGTTAATAAAATTCAATACTTTATTGTTTGTTCACGGTGCATTAATCTAGATTTAAATAAAGCAAGAAAAATAATATTGAATCATTTTCACTTACATGCACAAAGAAAACATTTCATATCAGTAAAGAGCAATATTTGACTATTTTTACTAAACATTTAATACTTCAAAAATGCCAAACAGGGACTTATAAATGCAACGATAATGCAACTGAATCTGTAAATCGAAGATTTGACTAAATTCATTTAAGGAATGAGTTTTCAACTGATCCATAGAATACACACTGTAAACCCAAGTTGGCAAAACTCAAAAATTGAGGCAATCAGTTTACAGTTTTTTTCTTAATTGCTTTGGTGCAATTTTCACAAACAATTGGGAAATTTTCAAAACTCTTAGTACTAATATCACAACAGATCATTAAAAGTGCACTGTTTTCAAACATTTCAGCATATTTTCAATTGTGTTAGTACAATACACAAAATCACAAAGTATCATTTTCACAACACAAAATAAGTGTTTCATCTATATAAATGTTTCATTCACAGTAACTGCCTTTCATAATGCTATTACAATCAAACTTTTGATTTGCATCTCTTCGTTCAGTTTAATACATTTGTCTATTATTTAATCCAACCGGACTTAATGATTAATCAATGGATCAATTGGTACACCTATAGATTTCTATAGATATTGATTCTATAGGCATAGTTTCTATAGAACTTGTTTGCATTTTCCAATATGGATAACCAAATGTAATGAATTCTTTTTACATTATAAGCAATTTATCTTAGATGATGACCACAATTGTCAAAGTGAGTGTGTGGGGTCATGGTAAACCCTGCGTTGTGAACCAAATGTCCCCACTAGGTCTAAAATTACTGGTATTACCATCCTTTTGGTTTGGACATTTGGTTCATAATGCAGGGTTTACCATGACTTTTTTTGTTTGTTTTTTGGTCCCCATTAGGAAAACATCTTATAAATCATACGAAATTATATTTTTATAAAATGTAAAAATGCTGAAAGTTCTCTTTGATGGGTAGGTTTAGAGTTAGGGGATAAAATATATAGTTTATACAGTATAAAAATCATTATGTCTATTGAAAGTCCCCATAAAACATGGAAACCCAGCGTGTGTGTGAGTGAGAGAGGGGGGTGGGGGTGTTGAAATTTGTGAACAGAGCAGGATAGAGTGACTGTATAACTGACTGTAAGGACTGACTTTATAATATCAGACTAGTTAGAGGCATTATGGTATAGAGAGACTGCCACAATATTGTAACTCACCCTTCATCTGTAAAGATCAACTACAGTATAGATTCTGTCATATATGGTACAGTGAGAACATTTACTGTATTGCCAGCACACTCTGTTCTACACAAAACCTCATGACTGGGTCATACTTCACACCTTTTGATAACACACTGAACAGATATTATTACAAACATTATGGATTTTACGTCAATTATGTAATTTAGGTAATGTAAGTGCATTTTCTAATGTGGCATCTATAGCCTGTGTAACTAATTATTTGATTTGAAACATGTATCTTGCATTGTTTGCTATTGAATTAACTGAATGTTAAAAGTACTAAACTGAAAGAAGATCATTCTGTGCTGTTCTCGTTATAGTTGTGGCATGGACTTCCCTATTCTCAAAGAATTAGAAACTTAGATTATTAATTACAGTTTTCATTACAGTTTTTGTCCTTGGTTTTCAGGAAACCTGTTTGAAAGCAACCATCTTTTTTACCATTATTCCGCTTAGTGCCAATTTAGTGCAGTTAAACAAATGTCTAAACGCTCTCATACTAGGCATGAGACAAGAAAGGATTGCCAAACTACTTAATTGGCCTATTGTAAACCTTATGGTTAAATAAAAAAAATAAATAATAATAAAAAAAAAAACATTACAATTATTGTATTACTTACAATGTCGCTTAATTTTATATCACAAAAATTCAACATACCCAATCCGAGACTGACAGAGCAATGAAGGGAACCATAATTATATCTAATACAGTATAAAGGAGATGCTGCATTTACTGCCTATTAAAGTCAATTTACAGGGTGTTTTAATGATAAGGGACTTTTATATTATAAATCAATGAATGGTCTGTTATAGCATAGCATACTCTATAAAACTCCAGGGCAAATTAGATGAGCTCCCTGCTCATATTCTCTAATCAATATACAGTGAGTGGATCATGGACACCTGGAGAAAAAGACGCTTGCTGATTCAGAAATTCTAGGTCTGTAACAGAGGTGAAAAAGTAGTTCAAGGGCTACTTTCATGTTTGTATTACCATTTTCTCTTTCGACTGTAGGAAGCTCTGAGCTTCCCTCCTCCCGCTTCCCCCCAAAGCTTTCTGTTCCATCTCTCCTCACACACATTCACAAAGCATATCATTACACACAATGGGGTTTTTATCACAAGCTGTCATGAAATACTGCTGGATTTGAATAGGAATTTAATTAGGCGTTCTGTGGGTTCACACACACTCTAAAAATCTCTCCTGTCTTTTTATTTTTTTTTTTAACAGACACGCACACACACACACACACACACACACAGATACACGTGTACACACAAACAACGAACCGACTCGACTGCGCACACATTTTCTGACTAAAAAAATGAATAGAATGTGAGAACAGATTTATGAATAAATATTTGCATCATATGGACCACACCAAAGCTGTGCTAACTTTTGCAACTGGAGGTTGCAGCATCAAAGATGAACAAAGAAATTAAGGTAGACTTGCAACGTCAATGCAGAAGAAAAATCTTGTAGACGCGTGAGTTTTGCATTACGTTCTACATTAAAATTGGGTTTTTCTTTCGGACGCTGCAGTTGTAGTATAGCTCCAAATCCTCAAATAATCAATCAAACTCTTGAATAACTGTCACGGACAAATGATATTACTGACAGTTGCTGCATAACTAGTCAGCTGGGAATAACAGGTTCAAAGTGAAACGTTATTTTTCGCTGACTGGGCCAAAATTTGATGACATACATTGTAAAGTATATATATGAAAATGTTACATTTTTACAACAAATATTACCTTTATAGGACTTGCGATATTAAATATTAAAGATGAAAAAATAGCATACTCATAAAATATTTTATGAGTATGCTAAGCCATGGTCAGCACTGTAAAAATTCCAGCACTGCACATTTCAAAACCCCATAAAGGACAGATAATCTTGGGTGGATGTTTCAAATGACTGTACATTTATTAATATAAAAAGTTGAGTTCTTTAAATGATTGGGGTCATAAGGAGGTAATGCCAGAAACATATTTTACGCAAGTATGTAAATGTTTGTCTAACACATCGCAAGCAAGGTCCGTTAAGCATATTGCTGTGGCCATGATAAACCTCAGTACTAAAGGGATCGACGGATTTAGCTTAAAATGTCTGTGCAATTAAACCAGATATGTTATTGTTCAGGTAGCTAGCCAAAATTCTTTCGTAAGAGCTGTTGACCTGGGAAAGAAAACTGGCAGTATGCTCTGCTGGAAAATTCTGTTTAAATTAGTAGCTCTGTTTTGGAACTTAGCTGCTTTCTAGCTGGTTAAAGCTAATGATAAGCTATAGGGCCACCTGGAAACCAGCAAGCCTGATCCAAAACAGTGCTACCAGGTTAAGCCAGAGTTAAGCCACAACCTACCATCAAATAAAAGTGCTACCACAAAATTTTAAACATTTTGTTATTTATGAATATTATAAAAGCAGTATGCGCCACGGGGGTGGGGGTGGAGGTTGTTGGACTATCCTACCCCCCCAGTCAAGGTGAAAGTGAAAATAGATTTTAATGATGAAACAGAATAGGGTCATTCTGTGTCATCTCAACCAGAGGTCTCTGGTAAATTATAATTCTAAAGTCATTTTTACACCCCTGTAAATTGGCTCCAAATCTCAGGTGAGAATTGTCATTTTGACCCCCCTGTGGATTACTCAGTTAATATACCTGTGACCTTTAGAATTTTGGCTTTCATCACTATTTATGTTTGTCTTTATACAGGAAAAATATTAACAAAATCAAAAATTTGAGCAAGGGAAGTTTCCGAAGTTTGGTTGATTTGACACGGAATGACCCAGCAAAAAAAAAAAAAAAAAAAAAAAAAAAAAAATATATATATATATATATATATATATATATAAATCACAATTTTTTTAGAGGGTTAGATAATTGGTTGTAGTTAGTTAATTATTTCACTGCGTGCATGTTATTGTTTGTCACCAATTGCAGTTCAGGCTGTTCTAACTTACCGTAAAATTCTGCATCTGTTAAACGGGTTGCAATGAGTTTGTTACATTATTAAAGTGGTTGCAATGAGCGTGTGTTTTATATTAAAGCAGACACAATTAATTATGTTTGGTGGAGGTGCTGTCACTTGTCTGTATTCATGGTAAAACCGCTGAAATTGTGTATCTAAGATGTATTTATATCTGGTGGTCTAAAACGTGTTTATTTCATGGATATCGATCAGTCGAATTTTCGAACGTGTTGGCCTAGGGAATTTTCCTTTTTGTTTTAGGTAATATTATTTAATGCTCTGCAATCTGTATTTGCTCAGTAGCATTTAGTTTAATAGTTGTAATGGCAACAGGGTTGTTTTTTTTTGTTTTTGTTTTTTTTTTTTTCAAACTTTTACAATTACAAAATAGTGTTGTCAAAAGTACTGACCGTGTTACCAAGTCAGTACTGAAATTTTATAAATGTGATGCTTTGAGCACTGTTGAGCAGATTCGCAAACACCTCTGATTGGCCTTTGTTTTCACGTGCTCAACAGATTTGTCTGTGATTGGCTACAATGATCAACACACAGGAGCGTTTGAAAGCACACGGAAATGTTTGAATTTGTCTATCTGCTAATAGACGCCTGCTTTCAAATGCTCCCGTGTGTATCTGTGTAAGCGCTCAGTGAAGAACGTCATTAATGTCTATTTACACCATGTTTCTGAAGTCTTGATCATTGTAGCCAACAATGGCCAATCAGAGGTGCGTACGAATCCACTCAACAGCGCTCAAAGTGTCACATTCTTAAAATTTCAGTACCGACTTAGTGTTCTCAAAAGTACCGACCGCAATACCATTAGAAAATTGCTACACTGTAAAAATTTTAATTTTATATATATATATATATATATATATATATATACACATATAAAAAACTTGTTACAACAAAAATGTTAACTGGTTAACTTAGTTACCTCACCATATACAGTAAAAAAAATATGGTCATAAGTTATAAGGTTATAACTTACAATATGCCAATTTGTAATACATAAAATGTTCTGGCAACTACAGCTGTGTATTTTTTACCCTAAATTTAACAGTATATTTTTCACTGTGTAGCTATAAAATTAGGCTTAGCAACACAAAGGAGTCGGCTAGTTTGTTCCAAAAATATTTTAAAAAATAATTTCCACCACAAAATGCTACCAAACAATTACAGAATTTAATGTGGTGAAAATGACACTGTAAAATAAAAAAGACAGAATTCTCCTGTTACCGTATTTATACACACCGTGCTTGGCCTGCCACATTTCGCAACTTAACACCACATGAATTTATTGCGTTGCTAGAATCATTTGCATATTTGTGTTCACATTTACATAGAGAACGTTTTGGGCCTATGCATAAGCTTCCCTAGTTTCTTTGTTTCTTTCTCTCTCTCTCTCTCCCTCCTTCTCCTGAAGAGCTCCTGACTGCATTTCACAGACAAAATATCCTCTATAGCAGCTGTCAGAGTGGTTAGCCAGTGGCTTGAATCTTTATCTGCAGTTTGACATCTAATATATATATAAAAAAACTGCCCTACAGGTTCGATATCTTTTCCATGTCCACACTGCGCAGAAGGAGGAAACGTAAAGCTTCTCTCAGATTCTAAACGAGCACAGTTAGAAGGTTATCCAGCTCCCTCCACTGCGACCAGAGGAACTCACAAAGATAACGAAGAATAAACACACACAAAGACACACTCAAAAGTGGTGCTTTTAATTAGTCCAGTCACTCTAATGAATGTTGGGTGGGATGGGGGTATAGAAGATGAGAATGGCCCACAATGACTTTTAGTAAACAAATCGTTACTGAACCTTTTTCCCTCCACTTGCATAAGCATTTGAATGGCCACACGCATTTTCAAAGCACACAAACATTAACAAAAATGACTGACTCATAAATGCATTACACTAATAAGCTGTGGCAGAGGAACATTTAGTAGAATTTCAAAAGTCACAACCAAATAAAGCCATTAGAAATTACCAGTAAATGAGCTATTCACCATGAATAATGAATTCCGTTACAAACTGAATCACTCAGGACACGTTCGATTACTCATTCAGACAGAATAAACCGCTGATGCCGCATAAAACACTTTCGTCAGCCTCCAGTTTACGCCCGTCGGCAGGCAAAGTAAGATTTAAGTTTTCAAACTTGCCTATTGTGCGTTTACACACTTGTGCGCTAATAGAAGCTTTCTGTCTTCATACAGCGACTTGTTTTTTTGCAAACCCATCTTCCAGGAGAACTGCTTAAAGAGTTGTACATAATTACACTTTACTGGTGGGCGAGCGCCCACAGTGAGTGAACTTGCAGACAGCGTTTATTTGCACACTTCAATTTGTCGTTATTTCCGCTAAATGCACCGCACTGCAGTGCCTGGGTGTTGTACAATAACACCCATAGCCACAGAATGTTTGGAAACCTGCGAATTGCCACAGTGGACAAGTGTGACTGAAATTAGTAGTCACTCAAATATCTGCATTTATCAACATTTTTATCATGCATTTTCTTAACTATTAGAAGCAAAAATGTTTTGACTGGAATGGGTCCAAGGCAAACTCTAATGTGAAAATAGTTCAAAGCCTTTTTATTCAAACAATTGATTCATAGTAGAAATATGAATTTAAAACATAAAAGGGCTGCAAACCAGTGTTGTTCTTGTTGATAAAATTATTACTATTCATGTTCGTTAATTTAAAAAAAAGCTGAAAAAAACATATGAAAAAAACTTTAGAAATACTGAAAATTAGAAATAAAATAAGTAGAAGTTTAAGTACTACAATGACTAAAACTAAAACTGAAATAACATGAAACTAAATAGGGAAAAAAAAGAAAAAAAAAAAAATCACAAAAGCACACAAAAATATTAAAAAAATAAATAAATAAACACTATAATACACAGTATATATGATTCTGCTGCAAACCCACGTGTTTTAAAGTGCCGCTATTATTCTATTTTTAAGGTTCCTAATTTTGTTTTGAAGGTTACCTGTAAAGATTTACATGCATCAAAGGTCAAAAAAAAAAAAAAGACTCTCATAATATACATTCCATATCACCTCATTTCTCAGAGTCTGAAAACAGTTTGTTCAAAGATTCAGTCTCTCTAAAACCCTCCTTTCTGAGAGCCTACTCTGCTTGTTGAAAACGAAACAACCATTACCGTATTTGAATTTCAGCTCCAGGTGTTCCTCAGCACTTGTATACACAGTGATACGAACAGTAACACGTAGTTTTTTTCCATATCAATTCCAGCGCAAGTCCTCATCCTTTTAAAGCGCAGGCAAAGTGGATTTGTGCCGCTGAAAACAGCATCTTCTTGACATGTCGACAACACAAACCAAACTCTTTCAGGCCTCAGCTAAAACTACAGTGTTTGAGAGTGGGTCAAAGTAGTCGTTGTTCATGGGGAGCCAAAGAAGACCATAGGCTGGCATTATGCAAATTTGTTACATATGAAACCGGAAGTGAGACTAGAATCGCTGAATACTTGTTTCGGCAGTTCAGAATCTATTCAGCTATATAATATGTAGGAAACCCTCCATCGGCCCAAAATCGTTTAATCGGACTCCAATTTCAAATGATTATTACTCTTAAGGTTTTGTTTCCAATTAGAAATTAATCATTGGTTACGCATTAATTTAGATTTTTGATTATTCTGATTACCTTATATCTTAAATTATTTGTTCACTGCGGTCCCGGTATCGCTTTAGAAAAGTCACTTCGGCCGATTGAGTACTTTTCTCGGACACAAACTCATCAGTTCTGACCCTAAACATTGGATGCAGGGTAAATATCTACCTTTAAGTCGGTCGCGCTCTGCTTACTCGTAACAAAAAGCATAGTTTTTATGTATTTACGAAAACTGCAACTTATTTAAGGCAGCGATAGTCAGAAATCGAAATGGACTTAATTGATGTGCCCTATGCTCCATCTATTAAACCTTCCGTATGATCTATCCTGAACAAAGATTTGCGGTAATACCTTCGCTTTAATCTACTAGAAATAATGAATTAAGAATAATACAGAATAAATCAAGAGTAATATTTATTTGTCAAGTAAAAATGTATCATGCCAATTACATAGTTGGACAATTAGAAGCCAATTCAGAAATAACAGTTGCTCAAAGATGACTCTGAGAATAACAATTGCATATATACTCAGTGGTGGATTAGTGTTTTTAGGACACTCACCCATCACTGGGGGTTTCTGGCTACAGAAGATCCCACATGACTGCTTTGCACTTTACCTTATATACCCAGACCAGAACAAAGGATTTATAGATATTTACTACACCAACACCTGTTTTGGGGGGAGAGTAGGTTATCAGATCTCTTGAAGAGACAAGAGGAGGACAGAATTCTCCTTAGTTTTCAATCTTCCTCATAACATAAGTGACTGCTGTGAAACTGAGACCATTTTACCAATCGCACTGAGACATTTCAAATGATACCAAACATGAAAGGGGAAAAAACAATAGATACACAAGTTACATTATACATCTTGAAGAACTTTCAGTGACTTGAGTTAGGGGGAAGGGAAGGAGGGTGTGTGTGTGTGGCGGGGGGTGGGGGGGGTTTGCATCCTGTAGATGTTGTGAGGGCGAGGTGTTGTCCTATGCTATTTCTTTGATATCTTCTCTCCAGATGAGTTTTATTGCTTTATTGCAGGGCTCTTGATCTTAGTTTTGTCTTAGCAGGAAAATCAAGTCTTACAAATATTACACTGCATGAAAGGTAATATATAAACTGTTTTTCTACTATTCCACTAATAAATAATTTAACCATTTTCATACCGACGTCTAATTTGAAGCCATTTCTCTCATTTCTATTAAGTATCCTAAACAGTGACTCTAAGCACTCCATGACATTTGCCTTTTCACATGTTCTTTTGGTGTTTAAGCTTGGCTAAAATGGCGTTCTATGGTCTAAAATGATTTTCTAATACATTCAGTCATTTACTTTTCTTTCAGGTGTCATGTTCAAAAGAAACCCACGATCTTATACTAAGCTGCTATGCCACTACCATACATCTTGCATACCTGATGCTCCTCAGTTCATGAAATCACCACATATTTTACAAGCGAATCACTGCGGTGGTGTTTTACAGGCCCTGTGTCCTCCAGCCTTGGCTCTGAATCTATCAGAAGTGATAGATCTCAGTCCTTGGAGTCTAGTTTGTGGTAATGACCGAACTGGAGTTTAAATATATACAGGATGAAGACAAAAAGTACAGGGGATCTCTTGACCTTTGATTTACACGGTAAGTAAGAGATTAATTCGGAATGAAATGTTCAGATTCATCATAATCCCACCAGACACAGCAAGGTTTTTTTTCTTATAGAGTAGCAAGGAACAAACTAGCAATGATGGGCTGGGACTAAATAAAACAGCTCAAGACCAACACTGGCCCATCATAACCCACAAAACTCACCAAACAGGCGCTCACTAACAAGTTCATCCCTAGTATTAAATAAACTTTCATATTCTATCATTATGACATAAAATGTTACTGAACGTTTCTTTAAATACTATTGCCCTCAACTGCGTTCACTCCCTATGAACATTCCTCCTCTGAAGTTATTAAGTTTCAGCAATTATCTACTGTTTGGATATTTGCTAAATCGTTCTTACGCTTTACACATCACATACGTCTCAGTGAGTGAACACCATAAACAAATTTACTTAAAACAAACCATATAGCTATTTATGCTAAATTGCTGTTTCTAGGGTTACTTCTTAGCATCTTTTGACCATTTAGTAAATGACTGCTCTTCGCTGCTCAGTGAGCCGAATGTTAAGTGACTGAAAATCTGCTTTGCAGCAACTGTGAGCATTCTTGTGGAGAAAGGCTAAGTTACTTAACTCTCCCAATGCGGACAATAGATCAACAGACTCAAATGCTCTTACAGGCCTCAGTTGAGTAAACAAAATAGAGTGACCTTAACATAAATGCCATTCAGATTTCTGTCATCTCATATGGCGGCATAACGAGGATGTGTCAGCCATCCTTTAAGTAAATAGACTGTAAATGGGCATAAATCTGTGTAACTACTGAGCAGTGTATTCCTCTAATAAATTTCTTTTAAAAAAAAAAAAGAGAGCAATCTAAACCAATGAAATCAAGAAAATAAAGAAAGAAATCATGATAAATCAAGATTAATATCACTTGTGAACAAAACATTACAAAAACAGTTGTAAAGTGATAACATTATTATTTAATTATGTGTATTTAGAATAAATAAAATGCTAACTATGAAATTAGAAAGACAAGGGGGAAAAAAAATTATATATATATATTTATTCACTGTAAAAGTATGGCTCCGGGGGGTTAATAATGGCCTTCTGAAGCGAAGCAATGGGTTTTTGTAAAAAAAAAAAAAAAAAAAAAAAATATATATATATATATATATTTAAAAATATAATAACTAGCTTCCAGCAGCTGGCTGTAGGCATTGGTTTGTGGTGGAAGAGTATCTCCTGACCCGACGCATGACGAACGCAGAAGCGCAGACATTAGAGCAAAACACTGGTCATGAATTAGAAGTCTAAAATGAGAAATTTTAAAGATAAATGTCAGAGGATTTCGATATAAGAGGAGCTTGAGTTTGTTGCCCAACCCTATCTGTTTGAACCGCTACTCCTTCATCTTGCGTCATACATCGCATCACGGGTTACTCTTGTGGCGCAAGTCGTACGGCCGTCTGCCGGAAGCTAGTTATTTTAGATTATAAAGTTTTAAATATGAATATTTTTCTTACAAAAACCCATCGCTTCGCTTCAGAAGGCCTTTTACAATGGGTGGATGCACTTTTTTGGCTTCAAAATCGGGCCCCCCATTCACTGCCATTATATAGCTTGGAAGAGCCAGGATATTTTTAAATACATCTCCGATTATGTTTGCCTGAAATAAGAAAGTCGTATACGCCTTGGATGGCTTGAGGGTGAGTAAATCATGGGGTAATTTTCATTTTTGGGTGAACTATCCCTTTAATACATTTCTAAAAATCTAAAGGACCAAGTGTGCCCATAGCTGAAAAGACACCAGTGTGTCAATGCATATACAGTATTTCAGTTCATATACTGTAGATGCTATAAATGCTAAAGTAACAAATACAGAGACAAAGACAGCACCACTCGGAACAAATGGGTTTTGGTAACTACAAAATTCCTAAAACTGTGGGCAAAAAAAAAAAAAAAAAACATTCAAGAAAGAAATTGCGAAAGGCCTGTGTCAGTTGGCCAGATGTTTCTGGAATGGAGTATTTTAACACTGGCTGAGATTTCCAAGTACGTAAATAAGACTTGCTAACAGCCCCTGTCTGTGTGTCTCTTTCAGTTACTCTCACAGAGACGAGGGCTCAGGTCGCCAGAGAGCCCAAGGTTGAGGGGGTTTCTGCTGATTGTCGAGGACATTTCTTCTGCTCTCAAGCCTCTCTCTGGCCAGGATAAAGCACCGGGAAATATGCGGCGAGCCGATGTACGCAACGGCAGTGAACCACCTCATCTGAATCCGCTGGGGCCTCTTGTCTTACAAGGACACAGTCTGAATATTCCCACCTGGCGTAAACACTATTGGACAGGCGCGGAATTGAAGAGCACTCTCTTTCCCTACACTCACTCAAATCAGCAGAGGAGGCGCACGGCATTCATTCACTCGACCCAAATGTTCTCTTGCTATATCTTTCTTTCTCTATCACACTTTTTCCTCCCTCATTCACTCTCTTTTTCTCCCCCGAGATGAAGGACGGATCCCTGAGTGGGAGAGAGAGAGCGAAAGCCTGTTGAAAGTTCTCATGGTGAGCCTGCCTAAAGCTGCTCTCTATAGCATGATCAATATTTGACCTTCCACAGTATTATCATTCTTCTCTCCCTCTTTTTTTTCTTATTCCCCCGTTGGAGCCTGAAATTACATTCTCTGCTAAAGGCCGCCATGCACAGTAGCTTCTCAAAATGGCCCTGCCAACTACAGAGAGAAAGAAAGAACATCGGACGGGGTTCAGAATGAGAGAGCCAGCCGCCTCCGAGGATCCTGGGGAATAGAACAGTCTGTCATAGACGCATCGCTGATGCAATAGAGTACAGCTCGAGTCAGCCTGGGCTAATAGTTCCTGCTCATGCCTAGGCACTATTCAGGTCTCAAATGAAAAACTTAATGCTTCATAATGTGGCTCTTTTACTTTTTGTATTACATTGTACTGAAAGATTTAGCAATAAATGCCAAATCCAGGGTCGTAGCGACCATTAAAGGGTTAGTTCACCCAAAAAAATGAAAATTCTGTCATTAATTACTCACCTTCATGTTGTTCCACACCCGTAAGACCTTCGTTCATCTTTGGAACACAAATTAAGATATTTTAATAAAATCAGATGGCTCAGTGAGGCATCCATTGCCAGCAAGATAATTAACACTTTCAGATGCCCAGAAAGCTACTAAAGATGTATTTAAAACAGTTCATGTGACTACAGTGGTTCAACCTTAATGTTATGAAGCGACGAGAATACTTTTTGTGCGCCAAAAAAAACAAAATAACGACTTTATTAAACAATATATAGGCCTCACTGAGTCATCGGCTTTTATCAAAAATATCTTAATTTGTGTTCCGAAGATGAACGAAGGTCTTACGGGTTTGGAACAACATAAGGGTGAGTAATAGGGATGAGCAACAGCGACCGAGTACTCGACCGTGACAGCGATGATCTATCATGTAAATGATGATCAAAATGTATTTTTTATTTTTTCTCCTGATTGGTTATAGCAGCACTTTGGGCGGCGCCCTGAACTCTGATTGTATAGCTTTCCACAGCATGGGTCAAAAGACGTGAGAATAGAGAGAATGGCCTCGAAGTCACGTAGTGATGTATAGTTTCACTTTGACAAGATAGATGAAAATACAGTTCAATGCAAGCTGTGCAGCACCAAGCTTTTATCTTGTGCTGAAAATAACCTTTAAATTCTATTCATAATTAATTTAGCAATAATCAGTGATTTTCATACTGTAAAACATCATTTTGGTTGATCAGAAAGTGCAAATTGAATCCAAAATATTGCTGAAATATTAGTGACACTTTTTAAAGCACAATCGGAGTTACACTTTTGGTCAAGCTCATGTTTGCATTCGCAAACCTTTTGCAGATGAAAGTTGTAATAGCTACATCTGATTAATCTAATATAGGATGCGTTGGGTCGGGATATCAACATTTATTAAGATGCTGAATGCGCTGCATATCAGTGTGTAGTTTCATGCTCAAATGCAATGCCCTATATTGACTTGAGATGGTCATACTGCTTTTAGATGTTTCTTTAAAAAAAATAAATAAATAAAATTACTGATGTTATAATAATGTAGCAGTGCATTTTTCGTCATATTTGTTCAATGGCATAATTTGCATGGCTTTGAAAACGCGCAGGCGATTTATGGAATCGCTTAATAATGTGATTAAAATAAAGCACAGATCTGCCATAAACATGGCATTATAATGAGAACTTTATAGAAATCTACAGCATCACGGCGCTCTCTCTCTCTCTCTCTCTCACTCACTCTCGCTATAGCGCGTAACTTAAAATTCACTGGCATTTGCATCCTTTTGTGCCGATACAAGTTGTAATGTTATGTCTATATTATGTATCTGAGTTATCTGATTAATATCATAAGATGTGTCATAGAACGGGCTTCAGTTTATTGGCGTCACTCACCTCAGGCGGCTATTCCTTTTAGATGCTTCCTTATTAATAACATTGCTGCATCATAATCAATCTAACACTGTTCTAATCACGTTTTTCATGTCATATTTTTATTTTTAACATTCATTTTCCAGAACAGTCTTCATTATCTTCATGACGGCCATGCCCCGCCCCCTGCACACGCCCCGCCCCCCTGAATACTCGATTAACCGTTTTTGAAACCTATCGATGATCGAAATGAAAAATTGCCAAAAATGCCCATCCCTAGTGAGTAATTAATGACAGAATTTTAATTTTTGGGTGAACTAACCCTTTAAAATGCCCTACTGACATAAATTTTTCCCTCCAACTTTTGGAGGTAAAATAATAATAAATCAATGGTAAAAAAATAAAATAGTATGGATATATTTAAAAATATATAGTATATTTTTAAATATATATAGAATATAGTAAAAAATAATAAAGTAGCAATATCTTGGAGAAGTCCTTGGAAATTCCATCCAAAACATTCTACAGGTCATCGATAGAGACAGTAAGTCAGAAGGAACATGCTTTCAGGCTTTCCCCTCATTACTTGAAATAATCTTGCAAATTAATTTTGTGTTGACATTGAAGAACGTATTGCAATTTTCTTTTGATTAAAAGCTGCAGTGTTTTTTTTTTTAATAATCGCCTTTTATGTTTGGAATAAATTTGTTTTACAAGAAAAAAAAAAGAAAGAAAAGAATGAATGATACTACACTAGAAATCCAAAAACAAAATATGAAGTAAAATTAAAAGAATGCGCCTCTGATGATTACAGAAATAAATTAAAGTGAAATCATTTGAACAAAGGAAACATGATAAAATCCACTGATGTGAAAGAGTTTGTGCGTGCACGTCTGTTTGATAATAAAATATTAAATTCCTCAGGGATTTAGATCATGCTGGGTTTAATTCTGTTGGAATAGTAATCAAAAGAAACATGAATTAAAATAAGAAGATGAAAAAAAAAATGTATTGGCTTTTTAGGGGAATACAACGTTAATCAAATAGAACTAAATTACTGTACGTTCTTATTTAAATTCCTGCTTAACCTTCGAGTTCTTATACACCAGAAGACGCAGAAGTCCAGCGTCAACCACTCAAACCTATTAAAAAATACAAATTACATGCTTCTCAAATCTCAGTGTGTGATTTAATTCAGTCTATTTAGATGACGCCCCTCTGGGCTTAACTAAAACAGCAGGTACTGAAGGACAGCTTACAAGTGTAACCAGAAACAACCTGAAGTACCACCATTCTGAATATTATTACAATAACATACGACTCAATAAAAGGTAAATGTAATTCCGTCAGCTGTAAATGTCTTTTTGTTGTTAGATAAAATCACTCGGCAGAAGGTCTACACTTGAAACGAACAAAGCATTTCACATTTCTATGCATCCATCTAAGTATCAATCTATCTACTAAAAAGGACACATCTGTCATAGCAAACACAAAATGGAGGCCATTTGTTTGAAAATGTGAGTGTGTGTGATATGCATCTATCTAGTTGCCCCCATTTCCATTGAAATCAAAAGCTGTCAGAAGTTTACTCATCCCCCTGTTTTGACTCCATTCAATCAAGTGTGAGTATAATTACCCAACTGCCGTATGCTAATCTAGGGGGACCCAAATATTGCGGTTTAACAAATCCTTCATTTGTATTCACATGCCACACAAAGCATCAATCGTGCTTTGCGTACATGCGGCCCCTCTAAACTTACCCGCACACTCCTCAATTCCCTGGAAAACAGAGCTACGGAGCAAGCGTTGCCTGATTAGAACTGGGATGCATGCTGGGATCTGCGTGTGTCATTAATATCTTCCCATCCAGATGGCTCTTTCTAGGTATTTGAATGCATAAAAAGCGCTAAGGCTGGGTCCTGCCCTGGAAGAGTTTGGCGATGCGGGCTGTCAGCGGGAACAGAAACTGGGAATAAACAGAGTGTGCATTCCAAAGTTGGCCACCCGCTGGGGCTAATAAACGGCCCTCTTTCTTTGGTCACCCAGCCTTGGAGAGGAAACAGAGGCTGTAATTGCCATGGTGATGTGCTGAATCCGCAGACACAGGTAAGCGCACGTTCGCCGGTGCGTCGTGTTATAAATGGGGCCATTTTTTGCTCATCGCCGGCGTTCATTACGCACACCATTGATTTGTGCGAAGCTAGTCTCTGTCATGTGTGGGTGTCTTTTTTAACAAGTTTCTGCAAGAAACGACAAAAAAAAAAAAAAAAAAAAAAAAAAACCTGTGCGTGTGACTAATATGTATATAAATATATATCTAAAAGCCTTGCAGTGCTGTTATTACTGTTATGATTTGGACCTGAAACAAATGACAGTGGCGTGTTGATAGATGGATGAAAAGGTGAAAAGCCTGTCAGGCCGAGAGTGTTCCATCACACGGTCACCGCAGCTCTCGTCTTTTGTCTGTGTGTGATTATGACGGCCACTGCAATCTCCTCACAAAAGGGTGAGTGGAGAGAGGGCAGTGTTTCTGTCAGCTCGTCTCCTCCCCTTTAAATACAGACTGCACAGCTGCCTCAATGAAAGAGTGAATCTCCGCCCGCCAGCACTCTCAAACTGAGCTCATCTATCGGTCTCTCTCTCTGTCCATCTATCTGTCTCAAAAACTATCTATCTATCTATCTATCTATCTATCGGAAGATCCATCCATCACACCATCCATCCATCCATATATCGGACCATCTATTTATCCATCCATCTATCCATTCATCTACCCATCCATCCATCCATCCATCCGACCATCCATCCATCCATCGGACCATCCATTTATCCATCCATCCATCGGACATCCATCCATTTATCCATCCATCGAACCATCCATCCATATATCGGACCATCCACCCATTCCACCCATCTCAAAAACTATCTATCTATCTATCTATCTATCGGAAGATCCATCCATCACACCATCCATCCATCCATATATCGGACCATCTATTTATCCATCCATCTATCCATTCATCTACCCATCCATCCATCCATCCATCCGACCATCCATCCATCCATCGGACCATCCATTTATCCATCCATCCATTGGACATCCATCCATTTATCCATCCATCCATCTATCCATCCATCCATCGGACCATGGGACCATCCATCCATCCATGGGACCATCCATCCATCCATCGGACCATCCATCCATCCATCAGACCATCCATCCATCCATCCATCGGACCATCCATCCATTTATCCATCCATTCATCCATATATCCTTCCATCAGACCATCCATTTATCCATCCATCAGAACATTCATCTATCCATTTATCCATCCATCAGACCATCCATCCATCCATCCATCCATCCATTTATCCATCCATCCATCCATCCATCCATCCATCCATCCATTTATCCATCAGACCATCCATCCATCCATCCATATATTGGACCATCCATCCATCTATCCATCCATCCATCGGACCATGGGACCATCCATCCATCCATCGGACCATCCATCCATCCATTAGATCATCCATCAGACCATCCATCCATCCATGCATCCATCGGACTATCCATCCATCAGACCATCCATCCATTCATCCATTTATCCATATATCCTTCCATCAGACCATCCATCCATCCATTTATCCATCCATCAGAACATTCATCTATCCATTTATCCATCCATCAGAACATCCATCCATCCATCCATCAGACCATCCATTTATCCATCCATCCATCGGACCATTCATCCATCCATCGGACCATCCATCCATCCATCCTTATTTACAACAAAAATATAGATATCTACTGCATACATTTGTCTATATAAATCTTAATTTACAATGAAAATAAGCATCCATCTGACTATCTATCCATTCTATTGATCCAGCCATCAGTCCGTCCATTCATCCTTCAATTCGTCTATCTAGCCATCTATATATCATTCTACAACATGTTAGTCTATATCTAGCTATCCATATCTATCCCTTTATCTATCTTTATTTACAATACAAATAAGTCTGTATGTGTTTATCTACTTACAGATAATTATGAGAAGATATGGTCAGATCTATCTATCTATCTGTTCACTCATCCTTCTCTCTTTTTCTTTCTTCCTTTTTGTTTGTTTGTTTGTTTCTTAATTCCTCACTACTCCCTCTCTTTTCCTTCTCTCTCTCTGTTCTCCCACCAATGGAGATTTGGAGGATGGAGGGTACAAGAGCAAACATGGAGATTAGTAGTAGCTAATAATCCTCTTTTTCCACACATACTCTCATATTTCTAAATTAAAGAGGAGTACAGGGGGGCTTATAAAACATAAAAGGCCGCTCCATCTGAGCAGCCGCGCCCTCCGCCCACCCCCGGGGCTGCAGTGCACCCTGGGATTTGCGGAGAGTAAACCAAAGCCATACATCATTGAGCGGCGGGCCACAGGAGAGAAGTGAGGGCCAATAATTCTGAGGTTAAACAATGTAATTTGGATCTTGTACATGCAATTTATTTCAGATGTCAGAAGAAGTTCAAACTTTTCTCTATTATTTAAAGGCAAAAGAAAGCTAGTGGCAAAGGGTGAAAATGGTATCTAAAAAAAAAGATATTTACTGCTTTAGAATCCTGAGTCTTAGCTCAACTTCAAATCATTCACAGAAGGCTGCTGTGTGTCTGTTTATGTACTTTGTGATTGAAATAAAAAAGGATTACAATAATTACATGGTTAAGGACACAAAGAAGCAACTGATCGACTCCATTATTATACAAAGTGATGTTCAACCCTCATTTAACATGCATCATTAATGAACAGTTCGAACCATGCAATCCTTTCTTAGGGTGCTATCCACATTCACTAACACTAAAACAAACCAAGTTCCCTGCTCTAAGAGGTCTGCTTCTAAATGACACACCAATATTTAAAACCACAATTAATTTTGTGCTTAATTTTCATGTGGGTCCCGTCTTGTAAGGTGTCAGGGTGGTGGTTCGGAAAAGGGGAGGAAATCGCCCGCAGTTTAGAGGATTAACGGCTACAAAGTGCCCGCCAGAAATAAAAGAAGGCCAGCCGGTGGAGTGATACAAGTGAATTAAAAGATTAAGGTGGTTTATAAAGACTGATTACAAAGCCATAGGGGTTTCTGAATGGGAAGACAAACCTTGCGATGGGATAATTCCCTTGTTCTTTCTCCTCATGGATGAGCTATTATTTCACGTTGCACTCTCTACTTTAAATCGATTAGTAATGGACACCCAGATCGAGACTTTGGCTTATAACAGGGTCGAGACTGAATGAGACCTAAAAAAGCAGAAAGAGGAGAGGAAAGGAGGCTGAAAAAGAAAGCAAGATAACACTGTTTTACACAAAAATCTATGAATGAAAGAAAATTATTTTCGATCTTAGGAACATTGTGGGCATGAAACACGTTTTGTCCAACCTTGAATTCCATTAAGATGTTTGCTAGAAAAAGGGACTTGAAAGTACAAAGTACAGATCAGTCTTTATAAATAAACTTGCAATATCAGTGATAAAGTCTCAGCCTCAGACGGAACACCTACGGACCGCCTACAGTCCTTTCACTGACTGCCTGATGCATATTGCACAATAAACTAGTAAGCACTTGTGAAAATTGAGAGGTTACACACAGAGTAAAAACAGTAATATGGCAAGATATTATTACAATAAAAAAAAAAAAACAACAACAACATAAAATGTACTTTATTCCTGCAATGGCAAAGCTGAATTTTCAGCAGCCATTATTCTAGTCTTTAGTGTCACATGACCCTTCAGAAATAATTTTAATATGCTCATTTGGTCCTCAAGAAACATGTCTTATTGTTATTATCAATGTTGAAAACAGTTAATGTTTTTGTGGACTCTGTGATCCATTTTTTCCTTTTTAGGATTTTTTTTCAAAAGAACAGCATTTATTTGAAATGGATATCTTTTGTAACATTATGAATGTCTTTACTGTCACTTTTGATCAATTTAATCTATCCTTGCTGAATACAAAAAAACAAAACAAATAAATACTTTTTTTTTATAAAGAAAATAAAGACATTTTGAACAGTTGTGTTATGGCTGTTAGAAAACAAAACCACTCTACGTTTAAAGGTTTAGTTCACCCAAAAATGAAAAAAATGTCTTTTATTTACTCACCCTCATGTCGTTCTACACCCATAAGACCTTCGTTCTTTAAATTAAGATATTTTTGTTGAAATCTGATGGCTCACTGAGGCCTCTATTGCCAGCAAGTTATTTTTACACTTTCAGTGCCCAGAAAGATACTAAAAACATATTTAAATCGGTTCATATGACATACATATGACTCAAGTAATACTTCAAGGGTAATGTTAGTCAAGAATTCTTGCACAAAAAACAGCCTAAATCTACTTTTGCATGACCACTTTCTGTCCTTGCCTGACCTTTAAATAGGTTTTGCTACTATACCTTTAAGACTTCTACATGCTAATGACCTGGGTTATGATTATCTTCCATCACTGCCGGCCAAATTGATGAATATTGAATAGGCGTTGATATGTAAACGTGGGCGGTCATATGTTAATGTCCTCCTGGCCATTTGTACATCCAAGTTTAAACAAAGGCATGGGCAGACTGAGGAGAGAGGTTTGCTTTGTGCACGTTAGAGCATCTCCAAATAGCACATACTCTTTTAGAGAAAAGAAAATAATGTTTTCATGATATGCCCAATATAAAATGGGCCAGAAAAATGTAAAGGTTTAAAGAAAGGATGGACAAAAAAAAGAACAGAAAGAAATAGAACAGGCTTTACTGACACACCATTGCAAGTGAGCAGAGAGGCAGGAGAGTGAAAGGAATAAATAAGAAAATGAAAATGAGAGCAGATAGGAGGAGAAGATAGAAAATGCTAGCTGCTGCAAAGTCTTCAGACAAAAGCGTGAAGCTAGGGAAGAGTTCCTCAAGCCCTTCTTCGTTCCAGCGAGAGCCAGTAAGCACTTTTTTCTGAGCTGAAAAGCTCACTGGAACACCACCCATCAGCACTTTTCCACCACAGGAATAGTAGATCCATGTAAAGAGTGACATGTGTAGAGGATTTCTCTAGCGACGGTCTCTCTCGTTCCTTTCCTTCCTCTTGCTCGCTCTGCTTCTTTCATCTTTCTGTCCTTCACCCTCACTCTTTTTCTCTTTACACTTTTTTCTTTTTCTACCCCTTAACCAATCCCCCTCCCAATTTTCTCTCTTTCTCTGAACGCCAAAAACCCTGCTCTCCTCTGAACTCCCATAATGCCTTGCTGTCACAGCCTATTAGATGATAACCAGCTAAGATCATGGCATCTCTTTTAAAACTACGCCACATATTGTTTCACACCAGTCCCACACAATGCAATTCCCCTTCCATCCCGTCCCAGCCCTCTTTCCCCTCTGTCCACTATATTTTCCTGCCAATGAGGGACTGATTGTGGCACACATGGCATTGTTATAAAAATCCAGTTACCCATTGTGCTGTGTATTACAAAAAAATGACACGGGATCCAGCCTATTATCTTCTCACAGTGTCTATAATTACTAACAATTCAACTAATGATTGCTATGCTTTTTAGTGTGGTCTGATTTTTAAAGAGGTGGCGTGGCAATGTACGGTGAGGAGTTTCATGTATTAAAAAGCAAGAGCAAACAAGACAAACACATAGTCTGAACGTTTCCTGGCAATTCTCGAAAATATTATCTATTCTGAGAACTTCGAGAAAGAAAAAAAAAAAAAATGTAGGGCAGGACTGATTTTGTTCGTCGGGAATTGATTGGATGGTTGAATCAATGTGGTTTGTTATTGCTGCGATATCATGTGAGTGACAAGTTGTCGTGGCAACGTGCACTGAACATGCACTGGTTTACACAAGGACACTGCACACACACACACATACACACACACACACTCACGCATGCCAAACCTGCCTACTCCCACCACCTGACCCCTGGATGGTTGAATGGCAGAGCTATTCATGTGACTGGAGTCTCCCACAGTGAACAGCGCTCTCTGAGGGAACTTGAACTGAGACACAAATTACATTTTCTGCACAATTAAAGCAGTAGCAGGGCTAAGTGCGTAGAGAGAGACGGGCGCCCCTCTAGGCCCTGCCTCTCACTATAATGGCCATGTGATGAAGACGGCCCCCAGTTAATTAGCCTTTGAAAATACTCATTCTCGCCTCAGCACTGCTGATGGAAAAGCGTGCAAAAAGGCCACTCTATCTTATAACCTGGCGCAGACAGACATCTCTCAACAGAGCTCTAATACAGTGATTATGAGGGGAGCTAGCCAGCCTAAAAAACAAAAGCACGCTGGGATTTGTGATCTTGCTCTGCCATTTTAAGGGCAATTAGCTATATGCTTTATCGATGTTCATTTAGGGCGATTAACACACCAGTTACTTTGAATTTTACCGCTCATAAGGTTTTATGGCATCACCGAATGACGCTTGTATCATTGTGCGTATGACTGAACATGGCCGTGTTATTTCAAATATATCGACTGTTATGATGACTAAAATTTCACCCTTTTAGCTGCATGGAGAGTTTCATGTATTAAGAAGCAAAGCTCAAGCTCTCCGTGAAGGTGCAAACAGCACAAATACATTGTCTAAATGTTGCCTGGAGATTCCTAAAAATATGTGTGTATGGAGAGCTGCCATAAGAATATGATACCATGTAAAGAAGATTAATTGTACCTGTACTTCATTACTACTCAGGGTGTTCACACTTAGCAGGTTTGGTTCAATTAAAACGAACTCTGGTGCGATTGCTCTGTTAGTGTAGTAAATTTGAGTAAGTGTGAACGCTGTTGGTGCAGTTTGACTGAAATATGAATGCAACATGGACCAAAGACATCTAAACTAACCAAAAATTTGAGTTTGGTACAGGCATTGGAAATGCCGTCTCCTTGCAGCAGATCTTCATTTGTGTGTGTAATGGAGGAATTCCTTGTGCTGTTTTGGCTCCTTTGCACATTTTATAAGCTCTTCACTAGTTCTCAGGTGGTAGAAAAAAAAAAAAATAATAATAATAATAATAATTCAGGAGACCTGTTATCACAACTTAAATAAATGTATGGTTTTAAATTAAAATTTCTAATTTATTGTTTTAATTAAACCTTTTAGGTTGCAAACATTATTTTGTTGAGTTCTTTTGACATAATAATGTTGATCAACTTAATATTGTTGTATCAAATACAACAAGAGTGTTTAGCCTAGCACACAGCATTGTTTTGGATGTTCGGTAAGTTCCGTCGCAAAATATACATCGTCAAAGCCTTTTTTTTTTCTTAGGTTCATTCTTTAAAACGACAGCACAAACTCTAAGTGAATCAGGACTAAATGTATAATTTTTTTTTAATGGTCCGGACCAAAAGAACCGAGAAAATTGTGTATCAAATTCATTATAAAAGTAAAAAATAATATATTAATATTATTATAATTAATATAAATAAATAAATAATCTGTACTTTTACCTCATTTGCAGCCATGTAACATAAGCAGTAAGAATGGGTAAATGTGATGTTTGATCTATATATGGCCAAAGACAGAGAAAGAGAGAAATTGTTTGTCTGTGGTCCTACAAGCTGTCATTAGGAATTAACTTCATTTACTGCCCTCTGGCTAACACACATGCATTCAGATGCAGAGATGGTAAAGACAAGGGCCCAGACCAGAATAAAATTCAGTAAAAAAAAAAAAGTGACGATTTTTGCTCTGCGGTACGCTTTTAAAAATAGCTCTGAATGTAGATGTATGTTTAACGTGGCCTCATTCCTCAAGTTTTAGCTACAGAAGTACTTTCTAAATCTCTTAAATTGCAGTATAATACTACAAACTTTCACATTTTGCACTCAAGGAGTAGATTTCACCCAGAATGAAAATTCTGTCATCATTTACTCACCCTCATGATGCTCCAAACGGTTCTGCATGGAGCACAAAAGGAGATGTTAGGCAGCTCTTCTCCATTCAATGAAAGTGAGAATGGACACATGCTGTCAAGCTCAAAAAAGCATTATAAAATAAGTTCATATGACTCACACACTAGGTTTATAGCATTTTAATTTTGAGATTTTGGGCTATTTGGCTTTTCATAACATGTTTACTCAGACTAGTGGAAGGAAAACATGCAAAACACACTTTTAAATGTTACATATATTTTATTGCACCTTATCTATTAGTGTCTGTAGATCTCATCTAAAATACATATCTTTAAAGGCTGTTTTCTCAAAATCAGATTTTTCTCATGCACTGAGCTAGAATTCTCCACTTCAGTAGCACTTACTGTACATACATCAAACTTTTACAGTTTTATTCTTATCTATAGTCTGAAGGTTTTTTTTTTTTTTTTTACAAAGGTGTTTGCTCATATGTCATTTGCCTGATTTTATATAACATTTTATTCCTAAAAACATGATTTTTTTTTTTTTTTCTGGATGTTGACAGAAAAAAAATAATTTGACTGTCAACAAAATGAAACAAGAATTTTGAATATGACTTTGTTCAGACTTAAATGTTTCTCATTTGCATTTTTAAACAAAATTCATATTCATAAAACTTAAAATAAAAGGTTCACGATTCTTAATGTAATCAATCAACTAGGAACTATGTCAATATATTTTTTTTCTCTATTCACCTTGGGTGTCTTGCCTTAAAGAGCTGCCCAACTTCTTTTGTCATAAAGATTTGGAAAAACATGAGGGGGAGGAAATGCCAAAATTTGTTCTTTCTGAGAGAGCTATTCCTAAAAATCTAATCCAAAATTATAAGACAGACATATGCATGTTTTCATCAATCTTCATTTGAGACAAGTCTGCTGTATTTTAACAGAAAATCTGCCTTGACCTTTATAGCACTGCGGCAAGGCTGTCCTCTCTTCTCTCCTTTCACTATGGGGAGAATGAGTGCACATGGTCCTGCTACACATGATAATACCCAGACAAAAACACGTACCAGCTGCCCTCATCAGGACACACATTTGCAACAGGCAGACGCCTCTGAAGATCCTGCAATCTGGACTCACGGTTCACGAACGCCATTCATCTTTATTCACCCCCAGAAGAACCAGCGACGGCGCCTCCTTTGTCTTATTCTAATTCCCGTTTATAGCAGCTTGTCCGTTTTTCCCCTCACCTTTTGTCTCCTGTCGAGGTCAGAAACAATCCAGTCATACACAGCATCTAATAAACACAACCTTGCCATGATGCATGGCTCATAATGTTACGGGAGATTTAGTCAGGCCCGTCCACCAAGGGAACGAGAGCAAATGTGACTACCAAACAGAGAGCTGTCGCCTCAGGCTCTATACTTTCTACAGTTGTTATTATTGCATCTCATTGGATTTTTCCCATGAGGAAAATCACAATGACTGAGATGGAGACCAGATTATTATTTTGCAACAGGATATACAGTATAAACGTGAGGTTTATGAGATCAGATGTCCAGAGGGCATCCATACACTAGAAAAACCTTAAAAGGCAGCACTTTGCAGTGCTTTTTCATTCCATCAACACATTTGGAAGGTACAGGAATGTCAGATTCATTTGCTTAATTATTACTATATGTAAATGTTTTCAGACCTGTAGATTGCTTGCTTTGTTCCGAAACAAGGATTTAATTTGTTACAACATTGTATTTTCTTCTTGGTTCGGTTTGCTTTCACAAGGCAACATTTCAAAGTCATGCGAGTACAACTGTCCTCTTTTTGGTCAGAGTTTCACAACATTTTAAAATTAAGAGGCACTTTTTGGTTTTCAACTGCAATAACTAATGTGCTCACAGAATCAGACACTGCTGGTTTTTATATAACATTTCCCATTATGAATTATTATACCGCTTGGTTCGTTGGTCCGTTGGGTCGGATTGCTTTCTCACCTTACCCGGACTGCCCCAGAGTTCGTTTTCAATCACGGCGAGACAACCTTGTTCAGGCGCTCTCGGAGTGATAGTTTAGGTGTGGATCTGAGCACAACTGCCATGTTCATGTATGCCTTAACGAACCGAACTAACGGAGAAAACGCACCAGGTTCCGAAAAAAAAACGCTCCAAACAAGCCAGGTGTGTAAACACCATGTCAAGTTGCCACCAAGTTGCATTCCTGCAAGCTAAACAGTAGAGTTTGGAGTTAACAACACCAGTGTCTTGGGTTCTATTTTCCAGGGAATGCATGACCTGATCTAGTTTGCCAAGTGTTTGGCAAATGTACGTGCAAATAAAAAAATCTGCCTTCATTATTCATCATTCAAGATTGCAAGTTTCACACAAGGGTAAAAAACTTCCCCACACAGATACTGTTCATGTTCAAGTTGGTCAAGGGAATTTGCAGCATTGCCCAAAAGAAAGCTGCTTGGTTTAAAAATTAGTTCTGTACAAGTTGTGCTTTGTGCATTGCTATATACACTTAAAAAAAAAACTCATAAAAAAAAATGGTAAATGACTGGCAGCTATGGCTACCAAACAAAAACCGTAAATTTAAAATAAAATATCTTAATTCAAATAAAGTGCAAAATCAATCATTTTACAGAAACTTCATTAAAAGTTTTAGTGAAAAACAATGTTATTTTATTCTTGTTTAAATTAAGATATTTTACTTTAATATGATGGTTTGTTTCACAGCCACTGCTGCCAGTCATTTGACTGTTTCTTTATGATTTTCTCTTTTTTTTTTTACAGTGTAAGTGACAATAGACAATGTTTTTTCGGTCTATTTCAATGAAATTTCGCTAAGGTGGTCGCACCTTAAGAAGGCATATTAGCTTAAAGAGTCTATATAGCATGTTCCCTACTTATATGGTATCTATGGGAAATTTTAATGTCATGGAGTTGTTGTCTTTAATTGTTGAAAACTATCTCAAGAGACAAAAAAAAAAATGATTGATTGACCCATATGATTTTATCAACAATCATGCCAAGTGGACACGGTTATCAGCCAATAGCAATAATCTCAAAATAGCTAAAAAATTTGTTGTCTGCTACACTGGTCCATCACTACAAAAAAACTCATTGAATGCCTTACAATGCCACACAGGGACCTCAACAGTTGGTACACAAACTGCAAAAAGGGTAACAATCAACTAACTGAGAGGAATAAACACATCCTGAAATCACAAGATAATAAATTACTAAATATGACCACAAAATCAAGTTAATTCATGCCCCGGAGCCAGTAAAAAAAGTGCATTAAACAAAATTACCCGCTATGCTTGTTGGTTTGACTTCAAAAAACAGTAAATCAAAATTGAAAAGCTGCATCCAGATGCAATATTCATGTTCCTGAATGTAGCTAGAACACGGTGAGTAAACCAAAAAAATACATTATTTTTCTATATTATTCACTAGACCTTTTTCTCAGTGCAAATTATTTTCCTTACAAAAGGATATACAGTATAAACAAGAAAGGTTTGAGATCAGATGATCAGAGGACATCTACATGCAGCAGTGGAGGATCCTGGTACACAGGAGTAAATTGCCAACACACCATCAGCCTTGGTGGGGACATAACTATCCAGTGATACTACACTGCAATGAGACAAGAACAATCTCCAGACAGGTACTGTAACAAGAATGGAGAAAGAGTGAGAGAGGGAAGGAAAGGTTACGAGTCAAGCGCAGTAAGGAGGAAGAAATATCTGTGAAGTATGGATTCGGGAAATTGGAATGGCGTTCACACACTACCGGGGCAAAATGGCTCGACGGCAGGGGGAGGAAATTGTTTATGAAGCTTTCTGTCACCAAATCTAAACTCTGCACTCAGAGAGAAGAGACAGAAAGGAGAAAATTGGATAGGAAAGCTTCCCGTAGAGTTGGGCGAAGAGCAAAATGGGGGAGATTGGAGAGAGAGAGAAAAAGGAGAAAGCGAGAGATGAGCTCTGATCCAGGATCAGAAACACAGCGTCGCTCTCTTCATGAATAAGGTCTCAGCTCCAAGAATAGAGCTTCTTTCACTGATAAATTCAAATTTTGTTCTGCCATCTCTAGCAATACACATTACACACAGCGAAGTAATGATGATTATGACAATAATTCAAACACTTAAGCATTCACCCAGGGTTTATGACTCCATCATTTATGGTCATAACATTACATAAAAAGCCAATTCTGTGCTATTGAGCTGTTTTGCAATTCGGTTCAAGCACATTAGAGCTGAGACAATGAAAATGTTTCTGTTCAACATGTGGAAAGTATTGACAGATCTCAGCACCCCTCCTTCGTATAAACGACCGGATATGAAGTGCTGCTAAAAGGTTATGACTCACTATAAATCAAACATATAATCAACTATATATATATATATATATATATATATATATATATTAGCAACATCATTTTTTGGGTTACTTGTTTTCTGTAAAACATTACATACTGTAGCAACATCAACTATCATTTGTTATCTGCTTTAATGAATATCTTGAAAAAAAAAAAAAATTACTTGATGAAATATAGTATTATGAATTAGACCAGACCACAAAGAAACACTGTAAGACCCTCCACAAGGTCTTAATAATACACTGTAGTGCAACAATTTTCCTTTCATAGCTTGCTTGCATTATTTTACGTATTTGCATATCATAGAGCCTGTTTCAACTATTATTACTGGGATTGATGCCCGTTGCTTTGACGTATTCTCATACACCCACAGGCAGCATAATTTCATATAAGCATATACATCTAAAGACCCGATAATGCAGGCAGCTTTTCCCTTTACCACTTTGCTGATTTATTATTCTGTGCATTCTTTGGATAGAACTATTTTATGGATGAATTATTAAATCAAAAGAAGCAAAATATGGAATGTTCCTTTTCTACTCCAAAACAAGAGTATATTTATTCCCATATACACATACAGTACATTCGCAATTCGCACACAACTTTTATACAGAAATATCACATGATTTTTGGTGACACTGCGCTTTGGCAGTCATAGACTTAAGTTGAATTGAACTTGAGGCAGCTGTGTCAGCAAATATATATACTGTAAATAATCTAAAACTGCTGCAACAGACTAGTTTGGACCCCTATATAACTTTATTTATTCAATGTTTGATTAATAATTTTTTTTGTTGATCCATCAGCTTAAACCTTTGACATGGCACGTGGCCTCTCTGTAACCTGAACCAAATGTTGCGAATTGAGTGAAAACAGATAAAGTTTTATCCAAGGGATGCTTGAGTCACTGAATTACTTTGAATCAACTTCAAAAAGCACGTTTGTTAACCTTTCTTTCTTATGCCTGTTCTGGTCAATCAATAACTAGTCTTTGTTGTGTAACGTGTCATAATGGCGTTTAAAATCTCATGAGGGCACATGTTCTCATTCAACATAAAATTTATGGCTCCGCAAAAGCACATTACCCAAACTTAAACTGCTAATTGTAATGGTGTTAAAAGATCTGAATTCTACCTGAATAATCCCTAAGCTTTTCTGGAAATCACAGACAATGCAAGTCAGTCCCATTAAGAAACTCTCGGTGCAGATGATCTAAAGGTGTTTTGGCCAATCACCGGAGTAATTATTTGGCCGAGTCCATATTTAGCCTCAGCCATTGGCCCCTGCCACTCAGGGCTCCACTTTTAATTTCCCTGCGTCTGCAGCGTCTCCAGTTACCGTGATGGATCTGGACTCAAGTGAATGTGTCACCACACATCCATCAGACCCTCGCACAAAATACAGTGGGTCACATTCCCTTCTGTCTCTCACACACACTTACTCACTTACACATAGAATGGCATTATGTTGTAGCAGGACAGGCCTTGGTGTAAGTCAGGTGAACAAGCAGAAGACATATGTGGGTTTTGGGGGGGGGTTAGGGGGAGATAGATGTGACGGGAATTCACACAGGAACTAATTAAATTCTGACTTCGGTACCAAGTCGGTACTGAAAATTTTAAAACGTTACAATACCAGCATTTCCCTCTAGCATCTTGAGCACTGTTGAGCAGATTCTTAAACACCTCTGATTGGCCATTGTGTTCATGTGCACAAGAGATATGTCTGTGATTGGCTACAATGATTCACAATTACAATTCACTGAGCGCTTACAGATACACAGGGAGCGTTTGAAAGCAGGCGTCTATCAGCGGATCCGTCTATCGGCAGATATATTAGGGATCCGCTGATAGATGCCTGCTTTCAAATGCTCCCGTGTACACGTATCTGTGTAAGCACTTGGTGAAGAGCGTCAAAGATTTCTAATTACAACATGTTTTTGAAGCGTTGATAATTGTAGCCAATCACAGACATATCTGTTGAGTGCGTGAACACAATGGCCAATCAGAGAAGTTTAAGAATGCGCTCAACATGCTAGGGGGAAATGCTGGTATCACCACATTTTTAAAATTTCAGTACCGACTTGGTACTGAAGTTGGTACTTTTTCCATATAATGAAAGTATACAGTGATCAGGTGCTGTCGATGTCCAAAAAAAGGAATAATTTAAAGAACCATAAAGTAGTCCATATTACTATATTCCTAGTCTTCTGAAGCTATACGATAGATTTGTGTGAAAAACAGAACAAAATGTAACTATAAATGCGACAATTTTATTAGTGAATCTAAATATTTAAACTTGGAGGGGAAGATTATCAGTAAATGACTTAAATATCTCCTTGTCTATTCTACACTGACAAAAAATAAAAAATGGTGTAGGACTTAACTAAACAACTAGTAAATTTCCCAAGTAATTATAAAGAAATGGCAAGTAACAGACTGAATTAAATGTGAAATTTTGAAGTAGAAAGACTAAAATAGTATTTTCTTGCAAAACATACTTTTATCTGTTTTAATCATAATATAATTATGAAATCATTTTTATAGTGTACAAAATGAAACTTGTGGATTTGGAATGAGGGAGAGAAAATAATGATCATTTTCATTTTTGCATGAACAATTGTCAAGTCATGATCAAAATAAAAGCTACAGATCTTGGTTCTATGTATTGGTTGTTAATTGGATTTCAAGATGTAACCATTGTGCTCAAAAATGAATGCAAGCAGACGAAATGATTGGAGAAGTCCACCATATGTCACCAGAGATAAGTCTGTCATTTTCACCAGAAGATCGAGTATCAAAAAAACATATACACAAGGCATAATCATTCACAATAAGATCAATAACATGCATTTAGAAAATAGATGGGGCCTAGATGGGTGTCATACATTGTTGTAAGCATCCTGCTATATTTATATTAATCATAGAGCTTTGAAAGAATCCTTCAGAGAGTTTACTATGCCTCAGGCTTTACACTGGTTAAAGGAAATCTCCTTGCGCACGCTCCCTCTTCCTCATGCCTAACATGCTCTTGATCATTGTGGCAGAAATAATTAACTCTTTTTAATTGTCATTAGATTTGCCGCCAAAGGAACGTTTATTGTCCTGGCGAGAAGCAATGCAACATCTTGTGGTTCATGCATGTGTTTGTATGTCATCAGGCCATGGGATTCGAAAGTCATGCCAACAGATTTAAATATGCTCAGAACTACAGGTTGCTGATAGTGAGAACCAAACTGACAAGGTGCTTGGATCATGGGAAATAAAAAAAAAAACATGGTGGGCAGGAAGGGGTTAACAGCAGGCATCTCTGTATCGAAAATCATTGATCTTTTAACACTAATTAAAGCACAGCTGGGTCTGTTCAATTAATCTAGGGAAAGCCAAGAGCCTCGGCACAGGAAAAAGTGCATCTTAGCACACTCTCCCAGACTGATAGTGAGAGAGAGAAAGAGGGAGATAGAGGGAGAGAAAGAGATGGAGGGAGTGTAAAAAGAGAGAGAAACTGACACCTTGAGTCTGATTAGACCTCTGTTACAGATCTCCTTTAAAACTTTTTACTTTCTTTTTACGTGCACACACTTTATGGGACAGAAATGATAACTTTTGAAAGATTGTTTTGAGCTCCTCATAACTTTCTACACTAGTTAAAATCCAAGGTTGCTAGACAGTACCTGGAGCTTTTAAACTATTTTGGAGTTGTTGTTTTTTTGTTTGTTTTTTGTCTTCTGCTTGGAGCACAGAATTTTTTATTATTTATTTGTTTAAACAGAATTGAAAATCCATATCTGAAATCTAGGTTTACCTTCTACTTCATCCCATAAGAAAAAATGTGATATCTCAATTTCTCCTTAACAGCAACTGGACAAAATGAAGACCAATTGTTGAGTGCAAAACTGTGTGAGTGTGAGAGCTCTACACTTTTAATTCTTGTTCACAAATGTCTATTTTATTTCTACTAAAGCATTTAGCAGAAACATCTGAGACAAAGTTGATGCTTTAAGATTTACACTACCTTTCAAAGGTTTGTGGTCTGTAAGATTTTTTTTTTTTTAATGTTAGAAAAGTCTCTTATGCTCACCAAGGCTAAAAAATACAGTAAAAACAGTAATATTGTAAAATATGTTTTTTGATTTTTATACTTAAAATATAATTTATTCTTGTGATGACAAAGCTGAATTGTGCTGCCATTATGCTGTGATACAGTTTTTTTTTTTTTCAGGATTCTTTGATGAACAGAAAGTTCGGTAACACTTTAGAATACTGTTCCATCGTTAATGAATAACTACACCAGAAGGAACAAATGAGTAACGCACTATTAATATTCATAGTAACTATTAACTAACAAGAAACTCTGATTAAAGAATTAGTAAGTAATATTGCTTACTCAAATGTGGTAGTTCACCATTAGCTAATCAGTAACTACGATTTTTATTTTTACCTCCCAGAAGACTACTAAGAACTACTATATACAGGTTCATAATTGATGTGAATAATTCATAATGTATAATTAATTCTAAAGTGAAGGCCATGGTAACCCACCAGAAATGACTCTAGTATTAACAACTTCTTCAGAAGGAATTTCTAATTACTTCAGCATTCTAAAGTTAAAAGCATGATAATTCCCTAGTAATGACTGAAATCATTGTAAGGTTTTGAGGTTTTTGTGAGGTTTTGGATAGTAATGACTCAAGTGTTTCTACATCCTTCTAAAGGAATTACTAATTATTTGGATCAGTGCTCTAACGTGAAGATGAGAATTGAGAACTGGACCAAGAATTGGACGCTAAAGTGTAGGGGTGGGAGAAAAAAAAAAAAAAAAGATGATTCACGATTCTCTCTCCAACGATTCTGGATCGATTCTGAGAATTTCAGAATCGATTCTGAGCATGTAGTTTTTAACCAGATAAGCAATGACGCCGAGTGTGCTTTAGAAACACCCGTATTCTGTTTGCTTCCAATTCCTCACACATATACACCACTCGAACCTTCCGCAAAATAATCATTCATAAAGTTGAAGCAAATTACATAGGCCATCCGCTGGCTTCATTGCAGAGGGTGGCTTGTGAGAGACTCACGCTTTTTTTTTTGATGTTACACATGCAGTGCGCAGACTCACCCGCCGGTATTTTCCTTACAAATGCTCTACGAAGTCATAATTTTTTGTTGTTTGGAATGCAGCGGACTTATATATTTAAAATATGAAACTCAGAAGGCTGCTTTCAATTTCAAATGCTGACACGCACATTTGTGAAAAGTTTTTGCGCATGCGCCTGTGTGCGACTCCGCGGTTTAATGCACTGCGTGAATGCAGGTTAGAGCTCCCGCCGTCTATGTTGTCATAGTAACAATCAAACAACAGTAAAGATGAGGAAGAAAAATCACTCAGTTCTTGAAAGTAAAACGTTCAGATAATCTTAAATACTGAAAGCACTATTTGTTTATTGCTTGTAATATGTTTCTTTGCTCCTCTTTATATTTGCTACTTGCTTGTATGTTTTGGAAGTTATACAAGTTTAAAATTCTAAAACAATTGTTTTAATTTAGTATTTTTTTAATTTGTAATTATTTTAAAAAAGTAGGCTACTTATAATTACTTATGTAAGGATATGTAAATGTAAGGATTTTAAGATTTTCAAGTCGGTAAACTAATTAATTAATTAATTAATTAATGAGAAAAAAAGTAGAATAAGAATTGTTTTGGAATCGGATCGTGACTCCCAGAATCGGAATCAGATCGAATCATGAGGTGACTAAAGATTCCCATCCCTACTAAAGTGTGACCAGAATTAATTATACATTATGCATTATTCATGTTAATTATGAACCTTTATATAGTAGTTCTTAGTCCTCTGGGAAGTATGAAAAAATAGTAGTTATTGATTAGCTAATAGTGAACTACCACATTTGACAAAGCATTATTACTTACTAATTCGTTAATCAGAGTTTCTTGTTAGCTAATAGTAGTCACTAGAGTGTTAATAATGCCTTACTCATTTGTTCCTAGTTATTCATTAATGATAGAACAGTAAAATGTTACCGAAAGTTCAAAAGAACAGCATTTATTTTAAACAGAAATCTTTTAGAAATCTATTATAAATTTCCTTACTTTCACTTATAATCAATTTAATGCATCCTTCCTGAATAAATGTATTAATTACTTCTAACTGACCCCAACTTTTAATTGGTAGTGCAAGTATGAACTTTCCTGAGCTATGAAAGAAACTCTGAACAACAGAATTTCCTTCTGGGATGACAATCATTTTTAAAAACATCATCAAATTTTACTAACATTTACAAAACTCCAGAATTTGGACACAGATCAAATTCCATGTGCACTTTAACGGATGAGTGCAGGTAATAACATCAAAAGCCTATGATAGTTCCAGCAGGTCTCCATCCTTCTGCAAAGCCCCACAACCAGAGGGGCCGAGCCCATATGGGAGAACCCCTCAGCTACCGGTAGTCTTGATCAATAATGCATCTGCCGAGATGTGAGGGTAGGCCTTCTCTTATCGTCTCTGCCAGGCCATGGCCCACATCCCCTCTTTCCCACATAAAGCTTTAATCTAGGGATCCATCCCATTGCCGCGTGAGGAAATGGACCCACACGTTTACTCATTCCACCCATCGCTACTTTCATTTCCCTCCCCGCCACAAGTTCATTTCAGCCAAATCCTTGCATCCTGCCATCTATATTGAATCTCACCCCATGCGTCCACACATACGTATGTTGTCATAGTTACACTCTCTACTCGTTTCCTTGCGCCTCCCTGAGTTATTGTGACAGTAAATTGGATGTTTAAGGCTACGCTTGATTTGAAATGTCATTGAATATTCCAGAGTTTTTATGAAGATGCCTGTGTAAATACCAGCACACAAATGCTGTACTGTCGCTTATAAATTCTTCAGATTACAGCGTTTTGCCTTTTGAGAATTGGACATGGTGAACGCATTACACCAGAGATGAGATTTCCAAAGTTGTTCAGAGAGGAAAAAGAAAAAAGTGCAGGCACACTTCACTATATAATCAAACTAAATATATCTCAAAATCCTCGCTTTATTCCTCATTGGAGATTCAGAAAGAATGCTGAGTTTATTTGTGGTTGCTGAATGAAATGACCCACGGGACATGAGCCATGATTACATATCCTTTCCACCCTCTCTATGAACTATCTATCTATCTTACTGTACATGTAAATGTCTTTTGATAAGATTAAATTTAATGCATGTAGAAAGTAACAACATCACAACCAAAAACTAGCATTTTCATATTTAACATATCAGTGGCCCAAAAAAGGTATATTGGGACACTTTTAGCCACGTCACACTTAAATTGTCTTTTAAACTGAATTATAGAAACACAATATAAAATCATTTGGCTTCTGCATACAAAGTGTCCATACACTTCCTTTAAAACATATGCCTATTATATATATATATATATATATATATAAAAAATATATCATACAAAGACATTCACACATTTAAAGTGCCCATGTTATGCTATTTTAAAGGTTCCTCCTAATTTTGTTTTGGAGGTCTACTATAACAGGTTTACATGCATCAAGGGTCAAAAAACACTTTCATTTTCTCATAATATACATTGCACATCACCACATTTTCAACGATTCTCAAATGACTCGTCTGAAGATTCAGTCTCTCTAAATCCCTCCTTTCCGAGAGCCTACTCTGCTCTGATTGGCCAGATAGGTCTACCGCTGATTGGTGATTGGTCTACCGCTACAGCTCGTGTTGGAAACGAAATGCCATACCTGAATTTCAGACCCGGAGTCTTCCTAAAGCTCAGCGATCACTGTAAAGACAGTAACTATGCTGTCGAGTTTATCAGATCAATCCGAGTGTGAGTCCGATGATATAACACTGGAACTAGTTATTCAACCCGAACCTCCATCGCAAGGACGACTTGAGCAGGACATTTCTCAGAGATACGCTACTCAGTTTGACGTACATTATGAGATGTTGCAACTGTAATTCCTCACCATCAGCATTAACAAGTGTATGTCCATCAACAAACCAATGTGTATATTTCTAATTTATTGCAGTGCACATGTGGGAACTGTATCATTAACTGTATCAATAACAGCGCATTAGACATGTGCCGATATCCGGTAATGCGATATCACGATAATGAATATGCACAATATTGTTATCGTGGGCACTTCAAAATACCGTAAATAATAATTTATTACCAATTATTAAATTTTTTATAATGCATTTAAGAATACATTCCCCATCAACCATATAAAATGCACAACACCGCTGTATTCTGCGTCAAAGGGACGCGCTCAGATGTAAACAAGCCCAACGTGCATGAGAAGCACATGGCGGAACGAGTCAAGGAGACGTGCTGAAAGAAAGTGCACGTTCACTCTCTGACAGCAGAGGGCGCTGATGGAACAGCAGAATACAGCGGTTACCCCGGAAACCCCGCAAACAAAGCAACTGTGCTAGTGAAGTTTTTAAAATTCTTCAAACAGCCATTCATTTTTTTGTAATCTCAATGTTGTTCATCACAGCACCAAATACTTAATACTTAAAGACTTAATAGGCTATTTTCAAACTTAAATATATATATATTTTTTTTAATCTGGACTACAACATGCCCTAATGATTAGAAATGTTCTGATTATTTGTTATTGTTCAGTAAAACTTTGAGACATATAGCTTCATTAGTTAACATGTTAATTCATTATTACCAAACTATATCAGTATACTTATAAAGCATTAATTGTTCTTAGTTAATGTTAATTTCTTAGTTACTGTTTAATAACATTACTAAAATCAAAAGAACTTATTTAATGGACCTGAGATAAAACTAACAATGATCAGTTGTATTTCTTAACTAACATTAACAAAAAAATAATACTTTCTGTAACAAATGTAGCTATTGCTCAATCTTAGTTAATGCATTAAATAATGAGACCTTATTGTAAAGTGTTACCTGTTATTCTTATTCTTTTGCACTTTATCCTGTTTGAAAATTTTACTTTATATATATATTTTTGTGTATTGTATTATTGTATTTAAACATTCAGAGTTCTTTTTGTTATTACAAAAAGAGTTCTTAAACCGGTTATAGTATGACAACACTTTTTTTTGCAACTTATTTCAATATCGTGACAATACCGTATACCCTGATAAAAGCTTCAGCAATTAATTGCAACATGAAAATTTGATACAGTCACATGCCTACAGTGCATACATTAGCTGAGCACCAATGTGAATGACTGATGTAACATTAAAGTTTGTAAAACATATCTTGCTCCGTTCTTTATCATTACTCAAAGTAATAAGAACAACAGACAATCTGAATTAATGGATACAATTTTAGGTAATAGTGGGCCCACAGCTGATTAGCAGAACTATATCAGTAAGACTGTAATAAGTTAGCTGTAGACCTACACAATATAAAACAACTACATATTTTGAACACCTGGTAGAAAATATATACATCAATAATTAATCATACTTACAGGTTGTGATTCTGAGGAGCATGTTGGCCCAAATAAAGTGGGTACTGTCCCATCATTAATAAGCGTTTTGTAAATCCCATTTAGACCTCACGGACATTTGAGAAGAAACTGTCAAAAGTAGGGATGCCCTATATATCGGACACCATATCAGTATAGGCTGATATATGTTCATTTTTAATGTTATCGTTATTGGCAAAATTAGAAAATTTGGCCGATATATTAAAGCTGATAAATAATGGACTATTTCCTTCAGCTGAGACTCTTCAGATGTGCAGTTTACCATGATGGTTTGAATTGCTTGAAATATGACTGAAATCACTTCAAAAAGTGCAACATGTGCAGCACAAGTCTGTCATACAAGCTAAATAAAATTATAATGAGAACATTATAATTGTGTGCTTGGGACATAGCTTTTAATTGTGAAACTTTTGTTTTTGTAATCAGGCTCTGAAAAATTATTTTAAAAAAACTTTGATTTTTATATTTATCGGCCAATATATCGGTTATCGGCTTTCAAATATAAAGAATTATCGGTTATCGTATCTGCCAAAATTTTTATATCGGTGCATCCCTAGTAAAAAGGTTATACTGCTGTGGTAATTTTAACCACTGACTTTTCACATCCTTATCCTTTGGAAGTGTTTACAAAGAGAATTTGCTTTTGCAGAGCAGAAAACCACATCTTCTCTTCTTGAGGACCATAGGCGGATATACCTTTTGAAATGAAATTTTCAATGAAATTTCAAGCGCAGATTTAAATGTTCTGGTGTGATTTTGTCAAAGGTTTAATAGAGACATAGCTGAATCATTGTCATTTAGGATGGGTGTTTTGCATGGGTGTTTGAATCGAGTTCCCCATCTTTTAACGATTAATTGTGCAGCAGCTTTTTATCTGTCAAAGGCCGCCCTGTTAAGATATTGGCATCAACATCAGCATCAAGGAATAAAAGTACAGGTATAACACCAGCTGTGTAAAAAACAATACATGTACTCGAGCCTCATGTATAAAGAGTCTAATAAAAGCATTCAGCTTTTCAGTTCGCTTTATGATTGTGGGATAGCATCCGTTGCACTCGCAGGGTGAAATAACACAGCGATCAGTGGCCCGGTGCTCTCCAGTCAGCCCGATGTCTTATCTGCGCTTGTGCGTGCAGTCAGTCTGTTCCTGTTTAAGTTGGATGGGCTGCTGTATCCTCCACACTCTGCAATTCCTTTCTCTTAATCTACTGTCTACCCACTGTCAGAGCAACAGAAACATTTGCAGCTTGCATGAAAAGAAATTACCGGGCGGACAGCCAGAGAGAGGGAGAGAGGTGCCGCCTCTGCGCTGTGACAGCGGGAGAAATTGCTGCTACGACGGTTGTGTGGGGAGAGGAAGAGAACGAGGGAGGATGACGATGATGCTGGCAGCGTCTCTAACCGGGGAAAATAAACCATGACAACATCCAAATCACACATGCACTCACTCTCAGCGCGCTTGTTTACAGCGATTATGTGTTTGGGGAGGAGGCAAAGAGAGGGAGAGGGAGAGAATGCATCTCAATTTATGAAGCTTTTTCCACTGCTGAGAGTCAACAAAATGCAGGCAGTGTTCGCTTCCAGAGAGCCAATTCTGCCATCAGTGGAGGCGAACTCACAGGGAGAGCAGCTGATTAGAGAACAGTATGCTCTGTGCTGCAGGGAGAGCATGGAAAAACAGTGGCATGTCTCTCTCAATCCCTCTGCTGTGTCGCGGAAATGATTTTTGAAGCGCTGTGCATGTCGCTGAATGCTTTTTGAAACGAGAACAAAAAAAAGGGAAAGATTTCAAACGGTAAAGCATGTTCTCTCTTGCTTTAAAGCGACACTCCGTATGATCAAAAATACACCAAGTGTACTAGTTATGCTTTGCAAGTATGCAACATCTGCAGCCAAAGTAGAATGCTCACATTACAACCAACATTACATGACAAAACCAAAAATGTTCTCAGTATAAATCAACAAAGTTTTCTATACTGCAAGTGAGCAATTCGCCATGACAAACACACACCATTATAAATGGTATGATGTGGCAAAATTAGACTGAATTCTGTGCAAGCAAGGAACATGACAACAAACAAAAACAAGAGATATTCAGTGAACTTCAGTTCCCATTACAAGCGATGAGACATGATGCAACGAAATTAGATTGAACTTTGACATGTCTACACTGCAAGCAAGCAAGCACTAGAACATAGCCATTATGATCAATTGGTGTACACTGCAAGTGAGCAACACAATGTGACAACAACCTACAATGGTTCCATTATAATAAATTAAGCCATCTACACTTCAAATATGAGTGATATACAACACACACTCAAAAAACTAGAACGAACTAGCCCACTCCAATTATAAAAAGGTAATGCAAAAGGATGTGACAAAATTTGACCAAAATTTGTTTTAAAACTACAAGCATGAAACATAACACAACAAAACTAGAATCCTCCCTGTTAATCAACAAATCTGCAATGTCAATTTTTCATTCATACCTTTGGATTTGCATAATGTTTGTTTGTAATTGATGAAAAAAAAGTATTTATTCATTTTTTAATGGGAAAAAAAAATTAAAAATTTGATTTGCGCATATGTGTACACACACTACTTCACGTATGAGACACTGAAAACATGTCTGTCTAGAGCACATTTAGGCTACATTAAAACAATGGAAAAACTAAGGAATGGCTATCCATAGAAAACAGCGCAGCGGAGTGCAAAAACGCATTCTCTGTGAATGGCCCTAATGCTAATAGATCACATTTATATTTGCACCGGAACAGTGGATTGCAACTTTGAAACCGGGTCCATTTTGACTTCCTGAAGTTGTCAGGAAAACACTATAACGCCTTAAGTAATGCCTTTTCTTCTCCTGATGGTGTCCGCTCTGTGCGTGGAGGAGCTGCCTGAGCCCCACTCATTTTTATGTAAACATCCCTTACGGAACAAAAATATATGGGAATATACTGCAAAATATAATGCAATATATTACATGATACATTTCCATACATGGGAAACTAGTGCTTATACTTTTCAATATACTGCAATATATGATTTGACCATATATGGCTATATATTGATACATATAAAATATTTATAAATGAAGACATTACATTCATAAAGTTTTATCCTTTATTGTGTACTAGGGCTGGGCGGTTTTTCCGATTTTTTAGATTAATTCGAATTTATGTTTTGCCTCGATTTTATTATTTTTGGAATTGAGAAATCGCGATTTTGAATAAAATGTTAGCAAGCGTTCAATTAGACATGTTGACAATACAGCAATGATATATTAGGAGAAGAAAACGATCCGACCTCAGGATGGCACCGGCGCGCCTGATTAACCGCTCTCATGTGACGCTCCATGAACGTAGAACACATCACTGTTCTTAAGCGGCTGTTCATTCAGAAATCCGTTACTGCGTTATAAAAAATGAGACGCAGGCAGTGAAATGAGAAAAAAAGGCAAAGTTATTAAACGCGAGTTGAGCTTTTCTTTTTTTAACTTGCCGGGTTTTTAGAATGCCGTTTCATGGGCGAAACGCTGCAAAAGACACGAGACAAGTGCAAAACCTAAACATGACCGTCATAAAAACAATAGGACAAATAGCGCAATGGAATGCAAAAACCTGTAAACCTGTTTGATATTTCATGTTTGCATGATGGTGACAAGCTGCTGTTGTTTTTTGTTTTTACAACGCATTTGCTGTTAATAATAGCCTATTACTGGTGTTATTTATTTCTATTTTTGGCTAAGAAATATTTAGCATTTTCTTATTTTATATTATTTCTGAGTAGGATGTGTTTAAGATAAGTTTGTACAACATTTGTCTTCATATTTCAGGCATATTTCTGCAAAGATATTTAACAAATTGTTTTACATTTACACCATGTTGATCACTTCATGCGTGGTGCACTTGGAACAGAACTTTTTTTAACCAGATTGTTAATAAAGAGAATGTTACTTAAATCATATTGTAGTTAAGTTTTTAAGGTGACTAGTTAAACAGTTAGTTCAGGCAACAGGCAACTTCTAGTTCCCAGCATGCTTTGCTTCTGACTTAAAATAGAGTAAATGTTAAAATTAATAAGTGCTATTTCATATGTTTTGCTTAATATTGATATATGGGGAGATCTGTTAGTGTTTAAAGTTGTATTATTTTGGAATTTAAAAGGTTTTCTGGTATGTCTGAGTTTTTGGGGTTACCATTGTGCTGAAGAGTAGAGCCTGTGGTTAGGTTTATGATTGGCTGAACACCTTAAAACTATAATAACTTTATTTAATAAGTAACAGCTGTGCACGCTATAGCACAGTGATAGGTTCTTTGGTAGAAACTTTAGAACATGCAGGTGTGCTTTTGTTAACTAACTTGAAAATATGAAACATTTAAAATGTAAATAACTATAAAGTATAAGAAATGTGTTACATAATATATTTTACCATATATGTGTTTATACTGCATAAGTAAATATATATGCAATATATTATGCATGCAGTATCATATCTGTTCACATATAAATCTATAGGCCTATATTAAGTATATTACAGAATATAAAGTTAAATAAATTATAGTTTATGTAATTTTATATTCAGTAATATACTTCATAAATATATTATACTAATATATTATATAATATATTAGTAAATATATTATTACATATTTTTCAATATATGAAAAGCAGCAATTCCTTATGTATTATTCAATATATTGTAATATATTTACGCAATATACTTTTCTGTATATCTTCAAATATACTGTTAAATCATGTAATATACTGATCATTCATATATAGGGAAATATATTTTCTTTCCATAAAGGATAACAGGCCAAATATCACGTCACCAAAAATTATTGAGGTCATGTCCATATATTGCGTGACAAGCCGATACAGTAATTATCGCAAAATTCAGACAAGCCTAGAGTCAGTATAACGAAGATTAATTTGCTAGTTACACCCTAACTTAAGGTTGACAGCAGAAATGTTTCAGCAGCTAACATGATAGCAAAGAGAGGAAAGTGTTGGTGTTCAGGAAACATGGTGTGGCTTGTTCAGATAGCTAACCTTGGGCCCCGGTGCAACGCGGCACCAGGTGCAACGCAAGTGTTTTTTGCTAGTTTCAGCCCGGCGCAGTTATCATTTTCATGTCCTGCGCCATGTTGTTTAAATAGCAAACGTTTTTAGTTGAAAGTGTTTTGTAAATGGCCCCTGAGATGGAAACCATCTTATTGAAGCAAGTCTTTTTGAACAATTCATCAAGAGATCTGGCTCATAAGAGGGAATTTGTTTGTGAATCTTTGTTTGTGTCAGTTTTCCGTGCAGACTTCAAAGACACATGAAGAGAAAACATATTTTCTTACCAATGATTTACTGATTTGATTCTTATCCCATCACATCGAATTACATTGCAAACTCACAACTTGGATTAATTATTATTTCTTTTGCCTTATCACTGTAGATTTAAACAGTGTAGCAAAGGAAACGGCGAGTAACAATGCGCATAAGTAAGAACATAAGGAAAAAAAACCCAGCTGTTTCTCACTAGATCACCAGTCCAGGAGATCTATCTACATTTTCCTTTCTCCCGCTTTGTCATCTAGAAAACCCTGTGTTTGCATCTCTCAGGGTCAGAAGAAGTTCAGGAATGATCCAAGGCTGATTTATCAGAGGAGGCAAGAGAGCCAGAAACATTTGGATGAGACAATAATCAACAGTACAAAAATAAAACAGAATAAATATGACAAAATCTGACACCAAGTAGTGTGTAAAGTACTCATTTATTATTTTAATGTAACACTGTCGGATAGTTCTGTCCTCGACAGCAAAAAGTAAATGAAAACTTAAATGATAGGAGGTGTGAGTGTCTGATTATCCTGTCAGTGCTGAATCTATAATATAAATGTAGCATATTTATAAATATTAGGGGTTAAACGGATCATAGTTGACCTCACGGTTTGGCACGGATGTGATTCGTGATTTAGCTGCAAAATTTAACCATCATAGAGTGAAAGATTATCATTTGCACGTGTTTTGTCTTGCAAATTTAATCATCCAAGTGATTTTAAACCATTCTAGCGAAAGAAGAGGCAAAAGAGAACTTAATTCGGTACTTGTGTGCCGTTGTCTGTGCACAGATCGGCACACACTCAAAGTGCGCGCACATAGAGGCAAGTTTCAGATATAAAAAAAGTTAAAAGTTAAACTTCTTTTAGCTTGAGCGCAGTGTTTTTAGAGCGCTGTGCCGTGCACGAGACGCTGCAAAAGAAGCGTGCAACGGTTAAAGACGTCAGTTTAGCACGTGTTTACGTTGAAAAACAATGGAAAAGTGCAGTGGAATGGAAAAACGTGTTTTGTGTGAACGGCCCCTAAAGCGCTATATATTAATTCCTCATTCATTCATTCATTTTGCAGTACTACAACCTGTGATGTCACAAGGTTGGTTGTGTTGCCTGAGTTCAACAGATAGAGAGTTAAAGATGGTGAAATATAAAGACAGAGACAGTGAAAGATGGAAACTGGACAGTAGGGCTATGCAATTAATTGTATTTTCGATTTAAATTTTGATTTTGGATTGGATTTTTATCATTATAGGGTGGTTGTGTACACACACTGCCGACACACATTTAACACCATGCAAAAGTGAATTTTGCTTAATAGGTCCCCTTTAATGATTGCTAAAGTCATTGTTAATCCAACAAGAAAAGACAAAATCACTCACTGCTCTTGAATGAATAACTTTTTTAGTTTTAAATAAGAATTAGTCTATATTTAATGTATACAGCAGATATTTTAGATTTGATTACTTTATTCCATTTCTGTTGGGTATTACTTTTCTAAATACCACTGTTAGTACTACATCTTTCTGAAAAACCTAAAGCACTGTTTATTTCATTTGTATTTTTGTTCTGTTGTATTTTTTGTCTGCTTTGTTTGTAATTAGTTTCTTTGTTCTTATTTAATTGTTGACTGTTTATTGTCTTCTGTAGCTGTTTTGAGGACTTTTTACTTACATTAATTAACCTAGCATTAGTTTTTGCTGAAGTACTGATAATTGTGAAATTTCACTGACATTTAAAATTACTCATATCATGAAATAAGACTTTGATCATATCACCCACCAATAATCATGTTAAATAATCCAGCCCTACTGGACAGCCAGTTTTACAGTGTTAAAGCAAATAATCCCCAAATGAGTCCTTTAAAATTGGAGGAAAGGTAAATAAAAATGCTTTTTTTTCTGTTCAATTATGTTTCTATGGGCTGGAGCTCTTAATTCTTATCTCAAAGATTGATGCACCAGATTGATGCATTTAACTTTAAAATGTACAAAATATTCTTTTGGGGGACCATATTCCACCTACCACAGTCTCACAAAACCTTATGGGAAGCATTTTAGTTATCGTTATAGTTATCATTCTAGGTGTGAACAGGCCTTAAACGGATAGTTCATCCAAAAATGAAAATTCTGTCATCATTTACTCACCCTCAAGTAGTTCCAAAACTGTATGAATTTCTTTCTTCTGCTCAACACAAAAGATGATATTTTAAAGAATGTCGGTAACCAAACAGTTGATGGGCCCCATTAACTTCCATAGTATTTTTTTTTTTTCCATACTATGAAGCCAATGGGGCCCATCAACTGTCGGTAACCAAACAGTCAAAATATCTTCTTTGGTGTTCAACAGAAGAAAGAAATTCATACAGGTTTGGAACAACTTGAGGGTGAATAAAAGATAGAATTTTCATTTTTGGGTGAACTATCCCTTTAACAAGCACTCAAACTTATTCAGTCTGATTTGTGCACAAATCTTTCAGACCAATTTTTTGCAAACTAGATTCACACTCAAAAGAATGATGATATCTTTGAAGTCTGCCACCAGTGCACCTAATACACACAAATTCACAACAAATATATATCCCACAGTCAAGTTACATTAAGGTGCGGTACACTTCCATTCTTTCTACACCTAATGGACAAACTGCCGCGAGCAGCAGTCAGACACAAGCGGCCATCCTAGAGAAGGATGACTCCAATGTAATGCCAATCACAGCCCACACACCAATGCGAGCAGGCAGCCAGACAAACCGCCTCAATCACTCCAGTTTAACTTTAAACATTTAGCTCTCCTTTCACCCAAGCCTTTCTATCCACGACTGTCACACGAGTTCCTCGGAGAGACGGCGGGCGGGAGAGAAAGGGGGTATATGGGGATGTCTAAACGTCCATTGATCATTGTGGATTCCAGCACATTCTCTCCTGTGTTTTCGCTCTCTCTCTGCCTCTCTGTGGTGTCAGCCCAGACCCGAATCACTCAGACAACACCTTTGAAATGCACAATGGCTTTCCTGTGAATCAGCCGGGCCCTTTCACGGCTGTCTGCAGCCGATAACAGCCTCTACTGTGCCCTGGAGTTAACAATCTCAGCTAATAGACTTCTCCCCTGTCAATCACACTTCAAATTCCCAATAAGCCACACACACACACACACACACAAACCTCCCACCTCAATTCTATGGTCCATCTCCTGATCAGAGCTCATCTGGTGAACGGTAAATACAGACACACATACACACGCACACACAGTCACCAGGTATCATACCGCACACGAACAGAAGCATACACCCCGGTGAAAGTATGCTGCTGGGAAACAAACCACTCCAAGCCAATAGATAACAAGCTCTCAATCAACCCAGAGCAGTGGTACACCTCACCTCACCCTGGCTGATTCACCAACACCAGCGAGGCACAATACATTATTACTCAATCCCCCTAAATGCATTGGATTAAAAAGGATTTATATTCGCCTCCCAAATAAATGTCACAAAATGTAAGGTTCTTGGATTTATGCATGTGTCGGCGTGAACTTTGGATTCAAAATAACCAATAAGATAAGAGCGTGACTTGTATATGCCACACAGATTAAGTAACCACGAGCTGTCACAAGTTCTGACTCAAATATATGGGTTATGTGTGCAGGTGTTCACAAAATGAGCTGTTAAAATTAAAATATAAAATGTTCTACATAATATTATGTTTTAAATACATTTTTTAAAATAAATTTTTTCTCAATAGGCTATATTCAAAAAAGTTACACATGAAAAATTTACCTGAACCAGAACGAACAGCTTAAACACTTCTTTTATTGTCAATATTTTAATTAGGTGACCAAATAAAGAATATAAATGTGTTGGGAAGAAAAAAAAAAAATCTGTGTCATATGGATTAGATTATTTCTGCTAATAAAATGAGGAAATAGATGCAGTTATAAACACGGATGGCCTGCCCCATGCAAGCTTTATCGCTCTTTATTTTTCTGGACAGATTGTAAACTCAGAGATTTCTGGCTGCATTGTAACACAGATTAGAGATACCCAGGGAGAGTGAAACTTTTGTTCAAAAGTTGAGTCTTTTCAGCCAAAAATGCAAATATGAATCTTTAATATTTCTCCTCCACAAAAGGAATGCAATTTGGCTGTACATTCTAGAATTTGTTAGCTACTGAATGTTTTGCACAGAGGGTGAAATGTAATATTTAACTTTCCTTTACCATATGGGACCATGGTTGGTGCATTACTCATTTAATGATGTTGCAAAAAGGTATTCATTAATAAATGTTCAAACAAATGTAAGTCTCAGGCCCCCATTCTTTATGCCATAATACTAATGGTTAGCAATTTGAGCATTTGTGTTTGCCTATGCATTGGAAAAGGTGTATAGAGAGGAAAGCATAAGAGAAAGAAATTCTTCATTTGACTCAGACCTAACCATTATTTGTTGGGCTTCTCTCATTTGCAGAATATATTTGATGTATCATTTTATATTAATATAGGGTCTTGTTAGTCTTGCAGAAATAGACTTTTGACAGACGTTGACAAACTGGATTAGCTCAGTTCAAACTCAAATTCAATCACAAAACTTGACAGCAACAGCTGCGGCCCGCAAGGGAATTTTTGGGGGAGGCTGATATGCAAATCAAACAAATAAAGGTTTATATAATATATAAGTTGTTGATAATTATGCTAACATACACATATAATATCCCTACTGACATTCCAACATAGTCCTGATGAATAATGACACGAATGTTATTAATGTCTCTTCAAACACCGACACAAATCAACGGAACAAATCACGCAGCGTCATATACATAATATGATCATAAGACGCATTTATACACGAATGGAAAGCTCCATTCTATCTAATATCTACTCACCTATTCGAAGATGAACTTCATAATCAATTGTGGAAAATGTATATATGTCCCTGTCGTTCGGTTTCACTTTTTTTCCTCGATAATTTTGGCTAAATTCAAAAGTTTCCGTTGTAACAACAAGAGGGGTTGAGATCTGACGACGTCGTGATACTGAAAGCTGATTGGCTTAAATGGTCAGCCCTGACAATGATTAGTTATACAGAGGGAATTAACGACTTTGCGCCATTTAATTATCTTGTTAACGAGAGGAGCTGTGCTGTTGGCTTCCTCCAACATTAAAAGCAAAGTCACTGTATAACGACATTGTTTGCCTTTATCTGAGGCTGAGACTTGGGTCTTATGGAGTGGTGTAGGACAGGTTGGAGGCAGTGTGACTTCATTTATAATTCATCATTATTTGTTCAATATTCTTTGGATATTGTCAGTCATAAAACCTCTGAGGCACATTCACAACTTCCTTTAACATATTTGAGCAAAATTAAACATATTTAATCAGTCCACTATGCACATTTGCAGTGGCATTATTCAGACGAGTTTCAAACTCTCACTTCAAACATTGATTTCTAGTCAAAAAAGGAATATAAACTGCACATCATCCACAAAGCTTTGAGACATTTATGTGTGTGTCCTCTTAAGCTCTGCTGCAGGTCTGGGATGATTTTTCTGGAATGGTTTCAAAGCCTCTTCTGTTGCCTCCAACTCACCCCAGTAGGTCCCGCTGGAAGACTTGGGGATGAAGCAGCGCTCTCTTCAAACAAGCAGGCAGGGAAATTCTTTGTGTGCAAGTGTGTGTTTGGAGATGAGATGGAAGACGTTTATCTTTGAGGTTGTTTACGGACAACAGTTTGTCAGAGGAACACACACACAGTCCTCTTTCCAGCATGGTATTCTTTTCCTCTCTTCACTCATTATTCTTGCAGAGAGCAGATGCATGGAGCTACGATGTGAAAGAGAGGGAAATGCGAGCGAATGGGCCACAGTCTTAGGACAAGATCATCAAGCACTCCCTGGAGGTTCACTCTGTCCTTCTCCTCCGCTAAAAATATGACGTGTCGTATATCATCCGCCTTGATTTCTCTACTTCCACTCATTGAGTGTGGCCCTGAACAGGATGGGATAATCTGTGCATGTGCATGAAACAAGCATGGACCCTTCACCAATACACACCGCCCCTCTATCATACACCCAGGACTTGGGTTTGATATCTGTTACTGATACATAATTAGTCCTTTGGGAAAGAGAGTCACCTGTTTGACAGGCTGAATCTCAAACATGGTTCCCAAAAGCAATACATGGTTGAAGAATGGTTCACAAAATTAAGTTTTACTTCATAAAATTAAGGTTGAACCACTGCAGTCACGTTGACTGTTTTAACAATGGCTACGTTTACATGCACCCAAATAATCCATTTGTAATCGGATCGACGGCTTAATCGATCCGATTGAGCTCGATTCGAATGAAATTTCGATCGGATTGGAAGGGGTGGTTTATTCCTTTTCTAATCCGATCCAACAGCAAAAAATTACCATGTAAACGCTTGAATCTGACTACTTTCTCAATCGTATTTAGAAGTCTCTAGGGCACATGCGCAGTGCAATGCTGACACGCATTACGCAGTGCGCAAGTTCAAGTTCACGTCTTTAGTTTGTAAAGATGTATGCCAACAGGCAGTGGCGTAGCTGTATCCCTTCGTCATAATATTGGAAATCTTTCCGTTTTAAAACAAGAAGGGGAGCCAATGGATATCACACAAGAAGCAACGTGCAAACTTTGCACAAGGGTTATGCTGGTGAAAAAGTCTCAACCTCGGCCAGTATTCAGTATTCAGTATTGACGCTGCATTAACGGAGCATATTCTCTCAGAGACGAATTTCAACATAATATGCTGATAACGGTATATAACTGTCTTAATTTATTCCATTATTTCTCTTGTGGCCGTACATATAGGCTAGTGAAACAAATGAGAATAATAGTGATTCGTGTTAAACAGATTGTTTTTTTTAAAGTCGGTGCTTGAAGTAAAGCTGCACTTAATTTTCATTGATGACTGCGTTGTTAGGAAATATTATAGCCTACACTTTTAATAATTTTAATTATAGGCCTATAATTCATTGTATAATAGACCTAAAAAAATGTTTAAAACATTTTCAAAGATAGCTAATAGCCTAATCTTTTATTATCCTCACAGCATGCATAATATTAATTTAATAATAAAAGAAGCCGAACCTAATAGTTATAATAATAGACTAGAAGAATGTAACAGGCCTACATTAATTGGAAATACCAAATCCTCTTAATATTGCCAAGATTTGATGCTTTTGACAATATCTCTGGCAATCGTCGATACATGATCATCGTATGTTGATGCAACCCGGGTTACCGCAAGTGTGATTGATATGACGTCACACACGCAGAGCGCGTGCGCAAAAGTTTTAATCGGAATGTATATGAAACACATATAAACGGATATTTGAATCAGATTACAATGTTTAGAGTACATGTAAACAGATCTGCAATCGGATTCAATTCATTTGGATTGATGAAAATTGGTGCATGTAAACGTAGCCATTGTCTTTACTACCTTTCTGGACCTTGAAAGCGTCGGTTAAATTGCTGTATGGACAAGTCATATACCTCTCGGATTTCATCAAAAATATCTTAATTTGTGTTCTGAAGATGAACGAAGGTCTTACGGGTGTGAAACTACATGAGGGTGAGTAATTAATGATAGAAATTTCATTTTTGGATGAACTAACCCTTTAACTTATATTAACAGTAGAAAATTAGGGAGCAAATAGTTAATAACAGAAAATAGCAAATTGCATTAATTAGCAAACAGTAAAAAAATCAACACAAAAAACCCTACAACATGATATATCAACAGTACATATATTTGTGGCAAACTGCAACATCTGGGGATCAGTGGCCCTTTGAATAAACCACACTCAGATTGTGACACTCAGAACAGATGAACATCAAAAAATTGTCTATAAAATCATCTGAGGTATATCAACTACAGTTCTGGATGAACCACAGTAAACGATTAACAAGTTTTTCAAGTATATCTGCCATATGTGCCATATGTGCTGCCATATCTTCATTTGTGCAGTGCAAAACATTACATCTGCAATAAAATTCTTAATGATCCTTGGAAATGCAAGTGATACAGATAATCTATTATTTAGTTGTTTTTTTAAAGACTTTAAAACTTTTCAACAGAAGAAAAAGAGAGAACTGATAAAACTGATATAACTAAAAGCTGATTAAAAAGACCATAACCTACAAGGCACAGAGTAAAATACTTTTAAACAATGTGTACAGAACATTTCATAGAGAGAAAATGTTCAAATTAAAAGCTGAAGGCAATGTTTTTTCACACAACTGTGTTTAACATTGCAGTTTCAATCTCATTACGATGTGGGAAGCTCTGTTTGGCCCGCTTTTATGTACTAGGGTATAATTATTTTGGAAGCAAATCATATTGTGCATTAAGATCAGCTAACAGTAAAGAGAATGTGATGCACTGTTTGCTAGCACACACGCTCATGATTTAGCTTTTTATTTTTTCTAGAAATTTTGACAAACAACAACTGTGACCTTTAAGTTCGTAGAGGCAGCATGGCTCTGATCACAGGGACTAGAAACATAGCCAGACTGAAATGTCAACCGTCCCTGCGGTTCCAGCACTGACGCAAAACTGCCAGAGAGCTACAGGGAAAGCCAGAGGAGAGAGACGGAGCGAGAAAGAGAGGGAGGAAACAAGCGTGTGTGCGTGTATGTTGGCATGCGTTCCCCGGTGATTGAGTGTGTGTGTGTGTTTGTGTGCGTGCATACGGATGGCTAACAGAGACTTACCTGAGCTGCAGGCTCGTTCTTTGAGGCCCAGGCATGTCAGACAGCATTAAAGCAGGTATATGGTTGGGAGATTTCGACGTCCCTTTAGAGAGCTGCAGGCTAAGTCATCCAACAGAGCACAAACTAGCCTACACGCTAACAAACAGGCACTGGGCTGCTTGCTGACCCCTCACAACCAAACATCTTCATGTCTTCTCTTTTCACTAAACACGGGTGTCAGTTTATGACGTACGTGGCTGAGAGCGTTTGAGGTACTGTTTGAGAAATCCATACTTTTTATGGATTTTATGGACCTGTTGATAACGTAGCATTAGCAAAAAAAAAAAAAAAAGACACCAATGTTCAATAAACGTATTACAAATTTTGATTAAATGTTCAATAAAAAATTATAATGATCGCAGCATGAAATAAACTTAAGTCTATTTCATTTATTTTCTAAGGGGCCGTTTACATGACACCGTTTTCAACTAAAAACAGTTTTGGCCGTTCATTTACACGACAACGACGTTTTGGAGGCCTGAAAAAATGCAAACTTTTCGAAACGTGTTTCAAAGTGCAAGTTTATGAAAACAATACCGTTATTGTCTCCATGTAAACAACAAAATGCGAATTTGCAAAAATGGTAACGTCATGCGCATGCGTATTATGTTATCAGTCTATAGAGTTTCTTTACAATGTGACATTGCCAACTACTGGCCTGGCAGCAGAATACAGCGTTTAGTCGTTTTTGCAGATCCATGTGAATAGGGATTGTTTTGACAATGTTGTTGTCTGTACATGAAAAACGCAAAGGAAAAACTTTTCCATTTTTAGTACGTCATTGTCGTGTATCCTGAATGCATGTTATTGATCTTGTTGTGAACGAATCATCCATGCACGTTTTTTTTTTATTTTATTTTTGGACATTGAAATTTTTTATCAAAATGTCATAACACGATCTTCCACTGAACTTCTCTCTGATGACATATGCCCGACTTTTCCAATCATTTCATCCACAAAAAACCCGCCTCTTTTTTACAATCAACCGCAAGCTCACATTCAGCTCTGCTCATTGACTGATGTATTGAACCAAGACCCGCCCTACATTTTTTATTTTGTTTTGCTAATCCACTCCTTTTGTTGCATTGAGACTTTAAAGGGTTAGTTCACCCAAAAATGATCAATTCTGTCATTAATTACTCACCCTCATGTCGTTCCACACCCGTACGACCTTCGTTCATCTTCGGAACACAAATTAAGATAATTTTGATAAAATCCGACGACTCAGTGAGGCCTCCATTGCCAGCAAGATAATTAAAACTTTCAGATGTCCAGAAAGCTTCTAAAGACTTATTTAAAACAGTTCATGTGACTACAGTAGTTCAACCTTAATGAAGCGACGAGAATACTTTTGTGCACCAAAAAAACAAAATAGCGACTTTATTCAACAATATCTAGTGATGGGTGATTTCAAAGCACTGCTTCATGAAGCTTCGAAGCTTTACGAATCTTTTGTTTCGAAACAGTGGTTCGGAGAACGTATCAAACTGCCAAAGTCACGTGATTTCAGTAAACGAGGCTTCGTTACGTCATAAGTGTTTCGAAATTTCAATGGTTCACCACTGGGGGGCGTGACTTTGGCAGATTGATACATGCTCCGAACCACTGATTCGAAACAAAAGATTTGTAAAGCTTCGAAGCTTCATGAAAAAAGTGTTTGTTTTGAACTGTTTTAAATATGTCTTTAGTAGCTTTCTGGGCATTGAAAGTAATGTTAATTGTCTTGCTGGCAATGCAGGACTCACTGAGCCATTGGATTTTATAAAAAATATCTTGTGTTCCGAAGATGAACGAAGGTCTTACGGGTGTGGAATGACATGAGGGTGAGTAATTAATGACAGAATTTTCATTTTTGGATGAACTAACCCTTTAATATAAATAAAATACATAATAAAAGTCCAATTTTTATGCTTTTTTCAATGTGTGCTATATATACCAAGAATAAATTATAGGTAAAATTGTGTTATTCAATTTTTTATATATATATATATATATATATATATATATATATATATATATATATAATTTACCTTTAAACTCTTTAAACTCACTCCCAAGCCTTCTTTTTGGAGCAGTGAAATATTCTTATGTTGGTTGTGAAGATTGGACTAACATGGCTGCTACGTAAGGAAAAATAAAATATTTTTATCTTTGAAAAAAATATAAATTATTTTAGCTTTTGCTGTGTGGGCCACTTCCTACATGCTTTATAACTAGTGTGTTCTGTGTTAAAAAATGGCCAAAAAATTGGTTTTGGACCCACTGACTTACATTGTTGTTGTTGTTCAAAACAGCTTCACAGAACGGAAAAAAAGTGATACAAGTTTGTAACGACCAAATTTTAATTTTAACATCAAATTAAACTATTCATAACAGTAGGCTGTTTACGATTGCTGAGGAACTATGCAACTTGGTATTTTGATATAGAATATGCAGTCACAGGTGTGCATTTATCCGCATCATAACGGCCTCAAACACGGTTCATCCAATCAGAATGTAGAGTCAGAACTGTCCTTTATAAACCTAAATATTCCATTTCACAAATTCACGGTGTGTGAGTCTGTGATTTGCACTGATTCATCCTCTATTACCATAGTCTATGTTCAAACAGTCAGTGTGTGTGCGTGTGTCCGTGTCTAGAAAGCTTTTGAAAATGGGACGAGCAATCAATTATGGGCATCGCTTGGCAGCCGCTCAGAATGACAGGCCATTGTTAGTTTTCCTCCCTCCCTTTTTCTCTTGCTCCCTCTCTTTCTCTCTCTCTCTCTCTTCATCTGTCACATGTCTGCTAGCCTCTCCTGGGTTCTCTCTCTCATTCTACCGCCTTTCTACTCAACAGCTGCACGTCTAATGAAGCAGGATCTAGCAGACCTGCAGAGAGAGCAAGAGAGAGAGAGGAAAAAGTCCCCTGTTTGTCTTTGTATTGCAGGTGTGAGATGATGGGAACATTTAGTGTACCTGGCTGTAATTTGCTTGGGGGGGAAAAAAGGAACGACTTCTGTCAGTTCTTGGGTCCTCTGCGGTGAATGATAAGTCTCGCCGCCTCGGGGACGGCTCCGATCGGCTCAATCAGCGCCAATGTAAACAGCGGGTTGCAAAAGCCGTGCTCAACTTTAGATTATAGACTTTCTTGGCATGATCTTGTCAAGGGCACGACATCAGGGGACGCCTGTTGCTTCCAGATGGCGGCGCATTTATCCCTCAATCTGTAAATAACAAAAAATGAATGAACAGATGAATGATTGAAAGGGTCATTTTACAAATATGTTCTCACATAAATCTGGGTGATGCTGTGAACGTTAGCGAGGCTGCGGAGTGTCTGGGGGCATAATTAACGCTTCCAGCGTGGTGTGCTTTACTTTGTGTTTGCATTGGTAATGTAACTTTGTCTTTTTAGTAGATCTCCCACTGTGCATTTACCCTGATTTGCCTGTGGCCATCAGGAACAGAGTCAGCACATGCAGCGGAAACACTATGAAAATCCTAGCATGCAGCTTTACCTTTACTAAACTGCTGATGTTGTTGCCAACCTGCCCCTTTAAGTGCCATTAAAGTGCAAAAAGGAAAAAATACGAAAAGGAAAAAAAATTGGAGGAAAAAATACAAAGAGGAAAATTTTGGTGGGAAAAATACAAAATTTTTAAAATGTTTTGCTTTTTTGTCACATATTGATAAAGGCAGGAAGTAAAGTGAGATCACAAACTTGGTGGAAGGTTCATGTTGGATGACATGTAGTCCACGGCTGTTTTAAGGAGAAAAGAAAATTATCTAGGCTATTGATTTTATACCACACTAAAAATGATCATGATTTTAACGGTAAAACACTGTAAAAATGCTACGGTGAAAAACCGTTAATTCGTTAACAGAAAGTTTCCGTACTATAGCCTATACAGGGAATAACTGTAATAGATCTAACCATACATGTAATTTTACAGTAAAATACCATTAAATTTACAGTTTTTGGAAGTGAAAAAGAACAAGTACTTGTATAATTTACAGTATAATAATATAGTATTTTACTGTAAATTTAAGTTAAATTCTTAAAACTTAAAACGTCGCTACTGTGTTTTTTTAATGGTAGATTTAACGTGAATGCAAAAATCATACAATGTTCAGTATTTTGTCGTTTTGCAGTAAAAACATCAAAACATTTACGCTATATAGAAGCAAAACTGCATAATATATTGAATCTTGATTTTGCCATGGTTAGTTTGGTTGATTTTATTTCTGAGACTCTTATTTTGTTCTGTTTTTTTCTGTCCCTGTTCTAGTTTTTCTGTGTTTATTCCTGTGTTTTCTTTAGATTCTAACTTCTCATTTAGTTCAATCAATGATGAATATCCCTGTGTATTTATTCTTTTCAGTTCCCTCAGTTAGTTGTTTGATTATTGTCTGTTGCGTTTGCCTGTACTGTTTGTATCATCTTGTTTATGTAATTAAAACTGTTGCAATCAATCCCCATCTTTACTCATCACTGCCAAGGCGTACCAGTTTTCGGCAAATATATGCACCGCTGTTAAAAAGTTGGGAACAGTAAGATTTTGAAATGTTTTTGAAAGTCTGTTTTGAAAAGTCTCTTATTTATTTGATCGAAAATACAGTATTTTTAGGGCTTTAGGGATGTTTAATTATACTAGAAAAAGACAAAAATACTGATAATTACCAAAAATTATGTTTTTTTCAGTGCTCCATTCTCTAATTGTACAGATGTGTGTCAAAACTGTTTTACTTATGCTTATTTTTATTTTTTAAAGACATATGTGCTACTTTTAACATAACTGAAAACTCTTGAGAACAACCTGCAAGAAATCCACTGGGTCATCTTCCACTGGTTTGTCTGGAGATAAGAGCGAGTGAACCTGCTGAAATGGATTCAAGTTTAGCATGAAGGGGGTAAAACATGCTGTGGAACTGAATTAATTCGCCCTACTGTTGCATTTGCACAAGCAATATTTAATAGTCCTTTGCAATTCAAATGCTCTTGAGTAGATGCATTGGACTGCAAAGAGAAACCAAATGTGTTGTTTTTACTTAATTGTATTTTCAGCCACAGCATTCATTTCCATTTCTCTTCTTGTTCTCGCTCTGTTCTCTATTGTTGAGTTCATTAGTATGCTTGTAAGCATGCACAATCAAAATGGAGAGAAAAAGCGTGGAGGACCTTTGCATCCACCCCTCACAGTGATGGAGGTGAAACGGGCTTCAAGGATGCTGGTGGGCGCAGCAGGTGAGTACGAGACCCCACCCATCCAAATCATCCACCACTCTTTTCAGCCATCCCTTGTCCGCCTTTTTGTCTATCTTTCTCTCTCCTGCATGTCTGCGTCCATCAGTGAAGCGTCCGCTGGGACCGACGTGTTTTGACAGATGCTCATTCTGTCTTGGCACATCTCACAGGATGGTATGGCACTTGTCATCCTGATAAGAGAGAGAGAGAGAGAGAGAGAGAGCAGAGAGCAGAGAGATATGTGATTAAGAAAACAAAAGCCTTTCCTACTAACCAAGGCCAGATCTTTTTCTCTTTTTCCCTCTCTTGCATCCTCAGGGTTTATTAAATGTTAGTAGATTGGAAGAGATAATAAGGCCATAGTGATAAAGAAACGGCTAGTCGTATTTGTGATCCACCACTTGTTGCAGTTATAAATTGCAATTTTTGTGCACGCATATGTGCTCTTGCTTTTGTTATTACAAAATCAAGGTGGCTGGAAATGGTCTCATGATTATTCTAAGAAGGTGGGATTTAAAGGGAGAGTTCATCCAATAATTAAATTGTTGTAATCATTTACTCATTGTCATGTTATATATTGTTAAATATTGTCAAACCAATATGATTTTTAAAGAACATTCTGAAAACTCTTTTCAATAAAATCAAAACTGAGTGAGGACTGGGGCTGTCAAGTAAAAAAAAAAAAAAGTTATAAAAGTAAAAGCATTAAACATAAACACTACCATTCAAAGGTTTGGGGTTAGTAGTAGAAAAAAAGATTTTTTTTACTTTTATTCTGCAAGGATGCATTAATAAATGACATTTTAATATATATATATATATATAGAAATCATTTTTATTAATTAAAATAAAATATTAATTATTTTTAATTAAAATAATATTTTACAATATTACTGTTTTTACTGTATTTTTGATCAAATAAATGAGCCTTGGTGAGCATAAGAGACTTTTCAAAATCATTACAAAATCTTACCAACCTTAAACTTTTGAACAGTAAAGTGTAGGCTAAAGACATGCAGTATGATTTGTGCAAGGATCTGACCAAATTTATGTCCAAAATGAAATGTCAATGGCATGTACATGTATGCATGTGGCCTATGATTTTATTCCAAGTGACTTTCATTGTATTTGTGGTAGACAACTTATAATTTTATGCATTCCCTTGGTGTTAAACACATGACTTTCACTTTGTTATCGCTATAAGCTACACAAACCTCATTTTGACACCATTGAAGTTAGACACCACTTGTAATTGATTTCAAACCTAAGTGTATCCAACACATTTAGATTATCACTCCATTTTTCCATGCAAAACTGTCACCAAAGGGTGAACTATGCCTTAAAAACAGTCTATGCTTTGTTTCACTTTCTGTCTTGCATGTCTTTTTCTACACTGTACCGTTGTGCACATGTATGTGTGTGAACGCGTGTATATGCGACCTCCCCCCGGGTCAGAGTTGTCTGTGTTCTACCTGTTTGCGTGCACCACTTCTTCTAGCCTGAGGCCCAATCACACTCCCCACACAGGAGCATGTGACAGCCTGGCTATACCCGCCTCGACCAATCAGAGTTCTTCACCCGAAGGGCAATACAGGATGTGACAATAGAGTGAGCTGCAGGTCATGCAAGTAGTCTGCTGCATGCAGCCTCCTGACAGATCTAGTATACTGATGTACCTTGGCAGAACTGGGCTCCATCTCACTGAACACTTCCACCAGAATTTGATGAGTAGGCCCCTTATGCATGCAGAAAGCAGAAAGAGCTCTCTGGGCGATCAACCGTGGATTTTTTATTTATTTATTTTTAGAACATGGAATCTTTAGAATGTTTGTACCGGCTTGTAGTGGCTTTCTTTGCTGTCTTACGAAAAACAAATACTTGCGTTCCACTTCACCTCAGGTGAAATTACAGTGTACGCAAGTCGGTGCTGTATTAAAATCCCTCCACCTTTCTTATTCTCTTTCTTCTCCCACAATTTTCTTCAATGAATTCACCTTGAACCTCTAAGATGTTGTTTTGTAGATAATTTCATTCTTATGTGTGCTGTGTGCTATTGGATGAGAATTGAACTGAGCTGGACAATGATTTCACTGTTTTCTACAGAGCTGCTTTATTGCTGAATTGAACTCATTTCATATTTAATGATCTTGTTATTGAATGGAACTGAATCAACACTGAACTGACCTCAGCTGAACAATGACACTATTTTCTTTCTAGAACTGCTTTACAGCAGAATTAAACTCTGTTTGCATCACTGAATCATTATTTGTCTGTTTAGCCCTGACTGTAAAACTGCTTTGAAACAGAATAAAGTACTATAAATAAAGGTGCGTAAAGCTTTATTTCTGTATAAAGTGCTATAAATAAAGGTGACTTGACTTGACTGTGTAAAAAAATATAAGAAAGAAAAGACCAACCACAATTTAATATGCAAAAATTACAATATCATCGCTGTCATTTAGATTTAAATGGCTGAATATATGAAATATAACATTTGATATTCTTAGATTCTTGACTAAGATAATTAAATGTTCAGCATTCAAAACTGACAGTAATGTTGTCATATATCAAATAGTGAATAGTCTTCCTTACATTTATTTCTGTCATGGCAACTCTCTGAAGATTTTTTAGCATGGTAATAGATATGTATTTGGTCTTGGTGGAATAGATCTGCTACGATGCTGCTGCTGTTGATTATTGCTGTTGTAGATTATTGCTGCTGCAGAGCAAGTACAGGAACTTGCTACTGCCAATAAATATGCCAGTACGCTGCTGTGCATATGTAAGACATACTGCTGCTGCACAAATAGCATACAGTATACAGTCAAACCAAAATTTATTCAGACACGTTAAACATTTCATTCATTAATACAGTTTAGTTTAAAAAAAAATGGTAATAAAATATGACAAGATCTCAGAGTTAAACTGTGTCAGAAAAAATTATCTTAATTATGTCAGATAACACTTAAGCAAAACATGGTCAGGTCAAAGTGTCTGAATAATTTTTGGTTCCAAATTTTTATCAATTTTACTGGTAGTCCACTGTATGAAGAATTTTTGGGTATGTCACAGTTTACTTTATTTTGCTATCCTCACTTACATAAATGAACTGTAGTGTCCTGTAACCACTAGTAAAAATATATCAAAAATATCAAAAATGTCTGAATAATATTTGGTTTGACTGTATATCAATAACCCATAGCAGATTTATACAGGTGGAGCTGGGGAAGGTGAAGGGTTTTGAGGAACTCTGAAGCGCACTGCAAACTGTTAGCGAATGCTAACCAGACATTTAATGTTGTGAGCAGCAAGCTCATTGGCTGCAGATGCGACATGAACCAGTCAGCTTGTGCTAATACTTAACGCTAAGATATCATCAATTTGCGTTAAGGACTGTTCAGCCTGCGCCATCTAGTGTTTTATGACAGAACTAGGGATTTATCTGTCTACTACCAGTCAAAAGTTTGTGGTCAGTAAGATTTTTAATGTTTTTGATAGTATTTTATGCTCACTAAGGCTGCATTATTTGATCAAAAATATAGTAAAATCAGCAATATTGTGAAATATAGCCATTTTTGTTCTTTCGTTTTTTTTTTTTTGTTTTTACATAAACTGAATTTCAGCATCATTACTCCAGTCTTCAGTGTCACATGATCCTTCGGAAATCATTTTAATATGCTGATTTGCTGTTCAAGAAACATTTCACATTAATATCAACAGCTGTGCTGCTTTTTTTTTGTGTGAAAAACATGATACATTTTTTTCATGATTCTTTGATGAACATGAAGCTCAAAAGAGCAGCTTTTATTTGAAATTGAAATATTTTGTAACAAAGTAAGTCTTTACTGTTGCTTTTAATCAATGAAATGCATTTTTGCTGAATAAAATGTTAATTTCTTTTTAAAAATCATACTGACCCCAAGCTTTTGAACAATACTGTATTATGGCTTTTAACTCTGGCTTTTGCTATTGACACCAAAGCACTGCATTCAAACCACCTCTTTTTTCTGCTACAAATTTATCTTTCATTCAAATATAACTAATGCTAATTCAGTATTTTGCCTAATCAGGCAAATACTGAATTAGCATTAGTTATATTTGAATGAAAGATAAATTTGTAGCAGAAAAAAGAGCTGGTTACAGTTCATTATTGTTGCACACATGCATTGACAGAATACTGTACATAATGGAATAAAATTATATATACAACTTACTAGGTCATCCAGTCAGCAATTACTATCTGGGACTGTGAAGCAAAACCAACTGAAAACCACATCTTTATGGAATGAGGATAACTGAGGGTTCAAGGAACCTGTGAAATGACGTAAAAACATTATGAGAGAGACTTTTTTCATGGTGTGCAGTAAAGTGACGTTGCCTGTTTAGTCAGGACCTTTGCCTTTTTTTTAAAGGTTTTGTAAAAAACACATACACTCTATTACATCATACATGCACACCCCCACACACTCTCTCATGTGCAATAGTGTCTCAAGGCGACATGGTCTTGGCTATGAATCAGGAAATCTGACTCACTCTGAATGGTCGACTTCTTCATGTACGTCAATCCAGGGGCACAGAGGGCTCTTTATGCATCAACACACACACACACACACACACACACACACACACGTTGAGTTTTCATGTTTTATGGGGACATTCCATAGACATAATGATTATATATTCTATCCACTAGCCCTAAACTTACCCCTACACCTACCCATTACAGAAAAAATTCTTCATTTATGCAGTTTTATTTATAAGCTGTTTTCCTCATGTGAACCAAAAAAATGTCCCCACAAGGACAAGGATTTTGGATATTGCCATTTTTGTGGAGACATATAATGTAGGGTTTACCAAGACCACACACACACACACACTCATACAGAGTGAGAAAGAGACAGAGAGAGAGAGACGGAGGATGAAAAGAGATATAGATGTAAAAAGACTAACTCTCAAGCTCAATGTTAAAAGTACATTTGCGGTGGCGGGACAAAAGGAAGTGCCGTCGAGATGGGAGGGATAAAAAGGTCAAGGTCAACCTCATCTCCACCTCATCCTCTAAAACCCATCTCACTTCAATCTCGCCAATTCAAGCCGCGGGTCCCACACTTCCATTCAAATTCCAAAACCAATCTCCAATAGAGAATTCCATCTCCGCAGGTCCGACCGCCCACAAACAGGATTCCGCCTCACGGTGAGGCTCATGTTAAAGGTGGCCTTGAGGAGACGGGGTGAATCTTCAGTTTCATGCCACACCTCTGCTGAACAGGTGTGCAAAACGCAAGGGAGAATGAAAGGAAAATGAAAGAAAATGCATCTGAAATGAGGACGTGTGAAGGATAAATGAAGGTCTGAGTGGCAGAACACTGTTGGAATTACGTAACCCAGCCTCCAACTGATTTAGACTGATTTATATTAACATGTGGCCGAGAAAGAGTTTTGAAAGGTGGAGGTTGGGGACATGCTGATGTCATGAAATGGCTTATGAATATTAATTAGATTAAGGTCAAGTATTAGAGTTTAGCTCTTCAATTAGAGAAGCTCATTTAAAAATTCAGAACTGCAGTAAGTGTAGTTTTTTTCTTTTCTTAGTATGGATTACTCATAATTATTATTATTATGATTATAAGATCATAATAATACTTTTTTGAATGTATTAAATGATAAATAATTCAAATTTTGATGTCATATCAAATATGACATTCATTCATTCATTCATGTATTAATTCAAGGGTAGCTTAGTTTACCTATTTTATATCATGAGTAGTTTGGCAAGTAGCTTCCCCAACATTGCTCACATGCACAGGACCTTGGGTCACACAAACCCTGAAAATGCAAAGTTAGCACACAAACTAAACATATAAAACATGTGGCATGTACATTCACACACATTCAAACACCGAAATGAATATTTGATACTCTGATGTATTCAGTAGTCTATGCTGTGCATATGATGCATAGCATGCAAAGAATATTGACAGCATAACATGAATAGACATCAAAACAATGGGACTGAATAATTTTCCATATTCAATCATGGAGCTGCATTCAGTCACTCACCATCCAGAGACAGACAGCAGAAGATGGGCAGCACATCTGAATGTTTTTTTTTATTATTATTATTACCTTGTCTTTCCCAGTAACACCTTATGCCATTTTTTGGCCACTAATAAAATAATTCAGAGCTGCAATACTGCTACATTTTTTATACCCAATCTCGCAAAACAGACTCTTGACTATTGGCATAAAATATGGCACATAGCTTATTCTGAAAAAAAGACGAAGCTGGCAGCACATTTAAATAACGGGGCAGCGGTCTGTTTTGCAAACAACAACTACAAAAAAGAAAAAAAAAATCAAATGTTTTTTGACTTTTTGGTCAACTGTGTGTATGTTTTAAGCACTAAATATTTTACAGATTTAACTCTGAAAACAAAAAGGAATTTTGCACCTTTACTACCTGCACTTGTGCTCAAGAATGTTTTTGGCAAACTGTAAAACACAAGCCTGGCCATTTGTAGTTCTTGCTAAACTCTTTAAACTCTTGGCAAATCTACATACTATTTACTTATTTTTTTCTCAAAGAAGAACTTGCTGTAACAGCTAGCTAACTTTTAAATTCAACTGCAAAAACCTAAAAATCCAATTATATTATAAAACTGTGTCCAATGCGTATTGGTCAAAAAAGGCCAAAAGGATCTTATAAATCAAATTTGCTTATACTGTATACTGCATATAACAACCCAGATTTTAAGTTTTCCATACACACAGTGATAAAAAAAGCACAAATTTTGACCTTCAGGTGGGTTTGAGGCTGAGAAGGTTAGACAAATCTTTTTTAGTTTTTGCTCCTGTAATACTGAAAGATTTACTTCATAAAAAATGATTCAATAATTCAAAGGATGACCCCATATGCACCCACAGATGTCTGGGCTGAGCCCCAAATACCTCCTGATCCTAGAACTTTCCTGCTGCTGAGCACTTTATATACCTAGTCAATCAAACTTTTATGCATAAACTTGTTGAGAAAGAAAATAATCTTTCCTTCTTTTTCTGCGGTGCAGTGGACAGAGTGAGAGAGCAGTCAGATAGATGGACAGACAGTGGTTGAAGGCAATCTGAAAGCACTTGAGGACAAAATGAGGCTCAGTAAGGGCTGTAATCATGGTCAGTACTGAGCGTGCTCTGCTGTCCGTGGTGCTGAAATGCACAGTGAGGAAAAAAGCCCTCTTCGCAACTGCAGAGTTCAGCATGTGTCATTTTCCTGGTGGTTATAGTGTGATGTGAGGATAAGAACAAGCGCACAGACTCATACACATAGTCATAGTCTACCTTCTGGTGCTGAAACCCCCTTAAATAGCGCTTAAGAGGACTGTTAAAGGGGTAGTTCACCCAAAAATAAATTCTGTCCTCATTTACTCACCCTCATGTTGTTGCAAGCCTGTATGAGTTTCTTTCTTGATGTGGAAAACAAAAGGAAATTTTGACATATTTACCCTTTGTCACGCTTAGTAAGTTTTTCCTATGCAATTTAAATTGGGCCATTCTACAGAATTGATGCAAACTGCTGTCCCACAACCAAAAAAAAACACATTTAAAAAACATTTAGGCATTTAAATTTTAGATGTTTACTAAAATTCTTCTATTATCTATTGAATCCCACAATAGTATTTAAAATATCTTAATTAAGCTTAATACAGTATATGAAATCATCATTTATTGGGTACTTTCAAGTGGGAGGTGGCTGTCCCAAACCCTAACCCCTAAATTTCAACTTGTGAAAATGATATTGAAATAATTTTTGCAATTTTATCCATTGTTGTTTTTAAATATATATTTTTGATTTTTTTAAAAAGTGAAGTTTAAAAAAAAAGTATATTTTATTTTTAAATCATGAAACTTTATGTAAAAAAATGTGTCCCGCATTTTCATGTCACTACCGAAACAGTGTATGTTTTAGTCCATTGGCTGAGACTGATTTTAACCACACTTCTACATTTTTGATCAGGAAATATTCCTGTGTCCCTCTTTCTAATAGCTTCTCATTCATAGTAGATAAGTACCATCATTTTGAGTTAAATGTGTTCAAAAATCTGAAAATCTGTGTGTAACTTTAAGGATCTCAAAAGTATCTAAAATTGTCAATACCGAAACTTTCATGACCTAAACATGTCATCATTGATTTGGTAGTGACAAAAGGGAACACACAATCATTTATTTGGGGGAAATTTTTAGTACAGTCATGCAAATCATTAGTATTTTAATATGTTTTAGGCCTAGTGTTTTAGAATGTGAGTTAAAATTCCGTAATGTGATGTGATCACTACCAAAACATTACCGTCACTACTGAAAATGTGCAGTCACGACCGAAACATGGGATGTTTTTCCAAAAATAAAGTATATTGAATTATCAACTAAGATGTTATTATAGTGTTTGGTTCAATGTATATTCAAACTAATGAATCCTTAACTTTGAAATCAGTATGATAAACTTTATGCCTTTTACAAAGAAAGATTGGATTCATAAATTACACTTGAAATACCTGTGAAAACTTTTTTTTTTTTTTAAAATAGCAAAAAAATATATTTACAAGGATGTAAACAAAATCCTAATAGGTCAATTTAACCCTTCTTATTAAACTATTTATTATTGTGTTTCAGTAGTGAAATTTGGGGAGAGGAAAAATATTCCAAAACTTTCTGAAAATACAATATAAGAATTAACTGAACAATAACTAGAAATGTGTACCTTGGATACTATACAATTTGCATACATAAAAAAATTGTGGAAAATACACATTTTTTTCAAGATGTTTCCAACTCTTAATTTGAACCAATTCTGTAGAATAGCCCAATTATGGAGATTTCACTTTTTTTTAAAAAAAGACACAAAAGCAACTTAAAAGTTTGACTTTTGAAGTCATAAGAAAGCTCAAAATAATTATTTACTTAAAAAAAAAAATCAAACTCAACCTAGCTCTCTGCAGGTCCATGAGAGAGCATCATTGTTTTGAGTCAGATCTTTTTGGTGACTCAGTAATTCTGTTCACAAAGCTGGTCTGAATGATTCATACATGAATCAAAGTGATTCAGTTCAACAAATGACTGTGAAAAATGGCATAAATTTTTATCTATTTCTCACACTATATGACTTCATAGGATATGGAATACCTTGCACTGCCTATGATGATACTTTATGGAGATTTTGTTTTTTTTGTTTTAGGTTTGAAAGCTTCAATTGTTCACTATAAATAAATTTGAAAAAAAAAAGTCTTCAAATGTTGCTCTTTTGTGCTCCAAGCATCATGCTTTATGGAAGCAAGAAAATCTGACCTTTTGTACAAAGAAGTTCACATACTCAATGTCACAAATTAGCTTATTTACATAACAGTTTTATTTTACATTTTTTTTCTAAACTCATATTAAGTCAAAATGGCTTCTTTCACAGCGATTTTGCATCCCTTTTAAAGCTTGAAAGCTTCAATCCCCATTCATTGTAATTGCATGGATAAGAGCATAGAAAATGGTCTCCTTTTGTGCTTCCCAGAAGACAGAAAGTCATACGAGTTTGAAAACTCCGGACAGTTCCATTTCCTGTTTGTTTTCTGTTTGGAGAAAATATCGTATCTAATGTATCATCTATCTGTAATGCATTTGCCTATGCGTGTATGTGTGTTAAATAAACTGTTGCTGTGCCAACAGCATTGTTGCTTTTGATGAACTGTTGACACACATACACAAACCTCCTCATTCTGTTTCTCTCCCCCAGAGCTTCTGCTCCTCTGATAACATGTGCTAGTCTCTCTCTCTCTGATTCTTTTATCTCCTTCTTCTCCCTCTCTCTTCTTCACTAGCAGCGTGTGGGTGGCTGGTCTATGGCGCAGAGCTTAAAATAGATGTTCCCTCTTCGTAAATGGGGGCTGACAAACAGTTGTGGGTTCAAACAATAACGCATATGCATTTAAAGACGAATATTTTAGAGCAAGAGGATAAGGAAAGTGTGTAGTCGCAGCGTGAATGGCAGCAACAAGACGTCCATGTTGACAGAATGATGCAGTATGGATGAGATCAGAAGCAGCTCCCTTAAGGGAAGCTCTCAGTTGAATCGTCGTGCAAACAGAGGAGAGGAGGGCTTTACGTTAGACTGAACGCAATCACGAAAATGAAAATGAGTATGACTGTTGCTATTGTTGAAGTCATTACCTATAATGCTCTCATCAACATTATCAAGAGATTGCGCGCGCTCCCTAAACCCCATCGGAAGGGAGGAGAGTGCACGTTATAATCCAGAATTCATTAAAAAAAAAACTGTGCACTTTGTACATGTTCATTCACTATGAAAATTGAAAATTAATACTCTGAAGTGAGAAAGTTAAGTAAGAACCTAAAGTTAAAAATGGGAAGTAATAAATAATTAAATGTAATTAGTCGAGGCTGTGAGCGCAATACTTTCAGTGTAATTTGTCAAGCGCTCCAAATTCGCAAATGAAGAGTTGTAAGTGTTGATGCAGCTAATCAAGAACTTGGCACAAAGCTCAGTTTTCACTTCCCAAACATTTTTTTTTTTACAGAACTTGAAAGGCATTCATGCTGTGATTCTAGATGTTTCGTCCCTGACGATCGTTCATGAATCCAAGCAGTCAGCGTTTTTCAGTCAGGCTCGGTGTTATCATCTCCTGACACATCTCTGTACTGCTTAAGATAAGTGACATGACATCCCATCGGTTCGTAATGTGGGAGAGCATCGCGCGCGCACACGCCTTTGTGTGCATGTAGGTCATATTTCTCACCGGGTGACATCACCATGTCAGACTTCCCATCCACTTCCGAACCCAAGGAGTAAGTATTAATAAGTAGACTGGGCTGAGTTCCAACCCTTTACCATGTTGAAGCTTATTTTGTCTCTGTCACTGCCTCTCTGTCTTCAACACGCACTTTCATTTTGCAGAAAATGTGCTTAGTCATCAACCTCTGACCAACTAGTCATCCTTATCATACAATATATATTCTCTCTCACGCTCGCTCATGCTCAGGGATGTAATCCACGTATTTTTTGAAGAGGACATCAGAGGCAGCCCTGGATCATTTCTGCCATAAATGAGTTAAGATTAAATGAAAGAAAGAAAAAAGAAATTCACTCATTCACTCAAATGATTCATTCAAAACACTGATTCATTCTGGAATGAACAAGTGACTCGCTGTATGCGAATATACTTCCATACTATAGTAGGCGAAAAACAGTATGTGAGCCAAGTAGTATATCTGAATTCATAGTATTCATAAAACAGTAGGTGAAAAGTACCCAGATGGCCTACTTCCGGTGAGATTCTGAAGTGCGCATTTGACAGACACTTTACTAACCCATGAGGCCACGGGACAGGATTTGTGAATGGAAGTGAATGACGCAACTGTTGCCATATGTCACATGACAAAGACAACATGGCGTAGTACCAAGCGCCAACCAAAGCCACTGGAAGGCAAGCCTGCAACCTTTAGCCAAAAAAGCGTAATGGCTAATGCTAATGCTAACGCTCCAGCTCTGGCGGTACGCAGGCTAGGAGTTTTGAACGGCGGGCACTGATGTCACTGCCATTACACGATAGGCTGAGAGGTGCCGCATGTGATTAAGTTAGCCGTTACGCTTTCTCTGATGGTAAGAGATACAGATCCTCTCATCTCCCTATAATATACAATCTCTGGCGGCAACCTTCCGGTCTCTCTCTTGAATCCAACATGGAAGTGACTTAAACTGCAAATCATTGACTGGCCACTAGAGACAGGCTCCAAAAGGGAGTCAGTCCCATAGACCCCCTATGTTAAAATGCCCAACTTTACAGTACTGTATACAGACTGGTACAAAAAGTGGTTTTGGTCTATATAGCTAATTTTGCCCTTCATGACAACTGTGAGGGGGGTGAATTTGTTTTATAACTCATCCGTTTAAATTCTATTAAGCCTTAAAGTTCTGCATAATTAAGGGTGTGGCCACTTGAGTGACAGGTGGATTGCCGCTGCTGTCACTACTAGCCATTTGTCTGCAGTCTGTTAGCCGTCACGTCACCTCAGCTAATTCCAGCCGCTGAATTTGGCACCTCTGCCGTGTTTGTGCTTTTTCGGGATTATTTCATACAATTATCAAATAACCGCTTGCTGTGCGGTTAATTGTACTGACAGACTGTCCAAGAAGTCTGGGTCCCATTTTTTTCTGGTGAGTGAAATTCTAAAATAATTTTATTTATTAATTTATTTAAAATAATTTATAATTTTATTTAAAACTTTACTACACTCCAGAATCCGACAGACTGTGATTAGCTGTAGACTGAAACCATAGACTGTATAAAACATTGTCATAAAATGTTATGCCTGCATTTCATAAATAGTGTAACATTTACTAACACAGACTATATTGGAAGTTTTTGTTTTAATTGTTGACATGTCCTCAAAAATATGTGTAGGAAATAGGCCTGTAATTACTCAAGAATACTGTAGTACAATATCTTCCATCCCAACCGCCAATGCCCCCAACTAGCAACCTCTATGCTACCAGTAGCATATAGCATTAGCTCCTTAGCCTGAGCTAACTTGATCACATCGAGCTAAGCAGGTGAGGTTTCAGCAACCAGGCACATCAGCTCCACCCCCATCCCACCTCTTTGCCCATTTTTGGTTATCCGAGAGGGACGCGCTGCCAAGATGGCGACGACCGGCTCCGCCCACTTTGGGCTTCAAAAATGCTCTTCAGAAACCTACGGGTGATGTCACGGACACTACATCCATTGTTTTATACAGTCTAGGCGTAGTACGTCCGAATTTAATTCATACTACACACATCCACACTATATAGAACATACTTTTTTAACAGTCACAAGGTTTCAAACTAAATGTAGTACCTAGTATACAGTATGCAACTGTCTTTATGAACGAGTCATTGAATCTTTTCCTCAACTGATTCATTCTGTGTTCCTTGGAGATGCATGACACTGAATTCTGCTAAATTCATGGAACTGTTTTCAATATAGGCAAAATAACTGGTGATGTTATGTCTAATATGCAAAGTGTTGTCAATTTTACCATTGTTTGTTTTGAATAACTACAGCACTTTCGCTCATGTAATATTGCTTAAAATATTAAATTCTAAAGCAACTGTTTATTTAATGCTTGTGTCTGCCACAATATTTATGTCAGAATTTTCCTCATTGTGGGATCATATAGCGATATGCGATTCATTTGGTTTAATTAGTCTGCATATGATGTAATTAATTCCAGTACAATTTTTAATCCATTAACAATATAAATAACTATAAATATGAATGAAGTTGGAAAGTACAAAAAGCGTAGGCCTACACACACGGCTGTGAGACTATGATCTCCGACTCCATCAATAAAATCATTATGCCTGCTTTTGGGAGAACGAAAGACCATGATACACAAGTCTAAATTATAGCTAACTTCATCATTAAGAGCAGCGGCGTCTCCCCGGTGCAGCGTAAAGTGGCTCTTAATGGACATGTATTCTCGGCCCTCATAATGGGAGCTTGAAGCTCGGCTGGTCTGACTTAATTATGAATCAGTTTTTACTGTGTCATCAGCGATGCTCCCGTCCTGGGCTCTGCTCCGCTACAATGCTGAACTGACTTCGAGGAAGAAAAAAAATGCAGTTACTTGGACCTGGGTGAGTTTTTCTCCCTCGTTGTTTTTCAATGTCAGTGGTTTCTGTAAGGTGTCATCATGGTAGTGATGTGCAGCGTTCGCTTCTCTCTCGCAAAACTGCTGTGCTCGAGTTTTTTTCTTTTCCTCGCCTTGTCCATTATTCTCTATTGCAAATGTTACCTAATACAAAACATTTTCATTTGAATTATATAATCCATGACTAATGCTCCTCTTTCATGTGGAATATTAATACAGCATTTGCATTTTAACAAATAGTGTTTGGGACTTTAAAAATTTAAATGGAAATGCCAATGTTGCAGTTTGGTGGGAGGCCTTGCATCACAGAATAGATTTTTTTCATATTTTATGCATGCTTTTAACAAATACCCTCAAACAAATAACTGAATGCATTTTCATGGGGGATGAGGGGGGTCTCTTTGGGCCCTGCTGGAAATGAAAATGTTAAAGAGGGGAGGAAAGTATCACTGTATGAGTTTCACATTAAAATTCAACTAGTGAATTCACATGAGAGCTGGATATGAGACCGCAGTTCAGACGTATCATACGCCTTCCCTTTGATCCTCGTGACTGTATTGGGTCATGAAAGTTCTTTATAAATGACAAATAGAAGCGCGTGTACTCTAAATATATCTCTCACTGGAGGATCTGTGTCATTCATTACTTCAACAAAAGAAGCTGGAAACATGTTCATTACATTTATTCACTGATGTTTCAGTAGCGCTGTTTGATTATTTACCTTGAATCATTTTAAAGCAATGTTTTGAGTTCAAGACTTTCACAGAAAAAAAAAAAAAAAAAAAGAGTAGTACAAGAACTGTGTTTACAGTAAAGAAAAACAAGCTGCACATTTCATTTAAACCCTCTGAAATGCCTTGCCCAGTAGACTTCCATTGAAAGCGCATTGCAGTAAATATGATTTATTTAAAATGATTAAAGGGATAGTTCACCCAAAAATATTTTCATTACTTACTCACCCTCAAGTTGTTCCAAACTTGTATGAGTTTCTTTCTTCTGTTGAACTAAAAAGAAGATATTTTAAAGAATGTTGGTAACCAGACAGTTGATGGCACCATTAACCGTCTGGTTACCAACATTCTTTAAAATATCTTATTTTGCGTTCAACAGAAGAATGAAACTCATACAGGTTTGGAACAATACGAGCGTGAGTAACTGTTGACAGCATTTTCATTTTTGGGTGAACTATCCTTTTAAGTAATAATAATTACGTGGCAATCAGAATCGTCATGTAATTATAAATATTTATATATAGGCCTATATCTAGTTCAGTCATGAAACTCTAGAGGGCGCAGGCTGATAAGTCCTTTACCTCATTACCGCATGGGGCAAGCTGATTGGCCTCTGCTGATCCTGCAGCCAATGAGATTGCTTGCTCTACATTTAAATAGTCTGGTTCATTGTTTGCTGTAAGCTAGTCCTCTGCAACCCTCCACCTCCCCCAGTTCCACCTGCCTAGACCTGGATGGGGTTTATGTATGTATATTTATGCAGCAGCAGCAGCAGCAGCATATCCTCCTTGCTCACAGCAGTTCGTCTGTGTATCTATTAGCAGTAGCAGGTCCATACTTGCTCTGAACCAAATACATTAACATTTCCATATACAATGCTAAAACTATTCCAAGAGTTGTCTTATTGAAATATATTTTAGACAAACACTTTTCGCCAGCAATACTCATTAATACAATAATCTTTGTTATCAGAGATATAAATATAACATTTTGAAACTGCATTTAAAAACACTTGGCACAAAACAGATTCTGTCCTTAGAGTTTAACCCAGAAAACCCTTTAGATATATATTGATTTACAAAATGCAAAACCTAAATTCAAAACTAAATTTAAACTGAGGATATGACCTGCATGTTTGGTTAATGAAAAATTCCAGCTGAAAATGTCAGTGAAATTGGATACAAGTCAATGCTTTATTACTGAGGAAAATCAGCAACGTCTTCAAAAGCTTTCAAAATGGTTTAACAAATAGTTGGGCAATTTTCCTCTCCACCAAAACAAGCTATGGCAAAATTGTCCATTCTCCTTCTGAAATATTGATAAGGGAAATAGAGGAAGGGAAAAAGACAGCGAGAAAGAGACGGCGACCCAGAATGTAAGAGAAAAGCACCGTGGTGATGGGGAAGAGACAGCAATTGACAGCACACCGGAACATTTCTCTATCCTTCAGATAATGACATCGCACCCTGTCAGACAAAGAGCGACTCAGAAAAGAGTGAGGGTGGGTGGGGGGGGTTATGAAGAGACAGGACGGAAGCGGACGATATACAGGGGGAAAAAATTGAAGCTGAAATTGCTATTTTGCAGGTTATAATATTCTGCAAATGATGTGTGTACATGTGTGCACATACAATTCTTTGTCGTCACCACATTGTTGTACATGTTTTCGACTATGTTGTGTGCAATGCTGGTAGGAACTAAGGTAATGTACAGAATAAAGATGTTACTAACTTCGCCACATTTTCAGTATGGCAATTTTCAAAACAAAAATATTTTCATAATTTATCAACAATTTTTTCTATTGTCAAATCAACTTAGATAATTAATGTGGTTCAGATAACAATATTTTGAGTTTCTGTTGATTAAACCAATCACCTTCATTGTATTAACTCAAATTTTTAATTTCAATGAACTCAAAATTAAGGCAACCTGGTAACTTACTTTTTTAAGTTAAACCATCAATACTTTTTTACAGTGTAGCTTTTCCAGTAATTTTCTCCAGTAATATAGTGCAAAGAAACTCTACATCTCTATTTTTACTGCATAATACTTTATAGCCATACGAACTAAAGATGTAATTAAAAGTTCTTGTGTAAAATGTCCATCCCTTTGCACCTATAGCTCTGTGAAATCTGATTCATTTCAGTGACAGGTCCAAAAATCAATTCACTGATTTATTTGCAGTCCCATGCATTTGTAGCGATAAACAAAATGAAATTAATTGCAACAATTGTATTAAATGATATAATATTCAGTTAAATTATTAACACTTTACAATAAAGTTCAATTTGTCAACATTAGTTAAAGGCACAATATGTAAATTTTTATATTAAAATATCCAAAAACCACTTGCACAGTGTTATATATTGCGTTCAATTGTGTACTTACATTATCCTAAATAAGTGGTTCTCAACCTTTTTTGGTCCAGCGCCCCCTATCCATTATCCAGGTCCCTTAAAAGTTAAAAAAATTTACGTCAATTTGATGTTTTTTTTCTACATAAATTGGACATCAGTGTGTGGACGTCAAATTGACGTCAATTTGATGGTTTTTTTTTCGACATCAATTGGACATCAGTGTATGGACGTCAAATTGATGTCAAAACATTTAACGTCAAAACATTTAACGTCAATTTGATGTTTTTTTTCGACATCAATTGGACATCAGTATGTGGATGTCAAATTTACATCAATTTCATGGGGGTTTTTTTTCCGACATCAATTGGACATCAGTGTGTGGATGTCAAATTGACGTCAATTTGATGGGGGTTTTTTTCGACATCAATTGGACATCAGTGTGTGGACGTCAAATTGACGTTAAAAAATTGACGTCAATTTGATGTTTTTTTCCGACATCAATTGGACATCAGTGTGTGGACGTCAAATTGACGTTAAAAAATTGACGTCAATTTGATGTTTTTTTTCCACATCAATTGGACATCAGTATGTGGATGTCAAATTTACATCAATTTCATGGGGGTTTTTCCGACATCAATTGGACATCAGTGTGGATGTCAAATTGACGTCAATTTGATGGTTTTTTTTTTTCGACATCAATTGGACATCAGTGTGTGGACGTCAAATTGACGTCAAAAAATTGACGTCAATTTGATGTTTTTTTCCGACATCAATTGGATATCAGTGTGTGGGCGCCAAATTGATGTTTTTTCGACATCAATTGGACATCAGTGTGTGGGACGCCAAATTGACGCGTTAAAAATTGACGTCAATTTGATGTTTTTTCCGACATCAATTGGACATCAGTGTGTGGACGTCAATTTGATGTTTTTTCGACATCAATTGGACATCAGTGTGTGGATGTCAAATTGGCGTCAATTTGATGTTTTTTTCCACATCAATTGGACATCAGTGTGTGGGCGTCAAATTGGCGTCAAAATTGACATCAATTTGATGTTTTTTCCGACATCAATTGGACATCAGTGTGTGGATGTCAAATTTACATCAATTTCATGGGGTTTTTTCCGACATCAATTGGACATCAGTGTGTGGGCGTCAAATTGGCGTCAAAAAATTGGACGTCAATTTGATGTTTTTTCCGACATCAATTGGACATCAGTGTGTGGGCGTCAAATTGGCGTCAAAAAATTGACATCAATTTGATGTTTTTTCGACATCAATTGGACATCAGTGTGTGGATGTCAAATTGGCGTCAAAAAATTGACGTCAATTTGATGTTTTTTCGACATCAATTGGACATCAGTATGTGGATGTCAAATTTACATTTTCCGACATCAATTGGACATCAGTGTGTGGATGTCAAATTGACGTCAATTTGATGGGGTTTTTCAACATCAATTGGATATCAGTGTGTGGACGTCAAATTGGCGTCAATTTGATGTTTTTTTTCCGACATCAATTGGACATCAGTGTGTGATCGTCAAATTGACGTCAAAAATTGACGTCAATTTGATGTTTTTTTTCCGACATCAATTGGATATCAGTGTGTGGACGTCAAATTGATGTTTTTTTTTCGACATCAATTGGACATCAGTGTGTGGACGTCAAATTGACGTTAAAAAATTGACGTCAATTTGATGTTTTTTTTCCGACATCAATTGGACATCAGTGTGTGGACGTCAATTTGATGTTTTTTTTCGACATCAATTGGACATCAGTGTGTGGATGTCAAATTGACGTCAATTTGATGTTTTTTTTCCGACATCAATTGGACATCAGTGTGTGGACGTCAAATTGACGTCAAAAAATTGACGTCAATTTGATGTTTTTTTTTCGACATCAATTGGACATCAGTGTGTGGATGTCAAATTTACATCAATTTCATGGGGTTTTTTTTTCCGACATCAATTGGACATCAGTGTGTGGACGTCAAATTGACGTCAAAAAATTGACGTCAATTTGATGTTTTTTTTCCGACATCAATTGGACATCAGTGTGTGGGACGTCAAATTGGCGTCAAAAATTGACATCAATTTGATGTTTTTTTTCGACATCAATTGGACATCAGTGTGGATGTCAAATTGACGTCAAAAATTGACGTCAATTTGATGTTTTTTCGACATCAATTGGACATCAGTATGTGGATGTCAAATTTACATTTTCCGACATCAATTGGACATCAGTGTGTGGATGTCAAATTGACGTCAATTTGATGGGGGTTTTTTCAACATCAATTGGATATCAGTGTGTGGACGTCAAATTGACGTCAATTTGATGTTTTTTTTTCGACATCAATTGGACATCAGTGTGTGGACGTCAAATTGACGTTAAAAAATTGACGTCAATTTGATGTTTTTTTTCCGACATCAATTGGACATCAGTGTGTGGGCGTCAAATTGACGTCAAAAATTGACGCCAATTTGATGTTTTTTCTACATCAATTGGATATCAGTGTGTGGACGCCAAATTGGCGTTAAAAAATTGGCGTCAATTTGATGTTTTTCGACATCAATTGAACATCAGTGTGGGACGTCAAATTGGCGTTAAAAAATTGACGTCAATTTGATGTTTTTTCCGACATCAATTGGACATCAGTGTGTGGATGTCAAATTGGCGTCAATTTGATGTTTTTTCGACATCAATTGGACATCAGTGTGTGGACGTCAAATTGGCGTCAAAAATTGACATCAATTTGATGTTTTTTCCGACATCAATTGGACATCAGTGTGTGGACGTCAAATTGGACGTCAATTTGATGTTTTTTTCCCGACATCAATTGGATATCAGTGTGTGGACGTCAAATTGGCGTTAAAAAATTGACGTCAATTTGATGTTTTTCCGACATCAATTGGACATCAGTGTGTGGATGTCAAATTGGACGTCAATTTGATGTTTTTTTCGACATCAATTGGACATCAGTGTGTGGGCGTCAAATTGACGTCAAAAAATTGGCGTCAATTTGATGTTTTTTTCGACATCAATTGGACATCAGTATGTGGATGTCAAATTTACATCAATTTCATGGGGTTTTTTTTTCCGACATCAATTGGACATCAGTGTGTGGATGTCAAATTGACGTCAATTTGATGGGGGTTTTTTTCAACATCAATTGGATATCAGTGTGTGGACGCCAAATTGGACGCCAATTTGATGTTTTTTTTCGACATCAATTGGACATCAGTGTGTGGGCGTCAAATTGACGTTAAAAATTGACGCCAATTTGATGTTTTTTCCGACATCAATTGGACATCAGTGTGTGGGCGTCAAATTGGACGCCAAAAATTGACGTCAATTTGATGTTTTTTTTCCGACATCAATTGGACATCAGTGTGTGGATGTCAAAAAATTGACGTCAATTTGATGTTTTTTCGACATCAATTGGACATCAGTGTGTGGGCGCCAAATTGGACGTCAAAAATTGACATCAATTTGATGTTTTTTTCCGACATCAATTGGACATCAGTGTGTGGACGTCAAATTGACGTCAAAAAATTGACGTCAATTTGATGTTTTTTTCCCGACATCAATTGGATATCAGTGTGTGGACGTCAAATTGACGTTAAAAAATTGACGTCAATTTGATGTTTTTTTTCCGACATCAATTGGACATCAGTGTGTGGACGTCAAATTGATGTCAATTTGATGTTTTTTTCGACATCAATTGGACATCAGTGTGTGGACGTCAAATTGACGCCAATTTGATGTTTTTTCCGACATCAATTGGACATCAGTGTGTGGACGTCAAATTGATGTCAATTTGATGGGTTTTTTTTCGACATCAATTGGACATCAGTGTGTGGACGTCAAATTGACATCAATTTGATGGTTTTTTTTCTACATCAATTGGACATCAGTGTGTGGACGTCAAATTGACATCAATTTGATGGTTTTTTTTCTACATCAATTGGACAACAGTGTGTGGACGTCAAATGGATGTCAAGTTTTTGACGTTTTTTTTTCGACATCAATTGGACAGTTTGTGGACGTCAAATTTGAACTATAACACAAAACTCAAGATAATCTGCGTCTGCGTATTGAATTTCTTTGATAATTTTGACATTATTTAGTTTAATTCATTTGTCACCTGAGTGAATGGAAACATGTTTTATTGAAAATATTTGAAAATATAAGTGGTTCTTAAGTCAATACTTTTTTAATGGCTTGTCAACTTTCCATTCCTCCACTACGATTCTAGCCAGCGCTGGATTCTAGTCAGAGCTTGAGCACTGGTCTATGACTGAAATAATAAGTCGATGCAAAAGAAATGATACATAGCTAACATGTCCCATTAAACTGGCAGATTTTAGAATGTTGTAGGCAATTCTTTTGCAAGTAATTACAAGTTTAATCTTGTCTTGCCTGGATCTTGTGTAAACTCGTGAACGCCCCCCTTTCAAAAATCTTGCTTCCAACGCCCCCCCTTGTTCTCTAAACGCCCCCGTTGAGAAACACTATCCTAAATGCTTCCAAGAATTTGTAAATTCAGAAAAATTCACAATTTAAAAATAGTGGCCATCCCTTGTCACTTGTCGCCTGTCAGTGACGTAATATCTGCGTTATATCTGTGCTGTGTTCCAAATCGCCCCCTATACCCTTATTCACTATTCCCTCCACTCCACTCCACTAATATAGTCCACTTGAAGGAGTGAATGAAACGAGTGAGTGAATTCGGACACCGAGTGCGCCGGAAGGGCTGCCAATTTCGCATATTTTGTGCTGCTGTTTAATAATCTTTTAAAATGTAGCAAACTGGCAGAGCAGAAGTAATGAATATTTATGTTGAACTAGCATGTTCAAACCTTTTAAATGATTTAATGATCAATTAAAAAGGAATTTATACCTGTATGATGATTGATTCAGCTGCGGGCGCCATCTCCTGGTGAGACGCGGGAATTCATTCAGTGCGCGACTCTCACAGTGCATTATGGGTATTTTCTAGCCATTGAGCGTGCATCGGTTGTACACTCGTTATTGCGGTGCATTGTGGGATTGATTGAGTGCACTCAACATCGTCCACTATGGTTTTGGACACCACTACAAATGGCTGTCCTTCAAATAGTGCCCTTTTTAAAGGGTATAGGGGGCGATTTCAGACACAGCCCTGGTTTCCGCAGAGATCGTATTATTATAGGGAGATAAGAGGGTCTGTACAAAGCCACTGAAAGGCAAGCCTGCAACCTTTAGCCAAAAAAACGTAACGGCTAATGCTAACACTCCGCCTCTGGCGGTACGCAGGGAAGGAGACCAGAGGCTGTTTTTTGAATGGATGTCAATGGATGAGAGGCTTCACTATGCTGATTAAACAGCTTTTGTGGGGAAATAGCTAATCATTTAAATAATCGACAGCCTGTTTGCTAATCTTCAGCATGTTTTACATTAAACAATACTTTTGTTGGGAACTATATGTAGATTTTAGCTTGATAAAAATGTATTTTTTTAAGAGAAGGCAGACTAGGAAATGTTGCGACTGATGTTACTGCCATTACACGATAGGCTGAGAGGTGCCGCACGTGATTAAGTTAGCCGTTACGCTTTTTTGACTAAAGGTTGCAGGCTTGCCAGAGATCGTATTATTATAGGGAGATAAGAGGGTCTGTATCTCTTACCATTGGAGAAAGCATAACGGCTAACTTAATCACATGCGGAACCTCTCAGCCTATTGTGTCGCTGTTCAAAACTCCTCCCAGTATACGGCCAATGCGTACCGCCAGTTAGCATTAGCCGTTACGCTTTTTTGGCTAAAGGTTGCAGGCTTGCCCAGAGCTTGTATATAATAGGGAGATAAGAGGGTCTGTATCTCTTACCATTGAAGAAAGCGTAACGGCTAACTTAATCACGTGCGGCACCTCTCAGCCTATCGTGTAATGGCAGTGACATCAGTCGCAACATTCCCTAATCTGCCTTCTCTTGAAAAAATACATTTTTAATCAAGCTAAAATCTACATATAGTTCCCAACGAAAGTATTGTTTAGTGTAAAACATGCTGAAGATTAACGAACAGGCTGTCAGTTAATTAAATGATTTGCCATTTCCCCACAAAAGCTGTTTAATCAGCATAGTGAAGCCTCTCATCCATTGACATCCATTCAAAAAACAGCCTCTGGTCTCCTTCACTGCGTACCGCCGGGGGCGGAGCGTTAGCATTAGCCGTTATGCTTTTTTGGCTAAAGGTTGCAGGCTTGCCTTCCAGTGGCTTTGGGTTTCCGCTTGTACTGCACAGTAACCATGGCAACAGACGTGGACAGCTGCATAACGTCTAGCGGCGTGGCGTTTTCGAGATGGCGAGAGCCTTGCACAAACTTCGACTTGACAGAGACGCCGCTCTTGCGCGTTATTAGACAGGTAAGCAAATGTACATAAGACGAATAGATGTTATATAGCTAACATTATAACACGAAGAAATGTTCAGTATTATATACTAATGTTGATCTAGCTTGCTGTTAGTCTCATACAGCCAACAAACTAATACACAGAATAACATTATAACTTTCAACACACTCAAATGCAGTTTAGTATAATAGTGTAACGTGGGACCAAGTGAAACAGCGCTGCGTTACCTCACAATTTTAATTCGTCAAATAAACTGACCTGTATGACAAGTATTTCAGCTTTGTGAGTAGTTCGGCATATTTCATATCCTCATTCCTTTAATTCCCCTGGGACTCACGTGTGGCACTGATATCTGTCTCTCATTAGCAATCGCACCTGCGATTCTCGGCCACGCCCTGCTTCCTATCACGGTCATGTTAAAAACATGAATGCATTCACTCATCCATAAACCGTATTTCCCCATAAACATTATTAGATCCATTGGCATGACGGCAAGTTCCATGAGTCCACGCTCATTCACTGCGTCATCAATCTACGCCTTTGTTATTGTTTTGAAGAGGTTAGCGACCCCTAGCGGCGAAAAAAATACAGATTGTGCGTTATTTATCTTGAACTAACAATGAACATTTTTTTTTCTATGGTAATTTAAATACACAATTGTTCATTGATAATTCATGTTCATAACTTAAATTGTTAAACATGTATTTGCATATGTATTAGCATGAACCAAGATTAATAAATGCTGTATTGTTTATTCTTAATTCATGTTAACAACTGTATTAACTAATATTAACAATATTAATAATTGTAATATGAGACATATTTATATTATTAATACTAATATTGCCTCCTACCTATTGAAATGCAGTTAGCTACTCAGTAGTACTTTATTATAGCATGTAGCTTCAGTAACTACTTTTTCAAAAGGGTATAGTTGAACTTTAAAAGTGTAGTTTGTGAAATGATATGTGCCAAGATTTTATAACATAAAAAAATCATGAACACTGTAGTCACTTCATGTGTTTGTATGTTTGCTCTTATCTGTCTGTGTTAGTGTATGTGTATGAAATTGTCTGGCTTTGTGTGTGTGTTATGCAATAGCTGACCTCCTGTGTGTGCATTACTCATGTCGACCTGCTGTGTGCAGTCTGGTCAGGTTGGAGATTTGGCCCCAGACTGAAGAGAAGTAGAGCAGATGTTCCTGTGTCTGGAGTTCTGTCCAGTAAAACCACATGATCCTGCTCAAGGGAGGTGTGTGTCTGTGTTTATAAGTGGGCAGTAGAGATACACATAAGCATGTACATTGGTACATCTCACTAAAAAAATGTCCAGGTCATAGTAATGCATCATTTTCGACTGCTCATTTCATCACTGTCCAAGTTTTCTTTGTTAAAGAAGACCTATTATGCTTTTTTTTTTTTTCTTCTTTTTTTTACATTTTCAACTTTCTTTAGTGTGCAATGTTGCTGTTTGAGTGTGAAAAATGTCTACAAAGTTACAAAGTCACTCCAAAGGGAGTTATTAGCTATATCAGTAAGCACTGTTTCTGAACTCCCTGAAACTCCTCGATTGTAGTCTTGAGCTTTCTTCCAGGAATGTACACATCACAGTATTCCTCATTTAAAGTGCCCCATTATGTTTTTAAATGTTAGACAGGAAATAACACATGCTATTATAACTATCAAAGACACTGTCATTATTTACTTGCATGAATATAATCAAACAACATACAGTATATATGGTCTTAAAAGTTTTGCAGCCCATCCTCAACCTATCCACAGGCTCTACTCTTCACCACAATGGTAACCCTACAAAACTAACATAACAGAACCCCCTGCAAATTCCAACATAACACAACATTAAACACTAACTTATGTATCCCTATGTTAATCTTGTGCAAAAATACACAAAATAACACTTAATTTCAACACGTATTTTCCTTAAACAGTTTGATGCAAAGCATGCTGGGAATTAGAAATCTGCTGCAACTCAATCATGTTAAGTTGTATACTACATTGTATATACTATATTGTATACTACAATAAAATTTTGAGTTCACGCAACTTTTTTCTATTAAGTACAATTAATTTTCATTATTATTTGAGTGAAACAAACTCATTTCATTTAATTCATTTCACTGTTCGGTTTTACAGTGATATATATATATATATATATATATATATATATATATATATATATATATATATAATATAAGAGTACCTTATTGCTTTATAAAACGGTTACCACACAATATAAATATTAAAGCCAAAAATACGTATCAATGCAACTTTCATTAAGTAAACTTTCAATAAAAGCCTTCCTTCCGCCGGAAAAAATAGTCCCTGACCGTGAACAGCAACAGAAGTTACATTATTACACCATTAGATGGCGGCAAAGACTGTCTTTATTGAGTGTGTCAGACAGTAGCGAAGACTTTTACATCGAAAAGACTGAATTGTTGTGAACACGGAACAAGACGCAACTGACAAATGGTTTGACTAGTGCTGTCAGTCACGGGAAAACCCCTTAACTGTTAAAAGGACAAGATAATACATCGGACATTTAAACTGATTTTTTATTATGAACATAGGACTGACCTGAAGGAAAATGCTAAATCTGAATGCAGGTAATAAACTCGCTCACTCGATCTCTTTCTCACAATACTGTTCTACATAATACAGTACGTTTCAATGAACAATATCAATTGAGAACATACAGTTTACATTGCTAAGAGTGGTTGCTAAGGGTGTTGTGTAGTGATACAAAGAACCGTTGGGTGGAGTGATCATGGCTGTGTTTTATCGTGAATAAAACACAGCTATTGACCAATCAGAATCAAGGACAGGAACTATCCATTTTATAATAAGTTGTATACTACATTGTGTACATATACTATATTCACGCAACTTTTTTCTATTAAGTACAATGAACTTTCATTATTATGAGTGAAACGAACTCATTTCATTTAATTAATTTTACTGTTTGCTTTTACACTGAAATATATATATATATTCAATCCTTAAAATAGGCTTAATTTATTTAATTTTGGGGTGACAAAATTATAAATTCATTTAAGCACTGCAGTCGTTCATCAACGGCTCACAAATACTTGATGTAGGAGTGCGCGTGTGTCAGCGTGAACTGAGTGAACTTGTTTAAACCCTGAGTCAGGGGTAAAGTTCTGAAATCCCGCAGAGGTAAAAACTCAATCAACACAGAACCTTCTTATCAGGGAAGATTCAGACTATGTAGGAGGCAAAATGAAAAGCCACTAGAGAATCTGTTATTGAGATGGGGTGAACTGTGATAATGTTTGTTCTTAAGGCACATCGAAAGTGCAGATTACTCTTGAAGTATTTTCAGCAACTTAAGATGCTGATGTACACTTCAGACGTGTACGTAGTACAACTTTGCCTTACATACTTGCCTCTCTACAGTCAAAATATTAACCTTTTTTTTAACAGCCCAATATCCATGAGGAAAGTATTGCAATAATCTGTAGTTAAACATCATAGCAATGATACTAAAATAACACTGGTAAACACCGACAAATAACACAGGCAACTTTTACTTTTGTGAATGGTGAACGTGATTTCACTAAGTACATCATGTTCCTGGATCAGCGTCTTTGTTGATCCTGGAACAACATTACAATCAACCAATCAGATTTGAGGGGCAGGTTTACAGTTTATGTCAAGTTTAGGCAAGGGTTCGGTGCTTCTACATCAGTGTTATTGACCTATATAATTTCCCTCTGATTTTAGGGATAAGTTATGGGTAGGGTTAGGTTAGGGTTAGGGATAGGGTTAAGACTAAAATTTCAGACAGAAATGTTGTTCCAGGATCAACAAAATAATTTGACCCAGGAACATGTCTTACTTGGCAAAATCAAGGTGACCTCACTTAATTTAAATACTCACATTGCTATCTAGTGCATTACGAGCATTACATTGATTACTAAATACAACAGGTTTTTGTGTTCATGTGGCACAACTGTTTTGTGAACGGTGGGAAAACAATCCAAAATCCTGAGGTCTAGATGCAGATATATGAAAATATCACAGAAAAATCCTCAGTATATCGATAGATGTTAATCAAAGTAAATATGCCTAGAAGAAATGAGAAATGCATAAAAAAAATAAAAAAAATAACTCAGTTTAAGGAGATGGTCCATAAATATCACAGACAATATAAGGTTGTTATGGAGACAGTTAGATCTTTATACTGAGAGGGTGGTCCACATCACCAAGACAACTAGCACTGCACCCCCAGATCCCAGTTGAACTGCAGACTGCGTCATCTCTGTGTTGTGAGTTCATTCCAAAGTGCTTATCCTCTCGTTATAACGCTGTCATTAGGAGGGGCATTAGAGAATGCCTGCCAGGCATCTCTCTACAGAGGAATTGTACCCAAATAGTCAGAGTGCTTAGACTCACTCATGATCTAATGCTCCACTAGCACTGAAGATATTGTTATCTGAGAGGTCCCACAGAGTAGAGCGAGCATAATGGTTTTAGCTCTTTGGGTTGCAAACATCAGTTATCTTTATTAGGGACAGACAGGGAACTAAACTGCAGAGATGTTTATCATTTAATTGTCGCGTAGAAGGAAGAAGCCCGTTAAAAATCTTCAAAGTGGCTTCTTTGGGAGAAAAGAAGTAGTATTGTTTTCTCGTGTTGTGTTTGAAATGTTTTCTCCTCTGAACATTTGCAATAATATGAGATGCCAATGTCGGACGTATTCAATGTCTTTAAAATAAATGCATCACTAGTGACCAGCTTAAATATTTCATAGCCAATCACTAAAAAAGAAAAATAATGATTGGAGTTATTAGTCTGAAATTAATCTACTCATTACATTTAATTGGTTAGGAATGAGTAGCAAATGTCTAATTAAAAAGCCTTCGCTTTTGTCAGGAGATAAAAATGCATGCGTGACCTACATGCTCCTAGAACTCAAAAGCATGATGCTCACAAAACTGGAAAGCATCTGGGAAGCTCTAATCTGATTGGCCGACTTTATGCAATTTCCGGGAGAACGTCTGGAATCAAAGACATGTTTACAAGGTACTGGGTTGATACAACGAGGTCTTCTGAAGAAGAACTAATCACTAGATTTGCCAAAATTTACTAGTGACATAAAATCATAAAAGACGGTTAGGAAACTATATCAATAGCTACACTCTAAAAAAATCCTGGGTTAAAAACAACCCAAGTTGGGTTGAAAATGGACAAAACCAACAATTGGGTTGTTAAATGTCCTGCTGGGTAGTTTTATTTAACTTAAAAATGACTGTATCGCTTGCTGGAAATAAACATTTATTAATATGTTTAATAAATGAGCTTTTTTAAAAACGTTTAATGTATAATAATTAAACAATAAACATTTATTAAATTGCTTATTAATAAATGTTCACCTTTTGATTATTATTGTTGCCTCTAGTATATATGTGTCCGATTTTTAATTTCCAACCTATTTTGGCTTCATTATAAGCCAGCCATATAGTAATTTTTAAACAACAGTTGGGTTAAGTAAAACATTTAACCCAACCGCTGGGTTAAAACAACCCAGTTGCTTGGTTTGTCCATTTTTAACCCAGATTGGGTTGTTTTTAACCTTTTCATCTGCGCGCTCTGAGATGCAAATCATTTATGATGTAGGAAAAAAGAACAACGGTGCTTCCCCAATTGCAGCAACTTCCATTTATTACTGATATTTTGCACCAAATCTCCCAAATTTACTCACAAATGTTTTGTGATATTCCAATTTTCAATTCACAAATTTGTATGGAAACATAGCTAATTATTACAATGACATTAATATACAAATTTCTGAATATATATATATATATATATATATGAAAAAACTTTGAAACTACAACTCAAAACAAACCATGATTTGTAGCTTGAAATGTCAGCCAGAAGGTCTCTTTTTGGCGGTTTTCAGTCAGAATCAGAATATTTAGCTGTTAAGTCAAAGGTCTGGCTACACAAGACTATCAAACTCAGTGTCCTCATTCCAGAAAGATTCATCAAACCATGTGACACTTTCAGTTGACAAAGACAGCATTTACCGTGAGGCGGTGTTAAAGTACAATCCATAAAAACAGACCTAAAAGGCTTCAGTGACAAAAGTAGGAATGGTGCCCTCCGCTCAGTCGATAAAATCATCTTTTGCCTCCAGTCACTTTGTCAAATGGCAGTCATAAAGAGGGAATCTGCTCTGCTTTTTATTGTTTTTGAATTGTGGGCACTTTGCGAGCCCCCTGAACCCCCTGTGTCCTGGCTAATGTAAATATTTCAGAGATAGGTGCATAAAAACAGATATATAATTCTAATAAAGAGGCATAAATGTTTTGCGTGGCCCCACAGAGACCCCACTTCTGCCAATGAGAGAAAAGCATTGAAATCAGATGTGTATTACTCTAGCAGCCATGCAGGGAGGCATTTTATCCTTGTTTTTGCAATCTTTGGATAGAGGGACAACCTGCATTCTCTATTGATAAAGAGACTATTGACTCAATCTAAATGTAAAATTGAAACCGAGAAAATCAACAGCGTAATTGACCTTTGAAACCACCATCTGTTTATTTTTCGTCGGGTAGATGAAATGGATTTGTCTTGTTCAATATTAACATTTCATAGCGCCTCATAAGCCAAGGATTTGCCTTGTTTATCATTAGCACCGGTGGTTATACATTATTATCGCCATTTCTTAAGGTCATCGAGAGGCTAAAGCAAATAATAAACCCAGAGAAAAGTTTGAAATCTGAAATAACCGTGTGGAAGACCAAAGCAATTTCTGATTATGGAAAAAAAAAAGTTTTATTAATAATAATATTAACAGTTAATACATATGAACAAAAATATTCATAATTAATAAAATATTAATAAATAAAATATTAATTTAATTAAAAATAAATGCAATTAATTTAATTAAAAAAATATTAATGTTGTTTTTCAGCATAACATAGGAATAGCTCACCCAAGAATGATAATTCTGTCTTTACTCACCCATATATCATTCCAAACCTCTATATTGCAGCAGAAAAAATAGACGCATATACGTTTGGAATGACATGGTGAGTAATTATTGAAAGAATTTTAAATTTTAGGTGAATGATTCCTTTATTCAACAACTACCAAACTTTAATTAATGTGTCCTCACCTCAAGTTCATTATAAAATATATTTTTTCCTTTCACTTTTTCATCATGATTCATGTTGGGACTGTTATGTCCTTGAGGTGAGGGTCAGGGTGATTTCAGAGCCTTGCTGGGGTCAAGTGCCTCTCATTTTATCTACTGCAAACCGTCATTATAGGACACACCCTGTTAGAGAATTACAGATGGTTATCAACGGTCCTTTCTGTTTCTCCTGAAACAGCATCAGTCGAATGCCTAAACATACAAATCTATTGCATGTATAGAGGTATATATACACTCACAGAACTGTTGTTTGTTCACACTACACCGCCACAGGTTGGAAAAGTAGCTTGTTACTGGAAAAGCTGCACTATTTTGAAAAGAAGCATCTGTAGTTAGTTACTCAGCAGTACTGGAACCATCCAGAAGTCTGGAGCACAATGACAAATAACAGATATCAATGTCCATTACATTAGTTGCCTTCAGTTTTCAGCTGATGAAGGGAAAAATGTGGATATTATGAGAATGATGATTGATTAGAGGATTATTATGAAAGACTGAAATGTCTAAACAAACATTATGAATGGGAAAAACAGGGCTAGGTTACAACACTTTTTTTTCTCATCGTCTTTTTTTTTGGCAAAGTGTCCCATTTTGCTTGTTCTCCTTTGAGCAAACTGAATAAATTATGTACACTCTAACATCCATTACATCAGCTACATTAGAGGAAAAATGAGAGCAAGCAGATGCAAAAACTGCATTTTTGATTGTTCACTGAGGCTTCATTTTTCAGCACATTCTGAAATTGAAACAAATGGGGCGAAATTTTTCATTGAGATTGATTGAACTTAAACATCTTTAACGATGAGATGAATTCATCTATCCAAATCTTTCAGTAACCGGCGAAAAAGAAAAACAGACAGTATAATTCAACAAAAAAAAATCAACCAAATTTAACAATAAAGGGCACAAATTCTTCACTTTTAAACACAATATTTTTTCAACAAAAAAATGCATCATATTCTTTCACCACCCATAATCCAACTTACAGTAAAAAGGCAATAATGCTGAGTGCACATAGAACAGTGGTGTTGTTACCTAAAACTAAAATAATTTAGATGAAAAACGAAATGTAGAAATTAGAAATATTTCTAACTACTAAATCTAAAACTGAAATAGCTAATTAGAAATATTTAAAACAGAACAAAAACTAATAAGAATGACAAAAGCATATAACAAAATTACTAAAACTTAAACTAAAATCAAAATGAAAACTGAAAATATAAAAAAAATAAAAGCCAAATCAAAATAATAATAAACACTAATTAATAATAAAAAACAATACCCACTACGCCATGCTGAGTGAATACCTGCCTCACTTGGCTGTGAATATGCACAAACATAGCATAAATTGCCTTCTCAATTGGAGTCAGAAGCATGTCAACCCCATAGGCCCATCCCATGTGACTCATTTATGGGCGCTACTCCCTAAGCCAATACTGCCCGATATTAGGAAAGATGCCCAAGCTTCTATGCTTTTCAGCAAGGGAAGTCCCGGCTGTTACACATTCCTCCCTCTCTTGCGGGACAGTTCTCAGCCCTATATGGCACCAATAGCACCAGTGGGGAAAATGTCAGGCATATCTCACAAGTATTTGAGAGGGCTCTTAGGGAGCAGCTTATCGCAGGGGAGCTTCTACACGACCCTAGAGTGATCAGGGAGAATAGCTCTTACTCTGACTTGAGAAAAGGCACTTCTCCAGGAATCACTATATAGTTAATGGCTAAACTATAGACTAATGCTACAATGATGAGGAGGGGCACCATTGGCGATCCACCTCTACTCATCAGTTTGTAACACTGATCATCCCTATAGAAGCACCCCACCAATAGGGAGCATATATCCCTTCTTCAAGACCCAACAACAGTTGGGAAGGGAGGTAAATGAAATGAGTGACTCTTGTGAATTACTCATCATAGTTCTGTTCACCTTGCTCTACCCTAAGGGGTACCTGAGCAGCCTACCAAAGAGAGCTTGCAAGGTGCTAAAAAACATTGGTAATTAGCACCTCCCTTCTTTCCACTAATCCAAGGGAGAGCATACATTTTAACCCTTACTCAGAAAAGGGAGGCAAACGAAAGCAGGACATAATGCAGTTTGCCCAATAACTCTCGTCACCCAGGCTATAAACCCCAATGAAGCCACAGGGGCGGCCTAAGCTCTGCTTAAAGACCCCAGTGTATTTGGGGGAGAGCAGCTTATACTGTGCCTTGAGTCAAGACATTCTGCCTAAGTCCTGCTATAGCATAGCGCTTCATCATTTTCTTTTAGCACTACAACATAGTATGCAACAGATAACAAGGAGGATGCCCTACAGGCAAACTTCCTCTACTTATTAGCATTGTTGAACAAGGGCTATAGTAGAGCGTCCTTCAAAGCACCCATCCCAAAGGGGAACATACTGTATATCACTACTTCAAAACCCAACAGTAGTTGGGAAGGGAGGTAAATGAAGTAGAGGGAATCTATACAAAACTGCTCACCTTGCATCAACACTAAGGGGCCCTCACAGACCTCCAGATAGGGATATACTGTATCTCCTGAAAGCTGCTGACTGAGATCCCAGTTCTGTAAACCTCTGTACGATTGCCTCATTGGCAGACCGAATAGGTCAGAGTGTGAGATCAAAGCATCAAGGAGAAAGATTTTCCCTTTCTCCTTATCACAGATGCCCCTCCGTGGCAACTAGAGCAACCATAGAACGGCAGTGTGCTTTGTGGCATGGATGACTAAATCTGTGGCCTAAGGTGGGGGGTGGGGGGTTGACTCATGACCCTTCGGCAGTTATATGCAGTTAGATGCTAAGCAGAAATTGGGCGCTTTCTTGCCTCCGCATATGCCTTGGCATGGGCCGCAAGGTAGTAGGCATAGGAGGCAGACTTATTGGATAACATCTGCCTCTACTCTACCGACCTGTGACCCCACGATCAAGGATGCCGCGCTGCTTCAGCAGACAACCACAAGGCCTGAACCACAAGGTGCAAACACTTGACTTTCATCTCAAAAGAAAAAAGTTGAGCGAGAGGGGAGCTCCCTCACCTCGGCTAATCACAGGGAGTGCATTCAGTTTCATTGAGAGACTTGCGAGACTTGCACCATCGGAAAGGCAGGCAAGTCTCCCACATGCAAGTAATTCGACTTCCAGAGAAACTATACGAGCCAAATATAAATTCCTCCATTATCTTGACACCTCAATGTGGAAGGAATAAAAGGCTCACAAACTTATATGCGGGACAGAGGAGGAGGTGGATTATTAATAACACCTGCCTCAACTCTCTCTGCATCTAATTCCTCAGAATTAGACACGTCACATTAATCAGTCACGTCAGAAGCGGCCACAGAGTGGTTTCCTGACCTGACATAAAATCAAAAGGGAAAAACTCGAAACCCGAACTGCGAGGTGCAGATGCTCGACTCTCATCCCTCAAGAGAGATTCAAGCATGGGTGGAGCATCCCACAGCAAATACATCACATTGAATGCATTCAGCTCCCTCAAGAGGCGAACACGCTCCGTACAAATGCTAGATTTTTATCCCTTGGGAAAAAAACAAACAAGAACAGAATTTCCTAATGTGAATGCAATGTAAGTGCATCCAGCTCCCCTGAGAGTCGAACATGCTACAACAGACTCTTATCTTACACACACATACAAACAAGCGGCTCCTGAAGACAAAAAAGCTGATGACGTGCGACTCAGGCAGCCTTTTATACTCACGGGCACTCTGCGTGTGATGTCATGGACTGCCGTCTGCCAATGACTTTTGGCATTTGTTTACATGTGCCTTAGACACCAGTCATGCTGATGGCATTCCCCATAGCGTCAATACCAAGACAAAGCTTTCGAAGTTACACTTCCAGGTAAACACAGCCCCGGGTTATCTTGCTTCACATTTCACACTGCTCGTAATTTACCCGGGTTAACAATTAATCCTGGGTATTCATAAACTACCGTTTCAAACGGTACTTTCCTAAATCCTGGGTTAACGTCTTTATTTGCATACTTGCAGTGTTAGTGTCAGTGTCATTGATTGTACGAGCACAGCACGTAAACAGTATATATAAAAGCTCATTGCGCATTGTCATATTATACATTGCCGACTATACTATAATCATATTTTTCTTGAATGGGCTTTTCGGACTATAAAGTTAAGAATGAAACGGTCTACTCTTCACTCCAATTGACACGTTTTCTGTCAATGTTTGCCATTTTTTCCCATAAAACACTGAAATGACTGTTTATACAATGTGCTGTGTTTCCCTGACTGTCCAAAGAATATGAATACGAGGCATGTGATTGGGTGTCAGTTTCTAAGCATCTAGTCGTATCATTCTAACACTGCATCATTTCACACCACAATGCGTGATTAACCGTGCAAAGGCGGTGCTAACCCTGTGCTATCTAAATTACAAAATCAGGGTTTAGAACGATGATAACCTTGGGTTAAGCACAGTGTGAAAAGCTTTAGAACAATGCATACAACATACATTTTTCTGTGTGAAATTTCCTTTCATGCTGATAAAATATAGGCACCAAAGTTGAGCAATCTGATCCTTACCCATCCTAAATTCACTTTAAGAGAGATGAAACGATACTGTAAACCTCTGCTGACAGCGACTGGCTCATCATCCATCCCCTCTAAATCTTAGCCCTTGTTGTGTGTCTTAAATGATGAGGAAAAGGAAGACAAACAGGCAGGGGTGGATTTACAAGTGTATGACCTGACCTCCTCTTCGCTTTATCCAGCGTCCTGCCCCACTGCGACCCTGAAATTGGCAGTATTGGAGCTCGGCGGGGAGGTTGGGGGGGTTTTAGCAGAGGAACGGGCTCGGGAAAGCGAAACAGCAAACGCTTGTGTTCTTTTTCCCTCTGTGAAAAAGAGAAGAGAAAAAAAATCCTAATCTCACGCCGTCTGACGGGGGGCTTAAACGCTCGATTGCTTTGCTGCTCACGTCCCGCTCCCATCATCTTCCCCTCTGCGTCTAAGAGAGAGGGAATCTGGGCGATGCAGGCACACACACATACACACAAGCTCACATATAGGCCTCCGCGGCAACTCACTGTTGATGAATGACGTCCCCGTCCCATTGGGTCCCTGTCGATGCATGTTCAAGTGGACAGGATTAAATTTAACCATAGAAATGACAGACCATTTTTTTTGGCAGGACCACATTACAAGAATGGGTTATGGTGACGAAGACTTCGTGATTTATGGCATTACGAAGCGTTTGGAGGGATTTGTAGGGAAAAATCATGGAGTAAGAGAGAGAGAGAGAAAGCTTGAGTCATAAAAAGGATCACACTGAATATCTGCAAACGTTCATTAAAAGGATGGCAAGATTCTTTCTATAGCGCTTTACACACTCACATTTCATGTTTGCATGCTTGTCACATTCTCTGTCCACTGTATCAAATCCAGCAGAAAAATGCTATAAAGGAAGGAATGCTCAGAATGGTAATAAATCCTCCTGTGAAAACAAATTTACAACAATGTCGGTAATTGAGTATGATTTAGGCTGTACAGTGAAAAACTGCTTATTATGCATAGGTACTACACCAGTGGAAACAATGTTTTCTTTTTTTCTTTTTTGTTTTAGACCACTAAACCACAAAAAACAAATGGCATAATAACATTTCACAATGCTAATTTGTCTTCCGGAGAAAATTCTCAGGAGAATGTGTAAACATATCTGAGAACATATCAATAAAACAAGGCAGGCATGTTTTAATTTCCTTAAAATCTATGAAAATCATTAGGATTGACTACATAAATTAGGTAGGGAATTACCCAGGTTAATGATGTATTTGTAGTAATAACTGAGGGAATCTCACAAAAACATGTCCAGGGCACAATTAATCCCACAATCCAATAAAAAAAAATAATAAAAAAAAAAATAAATAAACAACCAACCAAACAAATATGTTTTCTTTAATTATATTTGGGAATATAAATATAATTGATTATATTATATATATATTCGATAATTAAGTGTTTTCAATTTTAAATGGTGATTATCATTACTTTAATACAGACACTTTATATAAAAATACTGTAATATAATAATTGTTTTTTTAAGTCAGCATATAGTTAAGGCAGTACACAAATACTACTACACAAGAATTGTTGGTTTAGCTTAAAAAAGTAAATTACCTGGTTGCCTTAAAATTTTGAGTTCATTGAATTTAAAAATTTGAGTTAACAATATGAAGGCGATTGATTTAATCAACAGAAACACAAAATATTATGTTAATTGAACTACATTAATTATCTAAGTTGATTTGACAAAAAAGTTATGATAACAAATCATGAAAATAATTTTTTACAGTGTATGATGTATAAATACATTGTTTTATTGTATTACACTATGTTATCATGAAAATATTTACTCATTGGAAAAAAAAAACATTTTAAAAAAATCTTTTGATTTTGGGATGAAATATAACCTTGACAGGTTCTGTGAGATTCACCCAACCAGTAAAAACACGCTTCAGGATATAGCTGAAAAGAAAAACGACAGGAGGGATGAATGAAAAAGTGGATCAAAAAAAGAGAAAAAGAATCTGACAGGCAGAGCCAACGTTTCAAAAGAAATCTGTCCTGAGAACATTGGACCCGGCCCTTTTGGAAAGAAGCGAGTGATGCAATCATCCCTGCAGGAATTGGGTCGGCACTGTAAGCCATATTCAGCTCTCCAGATGCCCAGGCTAAGACCAAAAAGGGTTTAAACCATTCAATGGTGCCAGTGATTGAGGACCTAGAAGTGTCATTAGATCCACAGTAATCCTAAGGGGCGGAAGGAGGAACAACAGAACCCTGCCGTGGAATGGATTTAAGGGGAAAAAAATAAATAAATGAGATCAGAGTGCTTCGGATACAAATAAAGTGATAAAAGAAGTCCACTGGAGAGATGAAAAAGGTATCGCATTTGTCAGAATCTACCTGCTCCCATGCATCCCAGCCTGGGGCCATTTGTAAAATACAGGTTTTGAATGAAAACGGTGTTTTGTAAAGTTGCTTTAGAGATAAAGTATCTGTAAAGAATGTGCATTTAAATGCAAATTTGAGTGATTTACATACACATAGATATTACAATAAAAATAGTTTCCCTGGTTATGTTTCAATGCTCAAGATATTATAATCATTAGAGACATACCAATATTTTAAAGTCCTCTGTGGTAAAAATCTAGTTTTTAATGTTGTTTATGTCTATGTGGTGATTTTAATGTGCTTTAAGGCAAACCATGTGCAAATTCAACACCATTGCTGAGTATTTTCTCCTTAAAACTGCAGTGAACCAAAGACAGTCTCAAAAACGCAGTTTGAAATCGCTGGGGTTTCTGACGTCACAAACTACTTTGTAACCAATCACGTCAATGTGTGATCATCAACATGTGGATCTCTGAGCTGGTGTGAGTGGAGGCGGGGCTAGTTTGCATATTCATAGAACCACATATACTAAATGAGGCAAGGGTGTAGAGTTACATTCAAGCTATTTTAAGGCATGAAGAATTTTTTTTTCAAGGAAAAAATGATTAAATATGTCAATTTTGGTGATCAAAGATGAGTTTTAAGGGGTAAAATTATTGACTAGGGGGGTTAATATTTTTAATACCAGAATTATCAATATTCACATTTGTTCTAATTAACTGGTTTCAGTTCTTTAATGATAATTATTCAAATAATCAAAAATAAAAAGCAAATAAAAAACAAAAAAATGTATTATTGTCGTGATTTTTTTCTTTATAAAAGTTTTGTAATCATTAATAATAACAATTATTATTATAGCATTTATTATTATTATTATAAATTATTAATTTTAAAAAAAGAAATTATTTATTTATGTCTATTAATTAATTATTATTGAAGAACTGATATTATTATTGCTATTATTATTATTATTATTATTATAGCATTATTGATTATTATAAATTATTACAAAATAAATCAATTTTAAATAAAGAAATAACATTATTATTATTATTATTATTATTATTCAAAATGCAAATTACGCTCATGACAACATGTATATCAGTTGATCTCGAATCATTTCGACGGATGATGAGATTACATGAAGGTGGTTCCTCTTCCTCCACCTTCCTGCATAATTTCCCTTTGAATTTATGGGATATCTGAAGCAAAGTCACTTTGAGCTCCATGTAATTTAATAGAGCCTGGAGAGAGAATCTGATGTACCGAAATGCTCAAGAAACAAAAGCCTCATGGTTTCAGCATTATATACTAAGCACCTTCTCACCCACAATTCCCTTTCATCTGTCATACGCTTCGCATGCAGAAATCAAATCTCGAGATCTCACGGTGACACCCACTCTATTGTTCAATCTCTGGTACACGTCATCGGCTCGCGGATATGTCGGCTTGACGTGTTCATGTGAAATTAAGAGTGATGTTGCCGTGGCGGATCTGGGGCTTCTCCTTAAACGCTCTTGATGCAAAAGCCCGCAGCCCTTGGCTCATGAAATGTTTAGTTGTCTAATACAGAGCTGAAAGAGATCTCGGAGAGCAGGTTTGATGCAATAGAAAGTGATTTTAACATCAAGGTCACAGTTAATCACCTGATGCAGACAATTACAGTGCATTAATTATGAATGTGGTATAAAAGACAGAATGCCTTCGATGTTAAAAAAGCACAAATAAAAGATGTAGTCGACCGCTTTGAACTTTTGGCCTTCGGACTGAAATCTGACATCATTTGTCAGTGGTGAAAACTGGCAGGAAATGTATAAATGGAAATGAGGATTCAAGGCTGGTGTTTATGGTGGAAAGAATAATCCAGCAAGGCATTTAAAAAACATCAATGCGGCTTTGTTCGTTTTTTTTTCTTTTTCTGCACGGTAGCCAAAATAAACCCACCTGCACGTCAGAAATCCTGCCGTCATTCTAACCATACACAGCCAGTAAATATGACTGAGCTTTTGTAACACTCATGGATGGAAGCAAACATTCCTCTATCTATCATTACCCATAAGCCTCTGAGAGGCTCTGATTTCAGAAACTCATTATTTTGAACGTTTCATAGCCAAGTGCCGATTTCTTTTTAGGTAGATTAATTTTATCAATATATAATGAGGGTCTTGATGTCAACTCAACAGGAAATGAGGATGTCAAGGCTGATTTTTCAGCAGCAGAGAAAAACTAATCTCTGATTTTATTTTATTGTCCCACTGGATGCGCAGCTCGAGTCGGCACGGTCATCCTTAGCCTTAAATCAAATCCTAGCAGCTCTGTGCAAGTGAATGAGCTTTGGGAGGGAATTAGATGGGACGTTCTCGCTCTTTAAGCCTACTGGGTAAAAACTTGTTTGATTTTCATTGATTTCAGCGCTAGTTGTCAGCATGTTGTGACATGTAATCAATGTTCCTTGCCAAATTAATGATGAAAATCAGTAGGGTTGTGCGAAGCAAGCGTCAATTAGCTCCACGTTCTCTGAGGTGGCTGAAAATAGGTTCAAAAATTTCCAGGTTTTGGAAATGCAAATCAAATCTGACATACGGATTTGAGTAGATCAATCAAAAATCAATTTCACATGAGCAGTGAAGTTAAATTGCGCCAATGAGACTTTGACCTCTCTCGAGACGAGCGCCGCTCTCCATCCTTGCGCTGTTTGACTGAATAACCGTCAAATCCGCCGTTCTTGTCATCGTCATAATAACTTGTCTTACACGTCTCTCTTGACGTACCGCATCAGATGTGCCGCTCGTGTTTAAAAAGGACTTAACTGGAGAGAAGAATTTGATTAGATATATAATGCAGGATTACTTACTGTATGTCCATGCCAAATAAGTTAAATTGTAATGTGTTTAGCAGTCTAATATGCAGAGGCTTATAGGCAGATAGTATAGGCGGCATCCTTGGCAATGTGACAGAACCGAAGGGACAAAATCCTCCTCGAAATGAAGTACCTGGAACACAATGTACATCACGTATTATTTACAGAAGATTACACATGTAGAGAGGTAGATCCTGGGTTATCAGCACACAGCAGAATTTTACTCGGAAAGGGAGAGGAAGAGAGCGAGAGTGAGAGAGAGAAATCGCATTGCTTCTGGCTCTGCCCAAACAAGCGGGCTCATGGGAACTTCCCACTGCTGGTGAGTGGGCTGAAATGAAAAGCTAAGAGAGCACTTTATCTCATATAGAGAATGTCACGAGTCCAAAAACACAGTTAAGATTAAGGCTGAAACAACTGAAAATGCTATCACTCCAATTGTTTACTTGAAAGGTCACAAAGTGTTGCCAGGCCCCCGAAGATATCTTTAATCCCACCGAGAAGGAAAACTAGAAGATTACAGTACACCTGCAAAAGTTTCTCGGAGATGCTATCAAGCTAATACCCAAGTGCTGTATGTTTAATCTGAACTACTAAAACAAAAAAATGATAATGATCGGACACAGTCGGAAAACAGGAATGTATGGTCAATTACTTTTCTAATGCTGTCATTCAAGCTTCTCTCACAAGCTTGTCATAAAGTTCCTTTATGGTATTTTAAAGGTTGCTAATTTTGTTTTGGCATCTCCAACTATAGGTTTACATGCATCCAAGGTCAAAAAACACTTTAATTTTCTCATAATATACATTGCACATTACCTGAGTCTGAAAATAATTAGTTCCCCCTTTCTGAGAGACTACTTTGCTCTGATTGGTCAGATGGCCAAGTCTGTTGTGATTGGTCGACCGCTTACAGCACATGTCCTCATCCTTTTGAAGTGAATGCAAAGTGGATTCGCACCTCAGAAAACTGTCTTCTCAACATGTCGACAACATAAACCAAACTCTTCCAGTCTCAGCTACAACTGCAGTGTTTGAGGGCGGGTCAAAGTTGACGTTGTTCGTGGGCAGCCAATGAGGACCATAGGCTGGCATTATGCAATTGTGTTACATTGTTACGTTAACAGGAAGTGAGGGGCGATTCACACAGAACGTGTTTTTCCATTCCATTGTGCGCTACTTTTCCATTTTTTTTTTTAATGTAAGCACGAGCTAGACGGACATCTTTAACCGCTGCGCTCGCATCTCGTGTCTTTTGCAATGTCTCGTCAAAGTCCCTTTCAAGGAAAGTCTGTTCACTCGGTGGCCATATTTACAACGCCTGCAGGCAGCTATTTCAGGCATCCAAAACCAAGTCCTGTGTATTTGAATAGGGGAATCCTGAAATCTCAAAAACTTGGCAAACTCACAATTAAATAACATATTTCAAATCAGCAACAAAATCTGACATGAACTGTTCCATAAATGTTGTTTCTTATGCTCAAATAGCCTTAAAAAGCTTATTTTTCAGGCTAGACGAGCCAATGAGCCTCTAACGGCATCTGCAGTGATGCAATGACTTTATAAATCAGCGATTGTCTCTTTTACTTAGAAGGCGGGATGTATTTCGCCATATTGCGCGTTGTAGTTTCTCCCATTCATAACTAATAGGAGTGAACCATCTTTCTATATCTATAGTCTTTGGTCTCATGCAAGACACAGCATTCTAAAAATGTGATGCTCAAGTAAAAAGAATTTAAACTTTTAACATCTCTAGACTTTGCGCATTTTTTCATTCCACTGACGTCTCATGCTTTTAGCAGGAAAAATTTGTTCTGTGCGAACCGGCCCTGAGACTGGAATTGCTGACGACTCGTTTCGGCAGATCCGAATCGATTCTTTCTTTTAAGAGACACTAACTTGTGCAAATTGATTTTTAAAACTTTGCAGACAGTTTTCATTCACAAACACCTATATTGTGAATTTAAAACATTTGAACACTAGATACGAGAGAGAGGACCATTAAAGACCAAAATCGATTCACAAGAATGGATCATATTTTCCAATTATACATCTCAGGGAAAAAACATTGGTTTAGTAAAGCTGTGCGAGCAATACAATCTGACATTACAAGCCAGTTTGACATTACAAACATCTACCACACTGCACTGTTTTGAACAGCAGAACTACTGTCATACCACTGAAAAATATACTGAAGTTAGTAGTATCACTACTTTTAAACAGTTACTTTTACTACACTGCAAACCATGCCAAGATATGCTCTGTAATGGAGCCATGTTTTCACATTTGGTTTGACTGCTTGGCCAAAACCCAATTTCGATTCCACCCTCCTCCCCCACAGGTCTCTTTTCACATTATATGATTTGGCTCCAAACCGTGGTACATTTGCGTCATCAATACCAACGTGAGTACTAGCAGCAGCTGTTTACCACTGCCTACTCAGAGGGAGAAGGTGGCAAAAATGTCTTTTATTCATGTAAATCTTCTGGGAAATGATGATTATGTGCCAGTCCAAAAAATGAAACATTATTATTAGCAGTTCACTTCTGCGAATCAGACCAGACTGGTTTCATACCAGTTGTTAACTGTACTGAGGTCCATGAACAGCACCCTAATACCCTGTTTTCAAGCATACTTAGGTTTGGTTTAAGAAAATGAACAACCATATGAACCAAACTCTGATGTCAAACTCACAAACCACTTCAAATACCTGATTTGACCACAACACAAGAAGTCAAAGCTCCTCTTAAAGTGATAGTTCACCCCAAAATGAACCATTTAAATCATTTATTTACTCTCATGTTGTTCCAAACCTTTCTGTGGAACACAAAAGAAGATTGTGAAATACACAATGAAAGTCAGTGGGGTCAAAAACAACACTGGACCCTTTTGACTCATTATTTACTCAAAACTCATGTAATTTTAAAGCTGTATTACATTCTTTTACCTGTGGAACAGAAAATATTTTGAAAAATGAATGAAAGTCAGTGGAATCCAGTGTTGTTTTGGACCCCACTGACTTTCATTGTACATACAAATAGTTATTCAAAAAATATTTTCTTTTTGTGTTGCACGAGGTGAGTAAATGATGATACAATTTTCATTTTTGGGTGAACTATCCCTTTAAGGTGCCTGTTAAATCTTTGATTTTTGTTTTTTTCACAACCAATAACTCTAAACTCCATCAATGCATCAATCAGCTTAAGGATAATTGGTCTTCAATTCTATGACTTATATCTGTAATTCATGAAATTTAATTTTCCACCAGGACACATTAAGTTCCGTCAAATTTAGCTGCAATTAGATTGGCATCAACGGGCACCATAATTCTGCTAATTTGGAGGGAAAAAGAGAGCTTTGTGTTTTTGGCTGTGTCAGCACTTTTGAGTTAAGGCTTTTTTCTTCTTCTTTTTTTCTCCTCACAGGGTGCCTCATTTAGCCTGCTTGATTGTATAGGGCCCCAGGAGCCCTCGGTCCATTTAACTATTCTGATTTTTCAGTGCATGAACCACAGGACAACTCTACTAATAAGGTATTTAGTCAAAGTGCATACACTTACTGACTGACGGACACACATGACCTGCTAATGTGCGTGATATTGCATCTGAGTTCCCTGACCTGATTTGAATATGAATAACCTGAGCTGAAACGGGTCACGCCACGGGATGGGCAGGAAGGCATGGGAATTGATGGGGTTGTATGTTGGGGTTTATAAGAGGGTAGATGATGAAGTATATGGAGTTGTTATCAGACAGTAAGGATGGGCTGACACTCATAACCTCTTATACAGACCAGTTTTTGAATAAATCATTAATATTATGAGCAGATTGATAATTTTCTGTCAAGACTCAATTCCGGCTACATCACCACCTCAGAAAAATGCTGCAGGGAAAAACAATAAGACATCTAAGAAGAGAGATAAGCAATCAGTTGATGAAATAAAGAAAATCTTGATGCTATGCCAAGGAACAAGATAAAAGAGGGTTGATCTAAAGAAAAAGGAAAGATAGATTGTGCAGGCCGATGGCTGAGGGCAAAAACTGTCAAAGTAAGACCTTTAACTGGAGGCTGCCAAAACAACCAACAAACGCTCTGACACTGAGCCAGGACTGAAAATAAAGCTTCTGTACAAATAGCATTTCTTTACAATCCTCATGAATCAGAGAATCACTGTTTCATCTCTGCTAAAAAAGAAATGCATTATTGTACACTATGCAATTATCGGTATTATATCAATATATTTGGTAAAATATTTACAATTAATACCCATTTTGTTTGTTCCATACACATTGCTTTTAATAAATAAATGAAAACATTAAATCACATTATCAAGCTATCAAAGATATAAAGATATCAAGCTACAAAAAATTCCCTTATTTCTAATTATCAAAATTTAAGAATGTAATTTCTGCAACTTTGCAGAAATAATTCTGGAATCAGTACTTTTGTCTTGTTGTCCAATAAAAAAATATCTAAACAACCTTAAAACAACCTAAAATCAAACATCACACATCAAATTTGGCTGAGAAATTACCCCCAAAAGATCATTTAAAGTCATAAAATAGACATTACAAAAGTAGCTTTAGAAAGAAATATTTTATTTGATTCAACATAGAATTGATTACACATAAACTTTTAGGCTATATTGGCCATGATTTATTGTATTTTTATTTAAAAAATAATAATAATAATAAAATATATATATATATATATATATATATATATATATGTGATTTGCTCTACACTGTAAAAAAGAATTTAACTTAAAAAAGTAAGTTGCCTTAAAATTTTGAGTTCATTAAAATTAAAAATTTGAGTTAATACAATGAAGGCGATTGATTTAATGAACAGAAACTCAAGATATTATGTTATCTGAGCCACATTAATTATCTAAGTTGATTTGACAAAAGAAAAAATGTTGTGATAAATCATGAAAATAATTTTTACAGTGTATTTTGATCGCTATCGTGGACATCAGTGTTTATATCCGAACTATAAACTTTTATCTCATTACTTCTGTGGTAATTTGAATATTTGTAACACAGAAATAACAATACTTTGTGGTTGAATATACTGTTTGTGAAACTGTTTCATACCTAAACATGACAGCTGCTCCCTCTGAATTGAGATCGCAATCTTTTAACGATTAATTGTGCAGCTCTAATACAGACCAGGTTTTAAAAAGGTATTAAAAGTAGCCTACAGTTAACCCAAACATGAAAATTCTGTCATCATTTACTCTCCCTCATGTCGTTTTAAATCTGTATAACTTTCTTTCTTCTGTGGAACATAAAGAAGATAATTTGAGAAATGTCGCAGTATTTTGTTTGTTCATACAATGGAAGTTAATGGTAGCCAAAACAGTCTGGTTACCAACATTTTTTAAAATGTCTTCTTTTATCTTCCACAAAAGAAAGAAGGTATACAAGTTCATTTTGATGTGTAAAATTTCCATAATTATTTAAATTAGCATGTTAACTAATTTACTCAAGTAAATGAAATAGGTCTAACAACAAAAATACATGTCTTATGTTTTTTTTTTTTTTTTTTATTGCAAGGAAAGACATGAAGACATGAACATTATAGGTTGAAGGTCTCTAATGAGCCAGATGATTCAAACTTGGTGAAACTCATGCAACTCATGCTCTTATACTTTACAGGGATTTAAAGAGAGATAAAAATAAATAAATAAACAGATTTAAACTTACATATTTCAAAATGTGTGTTTCACCAAGGTTTCATCAAGATCTACCAGGTAAAACATGAAAGAGATCAAAGTATTGGGTGCTTCAGATGAAAATATTTGTCTTGAGAAGTGTTACATAATAATAACACCATCATATCTATAAAAAAGGAATAATGAGAGGAAAAAAAGATACACTTTAAATATTATAAATTACTCAAAATATGTCCAAAACAAATATGTGTAAAAATGATTAATGAATGAAAACTTCTGAATCTATAATTAATGGAGCAGTTTGTCTATTTCAAAGGTGTCAGAGTGCACAAAATGAGATGAATGTCATAATCCAAAACAGGTGACAATTTCGCAAATCACCTATTTGACCTGAGACTGACCATGTGTATGTGCTGGGAAATTTGCCAATGCCCACCTGAAGCTCCAAAATGTATTGGCAAAATAATTTGTCCTTAGACAGACTGAAAATGCTAATGATCCACTGGAAATACACATAGTTTCTTTTTCAGAGAGGGAAATAAAGAGCCCTGGAAATGTCTGATAAGGTTCTATAATAACAATGACAACAGTTTTGGGAAGCTCATTAATTGAGAGTCTCAAAGTAATTGCTTTACATCCTGCGGGCTGACGCCATCGTTAATGCGGAGAGCTGTCAAACTGACAAACAGCAAGTTGTGGAATATGGATTTTTTGTGTGTTTTTGTGTTAATAACCATTATCAGAGTGTTGCCGAGGGAGACTGTCAAGATGGCACCCGTGATAAAACGGCAACACGTGACAGAAACACCTGCCTGCGAGAATGACTTGTTTTACTGGGAAGTGCACTGCTACAACTTTCACAAGGTTCTGTTTGGCTCACCCTGAAGGAGAACAATATTGATTGGTTGGAAATTATAATAATAATAATAATACCACTAATAAAATAGGTTGAAAAATTTGATATTCCCTGCTATATAACCTTTCCCTCCAAAACCAGTTGGATTTTTCCTGTTATGTTGTACATTTTCATTGTAAATTTATTTAATTATACAAAACATACATATATTTTATACATTTATACTACTTTATAACATTTTATAATATTAAACAATTTTATAAATTAACACAATCTATTTAAATCTATCTTTCCAAAAGAGGGTGGAGCTTTAACAGCTCGCGATTCAGTTGCTCAACAACAACAAAGCTGGATAATCTCACGCAGCCAAAATGACGATTTTCAGTAACAATGTTCAGCCTTACATTGTTCAAACCGGAGTCGGACACTGATGAGGAGACTCAGGAAGAAGTTACAACTTTTAGAATGCATCTGGACGTTTCTGAATGGTTAGTGGATGAATTTATGTAGCTGCTGTGGAGTTGATTCAACTGATCGACTAGCATGTGCCGTCATGTTAATCTTTTGTGCAAATCCAGTGTTGAATTGACCCTCGTTTGTGAAGCAGTCCGGCGTAAAATGACGGCATGGTAACAACACTCTACTACAGCTCTTCCTCTTCTCTAAAGCACCCAACATGGTCTCACCCCCTTTGTTGTGTGTTCCAGGGGGCAGGGTTTATGTAAATTTTAGGGTTAGTGATGTCACTATCCTGGGAAGAAGCTCATTGTGTGTGTGTGTATATATATATATATAAAATATTTATAATATTTTGTCCAATATATCTCTAACATGAAAAACTGGCAATATATAGTACAATATAAAAAGTGTCTAAGATTGACTTATTTCCGAAAGTCTGCTGTAGCCCACACTTTTATAGAAATACATTCTTAAATTACAACTCCAGCATATTAAATTATTACAAGTTACAGAGTTCATAAGGCCCTGAAATGTCTGAGACCACAGAGAACGTTTTCCCAGAAACTCTTCCTCTGAGATATAACAACACTCAAGGGCATACAGTATAACTGTATAGTGCTCTTGGGTTTTCTGGAAATTTTATACACAGCCACTCACCATTTGCCCTTGTCTCTAAGATCTCAAATTAAAACAAAGCGCTCAGTCAAAACAAGACGAAGCGAACAATTCCACTGTCATAAAGAAACAGTCTAATGCCATTCTATTCTCAGACGTTTCTTTCACGGTGCACTCAAACCCCAGACACCAGGTGTTGTGGAGGCAAACCAGAGAATGCAAATAGGCCCAACAAATGCGCCGGATGCGAGCATTCACCATTTGTCATAGAATATGTTCATTACCCACTGCTCTGGACCTAAAATTAGTGTCAGAACAAGACATCCTCACTGGGTGATGAATTTATTTGCAGCACGTGTTGTGAGCTTTCAGATTGAAGGTACGGATACCTCCTTTGCCCCCCTTCTTTCCCTCCATTCATCCCTCCTCTCCACCTTCCACACGTCCTTCACATCTCTATGCCTCTGTTCTATATTTTTCTTTGGAGAAATATTAGTCAACAGTGAAGCCCCGACCACACAGCAAAGGACGGCACCCACCAGATGGTGCGCTAATATTGCTCTCCGTATGAAGGTGTTTCATCTCATAATCCAAGGAGGAATATTCGGATCGGGTACCGTCCCGCTCTCTCACCTTGTCTCTGACACACAAAATAAAACAGCTCATTGTGAGTTGAGATCGGACAGACTGATATACTTAGAGACTTGATTAATTTAATATTTAAAAGGACATATTACCTGTTAAACCCAATAAACCCCAAACAATAAATTTGCTTAAAAAGTTAAAAGCTCCAAAAAGAACACATTAAACGCAATACACATTAAAGATTTCACTTTAAATAAGTTTTAAGTGTTCTCAAAAAGAGACTGAGGTTTTGGAAAGTTTTCATTCTTCGACTAGAATGTCCTTAAAATACAATATATAAATATAATAAAAAGAAATATATTCTTTTTCTTGTCTTTATGCTTTCCTGTATATCATGCGTGACAAGTATTTATGAAGCATTGTCCCTCAGAAAACGTCTCCAATAAACACAAAGTCGAGCTGCCCAGATTGTCGCATGAAGGCAGACGTCCTGCCTCTCCACTTTGGCCCGTTCGCTAATGATATCAATGACCTATGAGGGCACATTCTCACCTGCTTCCTATTACATCACATATCCAACAGCCACACTAATCAAAGTATCCCAGCATCCAAAAGTGCCACGCCCACCGATGTCAGCTCAGGAAGAAAAAGAGAAAGGGAGGAAAATATAGCTATTTTAAAGAAGTCTTTTTCTTTGGAATAATGTGCACAAATGAGACCAGGGATGTATATTAAGAAAGTTTTGATTTCATGTCAGCTTAAGCAATTAAAACACCACAACAAAGCAGTTATGCCAAGAATTATTAACTCTACAGACAAAAATGCAACATTGTACTGTGATTTCCCTCAGGAAATCAAAGTTCTTTTTGAAATTGACCATTCTCTAATTCACCAAAATATAGTCTCTGAACATTTGCCCAAAGTTAATGTTAACCATTACATCTTAGCTGAAATAATAAGATGCTTAAAATAGTTTATCTGTGCTTTTCCTTGGTTCTTGGCAACAGTTTCCCTCCTCAATGATTGTTTTTGTTCCTTTTACTCTATTCCTGTCCCTTCGTTAATTATTAAAAGCCCATATCCCATGTCAGGGAGCAAATAACCACCAAACTCTGTGTCACTTTCCTGAGCACTTGGGCCAACTACCGTTTGCAAACTCTTTTGTCCGTCTCAGATGTTTTTAAGGCCTGAGTATGGACTTGCACATGCAAAAAATCATTATCTTAGCAGCTCTGGGGCTTATCTGGAAGAAGTTGCTCATATGAAGAATCAATAGAAATTTATTGCCGGCCAGGCTTCGGTAATAGTTTTCACCTTGAGTAAGTTCATGAGGACGTGCTTCCTTGTAGTTGGGACTGCGCAAGTTCTTACATGTGTTTAATCTTGAAGACTTTCCAGAGTCCTCTGGGGGGTATGGAGCATGCCAAAATAGGCCCAAGAAAACTGGCTGTAGGCTCAATTGTCTCATAATTAATTCATTTATAATCACCTAGCATGGTTGTATGATCCAATAAAATGACTATTAATTACTAGGGCCTCTATCTAAGGAAGAGAACAATGGTCTATTTTAGTAGGGTTGCTTTTATGGGATCAAGTATTTTTGGACGCTCATCAGACCATTAAGTGAGGTCTATCTCAATGCCCGGTGAAGCATTCAAACAAATAAATCTACATTTGACCCTACCATACCTTCAAAAGAAAGGCTTTGCTGCCCGGTATTATTGCAGTTAGATGCACTGCATTGTGATTTTACACTAAGTGATGACACGCACACACAGAGATTAGCGCTTACCGTTTTCCTCATTCATTTCCAATGACATGTTGGAGCCCTGTGCTCTGCTACTTTCATTCCCGCTGAAGACCCTTATCCCTCCATTCAGCGGTGGGAGATGCTCCTCAATGGCTTCTTTCACACCTTTCGCCCTCTTGTCACTGTGTGAATGCCAGTCGGGCTCTGCCATTTCCACAGACCTTTATCTGGATGGCACAAAGTACGCTTTGCGTGGGTGTCTTTTGTCCTCTGCCGGGTGAATGGCTCTTTTTGATTTGTCCTTACAATCTCCAGTGCAAAAGAGATGGCTTTTCTGCTTGGGAGCCTTCGCCAGTATGGAAAAAGGCAATAGCCTACCAGTTGGGTCCACCGCACCTGCTACCTCAAATCAAAGTTCTGTGAAGAGTCAAGACTATACCGTCAATGACTTGTGAAAAACTGAGTATTCATGCAATCTGAGACTGAAACCCTTTAGACTTATTAAAAACCAATTAAATATGGAACAAAGGAATAGTTTACCAAAAATGAAAATTCTGTCATGATTTACTCACCCTCATTCATTTTAAATCCATGTTACTTCATTTTTTTTCCATTGAGATCATTCACATGGCTTCTTACCTTACAACGAAAGGATAAAGTGCCCAGGGATTGTCAAACTGGCCATATGTTATTCATAACACACAACCTGAAAGGGATAGTTCACCCAATAATGAATATTATCCCATGATTTACTCAACCTCAAGCCATCCAAGGTATATATTACTATCTTCTTTCAGAGGAATACAATCGGAGATATATTTAAAAAATATCCTGGCTTTTAATAATGGTAGTGAATGGGGGGGGCATGATTTTGAAACCCCCAAAAAATGCATCCATCCATCATAAAAATAATCCATACAGCTTCAGGGGGTTAATAAAGGCCTTCTGAAGCAAAGCGATGGGATTTTGTAAGAAAAATATCCATATTTAAAACTTAATTAACTATATCTAGCTTCCGGCAGACTGACATACTCTAACCTTAGACTAGCTTTTACATGTCAAACTCTTTGAGAACTGACACGGGTCTGAGTCCTGATCCACTGAACTCTGGAGTGAGGAACACTTGAAATTCAAGCAATCTTATTATGTCTACGGGCTCTTTTAGTGCTTTTTTTTTTTTTTAGCCGTGGACATACCACACAAGCAGGGTACATTAAGATCTACATCTACATCATCTTTTGAAGCAATTCTGTCTCACAATCCATGACTTAACTCAAAGATAAAAAAGCTTTAATTCCAGGCGACTTGACGGAAGCGAGCGAACAAGCTTCTTTATTCCGGACCCAATTTTAGAAGGCACTGGCCTGGTGGTTGAGGAACAAGTCTAACATTGCAACTTCCATGCTTACTGTCTTCTGGAAAAGAGGCTTTTTAAAGAGGACCAGACAGCAATCTTCTCTGCCCCCAGTGAGCAGTAGAGGACAGGATCAGACTTTATATAGATTGTAATTGTTTCTCCACCTTCCATCTCTTTTTTCTTTTTGGGCTGGATTCAACGGTACAAGGTCATTGCTCTTAGGCAGCTCCAAACCTGCTTTATTGTTTCCCCAGGTCACAGGGGCTGACATGTATCACAGCTATTATTCCTCTCTAACAAATGGCTGTCTGCCGCTTTGATGTATGGCTCCCTTTTTGAGCCGCTTCCATAATACCCTTGACAGATTTTTTCTTCTCTTTTTGTGACGATCCATCTTCTTTTTCCGCCTTTTCTTTTCTTTTCTGTCCGCTTCCCTTTAAATCTGGAAATTTTATGACGGCATCATGATGGATAATTGCAGTTTTGACAAAGAGTCTGTTTCAAATAGCGACCGAAATGCACATTGATCTTGCGCCTGGATAATCTGTTTTGGACAAGAAAACAATCTTGTTAGATGTCTCATTGCCATTAATAAGTGCAGAGATGCTTTTTCATGGGCATTACCCAGTACAGTCAGCACCGTAGAGATGTGTTGGCACATTTTTGAAGCCTAAAAACTTGGCTTTCAATGTGCTACCATTGGGTAAAATGTTTCATTCATTAAAGGGCTGTTTCACCTCTGGCTAGGATTTGAGACCAGACCAAATTGCCACCGTGAGGGACATTGTGTGGCAGGGTCTTTAATGAGCTCCTCGTGGCGAGGTTGAGAGCGCCGTTGTCAGACTTTCACTGCCACAGTTGAGTCGAGTCAGAGTTTTACATAAGAATTAGGGCTTTATCGGCAGCTGCACCGCAGGTAGCAGGCGTTTCGCATGGCTTATGTGGTGGGACAAACATTTGGAATCCTGTACCTTCCATGCCAAGGTTAGGCCTCTCTGATGAAGCACTCGGACGAGTTTGTTTAGCTCCCCGCGGCTAGCTTTCAGCTCATTACAGAAAGCCCAAAACCGTACCTCAGCCTGTGAATTATTTATGCAGGGTGTTGCATGGTCGTGCTTCACTGTGTGTGTGTGGGTTTTAATTAAACGGAGCCAGTCACCCTTAGACGGGCCACTAGGATGGGCAGATCTACTAAAATGCTACACACATATTCAGGGCACAGCTGACAACAGAGGAATACCGCTGACCGAGGGCGTGCGTGGCATTCTAGAAAAGCTCAAGCTAGGTTAGTGTACGGCATACGGATATTTTGATGTAAATGCACTACAACAACATCCTTCACCAGTCGAGGAACACCATCACTCATGGTTGAGCAAAATATTTAAAAATATGAATGAGATTTTCGCATTTGTCGTAAGGTTTGATAGTCGCTATCATTTACCCTATCCAGAGTGCTGCGTTCTCTCATTAGAAGCCATTCGTGAAGCTAACTATATAAATAAATGTAAAAGGAGCAACAAGTGATTAAATATTTATTGCTACAGTAATTGGCAAACATCTGAGATGCTCAGCCTTGGAGAAGCACAAAGACATGTTTTACATTCCTAAACTATCATCTGGTAAATTGCCGATGTCACTTAAGTCACTGCACTTGTTTGACAAATAAGGAGTAATAGAAATGCAAAAAGAACATCCGTTTTACCTGAGCTGAGAGCAAATCGGAAAAAGGTTATGTTCTATTCAGAACTGAACTGCAAATTTCAAGGCAAAATTAAAATGATTTAAATGTAAGAAAATGCAAAGTTACAAGACGAATTTTGAGTACTGAGTAAAAGTACAGTAATGCCAAATTCAAAAACTTACCTTAAAGGATTAGTTCACTTTCAAATAAAATTTTCCTGATAATTTGCTCACCCCCATGTCATCCAAGATGTCCATGTCCTTCTTTCTTCAGTCGAAAAGAAATTAAGGTTTTTGATGAAAACATTCCAGGATTATTCTCCTTATAGTGGACTTCAATGGCCTCCAAACGGTTGAAGGTCAAAATGACAGTTTCAGTGCAGCTTTTAAGGGCTTTAAATGATACCAGACGAGGAATAAGGGTCTTATCTAGTGAAACGATTGGTCATTTTCGAAAAAAATGTAAATGTATATGCTTTATATAAACAAATGATCGCCTTCCAAGTGGTTCCGCCAAAACCGCACTTTCGTATTCTTCAAAAAGCTTACGCTGTATGTCCTACACCTTCCCTATTCTACTTACGGAAAAAATGTAACTGGCGCTGCGTTCGTTCCGTAAGTTGAATAGGGAAGGCTTAGGACATACAGCTTAAGCTTTTTGAAGAATACGAAAGTGCGGTTTTGGCAGAACCACTTGGAAGTCGATCATTTGTTTATATAAAGCATATACATTTATATATTTTTTTTTTTTCCCGAAATTGACCGGTCATTTCGCTAGATAAGACCCTTATTCCTCGTCTGGTATCATTTAAAGCCCTTTGAAGCTGCACTGAAACTGTCATTTTGACCTTCAACCGTTTGGAGGCCATTGAAGTCCACTATAAGGAGAATAATCCTGGAATGTTTTCATCAAAAACCTTAATTTCTTTTCGACTGAAGAAAGAAGGACATGGACATCTTGGATGACATGGGGGTGAGTAAATTATCAGGAAAATTTTATTTGATAATGGACTAATCCTTTAAGTTCCCTTGTTGTGATTACTGGAAAACATGATTTACATGACAGTCCATGTCATAACAGTGAGCTTGTCCATGTAAAAACACTGAAAGTCACCAGAGAGGTTGTAACATTTGTTTAGTGCAGGGTGACGCTGAAGCCTGTTTGAAACTACCAGAGACCTTATCACCAGTCGCTCCCTTCACTCCCGCTTCACAGACCTCTAAGCATCTTTAATTCCATCTCCAGACAAAATATGCATACCATTACTCTACCACAGATAAGATCTTCAGAGACACTTCCATTTAAATTATTGCTGATAATTTTTTCATAGCAAGGCATGCCATGTGGCAACAGGGTCACTTTCAAGTGTGGATAAAGAGTTTAAACGGTATGCACCTGAAAGGGCCTGGTTTGAACCCAGTCTTCATCAAAATTCTCCTGACATCTGTCATGCGGCTCAGGGGCTGGACAGAGGGAAGGAGGCCAAGAAAGTGCCATTCTATTTCAGTTGACTTTATTTACTCTATTAATATGTTTACCAAATGAGCCACACAAAATAAACACCAGGCATTCAAAGCTAAATTAAGATAAAACTTCATGACATAATTCATACATTTACATTTGATTTGAGGTACACAGGATGCAGAATTGTAATATTTAGTATTATACATATTTTATCCAAATATGATAATTATTTGTTTTTTTTTATCATAACAATAAATGGCACTTAAAATATTAACATTGAATTACTTGTGAACTGAATTTCTTTGCAATTTAGTAAGTTCTTCCTGTCATTGACAATTCAACATCCATTGGGTGTGGCCAATTCACTTCGAATTGAAAGCAAGTAAATTCTTAAAGGGTTAGTTCACCCAAAAATGAAAATTCTGTCATTTATTACTCACCCTCATGTCATTCCATACCTGTAAGACCATTTTAGGAACACAAATTAAGATATTTTTGATAAAATACGATGGCTCAGTGAGGCAAGACAATTAACACTTTCAGTGCCCAGAAAGCTACTAAAGACGTATTTAAAACCGGTCATGTGACTACAGTGGTTCAACCTTAAAGTTATGAAGCGACGAGAATACTTTTTGTGCGCCAAAAAACAAAATAACGACTTTATTCATGAAGCTTCAAATCTTTTGTTTCGAATCAGTGGTTGGAGCACTATCAAACTGCCAAAGTCACGTGATTTCAATAAACGAGGCTTCTTTACGTCATAAGTGTTTCGAAATTTCAATGGTTCACCACTGGGGGGGCGCTCCGAACCACTGATTCGAAACAAAAGATTTGTAAAGCTTCAAAGCTTCATGAAGCAGTGTTTTGAAATCGCCCATCACTAGATATTGTTGAATAAAGTCGTTATTTTGTTTTTTGGCACACAAAAAGTATTCTCGTCGCTTCATAACATTAAGGTTGAACCACTGTAGTCACATGAACTGTTTTAAATACGTCTTTAGTAGCTTTCTGGGCATTGAAAGTGTTATTTGTCTTGCTGGCAATGCAGGCCTCACTGAGCTATCGGATTTATCAAAAATCAGAATTTTCATTTTTGGGTGAACTAACCCTTTAAATTCTGATTTTTGGCCGGCCCTCAAACACATCAGAGCCATAACATGCAGTGTGTGTGTCGAGCGAGTGCTTGCAATACTCACCCAAGGTTAACTCTCTACACCAGCAATTCCAAGCCCATAAAGGAGGGTAAATGGAGATCAGAAGTCAAACGCTCACAAGCGTGCTAAATTATCTGCGGAAATCAACACAGTCCTCATTAATTACACAATAGGCCGTTCGTCATTTTCCCACTCCCTCTCCGCCGCCTCCCTTGCCATGTGTTGTGATGAAGAGGCCCTCAGGATAAAGGGAGGATGCGTCTTTGCCTCTGACATTGCTGCCAAACAAGCTCTGATAATGTAGGAGAATGACTCACGTTCACCTTCAGCTCTTCTGATCTCGACGGCGGGAGCGAGCGTCACGCACATACACGAACGTAGGGATATTTGTTGCTGTCACCTTCCTCTTGATCATTGCAATAATTTTTAACGGTTAAAGTAAAGCGAAGCGCTGTGCACTTAATTGTCTCGTGAGCACCTGCCAATGCCCTTTCGGTTACCCACACTGCCTGTGACATTCCCATTGATGCTGTTTTATGCCTAGGGGAGTATGACACTTCATCCATCTCATCGGAGAACTCTTTGTTAGACTTTCCCGCTCGCTCGAGAGAGGTACACTGAGAGGAAGTATGCAAATGCTAAGGAAGATTTATAGTGTAATCTCTGTCTCTAAAGATTGATCTAACATTACCGCTGCAGCAATATAAAGTTGGCTTTTGTCTCGTTCTCCAGTGGAATACGCTGAAATAAGCCCGGAGACTATCCATTATTTCCCAGCAGAGGTGGATTACTCCTGGCCTGCCTCTGTTTGACATTTACAATATGCATTTTATTATTGGAACTGATCTGTGAATTAACGCTGGTATTGCAAGCCCCACGCAAACCTTCACAATCGAGTCGAGCATCCGCCCTTTCTGCATCTCCTCTGACCTTTCTGCACTGCATTATTTAACACACACAAAACCGGCACACCGGCGCACAACGCTGGCAAATGGAATTGACAGTGACATATGGCAGCGGGTGGCTACCGTGCATAATTGACGACCTTAAAAAACACGCAGTTCTCAGCCTGGCCTCTCCTCTCTCATGGTGCTCACCCTGTTGAAAAGACCAGCATATCTGGTCACCAGTATACAATAGGTTGAGTTTTGGATGCTGGTACCTGATAAATGGTTTAGGTTGCCCACATTACCAAAAAAAAAAAGTTTTATATTTATATAAAGCATTATATTTAGATTGTGGCATGAAAGGTTGCAGTGATGAACGCTGTAGCCGATCACAGACATGTTGTTGAGCGCATGAAAGCAGTGATCTCATCAAACGCGATGTAACTAAGAGATGCATTGAATAAAACGGCAGTTTGACAGGATTGACAGCTTCAGCGATTGTAAAGGGAGCGTTCTTTCATCTCTTTCTATATATGATTTAATCACCTTAAATAACAGATTATTTTCATCCTAATAAGAGAAACAACGTGAAGTTGACCGTTTAGTCACTGGTTTGATTTACTGACACATAGACAAAGAACATCTGACTGCACATGAAACATTACATATCAGATCAGGCATTAGAATGAACACAGTTACTTACATGTTGTTGCATTACTGTCGAGTCCATATCGTAAAAGTCTGTTCTCCACTGATCAGTCTGAATCCACTGTGAAATGTACCGAATACAAATAAGTAATGCTCAACTGAGACATTCACATTGTTGAAAATAAATAACCATATTCCTAGCATTAGGATCGTTTGAAAAATAACGTTATTTTTAGCTCTTCTCTCCTCTCACTATCACGCCAGTGGGCGGGGCTAATGTTGCCATGATGAAGTAGGCGTCACCTATAGATAGGCACATTCCAGGACAAGTCGTTCGCTGGGCCTGGTGTACGATGATATAGTATGATGACCTCTTATATTTCAAAAGCTCAAGGAAAAGTTTATTCCTCAATTCATGACCCCTTTAATGCTGGTTGACCAAGTGTTCCAGCACCAGACATGCTAGTCAAAGGTCTTTTCAGCAGGGTAGTCTAAACCTTTTAATCAGAGCAAATATTGGAGATCAGTTTCATCTCAATTACATTAGTACTCCAAGATCCTTTCAATAGAAGTGGAAAAATGAGGAAAGAAGAGATTCAAAAAGGCCCCTGTGGTCTATAGCAGGACAGTTTTGGCGATAAGATTGTACTTTTTAGTGCTGTAGAGCAAGAAAAGCAATCAAATTCAAGGCAGGTGGTGCTGGTACTCAATCAATGCATTACAAGGCAGCACATTTAATGTTCACGATGAAAAAGTGTCAAACTTCTCAAAAGTTGTTCCACTAAAGCTGCATTTACACTGTCATCCAATTCCAAAATTTTCAATGGCACAGATTGGATCTTGTTGCATGTGTGTAAATGGCAAAAACAACAAGACAGGATTTTCCCATCTTATTCAGACTGTCTTCCAAATATATTTAATATATCTAACCGTCTAACACACTTGTACCCATTTTTTTCTCTATTTAAATTTAAGTGTAAATCATGGAAGATATCAATATTAAATGCGTGTATAAAATGTACAGATTAGAAAATATTTTTTTAAAAGTGTCTCACATCTATATGTCTTAAGTTAATGTAAACATATGAGACAAAAATGGATCTGTGCATAAAGCCTTGCAGCGTAGATGCAGCTTAAGAGACGACATCTGCTCCAAAAATCCAGGAATATTGGTTCCCAATGCAAATTCAAAGCACCCAGGCAATTTGTTAATGAATTGCGAGTATAAAGTACAAGAAACAAATATGAATGTTTACCTAATAAGCTTTAAACAAATCCAGCATGCGAGCTGATGCAACAGAAGGTAAACGCCACAGCTCAAACTGCCTCCTCATACCCTGTAATTCCAGAGCTTTCCACAGAAACTTCTGCTCCCCCTACAGCCATGATTAGTTTGCTGGGCTAACCAGCAAGATCACAGTCCAGTCAGTTCCTCTCAAACGTAGCTCGTGCTCAAACATCAGGCTGATGTCATAAGAAGCAACGTCCTCTCAAGCAGGGAATGCTCTATGAACATTTCGATCCATTGTAGCACATCAATTTTGAAATTTGAGTCCAGAAAAACAGAACAGTGTTGAAATTTAATTTCCTAGCATGTAATGCTGTTCAAATGCTGAATGCTGTAATCCTGCAGTGGTGCAGTGCAAAATGAATCTTGTATGTAACTGGCGGTAATACTTCTGGTTATTCCCTCTACTCTTTTGCTCTGTCCAGCATCATACAGAAAGATCTGGATTCATGAATACAGTTAAAGTCAGCATGAAATGGAGGTTGCGATAGTCCTTGCTTCCCTATTGTGACTTGTAAGTGGCCCTGTCCCAAATGTCACACTTCATATGCAATTGTGGTCTTGTGGACTTAAAATGGCTGCCTTCGTGAAATCCACAAGACCGTAGGGTGTCCCATTTCTCATTTAAGGTTTCAGAAGTGTGCTTGTGAGCGCCCCCTTTGTACCCGGATGACCTACTACTTGTAGGTTCTGAAGTGCGCATACGATGGACACTTTAGTATCCCATGAGGCCACAGGAGAGAAATTGTCAAAGGCAGTGAAGCGACGCAATTGATGCTGATAGGTCATGTGATAATGACAACATGATGAATGTAGTACATCCAACGAATTACATTCATACTTCACACATTCATACTATTTAGAACATACTTTTTGAACAGTCGTTAAGTAATTACTTATTCAAAATATGTACCCACTCAAGAGACTATGCGATTTCAGACAGCCTTGGAGTCAACCTAAAAGAAAGTTAGATTTAAGGCCCGTTCACACCAAGAACGATAACGATAAAGATATAGTTCTACAAATCATTCTAAATATACAAGAATAACACTGTCCACACCACAGTTATAATGATAATGATAGGCCTATAGAGAAACGATATCGTTGGGATCACTTTCGGAACGATTTTTTCCAGATTTTGAATGATAAAACACTGACAGCCAATCAGAATCCATTCTAATTTAACGGCCCGTGCTTTTAAAATGGCAGACAACATTTCGGAGAAGTTAATCGCCGAGGTCCAGAAAAATCCACCACTGTTTGACAAGTCAAAAGCCGCTTTTCAAGGATACTTTAATGGATATACGGAAAACAATCGGTCATATCCTCGGAATAAATGGTGAGAAGTATTAACGATGAGATCATAATGTCAGGCTAGCAAACAGTGTAAAAATAAATTTACTTCAGGCATCCTAGTTTCGACAACATTATTGTCTAGCTTCCTTTGCAGTGAAAAAGACTAGGCGTTGTTTTTGTTCCACTATATTGATTTCATCAGCTAAATTCACTGTTAGATTAGATCAATTGCACACTCGAAACATAGCATGCTGAGGACATCTGCTGGTTAAAGCCGTGTAAATGCAACAAGAACAGCAAAAACATGTTTGAAACCGCAGTGCGCGAGCTTAGAATAAACAGACCGTTCGTTGGTGTGGACGCAAATATATTTATCATTATAGTTACCTTTTTAGTTATCGTTCTTGGTGTGAACGGGCCTTAAAGTTTATCTGGTGGCTGTAAATGTGAATTCGTTTAAGGCATCTACTGCCACCTAGTTTTCTGGAGTTGCTACAACATTTTAAACATAGAAATCGTCAACATGACATCAAAAGGGATCTCATTCACTTTTTGAATATACGTTCCTGGTCATATTTTGAGAAAATCACGCTACACTGTAAAAAATTTGTTTTTCACAACATTTTTTCTTCTGTCAAATCAACTTAGATAATTAATGTGGTTCAGATAACATAATATTTTGAGTTTCTGTTGATTAAACCAATCGCCTTCATTGTATTAACTCAAAATTTTAATTTCAATGAACTCAAAATTTTAAGGCAACCAGGTAACTTACTTTTTTAAGTTAAACCAACAATTCTTTTTTACAGTGTAGTCCAGAAAAATTGTATACCTCATAATCTTGCATACTTTATAGCCTGCTCTTCTCCTGAAAACTTTCATTTTCGGCTGATGTCACTTTCAACACTTCCAACACTCCAACAACCTATCATAGAGAGACTTTATGACTTTTCACAATCTAATCAACTCTTATAGTAGGAAAATTCCATATTATGAAATCTGCATATGGGTGCAATGAGCATGATTTTTAATTGCATTATACTCTTATTAATTTTTGCTTTAGAATTAATCGCACCAAATTATCATTCAAATCACTAGCTTAAGCTCAACATTTCTTAATATTCTTAGGATGTCTTGAATCATAATGTGTATACTTTAAACAAGCTATTGAGTTGTAAAATAAATGTGCACAATCTATGTACTTATAGATGTAACAGGCAGCGGCTTTAATTTCACTCAGGACTGTATGAGAGCAGAAACAAAACTGGAGAATATAGAGATCAATGTTCTGCTTGGTATTCATTGCCCTCAGGACCTCAGCTCCCTGTCCTCGCCTGTGAAACCCTCTGATAGTTATCCACAAAGTGTCACCAAGGACAAAAAAAAAAAAAAGAGAAGACATTTAATAATTAACAAGAGTATACAAGAACAGCAAAGAAAATAAATGATAGCGGTGAAAAGGAGGACAATGAGTCGACATTAACAATCAGGTCTGCGGGTGACTAACGAGCGAGCCCCACAACGTTTTAATTAGCAGCCTACTGGACGGCAGAGTGATTAATGAACACAATTTTATTTAAGCTTTGCTCTGAATTAATACCAAATTGACATTTAATGAAAATTACTTACCACCATCAGAATTAAAGCTGTTTTCAGCCTTGAAAACAATACCCTGCGAGGTAAGCGATCTCGCCACCATTAAAACGAGTAAAGAAATATACTAATGCACGTTAACCATGACAAACGTTTTCCGGCTGGATCTTATTCACGTTACCTAGCTTTTTTATTAGAGCCATTTTTTTTCCTCCCTGCTAATGCATATGCATGATGTTTGAGAGTATGTAAATGCCTAGTAAATGCCTGCATAATTTTAATTGACATTGCACACACTCTGTTGCATGTGGTTCATAGAGTAATCACACATAGCAATTTCAGAGAGGTAGGACAGACTAGAATGAGATTTAGATATTCAGATGGTGCCGTCATGTCCTGTTTTTCGTTTCATCTTGTGCTTATTATTCATACTAGAGACCGTTTGAAGATAAAACACTTCATTTGTCTTGGCGGGGGTGCTGGCGTCCTGCAGCGTGTGCGAGGCCGAGCTATACCTCAACACACCTGGGCCACCTGTTGCTTTCACTGTAGTCTTAGGGAATTTTCCCTGCAGTTCTGAGGGTCCATGTGAACTGATGCCTTACGGCTCATGCTTATTATGAATCACATTCTCTTTGGGGTTTTGCTCTAATCAGTAGCTTGATTACTCTTCTCAACTATCTTTTATTATGACTGTAGTTTTAAAGCTGCTGTGTGCAATTTTTCGATATTAAAATACTTTCTCCTATCCCAGCTTAATATGCAGAGACAACTATAAGTCAAGCCCTCGGTATACTTTACACGTATGCTGGTCTGTTCTGTTTATGCAGATTTTCTTTGACTACCTTGTGAATCTAGGCCCCCAGGGCACGGTTGCCACCTTGTGGATAAACTAATTACTGCAAAAACAATTAAATGCGCATGTGCAACCTGCACATACAAAGTGATGAATTTCACGTCACGCGCACTGTACACTCTAAAAAATAATCGTAAAAAAAAAACTAAACAAATTTACACAGTAAAATACCGTTTTTCATAGAAACAGTAATATACCATAAAACAATGCACTCTGAGTAATATTTGTTGTTTTCAAGAAAGTATCCTATAGGTTTCTGTCTAGAAAACGACAAATAATATTACCCAGAGTGCATTGTTTTTACAGTATATTACTGTTTCAATAGAAAGTGGTATTTTATTGTGTAAATTTGTTTAGTTTTTTTGTTTTTTTTTACAGTTATTTTTTAGAGTGTACGCTGACCCTTGCGTACGCGTAAAAAGTAAACTATATTTTGGGCCATCCGGAGGTTGATTTCACTGAAGAAGCCTTTTCTTTCACTTTCTGGTTTAATAGCTCATCATAAACTTATGGAGAGTTTAAAAATAAAATAAAATAAGCATTTGAAGTGGATGTCATAACAAGTAGACCGGGGAAATTTTAAAAAGAGCGGTACATTCATAAACCTGTAAGATCTTACCTTCATGCTGTGGAAATACAAACCGGAAGACAGAACACAACAAGCGCAGCGCTGAAAAGGGGTGGGGCTACATAAGGTCTATTGAGAAACGGCCTTGTTTTGGGTTGGCACATAGATTGTCTCTTCTTCTTCTGCTCCTTTTCCTGTTGTGGTGGTTAGCAAACAGTGTTGCATTACCGCGCGTACCCCCTTCTGGATTGGAGTGTGGATTGCCTGTGACTGACTGTGTTCTTCATCTAACTATGCACTGAACTGTGACATCCATACCGTGACAAATACATGTACTGTTACAGCCCCAATATATATCATTTTCCCCGCAGTTCTGAGGATTCAAGCAAACTGATGCCTTACGGCCCATGCTTATTATGAATCACACTCTCTGGGGTTTTGCTCTAATCAGTAGCTTGATTACTCTACCCAACTGTCTTTTATTATGACGGTGGTGTTAAAGCTGCTGTCTGCAATTTTTTGATGTTAAAATACTTTCTCCTATCCCAGCCTAATAAGCAGAGACAACTATAAGTAAGACATCCGTAGGATGATTTCCCTGAAGAATCTAACACTCTGTGGCATTAACAAAATATCGCTTATGTATATTTGTTTGAGTGGTCTGACTTCTGCCTCAATCCAAGCCTTCTCTTTCACTTTCTGGTTCAACAGCTCATAATAAACCCATGGAGAGATTAACAAAATAATAAAATAAAATATTTTGCTTTTCAAAAAACAATATTCTTAATCAATTATATATATATATATATATATATATATTGTTTTAATATAGTATAACAACCAACAAAATGCATGCACATTGTGGGATGTCATAGGTAGCAAAGGATACATCTATGCTGCCTTGAAACTTGGTTGTTATTATTATGTAACCATTCAAATCAGACTTATATCGAGGTCCTCCTCCCTCTGAATGCTGTCTGATAAGGCGATTTTGACATTTCAGATGAATTCTTATTGTTAAATCTCCCCGAACTGTCCTGTCAGTAGTACATTCAATAGAGAGTGAATATTTTAGTGTGGGTTTAACCATCCTGTTTATGACCACATTACACCCATTACACGCTGATGACAACACCAGGAGCACCACTTAGCCCTCACATGTGCTTATCACCGCTCTCTCTGTAATCAATAGAGAACTGTGGGGCAGAGTGGATGGAGGGAGAGGGCATCAAGAGATGGAAGCAACAAATTACGAGTGTTTATTCAGCTGCTGTTGTATATGTGTGAGTGTGTGCATGTGATAAAGCCTCTCGAGATGGCCGTTGATGACTGTGACCACAGGGTCATCCACACGCTCAGCTAAAGGATTGAAGGATTGTAAACGCTCATCATATTTGCACTGGCGAACTCTGTTTGTGAGACTGACTGACAATATGAGCACATCAAGCACCAGCTATCTCATGATTTGGTCTCACCCATTTTAGACATAATAAGCTCGGGGTTATAAACCAACATAAAGATGATAAATGGATAAAAACATAAACAAACATTTTCTCTTATCCCAAGTTAATATGCAGAAACAAGTATAAATCAGACATTTGTACAGTCTGACTTAGTGCCAATAAACAACACACCTCATGAGCATGCACTATATACTGTATACACACATACACAAACTTTGGGCTAAACAAATATTGGCACCCTTGGTAAATATGAGCAAAACTGACTGAAAATTTGTTATTGCAATTTCTCAATTTAGTCTTTCATTTGAAATATGCACAAAAATCTAACCTTTAATTAAAGGCAAAACAGTTGAAAGAAATTTTTTCCTGAAATATATGTATTCCACATAAATTTTATTTAATACTTTGTGCAACCTCCCTTTGCCAAAATAACAGCTCTGGATCTCCTATAATGCGTAATAAGGTTGACGAACATATGGCAAGAGATGTGAGACCATTCCTCCATACAGAATCTCTCAAAGATCCTTTAGATATCAGAGGTCCATGCTTGTGGGCTGTTTTCTTCAGCTCATCCCATAGGTTTTTTTTATGGGATTTGGGTCAGGGGACTGGAATTCCATGGCAAAACCTTCATTCTGTGGTCAGTGAACTATTCTGATGTATATTTTGATATGTGCTTTGGATCATTGTCATGCTTGAAGATCCAACCACTGCCCAGTTTAAGCTTCCTGACAGGGTCAGTCAGGCATTGATTTAATATCTGCTGGTACTTGATGGAGTTTATGTTCTGGTAATGCCTGGCAAACTGTAGGTGCATGAGATTGAAAATTCTTAATTTTATGAAGCCACAAGAATACTTTTTGTGTGCAAAAACAAAACAGACGTCAGAACGCTGACTCTGTATTGGCCGACGCTGTTCACGCAAGCAGCACGAAGCATGCGTGTGATGCTGACGCAGGAGCTGGCCAATAATGTCCAAAAATAGCTTCATAAAATGAAGGCAGTCACGTCGACTATTTTAACAATGTCTTTAGTACCTTTCTGGACCTTGAAAGTGGTGGTTAAATTGCTGTCTATGGGGATTTCATCAAAAATGTCTTAATTTGTGTTCTGAAGATGAATGAAGGTCTTATGGGCTTGAAACGACATGAGGGTGAGTAATATATGACAGAAATGTTTGGGTAAACTAACCCTTGTTCCCGATCACTAAGGTGAACTTAAAAACATATATACTTCATACTAGAATAGAATATACTTCATTTAGATTTTTACTCATTAGAATTTGTAGGGATGTTACAAAAGATTGTTATTTAAAATTATATTTGAACTTTGTTCAAATAATCCTGAAAAAACAAAAATATATCACTGTTTCCACAAAATTATTAATGTATCCTGAGCACCAAATCATCATATAAGAATGATTTCTGAAGGATCATGTGACACTGAAGTAAAAAGGCAGAAGAACATTTAGTTGTACCATCACAGGAATAAAATACACTTTAAAATATTCAAATAAACAGATTTTAAATCGTATATATACATGTATTGCATGCTTTAAAAAAAAAAATAGTCACTGAAGATTAATGAACAATTAAACATTTGCAATTTATTTGCTGGCATGTGACCCTCCGGAAGTACGCAACCTGCCTGCAGCCATTTATTTTTTAATAGTTTTAATTCTAGGAGATTAACGAACTGCTACTCCAGGGGGAAATCATTACGGTTTGCTCAAAAATATCCTTCGCAAGGTTGAGAAAAGGAAGTAGCAGTAACTATAACCAAAGTGTATCCAGATTGGAGCTCTACCATTACAAAATGTTCCAGTCGAGTAATTTCACTGAACCCATTTAGGCTCCAAGCTATTCTTTTTATTCCTTAATAAAAACACAAACAAAGGCTTTAATTAATTCCTAGTGAGGAGATGAAAAAAAAAAGAAAATAGGACAGCTGGGATGCTACCTACTCTCGTAAAATATCTTGAGACGTGATTACTCGAAGTTAGCATGTTGAATGTAGCTCTCTTCGTGCCTGTCAAACCAAACCGCCTTCCTTTGAACTACAAATCTCTCTATTTTTATTAATCACTGGTGTCTTTTTGTCTCACATTGTAAGCTTCCGCACTTTCACTGTCATTTGTGACAAAGCCATGCTACTTTTTTTTGTGATATGCCATTTACCGGTGGATCAGGCCGCCATATGCAAAAGCGCCACTATCAGTAGTGGCCCTGGGGAGAGATGTTCCCCAGAATAACAAATTAGCCATTGAAATAAGACAACTCAATAATACCACAGACTAATTGCATACGCCTGGCAATGCCCATTAATTCCCTCACTGTAGAATCTTTAGCTTCATTGATCATCTCCTCCATTTGTTTAAATAAATGTGAATGGAAACGGAAAAGTGATGGTGGCTAGGCATTATCCCGTCCCTTGTCGCTAACCTGAGGCTAGCACTGCCGCATACAAATCAGCGGAAATGAGATAAACTACTGTGTAACAGCCTATGTTGAATTCGTGCTTTTACAGAGAGTAACAGCAGAATTATGCAAGCCATGTCTGATCAATATGGGCAGTGTTTACAAGTGTTAATCATGATTCACGTATGTGTACATCCATAAAATCGGATACTTAATTAGAATCTGTACCACTAACACAGAAGGAAAGTCATAGTATATAAAGAAATGCAACTATTAAGCTCTAAGGTGTTATACTGCCCACATAGGGCAGCACCCTAACCAGTGACATACCACAAATCCTACAGAACATTATAAGTGTTTGATTTGGAACACTCTACATAGGCAGCAACTCTGCGTGCTACACAAAAAGTGCTCTACATGACCTCACAATTGATTTCACTAGACTTTGATGATAGCATGTAGCTACGCTAATGCCAGTAAACTCAAATAGGCAACTCACAGAAATACTAAGTAGGATAATACATTTTTTCATTACACTAAACTATTTTCTAATCAATACTTATCAGTACTAAATGAAATATAATTCAAAGGTAAATGATTTTCAACACTACATAGGCATTAACTCTACACAAATACGCTCCCCATGAGAGATGCATGTCACAACTGATTTCAACAGAGTTTGAGGTTTCACAAGTGAACAAATTTGAGCTTTCTACATAGAAACTGTGTGCACCACACAAATATAGTGTAATATGCATACAAATACACAACCGACAGAAATAGTGAGTAGAATAATCGATTTTTCATTACACTAAACTATTTTTCTAATCAATACTACTTATTTCCATCTATGCATTTGGCAAAGACTTTTATCTAAAGTGACTTTCATTGCATTGAGGTATTCATGTTAATATTCAGGTGTAATTAAGGTGTACATGTGAATTCAACCCATGACCTTGGCATTGCTATCACCATGCTCTACTGACTGAGCAATCAGCATCAAATTAAATAATTCATAAGTAAATGATTCTGAATGTACATTGGCAGCAAATCTACACAAATAGACTCAATATGAGAGACATCATAAATGATTTCAAAAGAATTTGACGGTTCGAAGTGAATGATTCTGGGCTTTTCACATAGATAGCAACTACACATGCCACACAAATAGTGCTACGATCGAACAATTCATTCAATAGCTTGATGACGGCATGTTGCTTTAATAAGTATAAAAATCTTTAAATAATGAGGAGAATAATCAATTTTTCATTTGAATAAACTCCTGTTTCGTTTCCCGTGTTGAAGGACTCTTAAGTTGAAGTGTATTTTCTGTTTCTATTTTCTGCTGTTTCACCTCAAGGCAAGCTCTTGGGTGCTTCTCATTTCTTATTTGTGCATCCTCGTTTCCTTTCCTCGCGTCTCAGCTCCACCCCCATAGGATGTGGGGGAGGATGCAAGGAAAGAAAACGAGGATGGAGGAATCGAAGGAAATGTTGTTTGTATATTGAAATGTTCTTGATCACTCAAGTGTCACTTCAAAGCGTTTGGTTATTTAAAAAAAAAATCGTAATAAATATTAATAATGCAAAATGTCCCATTAAAATATGTGAGATGTAAAGTTTATTCAAACTGCAAAAGTAATGTATACGTGCGTCAGGTTTCTCGATGACAAAGACTTCTGCAAAGGTTACACCTGTGTATCCTCGCTCATAGCTCCTCAGGAAGCTTCCTCCTTGTTCCTCGCCTCCTCGCGGTGCAATTAGAGAATTGAGATGTCCTACAAGATGGCTGAGCTTGATCGGTTTCCGGGACATGGGATGGAGGAGGGAGGAGCGAGGAAATGAGGAGAGATATTGAGAAGCACCCCTTGTATCTCCCAATAATAAGACCATCTCTGTTCACTTCCTGTACTTAGTTCCTGTTTTCCTTTGTTTCCATTGTTCCCATAGCGACACCTGTGCCTTGTTTAGCCTCTTCTTATTCTGCGTACCCCTGTGTTTCAGTAGTCTGTTGTTGTTCGTTGTGTTTGCATATTTGTAAAGCTGTTGTGTTATTCCGTCTTATTATTTTGTTCCCGTTCCTTGTTTGGATTATCTTTGTTGTGTTTTTGAATAAATTTATGCTGCACTTGGATCCTTGCTCTCCCTGTCTCTTCGTAACAGATGCCATAGAAGAGCCATTTTTGGTTCCCCCAACCAACCTTTCAGTAAACAGTTCTTAAAACAACCTTTTTTTCTTAGTGTGAAGAAAGTTTTAAAGGTGACCTATAATTCCCCTTTCACAAGATGTAATATAAGTCTCTGGTGTCCCCAGAATGTGTCTGTGAAGTTTCAGCTCAAGATACCCCACAGATGATTTATTATAGCTTGTCAAATTTGCCCCTATTTGGGTGTGAGCAAAAACACACAATTTTGTGTGTCCCTTTAAATGCAAATGAGCTTCTGCTTCCAGCCCACTTTCCAAAAGAGGGCGGAGCTTTAACAGCTCGCGCTTCGGTTGCTCAACAACAACAAAGCTGGAGAATCTCAAGCAGCCAAAATGATGATTGTCAGTAACGGTGTTCAGCCTTACATTGTTCAAACCGGAGTCGGACACTGATGGAGAGACTCAGGAAGAAGTTACAACTTTTAGAATGCATTTGGACATTTCTGAATGGTTAGTGGATAAATTTATGTAGATGTTGTGGAGTTGATTCAACTCATTGACTAGCATGTGCCGTCATGATAATCTTTTGTGCAAATCCAGCGTTGAATTGACCCTCGTTTGTAAAGCAGTCCGACGTAAAATGATGGCATGGTTACAACACTCTACCACGACAACTCTTCTTCTTCTCTAAAGCCCTTTGTTGTGTGTTCCTGGGGGCAGGGTTTATGTAAATTTTGGGGGTTGTGATGTCACCAACCCAGGAAGAAGCTCGTTGTAGTCCCTACCAGCCGTTTGTTGTAGTCCTTAAAAAGCGATTTCTGTAAAAGAAAATATCTCCCTTTGCATTGAACACTGAGCGACATAACTTTGCAGATGTTGTTTATGCTCAAACAGCAACATTACACACTAACTAAAGTTAAAAAAGTGAAATCAGTGAAAAAAAGTGAAAAAAAAAAAAAAATTAGACTATAAAGAACCTTTTGTGTTATGAAAAGGTTGCATGGATGTTAAAATTTCTTCATGGAATTATAGATGCTAATAAAGAACCTTTAAGAGTCAACAAATTAAGGACATTTATTTTCTTGCTTTTTCTGCCATCTTTAATATATTTATTAATAGGCGTACTGAACTATTGGATTGTCTTCAATTTGCACAAAAGAAGTGTTTGGATAAAAAAGCTTAATAATTAAACTATTTTTAATTCATTGTCAGCATTGAATGAATTAGGGACATTGAATGTACAGTATAATTAACATTTCTCTGCACTGGATAGTCCAGCCCACGATGAAATCTCATTGGCTCACTTCACATAGCTGTATATTGAGCATCAAATATCTTATGATTGGCTGTGAATATGCCACATCATATTGCAGTTTCGCTTTCAGTATGAGAAACAAATTGCTTGTTGCTGGAACAGTCACATCTTGCCTGGTTAGGACACAGTGAAAGTCTGCTGCATTTTGTGTACATGAGTGAGAAAGAGAGAGAGGGGGAGAGAGCAACACCTCTGACAGTAATTTATTTGGAGCGAGATCTGCCAGCGGCAGTAACGCCCCCCTCTGCATGCCTGGCATCTGTGCTGCCACCCAAAATGTCAGCACACAGAAGCGGGCACTCACGGGTCATTAGGGAAAGCTGTCACAGCCCACTGTCACCCCATCCCTGCAGAAAGATAGAGAGAGACACACTTGTTAGAGCAAGCAGCGCCCAAAAACAGCTTCAACTACTCATAATGGAAACAAACTCAGGGGAAACTGCTCCCACCAAACACGTACCTGTCATAAAACATAAGGAGGTGTGCTCAAAGAGAAACTCTTGCATGGATTTTCCTTGCCTACGGTGATCAATGCAGATAATGTATACATTTTATGATGATCCAAGTACTTGTGCAGACAGGTAGGTGTAGTAAGGAAGACACTAGATGGTGTGTTTCGACACTAGCTGCTCTGTTTCATTGCTGTGCAAGTACACATCTATAGCTCTGATCCAAACCTTAGTGAGCAGCCTAAAGCTATAGCAGCATCTTCACTAAATGACTGATTTGAATGCAAAGACAGGAACTTTCCACAAGCAGTGCTCCATATACAAAGCACACAGGAGACTAGATTCCATCATGACAATTTAATAAGCATAAATAGTACACTGAATTCTTGGTTAAAACAGTTTTATATTTTATTAAACTTTTTAATTGCTGGTTTTCATTTAATTAATTTAAGTGCATTGTACATTGGAGTGCAGTATGGGATAGTTATCTTCAGATCTTTCAGATTCTTTTCAGTACTTGATGAATCAGTAATTTTGTAATCAGTATTTTTCTTGCATCATAAATCTTTTTATTTATTTATTGAAACATTGCAATATATGGTATTGCTTTTTTTTTGTTTTCTTTCTTTTTTTTTTTTTTTTCAATTTTGGGATTATCTTCTTTGGCATAAGTTTGACCAAATGAAATTTTGGGTAAAAACTATTTTTAATCAATACTATTTCAAATTAATTAACATTTATTCTCTTGCATCTTGGATTTATTTATTTATTGTCACAATGCATTGTGGGGCAAAAAATTACATTTTATTATAAATTTTTTTCAATACATTTTAGTACTGAATGAATCATAAGTCATTTTGTAATCAACATTTCTATCGCATTGTCCATTTTTATTCATTGGCACAGTGCATTATGGGATTGCCATCTTCCATTTGGCCAAGAGAAATTTAGGATAACATAATTTAATTATTATGTACTACATCAAATGAATTTAGGACATTTTCATACAATCAATCATCCATTGTTGCATTGTGGGATTGTCTTAAGTTGGTCAAATGAAATTTTGGGTAAAATATATATATATTTCTTTCAATACTATTTCAGTACTCAGTGAATTAAAGGATTAGTTCACTTCAGAATTAAAATTTCCTGATAATTTACTAACCCCCATGTCATCCAAGATGTTTATGTCTTTCTTCAGTCGAAAAGAAGGTTTTTGAGGAAAACATTCCAGGATTTTTCTCCATATAGTGGACTTCAACAGGGTACAACAGGTCCAAGTTGCAGTTTCAGTGCAGCTTCAAAGGGCTCTACACAATCCCACCTGAGGAATAAGGGTCTTATCTAGCGAAACGATCGGTCATTTTCTAAAAAAAAAAAAAAATTTATATTAACCACAAATACGCGTCTTGCACTAAGCTCTGCAATGCGCCACGCATTACATAATCATGTTGGAAAAGTCACGCGTGACATAGGCGGAAGTACCGCAGTAGGGCAAAAAAAATCCATCTCATTTTCTCCTCCAACTTCAAAATCATCTAACTTCGTTGTTTTATCTTTTTTTGTTAAGGGCATTTGACTTAGTCTTTGCATGTTCGCTTTGTAGACACTAGATCGTATCGTGTGACCTTTCCAACGTGATTACGTAATGCGTGGCGCATCGCAGAGCTAGTGCAAGATGAGCATTTGTGGTTAAAAAGTATATAAATTTTTATTTTATTTTTTATTTTATTTATTCTCTCACGTCGTCCACCATCTTAGATTTATTTATTCATTGTTGCAGTGCATTTCTAGTCTCCTATAATTTGGCTAAAAGTAAGTATTTTAGGAAGTAGAATAATTAACATGCTCACCTTTTTGGAACAGCCGTCACATTATGAGCATGCCAGTGCATTAAAATGCTGTGTAAAGAGACAGCTCGCTTGGGTTTTGGAACAGAGTGTGTGTGTTTTTTTGTGTATGCATGTGAAAGTGCAGATAAAGATATACAGTACCTGCTGAATAGGTAGAGAGAACATCTGCAGAGAGCGAGAAAGAGAGAGAGACAGAACGCTATGGTGCCTGGTATCCGACATGCGCGCTGACGGCCGATTTGTCGCTTCAAACGCAGAGGGCTGACCTGGGGGCGGAGACACACACAGCGCACAGTGAGACAGCAACTGAGTCTGAAAAGCTGTGACACTTCAAAGAGAAACTCACACACGCACGCCCATACACCCACAAACAAGCTGTCATCTCCTGAGAAAAGATACACACCACGCTAACCTGTTTACTGTGTGTGAGAGAAGGAGGCACACAACACATAGGTGCTATGCTAAGAGTGCAACAGAAATCAAACTCTATAAAATTACCCAGATGAAACTGTGGCCTAAAAACTGTCATCTTGTGCACATTCTCAATTACTGCAAACCTGTTCATGCTTCACTATTAATTAACGCTCCACCTGCACAGTTGGTTGAATTGCATATGTAAATCTATGGTAGTTTTAACATATTGCCTGCATCCAAAATCGCATACTATATAGTAGGCAAAAAATGTCTGAATTCATATTCATTAAACAGTAGGTTGATGACCTACTACTTCTGGCGAGATTCTGAAGTACACATCCAATGGACACTAAGGTCACAGGAGAGGTTTTGTGAATAGCAGTGAAGTGACGCAACTGATGCTGGTAGGTCACATGTCAATAACAACATGATAAATCTAGAATGTCATGATTACATTCAAATTCGCACTACACAATTTCATACTATATAGAACATACATTATTAAAGGTGCGGTAGGTGATCTGAGAAATGTTAGCCTGCTAGCATTGAAAGCATACTATTAATTAGTCAAAAGAAATACCTAGAGTATGCGATTTCAGACGCAGCTGTCATTTTTTTTGTTTGTTCATTGTCTTAAATGTTGCCAAATGAAATTTTGGGTAAAATTGTTTATTTGAAACTATTTTGAATCAATACTAATTCAGTAATGAACAAATTAAGGACATTTATTTTCTTACTTCTTCTGTCATCTTGAAATAAATTTATTCATTGGAACAGTGCACTATGGGATTATAAAATAATTAAATTAAACTATTTTTTAATCAGTACTTTTCTGTATCATTTCTCTCGCTTTGTCTGCAATCTCTGATTTATGTATTCACCGTCGCAGTGCATATTGGGCCAAATGAAATTGTAGGTAAAATATTTCATATTTTTGATCAAAACTATTTTAAATAAATTAAGTACAAGATTTATTTATTCATTGTAACAGTGCATTGTGGGACTGCCCTCTTCAATTTGGCAAAAAGTAAATAAAACTAAAAGGGTAAAAAAGTTTACTTATATTAAACAATTTTGTAGTTTTAACAAGTAATTTTTGGCCTTGCTTTTTTTGGATAGGTACTGTAATAGGACAGGTAATAATTGAGATCAGAAAACACCACAAGTCCTTTTTAAACTTCCATCACCCACATGAGAGCCACAGCTCAGTGCATCAGTAAATGTATAGTAACTTTATAGTAACTAGGCCACTGCTCCGACAAGAATTAGTAATAAAGATTCTGTTCTTCCACTGCTGGGATTTAATGGCACTATTGAGCACTGCATGCAACATTTAGACATGCTTCTTTGCATGTGACCCTGCTTGGTGTGTGTGTGTACGGTCAGTGTTATGTTCCACTAGCGTCTCCATTGCCTAAGGGGTTACCTGTGACTCACTCTACTGCTGTAATCATGCTGCTCGCTGCCTGCTTTCTAAACTTGATTTCCAGATTGCCTGTGTGTGTGTGTGTGTGTGTGTTTCCTGGACTAATGTCAACTGATTGATGGAGTTTGTTTGGGTTTAATTACACTGTAGGTGACTGACTATGCCTGTGCACTTCACTGAAGCAGAAAACTCAACTTGGTTAGGCCAGAAATTGGATTTCCGAAAAAGAAACAACATCGAATGGGAGGTTCTCTGGACAATATCAATGTCCCTCTCACTATAGTTCCGCAATGAAAACAGACTTGTAACATAATTACCATGATATAATGATCGATTCCCACCATAGAACAAAAGATGTGATGGACCAAAAAGAAAGAATCTATATTGTTGAGACAATAATTGTGATGTGTTCATCTTCCACATGATAAGAGAAAGATGATAACAAGTCATTTACCCTTCCTCTATAGATTTGGGTATCGATGACATCCAGACTCAATAAAATAGCCAGCAATGCATGTAAACGAATCGCCGTTCCAATACGCCGTCTCTGTAGGTGTCAATCATTACTTTGAGCAAAATAACCAGAACTGGAATAAAAAAAAATGAAATTTAGATCACTTAACATCTGAGAAAGACTTGGAGAGTAAGATATATGTGAGGGTCAGTTCTGTGGAGAGGTTTAATAATACAGGGCAAATTCTGTAGGGAATAAACGCTCAATAGAAGCACGCGGCTGCTGGACTGCTGGAGTTGTCTCATCTGTCAGCTTTCTTAAATCAATTTAATTTCTTTGCCTATTTCCACAGGGGAAAATTGCAGTGCTTAATGTACACAGTGTCCACAACATAAAGAATTGTCAAAGATCGACCTTTAATGCAGCAAGTCTTTTTGCATTTTTATCACTGTAGGGGTGGGTGCTATTTTGGTTAAACCGATAAACCTGTAACAATTTGTCAACTGGGAAAAAAAAACACTGCATGGTAGGGAATGGACATTCCAATCAGATTTCATTGAGCCAACACACATAAAACAGAAGAAGGTGGAGCAAAGACAGTAAGTAACCTTCCTCTAAGCCCCATCCCCTTAGATATAGTTGCTAATTCTTTCAAGCTTTCCCAATAATGCTTTGTTTTGTCACCAGCAAACTAGAGAGAAAATGTTCCTCTTTAGAGAATCATGTCAGAAATTAACTTAAAGCAGTCCTTGATTATGATTTCACTTTCAATGCAAAGAGAGATATTTTCTTTTACAGAAATCGCTTTTTAAGGACTACGACAAATGGCTGGTAGGGACTACAACAAGCTTCTTCCCAGGTTGGCGACATCACAAACCCCAAAGTTTACATAAACCCTGCCCCCGGGAACACGCAACAAAGGGGATGAGGCCATGTTGGGCTGCTTTAGAGAAGAGGAGTGGTTGTTGAAGTAGAGTGTTCTTATCATGCCATCATTTTACACCGGACTGCTTCACAAACGAGGGTCAGTTTAACACTGGATTTGCACAAACGATTAACATTCTATTAACTTACGGCACGTGACGGCACATTCTTCCTGAGTCTCTCCATCAGTGTCTGACTCCAGTTTGAACAATGTTAGGCTGAACACCGTTACTGACAATCGTCATTTTGGCTACGTGTGAGATTCTCCAGCTTTGTTCTTGTTGAGTAAGTGAAGCCCAAGCTGTTTAAGCTCCGGCCACTTCTGAAAAGCAGCAGCTCATTTACATTTAAAGGGACAAACAAAAACGGCATGTTTTGCTCACACCCAAAGAGGCGCAAATTTGACAAGGTCAAATTATTTTGAGCTGAAACTTCACAGACACATTCTGGGGACACCAGAGACAGAGACAAGATATTACATCTTGTAAAAGGGGCATTATAGGTCCCCTTTAATAAGCAGGATCAAGGCCATCATCAGGGGAGAAAACCAGGAACATTGTCCCAAACCCTGTGACAATGGATACTCAGAAAATGCACCCAAATGATCAGAGGTATGTCCATCAATAAAAAAATTGTCTAATAAAAAAAACATAAAAAAGTGTAATATTTCATAAAATGTACATGACTCTGCACATATATATATATATATATATAATTATAAAAGAATAGACAAACTGTTCAAAATTACAACTACCTATATATCCACTAAAAACTACAAATTTAGAAATTAAAATTAAAATTCAAAAATTACAATGAAATTCAAGACATATTTAACTGTACAAAAGTGTCAAAATACATTTCTGGGGTTCAAAATCAAATCAAATCAATATTCTTCTACTATGTGGTAGAACAATTTCAGTACTTAAAAAGAAATATTGTGTACATTGGGGTCTAGAATTCTGTGACTACATTGTATTATTCAAAATTAATAGGAAAATCAATAGAAAATATTAAGATTCTGCAATATTTCTTGGCTCAAATAATCAAATATGTGACACCGATAATGTGTAGAAATGTTAAAAAGTTCTTGCTTCAAACCTGATGATCATGTTTTCCAGGCACAGTTCATGCAGCTTGAGTAGTGTGCTCCAATTGTCATGCAGATACAGTAACACTATATTTTGTAATGAAAGAAAAATGCAACATAGTTATGTAAGAAATTTGGATCCCATTGTAAACTTACTGTCTGCCAAAATCGAGAATATTGTGATTGAGAAAATTTCTGCTTGTATCACCCACCCCATGTCACTCATTAGCTGTAGACTGTGAGTGTTCAGCTCTTGTACTGGGTGGGCGAATTATTGCAGTTGTGTCTCCATGGTAGGGCTGGACTTTATGGAGTGCTGAGCCGTGCCAGTCTGCTGGCTTGGTGTGGTGTGGTGCGGTCCGATGCGGGGGAGGTGATGAGCTCTGCAGAAAGGAAACAGGCTTTTCCAGATGGCAGGACTGTGATGATCAGCTCAACTGCCACAGACCTGGTCCAGCTACAGCATTAGTCCGGCCCGCCAACCTGTCATTACCTTATCTCTGACTCTCTGCTATGCCATTCCTGACCCACCCGCCGTCTCTGGACTCATCTCCCGCTCTCTTTCTCTCTGTCTCATTCCCTTACTTTCTTTGCTTGCCAAACCCATATTTCTGTATTCAGTTCTCTCTTCTTTTCCCCACTCCTCTGCTTACAAGAATACTATTGCTACCATGACAATGTATTATTACCATATTCATATACCATAAATTACATCTGGATTAGGAATGCCTTTTAATTCTTATCAAATTCCTGAATATATAAAATGTTCAAACTTTAAAGGGGACCTATCATGCTCCTTTTCACAAGATGTAATATAAGTCTCTGGTGTCCCCAGAATGTGTCTGTGAAGTTTCAGCTCAAATTACCCCACAGATCATTTATTGTAGCTTGTCAAATTTGCCCCTATTTGGGTGTGAGCAAAAACACGCCATTTTTGTGTGTGTCCCTTTAAATGCAAATAAGCTGCTGCTCCCGGCTCGCTTTCCAGAAGAGGGCGGAGCTTTAACAGCTCGCGCTTCGGTTGCTCAACAACAACAAAGCTGGAGAATCTCACACAGCCAAAATAACGATTGTCAGTAACAGTGTTCAGCCTTACATTGTTCAAACTGGAGTCTGACACTGATGGAGAAAGTTGCAACTTTTAGAATGCAACTGGATGTTTCTGAATGGTTAGTGGATACATTTACGTAGTTGCTGTGGAGTTGATTCAACACATCGACTAGCATGTTAATCTTTTGTGCAAATCCAGCATTTTGTCTATATTTTAAAAATCAAATCCAATCCAGTCAAAATAATATCCAATTCAAATTCTTAGGAACTGTAAAATTCGAATAGCACCCATCTCTGAAAAAACATGGTAACAGGATGGTACTTTTTGTAAGTGAGTCTCCACCACTCTTTCACATCCCTGATCCTTTTCTCACCTCTCTTTCTCACTTTCTCTTTCTTTCCGGATCTACATTTCCTTGGGTCAGCGATAGAGACTGTAAATGAATTCTGAAGCCGTGTCCAGCTGACTGGTTTTGCTGTGCAGTGAGAGGTGTTGGGAAGGGGGTAGCTGCCAATACAAGTGACAGCCCTTAATGCTCACTCTGCCTGGTGTGCTTCATTATGTCCTAGCCGCTGGATCCAGCCTTTCCCCAGCACTCCGACACTTCTCTCTCTCTCTCTCTCTCTCGTCCCCTCCATCCTCCTCCTGCCACCCGTGTCGAGACAGCCCCTGCCGCTGATGCATTTACCTCATTCGGTGGGTTTTACCCTGAGCAAAGACAGTCAGGCCAGATTTCTCTAGCTCCTATCAAACCCACATTTCTTTGTCAGCTTTCTCCCCTCAGCCTGTGGCATGTTTGGGGAGGTAAACTACTTGATGAAATTTAAAAGTATAAATGTGGATGTGAATTATCACACCTCTGCTGGGCTCGGGCTGCCACTTCGGCTGGCTTGTGATTTTCTGTGTCCCGGGGTGGGAGTGAGCAACGGGCGTCCATTATTGATGACATCCATCAGGTTGAAGGGGCATCTAGAGAGGGCTGGGGTAGGCAGGGGGGGCTTCTGCCATGTGACCGTACTGGCTGTAGTAGAAGAGCAGAGTCAAATGGGTAATAGTCATTTAGCACCAACTGTGTCAGGCATCAATGCAAAATGAATGCTGAGTTGTACCCAGGGGTATAGCAATGGCCTGAAAACTAGGGTTGGGGGGGCGTTATAAATGTCAATAGAAGCTCTTTGAAATGGTTGCTACGGATACACTATCTATGAAATAATTTGAAAGGTTTAAAAAAAATCTTTAAAGATACAACAGTTGTTTTACAATTCTAAATGTTTGAACAGCATTAAACTGCATGACTGTTGCTCAAAGGTGGACTTGGTAGGTGTGTGCTAGACGTAGTGGGCTATGGTTTACCACTTGAGCATTCATTCGGCCCACTGCTTAAGCAACATATTGGCGGAGGCTTCTGCCTTGTCTTAATGCAGTCATTATTAGTAGGCTGAAACTAGTGTGACCTTAATGTCTGTTTGAGTAAGAGAACATGATCCTGCTAGACAATCCAGATAAAATCAGCTTTAGGTGGGAGCCAAGGAACAATGTAATGATATACAGTAACAATAGAGAAATGATAGATAGGTTATTGACGAATAAGGTTTTTAAAAGTGTAAAAAAACAAACATAACGGAGATATAATTAATTTTGAAGTTGTATTAAGTGTTAACAATGTATTATGTGGTTTTTATAATCAATTAACACTGCTTTTGTCATTTTTTACAAGATGGACAAAATTTGTCACCAAAAAGTCATTTGGTTTAACCAAAATTTCTGTTTTACCGAGTGACACTTTTGGTTGTACCGAATGACGATATTTTCAAACAATGCTAACAGGCTGATATCTAGCTAGCTAACTAGTTAACTTGCTAGCTAGCAAAAGGACAATCAAACATGTTATATATAGTACAAGTTTTTTAAATATTACAAAATTTTCCATGTTTTATAACGGTTGTACTGAATGACCTGATGTTTCGGGACATGCGTATGAGCAAGTGAAAACATGAATTTTTCAAATAGTTAAGAGAAAGTTAGTTACTTTGCTTCATGACCATGTGGTCCTTTGCAGGTGTCTGAATGATGTCTTGATCCAAAATAGCCCCTTTATATTGGTTACTCCGAATGACATCAATGAAATTTATTTTTTGCAGACATTCTTTCTCATAACAAAGCAACGACTTCTACAAATAAATGTAATACCATTTTGCACTATGTTGATATATGATGCTATAAAATCATGCCAAAATAAAAAATATATACATTTATTACATTTTAAGATATTTTAATCACAAATGAAATGGCTGTATTGGCCTTTGGACGGTTAAACCGAATGACTTTTTGACACTTCAGAATCTTTAAAATACCTTATATCAGCCCTATAGAGAATGATGTGACTGCAAGCAGATTGAGTTAAGGACCTATCAGCCTGCGCCATCTAGAATTTCATGACAGAACTTTGTATATAGACAGACAGATAGACAGATAGATAGACAGATAGATAGTTCAAAATCTGAAATCCATTATAATGTTGTCATTGTTTTGAATACGTTTGCTGAGCATGTTATCCAGTCTGTTGTGCATAAAAGTTGAGGTTAGCAGCGATTAATCAATGTCTTTCAAATTGTGAGTGATCAATGCTCGACATTTGTGATCACTTTCTCTCTGTCCCTCCTGCGTCTTTTGGGAATCACGCTGAGTAAACAACACACACTCTCAATGATGTTTGATTTATCTTCATTTACACCACTGACAGCTGCTCATCCTTTTCAATTGTTACGCACACACACGCACGTCATGCGTGTCACAGCATGAGCGGAGACATAGCAGCATGGTGCAAAAACACACACAAACAAATACACGAGCGCACACGCGCACGCGCTGACAGCGCTGGAATGATCATGTCTAATTTTTATTAGTGAGTTGATGATCAACCAAAGCATTGTTTTCAAATTTAACGGCAGGAGTCGGGTGGTGAGGGATATGCTCACTGTCTCCCGGGTGATGGAGGAGAGAGAAAGAGAGAGAGAGAGATGGAGGCTGGGGTGGTAAGGGTGCCAGGAAATCAATGGCAACACACTGAAAGATGCGGGCTGGAGGGTAATTATTGGCCATTCTGTGTCTTCAGCACGGGATAGCAGAAATTGTGACAGATAATTAGGAGGTGGTGATTTCAGAGTAAGAAAAGCACGCTCCCGCTGCCGGCTACACGCTCAATGGAACAGGATAAATAAATCAATGACATAAACAAAGCAGACATGCATGGAGTGCATATGCAACGCTGAAATGCGGCCCGCACGGAATTGCAGGCATGCTGAAAGGGTGGGCTTTTCTAATCTACATAGGATTATATGAAAGAGAGAAAAAAGAGCTATAGACAGGCCATTATCACACTGATCTTCCCGATGGGGTTGGGGGTGGTCTTAAGCTTACATAGACAGGCATAAATAACACAAATTGTAGCTTATTCTGGCCAAGAAGTAGGGCTGTGTATTGGTTAGAATTTGGTGAAACGATACGTATCGCGATACAGGGGTTACAATACGATATATTGCGATACTGTAAGCAAGGCGAAATGTCGCGATATTTCTTTCTTTTTTTTTTTTTTTTAGGAAGAGGATCTAATTTTAGAAAATAATCATAAAGAACACACATATGCATGAAACATGCATGAAATCTGAGCAAAATTTTATTTAATCAGATCAAGGATCTGCATTTGCACTTATCAGTGCTTGCAGGATTCTTTATGGAAACAAATATAATGCAAACCAGGCTGGAAACCACAAAAATAGATTGGCATGGAAAATTTGTTCAAATAATGGCGTGGCAGTTTCTTTAACATTTGTATAGAACATGCTAAAATAAATCAATAACTCAAATGAATAAATCAATCGATAAATAAATAAATAAATAGTGAAAAATGTGTTGCAAATTTCTGTCTGTTCCAAAAGTAATACGTACTGAATATTCCAGATTTAACTCAGAACAGTCATGCTCATGGATCTAGAAACTTAACCTGGAAAACTTAGGCAAATCCGCTGACAAATCACTCATTATCAAAGCAATTAATGTAACAATTTTGCATACAAACTAACTCGGACATTGAGCCAATCAGATCTGATCTTACCAGACTGTTATTTTAATATTATTTGCATACTATTATGGTATTTATTTATATATTGAATTATCTTTTATTTTTTATATTTTCAGTTTTTTTATTTTAATTTTAGTGAAATCTATTTAGCTTTACTCTTATTTCAGTTTTAGGCCACGTTCACACAGCGCGAATATTCCGAAAATGCGGTTGTGAGTCCTGAAAATTTACAGGTGTGAGTTCGGTTATTGAATGCGGTTGTCACTCCCATAAATAACCATACTGTGTGTGAACGTAACCGTATTAAGGACTCAAATACAAGAGTGACAACCGTATTCTGCTGCTGTGTGAACGTGGCCTTAGTAATTTCAGTATTTTTTTCAATTTATTTTCACTTAGTTGCCAAGGCAACATTTGTAATTTTCATTAATGTTTTCAGCTTTAATTTCAATTAATAAAAATGATTTTTAAATGACGTTTTATTAACAAAGTTCGGGAGGAGCACATTCAAATGACTTACTAATCAGCATAAGAGGAGGCCTATAAATATGTAGCCGACTCACCTATGTTCCTCGACAGTTTTTTCTGCATCCCTTCACCACCCCGTCTCCTCACACTTGCCCTCCCCCAGACAGCGCGCCAAATATGCATACTTTTTATTCCATCTAATCATTTGTAAGTGTGAACTCATTAATAACAACACTGTTGCCAAATTGAGAAAATGCCTTCCATTTGTATCAGGCTATCATAGTCTAGTTGGATTAAAACAGATTAAGATGGTACAGTAGCTGTTTTACATGGATTTTACCTAGTAAAACCTAACATTATCTCTCCCATGCTTGTTTAGGTGGACTACCAGACTACCTACAAATAAGGCCAACCTGGAAGACCAAACAGTTGAGGACCTGGATTAGCACCTTAACATGGAATGGCTGTCTTTTCCAGCAGGGAAAAGAGTAAAAGAAAGAGAGAGCGAAAGAACAGGAAAAGTATTCTCAATACTTGCCATCTCTATTCATAGTTTTCACGTGATGTCACACCCAGGGCAAAACAAGGCTTTCCTCCATTGCCCGCCAGTCATTTTTACCAGGTTTGTGCTAAGTACTAATGTAGTAAGACAGTGATATGAAAAGACCAAATTCATTATGTATCTTTTTGATGATGCATACTATGTACACGCAAGCAGATGAACCCAGAATATAAACGCAGTTTCTCATTAAGCATTTTTCCAAAGAAAACCATTATAAAGAATACGCTTAACCATCAAGCGTGTTGTGTTCATATTCTGGGCTCACCTGTATATTAGTATGCATCTTTAATAAGGTTTATACTGAATTTGATCTTTTAATATCACTGTTTTAGTATAGGAACTTTAGGTGTTTTTCACATTAAGTGTTTTAGAACGTCCTGCTGTTTTTAGTAGTTGAAATACTGCAGCAGTTGTTGTATATGGATCACACGTACCCAAAACTTGCATTTTGTTCACATGTTTTTGATTTTCCTCTTTTGAGATGGAAAATTGACAGGTCTGTAATTCAGTTCTGTGCATGTTTTGCCCTCTAGGTCTCCGTGGCAGTCACATGGCTGAAAACTATGAATAGGATCCTGAAGTTCTGTTAACAATGTAACTCATATATTTCAGCCCTGCAGACTTGATCTACGCCGTAGTCAGGTTAGCGTCACTCTCGAGACCAGCATAGCCTTGCAGCCTTGGACAGATTTACATAATAATTTACACTTCGTGCATCTCACTTCGCCAACACGTTCGTAAATTTCACTTTCTGTGAATGAGGACGCTGCGGTATATCTTACGGAGGTCATACTGCATTTCCCAACACGCCGCGTCTGCAGTGCTTCCATCAGAATTTTGAACAACATTTTTACACAAGAGAACTAAATTTGAACTGGGGCACGTTTTTCTTTAATAATGTAGTTTGCATGGTTATTGTGTTGGGAATAGCGCTGAATGGTCTTTGGTCCGTCTGAAGTGCTCCGTCTCTCATATTTACACGTGCCGCTTCCAGGTGATTAAGCGAGAACGGGCTGAGAGAAAAATTGATTTGAAGTGGCCTCCAAGTCAATAAAAGATGGATGTTGGGTGCCGAGTGAACCGCCTCCCCTTATACCCTGAGATAAAAAGCAGAGAGATTACTGGACATAGTGAGGAGCGTTAGCATGATGGAGCGGGAGAGTTTAGCAGCTAGCAGGGCAGTCGGCACGAGACAGGTACCTGAGTGGCTTTAGATAAAGATTTGTGTTATATTTTAGAGTCCATATAGCTGCCGAGTCACACACCTATTAGAGAGAGAAGCTATTACAGCGCTGCACTGACAGACCCCCAGGAGAGAACCGCACTGTTCCTGGGTAATTCCAGGCAAATAGAAAAAGCCAACAGCAAAATTATTTAATGGTAGGGTGGTGGGAAGAAGGGAGACGTAATCAGAGAAAGGAAGTGAGAGAAAGAAAGAGAGAGGATGGGGTTGCAGTGTTAACACTGTTGCAGTATCTCTCAAACTGTGCTGGTTTTATCTTACAACATCGGCTTACGGTGTAAGTATTTTGTGCTTTTCCTTCAAATTCACTATAAAATATATACATTTTTTTTACATTTTATACATTGTTTTTCCTAACCATAACAAATGACATTAAAGATGTGTAAAAGTTCTACTAAGTGCATTTGTAAAATATCTGCTATGCATTTTTATTATTTGCACATCTCATAACTTGAAGAAATCATTTTAAATCTGTCCTTAAATATTGCTTGAGGATACTGTAGCTAATATGTCATACACATGAAAACCAATGAAAAATGATAATAGGCTGGCAATATATGCTAAAATATATGCTTTTTTTTTTTTTTTGGTAATTGAAAAGAAGCTGATAAATATTAGATTGCTAAAGGGCCATTGATGGGACAGGTCTTTTTTTGTCCAAAGTCTTTAATAATAATGAAAAACAAAGATATGACATCCAAAGTATGTAAGGTAGTACAACTAGATCTCTTTTATTGAATCCAAAAGGTTTTAATTATATTTTGCTACATATAAAGCTATTTTAAAGATTTTGAAGTGTCAAAAGGTCATTCGGTTTAACCGTCCAAAGGCCAATACAGCCATTTCATTTGTCATTAAAATATCTTAAAATGTAATTACATGTATGTATTTTTTTTATTCTGGCATGATTTTATAGCATCATATATCAACATAGTGCAAAATGGCATTAAAATTATGTGTAGAAGTCGTCGCTTTGTTATGAGAAAAAATGTCTGCCATTCGGAGTAACCAATATAAAGGGACCATTTTGGATCAAGTCATGCTGTCAGTATCATGTGACAGGATGTGACATCATTCAGACGCCTGCAAAGGACCACATGGTCGTGAAGCAAATTAACTAACTCCCTTAACTATTTGAAAAATTCATGTTTTCACTTGCTCTTACGCATGTCCCGAAACATCAGGTCATTCGGTACAACCATTATAAAAATTAGAAAATGTTGTAATACTTTAAAAACTAAATATAAAATGTTTGATTTTTAGCTAGATATCAGTCTGTTAGCATTGTTTGAAAATATCGTCATTCGGTATAATCAAAAGTGTCATTTGGTAAAACTGAAATCATTTTTGGTGACAAATCTTGTAAAAAAATGACAAAAGCAGTGTTAATTGATTATAAAACCACACAATGTCATTGTTAAAACTTAATAAAACTTAACAAAATTAATTATATCTCCATTATGTTTTTTAAAAACCGTATTCTTCAATGACCTTAAAACAAAAACTGAAAAAAATAAATTGAAGCTATATAGAAATACTTACAAAACCTAATATTGTGTATATAACACAACAACGGTCAAACGCTTTAGCCATCAACATTTATAAAGGCATGCTAACTTATTGAGAGAATCAAACTAAAAATGTTTTTTTAAAAAAACATAGTCTTGTAAGGGACAGTAGACGGCGTCTTAAGTGAACATTAATGGGTGATTATTCCCGCCTGAAAATCACAGCAACACAATTGAGCACAATGCAATCAACCCGTCTTTCTGATGACATTTGAGACAAGCCCAACCTTTTCCTCAGCAGTTTTTACCCTGAATGCGCAAATCATCTTGACTTGTTTGGACTGCCATTTCATAGAAGATATCAAATTAGCCCAGTGGAATTTGACTTGGAAATGAAAGGCAAAGGAATAAATAACAACAGGGGTGATATTTCTTACGAGGTTTTTCTGATTGCTCCAATTTGCATCACGGAAAGTGAAATGGGCGCTGGCTAACTCGTCAGCCCCCTATTCATGTTTGAAATGCGCTTTGCCTCATCTTCCCATTAGCAAGGGGTGGGGGGGCGGAGGAGAAGTCCTTCATTTTAACTTTGAAGATAATTAAACACATAATGGATATCACTGTCACCGAGAAACTCCATAGCTCGTTTATCGGAAGCAGTATTTTGTATGCTAGCCAAATTAAAAGGCTAGAAATGTGCTTGTTACTAATTCATTCGGCCATTTAAAGGATGGGGAGTGATGCGCTGGAGTGGGTGAGCCAATCTGTTAGACAAAAAGTGCTGCATTTCCTCCCTGATTTATGAGCTCTTTTCTCTTTTTCCTATCTGAATGGGCAAAGCGGCTCCCTCTGTGATTTGACTTGACGGAAAACGTCCAAGATATACGTCTTATTCACGCTCGCTGTCTTTTTTCTTACATTGTATATCGTAGGAGAGCTTCGGCTTCATAAATGTCATCACTTACTATTTTGATAATGGCAAAACACCCCACTGTGATGCTAATGTAAATGCTAGTGACATTGCAAATTATTAATTTATAATTTAATCTGTATGCGTAATTCAAAGCATCTGCATTCCCATGTCCTTACCACAAAATCCTCCTCTGTACTGCATTTATGCTTCAATAATAAATGATGTCCATTTTATAGCTTTTACCACAACGGCATTAGCCTGTACTTCATGCTACGCATTAGCATGCCCTGTTTTTATTTACATGTCAAATTTCTTAGCTGATTTGTTTAATGTGCTTTTGAACTTGACAGGATAGGCCTCCGACACGGTAATGATCTCCATCATGGACTAGTAAAACTTTACTATCCCCATAACATGCCTTTCAGCAGGAGTAAGATAGTGTTCAGCACAGTGGTCTTAATGGTAGCGTAAAAGCTTCACATTTGTCTGTTGATGTATGGGCTTGCCTCCAACTCTCTTTTACTCTAATTTAATGTGTGAAAACTAATGGAAAAACAGACTGTTTTTTTTACCCCTCCCTTACCCATGGTGAAAAAAAAATAACAATAAACATTTCACACTTAAATTCACAATATATGAAAAATGAACTGCAAGATGTGGGATTTAAATAGCTAACTGTTAAAAATATAGGTATATGGGTCAATGACGTGACGCGTCATTTTTTTATCCAAAGGCCTTAATAATAATAAAAAAACAACGATATGACATCCAAAGTATGCAAGGTAGTACAACTAGATCTCTTTTATTGATTCCAAAAGGTTTTAATTATATTTTGCTACATATAAAGGTATTTTAAAGATTTTGAAGTGTCAAAAGTTCATTCGGTTTAACCGTCCAAAGGCCAATACAGCCATTTCATTTGTCATTAAAATATCTTAAAATGAAATAAATGTATATATTTTTTATTCTGGCATGATTTTATAGCATCATATATCAACATAGTGCAAAATGGTATTAAAATTATGTGTAGAAATCGTTGCTTTGTTATGAGAAAGAATGTCCGGAAAAATGAATTTCATTGATGTCATTCAGAGTAACCAATATAAAGGGACCATTGCTGTCAGTATCATGTGACAGGATGTGACAGAGGAGAACTGGCCCCCCGACTAAGCCTGGTTTCTCCCAAGGTTTTTTTCTCCATTTTAACACAGAAGTCTATTTGCCACCTGTTTGCCATCTGATGTCACCTGTTGGAGTTTGGGTTCCTTGCCGCTGTCGCCTTTGGCTTGCTTAGTTGGGGACACTTGACATTTGACTTGACATTTGATATTCAACAGTGCTTTGATCTGCCGGCATTGACACTATTCTTTAAGAGCTGCTGTGCAGCCAAAATTATATACCAGTTATCAATGTAAAGCTGCTTTGACACAATCTGCATTGTAAAAAGCGCTATATAAATAAAGGCGACATCATTCAGACACCTGCAAAGGACCACATGGTCGTGAAGGAAAGTAATTAACTCTCTTTTAACTATTTGAAAAATTCATGTTTTCACTTGCTCATACACGTCCCGAAAAATCAGGTCATTCGGTACAACCGCTATAAAACATGGAAAATGATGTAATATTTTAAAAACTTGTACTAAATATAAAATGTTTGATTGTCCTTTTGCTAGTTAGCTAGATATCAGCCTGTTAGCATTGTTTGAAAATATCGTCATTCGGTATAACCAAAAGTGTCATTCGGTAAAATCGAAATTTTGGTTAAACCGAATCACTTTTTTGGTGACAAATTTTGTCCATCTTATAAAAAACTGACAAAAGCAGTGTTAATTGATTATAAAAACCACAAAATCTCATTGTTAACACTTAATAAACCTCAAAATTAATTATATCTCCATTATGTTTTTTTTTACACTTTTAAAAACCTTATTCGTCAATGACCCATATATGGAGAGCAAAAATATATTTGGACACTTAAACCACACTCACACACACACACACACACACACATATATAGAGAGAGAGAGAGATAGAGAGAGAGAGAAAGATTACAATGAAATTCAAAATTTTTGTTCAATTTAAAAAATTTAAAAAATGTCCAATTACTTTTTGGGGTCACAGTAACATAAAAAGTACAATAGAATAGAACAGAATAGAATAGAAATAATTAAAAAAGGATAAAACAATATAGGTTATTGAGAAAGCTTCTTCCTTCAAGGAACTGATGAATCAAGTCTCCGGAGAGGTGGTGCCACACCATCAACTACAAAATTGCTATTACATTGTCACATGCCAGTGCATTATGCAGTTAGAGCAATGATGTTCTTGTCATCACATATTGAAGGGAACAATGTATATCGTACAGCTAATGTCAGTTGCTCGACTTACCAATTACATGGAATGGTAGTTCACGTGTTTGACTAATATAGATGCATAGTACCGCAATTTCTTTTGTAGAAAGATCCCCAACGAAACATCCCCAACTGCACTCTCTTACACACAGAGCTCCATTTTTAGAAAACTGTGTGCAGGTGTATCAATAACTGCTATTATGATGCTGCCTGTAATTATTCATAATTATTGTGACAAATTGTTATGCAGGCATTTTTGCAGGATGGTTTTGTCGGACTCCCTCTCCCCATGTCCTCTTAATTGCACATTGTCATTTACCCTTGACTTCTTCCATAATGTCGGTGGTGGGGTGAAGACTGCCACATGCCTTATTAGATCTGTATGAAATCATCCATTCTGTGTGCAAAAAAAAAAAAAACCTTGAGAAAATGAAAATGCTGATCTTCTTTCAGTCATCTGGACTTGTACATTGTACACTGGGTCATCAAGAAAAAATTTAAATTGTGTGGGAAAAACCTACAACATGCAATATACGTGCGGAGCATTACCTGTCAAATTCGTCCACACTTTTATGAGATTGTAACTTAACTGTGGATTCACTGAGACATTTAATAATGTTATCAGGAGATGACACGCAATAACATGTCTATGAAACCCCTGTAAATGGGCGGTTAAGAAATGGACTTAGTCTATGTCCTTTATATGGAAGGGGCTTAACATTTCTAATGGTGAGAAGCTTAACATATCTAATTAATCAGTGTCTCAGCTCCTTGTCTCACAGAAACAGATCCTACATGGCCTTTTAGGCAAAAGAAGCAACATAATGGAAATGTAATCACATCAATCAACTCATTTTCTTTTCATTTTGGTCCTGTTTTAATGAGATTTAAACCTTTACATTTCAAAAACGCTTTTCCCTGATGCCCTTTCCTACATTTTAAACTCTTCACTCACTGTAAAATGTGAAAAAAGTGCAGTTGTTACCCTAAAAACCAGTGAAGTCATTTGACATGCACAGAAAATAAAGGAAGAAAGGGTGTCCCTTTAAAATGAAAGAAGTATAGAATTTCAGTAGGTTTAATTGACCCTTCACCGGGAGTTTGATTGACAAGCGATCTAACCAATCAGAACGCCAAATTTGCCATTTTGTCTGACAAAGCAGTCAGGAGTTAGAAGATTAAGACTCTTAAACTTGACTTAAACTTGAAAAATGATGTGTATTGACGTCTTTCCGCATTTGAAACAACATTCCTTCTCATGTTCATTCATGTTTATTTGATGCTATAAATTAACTAGTAGGAAGAGATGATCGGTTTACGAGCCGCTTGAGCTGAGGCGCTACAGCAATCTGTCACGACACATTAAAGAGCCACAAAACAGTTTTTATTGTTCGAATTTTTTAAAAATATCCACAATTTGAAAGCTGGGACTTTGTTTAATATCATAAGTAACCTGCTCTGTCTTGTCTGTCGACGTGTTGTCAATATCCTCTTTGCTCCGTGATGTATTTTTCACTCTGTGTGGTGTGACAGCGCCATGGCTTGTCGGACAAAGCAACAGTAACTAAGGGGGGGCGGGTCTTTGGGAAGGGTCAAATTACGTCACCACTGTGAACAATGATATACTTGCTATTGATAGTTAGAAACAGTTATTTAGAGGCAAGATATTTTCCAGGAACAAAAAAATTAAAAAAATCATACTGTCCCCAAACTTTTAACAGTTGTGTGTGTCTGTAGAAGTAGTAAATGTAATAGAAAATGTATTTGTGTACACATACATACACACACACACACACACACACAAACACACACAAATACATTTTCCATTTCTTCCTATTACTGTACATTATACAAATCTTAGTTGCCCGCTGGCTGTTATTACATTTGTGACTTGTGTGTTTGTTTCGCTTGCATTGATTCGCTTCGAACGCTGGAGGCGTAAGCGACACAAGCTTGCTGATCCGTTCATCAGGGCACAGAATGCCGGCGTGGAGCATCCAAAAGGTAAATATTGTTTCAGTGGCACCGTTTTTAATGTGGAAGAAAAGTTCTTAATTATGTTCTGCACAGATGAATGTATCAACTTCCCACAAAGCTTACCTCCTCCTTTTCCTCCTGTCCAGTCATTTCTCTCTCCCTCTCTCTCTCCGGTCCCTCTCCTCTGCCCCTCCACGCCTGGAGGAGCAGGGAGATGCGAGCCTCAACGTGTCTGACTGATTACTGTAATTCATACACTTTAATTAGCTGCACAAACCATTAGCCACAATTAGACTATTACAGAATGCTTTGTGGCAGGAGCAAGCCTGAGGAGTACGTTTATCTGCTGGAGGGAGAAAATGGAGAGAGATACAGAAGGAGAGAAAGGAAGAGAGGGGGAGGAAGAGCTTTCAGTTTAAATTCACACAAGCGTGAAAATATTAGCCCGAGCACTGATGCAGGGGTGCTAGCGAATTCAAAAGAGCTAATAATTTGAACGGCACCTTAAATGCAAACATTAAAGTGTTGGGACAGCCAATCAATTTGTTTGTTGTCTGTGAAGTGAGCTTTATTGTTAAAGATGGCTCTGTTTCAAAACCTAGTGAGCTTCCTTGCTATCTAGTAGGCAGACTATTTCTAAGACTACTTCCTAACTGAAGTAAAACAGTTTAGAAAGCATAGGCAACTATGTGCAGCACAGACAACATGCACTTCAATAAAAAGTCACTTCAGTGGAGTTTGCCATTAGCATGTTGCTAAGCTAATCCATGTTTAGATTTCATTCAATGCCAAAAAGTGTTGTTAAAGGGCTTTTTTAAAAAAATGATAATGTTCTTTGAGGTCCACTTATAATATTAGTAAGATTTTTTACATAAAAAAAATCCTAATTTACAAATAATAGGCTATTTACTATCCTGTTTTTGACCCTCTCTTGCTAATGTTATACAAACTTATGTAAGAGCTCATTCTGTGGTCGCATGAAAAAGGACGTGGAGGCTGGCCACTTGGTGGCGCTATAACATCAAAAAAAAAAACAGGAAAAATGGCTACAACTACTTCACCGTTAGTCCGATTGACTTGAACATTGGCATGCGATGTCTTTGTCCAAGGTGCCACGATTGTCTATTAGGACATTGACGTATCTCAAAAAACATGTCCGCAAATGGCCAATGAACTTTGAGCAGCTATCAGACAAGGTTAACGGAGGCCGATTGGAACGAAACTCGCTGGGCCTGTTTGACTCACGGCCCTAGAGGCCTGTGAGAAATCGGCCACCGGGGGGCACCTTCACGTTTTTCATGTGCGCAAAGGATTGTGTATCGGTCAATTTTTTGCACACGCCCACAACATTCATAACACATTGTATAACTCCTCATTCTGAGCAACTTTGCCTCTAGGACCGCCTCTGTCCATCGAATCGTTCATTAAATATTGGAGATTATTTCAAAAACCAACTTTGGCGAACTAATCCTAGGTTTTTGGCTCAACTTCGATAACTGTTAAAAAGCTTTAAAAACTACATATTTCCTATGGTAAATTGCCTGTATTGGCTGTAAATGGTCTTTTCCATTAACTTTTTTTCAAAAAACAAACACACAAAAATCTCACTGACCGATAATATATATATAATGCCTTAAAATGCTGCCTATGTAGGCAACTCACTATAAATTCTAGAACAGACCCAGTGTTTTTCAATATTATAATTGTAGCACCATCACCATTATGATCAAATACAAAACTAATGAAGTGTTTTAACTGAGAATATTTACACAAGAGTATTAGTTTTAACAATAGCTTGTACTGCCTGTCCCTTAACTCTATGGAAAAACAAAAACTAGAACAAAATTAAAATACAATATTAAAAATTCCTCCCTTGGTTCGCTCAAGAACGTGTCCTCCACCGCTCTCTCTGTACTGTGGTGTCAGTGGTGACATTCTTTTATCTATCATGTCCTATTTATGGCTCTGAGCTCATTTATGAGAGGTTGTTTACAGTAGAGATTGTGTTGGACCACAAAGGCTTTTACTCAGACAGATATGAGGGGGAAGGGTTGAAGCACTGGGCATTTCACCAGTGTCACTAATAAGCTTCGGCAAGCGGGAGAGAGGAACATTGAACAGGCGCAGCGCTGCATTCAGAAATCTGAACCTGAGACACATGCCCCAGTGCTCTTATAAATTTTAAAAACCGATCGAGACCTTTAAAGGGCAGGGCTTGGCCCACTGCGAAGAGAAGCTTTTTCTCTGTTTCAGGCTTGTCGGAGCTAGTGAACTCAGTCATCAAAAGTACCACCATACGTCACCTCACTGTGAAACTATGAGTTTCCCCATGTCTCAGTGTTCTTTACGGGTAAAAGAGTTAGGTGACCTGAATTTGAGGAGAAAAGTCAAAGTAAGGTTATCGTCAATCACAGAGTCTGTCAGATAAGTCTCTAACTGCTATTTGCTAATGGTCTGATTTTTAATGGATTGTCTTCTAGTAAAACATTTATCCCAAGTGAGTTACACAGGGACAACTACTGATGGCAAGTTTGACTCACTTTCACAAACTGATTGGGGAAAAGTACCAGGATAGAAGTACACTACCATTCAAAAGCTTCTATTTATCAGAAACATACTGATTTTATGGCATTCTTGAGCAAATAAATGCAGCCTCAGTGAAAATAAAATAATTCTTTCAAAAACGTTTTAAAACACTTACCGAACACAAACTTTTGAACGGTAGTTTAAGTACTTCCATATCACTTGTACACTGTATATCCAAGTCTTCAGAAGATATAAAAGAATGAGGAAAAGACTGTAATTTAAGTCACTATTCACTGAAAACCACCATTAATGCATCAAACCTGCCATGACACATCCTCATGCTATATTTTAAATTTGAATGCAGATTTCAGAATCTATAAACCTTCAAAACTGTCTAAACGTTATAAAAAGGAGTTGTCAATCCAACGTTAAAAGTTTGTCTTGGCACATGGCACACTCAAATTCATTGGATTTAAAGGGAATTCTGAATGCCACAAAACCTAGTACACCACTCTCATGTTATACACAAATAACACATGTATTTTAGAGAATAATGAAAAATATTTGAGATTGAAACTGACAGAATTTGATTTGACAGAACACTGTATATAACTCTGATCCAGCTCAAACTTACTATGTTTAAACTTTCATAACACAATGTGAATGATGCCTACATACAAGAACAGTTTGAGCTGAAACAGAAGTCTCAAGGAGGGCAGAGTTAAATATTTCAGCAAGGTCTGAGTGATGGTTTTGGTTGGTTATTACAGGCAGCAAAATCAGTTGGTTGATAGTGTCAGTTACCATTAGCATCACAACAGTCTATAGATGAGCTCCAGTCTGTTGTTCAGCAGGAACCTTTAGAGAAATCACTGTCAGGCAGAACCGCAGGGCTGCGTGTGCAACGATACCGCAAGTTTGCTTGGCGGTTTTTGGCTATTTGCTGACCCAGCGAGAGCTCCGAGAGATGCATCACATGCACAGGTCCATGTCAGCCAACCTTTTACCCTCAGCACATCTACAAGGAGTGGAAGGAGGGGCCAGATTCTCCAACGCTCCATCAAACAAGCACTTCATTCCCTCCACCCTGAAGGACAGAGGTTTAATAACACAGCTAAAGGGCTGAAGCCTACTATACGGCACAGCGGATTATATGAACGTAAAGATGCTGACGGACCGAAGAGCTGACACAGAGCCTGAGAAGATAAGTAATGTTATCTGTAAGTAAAGATAAGTAAAGGATGCCATGGAAAAGAAAAGAATGGAATTCTGAAAAATGCTTCTTGAGCAGTTTTCTAATCTGAGAGAAAAAGAAGAAAAACATTGTAGCACCAGTTCTGGTTGTAGTAAGTCAACATATCCTGAAGTGCTCCTAAAAGGGCTTGACGCTAATAATCATTTGCACTCAGATGTGAATGGGTCTATCCACTATAAAGATGGTTATTTGCACTCTGACTCCCTCCCCTGTTCGACCTTGAGTGATGGTAGACGCCGCGAGTGGGTGTATGCTATAATGTAAAGTCATTTCTTTCTGACTGGCTGGTTGTTAGAGATCTTCTATGTTCAAAGCAGAGGCATCTGCAGCGTTGCTTTCTGGAACAACTTCAGTGGCTGAACGTGACTCCATCTTGCCCTGTTCTCACATGGCTACATTGCAATTGTCTGGTTCACTAGAGCCTGTCGCTGTGTGGGAAAGGTCTGCTTTTTGATGGACAGACACTCTCGTGCATCTGGCTGATCTCCCCCGCTGAAGCCGGCAGATCCAGCCCTCAGTTTATCTAAACTTATGAGACCATCCGCAGCTCCAAGGCTAAGCCTGGGCCTAAAGCTCTAATCGGAGCCTTCTGGCTTGCTTATGTCAACGCCAAGGAAAAAAATGGACTACGTTTGTCTGAATTAATTTAGATGCAGTGCAAGTTTCAGAGTTTTTGGAGTTGGAGAGGGAGGTCAACACAGTGAGTGCAAGGAAAGAGGAAGCCATAAAATACATATGCATACAATGCGATTTTCTGACATCAAATTGCTTTATATATTATATATATATATATATATATATACACATACACATGTATATAGGAAAGAGGAATATTTTTGGCTTTTATTAAATATTTTTATTTTAAATAACTTTTCATGAAGTAAAGTTTCACTAAAAGCCTTCCTTCCACCGTGTCCCTGACCGTGAACAGCAACAGAAGATACATTATTACGCCATTAGATGGCGGCAAAGACTGTCTTTATGAGTGTGTCAGTCAGTAGCGAAGACTTTTACATTGAAAAGACTGAATTGTTGTGAACACGGAACAAGACACAACTGACAAATGCTTTGACTAGAGCTGTCAGTCACGGGAAAAACCCACTAACTGTTAAAAGGACAAGATAATACATCGGACATTTAAGCAGATTTTTTTATTATGAACATAGGACTGACCTGAAGGAAAATGCTAAATTTGAATGCAGGTATAAACTCGCTCACTCGATCTCTTTCTCACAACACTCTAAGACACGCTAAGAGTGGTTGCTAAGGGTGTTGTGTAGTGTATATATATATATATAAAGTTTATCAGTTAAATCAGTTTATCAGTTAAAGGTGCAGTAATCGATTTCTGAGAATCACTGTTGAACACTGTTGCTGTTTGAAATCAAGCCAAACATACACACCCCTCCCTTCATTGCTCCGCCCCCAAAATGCATAAACAAGCAATGCAAGAGCGGATGTCTCTTTTTCATAGTAGAAGCAAAGAAAAATAAAATGAAGATGACGAGCGAATGACAAAGAAGAACAAAAAATGAACAGTACAGGAGTATACACAAGCAAGAGTTGATTGTTAGTCGCCAGCAGCACACACTCAAAACCAATGTTAGTCACATACAGAGCAGAAACAACGCAACCTCAGCATCCATTTTCAGGCCTTCCTGCTTAGGTCTCTCCAAAACTGGAAAGTATTTCTGAAGTTAAGGGTGCGTTCACACTTGTAGTTCGGTTCGTTTGGTCCAGACCAAAAAAGAAAAAAATTTAGTCCTGGTCCGATTAGCGTTAAGATTGGCAATTTTATCACCAAACCAAAAGATACTGAACCTAAAGGCATAGGGATACGTTCACAACCTGATTGGTTGGATTTTATGACGTATTGCCGATTTTGAGACAGAACTTACCGAACATCCAAAACAAAACTGTGTGCTGGGATAAATGCGCTCGTTGTGTGTGCGTAGCCTGCATATGTTTAGTATTTTGGCCAGCTGGGAGCTCGTGAAGAGCTTATAAAATGTGTAAAGGAGTCAAAACAGCGGCGGGAATCCCTCTGTCACACACAAATGATCTGCTGCTTTGTGACACATGTCTGATGCCTGTAATGGGCAAACTCGTGACTATGACAAGAAAAACCGATATGCGTGAGGATTCTGTCCTTTTTAAGGTCTCATCTTCCTGTTTTTGGTTTGTTTACATGTCTTTGGTCCGTGTTGCGTTCATATATCATTTGAACCGCACCAGAGTTCGTTTGGAAGCAGACCGAGACCCATCTTTTCAGTGGTCTCGGTCCGCTTGTTTGGTGCGCACCAGGGTTCGGATGCCAGTGTTCACACATGTTCAAATGAACCGCACTAACAGAGCAATCGCACCAGGGTTCGTTTTAATCAAACCAAACATGACAAGTGTGAACACACTCTAAAGATCTTTCCTGACCATAACCCTTCTTTTTCCAATGATATTCCTCTGACCTTTTCTGTTTTGTAATATCTCTCAGCCATCTCTCTTTCTACAGTTTTTCTTAAAATCTCCCTTTTGCTCACTCCCTCTCCTCCCCCATCATGAGTGTATATGCCCCCTACTGCTGATTGGCTACAAGTTTGTTGTGGTGCTCGGTCCGATCCACTTTCAACAGCGTTTTTCAGAAATCGCTTACTGCACCTTTAACAACAACATCTAAATAAGAAAAAAATGAAAAAAAACATAGTGAAATGTGTTTAATGGAACAATTTGTTGAGCAGTGCTGCAGGGGTTTTCCCTGTATGGACTCCGGTGGAGTATTTGTCAAGGGAGGAGGAAAGAATAAAAAATATCACACGGTCATGTGACTTACAACAAAGCAGTATATTATTGGTTATACTTTAAAGACTGCTCTGTTATTTCCAATAATGCATAATGGATACACTGTTCAAGTTTTCTCCCACTGCTGCCACAATATTCATAAAATTTTTAAAAACTAACATTATTCTGTTGCAGAATCCTTTCAGAAATGAAGCTGTTCACACCAGTTTGAGGTGAAAAACAACACGGCCTGCTCAACATTTGTTTGCGAGTCATAATTCACCATGTTTACTCTCTTTATTCATCCACCCACCATCCCAGGAGAGTTGAGAACAAAGTCAGGAATTTCATGAATTATATTTTAGCTCTGGGCATTCTCTCAAAATGCTCAGAGCAAATACGGTTTACCTTAATGGAACAGCAGTGTGCCACCTGCATGGTTTGAAATTCAGCTCCAAAACTTGAGCAGAGGCCCGGGAAGAATCGCAGCTTCCTGCTTCCTGAGAGCGGCCCACAGGTGGCCTCAGGCAAGGACAGGCCACACATCCTCTCCGACCCCCTCTGGAGGTGACCTTGTGACACTACCTGCTGTATAAAAATGCTTTATGGGATGCCAAGGCAGTGTGTATCAAGGATTCAAAAAGCCACCCTGGGGGAGAATCGTTTTGAGAAAAGCCCAGGTTTAGAGGGCTCTTTGAAACACAGAGATGGTGGAAAGGGTCTGCATTTTGCCTCACAGCTAACAAGCAGATTTAATGCTGCTGTCACCTTAAAGAAAGTCAGCATTAAAAAAGCAACCTCTCGGTGGGACTTCAGACTTAAGAACGGAAAAGCGGGTGGAAAAAACATGCTTTAGGTTTGAAAAAACAAAAACACAACAAAAAGCTGATGTCCTCGCAGCATGGTTATCACTTCCTTTATGAGCACAGAAGAAAACATGAACTCAGGAGCATCTTTTTTTTTTTTTTTTTTTTTACCAGACTGCAGCTCGGCGGTCATTCAGAAGGGCAGATGCTACTAAGGGGAGGATAATTGGTCATGAGCTGTCTGAAATGTGTAATTAGACAAGATGAGATACTCCCAGTTTTTTCATCCCTCTCTCTCTCTTTTATCACCCCTCCTTTTCCAGTTGGCAGTCTGAGCGCCTTAGTGTCAGCTTTGATCTCTGTTAAGGTTCTCTGAGCCCTTTCAGATAGGATCAATTTGCTGTTACACACATCACTCTTGGCTCTCTCCCCTGGCTACTCGCTTGTTTGTGACAGGCGTATGTGCATACAAATAATTGCGGATCTCAGCTTCGCTGGATAAAAATAAGATGCACAGATGTGAAGTGCATCCTCCCTTCAAAAGAATACAGAGCGAAGCGCTTACAAGAGAGAACTTTCACTGCATATACCGGAGATTTAGTCACATCGCTGGAATTCAGATTCCCAGTGCTCCACAAACTCATTTAGTTAACATTAAGCACATATTAAATAGTATATACAATGTATGTTTTCTTACCCCTTCTATAAAAGAAGATAGTAATGAAAAAATGTTTACAGAAACTCAAATGATGATATTGTCTAGCTGAAAGACCAGTTCAGCATGAACTTCCAATTACAAAAATAACATTCTAGTGGATGTAAGTCATTTAATGATGATGAAAAGCAGAGCTATATGGGAGTAAAGCTGGTCAACCAATTCAAGTACCATTGTCAAACCTGCTTGGCCAAAGAAGGCTTATTGGTTAAAAGAACAGACAAATAAAAGTGCATACATTTGAAGTTGAATTCAAAATTAAAGGAACAACAACTTCAGGTAAGAATGAAACATCAGCTTCACTGTTTTGTGAAGTCTGTGGGTAGACATTACAGTAGTTATTCAATACAGGTGTTGTGGAAGAATTAAAAAAAACAGGACCTGCAAATAAAGATTGGATAAATTACTGACAGGAATAATTGAGAGCCAGCAACCTTTGGAAACCATACCAGATGATGACCATGATTTCCTGGAGGAAGACTAGAGCTACCCCAGGACTAAATTGAGGTTTAAAGTAAACCTACTATATATATATATATATATATATATATATATATATATATAGATATATATATATATATATAGGTAGATATATACATAGTTCTGTCATGAAACTCTAGATGGCACAGGCTGATGGTTCTAATGCAAGCTGATGATAATTACAGCGTTAACTTCTTGGCACAAGCTGATTGGTCCATGTTGCATCTGCAGCCAATGAGCTTGTTGTTCAACACATTTAAATGGCTGGTAACATTCACTATAGCAGTTTGCAGCACGCTTCAGAGTTCCTCTAAAACCCTCCACCTTCCCTAGATTCATCTGTATAGATCTATTATGGAGTTATTGATATATGCTATTGTGCAGCAGAAATATGTCTTACTCACAGCAGAATATTGGCTTACGTATTGGGAGTAGCAAGTCCAGCAGCAATAATCTACAGCAGCTGCAATTCAGCAACAGCGTAGCAGATATATTCCACCAAGACCAAATATATTAATACATTGTCATATCCATTACCATGCTATATATATAGCATGGTAATAATCATAATCTCTGCTTAATCTCTGTCCGGGAAACCGGCCCATTGGGTCTAAACAACATTGGACTAAATTTCGGGAACCTTAGAGTAATGCAGATCTACGTGAGCAAGTTGCCAGTGCCCATTAGAGGCTGGCCTGGAGCCAGTTAATACTTTCCTTGGTATCAAGAGACACAGAGAAAATGATCTAAAAGGTCTAGTCAGATTCCAACCTGGTACTGGGATGTGTTCGGGAAGCTGTACAGACAGGACTAAAGCCAAGGGCTCTCTGGAGGGATGCTGCTGGGTTCAATGAAAACTCTTTAAAGCATGACTTTTGTGTTTTCCAGAGTGCTTGTAAACGCTCTATATGGCTTTTGTTGCAAATATGTGATTTTAAAATGCTCTTTAAAGTCTAATGTTGATGGAATTCCAGCTTCTTCACTGTTTAACAAGCTTGTACTCACCTCATGAATGTCTGAGAGAGAATGGCAACCAATAATGCAGTCTACGCATGGTGCCAAAAATGTTAAATGTTATGTAGCTTTGAAGAGTGTGGCCCTCCAGCACGGGTTCACATCAGCAAACACACATTTTCTGACCGCCCAAAGTGGTCTGCTCTTTCTCCGTAATGGACACACTGCTCCTGTCATATCTCCTCTCTCTTTCGCTCTCTCTTCCCCTGCGGCCTCTATCTCTACCTCTTCCCTTCCTCCATCTGTTTTCATGCTCAGCACAGTCCGACCATGAGCTGGAACAAGTCTATCTGCAAAACCAGACTTGGATGTGGGTCTTATGGCAGGAGAAGCTCTTTCCCTGGTCCAGATAATTCCTCGTTTTTCCCAGGCCCTGCAACAGAATAATACCCTTTTGTCACGCTAGATGACAATCCAAGCTTTGACTCATCAGCCTTTATTTATGACACTCATATTTCCGCCATTGTGATGCCGTTGCAACAATGAACCATCTGAGAAGACTCAGGAGGAGGCGACAGAGAGAATTCTGCATTATGCAGAATGGAGCGTATTTGCAACTATTGCTTGATAGGTTTGATGCCAATATTAAAATGTATTCTCATTACCCAAAACACCAGAAGAAAGGAGAGGTGAGAGGTCGGATGATTACAAGTCTTTGTGGTGCCAGGCAAGTGAACTCAACAAGAAGCTAGCTGTCAATCAAGATTGTTTGCCATGCATTCTGGTCAGTTCATCATCTGCAGCCTTGACCTTATGCAAATCTGCAAGATGAAATCTATTTATGATGATGTGGAACAACTTATTGAAATGCAGAAAGCAAATGCTGTCTGCCTAAAGAATGGCATCGTTCAGCCTCACACATATATTGAACATGGACATGAAAAACATAAGAGATCGCTCAGAATTCCCTACAGACAAATGTAAAAAATAAAAATATGATGTGTAAACAATTATGCTGGCACATATGTAAAATTATTCAATATAATAATAATTATTATTTTTAATTATTACACATTATTTAAAAGAAAAAAAAAATAATGAAAGTCACAGACTTAAATCAAAATTATTACCTCAGAAACATATCTTTTTTGCTGGTGTATCCAACACTGCATGCCAGGGAAAATTAATATTACAAAACTATTATAGCCATCCAAAAGTGAACCGACAAGATGGATCATGAATTATTTTGAATTTGTGCAAGGTTTTTTTAACATTTTGATTATTTTTTTGTTCCTTCATTCTTTTTTTGACACTTGTTTTAAAGCCTAGGCAGAACTCATACAGAATATTGTTAATAACTTCCAGCCTTACAGTGAATCTCACAGCTAGCAGGATGGGTTATGGGTTGATGCAAGAGTATTACTGCTTAATTTTGGCCACATGCTGACAGTGCAGACCTGTAAAGATGTTTACAGGGTTTATAGTGTATGAACTACAGACCAATTCAATCAAAGCATTTTACAATAAAATCCTTCGACCAAGTTATTTGGTCAATGGAGAGCTAGAAAAATGAAAGAAAAAAAGGTCTTCTGCTATAACAGTGTCCTCATAACTTTACATGACAAAGTAGTACAAAACAATACAGCAGCATTTTTAGCCATGCACGTACAACAGAAGGTTTAGAGTCCTCTTCAGCTGTATGTTTAAAATAATTTAAGGTTATTTGCAGTTTCAAATCTATGGACAGAATTTGTGGCATGCTTTCGATTTTCAAAGAAATTTATTTTGACCTGCCCTTGCCGACCTGTCCATTCGTAAAAAAGAATGGTTCAGTAATTTACAACAGTGCAATGACAATGGAAGCCTAGAAGACAAGCAAGCTGAATGCTTAAATATGTAACTATTGCACCATTTAGTAGTGTAAACAAAATACTTAACCAGGAAGAGCCAAAACTATCTGTAGAGCACTGTTTACATGGACTTCTTCAGACCTCAATCCAGAAACTCTTCAAGGTTGGCTCAAAAAGGTTTTGTTTGAATGGAAGTCATTGGAGGAGATAATTTAATATGCTGAATAAACTGCTTTTGTATAGAAATCACTTAATAACTGACAATGGCAATACATATTTATTTTGGAGTGAGCTATATGTAGAGTTGTTTAAAAAAAAAAAAAAAAAAGAAGTTAGGATTCACTTATGTCTTATTGTCTTTTAAGTCAAGATACCATTAACATGTTAAGGCCATATACAGTAATTGGTTTAGAAGGTACAACACTGGTTACCAGAGGTTTACGTCTCACCCTTCTATAAGAAAATCTACCTCTGACTTTGCTTTAGAACCTATAATTAATTAATTGACATTAATAGACATAATTACATAAAGAACATTAGCCAAAGTATTTGTGATTGTGATCAGTCTTTGATATCAATAACAAAACATGGGAAGTTTTCTCCTCCCTATGTAAAACTGGAAAACCTTTTTATTTTGCTGTACTTACTATGCATGATTGCATTTTATTATATATATTTAGTGTTGTTGTTTTTTCCTAGCCAATTTTGGATCACCATTTAAGAACTTTACAGCTTACATTACTCACATAAATTATTCACTAAAGAATTGGTAACACTTTACAATAAGGTTCATTAGTTAACATGAACTGCACTTCTACAGCATTTATTAATCTTTGTTAATGTTAATTTCAACATTTACTAATATATTATTAAAATCTTGTTAACATTAGTTAATGCACTGTGAACTAACATGAACAAACAATGAACAACTGTATTTTCATTAACTAACATTAACTAAGATTAGTAACAAATGTATTGCTCATGGTTAGTTCATGTTAGTTAATACATTAACTAATGTTTAACTAATGAACCTTATTGTAAAGTGCTACCAAAGAATTCATATATGTAACAAAATAACTTCAAAAAGCTTCATATTCCTGCATTATAACTGTCTCTCAATTAAAGAATACACAATTTACTGCAATGAAATGTTAAATAAATGCAATAAAAGGAAGTAAATACATTTTAAATTAAACCACGTTTGATATTCTCAACTGATTATTCAGACTGACTGTCTTTACAACTGTTTATTTTAGCAATTCCTAGCAAGGTGAAGGATGGCTGAAACTCTACTTTGGCCAGCAGTCAGTGAAGCTATTGGGTCTGTTCTACTTGACCTGCCATCCGTGATGTAACATAAAGTGACTGATTGCCCCCTGATGCTGTGCCAACCGAGTCAGACATTTCAGATTTTCTGCTTTTACCATTAAGTCAGTGGGGAAAGCGAAGCTCAGAGGAGAGACAAAGCCACTGATGAACTGATTGACATTTCCTAATGTGATATTTGAGTCCGGCCGCACACACATGGGCTTTCAGAGGGATATACAACAGTCTCCACATTGACCGTCCATCTCGACTGCTGCAGGTTAAGAGAGAGAGATTCACCACGGGTCAGATGGGAAAGCATGTGCGTCATGAACAACACTCACGGACTAGAAAGAAAGAAAATGACTTTCAATGGCGGTACCTCGTTTGTCTACTCTCATATCTTGTCCATTCCACATTCCGCCCCATCTTTCCACTCACAGCGTCATGGATTGGCACCCTTAACCTCCCCGGTCTGATTCGCCTGAAAACACAAGATGCAAACAAGCTGTGAATATCGGCCCATACGCTGTATGCCTTTCCCCTTACACATGGTAAACACTTCTATGTGTCCACGGAAATTAACATAGCTTCGAAAGGGCACAGCAATCCAATTCTTTAAGCCCAGGAATACCTTTTGACATAGGACGAACTGGGCATGCATACAAAATCATTGAAAGCGCAGCAATGAGCAGGAAACAAGGCGTATCGGCCAAACATTATTTACAAGGTTTCACTTCCAATCATGTTTTGGCCTTTTAAAGCACCTTGTGAATCAATTCTTGCCTTCAACCCAAAGAGCCTATATTAAATGATTCATGTAAGATCAAATAGAGATTTCAGGGAAAAAAAAAACAAAAAAAAACGACCAAAACCCTTCACTCAAACAGGGAAAAATGTGTTAGGATTTCAAACCACAGTGTTTGATAGAATCTGTATACAGTTAGCAAGTTAGCAGTTAGATAACAATATAACTACACTAGTTGTGACTCCAATGACATACGATACAAAAAAGCAAAATTACGACGCCAGGTGTGTTTAAGTCACTTTGGTCGGAGCAAGATGGCATTGTGCCTTTTCTACAAAAAAGATTTATAAAGGGTTAGTTCACCCACAATTACTCACCCTCATGTCATTCCAAACCCGTAAGACCTTTGTTCATCTTCAGAACACAAATTAAGATACTTTTGATAAAAGCCGAGCTATATCTGAACCTCATAGGTTTCAAAGCCTAGAAAGATAGTAAAGACATTGTTAAAATAGTCCATGTGACTACAGTGGTTCAACCTTAATGTTATAAAGCAACAAGAATACTTTTTATGCACAAAAACAAAACAAAAATAATGGCTTTATTCAACGATTTCTTCTCTTCCCTGTCAGTCTCCTATGCTGTTTATGTTGTACACACAGTGCAGCACTTCTGGGTTCTACGTCCGAACGGCGACTCAGTATTGGCTGACGCTATGCGTGGTCTGCTGACACAGGAGCCGGCCAATAAAGAGCTGGCGTTCTGACTTCGTAGTGGCGTCCATGTGTGCTCAATATGTAAATATAATCTTTCTGACATGACTTGAATGCATCATATGTACTTTACTGGTAAGTCTGATAGCTCCTCCTACCCCTCCTCTACGTAATTAATGTTGCGGACATTACTTGCATGAGTTGTTTAAATATGTGTATCATCTGGGTATTTGACGTGTACTTCTTATTGTTGGAATTTCTAGTGAACACACTACTCACACTATTTATACTACAAAGTACGCAAAACTGGGATACAACCAAGTGATCGGTTAGCATGGCATTTACAGCTCAGGTAAATGTCTCAATATTATTTTCAAAACCGAATGCCCATGAAGCAAAGATCTAGGCTGTGTACTTCTAGAGTTGAATGCGCTAGCCTAGCAACAGCCATGCTAACATAACTTTCTCCAATTATATTAGAACCTGCTGGTTTATCTCAAACAACTTCTAGCAAAATATTTCAGTACCACAGCACAATGATGTAACTACCCCATCACAGTGGGCTTTTCTTGAACAAACGCAGCAATCTGTAAATTGTCAGCATGCTTGAGGGCAAATTCTCTATTGCTCACACTTCAAAATCGTTCAATCAACAAGGTCAAGCTGAAATCTTTACCTAAAATGTGCTGGCTTAATCAGTCGGCAGGAGAATCGGAAAAACAACAACAACAACAAAAAAGCAGGGCACCAGATTGGAAATTTAAGGAGACAAATAGCATCTGAATGATGCCATGCATTATTGTGTCATCTCCATAGTCATCTAATGGCTGTATCACATTAATAAAGTGGAGAACGTTATACTGTAACAGATGGTGAGACTACATCAGCGGCTCAGGAGCTATTTATTAAATGTGTTATTAATTATTTTCAACATGATGAGCTTCACGGCTCCTTCTGGCCTGGGTGAAGGCAGGAGTGTGCCGTTTGCTTTAATTCCAGTTACATGGCTGCCTACCTTTGCTAGAATTGAAATTGCATGGAAGGAAGCCATAACCAAACTACATCCTATTTTTAAAGATAACTAACAATTAAACTTGCCTTATTTAATAAAACCAAAGCAGGCTATGAATATGTCTGTGATTTATGGCTGTGCTTGACAAATGCGACATCTCACTTCGCAGTAAAGCTAACAGTCTGTGATGGAACTCTTGCTTTCCAGCTGAGCCTTTCGCTATGGGTCTCAAGGCCATCACCCTTCATCCCATCCCAGTGGGACGCAGGTGCGAGCCGGTAGAGGAGGACCACCGCGCACACCCACCTTTCCCCCAAGCCTCCTCTTCCGCCTCTCCTCTTCAATCCCTGCAGCCCTCTCTGGGCCTGGGATGCCAGCTGGAGGTGACAGTTTCCTCACCTGCCACAGGCGGCCCGCCACCTGCCAACACTCACCCCGTTCCCCCACACAGGTGGCGGGGGACAGCGGAGTCACGACTCCATGCCGCCCAGCCTGTCTCCCCTCCTCCCGCCCTCCTCCCGTAACCCCCACCCATCTGGGTTCACGCTCCAGCACCCGCACTGCAGAACTCTATCTCCCGCAAACACCTTGCACACTATCTCCAGTCTCATTTGGTGATTTATAGAGGCCAGGCCTCTTTGCCTTTCAGCCTAGGCATGGCACGTGTTGGCCTCCAGACAAATGAACACGGTATTCATTTTTTACTCATTCAAAATGAGAAGGAAAAATGCGCTCGTTGATTTAACACGTCAGAGGAACCTCCATTATCTGCTGCGCTCGTGAAGGTAGCTCCACATCCGAAAAACAAATGAGGATGAAATGGTTCCAGAGCAATGGATTGCAGTGGTGTTCTGAAATGAGGAGGCAAAGTCCTCACTTTTTTGTTGTTGTTTTTAATCCGTGTTCCAGTTACACTTAAAATTGACACATTTTTCAGGTAAAATAAGCATTACTTATGCACCGGGTTCAGACTACACGATATTTTTGTCAGTCACAATAGTCACTGTGTCTGATTATACGATCCTAAAATCTTGTCATGTCGTGGATAAAAATATGTCAGACTACACATTGCTACCTGACCATTCATCGCGTGCCGTCTTTAACCGCATACATACTGTCATCAAGAAGGCGGGACCATCGACTGACAGAAGGTACCGTGAGCATTAACAAACAATGGCTAGCAGCATGTTTTGCTCTGTTTTGTCATCAGAAAAGCCCAAAAGTGGACAAATATCTGGATTGCATGGATATTTGGATTTCCTCCAAAGAGAACTGAGGTAACATATGTTATATTTACATTTTTTCACTCTGTCGCTGTAACTTCTAGCTCCACAAACATTTCCTCCATTGTAAAATCCACCTAGCAGGAAAGATGCCTCTGGCTGCATCCGAAAACCTAGTCAGCTGACTTGCTGCCTCGCTGCCCTATCAGGCAATGACTTGTAAGGCAGCATTTGAGCATGAAGGCACCTCACGAAACTGATTTCGTACATACTTCTGAGGCAGCGTAACAGTTTAATGATCTACCGCAAAACAGCGTGAGCTTTGGTGAAAACTAAACAAATATTTAATTACTACAGTAGTCAATATCTCACTAGAAATTACATCAAAAGTGGAAAACGTTGGTCAAAAACGTACATTTACACACAAACTGACCAGCAAACGCAACTTTCGGATGCCATCTTTATTTTTCTAGCTCAACTGGCACAGAATTGTGGGATATCAAAGGCAGTGAAGGATACATCTATGCTGCCTTCAAAAATCGATCAGAGGAAGGTATCTCAGGGAACAGGAAGTGAAGCTAACATTGGATTCGGACGTGCCTTGATGCCTTCCTAACTTTAAATGTGTCCTCCGAAGGCAGCATTTTCCAGTTTTCGGACGCAGCCATTGTCTCTCATTCGTTTCAACATGTTTGAAAGCATGTAGGAAGGAGCTTCTGTGCTTCTATTGGCCAGTGTCACACATGTGACGGAACTTGTCCTGGACGATGGAGAAAAAAATTAAACATGCTAGTCTTTCTGTCATGATGTCATGAAGCATCGCAGACACGGCATCGGTTGTTGTTCACTATGAAGAAACGATCGAATCTTGCATCCTGAAGCCCATTGTCGTTTACGAATCCCCACGTCACCCTATGTCAAGCAAATCGCGGCAAAATCGGGCTAAAATCGTGTAGTCTGAACCGGGCATTACACTATCACACAACAACATCAACACAATTACTCTGTTTTGTATCACAAAATAATTAATGTTCCATTGATTAAAAACCAAGTATATTTCTCATCACGTTAGCGCCTTTTAAGCATTTTTACACTAACATTTTTACATTTATTCCAAAATAATAACAGTAACAGAAACAAATTAATTTATCAAAGTCATTTCTGGGTTGATTTTGACATGACAGAGGTGTTAACTAAGAGAGTTGCTTACTTACTTTTTAGTAAGTAAGCAAGTAAGTTTTTTACATTATTTGTCCATTAAGACTGATTTGCGGACACAAAATGCACACAAAAACAAGAGGCGGGATTTACTGTGTAAACAGAGTAATAGGCCAATCATAGGAGGCATTGCCTTCTCTAACATGACTTTCCCCCATTCATTCTCAATTACCCCCCGCCAAACCCACAGCACGCTTTAGTTTCTCATCAAATTTTTTTGAGGAGGCACTGCCTATCTTGCCTCCTCAAAGTTCCACAGCCTATGTTCAGATCTGTTTGAATGGTGCTACAATGCATAATGTTGCTGTCATGGCCTTATTTGTGTGCAAAAAAGGAAGTTTTCCAATATGTAACCACAGTAAAATAGATGTAAGACTAAATGTAAGCGTTTACAACACCCTGTAAATAATAAATCCGGTACAAATTGTGCTGGCAGCCCACTTTGAAGTAATTATCCTCCCCTATGTAGACATAAATAAATAAAAAATAGGTCTACTAGCATGAATGGCCAAATGAATAAATATATAGCCGCACAATGTCCTTATAAATGGTGTGCTGGCATCATCCTGTCACCCACGCAGGGATTTATTAATGGATTTATTGAGGAGGGAACGCCAGGTTTCATATTTTTATTGTGTTTGATGGAAACGTCTGAAACGAGTTGACAACAAAAAGCGGTAAGCAAAGCTGGATGGCTAAGTGCGTATCAGTGAAGATGTCACATTTTCCAGAACTCTTCTTTACGGTTGCAACCTAAAAGGCTTTCATCATAGAGCTTTGAAATGTGTATTCAATAACCCACCTTGATAGAATACAGTATTTAAAATGAATGCTTTGATTTCCCATTAATCCACTGAGACCACAACTACTGTACTATTTAAATTCATTTCCATCAGCCACCTGTGTAGATGCTGACGGAGCTGTCAGTTTGTTCTAACAGATCAAGGCTACTCACACGGCTAGACTCTTTGTAGTGAATCATGTTGTAATATTTTTAAGCAGGACTTGTTTTGTGGCTCTTTTTCTCCTCTTTCCCCATTGTGAGCTGGGGTCTGAACTGTGTTTGAACCCCCCCGTGGGAAGGCCATGGCCCAATGGATCGTTAGCTGTCTGAACCACCCAGAAAGAACGGAACAGAGGAAAAGAGAGATAGAGAGCTCTATATCATGTGTAAGCACTTCCATAATCCTCTGTAGTTTTTTTGGTTTTTAGTTACGAAAGATTTCTATTATTCAAAATTAATGTTGTTCTTTTGACCTTTCTATTAATCAAAATATCCTAGAAAAAAATTATCGTAATTTCCACAACAATAAGAAGCACCACTGTTTTCAACATTGATATAATAATAATAATATGAAATGTTTCACCAAATCAGCATATTTTGAATGATTTCTAAAGGATCGTGTGACACTGAACACTAAATGATGTTGAAAATTCAGCTTTGACATCCCAGGAATGAATTTAATTTTGAATTTAATATGATTTAAAACATAAACTATTATTTTAAATTGAAATTGAAAATAAATTAAAAATAGTTCACAACATTACTGTTTTACTGTATTTATTTTAATAAGTCAAATAAATGCAACCTTGGTGAGCATTAGAGACATTCAAAAACATTTAAGAAATGACAAAAACAAATTTTTGAAGGAGAACCAAGATGTATTTTTGATGTGTATGCATTTGAAAGATTTTTTGAGTGTTTGCTAATCAGACGCTTTTTAAAAGCATATTTGACAGCTTAATTAGCAGGTTAGCTACTTCTGATGTGCACAACATAAAATATGGACTTTTACAAATGGTCCGTGCTGTGCCGTTGCAGATTGGTGAAATGTGTAATACAAAACAGTGATATTGACCAGTTTTTTATGACAATTATGATGTAAAATGTTATTTAAGATGTTTCCCTACTAAAAATAAACTAGCCAAAGGTGGTTTGCTGGTCTCAAAGATTTGTTCACAATATTTTGTTCAGACACCGAATTCCAAATTCCAAAAAAAAAAAAAGCAAAGCAGACAGCAGTCAAGCCGGCTAACCACTTTAGGCTTGTTTTAGCAAATGTTTCAGTAATGTTATCAGATGTTTATGGCACTTTTATAGAAAGTGAGGCTTTCCAGATCAACTCATCCACAAATATAATAGCAATAACTGTGTGTTGGGCTGTGATTTTAAATCTGTTACAGATTACTTTAGCATTCACTTCTCTTTCCCTCCCATACACATCGTTTCTAGTGTTCGTTTCTATACGCCATACAGTTTTTCAGTAGCTCTTTCAAGTAAACACTGGTCTTGAAATATTCATGAATTACTAACAGATGTCTCTTGGCCTGGTTTACTGAGCATACTATGCTAAATAAGTAAATACAATTAGCTGTTTTACTCTGAGAGTTTCAATTCAAAGCAGTAGATCTAATTTGGTAGGCTAGTTTTGCTTGGAGCACACCTCTTAGGGCTATCAGAAAACTTTTCTCTGTTTTTTCCTCCTCCATACAGAACTAATGTTAGCCTCCAGCCTGCTAATGTGCTGCTAGGGAGCAGTGAAGCGCTTCCAAGCTCTCGACTATTCATGCCGTGCAACCATGCTTATCAAAACCTGGCCTCCCAAATCAGCCAAGTTTTCTGTTATTCCGAATGCCTCAGGGCCTTCAGTCATCCGCTTTGTGCATAAAATTCAGCATCTGTTTATGGATACATCACGCGCCTCTTGAATTTAACACCAATGGATTCTGTTTTTTCTAATTATTTTTCTCTTATAGGCAAATTTGCAATATTACAGAGCCACTACCTCACCTAAAACCCTGCAATCCTGGTCATTTGTGTTTCTATTGATGGAAGTTTAGTGAATTTAGTGCTTGGTATAACTAGCATCATGGAAGCTGTTTTGGTGGAATTCAAATGCCGGGCTCCAGGCCAAACTTTCCTCAAACATGAAAGCTCATCCCCGGTGAGGACAGACCTGCTGCTGCCATTCCACTTCTATTACCAGGAGAGTCACACTGCACACACGGATGAAGACATGAAAACCATTTTACGGCAGACCGGGGCCAAACATGTGTGCTGTGGCCCACTGGTTGCCATGTTGCTTCTAAGCCCGCAAGTAAGCAAAGCATGCATATACGCCAAGTCAGCAGTAATAGATGCTTGCGGTCTCAAAGGAACACATCCTTGCATCCCCCCTCCCCCAAAAAAAAAAACTGTATGCACTGACTGCCAGAAACAGTGGGGTTCTAAATTAAATGCGTTTATTTTGCATTCTTTTAGAATTTAATACAAATATACACTCACCCCCCTAAATCTTTGAACCAGTGTTTCCAGCATGGGATGCATATATTTGATTGGTAACAGAAGTGTTATATACTGTGTATATTCCTTCCTAATATTGTGTTGGTCCCCTTTTGCTGCCAAAACAGCCCTGACCTGTCGAGGCATGGACTCCATTAGACCCCTGAAGGTGTGCTGTGGTATCTGGCACCAAGATGTTAGCAGCAGATCCTTTAAGTACTGTAAGTTATGAGGTGGAGCCTCCATGGATCGGACGTGTTTGTTCAGCACATCCCACAGATGCTCGATTGGATTGAGATCTGGGAAATTTGGAGGCCAAGTCAACACCTCAAACTCGTTGTTGTGCTCCTCAAACCATTCCTGAACCATTTTTGCTTTGTGGCAGGGCGCATTATCCTGCTGAAAGAGGCCACAGCCACCAGGGAATACCGTTTCCATGAAAGGGTGTACATGGTCTGCAACAATGCTTAGGTAGGTGGTATGTGTTAAAGTAACATCCACATGGATGGCAGGACCCAAGGTTTCCCAGCAGAACATTGCCCAAAGCATCACACTGCCTCCGCCGGCTTGCCTTCTTCCCATAGTGCATCCTGGTGCCATGTGTTCCCAAGGTAAGCGACGCACACGCATCCGGCCATCCACGTGATGTAAAAGAAAATGTGATTCATCAGACCAGGCCACGTTCTTCCATTGCTCCGTGGTCCAGTTCTGATGCTCATGTGCCCACTGTTGCCGCTTTCAGGAATGTGGACGAGGTCTGCATGGGCACCCTGACTGGTCTGCAGCTATGCAGCCCCATATGCAACAATGCACTGTGTATTTTGACATCTTTCTATCAGAACCAGCATTACCTTCTTGAGCAATTTGAAAGCCAAAGAAAAAAAAAAAGCGTGAGAAAGAGTGAAATTACAAAAATACCATTCAAAAGCCTGGGGTCAGTATGATTTTTTTTATTTAAAGAAATTAATACTTTTATTCAGAAAGGACACATTAAACTGAGCAAAAGTGACAGTAAATATGTGATCATGTTAAAGTAATGAAGAAATATCTGCTGAAAATTCAGCTTTGCCAGCACAAGGTTAAATTACATTTAACATTTTTACTGCTCTGAGTGGGATTTGGACTGGCATTTCTGGCATGGGAGGTGGGTGCACTAACAAGGACGCTAAAGACCACAGCCTCTCGCATCAGTCACTAGTGCGCCTCTAGAGGCCAGGGGAGTTAGCTTTACTCACAGAGCTTTTACTCGCTGGCCTCCATTACACTCACCTTCATCCGGGTCACAGGACCAATGTAAGCCCTCCAGTACTTGCACTGCTCCAAACCGGCATTTCTGGCATGGGAGGTGCGCACGCTAACAAGGACCGCAGCCTCTAGCGTTCCTCTTGAGGACAGTGGATTGAGGTTTACTCACACAGCTCTTACTAGCTGGTCTCCATTACACTCACCCCCCTAAACCTCACTCACATCCGTGTGGAAGGGATTCGAACCAGCGTTTCCAGAATGGGAGGCGTACATGCTTACAAGGAAATACAAATATGCATACTTTTCATTGGTAACAGAAGTGTGTATTATATATACAAATTAATAATGTTAATTTCCAGTGATTTTCTTGAACAGCAGAAAAATAAGCTGCTTGCCATCTTGATATAGAACTTTTCTATTGACCTCTGTGCTCCAAGCAAAAAGAAAAAGGGCAGCTGAACAGGGAAGTAGGAGAGACAAGTGAGAAACAAGGTCTGACTGAAAATTAAGCTTCGGTGAGAAAGTATGACACAGATGGCGGAGGGTGAGAGAGAGAGACGAGAGGACAAAGAGAGGGCCAATGAAGGCCAGGAAAGAAGATGCAGCAAGCATAGAAAGGCAGAAAATGAAAGGAAGTTGGACCGAGAGGACTGAGGGAAGGACAGCGAGTGCTAACGGCAAAGGAAGAAGTCAGATGAAAAGGGCAAGAGGGGGTGTGAGAAAAGAGAGAGAGGCAGAGCAAGAAGAACTGGAGGGTCTTGTGGGGTAGAGCTCCCTCCCTGGAACACAGTCCTTCCCTGTCAACCCCCCACACTCACTCTTCTGCTTCACAGGTAATTAAATGGATTTCCTGTCTTGTACTCAGCGAGAGAACATGACCCAGCACTCTGCGAGAGCGTGTCGAAAGGCACTCCAGGGCTGCTCTTTGCGCCATCTGCATCTTTGTGTCCGAGCAAGGCCCTAAGCAAACAAGAGCTGTGCTGGGACTCGGAGGGCAGGGATGCATGCCTCAACACACAATAGAGCCAAACAGGGAAGGGGCCACTGAGCTCTGGCCTGTGTGGACACTACCTGCCCTACATCTGCAGGAGGGAGGGAAGGAGGTCTGGTCTCAGGTTATGATGGTGAGATGGGGTTCTTCTTGAGTAGTTCTTAAGCAAACAGGTGATCATCTGTGCCAAGTATTTGTTAACCACAAAAGACAACCATTTTTTAACATCTTACTGCTTCAAGATTAGAAGATCTCAGGGTTAAATCTGGGTAATTGCAAATAGAAACATCTAAAGTCAATTTGAAATGTCGTTCTCTACCCATTTTGCATTGTAGGCAGTATGAAACAATAGTGTGAACAATGTAGTCCAAATCAGAAACAAATGACTCTTTTGAATCGAAAAATGTACAGTGCAACCAGTGCAAACCCATTCTCAAACAAATGACTCATAAGAACTGATCCTTTAAATGAATCATTCAAAAGACTCATGCACTTAGGAGTTACTGTTTGAATCAGTCCGACTGATCCTGATTGAACCTTACTGAATCCATCAGAGCAGTTACTGATCATCATCAAGTAATTACTTTCAATGATAGAATATTTCCATAAAGTACATTAAAAATGTTTTTAGAATAACAGTTTGAACAATTTAAATCTTACTTTTTTTATGTCAAAAAATATTATTTAACCACTGAATCATCCTAAATACATCAATTTATGCCAACAAAACTAATTTTTATCGGTTAAATCGGGTAGAAATAGCTCTTCAAGTTAACAATTGCAGGTTACCACTTTTTACAGTTTAGTTGAGCAATTGCTTTTGAGATGAATGACTTTCTTTCTAGATTAATTTCTTTCATATGTAAACAAAATGGACACTATAAATGAATTATGCCCAAATGAAATCAAATCAAATCAAAGTTAGAATTAAATCAAGAGCTTTTGAATTGGAATCAACTAGGTATTAAAAAGTAAACAGGATCAATTCTGATTTCATGTTGACTTTAATCGAACATGCCACCATGACGTTCTTACGGTTTCTGCAGAAATATCCATTCATAAACTTCAAGTAATTCTCCTCTTGTCCCCCACTTTGCATTCTGAGCATTTGCCCAGAACATAACAGACCCGTCAAGCGACTGTGAGAAACAACCACAATTACAATGCCAGAGGTGGTGCTTGCAATTTCACAGCTCTAACAAGCTTACCATCAAGTAGCAATCTCAATCACTGCTCAGGTTCCTGTATTCATTAAGGGCCAGTTCCAAATGAGAGCCACTATATTGAAGGAAATGCCGAGCAGCGGCTGATTGGCCCATGCTGAGGGAGGGGCCATGTTGCCAGATTGTGGGTAAATAGACATGGGAGGCTGCTGCCACACACACTTGGAATTTCTATGGGGGAACAAAACGTATGCAAATGAGGACCTTGACCCGAATCAAATCCCCGACCTGTTCGTTAATTGCAAATTACAGACTGCGGCACCCCAATCAGTGGCCTTTTAACGTAAGATTCTCAACTCATTCTTCGCACACGTTGGAAAATAAAAGAGAGGAACGTTCTGCCATCAAGCTTGGGATTTGTTATTCACGATGGTAGTGATTAGAAAGGGTTTGGTCCTGGCCGGTAGTCTGAAATGTTGAAGCAGGGGTGGCAGAGGCTTTTGATACTGGCGGCAGCCACAGACTGAAGCTCAATGGAGAAATGGAGCATTACAAAGGCGTGAAGCGTCTAGTCAGGGATTGTGGCAGGGGGAAGTTTATTGAGTAGGATTTTGGTATCATCATCAATCGCAAGGGTCAAGGTTTGGCTGATTAGCATGGCCCTTGCTAACTACACCATCTGGCCCAAAAAGCATCTTCTCTCATTGGCAGTCATTATCGAAATTAGCAGTGAAACATTTTGCTAGCAACATATACAGTATATTTTATATATATATACACACATAAAATTTGTGTTTTTACAAAATTACATTAAGTGAGCGAAGTAAAGGTAAGGTAAAGGCAAATGTAAAAATGGGGAAATGAGCATGCACTATTAAATATCCAATAGTGACTGATACTAATAAACCAATAAACTCCATTGGCCAATAACCACTATTGTACAATATCTTGCTCATCCCTAACAGCTCAGGAAGGGTTTGGGACTGTGTGCGTTCTTGTGGTGCCATCAGCCAATCAGCATTGGCACAAAATTATTTTCCTGCGGTTACAGAGTGATTAGTCACATTTACATGAGAAAAGATGGCATGCTTTAAATCTCATACTTCCAGGGTGTCCTTATCCATATGAAAGGGAATACTATTGGAATGCTTTCTCACAGACACATCCCTGTCACTCTTCCACCAGGAAACCTGATGTCATATTAAAGCATTAAAACCAGAAGAACACCACAATCTACTAGGTCATAAATATTACATGACAGACTGGGAAGCATCAGTTTGTTAAATGCAAATCGCCCTGACACTGCTTGTATATCCATCACTGCTTTATCAAGCGCCTGTAGGCCTTAACAAAGCAAATGAGTTCACATTTTGATATTTTTTTTCCTTTCATACTGCAGCCGTTTTTGCTTTTATGCATGTTCTAAACATTGTTTTTTTCACACCTCCCCCTTTCTCCCTCTGCCTTTTTTCAAGTCTAACGGGATGTTTCTTAAATGATTTTCTTTTGAGGTTTCACATTAGAGAACGCTCCCCGTGGCACTGTTTTCCACAGATACTAAGAAAGCTTTCTTAAAATGGTGCGCGAGTGTAGACTGTCTCCAAGTTGTGCACCCAGCTACTGTAGCACCCATACACAAATTCTCAGTTGCACACACCCACATCTTCCCACTCACTCACAAACACACTCTTGAGACGGCAGAGCTGTGAATGAAGCGATATTGTAACCTTAACCTATACAGCACTTCCCCTCTGTGAGTTCAACCAATGAATTATCCTCTCAAGTAAATCCTGTTTAGAGGATAATCCTTTTCCCATCATCTGGACAGACACTTTCCGTAATGAAATGCCCTGAGGGTGTCCCTGTCAGTCGCCTCTTTGCCCCACTCTGTCACATCCCCCATCAGAGGAAGGTGGAGATCTCTACACACTTTCACACACACATACTTCTATTTCCACTACACATACACACACTCTTACATCAGTCATATTATGGACACTATTGCCCCACAGACATTCCTATTGTACACGTGCACTGTCCACTTACCTCCTCTGGTTTACATCCCTGATATACAAGGAAATTTAAAGGAGTACTACATTCCAAAATTAAAATTTTGTTAAAATTTCATCATTTATTCACAGTTATTGGACTGAGGCTTTCAAGAAGGACACAAAAGTACCAAAAACACCCCCCAAAGGCCACAAAACACTATAAACCCTAACACTGAAAATAATTAAATGGTTTGAGTAGGATAAACTTAAATTAAACAAACGAGTTCATTTATGAGTATTTAGCTCTTTCTTTTTATTTAGAAGAGTTTCGGTTAATGTGGGTTTTTGGAGAGTTAACATCATGGTGACAAGTTGTGCATGCGGCTTGGTTTGAGAGCAAGTATGCTTTATATTGCTGCACTCATTCAGAAAGTGCTATGTACCATGCTATTGTTAACATGTTAGCAAATTAGCAAGTTAGCATTTTCTGACTTAGCTTGTTATAGCTAGCTAAGTTTACACTAATAAAAATGTTCACATTGTTACATGAAAATTTTAAGTTAAATGTATGAATTAGTGTACTCAAAACTGATTGCCTCAAATTTTTTGAGTTTTGCAAAATTATTCGTGTTTACAGTGTACCATAAAAGCAATGCATATGATGCATGTAGTCAAGTCACTATTTAGTGATTAATAAAATATAGAACGGAAAACAACAGGGTCAATGATGAAACCATCAAATATGAGACAAATTCAAATTATGCTGTAAAACAGAGCTCAAAAAGACAATAGAGTCTTTATTCAGCTCTTTAAGTCAGTGTTGGTTCAGTTGAGGTTCTGTGTAAAGCTGTGTAAAGTTCATCAGTATGACACAAGTTCAGTTCAGCTATAAGCAGCTCTACAGAAGACAATAACAGTGCCAAAGTTGCAAAAATTGGTCAATTATGAAACTAATTTGATTCAGCTATAAAGCAACTCTGCAGAAAACGGTTGCATCATCCGGTTCAATTCAGTTCAAGATTTGTTCTAATCCGATAGTGTCAATGTAGTCAAATCAATAATACTACTGAAAATTAGGTGTCTCTTAAACCCCAAATAAGCAAGCCAAAGGCAACAGTGGCAAGGAACCAAAACGCCAATTCTCCTCTGGCCATAAGTCATCTTCTGAATAGCTTTGTGTGCTCAATTCCTAATGAATAAAATATCACCTAAGGTATTTGTTGTTGCTGCTGTTGTTAAATATTTCACTCTGAAATGTCACATTATGAAAGTAAAATGGGTTGTGAATGTCAGTTTTAGGTTAAAATACAAGAAGATGGCAAAGGTGAAATGCATAAGATGAGGCACTGCAGTTAATATTTTTATATTCTACAGCATAGATGCACAACTATATGGTTTAGTTTCCACTATCAGCTCTAATGCCAGTGTGACGGGCTCAAAAATATCAGTGTATCCTGGAAATGTGATCTGGAAAAGAGGGAGTAAATATTTCTCCAAATGTCTTGCCACAATGAAACAAGCTGTACTCTGACAATGGCAGGGTGACATTATGAGACTTGCTGCGGGCAAAAGTGCCGACTGGAGGCCTATCTGTGTCTGTGTGTGGACTGGGGTGGCCACAGGGTGTCGGATCTGAGATATGATGGTGTGATAAAAAGCCCAGGGTGAAGGCTGCTGCCACTTCAATCTGCCATAACATCATCTGGCCAGTTGCTTTCCTGCTGCACTGAAAGCCTGTAAAGGCTTTACACGGGCTCCGATTTTCACTCTCTCTCCCACTGAGAGATTCACCACATGCCCTTTTTGTTCCCACATTATATCAGTATAACTATGTGTATATCTATATCTATGCCTACATATTTATCTCTATAGATACAACTATTTTTTTATATCTAGATCTGTCTATATACACCTATCTGTATTTGTTTCTATACAGAGGCCCCCAAAATATTGTCACATTTAAAAATGGGCTATATTTACTAAAAATCAAATACATCTTAGGAATTTCTTATATTATAGCATAAAAAAAAATATGGCTTAAGTGTCCAAAAACTTTTTGGGATTTACAGATGCAAATGTGCAGCTTGCATATATATATATATATATATTTATATATCTGATATATATATATATATATAAATTATGAAATATGTAATATTAATAATATAAATTATGATTATATAATATAAATATTAAAAAAATTAAAATTTTATTTCTTTAAAAGAAATGCTATTTGTTTTTAATATAGACTACTGCAAAGACACACACAGAACCTCTTTTTTTGCTATTTGCCCCTTTGACACTGCTGTCTGCTTGCTTGGCATAACACAATTCAGCTCATACATCATAAGGCAGCATTCGCAATTTTAATCTGCTTCACAAAGTCAAGGTAAATATCAAGGCAGGGGATTTGCGTCCATGAGACAGTAACCTGTCAGGTAGCTTTGGTGTCCCCTAACCCTGCTCTTCTGCTCAAACCAAACTCATCTCCCTCTGTGCCCCTAATTTCACTGGGTCAGGGGGCCAATAGTGATGGGTGCCATCAGGCCGTGAGCTGAGACTACAGTGACATTCAGGACGTGAGGAAGAAACATGGTATAGTCAGCGCGAACAAAAAAGTGAGAGCGAATAAAAAAGTGTTTGAGAAACAGAAACCTTGAGAAAGTAAGAAAATTAGAGAACGGGACAGAAACAGACAGATAGAGTGGCTGTCAGGCCCTCAGGCTGTTCCATGCTTTCCTATAGTCTTCTCCTGGATTAGATGACTTTCATTCGTTGTGGTCCCCAGTGCCCTGAGCTTGGCAGCCAGCGCTGCCTCACCTGTCATCTCTGCTAGTCACCTCTCAGATCTCTCCTGATCAGCTATAATGTCAGTCCAATAACCACGAAAAGCTCGCTTTTGCTGTATGCTAATATCATAGGCTAAAATGAGTGCTATAGAGTCGGGCCATGATTCACATTTCAGCAGAGACAGTACAAGGAGGAGATGGACCACTTGTAGAAAAATTAATGAGAGAAACTGTAACACCCTTTTTTTTCTACTGTAGAACTGGACTAGCCTGGGAAAAAAAAATAAGAATAATATTATATACATTATATATTATTAATCCAGAATGATAATAACAATTATACATATATATATATATATATATATATATATACACACACACACACACACACAAACTGATCAGGCATAACATTATGACCACCTTCCTAATATTGTGTTGGTCCCCATTTTGCTGCCAAAACAGCCCTGACCCGTCGACGCATGGACTCCACTAGACCCCTGAAGGTGTGCTGTGGTATCTGTACCAAGATGTTAGCAGCAGATGCTTTAAGTCCTGTAAGTTGCGAGGTGGAGCCTCCATGGATCGGACTTGTTTGTTCAGCACATCCCACGGATTGAGATCTGGGGAATTTGGAGGCCAAGTCAACACCTCAAACTCGTTGTTGTGCTCCTCAAACCATTCCTGAACCATTTTTGCTTTGTGTCAGGGCGCATTATCCTGCTGATAGAGGCCACAGCTACCAGGGAATACCGTTTCCATGAAAGGGTGTACATGGTCTGCAACAATGCTTAGGTAGGTGGTACTTGTCAAATTAACATCCACATGGATGGCAAGACACAAGGTTTCCCAGCAGAACATTGCCCAAAGCATCACACTGCCTCCGCCGGCTTGCCTTCTTCCCATAGTGCATCCTGGTGCCATGTGTTCCCCAGGTAAGCGACACACACGCACCTGGCCATCCACGTGATGTAAAAGATAACGTGATTCATTAGACCAGGCCACCTTCTTCCATTTCTCCATGGTCCAGTTCTGATGCTCACGTGCCCTCTGTTGGCAGTTTCAGCGGTGGACAGGGGTGAGCACGGGCACCCCGACTGGTCTGTGGCTATGCAGCCCCATACGCAACAAACTGCGATGCACCGTGTATTCTCACACCTTTCTATCATAACCAGCATTAACTTCTTGAGCAATTTGAGCTGCAGTAGCTCGTCTGTTGGATCGGACCACATGGGCCAGCCTTCGCTCCCCACATTGGCCGCCCATGACTCTGTCACCAGTTCACCACTGTTCCTTCCTTGGACCACTTTTGATAGATAGTGACCACTGCAGACCGGGAACACCCCACAAGAGCTGCAGTTTTGTAGATGCTCTGACCCAGTCGTCTAGCCATCACAATTTGGCCCTTGTCCAACTCGCCCAAATCCTTACACTTGCCCATTTTTCCTGCTTCTAACACATCAACTTTGAGGACAAAATGTTCATTTGCTGCCTAATATATCCCATCCACTAACAGGTGCCATGATGAAGAGATAATTAGTGTTATTCACTTCAGCTGTCAGTGCTCATAATGTTATGCCTGATGTATATACTGTATTATATAATTTGTTGATTAAAAATAAAACATTCATTCTTGATTTTAAAACTATTGTGGTTTATGATTCGAAAATAAATGTAAAGACTGATCAAACTAATGATTAAATAATGACACATGACATATTGTATGTTATGGACTTAGGTTTTTACAAACTTTACAAAGGCAGTTGAATGCAAGCAAAATCCAAAATAAAATGAGTTTCTTGGAGCAGTATTACATGATAAAATCAAGCTCTTTGGTAAAAACCAAAAAATAATATTGTTTGCTCCATTAGTGCCAATCTTTGAACCGATCTGACAAATGGAAGTCATATTCATCATGTATGTTATAAACCAGTGTACAAAGTAATCAGATGGGATTGCTGGAAGATTTTCCCCAGAGTGAGATTGTGCCCTCTAGTGGAAGAACACTGACTACTGCACTTGCCCTGTTTGTATGGGAGTCTAACAAAATATGGAACATTTCTAACAATGTGCAACCATGTCTTCTGCCCTGTATACAGCTCACACAGAGCAGCGCCTAAGACCCTCGCTCCATCAGTACGGTGGGTTTTTTTTCACGAAGCATGACGAGCTCAAAGTGTGCTGCAATGCTGATGGCCGTTAAATGCGTGCCATTGAACTTGGGTTGTCCTCGGGCCAAGCCCTGGGCTGCGTTGATGACATTCTGCTGGGTAATTGCGAACACGACCATCACAAGGATATGTCTGCAGCGGAGATGATTATAGCAGCTACGCTGATGATGTCCTGAGTACTCCCCTCAACCAGTGGGAAGTAGGTCGCTATGGCAATCTCTGAACATTTGGTCTCTATGGCAATGTTAGAACTCTAGGGAGTCGGGCTAGAGCCTGGAAAAGTGCCTTTGTTAGACACGTTCGCTTGGGGAACAACATTAGAGGTGTTTGATCACTGTGAGTTTATAATGTATTCCAGTTGATTATGTTTCCAAGTCCCCTCAGTACTTAACCTGTGAATGTATCTGCTCTTAATTAGCATGTGGCATTCCTGATGACAGCGGGCCTCTGTTTGTGCTTTGATACGACAGACGGGATGACACCAAAGTCAAGACCCCCCCCTTCCCTTGCTGTAGAATGCTAATCCTTGAGATTTGCTATATTTTCTTTTAATTGGCATCATTAGCAAAATAGTCGACCTGACATACAGATGAAAATCATGAATGGTAATGCCAAAATCATGGTAAAAAAAGAAGAACACACAGACCTTTAATTAGCTAAACAGCCATTTAAGACTAAAGAGAATCAAAGCTGGTCAGCTTCTGCCCTGATCCCCAGCCTCACATTACACCACGGTTATTAACCCTTATGGCCACTTGCAGACAGACAATATCAGCTGGTTAAAGGTCTAATGGCTTTGTTTAATAATACAGCACACTGTGGACTGAAAATTAAAGAACCTAAAATTTCGCCTTTAGAGGATGGCGATATCGGAGTTATGATTTGGATCTAATTTCACGCTGTTACTTGTTATATTCCATATATTCTTGTTTTCCAGAAAAATATCTTTACATTTGAGAAAATTAAATTACATTTAGTAAGATAAAATACTTTTTTCAGAATATACAGTATTAATTCATGAGTTTATGTAACTTATCCCACTTGCAATTTTTTTTAAAGCACAAAATTACATTTTCGTACTATATACACACAAAATCACAACCTCATAAAATAGTTAGATTTTTCTGTAAGATTAAGTTAGATTTATAAAGAAATAATTTACCAGTGGGATTATTTTAAAAAAATAACTTAATATTCAAGAATTTATTTAATTAATAATTAACATTCAGATTAATAATTAACGTAATAAACATTTAAAATGATTTTCTTTGAAAACAAGTGTTAATACTTTACGCAATTTTGTATCTCAGGTAAAATAATTTAGTGTTAAGGATATTTTTTGCTGGAAAACAAGACAAAAATATGATTTTGCATATGAGTGATACCTCAGATAGTGCAGATTGAAAAAGATAGGTGTGTGCCAATATTTTTTCAAACCATTAGACAGATTTTACTCAGCAGATGCTAAAACAGGTGGGGGAAAAAAATCCACTCTGAAAAATGCTGGGTTAAAAACAACCCAAGTTGGGTTGAAAATGGACAAACCCAGTGATTGGGTTAAATGTTTGCCCAATGTGCTGGGCAGTTTTATTTAACCCAACTGTTGTTTAAAATTACTATATGGCTGGCTCAAAATGAACCCAAAAACACATAATTACTACAGGCAACACTAATAATCAAAAGGTGAACATTTATTAATAAGCAATTTAATGTTTATTGTTTAACCTGTTATTGTTCCACTGTATCGCACATGGTACACATTACTTTCAAAAAGAGACCAAAACCATGCACACTGTAAAACCCAACAAGTTAAGATAACTCATTTCATTTGATGAAACCGATTACCTCAATTCAGTTAAGTTAAAAAAACCCAATAGTTATGAGTACTCTGAACTTATTTTAATAGATTCCACTAAAACAAGGATATTTCTTAATATACAATTAAACTTTACACTGCATTTAAAGACTTTATATAGCTGAAACTTCACTATATTGAGTAAAACCAGTGAAATTACAAACTTTAAATGAACTCAGAGTGCTTGCAGTTAGTGCTAGCTCACAATAGCACACACAAAGTAAAATCCAATAAGTTAAGGTAACTCATTACATTTGAAGAAACCGATTATGTTAATTAATTTAAGTTAAGAAACAAATAGTTATGAGTACTCTGAACTTAATTCAGTTGAGTTCACTAAAAAAGATATACATTGCTGTTAAGTAATTAAGTGATTAATTAAGTGATTAATTAAGTGATGATTGAGCATTAGTGATGAACACCTGCTGTTAACAAGGATTCACTGAAGAGAAACAAGAAGACAACTGACTTCAGCACAGCCTTAGATTAAATCAACTGAAGATAAAAGAAGACATTAAATACCCCAAGATCTCAGCAGAGGATTAAACAACTCCACAAACATCATTACCAGCTTCACTTATTACTTATGTTATTGAGAATTAAAAGAGGTTTAGAAGTTGATGATTGATTTCTGTTTAAGCTCACCATGACAGAGATCAGCAGTTGCTTTATTGGGCTCTTGACCCTTGATTTAATAACATAAGTTATTTTATTTTATTTTATTTTATTTTATTTATTTTTTTTTTTTTTGTCTGCTGTAACCATGTGTTTATAAAACACATTTGTTATGGCACAAAAGCCAAAAGAAAATAAGATCAGGTGTAGATGGTTATGTATTGATGATGAAAATCATTGTTTAGTGGTTTGATTTGCTGATCTTTTCCACTGCATAATCTCTGATTAAACAGGTGATGTAAACATTTTGAATGATTCATTATAGTAGACCTGTGATTTTTCAGTGTAAGATTTGTTGTGACAATTTTTAAAACCTCTATGGTACCATACTGACTCACACAGATATCAAGAATCAGCATATGAACCTCAACAATGGTGACAATTAACAAATTATTCAGATAAACCTCTGAACATCACAAAACAAGCAATTAAAGTCATAACAAAAACAGCAAAAGTAAAAGCAAATAGTAAGAATAAAGTAGACAATTCACCTGTATTATGTATTCATGATGCAATGCATGCTGGGAGCCAATGGATGAGTTTTGTACTATGCTGGCCAGCATGCATTGCAGCATGAATCATTTTTTAATGGTCACCATTGTTGAGATTCATATGCTGATTCTTGATGTTTGTATGAGTCTGAGTGATGCCATAGATAAAAACTGTCTGTAAAGTCTTTATCTTATTGCCACAACACTACTGTCTGAGGGCCTAGTAACCATTCACAACACTTAAGCAACTGCATAGAAATACCCTATAATCACCCAGAACACATTAGCAATGCTATTGGGATATCAGGCCAACTTCAACATCATGGCTAGCACTACTCACATTTGCCAATACAAAAATCTGGTATTATCAGAACTATCTCAAAGTCCTCAAAATAACTACAAAATTAGGCCACAGCAAAAACCAACAGACATTTACCAACAGCACTGTCATCACAGTTACCCACAGAGTTGGATAATCTAGGGAAACAGCTGATGTTCTCCTCGGCAGCATAATACAATGATGATAGCTGTAGTGATTTATACAGGGCTAATAACCTCCATCTCAGAGGAGCATACGCTGAGATCTGTCTGATATATGAGACTCCGGTGCTGAGGAGAATGTAGGAAGGCAGCATCAAGCCATTGCATGCAATTAGGGTCAACCACCAGCTTCCTCTTTCAAAATCAAACCCATTTAACCCCTTAAATAACAGCGTCTATCAACTGCGATGGAGTTACACAAGATGACTCAACAATCTGCACTGTGCTCTTTTCTATCCTTTATCATCTTAGAGTGGTTAGTTACTGATTGACTATGACATGTGGGTCATACGCTGTCAGAGTCTATGCATATTGATGCTATGGACTGTTACGGTTGAGGTCCCAACAGAAAAAAAGGAGGGAAAGCGAAAGAGGAAGACAAGCCCAGGGATAGAGTGACTGGCCCGCAAGCTGGGACGACAAGAAGCACAATGTCTCTGGATCCTTTTCTGACGATCATTAATGCTAAGCGCCTGTCAGGCCCTTCTGGCAAGGTTAGTGGAAGGCAGGTGCTATAAAATCTATCCCCCCGCACTTTTACAAGTAACGTTTAGGAAGCTGCCAAGTCAATAACCTGGGAATTTAGAAAAAAGAAGTTGAGAAGCCAGCATTTTAAAAGGTCAATGGAGTAGTATTTAATGATTTCCTTATTAGTGTTATTTTTGTGGGCTTCCCATTTGGTATGCTGACTATGTTACACGTACAGTAACGTATGACTCTGACAGCCAATGTCAAGCATAATGATTAGCTATGCTGCTCTGTATAAGCTGAAGTACAGCAGACTGTTCAACTTTAATTGCAGAGAATGTAAGAGAACATTATTTTATAATTTTTTGTGTATTTAGAAGATTTTTGGGTTACACTTTATTTCGAAGGTCAACTTTAGAAATTCTAATAACTAACTCACAATCTCACACTAGAGTATTAGTAGAGTGTTTTAGACTATAGAAAAAGTTAACATGTAGTTGCAAAGTTACTTACAGTCAGTAGAAGGTCTGTTGGGGGAGCATCAAAATAAAGTGTTAGCAGATATTAAGCAGACTACTAATACTCTAATGAGAGGTAGTCAACATTAGGGCTTTTCACACTTCGCATTCCGGGGGGTAAAATCCGCATTTTTGGCAGGGCTCCCCTGGTAAAATTCGCATTCAAGGGCTAAATATCACGTTATTTGGGGTTGATTTAACCCGCGGACATGAAAAACAACCCGTGGCAACAGTGTGAAAGTAGCCCAATTCGACTGTTTATAAATCGCGCGGTGTTTCCGTGACTGCCCAAAGCACGTGAATATAAAGCATGCGATTAGTTGTCGGTTGCTAAGCATCTAGTTGTAACATTCTAACACCGCATCGTTTCACATTGTACAAGTTTGGCACTGCAAAAGTGGTGCTAACTCTGCTCCAGAGCAGGGTTTCATAACCCCGGGTAAAAAGCAGTGCTAACCCCGCATCTAAATTACAAGTGTGAAACGCTCCTTTACCTGGGCTTAAAAGCGGTGTTTAGAACAACAATAACCCGGGGTTAAGCGCAGTGTGAAAAGCCCTTGGGAAACTTTCCTATAGTGAAAACAAAAAAACATTTAAAATACATTTATTTCATACTAAGTGTAGTAAAAATCCATTAACATTAAAACAAAAGCTAATTCAAAATATTGATAAATACTTTAATAGTATATAAAAAAATACTAATATAACACTGTAGCAATAGACTTGTTGCTTGTGTTTAGGTGACCTCAGCATAGCTTCTTGTATGAAAGAAAAATCACAAACAAGCTCTCTTTAACATCTTGACTCTTTCTACAGTGCGATTAAATGGCGCTTACTGTAAATCTCCCCTTTCAGATGTTTCTCCTACAAAAAGACCTCAGTAATCTCATGTATGTCTCCTTTAGAGTTTCAACAATGTCTCACATACTCATATCTGCCAAAGTCTGCAATTAAATTTCAGAGATTTCAAAATAAATTCAAATGATTCTCATCTAGTTCTTCTGAATCAAATGATCTAAGCTGCATAAATAATACAGCTCTGTGCAGAAACATCAGCGACACCTAAATGAGACCTATAACTGAGAACTTCAAGTCTACTGAGCATGGGAAAATATATTTTTAAAAAAATCCTCAGCTTGAAATGAAACGAAATAGATACATACAGAGCCAGTAACAGTTTCTCCTGAAAGCTTGTGCTGTTCATAATTATGTAACCTCCCAGTTGATTCCGATCCACATCAATGATTTAACTAATTCATTTTATCTGTTAATATTTATGCATTAATAGATAATGATTCATTAATGAAATGTCAGAACTGAAAGTTTAAACATTTTGACAGCAAATTCAGACAGTACGAGGATAGGTTTCGTCGGAACAAGCTGCATAAAAATTTTGTAATTAAAAAATGTTCTATCCATCACCACTGTCTTGGTGCTCTGACAACTTTGTATCTTTTCTTTCTGCTATTGCATTCCTTTACCTTTCAATGGCTATGGCGTCCTTAAAAAGGACTGCAGATGTGAGGCATGCATATAGCATTTATCTTCATGATTTTTGTGATGTATGGACACTGAGATAACTCACACTGTCATACGGGATCTGCATCTTGGGACATTTGGATTGTCATTCTGTTGCTCTAGATGCAGACCATGTGTGCTGGATAATGTATACTCTCTGTCTTTTGAGGAAATATGGCTCTTGCTCAAAGTTCAGCATTCAAGATGTACACCAGAGGTTTTCATATTTCTTAGTTTGACCCTTGATCCATGCTCAGTAACGGCTGCCAAAAACATTTCTTTTCCTCTGACAGTGAGGACGGGTAAAACAAATTTGCACCGTTTTGTGAAAAGTAAGAGAAGCTCTGCTGGTTGGCTCTTTTGAATACTTTTAAAATACTTTAGGGTATTTTGCACAAATATAGCAATGCTCTAAGGGAAATAATTGGGTTGCTTCGGAGCGCAGGTATATAGAAATTAAGCGTTTGCATAGGATCCTTCCTTCCATGCTCATTAACAAGCTGACCTGACCCTTCAAAGTCAGGGGGATGGAAAAAAAACCCACCAAATCATTAAATACCAAGATGGCTGGCATTAGCAAAATCATCTATATATGTGTGTGTTGCAGGTATTTTTATTTTTTATTTTTTCAGCTGAGTTTGCAGATAAAAAGTCCTTCAGGCTACCTCGGGGTACAGCAGAAAAGTATGTGGATGCTTCAGCCACACTTAAAAATGAATGAATGTCATATAGCATAGCCTATAACAAAATGTCAGATTATTTTTTAAAGAAACACAGCACAAGCACATTTGCACAGTTTGTTAAATAAAATAAAATATAAAACATAAATGATATCTTTATGATTTAAAAATATTTAAACCTTTCTAATCTTATCACTTGAGGAGAACTGACTCGCACTTAAATCATCTTGACACCATTTGGAATTTTTATTTTTATTTATTTATTTATTTTAATTTTTTTTAAAAATGGCTCCAAAAAAGGGGGAAGTATAAATGTTAGATGAACGGAAACTTAAAATCTAGTACAGAGAAAAGCCTGTGAAGCATTGATTTGCAGATGCCACGGTTTAATATTTTATAACTAAATTGATTCTGTTGCAAAAAAAACAAAACAAAAAAACATTGAAGTCGAGCGTTGTTCGATGACAGCCAACTGTAGAAACGTCTAAATCGTTCTTTAATCACTGCTCAGTTTGAGTGATTACGCCTTATTAAATGTGACGCATATACATACACACTACAGTATTTCCTTACGCCTCCGTCGTACAAACGTTTGCGCTTGAGACTAGACGGGTGAGAGCTACAGTCATGTCATAGAGAGAGAGAGGGTGGCGGCACGTACGAGAACAAACGTGTGCGTAGGGGGGTCTGACAGTGAGGAAGAGTGTAGTCATTTATAGTGTAGCGGCCACGTTCGCCTCCTCCACTGCCGAGCAGAGCCAAACAGCACTGAGCCTGCTGTAGCCTTGAGGGAGAGCACAGACAAGGACAGAACTGCTGCTGTCGCTGATGCATTAGTGGAGGAGATACATCTTGTTGCGCAGCATGGTAAATGACAAAATGATATCTCATCAGAGAGACAACCCTTGTGTGACTGTGTGTGTGTGTGCGAGAAAGAGGGGAAAAAGAACAGAAAGTCAGTTTGTTGATGAGAAGCCAGTCTCATTATACTTTCATCATGTTTCACGGAATCACAGCTGGATGTTTTTGTGAGGCTGAAAGATACAGCAATTTTTTTTCTATATGTTTTGGTCATAGCCAAAAGTTTGATTCATCAAAAGTATGATCGCAAAGACTGGGGAGTGTTGTAACGTATTTTATTTCAAAGTATAATAATACTTTAGGGACGTCTACTTTGACCCACCCTCAAAAACTGTAGTTGTAGCCGAGGCCTGGAAGAGTTTGGTTCGAGTTGTCGACATGTCGATAAGATGCCGTATTCAGAGCTGCAAATCCACTTTGCATGCTGGAATTGGTATGTAGATATAGATATCACTGTGTATCAAGTGCTGAAGAAGACTCCAGAGCTGAAATTACAACCTGATCTCACAGCAATCCGTACGTATTTTACGAGGTGGCTAATTCGTATTAACTCACATGTATGAATTTGTACGTTTTTTTGCTAAATTGTACGTATTTTACAAATTGCCAAATTCGTATGAATTCGTACAAATGACCTACCCCTTACCCCGCCCATAAACCTACCCATCTCTGGGGTTTAGACAAATCGTATGAATTCGTACAAACTCATTTGTACGAATTCATGCATTGTTTTTGCAAAATTGTACGTATTTTACAAGTTGCCAAATTCGTATGAATTCCTACGAACAACCTACCCCTAGCCCTGCCCATAAACCTACCCGTCACTGGGGTTTAGACAAATCGTATGAATTCGAACAAATGAGTTTGTACGAATTCATGCGTTTTTTTTGCTAAATTGTACATATTTTACAAGTTGCCAAATTCGTATGAATTCGTACGAACGACCTACCCCTAGCCCCGCCCATAAACCTACCCGTCACTCGGGTTTAAACAAATCGTATGAATTTGTACGAACTCATTTGTACGAATTCATGCGTTTTTTTTTTTTTTTTTGCAAAATTGTACATATTTTACAAGTTGACAAATTCGTATGAATTCGTACAAACTCATTTGTACAAATTCATGTTTTTTTTTTGCTAAATTGTACGTATTTTACAAGTTGCCAAATTTGTATGAATTCGTACGAACGACCTACCCCTAGCCCCGCCCATAAACCTACCCATCACTGGGGTTTAGACAAATCGTATGAATCACTCGCCACCTCGTAAAATATGTACAAATTGGTTGTAAGATAGTGTTGGAAATTCAGATATAGTAACAGGCATTTTATTTCCGACACACGCTGTAAGTTTTAGACCAATCACAACAGACTGGGCCATCTGACCAATCAGAGCAGAGTAGGCTCTCGGAAAGGAGGGTTTTATAGAGACTGAATCTTTGAACAAACCATTTTCAGGCAAAAATTAGGAACTTTTAAAATAGCATAATATGGGAACTTCAAGAGTCAACATAAAAATTCATACACACACACAAATCTTTGTAAAATTCCATCAAAATGTAACGACTAGCTTGACATCATCAAGCCATACATCCACTTGTCACATAGTGTCCACCTTTCCCAATCCAGTCTTTTCCCGATGAATAAAGTGCCACCCCACATTGTTAATTGCTTAAAATGCTGCTTTACTCTTAAATATATGTTGCAGAATTCACAATACAGTAGCTTCTAAAATAAAAACATGTTGACTTTAAAGGCCTAAGAGCTCATACATACTGTAGATTCACAGGAACAGCACAGATTGTGAGGTCTCAGCTTGAAAGAATGACATTCTGGATTTTGACAGCTTGAGATTATGATGGCCATCAACCAAACACTCAAAGGCAGCAAGAAACTTTAGAGAACGCTGATATGAAAAGTGTGAAGAGGCTTGAGAAGTGAATGTAATTTTCCAACTACTTGGCTTGGTAGACAAGAACCTACTTCAGATGTGTATACCTGACAGAAGTAGCTCATTCAAAAGCTTTAATTCAGTTTGGAGAGGTTTGCAGGTCAAAGGACTAAATGCTTTGTTTTTTTCGCACTTGCCAAGAGGACAGCTGATTTCAAATGTTGAGCAGGAAATAAGCCCAAACTTGGGGTCACGTTTCAATATTCGGACAAAATTATAAATATCATGGGCGCAAATAAATTAACTGAATGCAACGATTTAAGAAAGAATGATTTTAGTTAACGTTCAATGCACACAGTTGTTTTCTGCTTGGTCCAAATCAAATTTTTATTCACTGTGGCCACACTGAACTCTTTTCAAAATGAACTAGTTGACTCTAAACCACAGTACTGTATGTTTGCGCCACAAGACCACAAATGCACAGGAGCACTCATATTTTTGTCCCTGAGCCATTTTGAAGTGCAGTTTCCAGCTCGGAAAACAATTTCCCACCAACCAATGAACTAAACTCTGACATAAAAAACCACTTGTGTCAACACTAGTGTGAAAATGCTACTAGACTTCATATTGAACCACTGGCACAAAGTTGCAAATAAACACAGATTTGAATTTGGTTTAAAATGTGATACATTCAACAGTACTTTATATCTGAATGAACTTAAATACAAGTGAAATTCAGGTCACAGAATCACTGAGTCAAGAGGTGAAGTCAGGGCAGACAGGCAGAGACCCAGCCACTGGTGCTGAGGAACAACGGCTGGCAGTCTACTGCCAACAAAGTCCAAATAAAGCTTTTAATACGTTCACTATTGATCCTGTGCTGAAATAAACTCAGTGTATTGGCAGGGCTGGAATCCTTCTTTGAAGGAACTCTATAATGCAGCTAGTCAATAATAAGCTGTCTGCAATCAATCCCAAATAACAGTTAATTACAGCTCACGTCCACTTTGAGGAAAGACCGGTGGAAATAAGAGAGAGAAAGACTTAAGCTGAAAAGGTGCTGAACAGAGAAAATTAAGAAAAAACTGTTTGAAAAGTTGATGAAAAATGCCTTACAAGGTTATCCCTCCATTAACCCCAGAGTACTAAACTTCTGAACACTTTAAAAATGAAAGCACATCTATCAAGCAACCAAGGGCTTTGAGTTTAGTGTGTTGTGTAATATTCTATGCTTTATCAGCAATTTGTAATGAGGAATACATATGGAATATAACATGTGAAACATTTTAAACCAAAACCAAAATGACTGCTGCTATCGCTCTTATAAAAGCCATGGCCTTCTAGCATTCAGACTTTTCTATAAACAGTATGACATTTCCTTTCATTTTATGTGACAGCTATATACTATACTTAATAAATCTTGTCAAACTCGAAAAAAATAAAAATACAGCAAATAATGAATGTTCAATAAGAGAAGAAATTACCACCTTTTCAAAATGGCTCTTCTGAAGACTCAACGATGTCACTTCCTCTTCATCATTTAAAGGGGCAGGTCAAATAAGTGATGTGATGAGGTTTTACATATAATTAGTTCTGGAATTGATATGTTTAAGCATGTAAAACACAACGGTACCGTAATATGGCTAGCAACTGTACATACTGTAAAAAAAAGACATCCAAACTTTGGGACACTTTATATATGTTAGAAATTGCAGCCAACTGGACTCAAGGAAATGTACTGAGATAAAATATTCATAAAGTCTTTAGGTAACAAAAGAGGTATTACTCAGAAATGGCTGAGCATCAACTTAATAGCGTGTCAGATGTTTGAATGTTATCATCTGCCCATGATATATACACTTTCAGCTTGAGGGCGCAGAGCAAACTGTCCGTTTCATAGCACAAGCATTTCAGACTCCTCCGCTGATGGCAGCCTAATAGCGTTTATGTTACCAGAAAGTGCAAAGCTCTTCTTTTTCTGGTTACATATCATTAATTTAAAGAGTTTATACAGCTGCATATTTACTGAGGCAAGTAGGGGTAAGTGCCCCACTTAAGGTTCTGCCATATCCCACTGTGTGGATGTTGAGTGAGTGTGAATGTGACCTGAAGTGCTCTCGTACGGCTCCACACCGACTTCCCACCTGCACTGAGAGCCAAACATTAGACATACAGAACTGAGATGTGGTCATTTGTACAATGTTTTTGTTTATGTCTTTTGACGAAAATGTCCTCTACGATTAATCAATATAATGTCATGTCACATTCACTTATTTTATCCATTTTAGTCATTTCTGTCAACAAAAGAAAGTGCTCTCAAACTTGGGTTAAACCGTAACAGACTTTAACCAATTTTTAAACATTTAGAAAAATGTATAAACATTTATTAATTCACATTCACAATGCTACACATTCTGACTAGCATGCACTGTAACTTAGTTTAAGTTCACCTTTTGCAAATGTAAGTGGGAATATCACAGTGTTGATTACCCAGCATGCTTTGTGGCTGAGGTCAAATCAGAGGCCCGTTCACATCAAGAACGACATCTATAAGGATAACTATAATAGCACCCACATCAGCGGACGATATTTTTCTGTTACTGTAAGCGCACATTGCAGTTTAAAGCAGGATTCTGATTGGCTGTTAGTGTTTTTATCGTTAATCAGATGGAAAAACCCAATAGGACTACTCTAGTACTTTCTTTTTCTTTTATTTTTTGGAGTCGGACATGACAGAAAAGCAGACTTTCAACTATTTTTTTTAGGTTTGATTTGGTCATTTCGAACTGGTTCTTTGGTTCAACAACTTGTCTGGACATGCTCATTTAGTGAGGTGCGTAAAGTGCTGCGACTTCGGATGTGCGTCTCATGCTATTAGCCTGGAAAGTAAGTTCAATTCAGTTTGATTCTACAAACCAGCCCGACCAATTACCAGCTTAAAAGAACGATTCGTTCAAGATTCGAACATCACTATTTGTCAGTCAAATTTTTTATGACTATGCTCATTTGCAACAAGACCGTAACCATGTCTTGAACACTGGGGGGACCAATTTTTCATAAAGCATAAAGATACAGAACAGTGAAGGAAATTCTAAGTCTAATTATAGTTGGGAAATAATCATTTTGAACTATTTGCAAATAATATTAGCATTAATTTGCATTAAAATATGCAGACATACTTTTATTTGTATACCTAATATGTCAAAACCGTAAAAATGTTTCTTAACTCTCAGTTAGGAATTACATGTAAATGCATATTTTCAATTCAAAACGGCCTTATTTGAGAATAAATTTGAGTAGTTTGCATCACTGGATGTTATTGTTGTTTAACATTTCTATCATAAAAAAGTTGACATGTATTAAATGTTTCGCTATTTACATCTTACCAAACTCTCTTTCAACATTAAACTTCAGTAAACCCTGCCTACTTTGATTGGCCATCTCAATCATTTCGACATTGACTAGCGCTGTTAGACCGCTGAGGCAGACCAGACTAAAAATTGAACTTTTTTGTCATCAATTTGGCCATTTCTCCCTGATTTGCCATATAATATTTAAAATAATCTATGCTTGATATTTCATTTTAGAGTAACATTAATACAAAAAAGTAGTGTTGAATATTATGTGTTTGAGCTGATTAACTTGCTGAACTGAGTTAATCAATTCTTTCTTTGTCCAATTATGGCAAGATAAAAAGGTGAATAAATGTAAAAATTAAGCTTTTTTAAATAGGCCAAGACAAATTTTAGTAATTTAGTTGAAAAAAAAAAAAAAGACCACTTGAAGCCATCTGTCACTGATATACTTCAGTTCATATTCACTTCGAACTAACGAACGAAGTAAAAGACTAATGTATCGAACCCGGTTTCCCTTCTTTCTTTATTTGCACGTCTCTTTTTCTCTCTCCTGTGATGGCACACTAATAGATTTAGCAAAGATTGCACGGCATTTATTACCACATGTAATTGAACGTGATGATTATCGTTGTTGTGTAATGTGATTTTAATGTGGCGTGATGGTTATGTATAAGCCCTAATGACTTGCCTCCAAGGGTTACATCTCACACGAAAAAAAAGCGAAAAAAGAAAAAGAATTTGATTTAGATTTCCCCCCATTTTCACTTGACATATAAATAAAGGGGTTTAATTAAAGCTTTCCTTCGGCAGCTTGCTTTCGCAAATAATCGTCCGTTTTATGAGTTTCCTTTTGGAGATGAGGGAAGTGATTGATAGAAGTGTCGTCTTTTCGTATGCATGTGTGTTTGCGACTGTCTGCTGGCACGGCGCAGAGAGAGCGCCGTGGTTATTTGTAAAATATGAGTTATAGCCGAGCAGGTCTGCGCTGAGCCTCTGGTTCAGACGCCTGAATTGCTGTATTTAAATCAGAATGAATCTATATTTTCCGATGCTCAGAGAGGCCATGCCGTACAAGGCCAGAATACTCGTTTTCTCCTCATCACCTTTTGAAAGCACACACTCCTGAATATATTGGTCGACAAATGCCTGGCTTAACATAAATTTGTCCATTAAGGCCACATTTCATGAGCAAACTCCTTCAAAATGGGGCCAAATTGGCTTCGGAGGGACTATAACCTGTTATTATTGTTCAGTGTTATCGACCTTTTTATTTTAGTATGCAGCAGGCCACAAAGAAGAGGCCAGTCTTTCTAAATGGCCCAGTGAATGGCAGTCCGCTGTAGAAGCCCATTATATCGCGGCTGAAGACGGCAACATACACACAAACATGTTACAGCAGAGAGACTAGACAAACAAGCACTCTGAACATCAAAAATGCATGCAAACTTTGCCAGGAAGGGTTGCATAGCCAATGCATATACATTTTCTCTGTCTTTTTTTTTTTTTTTAATCTCACTTCTCTCTCTCTCTCTCTCTCTCTCTCTCAACACACACACACACACACACACACACAAAGTAAAGGGAAAGCCAGAGCTTTGCTTGACATTATTAGTTTTGCATTTGGGCCCGGTGCCCGGAGTAACGCTATAGATTTTCGTCTTACTTTCCTATAATTGGATGAGTTAAATTTCTCCATTCATTACACAAGCACATGACCTTGTGACCTCTCCTGCTCTCACGTTTTATTAGCACTTTCATCCCCTGTTAATATGGACCTCTTGTCCCCAAAGACCCTGTTCTTTCTCATTTCCTTCAGTTTCTCTTTTCCTCAATTTTATCTATGTAAAACATCTATTTTTTTACAGATGTCATTTATAAGCCATCACAGATACTATTGCTCATAATTAGAGAAAGTGCGTAATAGCAGGACTCAGATGTGTGATTTACCTACCATACCCACATACACAGAAATAACCTAAACCAAGCATACACACACACATACACTGGGGATATGCACAAAGACATCTTCTACAAAGACTTCCCCACACAAGGAGTGCATGCATATTTTATGAAAAGTCAACAGATTGCCGTGTTTCGAGCCTGATGTCTCTTATTGCTTCTCCGTCCCCCAGCTGTGTCCCAGCAGCCCGTGTTAGATCACTATGTTCACAGACGAGTCGGACACAAAGCCGCACAGAGGGAGTCATCCAGATTGCAGCATTAGAGTGCCTGCAGAGACGAATGAATCAAGCCTCCTTATTATAAGACTGGCCACAATGGGCATTTTCCATAGAGGATTCACTGTAATCCTAGAGAGGGTCATGGGATCAGTGCTATATGAAAGCTTGCAAGTGTACTGTACATTGGAGATTGTGACCAATTTGAACAAAAGTGTTTTCTGTAGCATAAAATGTAAAATCAGTAAGCAGTAGGCTACTTAAGTCTTGATTTTGCTAAGCAAGACATGTTCCTGGATTACATATTTTGTTGATCCTGGGCAACATTCCTGTCTGAAAATTTAGTCCTTTAAATCAGAGTGAAATGACAGGTGAATAACACTGATGTAGAAGCACCTAACCCTGGTTTTAAACCTAAACTTGACATAAACTGTAATCTTGTCCATCAAATCTGATTGGTTGATTGGAATGTTGTTCCAGGATCAACAAAGATGCTGATTTGGGAACACTCATACTCACTCATGAACAAAACTTGTTTTGTTCCTGAATGAATCTGTTTTTAAATGAATGAATCAATCAATCAATAACTCACTCATAAATACAGCCTCTTGTTGCCACCTGCTGCCATAACAATGCAACCTGCAGAAAGAATCCCTAATTAATAATGCACAGACTGACAGGTTTTTTTTATACCAAGTGATTAAACTACAGGACACATCTGTTAAGATTTGGTTTATGATGTGATAAACCTTTATTGAGGCTTAAGAACTAAATTTAAAGTTACTTTATTGAGGCTTTAGAACTCATTTACAGATTAGGTCTGCGTGTAACCTCAAACAAACAATGTGAATGTCGATGTTGTTGGTGTTTATTAATAACCAAGTCACAGGCTGCAGGATTAGCGTAGAACTCTGGCAAAATAATTTTTCAAAATATACAAGACATCTTATTTTGCAGCTGATCAGTTACTCTTTTGCAACAGTGATATTTTAAAACAGCCAAACGCACCAGACGGCTTAATAGCGTTCATTTAGAAAGACTGATGAATGCCAGCAAGGAGGGAGATTTTGAGACTCTTGTTCTAAATTAACCATGAACAGTTTTGAGATGAGAATAAATAGAGGAAATAAGAATCCCAAAAATAACATCAGGACATATTTCACAACCAGTCATCTCAAGCTAATTCCTCTATAATTAAACAGGAAACAATGCATGTTGTGTCACGTTATCGTTGTCACCATGATATATGTGTTGAAGTGACCTTAATGATGCTATGATTTCCCTTTTGAAATGCCATTTTACAGCCTGAAGATCTTGATCTTGTTGAAGAAAAGTTCCCTATACCTTAAAAAGGATTAAATGTTAACTAGTTAAAGGGATAGTTCACCCTCATGTCGTTCCAAACCCGTAAGACTTTTGTTTATCTTCGGAACACAAATGAAGATCTTTTTGATGAAATCTGAGAGCTTTCTGTCCCTCCAAAGACAGCTTGTCAACTGACACTTTGATGCTTCAAAAAGTTCAGTTTTAGATGCACACATCAATGTCAAAAGTTCGACGCACACATCAGTTGAGGTAAACCAAAGCTCAAATATGTTCGCCTGAGGTGCGAGAACAAATGAGGTTCATACTAGTGTGTTACTCAGCATGTTTTAGCTTCTGGAACAGGTTTGTTCTCGCGTGTCAAGCAGGTTCTGTTGAGCTTCTGTTTATGTTTGTTGATCAATGATTATATGTTAATAAAAGCCTAAATTAAATCTGTTCATCATATAAATTCTTTTAAGAAAATTTGGACTGAACCGCTCAATTCATATGGATTAGTTTTACCATTTCTTTATGAACTTTTTGAAGTGTCAAAGTGGTAAAGCTCATCAAAAAGATCTTAATTTGTGTTCTGAAGATGAACGAAAGTCTTACAGGTTTGGAACGACATGAGAGTGAGTAATTAATGACAGAATTTTCATTTTTGGGTGAACTATCCCTTTAAGTGTAAACCTTTAACCCTGATGTTTTGCCTGAGATCTGAAAGACCCCATTTTAGCATCTTATAAAACTTTACATTTAAGTATTGATAACCATAGAAAATTCACAAAGGAAAACTAATTTAATGGGCAAATTAGGAGGTCCATATTAAAATGACTACTATTATTACACATAAATCAAACATGAAGACAAGTAAATGGCGGTTCAAAACTCAAATATTCGCTGCTCAAGTGATTTATATTTAGCATGCAATTAATCTTTTCAGCCAATGTGTAATCAACAAGAACAAAGCTCTTTACTAGTTATTACTCATTCCTTCCTGTCATAGAATGACAAGCAAACAAACAACCATAACGAATATCTCTGCAGATGTAATGATCCCCATCTAAATTTCAGTCAAAAACAGCCATCCTACACAACACCATCCAGCCACAAACAAAGCCACTTCTGTCACGATGATATCAGCGGAGTGGGCTTGGAGTAAATTGATCATTATCTTGGCACACCCAGAGAGCCTGTCTTTTGCTCAAGTGTACCATTTTACCCATTTCTACAGCTATTTTCCTCTCCCTCTCCGATGGAATCTTTCTTTCTGTCGCCATATTTACATACGGGTCCCGAAAGGGCCACTTGACAGGATAATTCTACCTCTAGAGTTGCGTCAGCTTCTGTCAGGATGTGGGGAGCGGATTACTGTGATTTCCTTAAGCAGGATGCACTTTGCTTTACCGCAGACGGCACAGCTGTTTTTTGGCATGCTGATGGAAAACAAAAGCTCGAAACCACGAGTAGTGGTCCTCCGTGCTTCCCATAATAGGAAGGCTGAATCTCCTTCGACTCAGCCCGTTCGCCTCGTATTGGCAACCCGCACCCCTCTTCTCTAATCCACCCCCTCACCCTCGTCAGCCCAAATGCATCATTACAGTCAATAAATCAAGACGCCTCCACCGCACAAACTACAGGATGCCATGTGAGAAAAAAAGCGCCAGCTGTTTCTCTGCCCTTTGTTGTCGTATATCCAGTCAGCAGAGGCAGGGCTGACTAGTCGCTACAGTGCTGTTTTTCTTCGATTTCTCATTCCTTGCTTTTTCTTCATCTGGATTGTGTACAGGGAACATTCCACATTGTAGCAATGAAGTTACGAATCCTTTAGGAGTTAGTTTATGCCCTACAATAACTGCACATAAAGGTTAAAGTTGATGGTTTAATCTGCCATCATTGTAGCAATAAACCACTTAAATTAAGAATCTTTTTGTAGTTGTTTCAACAAAAGAGTCTATGCAAAGTCCTCCCTTTACACATTTTAAATGTTTTTTATGAGAAATGTATGAGCGTTCTTTAGAACTTCCGCAATAATATAAGCCAGCTTGAAAACTTCTGGTGAAATGTTACTTGTTGGTGTGTTGAGCATCAATAGTGTAATACTTAGTTTATAATCACTATTAATCAGAATATAGCCACTTAAATAGTCAGGTATTAATTTAGTTATTCAAATGTAAGACGACATGAAAAATAAATAAATGAATAAAGACGCACCTTAGTGTTCCTCCTCAGCTAAATTCAATTCGACAATCAGTTTTCACACTTTTGTGTGAGAAAAAAAGCTTCAAAACACTATAAATTAAAAATGTATTGTGCACTTTAGTTAGATTCATTGAATAAAATGTGAGTTTTCACAAGTGTGCCAAAATCACTGAGCTTGCACTGTACTGACTGACAGCTTCTGTGATTACAAAGGAAAGGCACGGTGCTCGCTTTCTGTGTAATTCATTCACAAGAAAAGTTATTGTTTTTCATGAGATTGTGTGAGTACTTTATACTTCACCTTGACAAAATGTATTTTTAAACCTAGTTATTTTATAATGCTTAATATTTATTCAAAAGCGAAACTGAGTGAAAAACTGTTACAGGAAATGGCTAATATATGTGCAAATAAATGCTACTCTGCCGCCATCTGCTGGTTATAGTGGTAATTAATGTCTTTTTTATTTTTAAATAAAAGTGTTTTCTATCAAATGTTGGATTTCCTACATCTTGAAACTTTCTGTTTTACAAATGGGAACAATCTCAGAAGGATGAACAAACAATGTTTGTGGTCATCACATTAAAAATAACATTTGAAGTGGTGGAAAATGCGTGTGCGTGTCTAATTACAAACACGGTTTTTCTTATTAAAATGTTCCCATTAGCTTTGTCTTTATTGCAATCAATAAAACTGGTTTATTGGCAAATTAGGCAAGATAACTGCATTAAATTATAAATACAACATTACAAAGTAAAACCATAGAAGGTTTGGTGTTGATGTAGAGCAAGTAGGCTACAGAATGACAGTTCATCAGAAATGCCCAAGATGGCTTAACGGAAACCAGGAAGTAACCGTGCATATGGTCAAGTGATTGTTCACAATTTATTCTGAATAAGCTATAGGGACACACCAATTTTAAAATTATATGTGATAAAATAATATCAGATTTTAATTTGGTTGTCTAAATAAGTTTAAAAACATACTAAAAACTATAAATGTAATGAATTTCTAAGTGAATTTAGGCATCAGTGAGAATTAGATGACAAAGTGTAAAAACAGAGAAAATTAGCAAGAAAATATTAATCTTCAATATTGCTAATATCAGTAAATGAATTTAAAAATCTATAACATTATGATGTGATACACATTTAGGTATGAAGAAACTAAATGTGACAAAATCAACAATGTCAGGAAAACTGCCAAATAATCAAACAATGGAAACATAATAGCTGCGTACAAAATCAAATACTTGCCTACTATATAGTATGCAAAAAACAGTACGCCAAAAGTATGTCCAAATACATATAGTATTCGAAAAACTAAGTACCTGGATGACCTACTTACTTTCGCCGAGGTTCCAGAGTGTGCATTCGATGGACACTTTACTATCCAATGAGGCCACTGACGCTGGTACTGTAGGTCACATAACAGTAACAACATGGCGGATTGTTTATGTCCGAATTTCATTCATAATACCTGTATTTATACTATATAGGGAACATACTTTTTAAAGATCCTGAATGAAGTTCAAATTCAAATGTACCTACTAGAACAGTATGTTTGTTAGCTTGACTTAACAGATTATTATAGAATAAAAATGTTCTTGAAAGTTGTTAGAACTTCAGAATATTAGGTAAAGCATTTTTCAGCATAATTTACTTGATGTAGGAATCATTTACAGTGTACACACTACGTGCATGAGAAGATTGCTTTCATTGTTGATGCTCACAAATGCACAAAACCCTCGACCGCAGCTTACACGGTGAAATGCACGCTCTTGATGAAAACTACGGCTCGGTAAATTGCACACATATTCAGGTCCATGGTGCAAAAATCGAAAGTTTGAATTGCGACACAAGGTCATCTCTATCACTGGCTTCATCTTGCAGTTTTTTTTTTTTTCATCACAGTCTGTGTGGCGATGACAGGCTGTCGATCCGTCCATATCTAAATATATATTTCTGAAGGGGAGGACATGAGCGGCAGACCGGCCGAATTAGCAGGCCTGTCACTTTCCGACTGACAGCAGGGGGCTTTCCATCTGGCCTTGGATCACGCTCTCTCTCATGCACTTAGCAACTTAGCAATGCAGCAGTTTCCTATAAAGGCCAAGTGACAATATATTGATCTCCTCAGGCCAGCAACTTCAAGCTATAGGCTTGCAGGTTCATTCAATTACCTGTTTGTTGATGCCGCTTCTTGGACCCGGTACGCTCTTCTTCTCTCCCTCTCTGTCCCTGGCGTGAAAGAGCAGTGGGCGGAATGCTGTCTTGGCACAAGGTGACAGAAGGTTTCTGACAGCTGTGAGAAAAACTTGCTAATGACCGCTTTCTGTTGTACCAGCCAGTGTTTTAATGCTAATCATAATTTGCAATGGACATGGCCTCTGTTTAAAACAATAATTTATGCAAACATGAATTTCATTTATTTAAAACCGTGTCCCACGAGGAAGGTCCTAAAGTTGCACTGCATATTCTCTCACATCAGAAATTATTCAGTGGCTCTTAATGCATTTTATACAAGTCATAATCCTGGTGTTCAACATTAATTAGCTAAAGCTGCCTGGCTGCATATTTTTCTTCATTATTTGTTCTCGTGATTTTTCTTTTTTCTGTCTCAGCACTCTGGGGTAACATGTACTTTGCATGACTTTTCCCCCCTCCTCCTATCAGCAAATATTTACCTCAGACAGTGTGGATGAAAAAAAAAAAAAAGTCAACTTAGCAAGGTGGAATTCCCAAGAAAAAACCAGACCATATCTAAAGTCCAATCCAATTAAGTCCTGGTTATGTAGTGAATGTCCAGTCACCAGGTGTGGCCTATTAATCCAACCTGCCTGGTTATTGAGGTAACTTACAGAAACCATATGATCTCCCAAGACCAGAAATATTAATTAAATCAATTAGTGTGCATGCATTCAATCAATTCTAATACATGTTTACAGTTCCTCTTTGAGGACAAAAGTATTTCTGTCATTACAACTCTTGGAGTGTTTGGCATGGTAAAGGGTATGACAATGTTGATATGTTTGGTCTTGGCAGAATAGATCTGCTGCGCTGCTGCTGCTTTTATTGCTGCTGCCAACACGCTGCTGTAACCAAGTAAGACATGCTGCTACCGTACAATATAGCGTACGTGAATTACCCATAGCAGATTTATACAGGTGGAGCTGGGGAAGGTGGAGGGTTTCTGAAAGCGCGCTGCACTGCTAAGGCAAATGCTACCCATGTATTTGAATGTTGAGCACACAAGCTTATTGGCTACTGATACAGCAGGAACCAATCAGCTGTGTCCTATAGATAATGACGCGATTACGAGCAGGTTGAGTTAAAGGACTTATTAGCCTGCGCCATCTAGAGTTCCATGACAGAACTTTGTATATGTCATGGTATTAGGTGGGTTGTCTTTTAGCCCTTTCTTTCTTTTAGAGATTTAGAAATAGTTGTTCATGCTCTTGTGTTCTCACGTTTAGATTATTGTCATTCTCTTTACATAGGAGTTAGCCAAAAAGACAGACAGTTCAAAATGCGGCTGCGAGATTGCTAACAGTCACCAGAAAGCATGACCATATCACTCCTATTTTATTGTCCCTTAAATGGTATAAACTTTTATTGTTTGATTTTAAATCTCTGAATGGGCTGGCACCAAAGTATCTGGAGACTGTAGTGAACCGATATTCCTCTATTAGGCCCCTGAGATCTTCTGACCAGCTTCTTCTAGTGGTCCTCAGATCTAGACTAAAACTACGAGGAGATCGGGCTTTCTCAGTAGCTGCTCCAAAGTTATGGAACTCACTGCTCCTTTCTTTTAGATCCGCTCAGACAATTTCTAGCTTTAAATCCTTGCTAAAAGCTCATCTACTTACTACAGCTTTTAAATTTTCGGGTGATTAATTCCTAGATGTGTATGTGTTTTATGTTTTCTTGTTTTTTGTTGGTTTTACTCTTAGATGTGTATGTGTTTTATGTTTTGCATGTTTTATATTAATTGGGCCTTGTATTTGTCTATTTTAACGTACAGCACTTTGGACAACTTCGGTTGTATTGAAATGTGCTTTATAAATAATATATATAATAGAGTGCCATGGGCAAAGCATGCTGGGAAGCAGAAATCCCAGCCCAGTTTCAGTTAAACTTAAGTTTGTCTAAATTAAAAGAAATAAGTTCATAAAACTCAAAACAATAAAAAAGTTTAGTTTACTAGAAATATATCAGTTCTGTTAACTTGAAAGAAAAAGATAGTTCTAAATACTCAAAAGTTCATTTGACTGAACTAATTTGTTTAATTTAAGTGTGTCCTACTCAAACCAATTCATTATTTTGAGCGTTAGGATTTACAGTGTGCAGAAAATAAGTTTTGTGATCAACTAAAGTTTATGACTTCAATGTCAGCATCACTAATCTTCTGACAATTCTTTTAGTCTTTTTTAGATAGAATAGTTTTGCAAAGAGCGTGATTATAAACAAAACGAGACTGTGAAAGTTGTATCTGTTTGGTGTGATGGTGTTTAATGTCCCCGACAACCTCTGTAGTCCCATTAATCACTTGTTAGCAACTGCCTTTTCAAGACAAGTAAAAGCTTTAAAAAGTCACAAGGGGTATTACTGATGTATTTTATGTTGTAGAATAAAATTATCTTGAGCTTATGTTAACTACAGACCTTATTTCAAGCATTTAAATAAAAACCCATTCAAGGAATGCTAAAATAAAAATTTTTTAAAAAGCATGCTTATAAATAATAAATACAAGAAAAAAAAATTGTCCACTTGAAATTTCGTGGCAAAGCTCATATGAAGCACGGATCACACAGAAGTCACTTTCAAACTAAACAGCTTTTTGTTGGGCAACACAGCAAATTCACATGACCAATTTCAACCTTATGAGAAATCTGCATACAAACTTTTTCGACCTCACATGAAACTCCTGATCACACAGATTCCTATTGAAATGACTTATTTTGGACTGTGAAAATTCTCTGAACAATGGCCAGTGTGACTGCACAAAGTACTGCAGTAATGACATTTTCTAGGCCAACCCGAAAGTTGGCATCATTGTGGTTCCCTCGACAAAAACCAAAAGAATTTTTCCACTGGCTTTTGGATTACTGCACTGTAAACCTGTATAAGTTGGCAAAACTCAAAAAATTTGAGGCAATTTGCCAAAATTCAAAGTTTAAGTAAGCAGAACTGGCAGATTTTTATTTTGTACTACTCATACATTTTAGTTGTTCTTAACTTGAAATGTTTGAGTACACTCATACATTTAACTTAAAATTATCATGTAACTCCAATGTAAACATTTTTATTAGTGTAAAATTAGCTAGCTATAACAAGCTAATTCAAAAAATGCTAACTTGTTAATATGTTAACAATAGCATGGTATAGCACTTGTTGAATGAGTGCAGCGATATAAAGCATTTAACATACAGTACTTGCTCTCAAACCAAGCCGCATGTACCACTTGTCACCATGATGGTAACTCTCCAAAAACCCACATTAACAGAAACTCTTCTGAATTAGCATAACACAACATTAATCACTACTAAATCTCCCACTTAACATTAATATTGCACAAAAAACATATAACACTTAATTTTAGCATTTACTCTCCCTTTAGAGTGCCATGGGCAAAGCATGCTGGGAAGCAGAAATCCCAGCCCAGTTTCAGTTAAACTTAAGTTTGTCTAAATTAAAAGAAATAAGTTCATAAAACTCAAAACAATAAAAAGTTTAGTTTACTAGAAATATATCAGTTCTGTTAACTTGAAAGAAAAAGATAGTTCTAAATACTCAAAAGTTCATTTGACTGAACTAATTTGTTTAATTTAAGTGTGTCCTACTCAAACCAATTCATTATTTTGAGCGTTAGGATTTACAGTGTGCAGAAAATAAGTTTTGTGATCAACTAAAGTTTATGACTTCAATGTCAGCATCACTAATCTTCTGACAATTCTTTTAGTCTTTTTTAGATAGAATAGTTTTGCAAAGAGCGTGATTATAAACAAAACGAGACTGTGAAAGTTGTATCTGTTTGGTGTGATGGTGTTTAATGTCCCCGACAACCTCTGTAGTCCCATTAATCACTTGTTCGCAACTGCCTTTTTCAAGACAAGTAAAAGCTTTAAAAAAGTCACAAGGGGGTATTACTGATGTATTTTATGTTGTAGAATAAAATTATCTTGAGCTTATGTTAACTACAGACCTTATTTCAAGCATTTAAATAAAAACCCATTCAAGGAATGCTAAAATAAAAATTTTTTAAAAAGCATGCTTAAAAACTGTGTTTGGCCTACAAAAATAAATCATCCCTCCAGCACTCTATTTAGATCAAGGTAAAGGGTGAGAAAATAATGACAGATCTTTTATTTAAACTTTTAATAGAAAATAATCCATTGCTCAAGCCACAACTAAAATTCTTTTCAACTCTAAATCAGTGTTCTATTAAAGAAACTAATCATATTTCCATAATTCTCACTCCCAGACCAGTTATGACATCTTTGTGGGAGCCTGCACATACCAAGTCCTTGAAACACCCATGGTTGGGAAAATAAGTCCCAGCTGGGTCCAATTAGGGGACAACCAGGAGCGCTGTTTGTGTTGGCTGTCTCTCACCAGGCCATAGGGACTCATCAGGTTTTCATTTGTCTCATTTGTGAAGGCACACAATAGTACAGTGCTATCCACAGCGGTCTAATTTGAGCGTTCAGCGCCACACGCTCCCTTACCACCGGCTTCATCAACACAGCCTCTCCTAATGCGATGCGGCCCCACGTTCCACAACAATGCCTCTACGCTACATTCTTCTGCAGATGCTAACTTACAGCATGATTATGCAGACAGTTGTTAGCATTCTCTGCTAGTCCGTATTCAGAGATATTTTCTGTTTTGCATTCTAATTGTTTTGCACTTTACCGTCATAGCTGCAAAGTTTAACACTGACATGCTAACATGCACATTTGCCGTGCAAACGGAATGTGCCTGCAAAACACATCTAGATTTACAAGTCAAATCTCGTGGATGGTGGAGCGTTTTTGTGAGGATCTGGGAACAGTAGGGAACATCAGTAGGGAGTCTAGTGGAGCTCTGGCACTAAAATTGAATTCCACCCCCAGCTGTTTCCAAAGTTTCTCCTATTTGAAAGGCCTTAACCAACAAGAACTGAGTAAATCTACACAATTAATTTGACATGAGCTATGAGGTAAAAAAGGTACCAGTTCTTTTTTTACGGCAGTTGCTGCATGTTTACAACATGAACACTACCAGTAAACACACTTGACTAAACAGATGTTTCTCTTGATCTCAAAAACATTCTGATCTTAGAGGGATACAGTAGTTCACTCAAAAAACAAAAATCTTTACTCACTGTCATGCCATCCCAAATTTGTAATTTTCCCAATTTTCCCAATTTCTCATTCTAACTCATGTTGACTGCTCTCGATAAGGTAGTGTTGTAGTCAAGACCAAGACCAGCGTGTGTTGAGACCAAGCCAAGACCAAGGAAGGGCGAGACCAGATAGGACAGTAGAAATGCAGGCAAGACCTTGACCTTCAAAAAATGGTTTTAAGACCAAGACCAGCATGTGTTGAGTACTACAACACTACGATAAGGGTCGTTTAGTGAAGCACGTTGCCTGTAGTAGCAGCTGGGACTGCGCTGACTGTGGACTTACATTTAAACTTTTACGTCAAGCTTGAATTGCTCCAATGGTATGTACATTTAAGCCTTATTAAATGTGCTAATGCATTTTTTTTTTTTGCCATAATTAATTGCATTAAATTAACACTTAACTGACAGCCCAATTTAATACTTGATAAAGACACATGCTGCATAGCTTCCTGTAATCATCTGCACAATGTACATTACAACGTCTTTTCATTACACAGCAGAATAAATGTATGAAACTTTTATAACTCGTATCAAACTAGTGTTAAGCACACATATAAATAACTGCATACGTTTGCCCACAGGGCTTATTTGTCACATCTATAATTGAATGCAAGCACATGCACCATGTGTCTTGAATAATGCATGGTCTGTCTGAGACATTTTCCAAATGCTGAAATATTCATGAAATTTCTATAAATTAGAAAGCACCTATCCCCCATGTTTCAAACATATACACAGTGAACAATGGGCTTCATGGATATTCAGTGCTACAATAAAAATGGCCAAATTGAATCAATTAGTGGTGCATATTGGTCATAAACCGGCCATTATTAAGATCAATGTCCTGCGCTATTAGAATCGGAGCTGTAAAGGCCAAGGATGGATGATAAAAGTTCATCTCCTTCCAGCATTCTGCTCCAAATATCAGCATTCATCTTTGAAATAGGGCTGTCGTGATATGCAGATTAATTGCAATTATTCACAATTATTAACATTTATCTCCATTTGCTGAGAACCACAAAATAACAAAAATTCAAAGCCTGCATTATAATGGCAGACAAGTAAATCATTGAAAGACATTTAAAAAAATAAATAAATATATATTTAAAAAAAAATGGTAACACTTTAGTTTAGACTCTAATTCTCACTATTAACTAGTTGTTTGTTAGCATGCATATTACTAGGATATTGGCTGTCTGTTAGAACTTGTAAAGCACTTTTTAGAAATTTTTTGAAATTGAGATTTATACATCATCTGAAAGCTGAATAAATAAGCTTTCCATTGATGTATGGTTTGTTAGGATAGGACAATATTTAGTTGAGATTTGAAAATCTGGAATCTGAGGGTGCAAAAAAATCAAAATATTGAGAAAATCGCCTTTAAAATTGTCCAAATTAAGTTAACAAAGCATATCCACTCACAAAAATATATTTTTTTAATATATTTACAGTAGGAAATTTACAAAATATCTTCATGGAACATGATCTTTACTTAATATCTTAATGATTTTTGGCATAAAAGAAAAATCGATAATTTTGACCAATACAATGTATTTTTGGCTATTGCTACAAATATGATCACATATATGGTTAATATTATATTTATATGTTATTCATATTTTATTTATATTTTAGGCATGTGAAGCTTTCATTCACCCCAACTAAAAGCACATCCTCTTCAAGGCTCAAATTGCAATATAGTGAATGTTCAACACAGCAGGGATCCATCCATCTCCTCAGATGAATAAGGTCAAACACTACCTCACATATATGAATGCAAACAACTCGAAGGTCTTTGATTTATAGTGGCTAGATACAAACACCCTTCACTTAGAATAGACGTTGGGCTGTAATATATACGTAGCCAAATGCCTATTGGTCGATATGGAATTTTAAGGGCCCCTTTGAAGCTCGGACCGTTTACATTTGCATTTCATTGAGAGAGAGAGAAAAGAAAAGAAAATTTATGTGGGAGGACCATTTCATCTCTTTCCAAATCTCTCTCTCTCAAATCCTTCACCCTCGGCCCTTTTCGCTCTGTCTATCTCCATCTCTATTTCTCTCCTTCTTCGCTACTTGCAGAAAGCTCACATGTTGTATTTGATTAGTTTTTATTCCGGCAGTCGTCTACCTATATGTCTGCAGTCCAAGGAGAGGGTAGTGGTTTTGGATCACTTCCTTATTCAAACACAGCCGAAGGGGTCAAAAAGGCAGACCTGTCATCTCCAATGTATTAAACTGCAAAAGAGAGCAACATCTACAATATATGAACTGCAGATAAAAGGAAATGAAAAACGCTGGGTGAGAACTTAACCCCTTGTCTGCCAACACCTCAGACGGATCCTATAAAGTCATCGGATATCTCAAGTGGAATGGGTGCTCATTGTGTCTCTTTTCTCGCAATTTAGTGCTGGGACAGTGCAAACATGACATTAATTGGTCATTTTCGATGACCCTAAATGGGTAGACGTGGTCCCATCTGGTATTATGAGAGGTCTCTCATTGTGAAGGGTGCAGGAGACATCGGTGACCTGTCGGGTAGTGTTGAATAACCTATTGTCTCCTCGATCGATCAGAACACAATGCGTGACAATGTCGCACCAATGATTTGTGAATGCTGTTGAAGGTCAGCCCTCCATCCAAACCAAAGCGTCCTGCCCAACACACACACACCTCTAAAAACCCTCCATCTACTCCTGTCCAACCAGTACCGTTAAAGATTAGTCAGGGACATGCATTGCATGCCAAAAAAGAGCTTCTCTCCATTTTCAGTCCCAGGTTCATCTGCCTCTGTAAAATATAGATGTAAAGAATTTAAAATATAGTCAATGGGAGATTTAGATATATGTATAAATATAACATTTTAAAAACAGATGGACCCTTTTCACAGACAGGTCTTAACATCATAAATCTAGCGAAGATTTTTATATTTTCATTTAAAAAAATATAATGTACGTCTATAACACAATATTTTGTGTTATATTACCTTGCCATTAAATTACAGAAAACCAGTTAACACTGCATTATGAGGTTTTCTAATACATCTGAGGGAGTGACGGCAAATTTGACATCTGTCTCTATTCTGACCACCATAATTAAGCTCTCAATACTTTTTTTTTCCTCTTTTGGAAAGGTATAGAAATGCTGTTGTGGATTTTTCTTTTTCTATTGGAGCAAATTTAAATTCAAAAATTAATATAAAAAATTATACATGTTGTACATTCAGTTCATCGCTATAAAAGTTTACTCAAAAATGACAACTTCCACTTCTGAGAACCCCAGAAATGAGAAAAGAGTTTACAAACTTTAAAAATAGATAGCATGTCTAAACAAAGTGTAAATACATAAATTTCCAGCAAGAAAGCAATTGCTCTGTCCGGATTAAACGTGAAAATAGCACGTCAATCACAAAACACCACCAATTAGAATAAGAGTAAAATGTAACCAAGTAAAATATAGTTTAAAGGATTAGTTCACTTTCAAATGAAAATTAGCCCAAGCTTTACTCACCCTCAAGCCATCCAAGGTGTATATGACTCTCTTCTTTCTGATGAACATAATCTGAGAAATATTAATAAATATCCTGACACATCCGAGCTTTATAATGGCAGTGAACAGAGGTCACTAGTATGAGCTGAAGAAAGTGCTTCCATCCACATCCATCCATCATAAACATACTCCACAAAGCTCCGGGGGGTTAATAAAGTCCTTCTGAAGCGAAGCGATGCGTGTGTGTAAAAAAAAATATCCATATTTAAACAAGTTATGAAGTAAAATATGTAGTTTCCGCCAGACCGCCTTCCGTATTCAACGTTAGAAGAAAGTGTAAAACTCTTGCAGTTCACAAAGCTTACGCTATGTCCTACGCCTTCCCTATTCAACTTACGGAAAAAGTGTAACTGACGCGACGCCAGTTTACGCCGGTCTGGCAGAAGCTGCATATTTTACTTCATAACTTGTTTAAATATGGATTTTTTTTTTTTGCATAAATGCATCGCTTCACTTCAGAAGGCCTTTATTAACCCCCCGGAGCTGTGTGGATTACACCCACCCCCCCACTGACTACCATAGTATTTATTTTTCCTACTATGGTAGTAAATGGTTATTGTTTGGTTACTGACATTCTTCCTAATATCTTCCTTTTCATTCCTAGGTGAACTATCCCTTTAATCTTTACATTAATACATTTCTATATGCTCTGGAAAATGTTTAAGAACAAAGTATAATATAATAACATAGGCCTATAAACAAAACAAAAAAAAAAAACAATACTGTAGAGGTACATAACTTCTTTTCTATAACAATTTACAACAGTGAAAAAACATGAAGAGGTCATCAAATTCAATTTGTTGAACATTAACAGTAGCCAAAAGCCTTACATAAAGACATAAACAGCATTTGAATGAACCTCTAACCAGAATATTTAAGAAATATCAATAAGGTGCTCTGCAGTGTGGGGCCCTACGTGGTCATTGTGAAGCGTGGGTGAATAAATACCCTGTCCGTGCGGGGTAGGGAGCCCCTCACACTGACACAGGGGAGCGCATGCATAAAACAAAGGGCTCCAGAGGGAGATTAATAACCTGTAGATCCAGAGACAGATACTCCAGACAGCCCAATGTGACTTTAAAACCTGAATGAATAGTGGATGGGCCGGGTCAAGGGCATGAAGGCACAGGTTAAAGAGTCTTTTATCAATCAGCCGGCATGGGGAATTTGTTTGGACAAGCCGTTGACTCCCAGCGGGACGGAGGGGCCGCACATATGGCGGAGGTTTCACGTAAAGAATCGAGAATGGATGCTGGTGTGAAAGAAAGAGGAATGGAGGGAGGAAAAGGGAAATGGAATATAAATGCGCTTGGGCATTCAATCCCATTTCCCTCTATTCTTTCGTTCTAATTTTAGAGGTTTCTTTTCACTTTTAGACGTGGCGCCGGAGCACCATTCACTGCAGGATTTTGTTCAACATATAAAGCAAAATCGATGTGCTTAGCTACAAATGGCTCCCACTTCTTGCGTGCTCTTATCCCACGTCCCAATCGCACACTATCGAGAGTGTTTTAAATCCCTGATTGCATTTAACCCTGATGAGCCTCGAGCCGGATCAATGGCCAAGCCGTTGCAAACACACACAGACGCACACCACACAAAAGGTGGCTGTATGCGCCCACACGCTCCCCGGCAATATTGGTGTGGAGATTAAAGCCATATAAAAGATGGGAGACAAAGGTGACGCCACCTTCTTTCAAATGGCAAGAGCATGGCTTGACAAAATGAGCGGGTGAGCTTCAGGAGAACAAAAGGAGAGGGTGCGGGAGCGTGTGGCGGACGCAAAGCTCGGGGCAGCGCGGGTGAGGAGCAGGGCCTTTAATTAAAAGGATTATATGAAGGCGCACGGCGCAAGGGAGAGGCTGTCCGTGTCCTGAGATGGAGTACAGTAATGAAACCCATCACTGGCAGCTGAGGGAAAGTGAGAGAGAGATAAAACCAGAGCTGAAGACCAGAGATGAAAAGAGGGGATTGGTCTAGATTGAATACTGGGGAAAGCAAGTTTGAATTAATGAGACAATGAAACAATGGATAGATGCGGAGGGCTGGAAACCTGAGGTGTGGAATATGATGCAGGTGTGCTGAGTATCAAATCAGCCTTACTTTCATGTTCCTCTTGGAGAAAGTCTGTAGAAAATTAGACAATATATGCATAAAATTGTAAAATGGATAGTACTACTGCTGTTATAAATGCACACGTGACTGCACAATCTGTACCAAATTGCTATAAGAATAATTGTTTATTCTGATAATTATTAAAGGGTTAGTTCGCCCAAATGCCTGCACTGCCAGCAAGACAGTTAACACTTTCAGATGTCCAGAAAGCTAATAAAGACGTATTTAAAACAGTTCATGTGACTACAGTGGTTTAACCTTAATGTTACGAAGCGACGAGAATACTTTTTGTGTGTTAAAAAAAAAACAAAATAGTGACTTTATTCAACAATATCTAGTGATAGGCGATTTCAAAACACTGCTTCATGAAGCTTTACGAATCTTTTGTTTTAAATCAGTGGTTCAGAGCGCGTATCAAACTGCCAAAGTCACGCCCCCCAGTGGTGAACCATTGAAATTTCGAAACACCTTTCACGTAACGAAGCCTCGTTTACTGAAATCACGTGACTGGTAATTTGATACGCGCTCCGAACCACTGATTCGAAACAAAAGATTCGTAAAGCTTCAAAGCTGAATTTCTTAGTTTTAGTTAATCATTTCAACACTTAGGTTTAAAGACTTTTTATAATCCAAAAGTGTTCACAAAACATATGACTTGATATGTGGCTATGAGAGACCCTCCGTGCTGAAATGTTACTCGATGAACATTTTAGCAATACAGTTTTCATTACGCATCCAACTTTAGTGTTTACCTTCGGGCAACAAAGATGAATTTGGCATTTAATATAAACATGAGCAGCAGTGCCTTGAGATTTCATTTACGGCACTAAATGACAAAAATGCTGCCTACAATAAAGAGACCTATAAGCCACTGGTCATTTTCTTCATTTGCCTTTTTTATGATGTTATTAAGAAGAATAAACTGTTTTGTGATACCTATGGGGGGAATACTGCAAGAAATATGCAGGACAAAGATGGGAAACAGTCCTGCATAGACCACTGGGTCAAATACGTTCTCTCAGTTCAGTGAGGTAAAGGCCTGTTTAAATCAAATACAAAGTTTTGTCATGGAAATCAAGCACTATAAGATTTTAAGTTTAGGGTCAGTAAAATTTTTTTGTTTTTAAATGATTAATAGTTTTATTCAGCAAGGACGCATTCTAATGATTAAAAGTGGCAGTAAAGACATTTATTATGTTACAGACGTTTTCTATTTCAAATAAAAGCTGTTATTTTAAACAAAACTGTAACAAACAATGGTGAGCCTTGTCGAGCATAAGAGACATCATTCAAAAACATTTTTAAAAAATCTTACCGACCCTAAACTTTAATGTGCTTGTTTTCATAAAAATGTCAAAAAGCACCATAAATGCTTCATAAAAGTGTTCCATTCAACAGCTACTGTGAGAAACATAAGTCATAAATCAAATATATTTGAGATTTGTTTTGATGGGCTATATTTGAATTCTTTTAATACTCTCTCATCCTGGGCCACCTTCTTGAAATCAATGACATCCTCCTGATGGCCTGCTGTCTCAGTGAGATCCCACAGGCCTTGCAGTTCTGTAATGGATGAATAGCTTCTCTGTGTACACCTAGGACATATGCACCTCGATGCATGTGTCTCACATAATCACTGAACAAGCACATCTCATTGCATTGGTATATTCTGCACAAACTGACATGGAGAGATCATACACATGCACACACAATCCACAATCCCACCTGCATACGGCATCGGCTTGTGTGCGATAAAGTCTCCCCATTTCCTGGCCTGTCCGGGCTAGTCTTCCGTTATCATGCGAGTTGGAAGATTCAGCTCCGCAGCAGGCCCGTGCTGCACACTTCACTTGTCCTAGATTAACACTTATCTCCCAGTGCCACCAGAGTGCTAGACCCACTAAATGAATTAGATGGGAAGGAAGTCATCTAGACACAAACCTGTGGCTCATGTCATACCAAAAGTATCCATACAGTGGCAGTTTATCTTTTCTGGGCACAGCCGAACTCGAAGTCACAGTTCAGACCTCTACCTCACGCAATTAAAGAGATGGGGAAAAGTTTAAAAATATGGGAAAGACAAAGGTGACACGTAGAGTCCAAATGACTTGCGAGACATTGTGACATGGGCACACAGGGTGAAAGAATTACATCTAATAATACCATAGATCAATGATTGATTAGGAGTATAGGGATGAAATTTTAATGATCCAGGACCTTTGGGCACTTCAAGTAGCCGGTCCACAGAAAGCTGACATATGCTGTATAATTCATCTGAGGGAGTTTGTTCCTCTCTCTCTCTCTCTCTCTCTCGCTGACTCTCACTCCAAGTAAGGGTTTGACTCTTCAAAGCGCTGGATGGGTGCTGGCTGTATCTGTTGGTAATGTAGAGAGAGAAAGACAGAGAAAGAGTTCAGGCCTCATTTTAAACACATGTACTCGTTATTCTTGGGCTTATTCTTGTTTAATTGACAAGAGGCCAAGAGAGTTCATATTAAAAAAAGGTAAAAATCAAGCACATATCTTACACATCAAGCACATAATTGTGAGATACAGTTTAAGAAATAAGAAATTAAGTCACAAAGCATATTGTAGTATGTTATATATCTATATCTGTACACACACATTACAGTCACAACTCAGAAGTGTTAACAAGACTGCATTAACAGATTTCATTCCACATAGTGATAATTTGGCTTCACAGAATGATACAAAAATAGAAAGATACAAAATATTGTTAAGCACTGGTGAACGTGCTTGGGCCAAATACTAATAAGTACAGTGATGTTGTGGCCTAGCGGTTAGCGGTTATGCTACTACACACAAGCCATTATGTTCAAGTGGGCGAAGTGAGTTCAAATCCAGTTTGCCACTAGCAATGGGTCAGGATTGTGAATTAATGAGATTGACTAGTGAGATCATGTTGATTTTTTCCTTAGTGATGGTTTAAAACAGTTATGCTTCTTGGAAAAGGTTTTAGCTTGTAGCATGCTAATAGTCGTGTTTACACTGATTAGCATGTCACACATGATGTATGTTACTTGCTTTGTAGACACAATGTGAGACTGCTAGCATGCTAAAATGCTTTTAACAGAGTTGCTAAATTCACCTTCTTTTAAAAAGCATTCAAAAATACATTTCAAGACCATTACTGTCAGACTATGAAAGATTTGTACAATAAAAGCTAGTTATTTAGCCTACTTAATTACTCCAAAGTCCAAAGTGATGTGGCATTTTACATAGTGGCTATTTTACAGTAAACACTTCATAATCTGTCCAAAACAGCCCAAAGAAATATTGTCTATTTAAACATTCTTTTTACAGTTTAATATTCACAGACACTAGTCTATATCGCAATTATAATAAAGGATTTAAGAATACAGAACTTACCATTCACAATCCTCGGCTTGATCCTCAAAATAGAGCTGAATCCAGTCGTACTCTTCCTCTGAGGTAAATACTTCCAGAATCATTCCTCACAGCATCTCAAAGCGATTAAAAGTACATACATCTAACTAAAGTTGATGCGTTTTTTTCTCGAGTTGATGACAGCGCCGCCGTTGACTGCTTACTTTGATAGATCGCCTCAGAATTTGTGTCTGAATTGCGCGCGCTCTGTGGGCGTGGCCACATTAGTGGATAATGAGATGACTCGCAAACGACTGACATCTCTCTCTTTTCAAACAGATTACATAAGCAGAGAATATTTGTTTTTGATTTGATTTGTTTTTGTCTGATGTTTGTGTGGTAAGTATTCACTAAGTTACAGTTCATTTTCTGAGGGAGTATCAGATTGGACTTCATTCAGAGAGAGACTGCAGCTCACGCATTATGTTAGTTTTCTTTATTTTGCAAAAAGCACAACATTTAGTTTTTACTGTGAGTGTACACAAATAAAAGAAAACATTCTATAGTTTTAATTGATGTATTATTTTTGTCTCTATGACAAAAAACGATGGAGTATTTTAAGTTGATTTTGCTGCTACAGTATGTGAAAAAAAATCCAGCAAAACGCACCAGCACGTTTCCCGTGTTAAGGAAAATCCATTCACTTGGCAGCCATCTTGTTAACAGTTATTTTCTATAATAGGAATACAATACAGCTCCTGTCTTCTTAAACTGGGAAAGACCAAAATCTCCAAAGTGTCAAAATTTTAAATCAGCAATAAAATCTGACAACAATTGCATCATAAATTTGGCTTCTTTTGAATTTAAAAAAACAATTATTTTTCCAGAACATTCACATGCAACGTCGAGTAAATAAACCGTCAATATTTGTAATAAAAAGTAAATTAGCTCTTTTATATGAAAAGCAAGACTTTAGTTGGCATTTTAGGTGCATGGTTTTCTGGTAATGCTGGTTGACTGGAAGCTTTGCTGTTGGTTAACCATCAACCAAAAAACAACATATGCTGTAACGAACTACTTTACTCTTTTTTTTTTTTTTCCTTTCTTTTTTTTTTATCAGAGATGATTTAAAGTTTCAAAAGAGTGATCTTTTATCCATAGCCTATTAAAGGGATCTCAAAAGTCTGGGTAATTTTCAGGACATTTCATGGTTCAGCAAAAATCTCAATCTCTGAGCATTTGCAAAAACAGCCACTATTCCAGAAAATTGCTTGAAACTCATGAATCTCATAATTGAGCAGACCGCTCTCAGCGCTGCATACAGAGAACCCTTCAAGTTGCTCATTCTCCCTCTGGAAGGGAATGCTTTTGGGTGTTGAAGACCCAGCAAGGGAAACCAAAGGTTCCAGTCAGCCATTGGTGGAGAGTCTGTGTGGAGGCTTTAGAGAGGTTTTCTCAGGGTGAGGGCAAGTGTGCTTGAGGAGCTATGAAATGAATTTCATTTCCTTTTTCTATCCCTTCTCCTCATTTGCCCACAGTCTCCGAGTGAAGCTCGCAGACTCAAGATATGTGTTCCACTATTACAGGACTAATCCATCCATGACAGCTTTCAATTTCCTTCGGCAAATTTTTGCACCTTCTCAAACTAAGGTTCAGTACTGTCTGGATTAGAAATCTCTTTGAGTTCTTACACATTTCCAGAGACCCCACCCCATAAAAAACGTCATCATGGACATTCAAACTGAAGGTCTCGTGCCCCCTCTGATTTTTGATTCAAGTGTATATTGAATGCAATTTGCAAAGAAAATTATTTCTTAGAAAATTGTGTTTTTTTTTTTTTTTTGTGGTTTCTAGCACAGCTTTTTAGACATTCACATGTCTAAATTTTTATATATAGGCTATATAGAAGAACGTTTTTGGTTCCCCAAAGTACCATTCAGTGATCAGTTCTTAAAAGAACCACGTTTTTCTTAGTGTTAAGAACATTTTAATAATCTAAAGAACCTTTATCCACTACAAAGAATCTTTCGTGGGATGGAAAGGTTCTATGGATGTTCAAGGTTCTTCATGGAGCCATCGATGCCAATAAAGAACCTTTATTTTTAAGAGTGTACATGTCCTTAATGTCGTGTTATTCAGAAAAATGTGGAAGTGAAAAATAGAATCCTGACCAAAGAGCTCTGAATCAATTTAGTTGGCTAATGGAGTGGTGGTCTGGTAATCCAGTCTATCAGAACAAATCATCAAATCGCTCAAAAAGCAAAATGAAATCAAATAAAATGCTTTAACAGGCCAGAAACAGCAATGCACATCTGTATGCTAGCTAAGCAAATCTGAAGTCATGCAACATCTCAGCGTCTGCAAAAACACGAACAACTCGAAAAGCCTTTTGACACAGACATGTCGATGCAATTTCGCACGCTGCACAGTATAGGCCTACATATATGAAAACATCAGTATGTATAAAACCTTGTGTACCTGAATAACAACATTACCCATCAAAAGACACAATATCCAGTGACACATAGCTATTATTACATAGCAATCACAAAAACACTTTAATAACTGGCAAGGTAAGCTGTCATTGCACAGCAGTAAAACACCTCTCCACTAAACCTATTGGAGCAAAGAACCATTGTGCATTCCTAAACCTGTACTGATGCATGTAAATTATTGATCATCCAGACTTCAAAAGGGGGTTGGGGTGAAGATGAGAAGCGGAAATTGATTTACGTCTTCTATGTTTATGATGCTTTACATGTCTTTACTGTGTCTATACACATTTGAGAAAATATAGTAGGTTATTCAGAGTCTTTCACAGCAAATATTTTATTATAAAATATTTTAATGGTTAACAATCTGGGTGATTATATATATTTATCATTTAGGTAACACTTTAGTATGGGGTACACATACAGTATTCACTATTAACTATGACTTTTGTCTCAATAACTCATAATTTACTGCTTATTAATAGTTATGTTGTATCATTTAAGTTTAGGTATTGGGTAGGATTAAGGGAATTGGGCAGAATAAAGCATTAATATGGATAACCTACTATATCACCCCTGTCACATTTCATCTGTAATAAAAACACACATATTTATTCTGAATTAAAAGAGATGTTAATTAACCATCTGGACATGATCGTATCCATTTTGGAATCTACATGTTATCTTTAACAAGGAGAATAATTACATGTAATTTACTGTATTTTCGGAACTCTTAAATCATTCCATTCACACTGTAGTATCACCACTGTGGACTGTGAGCAAACCCAAAATAATTATACACAAGAAAACAGTCTTTGTCCATGTGGATCCTCATGCAGCTAGTTTGCAGCTTTTAAACTGATATCAAATCTTTTATTTGATAATCTACGTGAAAGCCACATTATACAAGCACTGGCCTTAAAAACTGCAATCTTTAAGAGGAAAAAAAATCACCCTAATGCTCAAATGAACATCACTACTACATAAATTCAATTTTTAATGTCGTTTCTTCAGCATTAATGGGGACTAGTCATTTAGAATGTGTTCTTGATTTACATGGCTCTCGAGGATAGCTCGAACACAAAGTAAACTGTTTAAATAATAATACATTTTAATTGGCTTTAATAGTAGGTAATATGTTAAACTAATGCCTTCGACATTTGCAGAGGAAAAATGCTGTTTGCTCGAGAGAAGATAACAAATCCACAAAAGCTGATATTATCATATTACTGTCAAACACGCACATGAGTTGTCGCATGCATTTATCTGCTGAAATGTGATAACCTTCCAAAAAAGGAAAATTACAAAAACGATCTACAATGTCATTACTGTTTCAGTTCAGGGACAGTATAGCGGGACAGTTGTTTGTTCAGTTCTTTGACAATATTTACGCCTGGTAAAATGCATTTCCTGTGACCACTTGAGATCGGTTTCACTAGTGAAAACGTTAAAAAAATGGGGGGGTCTTTGGCATGGTAATGGATATGACAATGTTGAAATGTTGTCTTGGAAGGTGGAGGGTTTCTGAAAGGGTCGAGCAACTGCTACAGCAAAAGCTGACCAAGTATTTGAAGGTTGAGCAGCGAGCTCATTGGCTACTGATACAACAGAATCCAGTATTGTCCAGGATGTGTCAGATTAATGTTTACAGTACAAATGTGGAATTGTGTTATGCCTTTCTGACTACTTCCTATCAAAAATGTTCCTCCTCACAAAATGTTTTGGACTTAGTTTACACCTGTACTTTTTTTTTTAAGAATTCAAATTTCCTGATAATTTACTCATCCCTATGTCATCCAAGATGCTTGTGTCTTTCTTTCTTCAGTCGAAAAGAAATTATAGTTTTTGAGGAAAACATTCCAGGCAGGGCTTGACATTAACTTTTTTGCTCACCAGCCACTGTGGCTTGTGGTTTTCCCAAGTTACTAGCCACTCAGCATTTTCACTGGCCACAATTTTGCTGTTGGGAAATTATATTTTACTTGACTAAAGTTGACTTTGGCATGCTTAAATTACTTGCTTTTGAGTCATTTTACTTGATTTAGAAGATTTAAAACCCTTTCAAACTTTCAAATGCAGATTGACCACCCAAATCAAGACTACATTGTATATCAGCTGGTATGTACAGGGTAAGGGGTGGGCAATATGAGCATAGGCTAATACGAGAAATTTATTTTTGTTAGGCTATATATAAAAGAATAAAGAAGCAAATTAGCAAATTACAAAAACAATAGTAAATTAAAAAATATATATTTTTTCAGATACAGTAGGTTTATTTAACGTGTATACATTTAACATCTTTTGACAGACAGGTATTTAATTGGGCTGCTGAATGCATGGACGTAATATACTTACACATATCCAGTTATTACCCAACTGTTTACGTCCACTTAAGCCATAACCGACTGTATTCACGCGAGATACTCCACACGATGACTATTCAGGCGCAAGGAGAACTGATCGCACGCGCGACAGAAAGAAAGAGAGAGAGAGCGCTTCTGTTGTGTGCCATTCAACGCGATTCCGCCTATCCTGCCTTCACTAACATCAAGTTAATCAATAAAGAAATGTAATTGAATTGTAATTTTGTGATACGACGATCTTCAACGATCATTTGGCTGTAAGCTGAAATTAAATTTAACCCGCCAAAGTGGCTAGTGGGAGTGGCTGTCTTTGGCGGGTTGGCGGGTGTTTCCAGGATTTTTCTCCATATAGTGGACTTCAACAGCTACCAATGGGTTGAAGGTCCAAATTGCAGTTTCAGTGCAGCTATAAAGCGCCCTACACAATCCCAGCTGAGAAATTACGGTCTTATCTAGCGAAACAATCAGTCATTTTCTAAAAAAAAAAATACAAATTGATATACCTTTTAACCACAAATGCTCATCTTGCACTAGCTCTGCAATGTGCCACATATTACTTAATCACACTGGAAAGGTCACACGTGACGTAGGCGGAAGTTCCGCGGTAGGACGGAAAACTCCATCTCATTTTCTCCTCCAACTTCAAAATCGTCCGACATCATTGTTTTAGTCTTTGCATGTTCACTTTGTAGACACTTGCTCTGTATTTCTGCCTACACGTGACCTTTCCAACGTGATTACGTAATGTGTGGCACATCACAGAGCTAGTGCAAGATGAGCATTTGTGGTTAAAAAGTATATATACTGTATATATATATTTTTTTAGAGAATAACAGATCGTTTCACTAGGTAAGACCCTTATTCCTCGGCTGGGATCGTGTAGAGCCCTTTGAAGCTGCATTTAAACTGCAATTTGGACTTTCAACCCGTTGGAAAAATCCTGGAATGTTTTCCTCAAAAACCTTAATTTCTTTTTCGACTGAAGAAAGAAAGACATAAATATCTTGGATGACATGAAGGGTGAGTAAATTATCAGAAAATTTGAATTCTAAATGTGAACTAATCCTTAAACTACTTGTGAGGAAATTGCTAAAAATTATATTAATACCAGGTATATGCACATGGGTGGAGTCAGCTCTACTTACAACACAAGATCGCAATACGTTACACATAAAACTACCCCGATACATGGTACAACACAATATTGGCATTGCAATCATTTAGCAATCACATACAACAGGCTTCATTTATTAGTCGTCATTGATTTTGTCATTGTTGTTGTCACTGTGAGATGAAAGGGCCCAGCGCACTCCGGTCTCCACGGTGATGAGTTCAGCAGCCGGGTGCTACAGAGACCACGAGGACCAGAATTCAAACGCAATATCACAGCACAAACTTTCTCCAACCGATACTTGGATTGATCCCATGGCGCAGTTTACAACCTACTGAAGTGGATCAGAGACCTATAAATAAGAAATTAAAAGATTTCAGTCATATTTCAGAAGTGTGCTAACAAAACAATATCAAAACAGCTGCCTAGGAGAAATCCGCAGTCTGGGTTCAAATGCATTGCACGTTGGTGTACTCAAACGTTAGAAACGCACACATGGATACAAAGTCTATAAGTCATATATCTTCGGTGTGTAGAAGAGGAGCTCTATGAATGATAATAGATGAGGCTGGGATTCTCCAGCTGCGCAAGAGAGTGTTCAAATACCTTCTTGTGCTCCTGCCATCAGCTCAAGGTCGGCCCAAATCAGCCATAGATTGCTTCATATCACTGCCATTGAATCTTCAAGCACTAGCCGCTTTCTTCTCATCAAAAAGGTCGGAAGATTTATTATTTTACCCTTCCTTGGTGAACAAATGGTGATTTCTCCTTTGAAACTTTGTTTTAGCCCAAGAAAGGTCTTTGTGTGTGGTTTAAAAGGATTTTAATATTCCGTATTTTGCCCAGTTTATACTTTAGACTGAAATGGGATGTGCAAAAAATTAGGGACAAAGCAGGATTGCCAAGTCTGTGCTTTTCCGGAGGAATTGAGCTACCTTTAAACTGTTGCCATGTGTTAAAGGTTTGACATAAATGCTTGTAATGAAGTATTTTATATTCTACCAAAGATAAATCTGTGCCTGATGTTAAGGGCCACTGGGAGCCTTAAAGGGTTAGTTCACCCAAAAATGAAAATCTGTCATTAATTACTCACCCTCATGTCGTTCCACACCCGTAAGACCTTCGTTCATCTTCAGAACACAAATTAAGATATTTTTGATAAAATCCGATGGCTCAGTGAGGCCTGCATTGAAAGCAAGTTAATTTACACTTTCAGATTCCCAGAAAGCTACTAAATACGTATTTAAAACAGGTCATGTGACTACAGTGGTTCAACCTTAATGTTATGAAGTGACGAGAATACTTTTTGTGCACCAAAAAAACAAAATAATGACTTTATTCAACAATATCTAGTGATGGGCGATTTAAAAAAACTGCTTCATGAAGCTTCAAAGCTTTACGAATCTTTTGTTTCGAATCAGTGGTTCAGAGCGTGTATCAAACTGCCAAAGTCATGTGATTTCAGTAAACGAGGCTTCGTTACATCATAAGTGTTTAGAAACGTTTCGAAATTTCAATGGTTCGCGTGATTTTGGCAGTTTGATACATGCTCTGAACGTTGAAAGTGTTAATTATCTTGCTGTCAATGGAAGCCTCACTGAGCCATCAGATTTTATCAAAAATCTCTTAATTTGTGTTCTGAAGATGAACGAAGGTCTGACGGGGTGTGGAGTAATTAACCACAGAATTTTCATTTTTGGGTGAACTAACCCTTTAAATCTTAGGTTATGTTTAGTTTATAGGATAGATTGATGGTTAAATTTAGTGATTCGCTAAAGAATTATGCAAATCAGTTAAGAAATCAGAGTGGGTGTAAATAAATGTGCAGAATTCATTCCCCCAATATTTTGACTCAATTCAAAATGTGTCTGGTGATGTTAATACTAGTGCTACTGCCCATTTTCCACACCATCTGATGATCCAAATCTCTCAAATGAAAATTACAGACGCTTGACCGTGATTAACGGCATCCCTGTCAATTACCAGGGCTCAGCAAAACTGCATGCGTCCTAATTAAAATCAATTGAATGAACTGAATTAAACTGAATTCATTTGTCACATAGAAATGACCAGATGCTGTGGAATCTGGCGTTTGTTTGAAGCTGCAGGAGTGTTTGATTACAGTCACTCTTCCAGGAGTTCTTTGCATCACCCACAGGAACAGAGGCAGCAGAGGCAAGGCGGGAGCGTTTGGCTCGCTGTAAATGGCGCCATATCAATTCTTGCGTTTTCTTGAGAAAAGTCGATGCAGCAGTGCCTCGGGAAGACTGACTGGCTCATTACTCCATTGATATTCTCTGACCATGGTCTCATGCTGAATGCTTCACTCAGACAGGAAAAACATTAAAGAGCCTCAAGTTTCTCTCCAGCTGCCCGGGCAGAAGAAGCCTGGTACGGTAAGACTGACTCACTCTTAGATGGTGGTCTGAAAGCCTGTGTGCCACCTCATTAAAGGCTTGGTCATCAGACACAGCTCATAGATACAATGAATACAGAATGTTAGCAAGATGTTGCAGCTGATAGTGAACATTTAATGTAACCAGTACAATACATAACCTTTGCAGTATCTGATGGATATTTGATATGCTCCCAGCTAGCACAACAACATTTTTAAAAAAAGAAGGGTTTTTTTTGTAAATCAGTAGAAGACTGATTAAAAAAAAGAAAAAAAGCCTTTTAATTATATAAACATCTTTAAAGGGGCTATATATGTAAGAATTTTAATGTATTAATTGCTTTTTTTATTGCCAATGTGTGAACAGCTTGTAACAAAACAAAAAACAAGACGTTCCTTGATTTCCTAGGTTGTCTATAAAACCCTGTAGACTGATTTTTATGTGAAGGACTCGGGACGTTTTTGCCTGGAAAATGAAAAGGATGTGACGTTTACATGCACTTCCGAGAGCCTCTCTTCCGTTCTATGACACATGAAATTAATGCTTATACAATGTTCAGTAAAAAGCAGAAAGACCTATTCTGTGCTGTAATGTTAATGTGTCATGCAAAGAAAAGGGTTTAATTCAAACTATATTATATTCTCACATAGCCCTATATAGTTTATAGTCTCAAATATACTTTATGATCAAACTATCATAACAGTGATACCAGATTATTACATCCAACCTGGTACTTTTGCATCAGAAAATGTTTTCTCTATATGTTCATCTTTAAAAACAAATTAAGAAAAAAAAAAGAAACAAAAAGTGAGATGTATTGTGATCAAATGTGTAATTTATGTTTTGTATGTTCATATTTATTCAAAACTATTTCTACATTCTGAACTTTGAAATGTTTATGGCCAAATAAAAAAAAGTGTGCACCCATTCAAAAGTTCACAATATGAAAAATCACAATGTACTAAAATGTTTGGCAAGTGTGTGTGTGTGGGGGGGTTAAAACTTTTGAAGATAAATAATAAACTTACTAAACTTACTAAGAGACAAACCATACAAAAAAAATTAATTTTTTATAGGTTTGCCACTGAACTGAGTATATAAAAATAATCTCAAACATATATTGTTAACATAATGTTATATTGACATTTTAAGCCTACTTACGAAAAATGTTTTCCAAAACTTATTTTTTGTTGTATAAAACTAAAGCATATTTGCAACCAAATCTGAATTTTCCAAGTTGTAGCTTGTTACCGATCATTATTGTTAATCCAAGTCTGTAAACTTCTCAGCATTTTTTTATTTTTTTATTTATTATTATTATTATTTTATCATCTGTATTTTCTACAAAAAAAAGCCACAAACAACTTTTTTCATTTTTGTTTAGAAAAACTGTACTGGCGCTTTAAAGAAACCAATATACCAAAATAATGTAACATCAATAACCAAAGACCAATATAGAGTGGTACAGGTATGACATCACTTTGTAGGCCAAAACGCGGAAGCGAGTTAGCATTTTAGCACTTCTGGTTCCATAGTGCCGAAGTCAATGGGGTTTTTTAATTGGATTTTGGTTAAATTGATGAAATAAGGTCTGTGGTGAACACAAGCTCAAGACACTTTCGCGTTTTATTCTACGACATAAAATACATCAGTATTACCCCACTTGTGATTTTTTTAAGCTGTTATGTGTCTTGAAAAAGGTGATTGCTAACAAGTGGCTAAATGGGACGACAGAGGCTGTTGGCAATATTAAACATCATCACAACAAACAGGTGAGCTCAAGCCGCTTTTACAGCCTCATTATGCTCATAATTGTGCGCTCATAATCTAGTCTAACTCAAACGTTCTAGGAAAATGTTTTTAGATAAAAACTGAAAGAGTTGTTGGAAGCTTAGTGATGGTGACGTTGAAGTCGAGCGACTGTGATGAAGTTCGTTTTAGCCTACCTTTAGCTTTTTACTTCTGGCGACTGTATTTATGCTTCAAATTTCATAAAAGTTGTATCATTCTGTCAAAATTATCTTGATGGACAAAACGTGTAAGTATCATAAACCTTTGTTGATCACAGAGCTTGTTTTTTGCGATAATCCGAAAGCTTATGGAAAAATCCTACTGGGATTTTGTCAAGGGAACCAGTGTGATGCTAACTGACGGTTGCCCTACAAAGTGACATCATACCTGCGCCACTCTATATGCAACTCATCTTTTTAGGGGCTTTCGCACCAGGAACACAATTACAGGAACTAGCCACCAGGGGTGGTCCCCTGAGAACTAGGTGCATCTGAAATCGCATACTTGCCTACTATATAGTAGGTGAAAAACAGTATATGACAAAAGAATGTCCAAATTCACAGTACTCATAAAGAGTACATAAAAAGTACCCGGATGACCTAGAAGTGTGCATACGATGGACACTTTACTTTCCTATGAGGCCACGGGGAAGGATTTGTGAATGGCGGTGAAACGACGCAACAGGACGTTGATAGGTGACATGGCGAATGTAGTAGGCCTACGTCCAAATTACTGTCATACCACACACATTCATACTATATACAGTAGAACATACTTATTATTTATTAAAAATAAGTACCTACTCAAGAGAGTATGCGATTTCGGACGCAGCCCAGATGTTCCCCTAGGGCCATTTTCCTGGTTGCATTTGTAAGCCGACCAACAGCAACGTCAACAACTGGAGGATGGAGGACGGCGTGATCAGAGCTGTTTTTTTTTTTGTGTGTGTGTGTGTGTGTCGTGGGTTTTGTGATAACAGAGATGGAATATAGACTTACAAGTTATGTGATTGAAAGAGCAAAAAGGAGGGCTAAGCGATGAAATTTCCTACAACTTACATTGCTACATTTCATCGAGGCTAAAGAACACAACACCACAGACAAAGGCAACAGGTAGGCTATCTATCGTTGTTTTCTCATGTTCATGGAGTTAGTTCCTGGAGTAAGTAATGTATATGTAAACTGTGTGTTTACACTGCTTTTTAAAAATGGCGGATGTCAGAGTTTCGTTTGGCATGCGTTCAGCCAATCAACGTACACTTACGTGACTGGTAGTTCCTATTGTGCTGGGTTAGATCCTACTCTGAAGTAGGAGTTAATTTAGTCCCCCCAGAAGGCATTCTATATCTGAAATCATTCCCAGTTGTTGCAGTGCGAACACGCCAAAAAGCAGGTACTTCCGCCAATAGTCATAGGAACGTTCCTCTGGTGCGAAAGCCCCTTCTGACAGAGATGCTGAACTTAAGATGCTTTGAAGCACCTATATTTTTTAAGAGTGGAAGGAGGCGGTTTGGGTTTCCCCTCCTCCTCTTGCTGCACTGCAAAAGCCAGCTGACTATTATAAATACAGCATTCTAATGGTAACTTTATGATGTTGCCTGTGTGAGTCTATGACCCTCCGGGGGCCACTTGCCTCCAGCCCTTCTCCTCCTTTCCCTTCTTACAACTTTCTCTCTCTCCCCCTTCCTTTCGTCTGTGGATTTACAGCCAGTGTGTAGAAAGACGGGAGCAGTAAATTTTCCTCTTGCGTTGAATAATTCATAGCAAGGCCTATAGCACATAAATAACAGATGAGGACTCTGGTTTAGGAGATAAAAGCTGGAAAAGTGTCGGGCTAATTGTCCATGATGGCCATGTAATAGTGAAATATTTGATTGTGGGTTTTTTTGGTGAGTGGGACACATAAACATGTACGTATGTCTACATATGTGAGTCTGACAGGCATGCTTGTGAATATATATGAGCGTGTGTATATACCAACCTTCATTTAGATTCAACCCTCGGGGCGAAGAGCGAGAGAATGTTTCTGTGTTTTGCGGTTTATGAAAATACATTTAATTGTCTCACACAACTTTCAAAGTCTCCTGTTGTGGCGTAAATAGATTTGTTACAAGCTTGCCCTGGACCGCATGGACGTTCCTGTCTTGTAATTGTTTTATCCTGCGGTCTGTACAGCCGTTTAAATGATGAATGGCGATAAAAAAAGGCCATTAGCACAGTAAAAAGACCTTGGAAAGGACACAAAAAGAGTGTGATTCACCTAAATTGTCAATTTTCATTAGCTCACTGTGAAATCTAGCTGTATCAGAGCATGACTTTTGAACTTTGTCCTCCTAATGTGGTTTAAATGCAGTTGTCACTGGAAAAACTTTGAAGTGTGGCCATACCGGAATCATAGATTCTCTTCCATTTCACCTCTGGCATCCCTTGAGGAAAAGAAAGACAGAGAAAGAGAGTGAGAGTATCTGGCCCAAAGTCAGATTCCCCTGTGAGGGCAAGGAAGGCAGGACGTAAGGAGGGAAAGATCTGCAACAACAATAGATTCTTATCTGACTCTCACCATTGCCCTGAAAAACACCACGAGCAACATGTCCACCAAGATAAATAAAGGAGAAAAAGCAGCACGCAGGGCCTACGGATCGATCCCGGATTCTGGAGCCCTGCTCTAACCTTTCTCACTGATAAGGCGACCGTGAAGGTCAGGAGCGGGCGCGCTGAGGAATGGACCTCCCGGCCCGCTCGCAACCGCTCTGGGGACCGTTCTACAGATCAGCAGAAACGGAGCCGCCCACTTGACAAAACAACGTCTGTCGGCTTGACCTTTTTTCCAATGCATCTTGGGTCAAAAGTCAGAATATTCTCTGTCCTTAACCGAGTATCACTGTCTTGTTTCCGCTAAGGCACTCAGGGGGAGCGTCAAAAGAGCAAAACTGAAATTGTGTTTACTTTCAGTCGTAGCTCTTGCAAACATTTCTATGTATAATGCATCCATCTCTCTTAAGCATCCTTATGCATATACAGTTGTGCTTATAAGTTTACATGCCCGTCTTTTTGTATACATTGATTTTTGTATTATTATTTTAAGCATACAACCTGCAAACTCTAAAAGACCATTCTGACAATTAAAATAATTTTAATTACTTTTATTCATTTATTATTTTCATTACCACCTGCAGAATCTGAAAGATGTTTAGCATTTTAGCTAGTCAGACAGACAGATAGATAGATAGATCCTTTTATTTTATATCATTATTAGTTTGTCTTGTAGAATATGGATGTCAAATAGCAGAATCAGGGCTGAAAAAAATGCATGAAGAATTATGATCAGAATATGTATAAAAGCAAGCGTTTAAAATAAATACAATATGAAAGGCTAAAGAAAACAAGCAAGCAAAGTAATGAAAAACAGAGATGGGAGAGAAACTCCCTGTCTCCCTGACCCACCTCAGCAGCGTAACCTTGGAGGAGCAGATAGATAAATAAATAAATAAACAAGTGCATTTTTTCAGTAAGCCAGATTAGACCTTATCTTGAGTAAAGTGTTCCTATGTGTCAGCTAAGAAGCAGCTGATCAAGATAATAAGCTTTTTCCCTCCTTTTCTTTCTCCCTGCCTTCTCTTTTTGAGGTCTGGGAGGGGGGTTTATAAAGCACTCATCTGTTTTCTCCTCTCTGGCCTGGCCTCTCCCCTGGAGAGCAGCTCTCCTCTAGGCCTATCTTTGCTATCACAATCTTTATTTAGCAGATAAAAAACCACATCTCATGGCTATATATATACACACACACACACACACACACATTTATAATTACATTTATACAGATATATATACATATATAATGTGCACATCTCTGGTGGTACTAGAAGTTGCAGGCAGTCATTAATGCACTGTGGGTGGTTGCCAGGATTTTGCAATGGAGCTGCTAAGGTGTTCTAGCTTTTAGAGTATTGCTATATGGTTGGCTAGGGGATTCTGGTTGGTTCCCATGTGGTTGCTTGCTGAGAGGCCATCCTGAGGTCTTGATATTCCAGTCTCTGGGTACGGCTCGGATCCTTCTGTCAATACAAATATAAGGGATATAAATATCATCATGCAAATGAGAAGACTGGGGCTGCACTGTAAAAAAAAAAAAACAACTATATGATCAGATTAGATCATTATGAGTCATGGCAACTTATGTTTTTACATTACTTTAACTCATCAAAATAAGTTAAGAAATTTTAACCTTTTTTATGTAACACGAGATGCAGCTTTTTAAGTAAGTTTAATATAATTTAAGTCGAAATGACTTGTACAACCAAGTTGATTATACATAAAAACTTAAAAAGTTTATCTGCTGCCTTAAATTTTTAAGTTGAAATAGATTTTTTTTACAGTGTGAATTCACAAAAACAGGGGTTTCAAAACTGGGTTCCAGGGACTGCTAGGGGGTCCATAGAATAGTCTAAAGAAAAATAAATAAGATTAAACTACATAAATAAATAAATAAATAAATAAAACATTTGATTAACATTGAATTAAAGTAAAAGTCCCCCTGTAGTCAATAATTTTATCCCTTAAACTTATCTTTGATCACCAAAATTACATATTTATGTTTTTTCCTGTGAAAAAAAATTCTTAATGCCTTAAAAAAGCTTGAATGTAACTCTACACCCTTGCTTCATTAAATATATACAGATCTATGAATATGATAATTAGCCCCGCCTCCACTCACTCGCATGAGCTCAGACGAGATCCACTCGGTCAACTACTGAGGTAAACGCTGCACAATGGTATCACTTTTTTAAAACGTCGGACACATAACGGTAATTAATATGATTTGCGTTTTGCTTGACTACATTATCAAACAGCTAAAAATGTGTTGCTAATGTTACACAAACCATGTTCACATTAACGAGTCAGACAGCTGCCTTCAAAAAATCAGCATCCTTACAAACGCTTTGAACAACATCTACAGTACAGCACAGTAATCGGCTATAGTGAATAGAAAAAATTAAATAAAAAAATTCCAAATATTATTTTATGCATATTTATAATATTAATGTTTGTAGCTGCCTTTTAAATTTCTGACCATTATTTTTTTCTTGAGACTGTTCTTGACACAAAACTTCAACATCACTGTAAATAACTTTTAAAATTAGGTCCATCTTAGAAAAAAAGATTTTCTTAAGAAAATATTTTAGAACTTCTTAAGATTTATTTTCAAGAACTGCACTTAGAACATTCTGAAGAACTTAAGCACGGCTTGAGGCATCGTTCTTGTCCTTTTAGTGTGGAAACAGTGCCTGAAAAAGAAGAAAAGAGAGATGTAGTATCAAAGTTTTGCAACAATACTGGAATATGAAGCATTTTGTTGGGTGTGTTTTATTGTTTGAGTGGCATTCTCATTTTTAATGGGGAAAAGAAAATGTTTGTTTGTTTGTACAAGAGTATCCGTGCGTGGGCTTTTATTTGGGTGAAAGTCATGCGGCGTTCTGTGCGGATGAGCGTGAGGACACAAGCAAACAGAAGTTGTAGAGTAATTGGAAAAGACATCGGGTGTATATAAAGACGGATCGGGCTGCTATCTGGGCCTCCTCCCCCGAGCTTTAGTCTATTAACACTGCCACTCTTATCATCTGTGCTGCACCTGACAGGCCTTAATCACACTCTAATGGATTTAATTACCTTACACAGGTATCCTGCATACAAGCAAGCCTGCTGTCTACATGGTTAAAGAGACACAGACCAGGGAGATGATACAGGTGGCTTTGGTGATAGGCTTGTTTCGTGTTAAAAGGTCATAAAACAGTGACCTGGGCAGTGTCTGTTGTCTCACACACACACACACACACACATTTTCATGTTTTATGTGGACATTCCATATTGCTGTACAAACTGTATATTTTATCCACAAACCAAACCTACCCATTACTGAAAATTTTATGCATTTTTACATTTTCAAAAAACATAATTTTGTGTGATTTATAAGCTGTTTTCCTCATGGGGACCAAAAATGTCCCCACAATGTAGGGTTTACCAGAACATAGGTTTGTTTTGCTGTCAAAGTGAGGACATTCCATAGGCGTAATGGTTTTTATACTATACAAACTGTACATTCTATCCCATTACACTACCCCTACCCCTAAACCTACCCATCACAGTAAACATTCTGCATTTTTAAATTTTTAATAAAACATTGTTTAGTATGTTTTTAAAGCTATTTTAAATAAGAGGACTCATGAAATGTCCTCATATTTCATGTTTACGCCGTAATACCAGAGTAATACCCATGTCATTATACAAATTTGTGTCCTCATAAATCACAAAAACGTGCATACACACACACAATGTGGGAGATAGCAACACAGATGTTTAAGATGAATAGTTTTTATGGTATGTGTGTATGCATTAATTTGATTTTCCTCTAGGATTCAAAGACAGGAAGAATGTCAGACTTTTATTCAGGCAAACATAACTTATATTTTAATGTGTTTATGCTATTCATGCTGTTGGCTGCATATAGTCTTTTATCTGTCACTTTAGACATTTGACACATATTCTACCATTTTCGTGACGCTTCAGGCAGAAGAATCATTAAGGCGCTGTAAATATTTATATTAAAATGTCTGAATTTAATGCTTTTTATATTCAGACAATTCAGACCATTTGTTTTGTCATATATCATTAGCTGTCACTTTCCTTAGAACCCCCCCTTTTTTTTTAAGCAGGGTTATTATAACTAAAAACAAAAACAAATCCTGTTTCTTAAAAAAAAAAAAAAAAATGAACTGAAATAATAAATATAAATATAAAGGTTAGGTTAAGAAATATCATTAGCTCGGCATAAAATAGAAGTCCTTTGACAGAAATACAAATGTCCACATGCTTGTTTGGGTGGATTTAGAAGGAGGAGGCTGATGTAAAGAAGCAAGACAGAAAAGAGAATTCAAAACACTCTAGCCCCAATGACAGCAAACATCATGAAAAGATATGGAGAGAGGGAAAAGTACAGAAAGGAGACAGATGAAAATGAGAACTGTAAAATAAATGACATCTGAAGCCATTTCCTGCGGGTCTTGCCATGCTGTGCAGATTTGAAACTTTATGGAGTTATATGGCGACTTAAATTTCCATTAGCTGAGGGAGAAGTATAAGTTTTTTGTGATGAGAGATTCTGGCATACAGTGTCTTCTATGATGGATGTGTGCAAACCTAGTCCCAAAGAACTACCCATAATGGTGAAAAAAAACTTCTTCCATTCTGTCATGTACAATAAGCACTGTTCTGTATTACTGAACATGTCCTTTGCTTGAACAAAACAACCCCGGATACATGGTTGCGTTTCAATGGTAAAACGATAGTCTGCACGTCAGTGGGCAGCTGTTGAAGGAGCAGTTTTCATCAGATCCAGCTTTCATCACTCCTCCAGGGGTGAGCTACCGCTGGTATTCCCTTGGACATCCGCACGCATGCAATAGCACGGCCTCCAGAACACCCTACAGCTTTAACCAAGGTAATAAAATGCCTTTGCGAATCCCTCACACACTGAGAAAAAGGATGCTAACATCAGAGAACTCAAGCTACATCTACCAGGGCAAGAAAGACGGTAGCTTAGCTGGGACTCACCTAGTGTTGGTGATTCGCTTTTGAAGCAAGGGATGGTTGAGATGATTTTGGATATAATTTTCCTCACTGCAAGTCTCAGGTGATCTAAATAAAATAAATAAATAAATAAATAAAAAACATGTTAGCAATGCAGCATGTGAGACTATGGGCCCTATCAAACACCCTACGCAACGCGACGCAAGTATTTTTTCCTAGTTTCAGCCCAACACGGTTCTCATTTTCACATCCAGTGCCACGTTGTTTAAATAGCAAATGCACTCGCGCCCATCTGTTCGCCCATGTGCATGCTGGTCTGAAAATGAGGTATGTACAGATGCATTGTTGGCGTGTTGCTATTTTGAGGCAACTGAAAACGACTGCGCCATTGACCATCTGAAACCTGATCTAAAGTCAATGGCGCAGTATTTTATTTTATTTTTGTTATTTAAACTCTTTGAGAGACTAGGTACAACTCTTTTGGATCATGCGCTAACCATTTTTTCCATTAAACCGTTAAACTAGCAAAAGAGGATTCGGACACGGCCACTATGCACTTAAATCTTTTGATTAAAAATCAGATTAATTTAAAAAAATATATATAAATATTAGATAAAAAACAAACTGAAAAAGCTTAAACAAAAATTGTTTAACTGTCGTCTGAAGTACTAAAATTAGTACACTGAAATAAAAATATATATTAAATCTAAAATATTAAATAATAATGACAAAAGCAAATAAGAAATTAATAAAAATAAAACAAACTAAAATTATAACTGAAAATATAAAAATAAAAGCTAATTCAAAATATTAATAAATACTACAATATTCTGTAAATATTAGTAAAATACACTGGTGACACTTTATATACAGAACAATTAAAAAAATGTAACTTCTGCTGAACTATTGAGATAACGGATCATGTTTTGTGAAATTCAGTTTAAAGATCAGTTTACAAGACCAGGCAAATTTTTAGTATTTTTAGCATTTTCTGGCATTAACAATCTATTTTATTTTTGCAATGTGACATATTTCAGTGTAAAACTTATTGTGGCACAGGGATTTGAAATGTATCCATTGGGAATTGGATAGTGAAAAATGGGTGTTACATATACGAGAATGAAGCCCAAACTATTCTGTTTGCTAAAACAAGTTAGTTATTGGTTAATGTTATCTAATAGCCTGAGGGCTTGTGTGACGTCAACAGAAAAGGAAAGTAGTTTTAGATGAAGAGCAATTTATCAAATTTGATTGAAGGTTACAAAGACACACTTTTCTTTGGAATAACGTGCACCAGTGAATTGTTAACAAATAAGACCAAGAATGTGTATTAGGAAAGTAAACAGAGACAGTTTTAATTTCATGTTGACATTTGTGTGTTGAGAGCCACAATGAGATTTTTTTCTCTTTTGTTTGGGTGCAGCACTAGTGTATATACCAAGAGGGGCCTGACGTTGATGGAGAGGGTGATTTCAGGCCTTGCCGTTAGCAGGAGGAGATAGAATATCTTCTTAAGGCCCAAGGATAGCACTTTTTATGAGATGTTCATTGCAGAAGCTACATCAACCTGTCTAGAGCTACTGCAAGCCCATCGCCTCCTTCTCTCCCTCTCTTTCATCACTCCTATTCTCTTGCCCATATCCACTACCTCTTTCCTCTGCCTCTTTCATTGAACTTTTCATGCTCTGAAAAAAAAAATATATATATATACGTATATGTACAGATTTTTCCTCAAATCATCAACAGGACTGTAAATGCAGGGAGAGTCACATCAAGTCAGTGAGAGGAAACTCACCAAACACAGGCTTATTACTGCTCAAAAAAATACTCTTACAAAAGAAGTACAGTATTACTTTTTGTTTGCAATGATATGTATATTCATTTTAAAGGGTTAGTTCACCCAAAAATGAAATTTCTGTCATTAATTACTCGCCATCATGTCGTTCCACACCCGTAAGACCTTCATTCATCTTCAGAACACAAATTAAGATATTTTTGATGAAATCCAAGAGATTTCTGAACCACACATAGGCAAAGACATCGTTAAAATAGTCCACGTGACTGACATAGAGAAGAAATCGTCGTCAATATTTTTCTGTTTTTGCGCACAAAAAGTATTCTCGTCACATCATAACATAAAAGTTGAACCACTGTAGTCACATTGATTATTTTAACAATGTTTTTACTACCTTTCTGGGCCTTGAAAACTGCAATGACGTTGATGTGTGGTTCAGAAACCTCTCGGATTTCATCAAAAATATCTTACTGTGTGTTCCGAAGATGAACGAAGGTTTTACGGTGTGGAACAACATGAGGGTGAGTAATTAATGACAGAAATTTTTGGGTGAACTAACCCTTTAAGTATTCATGTAGTACCATGAAAATACTATGATATATGAATATTGAAATCAAAAGTACCGCGATACAGATCAAATACTGCCATCAATTTAACATTAAAACAAGTAAAGATGTAATAAAATATTAAAATGTAAAAAAAAAAAAAAAAAAAAAAGTTCAATTAGGTTATTTATTCATTAAATTATCATCAAATATTTAAATAATTATTAATTAATCAATTATGTTTACATTAACAATGAACAATATTTTACAGCATTTATTAATCTGGGTTATTATTAAATTCTACATAAACTAATACATTAACATCAAGTTAACATTACATTAATTCAAAATAAACAATATATATTTATGAACATTATAGATTAAGAACTACAGTAAAAAAAAAAAAATTTTCCCATATACTTACTGCATGATACCTATTGCATTAACTAATGTTAACAAATGTATTATTATTATTATTATTATTATTATCAGTAGAAATAGATAACAATAGCAATGGCAAATTGACATATCACATTAACAGAAACAAAATGGAAAGTGATTGTTCACATTCTAAATTCAGATTCGGTGAGCTGTGTTTCAAACGTCAATAAAACACAAATTATATGCACAAAATTTCAATTCGAACAGGATTAAAGGGTTAGTTCACCCAAACATTTTTTTTTCAATTCTGTCATTAATTAGACTACTCACCCTCATGTCGTTCCACACCGTAAGACCTTCGTTCATCTTCGAAACACAAATTAAGATATTTTTGATGAAATACGTTGGCTCAGTGAGGCTTCCATTGACAGCAAGACAATTAACACTTTCAATGCCAGAATGCTACTAAAGACGTATTTAAAACAGTTCGTGTGACTACAGTGGTTCAACCTTAATGTTATGAAGCGATGAGAATACTTTTTGTGCGCAAAAAAAAAAAAAAAACTTTATTCAACAATATCTAGTGATGGGCGATTTCAAAACACTGCTTCATGAAGCTTCGAAGCTTTACAAATCCTTTGGTTCAGAGAGCATATCAAACAGCCAAAGTCACGTGATTTCAGTAAACGAGGCTTCGTTACATCATAAGTGTTTCGAAACTTCATGACACAGTGTTTTGAAATCGCCCATCACTAGATATTGTTAATTATCTTGCTGGCAATGCAGGCCTCACTGAGCCATCTGATTTTATAAAAAAAACATCTTAATTTGTGTTCTGAAGATGAACAAAGGTCTTACGGGTGTGGAACGACATGAGGGTGAGTAATTAATGACAGAATTTTCATTTTTGGGTGAACTAACCCTTAAAATATTATACACCCTTAAAAATAAAGGTTCTTTTTTGGCATTTATGGTTCCACAAAGAACCTTTAACATCCTTGGAACCTTTCCATTCCAAAAAAAAAGGTTCTGTACAGCAGAAAAAGATTATTAAAATGTTCTTCATACTAAGAAAAATTGGTTCTTTTAAGAACTGATCACTGAAAGGTCCTTTTGGGGAACCAAAAATGGCTCTTCTATGGCATTGCTGTGAAAACCCCCTTTTGGAACCTTTATTTTTAAGAGTGTATGTGAAATATTCAGGCCAAACAAGTCCCAGCCATGTCTCTTTGTTAAACCATTCAACTCATTTAAACAAGTTTGTTTCGAACTAAGCAACAACATCCATCAGCAACTTCCTCCAAACCACAGCATTTTATAACACACAGCAATCTAAGAGTAGTGTGTGTGTGAGAGAGAGATGGAGAGAAATAGAGATAGGATGGCAGGTGGCTGTCGACACAGTGAAAACACAGCCCTGCGGAATTGTTGTGCCTCGCTGAGCACTACCACCCCCCACCTACCCCCACCCCACAAACACCCTTCATCACCACCTTCCTCTTCTCCCTCCTCCTCTCCTAGAGAAGAGAAGAGCCGTCAGCATTTACATTTCCCATCAGCCCCCGGAGACTTGCCATCATCACACAGCTTGGCTCAGTGACCCCCAGCTCCTATCTGCCATGTTCCTCTTCCATGTGAGCACAAACACACACTCACACACGCATTTGGATGGCACAGGCAATGGGGGATGGGACGGCACAGGGTATAGCAACTGTAAAGCTAAATTATTGCCAATCAGATTTTGTTCACAGCTCAACTGTTAGACAAATTGCAGCTTGTGCTATTTGCCATGGGTCAGAGAGCTGAGTAATTTCATTTTAATAAGTCATATTTGACGGCAAGATGACACTACAAATACACAAAGATATGTACACGTGTATCCATGTATCACATCCGCAAAAACAAAGAATCCTCTGACTTACTTCCCCTGTATAAGTTGTATTTTGTACACCAAAAAAGTGTGGATGGATGGATGGATGGATATTGATTTGCACTCTAGTCTTTTCAGAAACTTTTCCAAAAACTAGTAGAGAGCACCTACAATTCTGGACCTTTTCAGAAGCCTTTGTTTTATTTGGTATACATTATCTGTCTTCCATTGTCCTTGAAAGGCCTTTATAAACCCAACAATGCACGATCAAACTCATCTCTGCCTCAGACATAAATACCGCTGTTGAATTTAAATAGCTCAGCTGGTAGCCATCTGATTTATTTCATTTTATTTTAGAGAAAATGCAGTCTCTCCATCCACGCAGCCAATCTAAATTCTGCGCTGGCTGCACAGGAGGCAAGTTGATTAAATTAATATATATCTGAGCAAATAAACAACTTCTACCTTCAGGGCTTATGGTCGGTATTCCTTTAGAACTCCGAAGAAATCAAAGCGCTTGATATCCACAGCTGCCAAAATGGCATCAAAATCAGCCTCAGTATAAACACATCAGCCATTCCAGGCAACGGCAGCACAGATGTACAGTAAAAGGAAATCTCAGATGATAAAAAAAAAATAATAATTTGGAAATAGACAGTAAATTTCTCTCTAAACTGGAATTGGTCTCAAAGGGCTCTGTGTCCGCGGCCTGTCATGTTGTGTAGCGGTGTCTTTGAAGTCGCCCATCAGTGGCGCTAGCAGAACCCACTTCTGAGGCCGGCTTCCCTTTCAAGTGTTCATCAAGTGTCCGGGTGTTGCTACATCTGCTGTGAAGCAGATAACCGGTGTGCCGTCATGGAATTCTATTAAATCCAACAATATTTTCTATGCTAAAACCATATTCATTAAAAGGGTTCAAGATTCCCAGTGTAAGGTACATTCAGACTATTACTGGTAACTAGGGCTGTGTGATAGATAAAATATTCATGATATATATTTTATGCTTATATATATAATGATGATTGTGCTGGCCTGGCAGTATAAAATTAAGAAACATTGTGAATATGACACAATTTTAATGTGACCTTTATTCGCCTATTAAGTTTCCTATAGACCATGTCATTGTTTTGTAATCCCTCTTTGTCTTGCTTCTTGAGAATATAGAGCATTAAGTGGCTTTTCTGACTCACAGAAATGTTAACAAAAGTCTTTATGTGGCATTTTTCACATATTTTTATTTAATAAATACATTTAGTTTGGGGACAGTAAGAAATTATTATTTTTGTTTAGCAAGGATGCAATAAATTGATCAAAAGTGACAAAGACTTTGATAAAAAAAAAAAAATCTATTTCAAACACTGCAAAAAATGCTTTTGTTACTTAGATTTTTTGTCTTTTTTCCAGTCCAAATATCTAAAAATTCTTAAAATCAGTAAAAATTATTGTCTTGTTTTCAGAAAAAATAAGTTAAAATTAAGTCAGTTTTTGCTTAAAACAAGCAAAATAATCTACCAATGGGGTAAGCAAAATAATCTTGTTTTCGGTTTGAAGTAAGATTATTTTGCTTACCCCATTGGCAGATTATCTTAAATTTGACTTATTTTTTCTGAAAACAAGACAATATTTACTCATCTAGAAAATGCTTCTTGATTTAAGAATTTTTAGATATTTGGACTAGAAACAAGACAAAAACTCTAAGTAACAAAAGCATTTTTTGCAGTGAATAAATTACTTTAAACTTTATATTCATCAAAGAATATAAAAAAAAATGCATCACGGTTTCCACAAAAACATTACCACAATGATTTCTGAAGGATCAGGTGACACACTGAAGACACTGAAGCCATTTACACGACACCGTTTCCAACTAAAGTTTTGGCCGTTCATTTGAAAACGGCATTCAAATTGCAAGTTTTTGAAAACGATACTGTTATTGTCACTGTGTAAACTACAAAAGTGCGAATTTGTTAAAATGGTGACGTCACGCGCATGCGTATTACGTGTTTAGTCTATAGGCACGTAGTGTTTCTTTACAAAGTGACATCACCAACTACTGGCCTGGCATGAATAATACAGCATTTTTAGTCGTTTTCGTGGATCCGTGAACGGGGATTGTTTTGACAACGTTGACGTCTGTATGCGAAAAAATTTTCCGTTTTTAGTAGTTGTGTAAATGTACCCTAAGGGCTTAAATGTGCTTTATGTAAGAATGACAGCTAGTGGTTGAAATGGGTAATGCAGTCCAAATTCAAAATATTGTTTGCACCGCCCCCTCCTCCTCAGACGCAATGCTTTTGCGGGTTGCCAGTTTGAAGACATTCAACAGGAGCGAGCTCAATTGACATTGGAAGACGAGGAGACTTATACACTATAAGATAATTAGTTGATTTATTGATTTATGATGACTTGTTATCGCGTTTTAATATGCTCCCGTTCATAGAGATTTTTAGATGGATGCTGAGGCTTTTTAGGTCGGGTAGAATCTGCGATCTCTGACCCAGTTTGTTTGCTGGCTTCCATGGCTGCAATTCGCTGCATGTGTTTTCCGCCAACTTGCAACCTGGGGTGGTGAAACACTATTGGGTAAATTGGCAACGTGCGGTCTTGCACAGACCAAAACAAAAACAGAAATTCCAAAGTAAAATAACTGGCTGTAGCAATGGTTTTCAGAGAAACGAGTATGTGAACTTAGCATGTTTAATAATTATCTGCAAACATATTATGGTATTTTTATGCTTTAGTACAGTCAAAAACTTACATAGAGCACCTTTAAATACACAACTGCAACAGAAACTGGTGCATAGCTAATCAGAAACCATAGAAACAGACTAGTGGCGGGAAAAAGGGAACAAAGGGAACAGGTACAGGAACTAGAATTAAACCAAAACATACACATGACAGTCCTAAGAGTTCAAGTTATTTACAAACAGTATAACACATCACAAATGAAACACAGACCTGTGCAACAGTGCTCATCCCAGGTCCTTCTTTTTGCCAAAAATTTAGCCCTTGACAGCCTCACACAATATAATTACACAAAGCGATTCCAAAGGGGAAAGAGTTAGGAGGTCCAGGATCTCGCAAAAATAAAGACAATATTATCTTTTAATTAAATTCACATCGTTTCGCAAAAATGCGTTACTGTATCATTTGGGAAGTCCTTCTGACACTTTCTCCGGCGCCGAGCGGGTTGATCGGAAAGCTCATTTTAAACTTAAATGTATTTCTTTTAAATAATCAGATCAAACCACAGATAATCAGGTCCACACTACCTGGTAATTGAAAAACTGTTTAATCTGACGCTTTAATAGATTATTTCTTTGAAGCACCATTAAACCTGGTCTTTCAATCTAAAACTGATGCAAGAACTGCAGCAAAATTTCACACACTTTTATCCCATTCTTAAAGGCATAGTTCACCCAAAAATGACAATTCCATCATCATTTACTCATGATCATGTCATTACAAACCTATATGACTTGCTCATTCTCTGAAGAATGTGCTGGTTGCTCTTTTCCATCCAATTACATCAATTGGGAAAAGATGCAGAAGCAGCATACAAGTATCATAAAGGTGGTTGAATACATTTTACAAAATACATTATTTTGATGGTCCACTTTAGACAGGGTGGCCACAGTCCTGTATTTCAGCTCTATTTTTACTGTCCTGTCCATCCCGTCCTATATTCCACCATGAGAAATCTGGTCACCCTAACTTTAGACATTCTAGGGTTGTCAAAAGTAAAACTGAAATTGTAAAAATGTGACGATACCAGCATTTTCCCTTAGCATCTTGAGCACTGTTAAGTGGATTCTTAAATTCTTGATTGGCCATTGTGTTCATGTGTTCAACAGATATGTCCGTCTATCAGCGAATATATTAGGGATCCGCTGATGTCGCCTGATTTCAAACGCTACCACGTGTATCTGTGTAAGCGCTCCATGACAAGTGTCAAAGATGTCTATTTACAACATGTTTTGAAGCATTGATCATTGTAGCCAATCACAGACATATCTGTTGAGTGCATGAACACAATGGCCAATCAGAGGCATTTAAGAATCCACTCAACAGCACTAAAAATGCTAGGGGAAAATCCTGGTATCGTCACATTTTTTAAATTTCAGTACCAACTTGGTACCGAAGTCAGTACTTTTGACAACACTAAGATATTCTACTAACTACATTATAAGTAACTTTGCAACTACATGTCAACTAACTCTCATTAGAGTTATAGTAAACTGTTAGGTTAAGGTTCGGGTTAGTAGAATTAGTTGACGTACTTGCAAAGATACATTCAGTCTGTTGAGGAACCATCAAAATAAAGTGTTAGCAAATATTAAGCAGACAGTCTATTAATACTCTAATGACTGGTAGCTGACATGTAGTTGCAAAGTTACTTACATGTATAGAATATCTAAAGTGGACTGAAATAAAGTGTTAGCTTTTAGTGCTATATTCCAAGTGTATAGATATCATAAATAGGTATGTTTGAGAAACAGACCCAAAATTTGACATTATTCAAAAAATAATAAATAAAAAAAAACTCAAAAACGGAGTCAGTCAGATTCGTAAATGAATCATTCAGACCATGCATAGAATTGATATATTTTCAATATTGCTTCTTTTTTCCACAGAATAAGTTTTTATTTTTTAATGTTTCAAATTTGGTTTAAAAAATGTTTAAAACTATTTCTTTAAATGCAGTTCAAACACAGGGTGGGCCAGATGAGGCAGGGATTTTAATGGTAAAGGCTTACAGTAATGATGATGTAGATTTTACCGCTCCACGCCATGATGATGAAGATCGGAGTCAGGCCGTGTAAAGCCAGCCCCCGCTCTTGTGATTGATGGCCCAGGTGGCGAGTCAAGGGGCTAAACACCACTAAAAATGCATAGGCACTACACCTCACGCCCACCTCTCAGCAGTCATTCAGTGAGGCATACATCACCTTAATGAAAATGAGATGCTAATGCACTAATTAAAGAGCGGAGTGTAAGCCGACCCACTCTGAGGAGTTTCACTAGCTTTGGCTTGCCATTGTGCCTCGGTTCTGGTCTAAAGAACCCGAAATGAATTCCACAGGGGCACAGCCGCGAGGACAGGATAGAAATTCAACCTCTGATTCAACAAAAATGGCATTAAGCGACGAGATGGACCATTGTGGGTCTCAAAGTAGCTGATGAGGTTAGAAAAAAAGAATTAAAAAAAGATTTATTTTGGCATTTTTGCCTTTTATTATGATAGGACATCAGGAAGCGAAGTTGGGAGAGAGAACGGGGGTCGGGATCAGGAAAGGTCCGCGAGCCGGGACTAGAACTCAGGTGCACAATGGCGCTATATGTAGGCATGCTGCCCACGAGGCTATTGGTGCCGACAAAAAGACAGTAAGAAATTTGCCAAATTTCAAAACACAAAAATTTAAAAAAATCTTTTTTGTTCTGTAAAAAAAAAAAAAAAGTTTTCTTGAATATAAAAAATGTGATATTACCTTCATGTTGTTCCAAACCCACTGGCTTTCTTTTTTCATGTTTTTCCCAGAAATCCACTGTCTGCATCCATTCCAAAATGGAATCTGTAAATGCAACAAGTCAGGTTTGACATCAGTGGCATCATGATATCATTGACAAATGATTTAATCAAGTTTAACATAGTACAACAATTTCACATAATCTGAAAACATAGTCTGAAAACTGGAATGTAAATTGTCTCTCTTCTCACTCTTAAGTCTCTGTATGGAGAGAACCACTCCAAGTTCTTCAAGTTATAATCAGGTTCTGTTATGGGAGTAACATTATTGCTTTCTCTCATCTCCACCTGACCAGAAAAGGTCAATGGTGTGCAAATAAGTGCGATTAACATGAAGCTTGCAAATGAGTCTTCTTTTGGACTGGTGAACAAAACCGAAAAGAGGCTCAGTTGATGCATACCGATGTTGCAGGAATACGATGACTCATTTTACGAATATGAGAACATTCGTTATAATATATCTTGACCTATGCAAATGGACTCCTGCAGGGACAATAAGGACAGGCTCTGTGGGGGTCAAGACTAAATGGAGAACCTCTGATATGGAATCATGATTGGAAGATTTAGTACAACTAAAGTTATAGCAGAAGTTTCTGAAGTTCCCAAGGCATGTATGGTATTTAATACCACATCTATATTTAAATTTATTTGCATTTATTCATTTGGCGGATGCTTTTATCCATAGCGACTTACAAGTGAAACCAATGAGTCGTGCCCTACTGATGTGTAGAATGCTGCGACGGTTCGCTTTCTCAACTTATGCGCTCTATATGGATGCTGTAGGATATTTTTTTTGAATTTTTAGAGGTGATGTGTGTAATTATTCATTAAAATACCTTCTTCTTTCCCAGTTTAATGTACATAGATAACTACATTGGCAAGATGATTTCTGCAAAATGTGTAAACACAGCGGTGGGATCAAAATATTGAAGGACGTTGGAGCATCCTGACCAGCTAATGTCATGAGATTGGGGTGGGAACATCAGTTTGTCCAACCAACCAAGATGGAAAACTTGCTTAAAAACAAATGAAAGCAAATTCACAAATTGATGATGCTTCACCTTCACCTCAGTCAGCATGAAATGGAAGATAGTTGTGATAGTTTTCTCTACCCTATTGTGACATCCTGAAATGGCTTCTTGGACAAGAATAAATGTATGGCGGGTCTTGATTTTGTCCATCGGCAATTGATTGGATCATTGTGGTTTGCTATTGCTGTGATCTCATGTGATCGACAGGTTTTCCCGCCCTCACGCCAGTAAACACGTCATCAAGTGGGATATTAAAGATTGTGAGGGCACATGAATTATGTGCATAGATAAATCATTTATAAATACTGCAAAAAAAAAAAAAAAGTCTTAAAAATCAATCCCGTTTCAGAGGTGCAGGGGGGGACAAATTGAAACTAAGGGGGCACAAATCAGATTTGAGGGGGCAATGCCCCCTTTTGCCCCCTCATGGCGTGGGGCCTGGCTCAAGCCCTAGTTGGAAGTTCATATTTCCTACATCCCACATTTCCCGTTACTAATTACGGCATTGTGGTGGCATTCTTTCGTGTTCAACTCAGAAATATGATTTTTCCAACATGCTTTAACACACCATAACAACTTGCTGATGAATAATACTACTCCAGCATTAATATAAACCAGCCTGATCCACTGTACCAGGTCATTTCAGCAGGCAGAATTGGAAAGATCTGGAGTGTTGGAGACCCTGCTGGAGAACTAGGGTGAAGACTTTGTGTTTTGCCCAGCTACCTTTGTCTTCTCCCTCCAGCGTTCCCCCACATGAGAGCCTGTGGAAAGACAGCGTTGGCTTTTCCTCATGGACTAGGATGTGCTCCGGCAAGGACCCCCTACATATTCATGATGTCTGCGTGTGTGAAGACAGTTTCCATCCTGTAGAGAGCCTCCACTTCAGTGATCAAGAGCAGGGAAGAAAGAAACAAAAGGAGGGAGGGAGACAGATAGGAACGGTGAGAAACAAGGAGAGAGGGAGAGAGAAAAAGCGAAACTCAGGAAGAGAGAGCAGCCATCCAATTCATCACCGAGCCCTCAACATGACTGCCGGGCCGTGAGATTGGGAATAAAGACGCTCGCCAGTCTGCATCCAACACAGACGGCAGCACTTCAAAAGCATTCAGTTTCAGACTTCTACATACACATGACTGGAAACATTCCCCACCAGGAAAAAAAGACATTCAAACAAACACCAAAACTGGAAAGACAGAGAGAACAAACTCAGAAAGCTCACTGAAGCCCTGCCCCCTTTCAACTACCATCTGCAAATGACTGCTCAGATATCTTTATGATTTGACATTGCTTTGTCTTTTTCAATAAAATGGGCAAAAGCCCCTTTGCTAATTAGATTTCTTGAAATAATTATAGTGGGTAATGAAAATGACCCAGTGGACCTTGGTCATATGAGATAGAGGTGATGCTTTGATTGCATTCATCCACACCATTAATTGCAGTCAGATTTGCGGATGCTTCTGAGCGTGATTTCATTCCAAGCAAGATTTTCACCTCGATTCTGTATGATCAGAAAGAGCGATTGCCAGAATTTTCTCTCTCCGTCTCTCGGTGTCTGATTCTGTCTGATTTGCATGCTAGTTGGGGAGTGTGCACACAGATCAATCCCATATCTGCTTATTTAGCCGAATCAATAGGTGCGCATGGACCAGGTGTGGGGTTAGAATGCCGCCGGACCTGCCAGACTGGCGCTCTCTTTGTGCCAAAACAAGGCGATTAGATATTTATCCGTTCCTGTGCCAAAGCTACTGAGGATGTGTTTCTGGCGTTCTACTTCAACAAAAGCCTCACCACTGAAATGTTGTCATCTCCAAGGTCAGAGAAATACAAGATGGGGTTAAACTAAAAGACTTTTGCTATATGAAAAGGTGCAGCTTGTATTTCTTTTGTAAAACTCACTGCCACAATGGTAAGGCATTGCTATGTAGTTGTTCAAGTGTAGTGCTTTAGTGCATTGCTAACCAGTAAAAATTTCCCCCTCAGAAAGTACCTGCTCGCTAGGTAGTTCTTTTCCAAAGTTCTGGAACTTTCAGGGGTGGGAAATGGCAGTGAACATGCTGGTTGGTTGAGTTCACGCAGCATTTTGATTGGTTGACTCCACGCAGCATTTTATTTCAACCACCATTTTTAAAAGTCTGTTTCGGTGTGTGCAGTACGAGTTATTTGTTATTCGAATCAACAATGGAGCTTAAAAATACGACAGATGGACAGATGAAGAGGTTCAGGCTTTATTAAGCTTATATGCGGAGGACGAAATCCAGCTGGAACTGGAAAGTTTCACGCAGTCCTACGTCACTGGACTTAATCTTCACGGTACTTTAGATCGCGATGGAAACGCAGACAGCAACAGGTCTGGGAGGAAAAAAAGTTCCTGGGACAAATTGTTCCGGTTAATTTCACTGGGAAAGCTGCTAAAGTCTCTACTGTAGATATCTTTTAAGTCTTTTTTTAATTCATATCCAAGGGATTTTGCAACCAATTTTTATCTACAATGAGACAAATCTGATCCCTAATTAGCAATAGCACACCTCTCCTCAAAAAGCCACATGGTTTAAAGGATCATTTATGTCTGCTCTGGCTGAAAAACTTTCTTAAACTAGTTTTTCATCAACCAGATGATTTGGTGGTCTTAGTTGGTCTCCCATGGCTGGTCAATTGGCTCTATTATATTCTAGTCTCTAGATATCACTCAAGTGCCTTTTTAATTCAAATCTAAGGTATGCTGCCACCAATTTTATCCATAATGAGACAAATCTAATTGCTAATTAGCAATAGCATACCTCTCTTCAACTAGCCACATGGTTTAAGGTATTATTTATGTCCATTTTTACTTACAAACACTTTCTTAAACCAGTCTGAGATGAGCTGATGGTCTTAGTTGGTCTTCCAGTCTGGTAAATTGGCTCTATAAAATTTGGTATCACTCAAGTTCTGTTTTAATTCAAATCTAAGGGAGTTTATCACAAAATTGATCCATGAGACAATTTTATTGCTAATTAGCGATAGCACATCTCTTCTTAACTAGCAACCTAGTTTAAAGTATTGTTTATGTCCATTCTTGCTGAAGAACTTTCTTAAACCAGTCTGAGATGCATTGATGGTCTTGTTGGTCAAAATGGCTGGTTTTAGAATTGTTTTGGGCAGTTTTCAACTTGTCCAGACTGGAAGGCTAGTGGGCTCTGCAGCTAAATGAGATACATGTCAATTTTTGTCATGCTGAGAGACAAGCTAGACAAGACTAGCTTGACCAGGTTGGGAGACCAGCTAAAAAACATAGAAACAACAACAATAACAACAAAAACTGCCTAAACTGGTTTCCTGGTCTTAGTTGGATTAAGCAGGGGGTTTTTTTCCAGCAGAGGTAGCACTAACAATGCATTTACATGCTGACGTTTAGGGTTTGGAGTATGTTGTCCATTCATCTGACAACCAAATCATAATTTTAAAATCAGATACAAGATTCAATAAATGAATGATATTTTAGTAAAGTGACTGAAATGAGGTTCCCATAATTGTTTTTAAAGAACACATTAAAAAGCAAAGAGTGCACTATATTTCTTACTGTCGTTCTAAACTCTCTTGACTTTTTCTCTTTCACATATACACATGCACGGCAACTCACTTACAGATCTGTGATGCCCTTGCAGAGGTCAGTGGTGAGAGAGGTACTCCTCAGGAAAGGGCCAGCAGGTTGGGTTTTAGTGGTCTGATCTGTGCTTATTTAGAGGCTGTGAATAATGCATGAGACGTCGGTGTGCATGGCTCTGCAGGGATAAAGTGGCTCTCAGCCCGATATCCCAGCATTCCCAGGCCCTCCCAGTCGGCACCGCAGGTGAGCTTCAGCCGGCGCTCCGGAGGTAACTTTCATGCTCTGCTGGGCAAACATTTTCCAGGTCACATTTTCAATTACTCTGAGAGCCATGCCGACTCGCATCCCTCAGGCTCCCTATCACACGCACACACACGGCCGACGCCCACTCTAAACAAGCTTTGCTTGAGGAGGAAATGAGGAGCGCGAAAGGACAGGGATGCAGGACTCTCGTCTTATGACGCCTCTGACAAACAACAGGTTTGTTCTGAGTGTCTGCCAGTATTCTGCCAGCTTTCAGTCAGTGCCAAACCTGCGGAGGGGGAAAAAACAATCGTGTCAGTGAAATCTGTCAAAAACATCAGGCTTGAGGGAGGAAATGAACGGACTGTTATCCAGGGTTCACTAAAAGACTTCACGACCTTTTCAAGGACCTAGACATTTCAGCAAGTCTTGAATTTAAAGGGATAGTTCACCTGAAAATTAAAAAGTTGTCATCATTTACTCACTCTCGTGTTGTTCCAAACCCTTTTGACTTGTGGAAAATGAAAGAAGATACATAACAGCATGAAAAGTGAAATTATTTAAATTTGATGTGTTATTTCAGGAAAATAAGTTTTCACAAGGACAGTTTACACAAGATGATTGGGTTAAGTATTGATACATGTTTAATGTCTGAATACCTGAATAATGTCTGAATACCTTTTTTTGTCAAATTATGTTATTTTTTTGCTGATAAAAATTATGAATACCTAACAGTCTACAAATACTCTAGTTAGAGTTCATTGACATGTAGTGGCAAAGTGTCAAAGGAATGACTACCAAAATAAAGTATAACCCTAAAAGTCATTTACTATACTATACATTTACCATTAATTATTGGCTTATTTCTGCTTATTTATCCTTCAAATGTTTGATAAGTTGTAAATAATGCTAATATGCCCTTAATATGTGTTCATTTATTAATTACTGGACAAATAATGCATAATATATGCATAAATAATGCTTTTATATATATATATATATATATATATATATATATATATATATATATATATATATATATATATATATAGATATATATACATACAGGTGCTAGTCATATAATTAGAATATCATCAAAAAAGTTGATTTATTTCACTAATTCCATTCAAAAAGTGAAACTTGTATATTATATACATTCATTACACACAGACTGATATATTTCAAATGTTTATTTCTTTTAATTTTGATGATTATAACTGACAACTAAGGAAAATCACAAATTTAGTATCTCAGAAAATTAGAATATTACTTAAGACCAATACAAAGAAAGGATTTTTAGAAATCTTGGCCAACTGAAAAGTATGAACATGAAAAGTATGAGCATGTACAGAACTCAATACTTAGTTGGGGCTCCTTTGCCTGAATTACTGCAGCAATGCGGCATGGCATGGAGCCGATCAGTCTGTGGCACTGCTCAGGTGTTATAAGAGCCCAGGTTGCTCTGATAGTGGCCTTCAGCTCATCTGCATTGTTGGGTCTGGCATATCGCATCTTCCTCTTCACAATACCCCATAGATTTTCTATGGGGTTAAGGTCAGCGAGTTTGCTGGCCAATTAAGAACAGGGATACCATGGTCCTTAAACCAGGTACTGGTAGCTTTGGCACTGTGTGCAGGTGCCAAGTCCTGTTGGAAAATGAAATCTGCATCTCCATAAAGTTGGTCAGCAGCAGGAAGCATGAAGTGCTCTAAAACTTCCTGGTATGGCTGCGTTGACCTTGGACCTCAGAAAACACAGTGGACCAACACCAGCAGATGACATGACACCCCAAACCATCACTGACTGTGGAAACTTTACACTGGACCTCAAGCAACGTGGATTGTGTGCCTCTCCTCTCTTCCTCCAGACTCTGGGACCCTGATTTCCAAAGGAAATGCAAAATCTACTTTCATCAGAGAACAGAACTTTGGACCACTCAGCAGCAGTCCAGTCCTTTTTTATCTTTAACGCTTCTGACGCTGTCTGTTGTTCAAGAGTGGCTTGACACAAGGAATCGACAGCTGAAACCCATGTCTTGCATACGTCTGTGCGTAGTGGTTCTTGAAGCACTGACTCCAGCTGCAGTCCACTCTTTGTGAATCTCCCCACATTTTTAATGGGTTTTGTTTCACAATCCTCTCCAGAATGTGCAGTTATCCCTATTGCTTGTATACTTTTTCTACCACATCTTTTCCTTCCCTTTGCCTCTCTATTGATGTGCTTGGACACAGAGCTCTGTGAACAGCCAGCCTCTTTTGCAATGACCTTTTGTGTCTTGCCCTCCTTGTGCAAGGTGTCAATGGTCGTCTTTTGGACAACTGTCAAGTCAGCAGTCTTCCCCATGATTGTGTAGCCTACAGAACTAGACTGAGAGACCATTTAAAGGCCTTTGCAGGTGTTTTGAGTTAATTAGCTGATTAGAGTGTGGCACCAGGTGTCTTCAATATTGAACCTTTTCACAATATTCTAATTTTCTGAGATACTGAATTTGGGATTTTCCTTAGTTGTCAGTTATAATCATTGAAATTAAAATAAATAAACATTTGAAATATATCAGTCTGTGTGTAATGAATGAATATAATATACAAGTTTCACTTTTTGAATGGAATTAGTGAAATAAATCAACTTTTTGATGATATTCTAATTATATGACCAGCACCTGTATATAAAAGCATTATGCATGACATACTGACAAACGCGGAAGTGCAGAGCAGAGAGCAAAACAAAACACCGGTCACAAATTAGAAGTCTAAAATGAGAAATTTTAAAGAGAAATGTTGGAGGAACTCGAGTTTGTTGCCCGGCCCTATTTGTTTGAACCGCGAGAGGCGTCTACTCTCACGGAACTAGTTACCAGAAGCTAGCAATTACAGTTTAAAAAGTTATGGATTTTTTGTTGTTGTCAAAAACACATCGCTTTGCTTCAGAAGGCCTTTATTAACCCCCTGGAGCCGTGTGGATTAGTTTTGTGATGGATGGATGCGCTTTTTTGGGCTTAAAAAAATGGCACTATTCACTCCCATTATAAAGCTTGAAAGAGCCAGAATATTTTTTAATATAACTCAAATTTTGTTTGACTGAAAGAAGAAAGTCATATACACCTAGGATGGCTTGAGGGTGAGTAAATTATGGGATATTTTTATTTTTGGGTGAACTATCTCTTTAAAATAAACAGTTATCTAAATTTCTTTGCTGTCACTTTGTCAATTTAACACATCCATGCTGCATAAAAGCATTCATTTAAAAAATACATACATCTCAATTACCCCAAACTTTTAAACTGTAGTGTACATGGAAGAAAGCAGCTCAAACACTCTGCCAAACGTCTCCTTTTGTGTTCTATGGAAGAAAGAAAGTCACACAGGTTTGGAAAGACATGAGGGTGAGTACATGATGACAGAAATTCATTTTAGAGTGAACTATTCCTTAAAATGTAAGACTGCCTGTTCTCCAGATCTGCCTTTGTCTCTCTTTCCCCATTTCTGGGTGTACATGGCATGTGCTCCTGCTCTCTCCTTCTTCAGTCTGTTCTTTCTGACAGGGTGGTGTCACAGAGGGGGATGTCGAATGTCAGCGCACGGACAGACTTACACTCCTCAGCCTGAACACAGTCTTTCATTAAAGCTAGCATCTCCACTTCGCCATCACGTCATCTTCACACCCACTCCATCACCGGTTTTCACACTCGTTCCTACTCACTTCTTCTTTTTCTCTCTGGGATGAACTCACTATATAGTTGCACTATTTTTGTGTGTAGTATTTCAATGCAAAAAAAACCCTGTGTATTGTTCATAAGCCCTCACAATCCATTTATTGAAAGGCATAGTTTACCCAAAAATTAAAATTCTGTCTTCATTACCCCACCCTCATGTCATTGCAAATCCGAATGACTTAAGAAACACTGAAACATTTTTCAAAATTTGTGTTTCGCAAAACAAAGTTATACAGGTTTGACACCAAATGAGGGTGAGTAAATGATGACAATTTTCATTTTTGCGTAAACTTTTTAATATAAAAATAAAAACATTCAAAAATGAAAAACTATATATCAATGATACTAAAATAACACTGTTTTGCACCTAGTGGTCCAATCTGGCTCGTGCTATCATTGTACTCTGATCAATAACAAATGTAATTTATCACAAAACAACTTCATCTGCTATCCAGTCTGACCTTGAAAGTTTGTGATTGGCCTTGTCTGTATGGGATGTAACATGTGTCGAGTGAGAGGAAAGAGAGAGAGATACAGCGGCACATTTCAGCGATGAGCCTAATGCTGCTTGTGTAGCTAATAGTCCAGAAAAGGCGGCGTCGCATGCCCGAGCTGGCACTTTAAATTATTCATTCTGTGCTGTGGCACGGGCGCAGGCAAAAGCAGCGGCGCTCAGCTGATACACTGCCGCTCATAATCTCTTGCTGTCCACGGGAGCAGAGACGAGAACTGGATTTGAGCAGCCACGGTGACTCCCAGCAGGATGGCGGACTGAAGGCTGGAGCACAGGAGGAGGAAGTGTGAACTCAATAACTCAATTTGTGAGAGGATGAGAAGGCCGTTTCAAAACAGAGGGTGGAAATGAAAGCTTTGTGTCTGCAGGGCGTAGCCTACTTGAGTGAAATGGATTTGTGGGTATAGGCAGGTGAGTTAAAAGGTAGACCAAAGGGAAACTGAGGTTATGAAGAAGGTTAAATCAAGGAGTCAAGTCTTGGCTGGTTAACGTGACCCCATTATACCCCACTATTTGATGCCATAACTATACCATCTACAAGAGAAAACAGCATCTTTCTCCACTGACAGTCACTTAAATGTAGCAGTGCACCACATTATGACTAATATATGTACAGTAGAGGTTTTAACAATCTTACCACCGATCTTCAGCCAGTCAGCACTGTGATGACATCATTTTCCTGTGACTTCAGAATGAGTAGTCACATGGCATTTGCATGGTTCTGAAAATGAAAAATTAAAACATACTGTTGATGAAAATACGATGAGAAAACAATTACCAATGCACTAACAATGATTTTTTAAAGGGGTCCTTGAGTATGATTTCACTTTTTTAACTTAAGTTAGTGTGTAATGTTGCTGTTAGATCATAAACAAAGTTATGATGCTCAATGTTCAATGCAAAGGGAGATATTTTCTTTTAAAGAAATTGCTTTTTAAGGACTACAACAAGCTTATTCCCGGGTTGTTGACATCACAAACCCCAAAATTTACATAAACTTTGCCCCCAGGAACACCCAACAAAGGGGGTGAGGCCATGTTGGGCTGCTTTAGAGAAGAGGAAGAGAGTGTTTACATTTTCACAAATGAGGGTCAATTCAACGCTGGATTATCATGACGGCACATGCTAGTCTCTGATTTGAATCAACTCCACAGCAACTTCATAAATTTGTCCACTAACCATTCAGAAATGTCCAGATGCATTCTAAAAGTTGTAACTTCTTCCTGAGTCTCTCCATCAGTGTCCGACTCCGGTTTGAACAATGTAAGGCTGAACACCGTAACTGACAATTGTCAATTTGCTGCGTGAGACTCTCCAGCTTTGTTGTTGTTGAGCAACTGAAACGCGAGTTGTTAAAGCTCCGCCCTCTTCTGGAAAGGGGGCCGGGAGCAGCAGCTCATTTGCATTTAAAGGGGCATTATAGGTCCCCTTTAAAAGAGAAATTTAAAAAGAATTTCAAATCTGTAGTCAATGTCAGTGATTTCCCCTGCTACTGTATTTTAGTCAAAAGTAAAATTGCACCGCAAAAAAAAAAAAAAAAAAGTCTTCTTAATGTCATTCAAGAGTTATTAAATCATGAAATCATTACATCAAAAAATCCTCTAAGAATATATTGAAATAAATGTATAAAAATAAATAAAATTTCTACTTTATATAGGATTCATATAAACAGAGGATTTTTTTGTGTGATTAAATGAAGGAATATGATATGGCAATATACTGAATACATTTAAAAGGACATTTTCATCAAAAGACAAAACTATAACTAAAAAAAAAAAAAAAACTTTGTAAAAATGAAAGCTACCCAGGACGACAGATGGCAGATGCTTAAATGCTCATATGCTTCTGGGGGGTCCTGCCATTGAGATAAACAGGAATACTAACAATCTCCAGGTATTAATATAGACCACCTTGTGTTAAACAACCTATAGAAATGAGCTTCAACACATCAAAAATCTGAAAAGGTCCAAAATGGAAATATTATTTGCACCGCAGTCTTGCCACATCTCTGAAGGTCTATGAAAGACCAGGTTGGTTGGCAATGGACAAAAAGGAGGGTCAAGAATGGCTAATAATACAAAAGAGAAACTCATGAATAAAAAAGAAAAATACTGTAGCGTTTCAATGTTCCCAAACCCAGCAACCCCCCAAGCCTTTCTTTCTGCAATGGAGGAAACAGCAAAAGTGTGATGTGTGCTTCTCCTGTTTTTCCTCACCTCCTGCGCTCAGTATTTCTGTTTATCACTCCTGCTCAGACACAGTAAACAACACCATAAAGCAAACGACAAAAAACAAAGAGCTTTTATGCGGTCCAGCTACCACCTCCGCTCCCTGGTACACTTATGGGTAACTTTCTTCTCAGACTTACAAAACTTAACAAGAATTGTACGGATTCAAGTGTGATGACCATCTACAGTACAACCCACCTACGCAGACACTTCTGTATATACACGGACACATTACGGAGCTGACAGCAGCTTTAGGAACAGGGGGGACAGGTGTCTGGGTCTCTGGGAGCCAGACACACAGGTGTTAATTAGACAGACAAAAGTGTGTGCAGAGAGCGCCGGGTCTGACGCAGCAACCTCAGGTCCACCGTTGCCAAGATATAGAAGAGTGTCAATGCCTGCCAGAACTTTCCGTCTCTCGATCAGTCACAGGCAGACTGAGGAACTGCAGACAAGACAAAAAGTTGATTGAGTGAATGCTAATAAGCTATCAGGTGCTGTTCTACTCCATTTTAAGCAAGTCAATCCATTTGATGGCCATCTTGGTGCTGCCCCAGGGCAGCTTCTTTCTACTTGATTGGGGAAAGACAGATTTCAGTCTTTCCCCAATCAAGTTGAAAGGAGCTGCCCTAAAGCTGCCAAGCATACATCTAAATAACATAATAAATGTAGCTTATTTAGCTCAAAAACACTGAATCTTTCAGGCTGGTCCAGATAAACACTCACACATTCTAGAATAAAGTGCAGATGATGCCTTTTCCAATAAAAGCCATTTTGCATGACTCGTGTCAGAGTTGCCCGATGTTACTGTATGATATATGATATGTGAATGATATATGAATAATCAAGTAAACCTAGGTTGCTTCAGTTCAGTAAGAGTTCTTGAAATATTACAAACAATATAAAAGTTATTTTATAAAGATTTCACAGCAAAAAAAGATTTGTACCAGGACCTGATTTATACTAAGTCCTTTTACTTGCTAAAAAAAAAAGTATAAACTATCAATCAGTATATTGTGTACAACGGGTTTTTAACTTTTGATCACAATGATAATTTTGAAGCCTTAGAAATTTGCATGTCAAATATGGTCAGGCTTTATAGGTCTCCTAGCCTAGCCAAACCAGAGTTTAGCCTGCCGGCCAGCAGTTCTTCCAACCTGACCAACTGAAAAGTGACCTGAATGCTTCTAAAACTAGCCAACAGACTAGCCTGACCAGGCTGGGAGGACAGCAAACCAGATTAAACTGGTTTAAGTTGATTTTAGCATCAGGACCTTTCAAAGCACAGTTAAGATAAACGATAAACATATAGTTCTAAAAATTGATCTCAATAATAAAGAATAACAAAGTCCATACCACAGCTATAACTATAACTGCACAGAGAAATAATATAGTTGGAATCACTTTCAGAATGATTTTATCCAGCTGATGAATGATAAAAACACTGACAGCCAATCAGAATCCATCCTGCTACAATGAGCTCAAGCATTTAAAGCGGCAGACAACCACGTGCTTAGAATACACAGAACAATATTAGTCCAGGTGATATGTGAAAAAAAAAGTTCACTTTTTCATAAAAGCATGAAACACTTGTACAGTTTGGGGCCCTCAACATTTTCAGAAATGGAGACATCACAAAAATGCCTTGTGGTCGCCATGGCAACCATTTTACTTTCCGCCATAACCCAATTATGCATTTTGTATCATATCTTCTGAATAAAACATGATAACACAGAAAAGGTGATGTCTACCCCTATGTTTTTACAATGATACCACATAAAACATCATAAACTGTTCAGGTGAATAGTTAATGGTGAATTCAGCAACGTGAAAAGGAAATTACAGTATCTGAGAACCTAGGCTAGACTTTATATGTGACCCTGGACCACAAAACCAGTCATAAGGGTCAAAATTGAGGACAATATTTGGCCAAGATACAACTATTTGAAAATCTGGAATCTGAGGGTACAAAAAAAATCTAAATATTGAGAAAATCGCCTTTAAAGTTGTCCAAATGAAGTCCTTAGCAATGCATATCCACTCACAAAAATAATTTTTTTTTCTATATTTACGGTTGGAAATGTACAAAATTTCTTCATGGAACATGAACTTTACTTAATAACCTAATGATTTTTGGCATAAAAGAAAAATTTATAATTTTGACCCATACAATGTATTGTTGGCTATTGCTACAAATATACCCGTGCGACTTATGACTTATGGTTTTGTGGTCCAGGTTCACACATAGTTATCGTTGTTGGTGTGAATGGGCCTTTACACAATATTACTAGAATTTGCATAACATATACACCCTGCTAAATAAAAATCTTAAACCAATGGCTTAAACCAGCCTGAGGTTATTTGCTGGTGTAAGCTAGTTAAACCAATTTACTGTATTTCAGACCTGCCTAACCAGACTGGAAGACTTACTATCCATCTTAGGCTGGTTAAAGAAGTTTTTTTTTTTTTTTTAAGCTAGGTACTGTATGACTGGTCCAGCTTGCAACTAGGCTTGTGATTTTCACACGACTTTTGCTCACTAATGATGTATTTTTTTTTACAAAGCAACAAGACACAAGTTAGAAACAAAAGGAGCAGAAAAAGTTCAAACCTGAAAATCTCTGGAACAAGACCTCTGGAACCTGTTGTCATGGAGGCTCCGTTCTTATTTACAGAACTAATTTACATTTTAAAAAAAAGCATGCTGAGGCAGTAAAGTTTAGTACACCCACGTTCAACAAGTCCTTTTTTCTTTCTGTGATGTATCTCAGCCAATTCTAGGACTTTTTTTAATGGCTTTTTTTATGAGATTTTTAATGGCTCCCTTTCAATTTATGAGCTGAATTTGTCAAGTTGGAAGTTGGAATCTGAAAGAGAATGACAAAAGAGGAATTTACTGAATTACAGTTCAAAGAAATTCAACAATAAATTGGTCCATGAAAAGAAAGTTAATTAATTACTAAATATAAAGAAATACATATAAATTAAGTAAAAATTTCTATCAAATTTGAATTTGAGTCACATGAAAAGGCCTAAAATTGGACATAATTTCCGTCACTGTCATGTGGAGCCTTGCAATTTCTCCCTTTCATTTTTCAACAGGTTGCATTTTTCAGCAAAACCGAAAAACCTTTTACTCTGAAAATGTTAGTTCAGACTCTCCATGTGAATTCATTCATAAGCAGGTAATACAGATTCCCTAATTACAGATAATGGTAAATAAGTGTTCTGAAAGTTACACAGCAGCTGTGGCGATCGGTTCCTCCTGTAGAGTGGCTCAAGAGAGGAAAATCACCAGAGAGTAATTGGAGCATGAATTCGCTCATTTACTTTGACTTAACGAAGCAGGGCCGTGTACAGCAGCACAGCGCCGGTCCTCTGATAATAAATAATGACCTGTCAATTATTCACAAGACTTTCAGAGGGATCTGCGGTGCATTACAAAGACTATGTGTCCTGCAGAGATACACACAAACACACACACTTTGTTCTACCTCTCACTTACATGTACATGTACTGTAGACACGGGTGCACACATTGTCTTGCATTGTCTCAGCCCATCTTGCTGCTTCTTTCCCACTAACCCAAGCATGGATACACAAACTAAAAATAGTTCCCCTTTCTCTGTCAATGCCGCATCCGAAAAATCCACATCCTCTCTCACATCAGTGTGTACAGATGTGCTTCCTAATTGAAGGTGTTAAGTGGACAGCTTCTTGCCGGAGGACACGTTTAATTAGACAGTGGATGCCAGGGGAGACATGGAGGCAGACAGAGACAGTAAAACGCGGATGCAGAGGGACACTTAAACGTCGCTCGCGTCTCACTCTGTGACCAGACACAGGCTGTTCACTCTCATGTACACAATTATCTCTGCACTCTGTTGACGGGACTCTCATTCCACAGTCCGGCCCTCCATGATTGAGCACCAAATCCGGTTGTTCACGCTCTTGCTCACCAAGGAGCATGCCCATTCATTTCAATGGCCCTCTGGAAATACATGATTTGAAATCTTTGCTAATGGGACCACGGAACTTTTTAATGTCACAATATATGGCTAATTTTCAATAGCCATCAGTGGGGATAGTATTGGTATCATTAACAAAAACTAAAAGTAATTGAAAACATTTTCGTTAACTGAAATAAAAAATAATAAGTAACATTGCATTAAAAAACTTGTGACTCCAAAACTTTGGTCACAAACAGTGTTGGGGAAAGTTACTTTTAAAAGTAATGCATTACAATATTGTGTTACTCCCTAGAAAAGTAACTAATTGTGTTACTTTGTTACTTTTTATGAAAAGTAACGCGTTACTTTGCGTCACTTTTTCTTATCTCAGCTTGGCTTGCTTTTTTTTTTTAATAACAACTAAAAAGCTATATTTTTGGAAAATGTTAAGGCCCTTTCACACCAAAAGTGAAATGTAAAATAATTTTTGCTTATTAGTGTGGTTGAATTGGATCATTGAAGATTAGCAGCAAAGACATTGGTTAATAAAGTGAGATTAAGTACATAAAGTATATTTGTGCAATTTAATATAGTTAATTATTACAGGTTTGCATAAAATTCTGAGATTGCATTTCACTGTTTTATTTTAAGGAGTACTGAATGTTTTTGTGCAAGTAAATGTAAATGCATGTTCACATTTAGTCTAGAACTACAATAACCATCAAGTTCACAAAGCGCACACAACACTTTATTTCTCTCAACATGGGCACAGGAGAGCTGTCAGTCAATAAATGTGAAAAAGTAACTTGCGTTACTTATTTGGATATTTTGTTGTAAATTGAAAAAGTAATGCATTACTTAACAAGGTACTTGAAAAAGTAATCTGATTACGTAACTCAAGTTACTTGTAATGCGTTACCCCAACACTGGTCACAAATAATTTCTGTAAAATTATATAATTTTGAAAATCTACTTGCATTACAACATGAAAAGTATATAGCAATAACTCTAGACTGTGCAGAAAAATCTAACTGCATAAATCATTACAAAAGACATTTCAAAAAATACTTAATTAACTCTAAAATACTAAATCAAAAACTAAAATAAAAAAAAGAAAATACTATTAAACTTAAATGTACAATTATAGAGTGAAAGCTAACAAAATCTAAGCTAAAAAAATATAATAACTCTGCATGGAGTAAGATACATTTACCTGCAAACCATGTACTGTAGTTACAGCGCTGACCAGCAGACAGGGCCATGCTATAAAGCCAAGCCTTGACCCTTTGCCAGGTACGCTCAGACTGATGCCCCCTGCTTGACTGACTTTATTAGAAGATGGCAAGGGAGATAGTGAGATGCTCCAGCCAGGCCCATGTCTCTAGAGTCTGTGCTTTAATCAGGATGGGTCACGTTTGTCACCGTCTGCTCATCAGAGACACGTTGCAGGGTGCCCTGATGGAACATAAAAGTTTTGTACTTTATCTTATTGTCTGACAGATTAGTAGGGAAAGACAAACACAAAAGAAAAAAGGACAAAAGCAGGTTCTTCTGTGACAAGAGGTGCAAATTCTTTGACTTGTGCTCCTGATGATAATCCTCCATCGCGGCGCTAATGTGTGAAATTCACTGCCGTGAAAGCTATTATTTTTCCCAAACGCTATCTACCTTTCAGCGCAACGGTGGTCTCAGCAAGTCAGTATTCCCCACATTTTTTTTCCATGGACGATTGGAATCAGAGATGGGGAGACAGCTGTTTGCTCCGATCTGTCGGCCACTGGGATAAATTTTCACATTCCTCTTAACCATAAAATTGAAGCTATCAAGGCTTCATTGGCCTCCCATTACACTTCAACCTGCAGGAGTTTTATCGTATGTCAGCATCGCTCCTTCCCATCACTGTCTTCACCTCTCCTCCTTTCTTCTCTCCTCACATCTACATATGTCTTGATTTTAACTGGATGGGATCTTATCTTTGACAGGATCCCAACTAGTCTGACTCAAATCAAGGTTTCAAATATTTGAACTTAAAATAAATCTGTCAACTGTGAATTTCTCAGACCCCGATAAGCTCCAGGTGATATAAAAGACTATGACTATAAATATGATCTAATCATGTCATTCCACAAAATTTCAGAGTGAAGAGCAGAGAACTTTGAACTTTAGTGAAACTTAAAAGATTCTGGTCTATTATTTTATAGCTAAATTTGAGGAACTTTTCTAAGAAAGTCATAAACCTCATGATTCACAATTAGAGTAGGATCAGCTTTATTTACCAAGCAACAAGCTAAGCTGCTTAGTTTAGCTAAAGAGACAAAGAGAAAGAATAATAGAAATAGAAAAAAAAAATAGAATGATCAATAGATTAGACAGAATGACAGATAGAATGACAGGTAGATAAATAGAACGACAGATGGATAGATAGACGGACGGACGGACTGGTTGATTGATTGATTGACTGATCGATTGGTTTGTTGGTTGGTTTTTTCATTAGTTGATTGGTTTGTTCATTGGTTCGTTCATTCATTCATTCTTCCTGTCATTCCAAAGTTTTCAATTTATTGTGGAAACCAGTCTCTTCAGAAAATTTGGACTAAACCATTCAATTGATATGGATTAGCTTTACAATCTCTTTATAAACCTTTTAAAGCGTCAAAGTGTCAGTTGTGTAGCTGTCTATGGAGGGACAGAAAGCTCTCAGTTTTCATCAAAAAGATCTTCATTTGTGTTCCAAAGATGAACAAAAGTCTTATGGGTTTGGAATTACGTGAGGATGAGTAAATGATGACAGGATTTTCATTTTTGGGTGAACTATCCCTTTAAGTATTGTCACACGATTGAGACCACAATGACAAGAACACCAAATGTCCTCTCTGCCATCACAACACCACAGAGGACATGCTGGTTGATGGTTTATGCTAACCCTCAAAGGTACAAGGATCAAGGAAAGCCCCCTGTGATGTTTCATCATCTCACTCCCAGTCTCTTCATTAAAAAAAAAAAAAAAAAACAATCATCTTGGATCCATTCCTCAGGAACGGGAATTTTTAATGACATCTGCTTCTGGAGCAAAATGCCAGGGGTAAAGACGAATCAAACAAAGGCAGCAAATAAATCTAATTAGAGAAAAATATGCTTGTGTGCCTGTAGGTCGAGGATTAGCCAGATGTTGTTATGTAATCTATACTCATCAGAAACTACATTTTGACTTCTGTTGCTAAGAATCGTGGATCGCAGGGTAAACCTGGGGGTTTATCTTGTGACGGATGACAATCTGTTGCCTTTATCCATTCTGCCTCTTTTGCATACTTTTGGTTACAGGCACTCGTTTGAGAAGGTCAACTGAAGAGGGATGCTGGTTAGAATGTTGTCACTCAAAAGAAAAAAAAATTACTTTCATCTCCTAGAGGAACTGTGTTATAACTGCAGTCCTTCTCATATTCATATGGCCCTTAGTTCTGGATGTCATTTACAAGGAGTATATTTAATAACAAACCATGGAAATGTCACAAAAGTCACAGTCACTATACTGTGGGCGATTGCCACGGCATCGCTAGTCTCTATATATGGCTCAGGTCCCTCTTTCAATGTAAGTGTATTAGATTATTTCATCTCTTTTATCATCTGCCAAGCCAAAATAGTAACACTGATCATTTGGAATAGTTATATGCCATTTAAAACTTAGGGTTAGGGTTTTGTTAAAATACCCTAAGTATGAGCAGTAATAGTGTTGCTTGCCTTAGGAAGCACCATTAATGAAGACTTTACTCTATATTGTAGAATATTAAATACCTCTACAGCCACTGGGGGAAAAACAGTGCTAAACTAGAATTGAGCCCAATGAATTCCAGATATAATAAGTCTGAAAATGATTTCATCCTTTGTATTAGCACCATAAAATCATATCTTAAGGTAGAAATAATAATAATAAATTCCTCACCCTTTTTCTCTCTCATTTACACTCTGTTTTATGTTGAACTTCTGCTAATGAGCGATAGAGAGACTTTGAAGAGAGCCATTACCATTTGAAAGGCATGAAAACAGAAAACCCTAAATAGAGTTTGAGTTTAAATGAAAATAGGGAACCTTTCAAATAACTGCAACAACATGTGCGAAGATGTCCACCTGACACGTTTGATCATGTTCCTGTCATTGTCCATGCTGAAATCTTTGAAGACTTGGTGTGGTTTTAGATTTAGAAGTTTAAAACGATATACCTTTGAGTTTTGATCCTTAAATTTTGCATGCTTTAATTTTCCATTATTTAAACATTAATGAAATATTCGCCCTGCTTAAAAGATTAACATCATCAGTAATCGCTATGTACATTTAATGAGATGTCACCTAAATCGACTTTCTCTTTTGAGTAATTGTCTTTTAATCATTGAACAAAAAGACTGGAAATACCTTTTTTGTACTTTCAAAGGATTAGTCCACACAAAAATGAAAAATCATTTACTCACCCTCATGTTGTTCCAAACCTGTATGGCTTTCTAATTCTGTGGAATACAAAAGGATACATTTTGAAGAATTATACTGAAATGAATGGGAAGTAGAGCTTTCGAGATTCAAAAAGATTCAAAAGCATCATTAAAAGGATCATTCGGTAGAAGTCAAACATATAATTTTGTGTAAAGAAAAAACTAAAATTAAGTTATTAACTGAAAATATTCCACTTCAGCTTGTTTACGGTAAGTTGAACTCAAGTACCGAATAAGTCTGATTCATGACGAATTATTGAAATCTGGTTAAACTGATTCATTGAAAAAATTTGACTCAAAAGAAGCGATTCACTCAAGAATCAGACAGTGGCTGCAATCGAAATCGCATATTTGAATAGGCCTAGGTACTTATTTTGAACAAGTACTTACTTTGCAAGCACTAAAAAGGTATGTTCTATATAGTATGATTGTGTGTAGTATGAATGTAATGTGGATGTACTACATTGGCCATATTGTCATTATCATGTGACCTAACAGCGTCAGTTGCATCACTTCACTGCCATTCACAAATCCTCTCATATTATCTTATGGGATATTAAAGTGTCCATCATATGCACACTTCAGAATCTCACCAGAAGTAGCAAATTTTGCCTACTCTTTTATGAATACAGTCAAAAAAATGCTGGGTTGTTTCAACCCAAATTTGGGTCAAAAACGGACAAACCCAACCATTGGGTTAAACTTTTTAATTAAATTTTTAACCAAATGGTTGGGTTTTTCCATATTTGACCCAAATTTGGGTTGAAACAACCCAGCATTTTTTAGAGTGTACTGTGAATTTGGACATATTTATTTTGTCACATACTGTTTTTCGCCTACTATGTAGTAGGGAAGTATGTGATTTTGGACACAGCCATTGTGCTAAGATCATCTAAGGTGAACGTCAGATATAGCGACTTGAATTCTGGTATATTTGTCAAATAAAACTATCATATTTAAAGGTGCAATGTGTAAAATTTGGGAGGATCTATTGACAGAAATGCAATATAATACACATAACTATGTTTTCATTGGTCCATAAAGACCTTACACAATGAACTGTTATGTTTTTATTACCTTAGAATGAGTAATTTCTATCTCATACACCGCGGGTCCCCCCTCCATGTCAATTCGCCATTATGCGCCAACATGTTTCTACAGCAGCCCTAAATGGACAAACTGCTCTACAGAGTGTGTTTCGTCACTATGTTCATTGGTGTTTTTGCATCGTCACTACGTTGAATACACACAAAGTAGTAGTAGTAGCAGTCGTCTGTTTAGAAGCAGAGACCGTTCTTTGTTAGAAGTAAGAAGAAACCTCATTGCTTCACACAGGCTACTCTCTGCTGCCTCAGACGACGACATCTTTGTCTTGTATCAGCCAGACGGCCACCGTAGTTTCTTCAAAAGGGAGGAGTGCGAAGGGTGTGCGGCACATTGCACATTTACACATTGCACCTTTAAGATGACTTGGAAATTGTGCGTAGTGCTTTTAAGATACTTTTGTCTTTTTGGATCTTAAAAATCACCAAATTCAAGAAATGTAATGACATGAGGGAGTTTTCATTTTTGAGTGAACTATCCCTTTAAGACCATTGTGAAGCTGATCCCTTTGCACACATGAATTACAACATGCCTGACCATCAGCGGACGGGTGGGCGTTCTTTAAATGGATCTGACTTTATAAACTGAAGTCTCTGAGATTACAGACCCCAGAGATTTCTAAAATAAGAGGAGAACAAAAGCTATACATTTTAAACAGAAGGGTGTAAACAGGAGGCGTATAAATTATCTATAATTGTAGGAAGAAGCACATCATATAGATGAATGCATTTCCTCTCTGATGGATCTAGCCGGAGTGTCAGACAGCGCCAGTGGTCATCAGCTGTGCCGTGCCGACACCACTCAATAAAAGCAGCCGGTCTTATATTTACATTCAAATATGCTTAGATCAAAATGGACCCCAGGGAGACACGCGCCGTCAGATTGAAGAAGTTTCAATTCTCACTTTGCCTCGGTCTCTCTCCTCAGGCTTTCTTCCTCCATCACTCCTTTTCTCCCTCCCCCTTTCAGTCTTTTTTTTTCTTTCTTCGCCCTTCCAGAAACTCCACACATTATTCATTCTTCTTTAAAAAAAAAACGTTTCCCCTTTCTCTCATTTCTCTGGCTACTAGAGGGACCTGATGATCAAGACACAAATCGAGACAAGTCGGAAATGTGGCCTGCTTGGTAGGTAGCCCAAATTAAGGGAGTCACTTCGATTCTATGTGGTTTTCACTCCAGTGTTTTCACAAAACTAACCAGACTGTATGTGAACATGATTGTATTTAGAGCTCCAGACAGGACCATACCCAACTTAGCCTCTCCCTCACTCCCTATTTCTTCTTCAAGAATTTCTTTCTTTCCCTCTCTCTGAATATTGAACACTCTCGTTCAACATGCTCCAAGAAAAAACTCTTTGCAGTCATAGGTCAGCAATAGCAGAATATTTCCCCCCTTTCCTTCAGCATTGCATTCAGGCACCATCTCCAATAGCTGTCATGTTAAAATCAATAATTTACACCATTGAGGATATGGTGAGAACGGTGTTCCTGTCAGAGGTGTGTGTGCGTGGTCGGTGCCGGGTTTGACTGATGGACATGTGGGTTTATCAGGCGGACCGGCCTCAGCACCGTTATCAATTCCTTAGGCAATTAACTGCTGAACCGGGTGCTTGGCATACTGGATTCGCACAGATAAGGAGTGATACAAGCCCTGTCTCATTAAACAGGAAATTGTCAAAACACATGCCACTGTCCTGGCATGCTCATATTTGCATGCTTGATTGAAAAAGACAGGTAAAGTTTACTCAAGAAGGACTGACCAAGATACTCATACCAATATTGTATTTTATTAGAGTTCGACATATTGGTATTATTGTTATTAGTCTTCATATTACTCTTAAAATAATACTGAGACTTATATTAATTCTTAGATTAAGACAAACACTTATATGAGGATTAATAAAACCAATTAGTAATGAGATTAAGATTAAAATAATACTAATATGAAGACAAATACTACTTTACTAAGACTTGCACTACCATTCAAAAGTTTGGGGTTGGTAGGATTTTTTTAATGTTTTTGAAGTCTCTAATGCTCACCAAGCCTGCTTTTATTTAAAAAAAAAAAAAAAAAAAAACAGTAAAAACTGTTGTGAAATATTATTACAATATTAAATAACTGTTTTAATACAATGTAAAATGTAATATATTCCTGTGATGGCAAAGCTGAATTTTCAGCATCATTACTCCAGTCTTCAGTGTCACATGATCCTTCAGAAATCATTCTAATATGCTGATTTGCTGCTCAAGAAACATTTATTATCGGTGCTGGGTAGTAACTGCTATGTAATCTGGATTATGTAATTAGATTCCAAAAATGAAATGCTAGTAATTAGATTATATTACGTTTTAAAATATTCATAATCAGAATACAGCTACTTTATTGATTACATGATTACTTAAAATTCACAAAATGGCAGTAAATTATTCGGAATTCATTCATTCTCCCTTTTTCTTTATTTTTATATTTTAAATGTTCCTTTCTCAAAAGTTTTGTGGAATTGCACTAGTCAGGCGACTGTAATTAAATGGAAAATGGAGAGGCAGCAAAGCATAAACAAATAAAATGTATATATATTTTTTTGTTAGTGTTTTATTTTGATTGTTTTCGTTTAATTATTTATTATAACTGAACTTTTTATGATTTAATTTATTAAGCTTTTCATAAATGTATGAAATCCCTGCAGTTCCTCCCCAAACCCTAGTTAGAGAAACCCTGACATAATGTAATGTTTGTATTTTTTTTTTTTTTTTTATCAATGTGGTACAAGATTATACTTCAAATCACTTTCAAATCAATATTATAAACAAGTAAGGTCAAAAGTAATCTAAAAGTAATCAAAAGGTAGTCTCATTATATTACCTAAAATGTGTAATGTAATAGATTACATTACTAACTACAATTTTTATCATGGACTACAATTTGTAAGTAATCTACCCAGCACTGCTTATTATTTTGAATGTTTAATGTGCTGCTTAATATTTTTGTGGAAACCATGTGCCTTTTTTCAGGATACTTTTATGAATAGAAAATTCAAAATAATTTGAAATAAATGTAAAAGTCTTTACAGTCACTTTTGATCAATTTAAAGCATTCTTGCTGAATAAAAGTATTCATTTCTATCAAAAAGAGATAGGAAGACTGAAACTTTTGAACATTAGTGTATAAACGAGACTCAAATTAGGCAAATTTTTAGATTTAGTAGGAGTATTAGTCTTAGTATTAATCGTAATCTTAGTATTTAACTTAGTATTTTTGTTTCTATTCCATTTGAAGTGAAGATTCAATTAAACTGTCGACACTCTAAGGATTATTGGTATTTTCAGTTTTCCATGCAGACCAAGGTCTATTAAGCTTCCAGCTGAGTTAAGATAAGAGCAGAGACAGCAGGCTCCACAGCATCCGCAGAGGGAAGGCCTTGTGTGATCTTTACATGCAAAGTCCTTCTATAACCCCTATATCCAATACAACTTGGTCACCCTGCACTGCACTTTATAATGAACATAATAATCTGCACGCTATAGCCGAGTTGTATGTATTTTGCTAGACAATTCCCTTAGAGTCACAATGTGGCAATTTGCAATGCAATTGGACAGTTGCGAAGCAGATTATTATTCCAGCCACAAAGCGGATCGCATTTCCAACATTACCATTAGTGAAAGGGAAAAAAACAAAACAGACCATCGCCACCTATTTCCAAAATGGCCCTTGCACATGATCATATAATTTGCAGACTTAATTGGAAATATAAATCCCAATGCACACAACATTAGGGAGAGCTTTAATCCACACCTCTGCGCTTGATGCATGATGACACATCGCAAATGTGCAGGGTCAGACATGTCACTTTTAAATATCACAACGTCCTGAGGGGCCCAATTGGAACCAGGAGACAGCAAACATATTAAAATCCAGCTACAGCCCCGTCTCCAAACAATTACTCTCTCTCTCTCTCTCTCTTTACCCATCTCTCACTGTCTTTATATCATTCTCACACTCTCTCTCACTGATGGCATGTTGGTCCAGCATCTCCAAGTCACCAGCAAACCATGCAGTCTCACAACACAGATGTCACTGTAGCGTTGATTTCTCATGCATCACTAAAATGTAGGGGAAATGTAGGTTTGGTCATAATTCTATTATAGTGTTGTTATTGTTAACTAAAACTAAAAATCGCTTTATTCATTTTAAATAAAATAAAGCAGAGTTAGCATCGCTTTTGTGGTGTCAACTTCGCATTGCAGTTACAAGCTTGTACAATGCGGTGTTAGAATGTTACAACTAGTTGCTTAGCAACCGCCAACCAATCACGTGCCTCATATTCACGCACTTTGGGCAGAAACCGCGCAATGTATATAAACAGTCGTTTCTGCGTATGATAGGAAAAATGCCAAACAGCGATGGAAAACTCGACAATTTGAGTAAAGAAGAGACTGTCATTCTTACCTTTATAGTTCGAAAAGTTCATTCAGAAAAAAAACTTGATATTACAGTTAGCAATAAGGAATACCCAGAATTAATTGTTAACCTCGGGTAAATTATGAGCAGTGTGAAATGTGAAGCAAGATAACCCAGGATTCCATTTACCCGGGGTTTAGAATGATCCAGGGTTAACTATTTCAAGTGTGAAAAGCCCTACATTGTACATTCCTAAACCCTAACTTTTATTTGCATATTTGTGGTGTCAGTGTCATTGATTGGATAAACGCAGCACGCGACATGTTTACATAGCTCTAGCACTGCACATACTGTATTGTCGACTGTACTATCGAGTTTATACTGAATGGACATTTCGGACTATAAAGGTGAGAATTAAACGGTCTCTTCTTCACTCAAATTGTAGCGTTTTCTGTCAGCATTTGACATTTTTCCTCTCAAATGCTGAATTTACTGTTTAGATACAACGCGCAATGTTTCTGTGACTGTCTAGAGAAAGTGATTATGAGGCACGCTATTGGTTATCCGTTGCTATGCATCTAGTTGTAACATTCTAACGCTGCATCGTTTCACACTGTACAAGTTTGGTTAACGGCGCAAAAGTAGTGCTAACCCTGCTTCTAAATTACAAGTGTGAAATGTTTCTTTACCCGGGGTTAAAAGCGGTGTTTAGAACGACGATAACCCAGGGTTAAGCGCAATGTGAAAAGCCCTATTGTTTGTTCATGTTAGTTCACAGTGCATTAAAGGTACAATATGTAATTTTTTTGCAGTAAAATATCCAAAAACCACTAGGCCAGTGTTATATATTTTGTTCACTTGAGTACTTACAATATCCCAAATGTTTCCAACTATTTGTAAATCATGAGAAAATTGCAATTTTAACCAAGGCTCCGGGACGTGTGAGGAGTCGCCTGTCAATTGCGTCATACCCGCGTTAACCCTCGGTTTCCGGTTTTATTTTGTAGAAACCATGGAAACACCAAAGACACTTTAAAATATTACACGTTTTAATAGACAAGGGAACAACTCTTTTGATATATTTATAGACAAAAAACGAATTGTTGTTATATAGCTCAACACATTTAGTCTTATTGTTTAAATCTAATTTTCTTGATTTTTTGCGAGTACCATGCTTTACCATGCCTCAGGGAAAAACACTATTTTGTCAAATAGCTAACATAGCATAATCAGATGCAGCTTTATTTTTATTAACAGTAATACATAATTTTCACCATCATACAATACGTTTTAAAATTAATTGCATGCCATTTATCAACACAAGCCATCCAGCATTTAATATGATATTCTAAATTCGATCTATCTTACTGCAGTGTGCAACAGTGTCTCACAGCAGCCACAGAGCGAACGCTCAGAGTAACGTTATGACATCATTTTTTAACACTCTCAAATGTATCTAATATGATAAACAGAGCTGTGTTACCTCATACTCATGACCAGAAAAGCGGAAGCGGCGCCGGCGACTGTGGCATAATAAAAGTTCCGCTGCTCGTGAGGCGTGTGTTGCGCAATCGCTCCAGCGGCCAATCGTTCAGCTCCAACAACACTCGGTCCTGCTCTGCTTCATACTACAGTAACATTAATAATCACATCCATGAACATGAGTTCTTCCCGACTCCAATCCCTATTCTTTTGCATCGTCCGTTGAGGTGGAGACCACATGTCCCAAGATTCCGCTCTAAAACTTGTCTACGCCTTTGTTTTGAATAGAATTCTAGCGACCTCTAGCGGACAAAATTATTACATATTGTACCTTTAACTAAATATTCACAAATACAACTTTTGATTTTAATAATGTATTAGTAAATGCTGAAATTAACATTAGCTAAGATTAATAAATGCTGTAGAAGTATTGTTCATGTTAACTAAAATAGTTAACTAATGATAACAAATGAAACCTTATTGTAAAGTGTTAGAGATGAAAATAAAATAAAGCTTAAATAAAATATAAATATTAGATGAACAACTTAAATTAAATGAAAATTATAAATGTTTGATTGGCAACTAACTGAAGTTGAAGTACTAAAATGACTAAAAAAAATAAATTCAAAAAATAAAGCAAAATGTAACAAAAAATTACAAAAGCACATAAAAACACATTAAAAAATGAACATAAAAAATAAAAGCTACAGTATGGATCACAAAAGTTATACTGGAATATACATATTATGCACACAAGGTCATGAAATGTTATTAGTTAACCAAAAAAATGCTGTTTTTAAACAAAATATATTTGTTTTTAATCAGAAATTAAGCATATCTGATAGAAATAAGTCTTTAAGTTTAACAAATACATATTTTGAATTTTCACATTGCAGGCAGGAAAATGATAACGTTAACATTGCTCTAAAATGTTAAAGACTGAGATGGTTTTTTTTGTGCACGCGAATCGCTTCATTGACATTTCATTGTAGCCACTAGCTACTGCACACTCCCTTACTGAACAGCTGTTCTCCCGTCCCCTTTTAGATTAATATGTTTTTGCTTCCTTGTCATCAAAGCTGGCGAATTACAATGTTGGACCATAATGGCATTTAATCTGGATAAAGGCCTCTTTTTTAAGGCACAGGAGAATCTATCTGATGTGCCACCAGCCCTGTGTACATTTCCACACCTCCACACACGTAATGCCTTATCAATAAACCACCCAGGCGTTGACTGTTTTTATAATGGACTTGCGATTGCACGCTTTGGGTCCTAATTATCAAGGCAAACAGAGCTTGGCAGTCTTTCAAATGGAGGATAGAAAAAGAGAAGGTTACAGGGAGGGTGGGGAATAAAGAGAGAATGGAGTGAAACAGACTAAAAAAAAAAAAAAAAAAGCAGCCCTTTATTAATAACTCAAGAGGATTATTTATTTGGCCACCAGCAAAGAGTATTTTATAGAAGAAATTCCTATTTAATTGAAGGGGGGGGTGGGGGACAGGATCTTAGGATATTAGGATATCTAAAAGTGACATTGTCGTCACTTTTACAAAATGTTACGTTGATACATTATAGGATTTTATCTACAGAGATATGTCCTATTATCTATGGAGATATGATTGCATGTAAGATGTATGTGGATTACCATCAAAGCCTCTAAAAATAGAGAACATTTCCCATTTGTCCCATGATAATTCCTGCAACAAAACCAAAAGCAGATTAAAATACGGTATACATTTCCTTGCGAGTTGTTTTCAATCATAGCATCATGCGAGTCCCAAAATGTGGTTTTACTTTAAAATAAAGCATAGAAGGCACATGGACCTTTTAATACCATGAATCAGAGTTAACCCTGAGCCTTAGACCAAATCTAGAGCCCCCTGACATGCTTGATCTTGTGTCTTTCAACTAATTCACTCTCAAAGGAAGCGTTGGCATTGCTTCAGCTTAGTGCTGCTATCTGCAAATGCCCTTAAAGACCATCGGAGCGTGTTTACCTTTGAAGATACGTTCACGCTTAAACCTGGGGGGCTTGGTGTCAGAACATGTTACTTTGTGTTTAGCTCTCACCTGATGAGTCGACCTTATTTACCCTCCGTTCAGAGATGATGTACACACATTTGTGGAAGCACATTTCTGGCTCAAGGCATTGGAAGCTGTTTATGAAACAAAACAAAAAAAAAGATGAAGCCACCAGTTCAGGGAAACTTGTGGGAAAAGATTATGTATTTTGCAGTGTTAGTGAAAATTTTAGTGACATTATTAAATATCTATTATTTATTTCTTTTTTTCTCTCTCTGGAAACTCACATTTCCAATATGGCACATATTAAACACCCTATGAAATAAAAAAATTGGATATTGTGGCAGTTAGCTGTAATGTTATCTACTGTGTGTGCTATACTAAAACCTTAAAACTAATTTTGAAGGAAATGACTGGAACAGGTTTATTTTAAAAGGGACCTATTATGCAAAATTCACTTTTATAAGATGTTTGAACACCAATGTGTCTGCAGTGTGTGAGAACAACCAGCCTACAATGTTAAAAATCCACTTATTTTTTTTTTATAATTTCCATAAATCAAAAGCAGTTCCTTCAAACTCTATTCAAGCTGATTCCTGTTTAAAACAAGAAAAAAGCTGGATAAAACAAAGACAGACGCTGCGACCGATATCACGTACTAAGTGCTACATTTGAATTTGAATTTACTTCACAACCGTTAAAAAAAGTATGTTCTATATAGTTTAAATATAGGTAGTATGAATGAATTCGGACATACTACATCCACCATGTTGTTACTGTCACGTGACCTACCAGCGTCAGTTGCGTCACTTCACTGCCATTCATTAATCATCTCCCGTAGCCTCATGGGATAGTAAAGCGTCCATCGTATGCACACTTCAGAATCTCGCTTGTCATACTTTTCACCTACTGTTTTTCAGATACTATGAATTTGGACTGTTTTTCACATACTATATATAGTAGAGAAGTATTCGATTTTGGATGCAGCGAGAGTGTTGGGATATGCAAAAGTGAAGTTGCCACCGTGAAAATAGTCTTGGACTATTATGGCTTTTAGAACATATCAGTTAGTTTTAATGCTGTGCATATGTATATGCCAGACTAAAACCTTAAACTGATTTTATAGGAAATGACTAGAACTTACTTTTAAGTCATTTTGAGTCTTCAATGCATTCTTGCAGGGTGTGGTTTTGTCATGCTGATGAAAAATAAAATAAAAACAAATTACAAAGCAAAGTAAAACAAAGCAAAAAGTAAAGTAAAGCGAAATAAAAAATAAAATGCAGTTCTGTTATTCTCACTTCTTTTCAAGTTTGCTTACAGTATATGGTTTTAGCAACCTCTAAAGGGTCTGCCTGTAACACAAGACCCCTGTTGTTCAATGTGGCTCTCCAGCAGTCTCTAGTGGTGGATTGTGGGATACCTCAGAATTTGGGGTATAATAATATTGTTTTAAAAAAAAAATAAAAAAAATAAAAATACTACAGCTAATGGCTCCATTTGCATTTAGTCTTCTCTTTCAGTTAGTGCCTCAAAAACAGTATCCAAGTCAGAGAGAAAATTTAATGATTCACACAAACAGAAGGAGTGCGAGAGCCCAGAGGAACCACCCAGAGGACAAACCGCTATATTCTAGAGTTTGGCAGAGGGAGGGAAAGATGGATTTTAAAGCAGGCATCCCTACAAAGCTAGTAGCTAAGAGAGGAATGAAAGACACAGCTTCTTCTAATAAAGTTTGCCTAAGAGGATGGTGAACAGGAATGAGCTAATTTTGAACAGAAACATGAGAGCCGTGGAATGAGATTGTTTTGAAAAGCGTGCAGGTGATTATGATTATGATTTTTTTTCCCAAAGATGCTAATAAAAAAGAAATCTTACACTGATAGCACATGAACAGTGTCAACATCAGTGCATTTACTAGATGAAATTATTCGTTTTCTCATCTGCAACACATTGTTTAAAGAAAATCTATTTAAAGTTTCCTTGCTGAATAAAAGTATTAATTTATTTTTAAAAAATTGTATGGTAGACACATATGGCGGTAATGTGGGTGTGAAAACGCACACACAATCTATGCATTTAGATACAAATACAGTAAAGCGGTTATGCTAAAAGCCTGCAGGATGTGTTTTCGGGCGTAGCTGGACGATGGAGGGACGTGGGCGGACAGGCCCCGTTAATGGAAACTTAATGGGAGCCGTGTGAACGTACAGCCAGGGTGGCATCCTCAGCTCTATAGCCATGTGACAGAAGGCGCAGAGAAGTGACACATAGCAGCAGGGAAGGATGGGGCGACAGGGAGTGAGGCGCTAAAAAAAAAAAGCAATGGAAAAAAAGTCGACATGACACCTTTGACAGTGACCACGGAGCCCGGCCTAATCGTGACGCACTTCGTTTGTTTTGTGTAAGCCGTGGCAGGCGGAGCAGACTGCGCACCTCCGCCTCACCACAGCCAAGATCTGAGGGCATGCGTCACTATTCACTGTGTGTGTGTGCCTGTGTTTCTTCTCCACAGCTTTCAAAGAGGTGGAGGTAGATAAAGGGAGAGGGAAGAAGGAAGCATAAACACAAGAAACTCTGGGGGAAAAAAACAGCTCACACCTCTGTTAATTAAGAAACAGAGAGACTCAACCGATGAGAAGATCCAAGACAACAACGTGCCAACCATTGGGTGACAAACATCTGAGGAGCTATTTTAAGGACGGATCAGAGTGGTGTTTCCTCCGAGTCGAGCGAGTAAGGGCCCACGACACTTGCAATTAAAGTTTCCTCAGAAGAGGGAGAAACTTTTGTCTCCTTTGTAAGAGGCTCTCTCTTAAGTTTGTTGAAAAGGGCCTTTTATTTTATTTGCCTTTCATCCTTATAACTCCCGATAGCTAATGGGCGACCAAAAGAGCACCAAAATGTTTCAAAATGCATCTTGATAAGGCTCAATTATAATAATGGAAGGTTGTGTGGTGCAGATGTAGCTGGGCCTAATTATTGATTTTTTTTTTTTTTTTCTCTCTCAACATGTTCCTTTAATTCATTCTGAGTGTGGATATAAAACTAGACTTCTACATTTCCAGAAGTATATGTGCTATTTGCCCACACAAAACTCATCAAATCAATGCTGGGAGTTGTGGGTGGTTGCCAAGGCTTTGCTAAGGGGTTTTAGCATGTTGCTCTGTGGTTTCTATGGCATCCTAGGTGGTTGCTAATGTACGGCTGGGTGGTTGCTTACTCTAGATACAGCTTGTCTTCAATGTAACCTTGCTGAAAAAACTTTCTTGAACTGGCTTAAGCTTGTCAAGTTGGTCTTCCACCCTGACCAAGCTTGGGTTTAAATTGGTTCATGCCTGAAAAGTGCCCACAACTAAACCTTATTTCAGTAATTGAAGTAAAGCTGAAGTAAAACAAAAAATAAATATTAGATTAAAAAACTTAAACTTTAAAATGTTGAAAAACTGAAAAAAAGTTCAAGACGAAGTACTAAAATTAAAGCTAAAAAACAAACTATAAATTAAAATAATGGGAAAAAAAAAGGTTGAAGTACTAAAATTAATAAACTAAAAAAAAAAAAACTAAACTTGAAATAAAAAATGGCCTAGCAAAAAAAAAAAACAAAAAAAAAAAACAAGTTGAAGAACTAAAATCTAAAAATAAAAAACTAAACTAAAAAATCTAAAAATAAAACTGAAATAAAAAATTCCCCTTTAAAAAACAAACTGAAAAAAAGATCAGGTAGAAGTATTAAAATTAAAAAATGTAAACTAAAACTGAAATAAAAAAAAATGCCCTAGCAAAAACTGGGGGAAAAAGGTTCAAGTTGAAGTACTCAAATAAAAAAAAACTAAAACTAAACTAAAAAAATAAAAAAAATAAAACTACAATTGGAATAAAAAATGCCCTGACAAAAACTAAACAGAAATAAATAAAAAAGAAAGAAAGAAATACAATTAAAATTCAAGTTGAAGTACTAAAATTAAAACTTAACTAAAAAACTAAAAATAAAACTGAAATAAAAAATGCCCTGGTAAAATAAATAAATAAATAAATAAAATAAAAAAATGCCTAAAATTAAAAAATTAAAACTAAACTACAAAACTAAAATTAAAATTGCCCAGGTAAAAAAAAAAAAAAAAATTGCCTTTGCAAAACCTGGGGGGAAAAAGGTTCAAGTTGAAGTACTCAAATAAAAATAAAAAAAAACTAAATCTAAAATAAAATAAAATAAAACTACAATTGAAATAAAAAAAAAAGTTCAAGTTGAAGTAAATAAAATAAAATAAAGATAAATTAAAGCTATACAGAAATAAATAAAAATAAAAATAACAAAAGCACATAATCACTAAAACTAAATTTAAAATGATAGCTGAAAATGTAAAAACAAAAGTTTATTTTTAATAAATATTATAATAGTATATAAATAATACAAAAATAGCACTGGCTGGGAGACCAAGAAACCATGGTCATTTAAGACATTCACAAACAAACACACACAACTTATTGATCCACACTGTACATACACACACAAAACCCTGCTTAAAAAAAAAACAGCCTAATTTGCTGGTTTGAGCGGATCTCCCAATCTGACAAACTAAAAAGTACACAAAACCTCTCTAAAACCTTCCAATCAGATCAGCCTGACCAGGTTGGGAGACCAGCAAACCAGCTTATTTTTTCTATTAAGCTGGGAAACATATAAACCAAGACTACAGTGGATAAAACAAAATTAGGGCATTGAATCTGCAGGGTAATTAATGATGATAAGTCCGATGAGTTATAATGATGTTTGCTGAAAGATAAACCTTCTTCAAGTTAGTAACAAAGCATTTAGCGCGTGTGTGTGTGTGTGTGTGTGTGTGTGTGTGTGTGCGCGCTTATTTGGTACAGAAGAAATGGAGAAACAGAGAGGATGGGGTATGAGTAAAGATAGAAGACTAAAAATGATATCAGTGAACGTCTCGGGGGGCCAGCACAATGCCACCGTGATCGAGGATGACAGCTTCCTGTTTTTAATTGCCATGGTTGCTGTTGCTTAGCACCTGGGGGGACAGGAATGAGGCTGATACAGATAGTCTCTAATGAGTATTAATCTAATCATGCACAGACACAAATATAGCCAACACTCATAATCACGTAAACCCCCCAAACTCTGACATTTAGGTGGTGGGTTATTAACGGATCTTAAAAATCGTACTGCTAAAAAAAGTGTCCCTTTGAAATGGGGAGAGAAAAAAACAAGTATAAAAATACAATATTTACCTAACACAGTTCAAAAACATCCAATTATTGCAGGTTCATCAAACCGAGGTGAGAGAAAACGTCATAGCATCGTGTGGGAGAGAAAAAAAGTTGAGTTTGGTTAAGTCAAACCATAATCTGAAATATAAGTCACCAGAATGCCATCCTCAAATTCACCAGTATCTGATCAAAGCGGGAGACATTTAGCATCCCATATTAAAAAATAAACAGCAATAGATATGAGGTATTCGGTGTCTGCAGCGGCCTTTCAGGTCTTTTCACATTTGCTGGCAGACTGTAAATATCCTTTCACAGCCACAATGATCTAACGGAACAGCGATCTCCAGCTTTGAGCGCAGTAGTGCATGCTGGGGTTTTTATTTCTTTATAAGTCTCATTTAGCCGCATTGGTTTATTCATAACTTTCACTCTCTTGATTTTTATGAGTGGACAAAAAGCCAAACAACCAGGAGGAATAGCACCCCAAATACCTGCCGTGTGTTATTGAATTGTAAATAAACCAAGAAAAAGCCCATCATTCTGAAACAAGGGTGAGGAGAGCACTGGCTTCTGAAACCAAATGAATGTGTCAGGATTGTTTGTTGTGTTTTTTCCTCACTGTTAATTCATTTACAATGCAGATTGAGAGTATGGTCATTAAGGTGCTGACTATACATGAGTAATGCACCGCATCTGTACCTGTTCCCGTGTCACAGAACTTTGGAAACGAGCCGTCTAATTATAGCGATTAGTATTTTGGAAGCGGTTCCGAGCCCACGGTCCGGCCTTAACAAATGAAGGCTGGGATTATCCAAACAAATAGGATGCCTGCCATCTTGTTTTACATGCCAACACTGTTAGAATCACAATGAAAGTGCTGGTATGTGTTTGTGATGTTTTTAAAATACGGAAATCTGCAACAACGGTGACATTTGACCCTAATAAAAATTGTTAGATTTAAGGGCACAGTCTGCCATTGAAGATTGCCATTCACTATAGGGTCAAAGGACAATTAGTGCAGCAATATATTGATATATTTAAATACAGATCAGATTTTAGAGTATCCTGTGGTTTACTGTTTCATAATAGCATTTACATTTAAATAAATCTACCTGTACGGTTGGCTTCCACCAGCTGATACGCAAAGAAGTCTAGTCTTCTGCTGCAAGTTCAAGTTTGGTGAACTCCAACCTGCAAATTCACATAGCCACAAGACATTAGACCAACAGATGATATAAAGGTAGGATCACTCTAGGATTTATAGGGCTATTTAATAAATAATAATTGACAAAAAATAACCAGTTAAAAATGTTAAATTACACCAAAGTCATATAAATATGTGCAGTTTTCCTAAGCAGTTTTCAAATGCGGATAGTTGCACCTCAAACTCACACTATTAGTTAAGCCATCCTTTACAAAAAAATAAGTTTATTCAGGTGTGCTACTAGTAGCCTATACTTCTTTTAAACTAAAAATAAGAACATATACTTTGAGGCTACTTTTTATATAATTCTCAGAAATATACTTAAAATTACACTTAAGTATACTTGACTTTGAGAAATGTCTAAGTACATTTGGCCTACACCTGTAATCAATCTTTTGATCAATATATAGGCTACTTAAAAGTAGCCCAAAACACACTCATTAAGAGAATAGGGACAACCTCTTTAGACAATGCGCTGGGCGCGCCGACCATTTTCCCGTCCTTAAACTAGCAAAAGTGGATTCGGAAACGCCGTGCGCTTTAAACCATGTGCTTAGATCGTTAGGGCCCTGAAGGTGGGGTATCTATTTTTTCAACTACACTGTTTGGAAGTTAGTCAGGCCGATACCAACAACAAACGTCTAACCAATCAGCATTAGGGGGCGTATGACAGTCGTGGAGACAGAACGAGTAAGAGGGAGATTTGAAATAAAAAAAAAAACGCAGAAAGAGAAATGATGAGACACAATACAAAAGAGCTCAAAAGAATATCACTGGAATGAAGGTTTATGACTGGGCAAGCGCTTTATGACCTGCATTAATATTAGAAAAGCTTTCCAGCGCTGGAGAGAACAAAGCGGGAAGGCCTGAAAACAGCGGCTGCTTTGAACCCGCTTTTCATGTGAGTAACTGGGTGTCATGAGTGTCTGGAGCTGCTCTGCTGTTGGCGATTAACAACAAACTCTTGTTTGTATTTACTCTTGTGTACTGTACGTTCATTTTTTGTGCTTCCTTGTCGTTCGTTCATCAACTGCGCTTTATTTTTCGTGAAGCATTTTGTTGCGCATCAGTTGTGATACACAGACACCCACTCTCGTATTGCATATGTAACAGTGGCTAAATAGCGAGAGTTGTGCAGGTAAACTACTGCACACTGACCTCTGCTAGAGAATGTGGTGTTTAGCGTCATTGGTAGTGCATTCGCCTCGCATGCCAGAAGTGGACAGGTCGGGATTCGAGACCGACTCGGAGCAGGGTTGTTAGGCTTGGAGTGTGAGTTTTGGAGGCGGAGCAATGAAGAGAGGGGTGGGTTTGTTTGGGTTGATTTCAAATATCAACAATGTCCAACAGCGTAGTTGAAAAAAATAGATACCCCACCTTTAAACAGCATATAAATCAAAACTGCCTACCATCACCGAGTGAAATGTCGACCCAGGAAGAGGTATAGCGCTGAGCAAGCTTTGGGGGTGTTGATGGACTCGGTCTGTTTTGATCATCGTTCTGAATTCAAAAACGCAACAAAACTTACAAGTATACGTGCAATATAAAACTACTAAACTAGTATTTTACTGAGATACTTCAAAGTACACTTTCATAAACTGAAAACTATGCTAGTATTTAAATTGTAACAGTATACCTAAATTCACTTGTAGTATAGTTACTGTACAAACGAAAAACATAGTTGTAAACTAATTAAGTTTACTACATTACACTTAAATTGTAACAATATTTCACAGTATTACAGTTTTTACTGTATTTTTGATCAAATAATTGCAGCCTTGGTGAGCGTAAGAGATTTCTTTTAAAAACAAAATCTTGCAGACTTTTTGCATGGTAGTGTTGCTACTTGTAGCGATCCTTACATATTATGCTAAAATAAGATTTTAATACAAAAACAATTAGGCTACACACTTTAATGTATATTTGCACTGTTTTTTAACATAATGGGATAAAATGGAACAAGAGCGGTCTTCATTTTTGTGCAGCCAGCAACCTCAATCCATGGATGCTCCTATTACCACTAACTATTAGCAACACTAACTACTAGCAACTGCATTGTCACTTGTTTATTGCCTCTCATTTTGCTTCATTTCCGAATGTGCCATTTACCTCATATTAAAAAGATGCCTACCTCCCTTCCCCTGGCATTAAAGCTCCCTTTTTCATCCTTACACCTCACCATCATGAGCAAGTGGCTAATTGGTAAAAAACCACCACTAAAGAGGCTAATCTTAGCAGTGTTTAGCGTGAAACAAAAGGCACCATTAGCGAATGATTGGTTAAAATAATAGTCACGCAAAGTGCCCAGCTTGCTTAACAGGTGTATTTATATTGATTGTGCAACCTCAATTTCCTGGAGTGAAAAGAAAGAAATAAACAATAATTGCTAGCGTTTTTTTTTTTTTTTAGCATTTGTCGCACAGGCAATTATTAAATAGCACTTTAGCCATTCGGTTAGAAAGAAAATAGCACTTAGGACATCTGTTTGGTCACCACAATGGCCCCCATAAGGTTGGGATTATCTCTCCAATGAGTCTTGTCTATGCGTGTAGTTTCATTCTGTGGTCATTTCGGTGATGTGGACCATCCATTTGCCTCTTTTCATTTCCATAATTGTTTTCAGAGCGCGAGGCTGTCCCGCTCTTTGCCGAGGACTAGGTGTGGACTAATGGACGCTAGATTGGATTCTGCCTTTATACATGGTGAAATGATTTCTTCTTCATTCTCTGTGCTGGATCACGTCTCTCTTTTGGACTCATGAATAATGGATAGGTTTAAAGCGTTGCCCTGCCCAGGCTCTCTCTTATTGAAATCTGTGCTCAGAGAGGTGCTTATTTACTGAGACTGATCCCACATCATTTGTGTCAGTTTCTATGCTCCTCTGCTCTGGCTTTCTCACGGTCGGTCTCTCGCTCTCCCTATGCTGCCCTCCATCTCTTTCTGTGAGTCTCTTTCTGTTTATGACCCTATTCATTCCCTTACAGTCTCCTCATAGGCCTCTCTTGCTCATCTCTCTCTCTTATTAAAGAGCCACGAGTCTTTGAAATGTGTCCTATCTTTGGTAGCACTATTAAAATTGCATGAAATCAAAAGAGCTTTGTGGCTTTTAGTCCATTGCTAAGTTCGGAACTGCATACTAGCATACTACTCTTACTATTTCTGCCATAGAAAGATAAATGTAGTACGAGTAGTATACTAGTATGCAGTTCCAAATTCAACACGTCTATAAGCTTTGAAGCCTCGACTATACATGCATATATATGACTTCAACCCTCATGTTGTGTGACTTTACTCTCTTTATGTTCGAATATGTTGAGCCCCTGCCCCTTTGATCGCGAAAGTAAAAGTGCCCTTTGCGGTCACATCGCGCGGTGCATTCCCATTTCTCCTCCCCCGGAACGTGATTTCTACCGAGGGAGACCCCCGCTTTCTTTTTTTTCAGCACACACAAAAACCAGCTGGTTTAACATGATCTTTTTGTTTACCACTAGCGCATGCTGATGACGTTTTATTCTTCTATAGAAACTTCGTATCCTACGAGTCAATAGGTGTCATCGTCGTAAAGTCTACATGCATGTTGTACCTAAGTTTAATAGATCCATGTCGCACAGTGTGATAAAGTAATGATCTTATAGGATTGCTAAAATCGTGCAGTGTATCCTGGGCTTTAAGTACCATTGGCAAAGCATGCTGGGAAATCCCAGCCCAGATTCAGTTAAACTTAAGTTCGTCTAAATTAAAAGAAATAAGTTCATAAAACTCAAAACAACGAAACAGTTCAAATTACTTAAAATATATTAGTTCTATGAACTTAAAAGGAAAACAAAGTGCTAAAAACTCATAAAAGTTAATTTGACTGAACTAATTTGTTTAATTTAAGTTTGTCCTACTCAAACCAATTAATTATTTTGAGCATTAGGGTTTACAGTGTTGTTTAAAAAAAATCTTTCAAATAAAAAAAACTTACTGACCTCAAACTTGAATGGTATAGTGTACATTATTGAAGCTTTATCCCGTTTTTAATCACAAACTGCACTACTCCGAAGTGTACCCTTAAAATAGCAACAGCACATAGCAAATCATGACTCATGGCTGTAATGTAAATGTTTTGCTATTTTAAAATAAGGGACAAGCCCTTCAGTATACTGTATATCCCAGCACAACTTCCTGTTTTAATACATGAAAGAAAAAAATGCACTAGTAAAGCAATTTCTGTAATGCTGTCTTAAGCTGTTGCAACTAATAAGCTTTGTAAGCCTTGCATTGGATTTCTTCTAAGCAAAATAAGTCAATACAAGTTGTCCCTTTCCACAGCAGCATGACGCACAATGAACGGTACAATTACCCTTTGCTCATTGTTGCTTTTCATAACCACATCCAGCGTTTTATGTGACAGTCCCTGCATTGTCTTCACTGAAGAGCCTCTGCATCGAAGCCTCACATGTCCTTTCTAATCATGCGACTGCATATTTCATGCTCTACAAACATTTACCACACTGACTGAGCCATAAAAGCAGATCCCATATCAATGAATGGAACTAGACTTGTTCCCCTGAGAAGCCATTGTTATCAAGTCACCTTCCTTGGGCATCTCCCCTTGAACTTTTAGTGTAAATGCACCACGCTAACCTGGGAATTATCTTCTGAAGAAATGTACCACAATACCACGAGTCCTATTTCTTCATGGCTGAAGCTTTTACTGCTTTTTTTCTTCTTTTCTTTCATCTTGTCCCCTTCATTTTCCCTGGAAATAACAGCTTCCATTTAGTCTGCCATGCTCTTATGCAGAGTCGATCAGACCCAGCCTTAATGAAATGCTGCTACCCAGAATCCCTCTCACTGGTGGAATCAGGACCCAGGGCCATTACTTGGCTGTCTTCGGGAAAAAGGCACATCTACATAAGTTATTTCATTATCTCCCTAGGCTGTGAAAGAGGTAGCGGCGTACTCACTCGCTCTATCTCTCCGCGTAGATTGCACCATGGGGAGGTCATTGGAAAGCCGGTGGAATTATCTGCAAAATAAGGGGAGGCATTCTTTAATGGTGTCCCAGTCCAAATATTTAAAATGATCACCTAAACTTCCATTCGGCTCTTCCATTTCGGCTGATAGAGCTCAAGTGAGTTTGTCTTCATCTTGCCAGCAGCTTACAGAAGAAATTGGTGCGACTGTGAGTGTGTGTGTGTGTGTGTTTTGCACATCACACTGCCAGCAAGAAAATAAGGAAAACTCTGCATTGCCTTTCTCATGAGACTCGACCATAACAATATCATGGAAATCAGCAGCGAGAGTAGCCTGTTGTGAAATAAAAATAAATTAATAATGTACAAAATGGGACACATGGCAAAAACAATATTCGTAATCTTTATTTTTGTCTTGTTTTGGGGATGTTTTTGTTTGGAAAAAACATAACATTTACTGCATAAGATGTTAAGACTTGTTTTCGGAGAACATCGCTTGAACTAAATTTTTAAAAGTAAATTTTTTGTACTCTTTTTTTTTGTTTGTTTTATTAAGCATAAATCTGACCAAATTTACCAAGGGTTATAAACTAAAAACAGACTGATTCTCAAATTAGTTCTTTTTAAATATGTTTCCATAGACACTTTTCACATTTCCGGGTTTCCCAGAAGCGGAAGTCGTCATAGTTGGGTAAAATTCTATAGCGGTGAATGAGAGAATACATTAAATATACTTTTTTTATGTTTCCATTTGCTCAAATAGCAAAAGAAAAATTCCACAATAGTGTTTTCACAACTTTCAAAAAGAGGAAAAATAGAGAGCGATTGATAACGGCAGTCAGAAGAGAGAAAGATGTCATTTTTACCGTCACTCCCATAGCCGCTGTATTAGAAACACCCTCACAGCAGCATTAACTAATTTTTTGTAATTTGATGCAAAGGTAATATAATACTAAGTATAGTGTTATAAATGTACATACGTTTTTTTTTTTTTAAATGAAAATATAAAAAACTTACGGATTTACAATATTGAAGACCGTTAAAATGCGTCATCACAGTCTGCGAAAAGGGTCTATAGTTTTTATTGGAAAACAAGACAAAAATACTGAATGAGATATGATGGGTTTTGTTATGTTTTAAAAAGTTGTTAACTTCAGGCAAAGTCTTAAAAACGCAAAGCTCATGGGACGAGGCGATAAAAAAACATTGCGAGATGCAGAATAATGACCAAAATATCGCAAATATTCAGGGTGATTGGGATTTTTGCCATTGAGATGAATTAGAAAAAGTGCCCCAATCAACCTGATTTCACCCTATCTGTAATAGACCTACTTTTTTTCTTTTTCTTTTTTTTTTTTGCAAAGGCAATTTGCAGTCTAAAAGAAATTATCTTGAAATGTTTTATTGAAAGTGGTGATTTTTATTTATTTATTTTTTTTACAAAAGTCAGTGGTGGAGCTTTTAAGTATTGAAGATTGTGCCCCGGTTCAGACTACACAATATTTTTGTTGGTTACGATAGTCACTGTGTCAGATTATGCGATTTTGACTCCTAAAATCTTGTCGTGTCATGGACAAGAAACATTCACCGCTTGCTGTCTTTAATGACATGCGTGCTGTCATCAAGAAGGTGGGACTATCGACTGACAGGAGGTGCCATGAGCGTAAACAATCGCTACCGAACAGAGTGTTTTGTACCGAGTGTTTTGCTCTCTTGTCAGAAAAGCCCAAAAAATAAAGAAAACATGACAGTGGACACATATCTGGATTGCATGAAGAGGACAGTATGGACTGTCAAAGAGAACTGAGGTAAAATATTGTTTTTATTTGACCTTTTGTCACGGTAATCCCTCGAGAAATAAAAAAAGGAGTATTAATGAGTATTAATTCCACCTAGCAGGACCAATACCATTGTCTCTCTTTCATTTCAGCATGTTTGAAAGCATGTACAAAGGCACTTCTGTGCTCCTATTGGCCAGTGTCACACATGTGACGGAACTCGTCATGCTAGTCCTTCTGTCGTGACATCGTGAAGTGTCGCAGACTCAACATCGGTTGTCGTCCAATAAAATCTTGCGTCCCCGACACCCATTGTTGTTTAGGAATCCTCATGACACCCCACGTCAAGCAGCTCGTGCCAAAATCAGGCTAAAATCGTGTAGTCCGAACCGGGCATTAGAGAGTTTATCACACTGACATTCTAACAGCATGATATATTTCAAGACTCTTTTAGAAGATACATCTCCAAATTTCTCCTTTTAAAAGCACCACCATCAAAGCTAAAACCAAAACTACAAGAAAATCTTGACAAGCTAATCAACTAGTCAGCCTCCAGACTCAATAGTACTTCGCTAATAGAACTACAACATGAAATGGTGATCAAAATACCATTTCTGAAGTGTTTAGTCATAGCTAAATCTCTCCAGGAGGACTGAGCCAAGCACAGAGCTAAAAGACAATCCTCCTGGTAGCAGAGAGAAACAGCATGTTTTGCACTACGGAGCGTGGAGGCTGGCTCCGCGCTGCAGTTGGCTTTACAGATAAGTGAGAACAGACCCATCAGATACCAACTGCCAAGAGCAAGTTCTGCCGTGAATCTGGCACTTTCTACATGTACGCCTGAGGAAAGACATAGAAGGCACAACCTATGCAAATGAGGATTCATTAGTCAGTGTATGGGGAAGTGTTTGTGTATGTAGAACAAGCAAAGGGTTTGTACCGAGGTAAACGCATGCACGAGTGGGTGATCTTTCTTGCCTGAGCGAGCCTGTGCATCCTCGTATGCGTACGTCTTCCATTTCCTCTGATCTGTGACCATTCCCTTTGATTCGGACACGGTGATCCGGCTTAAACGTGAAGCAAACACAGGATTAGGCCTCAGCTGCACAGATAACGCGCTGATCAAAGTGCCCTCTGAGCGCCTACAGAGGGAGCGAAAATATGTTAAAGAAAACAGCGGGCTCGCCTCAATCCTCATTTTATCTCCACTCAGACAGGTGGAGATCACCCCCACCCCACTTCATTCCAGAACTTTCGGTGGCTGGCGGAGAATATACTTCCGCAATCAATCTTTTTATGCCAGCTCGAGATGAAACAAAACCAATGTGATTTCTGATGAGCTTCTATTTTAGCCTTGTTGTCTTTGCTTTTCTCACACTCTCTGAAACGTGGAATCGCACGTTCGACTGTGTTACATGGCCCTGTACAGTACAGACTGCAGTTCCTGCTGGGTGGTTTATTTCAAGACGTGCCGCTAACAGCTCTTGTCATCTTTTCTATCTCTACTCGTATGGTTCTGGAGGGGGGTCTTGGCCCAAGCCCAAAATTGCGCACTTTGCTGTGGACGAGTGTCCTGTGGCACTCGTTTGTCTGTACATTTTGTTATTTTATGACTCAAAAGGTTCTTGTGTGCCTGCAATGGAAGCCTGTACTGGTGTGAACTAACAGCTGTTTCGCTAATCGATTCATTTGTCAATTATTTCTTCAATTTTTTTAAAAAAAAAGCACGTTATTCCACATCTTGCCAAGTGCTTTACTTCAAATAAAGTGCAAAATGAAGCTTATGAAAAACAAGTGAAAATGTATGAATGTTAAGAAGAATAATTTAAACCTTAATTCAAAAAATATTTCATCAAAGTGAATAACTGCGCTCCCTTTCTCAGTGGCATTCTGTTAGATAGATACGAATGCGCGCACATGCTCCACAAAGTCTTTGAAATGTAACATTGACTCGTTTGCCATGAGGACAAGCAGTTTTGTGAAATGGAAATACTTGCGTGACTTCAAATGTATAATATTTACTGTTGGGAAACTGTGGAAAAACACCTATAAAACATAATAAAAAGCATAAGCACCTCTGTCAAAGCACTAGGTGCATCAACTTGGCCGTATAAAAATAAATTCTTATGAACTTCTTTGAAATGTTTAATATAAAGGGCTCATATGGTTGGACTTTTTGGGTCATGGACTTTTTCCCTCTGCAGATTGCTCTGGCTATGGAAGTTTTTAAAGATTTCTCTTCTACAGAAATGCAGTTTTTCAATAGCGTACGATGTACAAAGACCCAACTAACTGACAATGAAATTCATTTTCATTCTTTATCAACCTGTTCCCAACAGTCTATGTGACATTGCGTCACCAAAGTGAATTCTGAAGTGGACCGCAAGGGTTTTGTACCCTTCAGGGTCCTTGATGATTCATTCCAGGAGGTCGCTGATTGAATGACAATACTTTAACTGATTTATCCCTAAGCACCAAACTGCATGAACAGACAAGAGTCCAAATCAAGGGTTGACGCAACCAAATGAGTCAGACTGTGCTTACAACTGTTAAAAGGGGTGGTTGATTATGATTTCAATTTTTTAACCTTAGTTAGTGTGTAATGTTGCTGTTTGAGCATAAACATCATCTGCAAAGTTACGACGCTCAAAGTTCAATGCAAAGGGAGATAACACTGTTACTGACAATCGTCATTTTGGCTGCGTGAGATTCTCCAGTTTTGTTGTTGTCGAGCAACCGAAGCGTGAGCTGTTAAAGCTCCGCCCTCTTCTGGAAAGGGGGCCGGGAGCAGCAGCTCATTTGCATTTAAAGGGACACACACAAAAACGGCATGTTTTTGCTCACACCCAAATAGGGGCAAATTTGACAAGCTACAATAAATGATCTGTGGGGTAATTTGAGCTGAAACTTCACAGACACTTTCTGAGGACACCAGAGACTGACATCTTGTAAAAGGGGCATCATAGGTTCCCTTTAAAAGGACAGTTCACCCAAAAATGTTACTTTTGTCATTATTTTTTCACTCTTATGTTGTTCCTTTCATTTTTTGAGCTTGTCAGGAATGTCTCTTTTTACTCATGTGGAAAAAAGGCAGGATGTTCTTAAAAAAATAATCTTTTGTGTTCAACAAAAGAAAAAAGTCAAACATGTTTAGAAAGACATTAGAGTGAGTAACTGATGACAGAATGTCCATTTTTAGGAGAACTATCATGTTAAAATACATTTTAACCAACCATCCAGGGCATGACATGGGCAGTCCTTTCTCCACCTCGCTGATTGATGTGTCCACCGTTGACGTATACTAGTCCTCATTTATGCTGGTCGAGTCGAGCCTAATTAAAATATTTCCTTCGCACAGCTCAAACGCGTTTGTCGATGTGGAGAAGAAGTGGTGCGTGACGACATGCTCTGCAAGTGCTTGTGACGTCTTGACAGGGAGCCTTGAATCCATCCATGCAATGTTAACTTTCACTGAGTTCTTTGATTTCAGTACTTCTTGGAGCAGTGGCAGGAAAATCAACTCCGATCTGCATCAACCTAGACAGAGTTTTAACAAGAGAGAGGTCTAAGATGTAAATCATCCTGGTGATATTACAATAATCTTTGTTATACCGTACATTTGCATTACATTATACCAACAACGACATCATGATTACATAAAGGTTCGGACTGTCTATTCTTTGTCCCAGTAGTCTTGGACTTTATATATGCATGTATCACTGTTGATATTGTTTAGAAAACTGCTGCCATTTTAATTCAATTCTATGTTCGGTTTCTTTTCACCTATTTCTTAAAAGTACTATTAATATCTTCTGGTGTAAAACTAAAATGACCAAGTAGACCTTTAAACAAAGATGAAAACTTCAGAGTTTACCAAACTGAGGGTATTCATGAGAGATCATGGTATAAAAACTGGATGTTTTGTAGAAAACAAAAACATACTGTAACATTTCAACTAGTATGAACCTCAGATGGCACACATACAAACAGCTCACAGTCTGTGCACTGACTGTCCAATGCATTTTGCACATGAAACTTGAAAACACTTGTAAAAAAAAAAAAAAAAAAAAAAAAAAAAATCACAAGCTCCTATCAGATTGCACAGGTTTTATCAGTCATTCTGATAACAAAATTGTGTCCGTAAGAAAGTGTTTGGCAGGTTAGGTAAATTTACTAAAGTTTGCCAGGTTAGTGGTAAAAGAGATTAATCTCTTTTACCAACATTAATCTCTTTTACTCAACAAAACAAACTCTAATTGGTCAATGTGCATGTCAGTGGGCGGTTCTTAGCAAGAATAAGCTACAGTGGGGAATAGACTTTATGCCAAGTTAAAATTCTGGCCAAATGAGACTGCATTTCCACTAAATTTTGATAAACCACAGGAGAGCAAGAATCATTTGAAATCTTACCGGAAGCAAAGCCCACAAACATTGTTTATCACCATAATAATCAGAGGAGCTGTATATTTATAACTATATTCAATGCTGGTCACAGCTTTCCTTTTCTGAACAATTCAATTCTCATTATAAGCAATATGAGACAAAAGCTGGAGACATGGAGAAATCGAGGGAGAGAGAGAGAGAGTGGCCGCTGTGTGATATCTTGGGCTGCAGAGCCACTTAGCAGACAGAAAGGGAATAGCAGAGGCTGAATCAGAAGAAAGATTGAGGTGATCATCATTTTGGAACCCCAGTTTTCTTAGAGGTGATTTCATTGTATACCTGTCTTTTGTTGCTCACAAGTAAATCTGTCAGGATGGATATCAGGATGGAAAGAGAATGAGATGCTTGTTTGATTATCGCTAAACTTATCAAATATATTCTAAAGAAAGTGTATTAAGAAAGACTAGCAGTCATTATAACCTTCCCTTCCCAACTTTCTATATTTATTACCCCACTATTCTAATCAGTCAATGCTGCCTTCAGATGAATCACCAAATCCTAATTCCACAAAATAAACCTAAAGCAAGCATCACTATTATTATGGTTTCTTCTTATTATTATCATTCTGCACAAAAACTTGGTGCTGTTTTGTGCCACGGACATGAATGATACCTAAAATCATATGTGCTATTGAGGAGAGGCGTGCTATTACTTTTTGAAATTATCAGATTTATGGTTCTCATAAAATGGGCAAAAATATCTCATAGATTTATACATAAAAGAGGCCACTCACACATCTGATCTAGGGATCAGAACAACAGAGCAGGGGTCTTCAACTAGTGGTCCACAGTGATGCTGGTGGGAATCCGCCATTTTTTTCCCTATATCTTAAACAAATTTTGGGTGAAAAATGAAAATGTGTTAAACAAAAATACAATGTTAAGTTCAAAATGGGTCAGTAAGATTTAAATCTTCTTTTGAACTATCTATTCATCAAAGAATGCTGAAAAAAATCTCAACATTTTGCTGAAATTTTTTTAAACATTTATAATAAGAAGAAACGTTACTTGAGCAACAATTCAGCATATTAGAATGATTTATGAAGGATCATGTGACAATGAAGACTGGAGTAATGATGCTGAAAATTCAGCTTTGCCATCACAGGAATAAATTACATTTTAAAATATATTAAAATAGAAAACAGTTATTTTAAATTGCAATAATATTTTACTGTATTTTTATCAAAATAAATGCAGAATTGGTGAGTCTTCTTTCAAAAACATTAAAAAACCCAACCCCAAACATTTGAAATGTAGTGTACATATACTGAACTCCTTATACAGTATGGACAATATGTCTGGCTTGGTGTGTCAAGACAGCTTATTTTTTTTCTACTCAAATGGTTATAAGCTAGTCTTGATCACTTAACTTTACACCGACAATCATTTCAGCAATCAAGGCCCAACCAACATTCGGCATTTACAGATCTCAGTTAGGACCCCCCTCCAAGCCCCTCAACTATGTTTCTGACCTGGTTTGCTTACAAAATGAGCGCTGACTCAACCAGATGAGTCAGACTGTGCAACAGCACAGTGTATTTATTTGTGACTGCTGCTGCGCTGCAGGGGCGATGCAGAGAGGTTGAGAACGTGGGCGTTGTTTGTGCGTATTTGTTTATTATTCATAATCACTCTGTCCCACAGAGTTGTTCATGGGTACCGTACTCCACGAGGGCTTGTACTACTGGTCAGGAGAGGACGTGACCCTGACAGCACTCTCTAAATTAGGAATCAATAGGATCAAATTAACAATCAGCCGGACAAGGGAAAATGAAGTCTTGCGGTGGAGATTCGTTTTACTGCCTACATGATCAATTGCAACCCTCATGTCATTACAAACCTACATGACTTTCTTTCTTCTGTGAAACAAAAAAAGGGAACATTTATGCAAATATCTTTTTAAATATAATATAAGCAGTCCATACGACTCATTCGGTGTAATCATCTGATGACAGGTTTGAAAACAGACAGAAATTTAAGTCGCTATTGACTGAAAATCTTGCAGGCCAGTGAAAAAAACGTTTATTCTCAAAAATTCTTGGAATTAGCAGTTCAAATCGTTTTGGAAATTTCAAACTACATGTTTGTTTAGGTAGCAACATTCTGCAACACCAAGTAATATCCTAAACGATATGACCTCAAAAAAAAATAAATAAATAAATAAATAAAAATGATAAACACATTTCGGCCTAATAAGTTATGTACAGTGTTATATATAATTGGTCTGAACAAAAACATCAGACGGGCCAAAAGGTGACAACTTTGCAGGTTTGATCTTGACATCTGCCCTAACTTTCATTGCATGTTCTTGAGAAAAGTAAAAATTCCTGAATGAATAATTCTTTTAAAACAATGAGCATGTTTACATGCACAACAGTAAGCTGATAACTAACAAACATCAGCTTATTGAAATAATCAGTTTTCCCCGTTTACATGCAAACCAGTAATCTGACAACACAAGTAAACTGCGTTTACATGACTTTATTAATAAATCGGGTTATTTCCCTGTAGTGACGTCAAAAATCATTTGCGTATCTGACTCCAAGTATTCCATATGTTATATCAGTTGTGATGTTAAATAAAGCTTGCAACATGTCAGCGAGAAACTTACGGCTCATATAGGCTATTATTCTCTCATGCAGTAACAGATGCAACTTTTGACTGAACCACTTCTACTTCTGCCGCACGATTTACAATTTTCTGGGTCTTGAAAGAGTCTGCGTTTGCGATATATTTCCTTCTTCCCTTCCTGCAAAACGCTCGCTCTGTCTGGATGTGTTTAAATCTGCACTAAGGATGCGTTTCTGTCATGTATCACACATGCGCACTTCAATAAGCCGACAGAAAGCAGGTTAATGCGTTTACATGGGGGAAGAGCCAAAAAACTACCTGTTCTCACCGGTTTATGCTAAAGCCGTTTATGATCTTACTCTGATAAAAGAAAACAGGTTACCACGTTTACATGACCATGTTCATTGTCGGCTTATTAAGAATAATCGGCTTAAGAACGTGCATGTAAATGCACTCAATGAATCAGTTTATCTAGTTCACAAACTTCACATTCATTTACTAATCAGCTCATTGGGTTCTCTGATTCAGTCATGCAATTGTGGTAGTTTTGACATGTTCCTTTCAAAAAGCTATCCAGAAAACCTGGAAATATAGTGCATGAGTCATATGAACAATTTTATGGTGTTTTTTTGGTCATTCATTTGAGTCCCAGTCCTCATTCTCTTTCATTTCAATAAAAAGAGCTGCATGAAGAAATCATGAACATTGAAAGTCCATGAAAAAGCCCTTAGCTGAGAGATATCAAAGCAAAAACATTAAGCCCAACGTCAGAAGTATCATTTGAATATGCTTGAAATTCAGGGTTTTTTGGTCCACTTGAAATATCAGGATTTTTGTGTCAAAAACAGTCAAAATTTTAAATGTCGATCCCTTTAAAACACTATTAGCATCAGACTACACAGTACTCAACAAAACTTGGAGACGGATCTGCAGTAACCGCAAAGCCATGAGAACAATCTCTACTGATGGCTTTGAAAGCCATTAACTGCTGCCTTTCCATCCAGAGAGGAAGTTAAGATGGTGCTTTAAATAAAATATACAACCCATTCTTCAACAACTAGTTAAGTAAATTTATACAGAGGCCCAAAGGCTTCTGCGATTTGTAATGCAAAGTCTATTTAAGGCTGAAATGCATGGTCTCGCTGCGGATGCCATTAACAGATTCCCAGGCAGTTTGAACAGCAGCTGATGTGTATGTATAGATGGGACTCAAGCAGATAACTCACGTTTACTGTCCGGCCCACACTATTACAGAGCTGCGCAGGGAACGCACCCGAGGACGAGAACGAATGTCGAATCAATATATAGGAGAATAATATGTCTAAGGGAGGAGATGAGTACAGAATGGCATTTCATTACAGATCAATGCGAGAGTGCTTTTCATTGCCTTGATGCTATAGAACATCCCACTGGGTCCACAGAACCAGACCAGCTCCCTTCTGCCACAATGAATGCAGAATGCAGTGATGCTTTGGACAGACTGTTGTGGGAATGTGTATGTATTGAGTAAGTATCACAAAGCAACTTGCCCTTAAAAAATTAGCCATATATCTGTGATTTTGTGAAAATGTTATTACAAGTTAGTTAATGTAATTAAAGTTAAACTCTTGAAACTTGGTGTTAGCCACATTGTCATAAAAACAGAAACAAATTATTCTTAAATATTGTTGTATAATATTAATTATTTGCAATAAATGTAATAATTTAAATTTAATATATATATACACATACACACACACACACACACACACACTCTACCGGTCAAAAGTTTGGAATCGGTAAGATTTTTAATGTTTTTAAAAGAAGTTTCGTCTGCTCACCAAGGCTGCATTTATTTAATTAAAAATACAGTAAAAACAGTAATACTGTGAAATATTATTACAATTTAAAATAACTGTTTTCTGTTTGACTATATTTTATAAAGTAATTTATTCCTGTGATCAAAGCTGAATTTTCAGCATCATTACTCCAGTCTTCAGTGTCACATGATCCTTCAGAAATCATTCTAATATGCTGATCTGCTGATCATATTTCAAAAATTGAATTGGAGTAGAAAAATAATTGAAAAATAAGTTTATAATTAGTTGTTATAATAAGAAGTTTATAATAAGTTTATAATAAGAAGTTTATAATAAGTTTATAACTAGATTTAGAAGTTAATGCAAAATCTACCTTATGTGCAATTTACATGTTTGTTTGTTTTTTGTTTTTTTTTCATTATTATTTGAGTGTTAATTATTATGTCTAAAAATAAATAGTAATTGAATTTACTAGATTGGGCTCTGTTATTAATTGTAACCTTTAATATTATGGTAATGTGCAAGAAAGGGCTCCCTATATATAGTGCGGCATTAGCTGAAATTTTTTTAATAAAATTTTTTAAATAAAAGTTAAATACATTTTTTTATTTTCTTATCCTTAAGAAAATGTTAATTATAATTGAAATTATTTAAAGAGAGATACATAATTTGTTCAATAAACCACTGTTTAATAATTTTTTTTTTTTTTTTTAAAAGCAATTTTATGCTTAGTTTTCTCCCCCCTGCTGTACAGAACCTGTACCGAACCGTCATGTTTGTGTACCGTTACACCCCTATTATATAGGCTACACATGCACACTAAATGAAAGTAAGGTAATGTTTAATGTATTTATTTACAGAAGTATATTATATCATACCTCAAACTTCTCTAATAAGCCCTACTGGAGTCTGTGTGTGATGATGTTGCAGACAGTGGCGTAGTGCAAATCCGCAAATTATTGTTTCGAAGTGAAGTCAACTTCAAGTAGTAGGGAGTAGTGAATACTGTGTAGGGACCCTGTCAATCGGAACACAGTTCATGGTGCTCTCTCTCTCTCTCTCTCTCTCTCTCTCTCACTAATGATCTGAATCAGGTGTGTTAAATAAGAGAGACATACAAAACATGCAGAGTGGGATTGAGAACCACTGGATGAAGGCTTATTTTGCTCTAAGGTGGCTATTAAGTTTGGTCATTTTGATTGACAAGTTCAAATCATTTGTTTCTTGGTTGGTGTGTGTTCTCCTCAGCTTTCCACTGCTGTTTCAGAGGTGCTTTTCTTTCTACCTTGCTTTAATTACATGCTCAGGCCCTCCTGCCTTCTCAGCCCCTGCCAAGCCTCTCTTTCTCCCCCATACCCTCCAGGCGATGGAATGGTCCACAGTTATGAAGCTTCCTCCTTTACCAGTCTCTCTCATCGCCTTGGCCTGGTACAATGAGAACGACAGATAAGAGTTTTCATTATCTGGCCTCTCTCTTGGGACTCTCCCCACTCTATCTATTCCTCTCTTTCTCTCTCTATCAGACTCAAAGGGCTTTATAAATAGGGAGACAGTCCAGTTGATGGCCATGGCATCTTTTTGTCTTTTGTTTTGATTTCCCACTCCCTTCATTTCTTTTTTTTTTCCCCCCAAACAATCACAGCAAGAGGGCATGGGAGGCCTCTAAAGTCCATTGCTTGTTCCCCCTCATTCTCTTTCTAATTTTTATCCTGCTTTTCCTTTCCATTTTCAACAAAGTGGTGAACGTGCGAGGGTGATAACTGTGTGCAAAATGGACAACTCCCCTGTTTCTGCTCCTTTGAAATTCACTCCATTGTCTGGGCTGTAGAGTGATAAAGCCAAAGCAAAGGCAGCCTCTCTTATCTCGCTCTCTCAGTGAAAGGGACTTTCCTCCATCGCCACGGTTGTTGCGCATGTTTGTTGTACGTGCGACGCTACGTGAGGATAATAGCCTCAGACAATGTCTCTCTATTCAAAAGACTGTTCGGACCAGGCTCCACATCTCCCGCTTTGAAACGGCCTGTCCTCACTCTAAGAGCAAACAGACAATCAATCGCGGCCAACCTTATTGCAAGCATTTTGTCTAATCAAGGTATTAGAATAATAATGGGAGGCTTGTTTCTGAGAAGTTTATTGAATTCGATAACGACAGCAGGCGAGTTGGCTCAGGATGGTGAAGGTGGCATCTGCTGTCAGTTTAGTTGGCCTTTTTGTCATGGATGTGACAAAAATAGACCCTTCTGCCATGAAATGCTTCTCGGAAATTTGCATCATTGGAAAAAAATTGTCAAGAAGGTTGTGCAATACTGGGCAAGCCAGTGACCACCTACTTTTAGCAGTATTTTTTCGAATTAATTTTCTCCATAGGATATTAAAAATTTGTTTAACTAACCAATGAACCAAACTAACCAGATGCAGGATTAATCACAACAAATTTGAAAAAAGACACACGACTATAAATTAATTTATGAAGAAATCACATAAAGCACTGTGAATGATGTAACTGAATCTAAAATAATGGTACTACTTATTTAAAGTCATTGAATATAAATATGAAAAGCAATATATTTTAAATGCCCAACTAATAAATAATTGTTATTTAAATAATTTATAGTTTGCTAATGGGACAGAAATGAAATACAGTATTTCACCTTTACATTTACTGCAAAGTATTTAAATAAATGTATAATTAGAAATACACACACACACACACACATACGTACATACATACATATATATATATATGGTAGTAGTAGTAGTGTAGGGAAAACTGAATAGATTACGCCATTCACAATGCTTTATGGATTGAGCAGCTGCTTCTGAGCTCGTGTTATGAATCTTTCTTCAGGAAAATGTGTTTTTTCTGGTGTACATTTTTTAAAACTGAAATCACACTGACATGTGGCTCTTAGAGAAGCTTAACAACACTCATGGAAGGTCTGTCTTGAAAGGTTATGTTATCATCAAAGTCAGTCTCTCTATGGAGAAAATCAATGAACGCAACCCTACCATAGAGCTCTATTGCATGATACTCTTCAGTTCGACATAGCTAGTCATTCAGCCATCAGTTCAACATTTAAAAAAGAAAAGGTTTGATTATGACTGGAATATCTAAAGTTCCAAGAAATCCCATTTTAGTATCTGAGGGTCTCTGTTTATTCTGGTACACTGGCTTTAATGGAATACTCAGTGATCCCTGAAAGAATGTTCGAGAATTCATCCGAAGCACAACAGCAAACAGTGAGAGATAACAACATACTGTATGTGAACTTCAAATGAGCTGAGCTCCGCTGGAGATGGTCACGTGAGCAACCTTCTGTCATTAATTTCATGTTTGAAAATGTCTCAGTGGCAAATGAGAGACGTCTTCAGCCCTATCATTACATCCGGATATATGGAGGAGTGTCAGATTTTGTCATTTATTAGCGTCTGAGCTGATTCCATCAGACAAATGTTATATTATGGAATCAGCTCTAAATTATTAGGCCTTCAATCGTTTCCAGAAAGCTGAGAGCATGAGGTGATTAAGAACAATTACCGAATACAGCACTGATCATGCAAACAAGAAGGTACGGGCCTGAGGAGCCGCACTGTAGCATGTGTGTGTGAGTGTGCGCGCATGTGGCACACAGTCTGTTACACTAATGAATCTCTGTGCTGATAGGTCTGGAGATGCAAGGTGACAGATCATAAATAATCATTTATGCCATTGTGTCTCTGTACTGCATAGCAGGCCACCAAGCACAGCTGCTCTGCTAATGCCACCACACTAGAGAGAGAGATATGAGGGGGAAAGACTGACTTAAAGTCACTGGATATAAAAATAAAAAGTTATATATTTTAAATATTACCTTTGTATTTTTTGCCCCATTAGAAAAAAAAGCATTACAGTAAATCGCGCTGCCAATGGTGATTAAATCTAATGATCGTTTAGCTCATATCACGTCAAACCGTGCAAATTATTATTATTGTTATACTTTGTTCTCAAATTGTTAATGTTAACAACATCAGCATTGCATGATTATGTGTATTTAGTGTGTTTTAGCATTACCTGTAGATTTCAATTTCTGGACAGTCTAATCTCTAACGTTAATTTGTCATACCATACAATTCGCCATCAAAATAATAAGTTTAATTATTGCAGCTGCTTGTGAGAAAAGGCTATAAATGATCCGCCTCACATGCGATATAGCCTACTAGCTGGGACTCATTCTTTATGTATACAGACGTGATGCAGTGATGCAATGACGCAAAGACAAACGGCGACATGCTCGAATTTCACGCGAAAACCCACCAGTACCACCCGAATTATAAAACATTATTACAAGCTTACCGTTGTGAATCGTTTTGAATGCTGGCTGGTTATGTACATGCTCAAAAATTGATTTTGGATAATTTTTAACCAAAAAAAAGTTACATACAGCAGCTTTAATATACAAATAACTTATTAAATATATATAAATTTTATTGCAATAAATAAATACATTTTTCTTAAAAATTCAATACAGTATTTTCAACTTTAAAAATTAGTTTAACACCCCCAAAAAATTGAAGTCTTTCTTCTGTGGAGCACAAAAGGAGATGTTTGTCTCACTGTTCACGCTGCTCTTTTTTTTTACATACAATGCACAAAAATGGAGACTATTGGCTTTCAAACTCCAAAAAGGTTGAAAAAAGTAGTCCATATGACTTGTGCGCTATATTTCAAATCTTCTGAGTTATTCATTAAAAATCTTTTTCTTTTTTTAATTTTTAATTACCACAGACATTGCTCACTCATTAAAAATTATGATGTTCTTCATTTGTAAGTCGCTTACACTGTAAAAGTTACTGCCTTAAATCTCCTGTACAAGTCATTTAAACTTAAAATATATTAAACTGACTTAAAAAATAAAATGAGTTGAATCTTGCATAACTTGTATAAATTGAAAATTGCTTAACTTATTTTGATGAGTTGAAGTAATGTAAAAACACTTTGACATTACTTATTGGTCATATTTTTTACAGTGCATAAATATATGTAAAAATGCATCTGCTAAATAAATAAATGTAAATGACTGAAAGACTGGATATTAGTTATCACATAAAAGTCTAAGCTCTATCACACCAGTCTCAAGCTAATGCTGTGTAATGTTTTAGTGTTATGGTCAAAGTAATTGTGACTTTATATGTCCCTTTGTGTCTTTTGTATCTCATATTGTGACTTAATTTTTATTTTAAACCTCATCTACCTTGTTTTAATTTAAATCTGGGCATAAAGGGGCTTCTATATGAAACAGTGTGTGCATATTTTACTCATTTATTCACAAACCTCCCCACCTGCACACTGAACTTCCATTATAAGTGTACTCATTGTAACGTTTTTTAAGCATATACTTACTTAGGGGTGAGTCGAAATGAGTGTCAGTGGTAACTGACAGCAAGACTTGGATGCCGTCTAGAGACGTGAAGTTTAAAAGAGCCCAACATATTCCTTTAATCTGAGGTGAGAGGACAAAAAACGGTGAGAGATGTCAATACACAGCACAGCAGGAGAGCGAAATCTTCAAAGATATTCTCTCCAAAATGTAAAATATTTCAACAGGTCGAAAAGTATCAGGCAAAACACCTGAGAGAAAAAGAGTTATAAAAAACAAAGCAGATGAGGGTAAAAAAAAGAAAGAAAATGGCACCATAAAAGGCAGCTAGAAAAGAGGTGTAATGAGAGGTAAAAGAAAATCAAAGGCCTCTGTATTGTAATGTAGGTTATTTACACTATAATCAATAGTTGACATCCCATTAACGTTTAATGTGGACCTCCGGTAGATGGCAGAAATTGGAGATAGCACAGAGGATTCCCCAGCGCTCGGTCATTAAGCAGAGAGATGTGCTTCTCACTACCACGATTATTAATTAAAAAAGGGAAATAGATTTAAATGCTAGTTTCTATCCCGCAGCTTATAAAAGTGCAGCGCTGATTTCTCAGAAGAGGTCAAAGAGAGAGTACCTCACAAAATTAGGATGAGAAATTAATCAACGGTACAAAAATAAAACTAAATAAATATGACAACAAATTACAACAGCAAAAACAGTGAAAACAGTTTTAGCGCAACAAGACTTTAGAATTAGAATATTTGGTTATATCTTATGTCTTTAACTACTATGCAGTTAAAGTAGGTCTGAATATTTAAATAAAATGAAATAATATTCAACATTTTGTAACAGGATTTCCTGCATTTGGAGGAAAAGGTCAATATCACTATTAGCTAAGCTAATGGCACAGCTTACCCCCAAACTATCTTTTACACTTCATGCCACAGCTAACTTTTTTTTACAGCTAGTCTTTATCCAAATAATTTGCATGGTTTTACACATCGTGGTTCAGCACGATTTATAATTTTAGATCTGGAAAATGTGCTTTGGCATTAAATTAATTATACCTGTCATGTAGAAAATTGACTTTGACATGCAAAAACAGTTTTAGCATAAAAAAAAATACAGGCAGCTGTAAATGATAGGAATATATGGTGATATGACAAAAAATTATGCACAGTTTGCTAGATTTAGGGGGCGGCACATCTTACCCCACTATCTTTACCTTTTTATTTTTCCTTCTGTCTCAGGAATAAATCGCAAGCTCGTTCTTGGTGAGACGCTGCAGAATGTGGGTATGATTCATTCGTAAACTGGATCACTCTACAAAGAGATTTTAAATGAGAGGAGTCACGCTATATGAAAGAGAATCATAAAATTAAATGCAGTCAGGATTCATGAATATATTATGATGAGAGTCACAGAGTCTGTATTTGGAAAGCCAAGTTTTTGCAACAGATCTCCTATCTCCCTCTTCATCTCCATTCTCCTTCATTCATTTTGAAAACTAAGCACCATCGTTCTGCATTAATAAGTTTCCGTTGTTCTCCCTCACTTTTCACTTTCTCTCTATCTAAGTGAAGTGAATAAGGCGGGGAAAAAAGGGTTCAGAGCAGAGAAAACGTTCTTCTTTAATTTATAGCTTCCGCCACAGTGGTGGAACACGCCTGACTACAGAGCTCACTGCCGTTTATGATGTATAAAATTAAATTACACAGGAACAGCAGCACGCACAAAACCCAACACACCTTCTTTCTGTCTTCACTTCGCTACCTTTTAAAAGGTATCTTATTATTGCAGTGGATTATCAAAGTCTTCACACCCCCACCTTCTCTCTCTCACACACGCACACACATTCACTAACCGTGGATTTTCACACAGAAATCATGATTCATTACCAAGTCTTACTTATTTCAACAAAGTTGATGTGCGTTGTATAGCCCTATCTGAGAACAGGCATAAAAAGCTGCCATATAGTATAGACCTACAGTGTTTATTAAGCTTTAATAATACAAGATACTTTTGCAGAGAGTGACTAATGGAAATGGAAAGCATATAAAGATTGTTAAAAGACCAAACAACGGATGACCTACAACTACACAATGCCGAAATGTCCTTCCACACAGTGCAGCTACAGTTTTCAATATCTTTCAGGTTTTTTTACTCACTACTATATCAATGAGACCTTCTGGCAGGGTGAAATCTCAAACCACAATCTAATAAAAAGGACCATGATGGATCGTAAATATTTTTGATTGGGTGACTACAGGACAGGGAAGCCCCACAGGTCTCTGAGACTCAGCTTCAAGTAATATAGCAAAACATCAATTGACAGCTCGTATTGATGGGAACGTGTGCACACATCAAGCCTGAGCTGTGATTAGAAAGAGTGAAAAGCAAGATCCCATCTTCTGTATTATGTTATGTTATTAGGGCTGACAAAGTTACCATATTAACTTATTATTAACTTATTTATTTGACATTAGAAGAGAGAGATGTATTTTATCTGTTATATAACTAGGCCCTATACATATAAATCAGGAAGGTAGTGTCTCCTCAAAAAACATTGGATGAGAAAATAATTGCTTTTACAAAAATAAAACAGCACAAATATTACAAAATGTGACATTAAAGGTGTATATCACTCGTTTTTATAAAGTAACACTGTCCAACAGCGACACCCGTGGGTAAAGTTACAACGGGAGGCTTGCCTCCCCTGATCCTATTGATTTTCAACAGACCCCCTAAAGAGTGTGGTGAGTTTGATGATGGATTGAGAATGAATGCATCATGAATGAATTTAATTGAAAATGAATGGGGGAATGTAACGTGAGAGGAGGCAATGCCTCCATCGCGCTGTGATTGGATATGATCTTGTTAATTTTTAAATCTTGTTAATTTCAACAAGTTTGATCCATCAGAGCAAATTTGTGAACCAGTTAAACATAAAAGGCAGTCATTATTAACATTTACAGGCTTCCTTGTTTACGTCCGAATGCCAACTCCGTATTGGCCAAAGCTGAACACATACGCAGCACGATGCATGCATGTGATGCTGATGCAGGATCCGGCTAATAATGAGCTGGCATTCGGACGTTTTAACTACATATGACAATGGTTCAAATTGTTGAGTAAAGCCGTTATTTTTGATGAAACTTTCCAGTTCCAGCTGGATTTCGTCCTCCACATATAAGCTAATAAAGCCTGAACCTTGTTGTCAGTCCATCGGTTGTATTTTTAAACTCCATTCTTGATTCAAATAGCAAATAACTCTTACTGCACACACCGCAACAGACTTTTAAAAATGGTGGTTGAAATAAAATGCTGCATGGGGTCAACCAATCAAAATTATGCAAATGCTGTGTGAACTCAACTAATCAGCAAGTTCAGCACCCATTTCCCACCCCCGAAAGTTTCGGAACTTTGGAAAAGTACTACCTAGCGAGCAGGGACTTTCTGAGGGGGAAATTTTGACTCGGAACTTCATTTAGACCCTGGTTCCTGCGGTCAAAACACACCGAGTACCACCCAAAGTCCCTAGTTCCTGGGGAAAGTTCTTGTGCGGCTATAGTATTTTTTTTTTTACTATGGTAGTCAATCGGGGGTGAGATCTGCTTGGTTACAAACATTCTTCCAAATATCTTCCTTTGTGTACAGCAGAACAAAGAAATGTATACAGGTTTGGAACAACTTGAGGTGGAGTAAATGATGACAGAATTTTAATTTTTAGGTGAACTAGCACCTCCTTTCATTGACTTTTTTTTTTTCTTTTTTTGAAAAATACAAAACTATTTCATTTTTTAAGAGTACCATGCCCTATTTTGTACCCATTTCATGGAACATCGCTGTTTCATTCTGTTCTTTGTCAGTGATGAGATAAGCCATTTTGACAGCTACTTTATTTTATCTAAATTGGACTTTTAAAAGTGCAGTATTTCTACATAAAACGTGGTACACTGAAAGAAAGAAACGGTACTTTTGACAAACATGTAAAGTAAAGTACGCACACATGAGATGAAAACTTCTGTCATATCAGCAGCCTAGAAAAAGCTGTTTTGCTCTTTATAAGGTGCTTTTTATCCTTTCATGGTGGCCACCATGTTCAAATCACATGACCAGCTGAATTCTTCTCACTTTATCTTGGTAATCCCCTTTTCGATTACAAAGGCAGCTAAACATGAACAAAAATTACTTTGTGCACCTTTGCATTTTTTGCATGGCTGAATTTAATTATTATAATGGAGCTCAACAAGTATGAAATATCAGGTACTAGCAAATCAAAGGTTCATTTAATTCCTGGTGATATCAATAAAATAATCTCTGTTACATATAATGTTGTTGTCATCGATTCAAAAGGAATTAAAAGTGTATAAGCACAGTGGTTGTCAAACGTTTCATGCAGAGCAAATGAAAGCATCCACCTAGTCATAACAATATTTATTCTAATTGTATTAAATCTACCATTCCCACTGATTTTTGATGAATGGACAAAAAAAAAAACAATGGAAGTCAATAGGAACTGAAACCGACATTATTCAAAATATCTTCTTTTGTGCTTCACAGAAAAAAAGAAATGATACAGATTTGGAATAACTCGAAGGTGGATAAATAATGACAGAATTTTCATTTTTGGGTGAACTAACATTTTAAAGACTGTGAACATCATATAATTTATTGATTAATATTCATTTTCCTGTAGTTAAGATAAATAATGTTGCTATCTGACTAACCCTTGTCAGCATCTGGTTAAGACACATATTAGAGACATAAAACAATATTAAACTGTAAATAAAACATTGAAAATTGTAAATAATTGATAAATGATAATAAATAAAACCACAAATAAACAAAACAAAACAAAAAAAATCATTTTTTAGGGGTTTCAGGCACTATTTTGTACTCTTTTCTTGCACTATTTTGTTCTGTTCTTCGTCAGAAAATACTTTTTAACAGCTAATTTGCTTTTAAATTAAATCTATAATACTTGTTTAAGTGCAGTTTTCCTAAAAATGGTAAAAAATTAATTATAATAAATAAAACCACAAATAATAAAATAAAATAGTGGTAATTTCCAGGGGCAGTGCACATTCATTAATTACAATAGACAAAAAAAAAATCACTGTGGTTATTTTAATCTACTGGCATCCCTAATAAACTATTTCACGTTTAAGTAGTGGTGACTGTGGACCACTGGTGATTTACAAGACGAGTCGTGCTCATGACAGTTGCGTGGGTGGATTGTAAAGGTGGCTTTGGGCCATAATGTCTAAGGTGTGAAGTAGACAGCCCATGTCATGCACTGCTGCTGTAAAGGCAAGGGATAAGCTCTCATCTGGCAAAATCCTGTCTGATTAACACCCTGTCTTATCCCGTCACCCTCCCCACCCCTCCTCCATCTCTCCTCATCTCGCTTACCGCAGGCCACTTCCCTGCCACTCTTTCAAAAATCTGCTGAGTAATTCTCCCTCCCTCCGGTGCCCAGTTGGAGAGTAAAACAGAGAGAATTTGAAAGAGACAGAGAGACAGTGAGCGAGAGAAAAAGAGAGATCGAAGAGGGAGGGTGGATAAGGAGCGGACGGCGCTGACGTTACCCTTCTCGCAGGACTTGTCCGTAAATGAACTCATTTTTCATCCTGCCTCCGCCGTTAATGACTGGCACTTTCCTCACGCAGAGCGCGGGCCTCTGAAGAGCGGCCCAAGTGACAGAGTTCCATTCATCTTCACATGACGGGAGCAGAGGGCCACAGGACACAACGCCACGCCATGCGGCCAGACACACACTCACATACGTCTGGACACAGACCCGATGTGGGACCGTGGGGACAGTTGGACAGGAGAGACACAGACCGACTGGCAGGGATGCTATCGCTGAGTGCAGCTGCACCAAGACAAGAGGAAGTCTGTCCAGGAGGCTGCCACTTCCTGTTTTCAGTGGTGGTTTATACTCTTATAGAGCATAAAAGCTAGGAAAGTGTCAAGATTAGGGACGACTAGTTTGACAATTTTTGTCATTTTTTATTTATATTAAATATTTTTATTTAGTTTGTCATTTTTGATTTACATTACAAATATTTTTGCACCAGTGCTTTAACTTTTCAGAGAGGATTTTAGCGGTTTGTGCTTTAACTTGATATAAAAAGCTCTCAGAAGTTGCGTCTCTTAATTCATCCTCATTAAAAGCACTACTACAGCCACTAAACATTGTTTGTGAAAAAAATTCACTGTATTCAAAAATTTATTTATATATATATATAGTAAATACTGTTTGATATCATAGTGGCCACTTTAAACAATGTTTTTTTTTTTTAAAGTCCCCCTGAAATCAAAATTTAAGTTTTTTAGCTTTTATTATGAATATATTACCCTTAAGGTTTTGAATAAGCTGGTGTGTTCCAAAACAATGACAAAATTTGCAAAAACAGTTGTTTTAGGTTGTAATAATATTTGAATAATATTACAATTCACAATTTTTTTTATCAAATTATTGCAGACTTGGTGAGCATTAGAGACTTTTTTCCCCAAAAAACATTAAAAGAAATCTTAAAAATTCCAAACTTTTGACTGGTAGTATGCCAACATTAAATTACATATTTGACATCACTAGATGAATCAATTGTTTGTTAATGTTTAAGAGACTGACTTTGGAAGAAAATCCCACAGACTATCAGGGGACACCAAAGCCTGACCCAGGACTCTTAGCACATATAGAGTATAGAAAGTTAATCGTCAGTTAGCAAGTTATTATTTTTAAGCAATTATACAGCATACCAAAACACTATTTTCATAACATTCTTTAGCCAAATCACTCACTAAAAGTAGAATAATGGGTTCTCCAAAGATGTGAGCTGAGAAGCCTTGCAGGACCTTGATTCCATATGCACCTGCATAACATTAAGCATATTATAAGAAAAATATTAAGCATGCAATAATAGTAATTCAAAGCTGATGACAACAGAACACGTTAAAAATTATTACCAAACTGTAATATGTGTTGAGATTTAGTATTAACTACATTGACTCATCTGAACCCTCTTAGAATAAATGTTTCATCCGTCTAACATTTGCAATCATTTAAATATTTAATAAATGCTAATGACAAGGTCAACCACTGATCTTATTTTAGACCATCCTTGACTTAAAAGTGCAGGCTGAGAGTTTCAAAGACGTTGGTCGGAGTGGGAGGGGAGCTTGTATTAAGTATGCAAGTGTGCGAGGGAGACAAACATCTCCCACTGTCAAACACAAACTTAATTGTGCCGCCTGTAGGTCCTCAGTATTGTATTACCTTTTGGGTGAGTGATGAATCACTGCCATAAAAACAATGTTATTATGGGATGACAATAGCATAGGTCAGGGTTAAGGAATGACAAGAAAAACAGCATGCAATTCTTTAATTTAAGAGCTGCACTCATTATAAGATCACTTCATGTTTTTTTTCTTTCCGTTGAGCTCTGATGCCGCTCCAGTCTTTCTAGGCATGTTGACACAGAAAGACCTTACATCTGTTCCTACAGGACGCTTGTAACAACAGATGACAACAACAAGGGCTTACTGTGCACTTGTAAATGATAGAGATCTGCAAATGCAAATAACAGAGGCGAAAGCAATGCTGTACTGTGGACTCATGTCATCATAAAAGACGATGCAGTAATGATGCTCTTTTATCAATTTATTTGCTGATTGTGTGTATTTGCTTTGCAAATGCTTTCTAACCAATGAAACAGCAATTCTTATAATCTCCCCAGGTTTTAGGACCATTTCACCATGCACACAATTGTTCATTCATAGCTCAGGAGACTTTATTAAAAAAAAATCTAAATATAAACATAAATATAGCTGTGAGCAGCAATTATCGGCTTTAAGACCTTTAAGCACTTGCGTAAAAAGGTATTATGTTTTAATTAGCAAGCCTGTAACCATCTTGATAGATGGAAAAGACCATTTACTGCAAATACAGGCAATTTACCATAGGAAATATATAGCTTTTAAAGTTTTTTGACAGTTATTGAGATTGAGCCAAAAACCTAGGACTAGTTCGCCAAATCATTCAATATTTAACAAACAATTTGGTGGACAGCGGTGGTCCTAGAGGCAAAGTTGCTCAGAATGAGGAGTCTAACCATGTGGTACGAATGTCGTGGGCTTGTGCAAAAAAAAATTGTGCAATACGTAATCTTACGCATGTGAAAAACGCGAAGGCGCGCCCCGGTGGCCGATTTCTTTCGAATTTCTCACAGGCCTCTAGTGCCGTGAGTCAAACAGGCCCAGCAAGTTTCGTTCCGAAGTTTCGTCTGATAGCTGCTCAAACTTGATTGGCCGATGGCGGACGTTTTTTGAGATATGTCAATGTAATCATGGCACCTCGGACAAAGACACTGCATGCCAAGTCAATCGGACTAACAGTGAAATATTATAGTCATTTTCATGTTTTTTTGCTATTATAGCGCCACCAAGTGGCCAGTCGCCACATCCCTTTTTTTTTTTACATAGTTGTACCGAGTTTGGTGATAATATTTCATTTCGTTCACGAGTTATAGCCATTTTAGTAAAAGTGGCTCCACACACTTCAAACGTTTTGGCAGCCCTTAGGTACCGTGAATTGAAATGTCAAATTTTGTTTGATAATTATTGACAGACTCCGGAGAATCTCGCTGCACTGGATTGGTTCAGATCGTGCCAAAAACCTAAAATAGTTCGCAAAAGTAGTTTTTTAAAAAAAATCCAAAATTCCCGAAAATTTTGAGCAAAATTGCATGCATTTTGTCCATCTTGAGCTACATACTTGAACCCTTAAATATAAATTTCCTATTATTAGACTATTTTGATGTTCATTAAGAATACTGTGCTATGGAATTAATGTGACTAGCATACGTCATATAATTTGGCCTTGAAATATTTGAGTTTATATCGAGATCTCCATCCTTAAACTGCAAATAAATTTGTGCACGGTTTGAGACATTGTTGAGATGTCTTCTGCGTCTTGTTTTCACATGTGAGATTACTGGGGAAATAAGAAATTAAAGCAAGTAATGGGTTTGGGTTTTCCACCCAATCTCATTGCTGTCAGAGAAACAATTGAGATTTTAAAAGAATTCTAGGTTACATTTCTTTGGGATTCAGGATTAAAAACAATCTAGTAGAGTGTATTTAGTGTACAACTGTTTAATATCCTGTCTATGTGCTAAATCTGGTGGATAAACAGGCACCATCCCTTGTATGAATGTCACAACAAGAGAGTTGAAAGATAGGAAGAAAGCAGACAGGAGAGGTTGGGATCTACACGACTTTCCACGGCAGATGGAAGCTTCTCAGAGTGACACTCAACAGTGAGGTTACACCTGGAGGAGAGAGACTGGCCACAACTGCACCTGTGGCCATCAGGAACGGCCGCTGTCATGCCAGCCGTGCTGGCACCGGGGCCCGGTAGGGCCATGCCAACCTGGAGTGGGTATGCGCCAGAGCACATGGCAAACAAATCAACACTGAAATGATGTTTGAAATACATTAACAGCTGTGATAAGGGATATAACACACACACACACACTAAGAGTTGAGGTGCAAAACCATTCAGACAGGGTACACATTACTGATATTTGCTCTTTGAGCACATGTGCGCAATTATGATTAAAGTGGAAACCGTGTTTCACAATGGATTATGGGTACTGGTCACCGTGACTCACAGCTGTTCGACGATCAGTCACATCATGCCAGAGAGGCTTTTGAATCATTAAAATTGTGATACCTATTAACTGAATACAACACACAGAAGCTATTAGCTGAGATTACCTCAAATATTTTTAGCTGAAGTGTTTTGACCCTTATCCTATTCCTTAAGTTGTAAAAACAAGCAAAGACTGTATGGAAAGCAAAGTAATGTACAACTGAAGTCTAGTGAAATGAGCCGCACAGGAATAAATGTTAAAATACCCCCAGTTTTGAAAATAATAATAATTATTAACTTAATGCAACCCAATCTGTATGGAAGATAAACACTCCAACAAAAATATAAACTGCTCCGCTTCTAAAACTTCTGGAAAACTCCATCCCACTGCAAGTGCACTACTGTAAATATAAGGGCTGTAACGATACCCTCGTGTCACGATTCTATACATATCACGATACTGAACTTACCATACGATATTATTGCGATACTTCAAGACATACGGTAAAAGGTTAACAAAAAATTAACTGTTGATTTAAATGCTAAATTTGGTATTACATTGGAAATAAATAGGCTTGGACTTGGTGCTGGTAACCCAATGCACAGGACAATGGTGATACCAGAATAAAAACATTCATGATTCTGAAGATGAAAATACTGAAAAATATGAATATGCATGCACTCCTGTCATTGACTAGATATATTTAAAATAATGTAGGCAACTTTTTACTGGCAACACAAGGCATTTGGCATTACCAGGACCCACAAATATTCCCCCATTGCATTATTATACATTATATTCAACATTATATATAGTACTTTAAAGTAGTACTGACACTAAAACTCTGTAAACTTTAATTTTTTCCCCTCACACAGTAATTTTCATTTTGAGTGAACTATACACAATACATATTGTTGCATTTTTACATTGCAATATATTGTTACACCCCTAGTAGCCTAAATATGTTTAAGTGCAGAATTTTTGTGCATGATCTTTAAAAAGCAAGGAAATATGCTCACATCACATGCGTTTTACAGACAATACCTGTTATCTTTCCATTATTGCAGTGGTTTTCCTGAACTTTGCCCTTTAGTGCTTATCTAAGAATGAGTTTTCCTTTGCTTGTATTTCCTGTGTGATTTAGAGTGGCTGATCTGTGTTTAGATGGCTGTATCTACACAGAGGACATGCTGCTGACAATCGAGTATATCCACCACCTGACTAAACGGACAAAGTGTACCGAATACTCACAAAGGCGTCCCTCTCAGAACAAAAGAACACATTAATGTAGACAGGAATTGCCATTTGATTTCTTTCAGGTCTCTTTCTCCTCTCGCAGTGGGTCAGATAGGTCCCTGAATAAAAACAGACAAAGGGAGCTTTTCCTCTATTTTGAAACGGAAGGGAGTGGAGAGAAAGGTTACAGGCAATGATAACATGTTTAATAAGACAAGGCCACAACGGCAAGCTCTGTTATCTCACAAAAGACAGCAGAGAGAGGCAGTGGGAGAGAGCGAGCGAGCGAGCGAGGAGCCGTATGGTGTGCGTTAACCCCTCCCCACCCCTGCTCCGGTGGCCCAGCCTGTGGTCCACTCCAGAGCCCGGTCAGTCAGAAGCCATTACACCCACTATTAACTCCTGCTCAGCATCATTAAGCATGCAAATTGAAGGGGGACGACGGCTCGGAAAACTTTTTACTGCCGCCTTCCCCCTCCTCATCACGCCGTCAGACCTTCTCACGTCGTCTGGCGCGCCGTAGAGCCGAGGATCTTAACGAGAGGTGCCCTGATCACTGTCAGTCCAATGTTATCCTTAATTTAACTCCATTCCCTCCCTCCTTCTGCTTCACCCGTGCACTGTCTGTTCTTCTATGAGAGATCTGACCTTCTGCGATAAACACAAATCAAAGCGTTGAGTGCACAAAAAAGTGAAACGTCAGAACATTACGGCCTTTTGAGAACAAATATATTGATTGCATACACGCTTGAGTCTCTTTTTTTGGGTTGGGATTTACTTGAAAGAATCTAAGCTTGTCTGGTGCAAAAGGGGCTCGTAAATTCAGCAGAGATAGAAAAGATCGAATTTACTTGTTTAAAATGTTCTGGTTGTGTGCAACCACACAGTTATGAAATATGATTTTTTTTTTTTTAAACATGCTTATGATAGTTTATCAACTGCTCAGTTAAAATCTGTGCATTTAAAAATATGTGTAAATAATGCATAAAAGAGTAAATATTCTTCATTGTGTTAATTTTAGCTTGTTTATATATCTATATATATATATATATATCTAGTTATATATATATATATTAGTTGTCACATTAAACGTTTTTAATAAACTAAAATGAAAAATCAATAAAAATAAAATGTAGCTCAATCATCAAGGGCTTTTCACACTACGCTTAACCCCGGGTTATCGTCGTTTTAAACACCGCTTTTAACCCCGGGTAAAGGAGCATTTCACGCTTAAGTAATTAAGTGTGATTTTTTAAATTTACTTTTTTAGAAGCGGGGTTAGCACCGCTTTTTACCCGGGGATATGAAAACCCTGCTCTTTTGCGGTGTTAACCCCGCATTGCGGGGCAAAACTTGTACAGTGTGAAACAATGTAGTGTTCGACTGTTAAAACTAGATGCTTTGCAACCGACAACTTTATATTCGCGCGCTTTGGACAGTCACTGAAAAACCGCGCGATGTATAGCCTAACTGCGTATGATAGGAAAAATGTCAAACGGCGACGGAAAACGCAACAATTGGAGTGAAGAAGAGACCGTCATTCTTACCTTTATAGTTCGAAAACTTCACTCAGAAAAAAACTTGATATTACAGTCAGTAATGTGTAATATGAGGACGCGCAATGCTATGTAAACAGATCGCGTGCTGCGTTTGTGCAGTCACTGAGACACTGCAAATATGCGGTATATTTTCTGAATTAATAGAAATATCTTTATCTGTCAGTTTGTTTTTTACATAACTCATCTAACTCTTTTGAGTTACGGTTATTACGGTTACATAACTCTTTTTGAGTGCTATAGGTAGCCTTCCTTGTGGTTCAGCTGGGCTTGTTAATGATTTCATTACAGCATATTATTTCATGGCTGTTGTTAATACGTCATAGCTCAAAAAATACAGGTCAAAGGAAAATGCCAACATGGGAACCTATTTATGCTACACACCACCATAAATACACAACATACACCATCAACAGTCAAGAAATAAGGACTTCATCAACAATTTCAGGACATATTATGAAAGTATGGTAATCTGGAAGCAGTTTGTGAGCAGGAGAAACAACCTTATTGGCCCATTCATTCCATTTAGCCTCATAGATAGAGAGAATGCATGCATTTCATGGGACACATCGCCCTCCGTTGGTGGCTGGTGGAAATGTTACATAATACTGTAGGTTTGAAATTATAACAATAATGACAGATTATGCTGTATTGTAATGAAGGCTGTTTAAAATGCATTTTTCTAATTAATTTTTATAATGGACAATAATAGGCATTTACAGAGGTGAACTTTAGTGGTTGTCCAAGTTGGGATTTCATCTTTGATGAAATTGTTTTTTTGTTCTTATCTCATGTTTAAATCATTTCCAATCTTCTTTTCAGCATTCGTATTATAATTGAGCTTAATTATTTATGGCTTCATTAAGGCAAATGACCTTTTAATATTTCTGTGCATGTTTAATTTTGACGATAAGCAAGACAAACAGAGTTGATTGGAATTGCAGACGAAAGATAAACAGCTTTCAAGGCAACAACGTAGATAAGTAGCATTTAATTTACTTCACTGACAGGTAGAACTTCCTTTGAGAGAAACTTTTTGAGATAGAAGACAATTGATGTCGGTGACCACACCTTTTACTGATTCTTTAAAAAAAAAAAAAAAAAACACTTTAATTAAACGGTTTAAATAGCACCTGATTCATCTTAAAAGTAATTTTCACTTACTAATTAGTTATTAATTATCTGCTTAAACTATCCCAACCATTCTCAAGCCCTGAAACTTTATTTAGAATTAGTTCACCCTCATTTTGTCCCAAAGCTGTGACTTTTCTTTTGTTGAACACAAGAAGAGATGTTAAGATGAATGTTCATGCTGTCAAACTCCAAAAACAAAATGGTAACACTTTACAATATGGTTCATTAGTTAAACATTAGTTAATGTATTAACTAACATGAACTAACCATGAGCAATACATTTGTTACTGTATTTACTAATCTTCGTTAACGTTAGTTAATGAAAATACAGTTCTTCATTCATGTTAGTTCACAGTACATTAACTAATGTTAACAAGATTTTAAAAATGTATTAGTAAATATTGAAATTAACATTAACAAAGATGAATAAATACCGTATAAGTGCAGTTCATTATTAGTTCATGTTAACTAATGTAGTTAACTAATGCTAACTAATGAACATTATTGTAAAGTGTTAACAAGAAAACACTATAAATGTGGTCGATACGAGTTGTGTCCATTATCTGAAGTCTTTTGAAGTCATATATGCGAAGAAATTAAAATCTGGCCCTCCATGTCAACGAGTTCAACATGACTCCATCTAGATAAACTGCAATCTCCTTATCTTTTCTCTAACCTGATAATACACAACACCTAGTGCTTTTAGTTTCATTGAGAAACAAGTGTAACTTTGACAAGACCATCTGTCTCTGCTTGGAAAAAAAAGAGGTACGGTTGTTCTCCTTTTATCGGTTTTCTTGTTTACCATGACACAAATCAGAATGATAAGACTAAGAGAATCCACAAAAGTGTTTTGGCACTCCTAAGTCGTGCCACTACAACAGGTGTCACATTTGCAACAATGAGGGCCAGCCAGATTATTTGGCTCATTGGTTCATTTTACAGGGGTGAAATTAAAGGCCTGGCGCAGGTCCTTTCATTCTCTAGTAATTTGGTTGCGGGCCAAAAGAAGCCTAAATGATATTTTGGCAATATGAGGGTTATTATGCATTACATGGACAGGTTTCAATATCAGATTAATCAGAGATGAAAAATTATCAAATGCATGTTTACTTGAAAACAATAAGATTAGAAATCCACCATGTTACGGCTGAAGAAAAGATTTTAATAAAACGACACAAAAAGCGCAGTACGTATAACTTAATGAATGCATTGTTCTCCTGCCAATCGTTCAACGTCATATTTTAATTTCATTCTCCTTGACTTTTCAGTTTCATTTTGATGTGACTCAGCTAAAAACTTGCTCATGTTAATTGACGGTGTGTTCGAGCCCAGGCGAGGGCCAGGGGCCAAGAGCAGGACAGGTGGAGGCCTAATCATGCAGAAAATGAGGCCTTTGGTGGAATGGAGGAGGAGAACGAGGAGGAAGAGAGAAGTAGACAGATGAAGGGGTGACACACCTGGGACCTGACCCGACTGGAACAAAACCAGCTCCACTGCTTCATATTCTCTCATTTCGGAGATGAGCCCAGGCCACCAGCATCCACAAGTCCTCTTCCATCCGTCCACTGGCCAGACCATCTGACGGAGGCTGATTCAGCTCATTGCACTAAAAAAATGCATAACAGTCAATAATCAAGAAACAGAATTATGCCAACCAAGAAATAATGCAGATCAGCAGATACATTTACTACTAAACAGCTTTCACCTAGAGTTACAACACGACTTATAAACTTCAGGCTTTTAACATGACTTTATCCATTTGTTTCTGCTGGACCCACAAAGACTGAATAGTACAATTTCACAGTGTATATTTGACCCTTCGCCAGGAGTTTGATTGACAGGTGATCTAGCCAATCATAACGCCTAATCCGCCATTTTGTCCGAAAAAGCAGTCAGGAGTTAGTAGATTAACATTGGTGGACTTGAACTTGAAAAATGGTGTGTACTGACGTCTTTCTGCGGTTGAAACAACATTCTTTCTTATGTTCATTCATGTTTATTTGATGCTATAAATTAACTAGTAGGAAGAGATTATCGGACCACAAGCTGCTTGAACTGAGGCGATCTCTCATGACACATTAAAGAGCCAGCTTTGGGATAAGTTATATTTCTCAAGTCAACCTTTGTAGCAGACAAATGTGGGAAAATGTAAATAAACATTGAGTTGCAGATGTTACAGTGAAATGTGTTGCAACCACCCGCTACTGTTATTTAATGTTATAGACTAATACTATAGCACTTTCAAAATGACCCTGGCCGTCTGCAATCCTGTCACATTCTGCAATTCCTCAGCAGCTTGTTTAGAGTGTTGTACATGACATAATATTAATCAGAAAACTAAAATTCACACCAGCTATTGGGCTCTATTACATTAGCTGAGAGAGCACATTTCCAATATGTAGAGAAATATTCTCTGAGATGGCATATGCATTGAGAGAATGTCCTTATTGGTGCAGAGATGGAAGTTGACAGCGGTAAATTGGTAATCAGCTTCCTGGATATTGAAAAATTTCTCATTTATCAGGTGGCAATGGTAGAAATCTTTTCGCTGCATGTTTGTTAGTGTCTTCCAACCGTGGGTATGTGCAAGGGGATATTGTATTATCCTGATAAGGTCTCCCTTCACACGTTTTGGATTTTTACAATGAATATGAAAGTATTGATTTTTACAATACATAATATGAAAGATCTTTATCTGTCTGAAAGGCCCGAACGTAAACACACAAGATGACACATTAAGACAAATGTGATCATGTTTTTGTAGTTAATGTATGCATAGTCAACAAAATAAAACCTCACACATCTTGGGCTGCCAAGATGAAGGATTAAGAAAAAAATGAATGCTATGAAACACTTGGGGGGGGGGGGGAGAAAAGACTGGAGTTATAAAGGACGACAGAAAGGAAATCAACTTCCTCAGCTGTGGCCATATGTTACCAAGGTGATGTTCCATGAAATCGATCCCAGTCTTAATATCTGCCAGCTCTTGGGCTTCCAGAGTCTTAGCTGGCTCTTTGCATGCTGATCTGGGCATGGCTGAAAAAGTGAGAGTAGGCGTTACAGACTACTGAGAAAAGAAAATATGCAGCTCTGGGGGTGTTTTTTAATACTTATTTTAAGTTGTATTAGATGTATTGATATCTCACTTGAACTGTCTTCTGAAGAGCATTTTATATGTATCTAAAAAAAGTTCCTCCAGTGTTTTTGTAGGAAGAATCATCTGTCACTGTATCATTGCGTATATACACAGAGATAGTCAGGAGTAATTTCCTGACTCACCCAAGCCAAGCTAAAACACATTCACCCAGTTTCACAGACAAGGCTTAAGTTTGTCCCAGACTAAAATGCATGTTTGAGATGTTTTAACTGAAAGTAACTTGCATTGACATATATTAAAATATGTCAGAGCCATTGTTTTGTCTCAAGATGTACACCAGTAATGTTTTTTTCTAGTGTTCATTTATAAAAGCTAATTAAATATCCTAATTGAACTAAGGCCTAATCCTGTTTTAGGCTAAGCCCTGTCTGTGAAACCAGGCCATTGGTTTCCTTTGGTACAGCTCTTGAATTGTATCACTTCTATTTTAACAACTGCACAATTTAGCAGAAAAAAATGCATTCATTCTGCAACCGTCTTTGTCATGTATACAGAAACTACAAGGTTTACACAAGAAATGAATGCTTTTTCATTGATTCTTAGGGCTGGTTTCACAGACAGGGCTTAGACTAAGCCAGGATTAGGCCTTTTAATAGCTTTCATAAACGTGCCTTAGAAAAAAACATTACTTGTGTGCATCTTGAGACAAAACAATGGCACTGACATATTTTAAGATATGTCAGTTCAAGTTGCTTTCAGTTAAAACAGCTCAAACATGCATTTTAGTTTGGGACTTGGCTTAAGCCTTGTCTGTGAAACCGGGCAATAGTGTTTTACACCTGAATTCTTGTTATAAGAAACCAACTCAAACCTTTTTTGATGGGCCAAAAATTAACCGAGGAACAAAGAACCCAGTTTTGTTCTTCCCTGTCTGAGTTTTGAAAGAGTTTAGTTGTAAGTGTCAGCATGTAATGTTGTAAATTTTAAAGGGATAGTTCATCCTAAAATGAAAATTAAGAAACAACAAGCGAAAAAAAAAAAACTTTCGTCCCTGTCCCTCAATTAATTGTGATACTTTTGCATCTTTTTTAAAAAGCTTGATGCTGGTCACTATTCACTGCCATTAAATAGACGGGCGTGAGCGGGAAATTTTTTAAAAATTCTCCTTTTGTGGTCCATAAAAGAAAGAAGGGCAACCTTTTTACAGGTGTATCTTTACAGTTACAGTGTGTCTCTTGTATTTGTTTATGTAAAAACAACTACGTTTATGAAGGCAAAAATTAGCAAAAATGGACAATATGTAAGCCCTTTACAATGGTAAAAGGAAAAAGTGATATAAAGTCATGGGATAGCTTTAATGTTTTTTTTTTTTTGTGACTGGGTATGTTTATAATTTATGCATAAAGTAATAATTTAGAAAAAATCTAACAAAATGGATCATTAATTCAATGTCTCTGTTACTAAGTGGCGAAGAGAAGATAAGTATTCTTAACTGAACAGAGCTACTCACATTTACATGTTCTGTTAAACTAAAAAAAGAAAAAGTAATGACTGGTACGAAACCAATAACATCTTGAAAGTTAAAATTTATAGACATTTTAAGAAAGAAATCATTTACCTGTTGAGTGTGTAGAGTGACAATCTTTGACAGTTACAGATTTGAAAAACAAAAAGGCGGGAAAAAAGAACCCTAAACACTAAAGAACCATTTCAGCATACAAACGGTTCTTCAGGATGATACAGTTCTAAATAGAACTGTTACTACATGTAAATAACCTTTAAAGAACCATGAGTTTATTAAAGATTCAAGTGTGAGAATAAAAAGAAAAGCATTCTGTATTCACAATACACACTATATGTGTACTCCGATCCCCTTCCCCCACACATTCCCCTGGAATGATCAAAACGGTCAGTTGGATTACACAGCCTCAGGAAGTTACAGCCTCATTCCTTTATATTGCAACTTCTTTATCAAATTCAGCAGATATCCGACAGTACATCTCATCACAATGCTAATACGAGGAGCTTTTCGATGCAAGTCTGTAGGAGGCATGAGAGACGCTGTTGGGGAGGGACAGGGCCTGGAGACATGCAGCCAGACAGAGCAGGAAACAGCGGGCAGGAAACAGCAGGCAAAAAAAGGCCTTTTGTCCCTGTCCCTCTATTAATCTGAAGACTGTAGAGAAATCCCAAAGGGATTAAATGTGTTACTCCTAAAGCTTTTTTGCTCTTGCCAGTCTGACTGCAAATTAAAAGATGGGGAGGGGGAATAGTGAAAAGGGAGGGACTGTTAATTGCTCGCCAATCGATAATTCTATAATTACTTTGTGACAAATGGCTGGCTTGCAGTGTTGGAACTGTTGAGGAAAGGGAGGGTTCAGGTGTCGGTGGGGACGTGTAAAGGGGGTTGGGTACGACCAGAAACGGAAATATTTGCTTTTGTGCCCGCAAGCGCTGTCACTCTGGGCATTGTGACATGGAATTTGTGTCAGGTTTAAACAAGAAGCTAAAGTCTCCAGGGAGCTTCTGTCTGGGGCTTAGTGAGAGTGAAAAGGGAAAGAACTGCAGCAGGCCTGCATCCCTGATGAAATCACAGGGTGAAATTCATTCACAATGAGAAACCAGGTGGATTCAAAAGGTATATTTTACGCAAAAATGAAAATTGTGTCATCATTTACTCACCAGCATGACGTTCCAAACCTGTATGACTTTTACAAAGAGTTTTACAGAGCTTTTCCTTGCAATTAGTCCCCACTGGAACTGAGTCTCTCAGGCTAATAGACAATGCAGAAGCACCATGGGAGTTTCATAAAACTGGCCCACATGACACAGGTTTGTTTTTTTAAATCCAAGGTCTATATTTCTACGTCAAATCACCTGTCAGCTTGCCTTTGACACCGAATCCATTTTATTTCATGTCACCATTAACCTTGAAGCAATTAGATTTATTTACCTTCCCTTCAATCCGGACAATGACCTTTGTCCATTGTTACCAAACCCCTGTGTGGATTTTTATGTCTGCCTTTTTTGCTTTCAGGGTTACATTTGCATTATAACAGCACAGAAACAGAATATATTCAATGCAAAAGCATTTAACTGAATACATACTCTTTCAACGAACTGATTTGCATTCCTTCAGCTGACTCTTATGCATCTTTTATGTTTCTCAGCAGGTGAAAGAGCTTTTGTGTGCCTAAAATCATCTCAATTTCAGATTTGCTGGTAGCCAACTCTTTTGAAAGAGCCTGAAAACAAGGAAAGACGTCAAATGTAAGATGCCAGTGTGGGCCAATTGATCCTGGACTTCTACAGACCGTTCAGACGCCCCCGCCCTCACAGAGCTGTTTTATTTAGAGCTACTGTCGAGCCTGTGTGTTTGCGCTTAAGTATCACAGGGAACTAATGAAGTGCGGTGGGAGGCAGCCGCACACACTGTGGCATAATAAAGCCGGGCATGGACCACCGATCACCTGACTGCCGGAGAGCTGCAGGAGAGTGGGGCAATGCTTGTCATTTAGCTCAAACCCTTTCTGGAATATATTAGCCATATTCTTACTGCTCAGACAGCAACATAAACCTTACACAGATTACACAGAAGCAGTGACTACATTTTGAGAGACTTTTTTTTTTTTGCACCAATCAATAATGTGCAGTTATGTTATGTTGTGTGTGGGATATTATTTTAAAGCTTCCACTAAGCATAAATACTCCATTACAATCGACAAAATAATCTGCCTAGCAACAAGACAAGCACTGCAATAATATATTAATACTGATGTTCTCTGTGGTCATTTTCACTACAGTTTCAGTTACCCAGATGAACAGTCTGATATACAACACTGCCATGGACAACAGTGAATATTAAGAAATATCTGACCACTGGATGCCACGATTGACTAATCAGAATCAAGTATTCCAGAGAACCATGTGTATTAGTGCCCATGAGTATTTTTTCCATTCATTTTTCCCATGGGGATTTTTAAAACATCTAAGTTAAAGCGTGATAAGCCATTAACCAAACCAACCCACTACGATGTGAATCATTCATAACATTATAAACTTTTATTTGAAGCAAAAACATATTTAAAAATCTGACAAAAAGGTACTGAATGGAATACAATAGCATGAAGCATTGCGAATGACTGCTTAATTAAAAACGATGCTGATATATATTTAAAGTTGTTAATTATATCTATAGAAACCATATATTTGAAATGTATTGAAAAATATGCATATATAAACAAACATTAAAGTATATGAGAGTGTAGGGAGACATACTTGATTATGTCATTCACAATGCTTCATGTGAGTGGGCGGAGCTAAAAGCTCTTTTGGCACAATTTTATTGGTGGAATTTTTTTTATGTATGATCATGGGTAATGTAGTTTTTCCACCAGGAATTCCACTGTTAAATATTAGTATTTTAAAAATAGTTGAAATATAGTTTTCATTTTCAACTAAAAACAGAAAACTTTTTATGTGTTTTGGGGGCCTGAAAATGCAAACTTTTGAAAACACGTTTTAAAGTGCAAGTTTTTGAAAATGATTATTGTCTCTGTGTGAACTAAAAACAAGAATTTGTGAAAACAGTGACGATGTGTATTACTATTACTGGCCTGGCATGAAAAATACAAATTTTAAACGTTTTCACGGAACCATGTGAATGGGGATCATTTTGACAATGTTGTTGTATGTACGTGAAAAACGTTTCCATTTTTAGTAAGTCATTGTCGTGTAACCCGAGTTATCCTGAGTTATCATTAAAAATCAATTTCCCTACGGAGAAAATGAATGGAGTTTTTACTTGGAACCTGACTGTTCTGTAAGTATCCAATAACAATGGATGAATTAATAATAGCATACTATCATAATACTCTTCCAATTTTTGCCAAATGGCAGAAACAGTAGTAGTATACAACTAAATCATTGCAAATTCAGCCAATATGTTTTGAGTCCCAGTACACCATTTAAAAAAAAAAAAAATATATATATATATATATATTATTGGAGTACGTTTTAATAGAAAATACTATTTCAGTCTTTGTATTCCAATATTTCACATTTAATTAAGTGTGTTACTTGCCATTTCTTTGTAATTATTTGCGAAATTTATTAGCAGTAAGCAATTTTTTCAGTGTAGGATGTTTTGGGACAGAAGTTAGGAGAGAACAACTTGTCCAACAGTAGCAACTCTGTGGCCTAAAACCAAAACAAAGGAGCTGCAGTATTAATAGAAAAGTTTACATTGGTCATTTCAAAGCCTTAAGGACACCAAAATGTTGAAATGTAGGCAGTAACAGTATTGGAAAAGTGAAAAAGGTTTTTTGAGGGCAGTAGGTTGTGTTCTTAGTGAAGCAATGATCAAAGACCCTACCTCTACCTCTACCAGCGATTCCAGTGAATGAAACCATCTCATGGAGCAAAGAAGCCAGCACTGCAGCTCCAGGCCAGCTCTTGATGGATACTGATTAGTGTGAGCGCAAACACTTCAACACTCCTGGCATGATCCCTTTGTATCAAACCTAAGATGGAATGATTATCTCCAATTTTTTGCCACTCCTTTGATCCTAAATTGCGCCACCTTTGGTGCCTTCTGTCCGATTATTGGACATTATTGTATCTCGCCTGACGTGGCTCCTTTGAAACGTCTTGGTTTGTGTGACATCTTTAGAACTCTAACTTGCTTCTTCCAGGAAAGCTCTGGAGTTGTTGCATGCATTTGCACATCCCTCCATTTTTCTAGCCCCTGTTCTTACTCTTTTTCACACATACTGCTCTACATTTTTTGCTTGTCAAAGTTACTCATGAATAAATGGGTTCTGGCTCAACTTGTTAAAGCGAGCGTGCTGAAAAAGTAGCGATTTTGTTTCTTGCTAAACAAGAGACTAAACATCCTTACAAGTCCTTGTCTGCTTGAATTAATTACATTAGAATACAGTGTATGAGAACTGTAGCTAAACACTAAGTAAACAAGAAGTGGAGGTGTTCAGGGTAAACAGGCTAAGTGGTTTCTTTCTGTTGCAAAATCTAATTCAGTTACATTTTGAACACATTACTACTACATTTCTTGGCAAAGAGTGCAAAAAGAAGCAGAAGATTTATGTGCACAATTAAAATACAGTGGGGTCCAAAAGCCTGGGAACACTAGTTAAATGTTTTAACCATTTTTTTTATTAGAAATTATATAATGAGTTAAACTGAAAAATTAACATGAATTACAGAATTCCTTAGTATTCTACTACAAATGGGTCATTGAGGAATAAGGTTTTTAAAAGTGTAAAAAAAAAACATAATGGAGATATAATTAATTTTGAGGTTTTATTAAGTGTTAACAATGAGATTGTGTGGTTTTTATAATCAATTAACACTACTTTTGTCATTTTTTACAAGATGGACAAAATTTGTCACGAAAAATGTCATTCGGTTTAACTAAAATTGTGTATGAGCAAGTGAAAACATGAATTTTTCAGTTAAGAGAGAGTTAGTTTTCATATGTTGTCATATTGACAACATGACTTGATCCAAAAAGGTCCCTTTATATTAGTTAATCCAAATGACGTCAATGAAATTCATTTTTCCCGGACATTCATTCTCATAACAAAGCAATGATTTCTACACATAATTTCAATACCATTTTGCACTATGATGATGCTATAAAATCATGCCAGAATAAAAAATATATACATTTATTACATTTTAAGATATTTTAATCACAAATGAAATGGCTGTATTGGCCTTTGGACGGTTAAACCGAATGACCTTTTGACACGTCAAAATCTTTAAAATATCTTTATGTGTAGCAAAATATAATTAAAACCTTTTGATTCAATGAAAGAGATCTATTTGTACTACCTTACATACTTTGGATGTCATATCTTTGTTTTTTATTATTATTAAGGCCTTTGGACAAAAAAAAATGACCCGTCACATCATCGACCCATATACAATATTCTTAGTATTTTTTAATAATAACTGATGATTATGTTATCCAGCATGATTTGAGAATGATCCGAAGAGCAATAAATAAATAAATAAATAAAACTTGCTGTACAAAGAATGCTCACAAAATAGCTTATATTAGTGACCAAGAAATAGTGTACAATCTTAAATATACTCCTTTTATAGAGAGCCGTTTAAAAGTTTGGGATTTTTTTAAAAGGGAGTCTCTAATGATCACCAAGGCTGCATTTATTTGATTAAAAATACAGTAAAAACTGTAATATAATTAAATATTATTACTATTAAAAATGATTGTTTTCTATTCATCATAAAGAGACGAATGAACACAAGAAGTGCTCACAATACAAAGTTTCAGACATTGCTTAGAGTAGCTAGTATAGGGAGGGATTAAAGCAAGTGAAAGCATCGATTTTCTTTTTTTATGAGATGAGTTTTCAGCTGTCTTTTGAATGTTGCCAGGGATTCTGCATTCTGGATGAAGGCGGGGAAATTATTCACCAGCAAGTAACAGTGAATGAAAATGTTCTGGGGAGTGATTTTGTGCCTCTCTGTGATGGTCTTTATGCAGGTCAATATTCCCTGCATAGCTTAACAAGTGGTTGCGGCTGACCTAGCTCATTTATGTCAATAGTCTATTCACTTTCCTCCTGGAAAACATAATGAAAAGCAAATGTTGTCTAAAGTAACATCCTTTTATGAGTCAGGATGTACTCAAAGACCTCAAAATTAAGCAGCTAAAACGAAATGTGCAAATGCAAACCCAACAACCTCAGCACTGTACATGCAGTATATATTTAGAACATATGCAAATCAACCTTATCTCCCCCTACCTGGTGTCTTTTCTCTAGCACTCTCTAAATGTAATATACAGATCTGAGTTTCCTATGAAGTTTTAATTGGAGCCCCAAAAGCTTCTTAGTTCCCTAGCAGAGTCCTTCTGCAATACATCTTTGGTGCAACTAATTACTTTTCCAAGCCGGCATAATCCCCAAGACAGATTCTTGAGCATTTCTAAAGATATTTATGACCTTTTTGAACTCGCGAATCGCAAAGTGTTAGGTCACAGTGCCATGGACAGGTATCATCTAAATATTCAACATCTTCGGAATTAATTGAGGAAGAAAGTAAGTTCTACAAAAAGGTTATTTGGAAGGCTTACTAAAACACGAGCGTGAAAAGTCGACGGCAACACCCGGCATCTCTCAACAGAGAAGTCCTTTGTGCTGTACAATTTCCATTTTCTCATTTATCTTTTGGATACATCTTGCAGACTGACATGACATTAATGAGCAAAAAATTCTCTAAAACTAATTTGAGCCTCAAAGTTATGGGGGGTTTTTATGCTAGATTTAGATAATGATGGAAAACCAGTTTTGAGTGGCACATCAAACTTCCCCTGGCTCATTTGTGCTCAGATCAGCACAGAACTCTCATTAAATGGCTTGCGTGCTGCAGACCGGAGTCTTTCATTGGCTCGGGCGGCCAGCAGACAGCCTGGAAAATAGCTGCTCAGAAACTGAGCGAGTGTTGAATTCTGGCAATACTTACTGTCGGAGTCACTCACTTTAACTCTGGAGATAATATGCTTTGCTCTGACACAAATAATGTGTCTGGATTCACGATGGCATGAATAAAGAAACCCTCTCAATGAGGTTTCAATTCATTTACAAAGTATTTGAATTTTCAATTCGCCCTGATTCAACAACATCAAACACAGCCAGTTAATGTGAAGCAAAGCCATTGCAAAGTGCCTTATCATCAATAGTCTATTCACTTTCTTCCTGGAAAACAGGACAAATCCCATTAGATCATTCCATGCTGAGATCGAACCAGCAACTGTGTTCAGCAAGGGCCATAAAGTACATTTCAAACAGCACATTTCATAGTTCACTCAAAAATAAAAATTCTGTCATCATTTACTCACTTGGATGTCGTTGAAATACAAAAGAGGATATTTTGAAGAATGTTTGTTGTCCATACATTGTTGTTTTGGACCCCACTGGCCTTCATTGAATGGCCAAAAATCCTTTTTAAGATCTTATTTTGTGTTCCACAGAAGAAAGGAAGTCATACAAGTAAATAATGATAGATTATTGTAGAAAACTATCCCTACTTTGGTTAAAAAATTTTGAATGGCCATCAATGGGCAATAATGCTACTTGACCCCCAGATGGTGTAGTTATTGCATCAACCAGCAAGGGCCACCTCATCAGTCAAACCTAGACCCCTTGGGCATGTCTTTACCAGGACCACAGGTGGGCAACATTCAGGAAAGGAGGGTGAGATGGATTCTGCTCAATGCAACTTGGGCAATGTGGCACAACAGGAGAGGAACTGAGCTTGGAAAGGCTTGTTCACTATGTAATGCAGTCATGGGAACCATAGCAAAATAAGTCTCTGGGTGCAAGGTGATATCTCAGAGGGTCCGAAAGCAGATGGATAAGGGGGTGGGTTGTGCAGGGAGGCCTGGCAGACAGACAGAGAGCTCAGGCTGTCACACACGCAGAGCTAAGTGACAGCCACCAGCGTGCAGGACCAATTGCTACAATATGGCACCTTGGCCCAAGTCATCATGGGCAACCTGGCAGGCAGTTCATCTCTAAGGAGATGTACGGCGAGACAGAACAGTGCTTTTTCTCCATCTTTTCCTTTATAGAACAACAAATGCAATCCTACTTGGCCTCCAACTCGAACCTCCATTATCAACTGTATGGATTGACCACTTGTGTATCCTGCACTCTCCCTCACTCAATAAGCAGTTTTAATTATGTTGAGTGAACAAAAGCAAACTACAACAGATGTTTGTGTTGTGTAGCAGGGGTCTGAGTGAAAGCAGGAAATTGAAAGGGGAAAAAATCTCTTGAAACAAACAAAAATTACATAAACTGTACTCAAAAATATTTTCATTCAATAAGCCTATTGGAGAAAACTTTCCAATGCAATTAAATAAAGCTTTTCTAATAAACCTGCCTAATATGCTGTTGGTCCTCCGTGTGCTGCCAAAAAGGCTCCGACCCTTCACCAGCTTGACGTCATCCCACAGTGCATCCTGATTTCATCACTTCCCCATTTAAAGGGGACCTATTATGCCCCTTTTTACAACATGTAATAAAAGTCTCTGGTGTCCCCAAAATGTGTCTGTGAAGTTTCAGCTCAAAATACCCCACAGATTTGACCCTTTTTGGGTACAAGCAAAAACGCGCCATTTTTGTGTCCCTTTAAATGCAAATGAGCTCCCGGCACTTTCCAAAAGACGGCGGAACTTTAACAGCTCGCGCTTCGGTTGCTCAACAACAACAAAGCTGGAGAATCTCACGCAGCCAAAATGACGAATATCAGTAACAGTGTTCAACCTTACATTGTTCAAACCGGAGTCGGACACTGATGGAGAGACTCAGGAAGAAGTTACAACTTATAGAATACAACGGGACGTTTCTGAATGGTTAGTGGATGAATTTATGTAGTCGCTGTGGATTTGATTCAACTCATCGACTAGCATGTGCCGTCATGATAATCTTTTTTGCAAATCCAGCGTTGAATTGACCCTCGTTTGTGAAGCAGTCAGGCGTAAAATGACAGCATGGCAACAACACTCTTCTACAACAACTCTTCCTCTTCTCTAAAGAAATGGAAACTGGTACACTGTTGTCGCTTGCGAAAACAAAATGGCGGCGCAGTGTCTACCAGCAGGGGCTAACCGGGCCATGCTAACCAGACTAACCCTGACCCCTTGGTAATGGCAATGTACATAAAAGTACAGTATGTACAAACTTCATATTGAGACCAGATGTTTAATGGTTTCTGAGGCCTTGGAGATGGCACAAAAACTGGCAGAGTGCTATTCTAATGATTAATGGTGGGCAGGTGGGGTCCTAGTGGCACTATGGTGTTGCTTCTGCCTGTTTATTCACCCTCTACTTTCCACCAACCTCATTCTCTCCAGCATGTCATTCCTTAAATTTACAGCCATCCACAGAGCCGGTATGCTAATGAGATTTATCCACAGGCTCTTTGGAGGAAACTCCCACATGGTTCATCTTTAGTTTTAATCCCTCTGACAACCGTCATTCCATCAGCATGTGATTCCCACCCATTGGCGTTTACCTAAAAATAAACAAGGTGGAGAAGAGGGAGCGAATCAGACAGATGGATGCACGATGGCACGTCATACATTATGGGGTGGGTACCACTGTCCTACCCGATATAATCAGTTTGCAGACAGGACAGCCATGTTCTGACTTAATCACCTTTACGTACTGGCAAAGGAGGAAATGGGGCTGGTCACAATGTGATATAGCACGGTCTTATTAGATATAATAATAATATAAAAACACATAATCCTAGCCATCAGAACGACTGACTCATTCATTAAACTCAGAGTGTTTCCAGACTGCTTATTAAGGCCTCATCAAATCAGCGTATACCCACGGAGGGCGCCGTCTCAGTTGAAGGGGGCTGAGAGATGCTCACTCAATATGCAGCACTGAAGTCATTGCTAAGTCTGTTGCCTTTTATTTTGTGGCTTGCCCATCGATCCCCTGTGCAGCTGAACCTTTGTTTGGCCTGAAAAGCCCGAGACATAAATCAAGGTCTGGCTATAAAGAAAGTTTCTCCACAGGAAGTGGAAGAGGGAGTGAACTGCATGGGGCTGTAACTAGGATGGAAACAAAGCAACCACAAGCCATTTTGTGGAATAATACCATCAGCTTTTTATAATGAATATGAAAAAATGCTATGTGCTCTGACAACATCTGGTGAGAGCTGTGGAATGTTTGTTTTATTGGTTGAATCAAGGAAACCTGTCAAGAACACATTCTGGTCATATTTCACTCAAATATAAAATTACAAAAAAAACATATTTTACTTAAAGGATTTGTTCACTTTCAAATGAAAATTAGCCCAAGCTTTACTCACCCTCAAGCCATCCTAGGTGTACATGACTCTCTTCTTTCTGATGAAAACAACTGGAGAAATATTAATAAATATCCGACGCATCTGAGCTTTATAATGGCAGTGAATGGGGGTCACTAGAATGAGCTGAAGAAAGTGCTTCCATCCATCAAATATGTAGCTTCCGCCAGACCGCCTTCCGTATTCAACGTACAAAGAAAGTGTAAAACTCTTGCAGTTCACAAAGCTTACGCTACGTCCTATGCCTTTCCTATTCAACTTACGGAAAAAGTGTAACTGACGCGACGCCAGTTTACACTTTCTTCATAACTTGAATACAGCTCGAAGCTCGAAATTTGACTTCATAACTTGTTTAAATATGGATATTTTTTTACACAAACCCATCGTTTCGCTTTAGAAGGACTTTATTAACCCCCCGGAGCCGTGTGGAGCACATACTGTATTTATGATGGATGGATGTGGATGGAAGCACTTTCTTCAGCTCATTCCAGTGACCCCCATTCACTGTCATTTTAAAGCTTGGATGCGTCAGGATATTTATTAATATTTCTCTGATTGTTTTCATCAGAAAGAAGAGAGTCATATACACCTAGGATGGCTTGAGGGTGAGTAAAGCTTGGGATAATTTTCATTTGAAAGTGAACTAATCCTTTAAAAAATATATTATTAGTAGTAGTATAAATATAAGAAATAATAATTATTATTAAAAATTAATTGTAATTGTTTAAAGTTGTATTTTAAAAATTTAGGATCATTAAAACATTAAAATCTCATTACTGAAATGCAAAAAAAATAAGTTATAATCTAATAAGTCTAAAAAAGAATTACAATATATATTTTAAATACTAAAGTAATGAAACTTCAAGGTTTTATTTGTTGTATTGACTTTTTAAATAAAAAAAAAACACCAGTAATTTGTGTAAAAACATACTGTAATGAGAAACCCTGTTAATAATCATAATAATAAAGTATTAACAGTCTTAAAACAGGCTATTTTCTCCCTTTTTGATTGCAAAAAAAAAAATTGTTTCTTTTAATTTGGGATCAAATGTGACCTGGACATGATTTGGTGAGAATTATTACTAAAAATGAAAATTTCGTCATTAGAACAATGCAAGTGTGAGTAAATAAACACATATCACTTCAGTGGAACACAAAAAGTATAGAAATTCTGAAGACTGTGTTATCCATGCAATGCAAATGATTTTTTTTTTTTTTTTTTAAATGCAAAAGCCCCATAAAAGTACATACAACTTGTGTGCTACACACCAAGTGGTAGCCGTATGATTGCTTTCAGGGAGGAAAAACTAAAGTTTAAAACAATATTAAGACTTGTGACTTTCTACATTTGCTGTTCTAAAATATTGGACTATATGCATGACTACAAAAACAACAGCAGTACCAGTACTCACAGAGAGATTGCACATTTCCCCATTTACATGCAGTTTCACAAGCAACCTAAGGTTTTTATCTCCTGGGCACAATCCGCAACACAATTCACCACTGCTGAAGCTCCAGGAGCTATAAAATCACCATTATGGCACAAGTTGAGCTGATAGGAAATTCATTTGAGAAGCACATTAAGTTGGAATGGTATGCATGTGTTCCCTCTCCCCGCAACCCCCTTCCTGGTTATCTTCAGCTTTGCTCTGTAGGAAACTCATTAGCTTCTTGGAAATAAAACTCTGGCACACTTTGTCTCCATTTCTGAGAAAATTAATTAGAGAGAACAGACACCATCGCCGATGTGCCAGCCTCTATTCTGACAGTTGCTCCTTTTTTTCCCCCCAAGTATCATTATTTCCTGCTGTTGTTGTCGCTTTAGAAATGCTCTGTGCGTCTAAGGGATTGCGGTATCGATCCACTCAGACCTGTTAAAAAACTCTGGATTAAATTTGCTTGTCTCTGTGTTTGCTGGTCATGCTTTTAAAAAATACTGTTTACTGTGTGAGGGGTGATGGTATTGAATTTTAGTGTCTTGGTAGTATATTGGGCCATTTACACAACACGCACGCTCCATCTCTTTAACACAGGCGGGCAGAAAATTACATGGGATATCTTGGATCTTTTGTTTATTTATTTATTTATGGGTGTTAACAGAGAAGCTTGCGGCGCTACACAAATTGTGCTACACCTTATCTTTTTGGTCTGTAATATTCCTTACTGGATACTCCAACTCTATCTGTGAATGCAATACATGTTTTTTCCGTATCGCCAAAACCAATCACATTCCCTCCCTCCTCACCGCGTGTGTGCACTTGTTAACAGATAAGGCCAAACTCCTTCACCAAAGGACAATCATAAAGGAATAACAGTGCCATCTAAAAATGCAGATACCATAAAAGTTAGTTCATATTGGGCTATCAATTTACAGTAATATGTTCATATAATGTGATTAAAACATGTTATTGCACTCAGAAACAGAGCACAACAGAATGAAACCGAATAAAACTTCATACAGCATCTGAAAACCACACTGTACACGGAACAAGATGCTGCAGAACAACAAGACAAAGCAATGGCCAAAGACTTCTTTCTGCATGTGAAAGTATTTTTGGAATAACACACTCAAAAAAAAAGGAACTTTCACTGTTGTTAGTTTCACTCAAACCTTCCTTGTTCACATTACGTAAAACTCATGTTCTGTAACTACATTAACTTAATTTAACTGAGTTGTTTCTACTAAAAATTAGTATTGTCAGCTTTACTTAAGTGTTTGTTCAGTCAACTTCAAAATGTTTGTTCACCCAAAAATGAAAATTGTGTCATTTATTACTCACCCTCATGTCGTTCCACACCCGTAAGACCTTCGTTCATCTTCGGAACACAAATTAAGATATTTTTAATGAAATCTGATGGCGCAGTGAGGCCTCTATAGCCAGCAATATCACTGAACCTCTCAAGATCCAGAAAGCTAAAGACATATTTAAAACAGTTCATGTGAGTTCAGTGGTTCTACCTTAATATTATAAAGCGACGAGAATACTTTTTGTGCGCCAAAAAAACAAAATAACGACTTTTCAACAATATCTAGTGATGTGCGATTTCAAAACACTGCTTCGAAGCTTTGTGAATCTTTTGTTTTGAATCAGTGGTTCGGATCTCGTAAACGAAGCCTCATTTACTGGAATCATGTGACTTTGGCGCTCTGAACCACTGATTTGAAACAAAAGATTCGTAAAGCTTCGAAGCAGTGTTTTGAAATCGCACATCAATAGTCATCTTTTGCCATGTCTACTCAATGCTTTACCCATCTGCACACATAATTTAAAATCTTTTATTTTATCATGTTTTGAGGGCTCAGAATATATTGATATATGTGATTCACTGACACAGTATGTATTTAGTGTTGATAACTTTGACACACCTTTTACATGCCTGTTGAGTGTCCTCAGCTTCTCCTTATTGTTGTCCTCTTTTCTCACTCTTGATTGAGGGTGGAGTAGGTTATTGAACTCTGGGTAAAACACCAGAGGGACTTGACGCCCTCTTGTAGGAGAGGTGATTGGGAGGTGTTTTTTCCAGCTGGAGCAGGTCGAGAGGAGCAGCATCTTGGTGATATAAAACATTGATCAGCATTGATTTTGTGTGTCTGGGAGTGCACCACCCTCTCTGTCTCTACTCGCTCGCCTCCTTCTTCCTGCCTTTCAGGCTAAGCTATGAAACGATGTTTACTCCACGGTTTCTTAGTGGGCGGCATTTTATCTGAACAGAAGATGGCGGAAAAATCTATACAATAGATAAATAGAAGGAAAAAAAATGTACTTTCTCAGGGAATGAAGGAAGAAGAGGGTTACCAGGGACAAAGAGAGCGAAGAAAATAGAACAGGTCCATTTTCTGCCCCGTGCCACAAGGCATGCAGGTGTCCTCTTAGCATCGGTCTGCAATTCATCCTGCAGAATGTATGAGTTCCATCGACACCATCCTAAACTAGACATTAATCAAAACAGTACTTCAACCGAATGTCTACTGCTAAACAGGCAGCGGTTTTCCAGCTGCAGTGGTATTACTTCTAAAGTTGTTGTCTTAAAGTCAACAGGTCATTCTGAAAATGCTGGGTTTTTTTTGTTTGTTTTTTTTACCCAAAGCTGGGTTCAGCCTGCTGGGTAATTTTATTGGGTTATTTTTAATATATTTACCAAGGTGCTGGGTAGTTTTTCTGTATCTCAGCTGCTGAGTCATTTTTAATGTACCCCCTCACATACCTACCCGCTGGGTAAATGTAACCCAATTTTGGGTAGTCTGTGCCAAACCAGTTAAAACTGGAACTTAACGGTCATTTTGTTTTCTGTTCTGAAAGAAAACTTGCTGAGAAATTTCTGAATTAAATTAAGGTTTGTTTTACATTGTAATCCTATCAAATTATGATTGTACACATAGGAAAACGTCTGTAGTCTCACATTTTACCTTTTTTGTTTACATGTACACCGCAATCAGCTTGGAACGCTAGCCTTCTACAAACGCAGCATACACCGGATCTATATTCGCCTGCGCCACCATTGAAGTTTCATGGCCATCAAACGAATGCACGACCAGGGCTGAAACACTATGGCTGCGTCCGAAAACTGGAAAATGCTGCCTTCGGAGGACACACTTCAAGGTAGGAAGGCATCAAGGCACGTCCAAATCCAGTGTTAGCTTCACTTCCTGTTTCCTGAGATACCTTCATCTGATCGATTTTTGAAGGCAGCATGGATGTATCCTTTGCTGCCTTTAATATCCCACAATCCTATGCTTTCCATTCTGTGACAGCTGAGCTAGAAAAATGGTGTCTGAAAGTTGCGTTTGCTGGCCAATTTTTGTACATTTTTGACCAACATTTTCCACTTTTGATGTCATTTCTAGCGAGAAATTAGTAATTAAATATTTGTTTAGTTCTCACCAAAGCTCGCACTATATTGCGGTAGATCATTAAACTGTTATGCTGCATCAGAAGTCTGTCCGAAATCAGTTTCATGAGGTGCCTTCATGCACAAACGCTGCCTTACAAGTCATTGCTTGATAAGGCAGCGAGGCAGCAAGTCAGCTACCTAGGTTTTCGGACGCAGCCTACGTGACATCGCTGTCATATATTACTAAATTGCCGTGAGCTCCACTGACTATAATAGGAGCACTGCTGATCTAGTGCAGTGTTGCCAGATTGGAAATGTCCAAGTATCGTACCAGAAGCTCAAAATGATCGTATTTGGAAGAAAATTATCGTACGTGAGTTTTTAGTATAGATAAATGAACTAAAATAATAACTATTTTACAACGGAATGAATCAATACTGAACTTACTTAAGCTGGACAATCACACTATTTTAGCTGCTGTACAGCCAAAATAATGTTCCCTTTTTCACTGTAAGCTAAGCTACTTTGACACAATCTGCATTGTAAGCGCTATATAAATAAAGATGACTTTACGAGTCAAACGTACAGAATACAGCTATTTATCTAGACCAACAACTTTTTGACATGACCTGCAAATTACCACAATACATAAATAATTAGGCGTACCTTAGTGAGAAACAACTGACTTAAAAAACGCGGTGCTCCCATTGAAAACAATTGGAGCTATGCCGCTGGAAAAAACGCTTTGGTGGACAAACGGCCTAACTTGTGCTCGTGAGAGTCATTCTCCACGATGATTGGCCAACGAAAACATGCCAAACAACGTTCATGTTCTGCTTACAATCAGGAGGTAGAGGATACACAGTTAAATCAATGAGTATAAGCCGTTTATAACGACCATCATTTGAAGTGTCACAAAATTCTGAAATTATCGTACATTTTGGGATTTTTTTCATTTTTGATCGTACATCGTACAGAGGTCAAAATTATACAAATACGATAATTATCGTACGTCTGGCAACACTGATCTAGTGCACTAGCGTTGCAGCTGCGGTCGCGCTATGCGTTTGACGGTTGAAACTTAAATGCCTGACAAGGTAACGCTGTTTTTATGTAACTTTTCAAAAATTAATATACAAGTTTGCCATTTAATGAACTGGAACAGCCTACTGATACCAGTTTTCTTTCCACAGATTCCCAATGGCTGCTGCTTCTGCTCCTGTCACGTCCTAAAACATTTACTAAATGTTTTGGAGTATTTTATGATTGTAAAAGACTGACTTGCCATTAAATAAAAATATTGAATATGAACTGTTCCTGTCCAATATGTATAGAGAGATTTAAGAGTCCATTTTTACTATTTATAATTAAAAACCAATATCAAATTGACCCAGCAAATGGCTGCAAGCTGGGTAAAAATAACCCAGCATGTATTCTGTTAATTATTTACCCATTTACCCAAAGCAATTGGGTTGTTTTTAACCCAGCATTTTTTTCAGTGCAGGAATTGACTGAATTGTGAAAAAAGGGTGTTACATACCGGAATGCAGCCAGATTCAGAAGAGGTATTGATGAAAGATTATAAAGACTTTTTTTTTCTGAATCTGCAAGGAACTTCAAATATCTGTCCTACTGAACAACTGCACCAAAAACTTTATATACTTAAACTTCATGGTTGTAAAAACACCTGGGGCCAGTTGCATAAACTTAGTCACTATATTAAGACTGTGTCTTAAGAACTAGTTTGACCAACTTTCAGTTAACCAAGGGGTAATCAATGTTATTTTTCCAATTCCAATTACACCAATCTACCTTTTTATGTAACGAACTTTAAAAAATCAGGACCACTCTTCAAGAAAAAAGAATAGTGTCTTAACTTTTAAGACTAGTCTAAGTGGTTTATGCAACCGGCCCCTGTATCTGTTCAACTGAACCCTGGTGAAGGTTGGCTAGGTAATTTGAGTTTGAGACCCAGGGTTACAGCCATGCTTTGGCATTCTACAAGCACAGAAAATCTGAAGTTGCATTTCATTTCTCACTCTTGCGTAGCTATTAAATCCTGCACTCTGGATTTTCTTCTGCAAGTTCAGGCAAAGGTGGTGCAGTGTAAAGAGAGTCAGCGAGGGCATCAGCGCCTTGCCGCAGAGCTCGGGCGACTGGCCTTAGGCCCCCGACCGAGCGCCGGTGAGGCATGGAGGCCACAGTGCTGAAAATCCCATCAAGCCGCAGTTCCAGGTCCACGCGCAAGAAAGATGAAGCATGCTAGCTCATCAGGGGACACGGCCAAGCCCTAATGCCTCTCCTCTTCTTGTCCCCACCCCAAAACTCTCTCTACCTCTCTTTCGCATTCACTTCCCACCACTTTCCTTCAGGGAGAGTGCTGCAAGGCCAACAAGCCGGAACCCCATGCGCTGGCCTCAGGGGCTGTTGCTCGCTTGTTGAATAAAGGAGCTGACTAGCTGATTGATAGACCTGCACCAGTCCATGCCCCTCGCACGTTTCCTGGTTCACTGCCTTAAATAAGAATCCTTTGCCGGGCAGCCCGGTTTCTGCGTTCGTTAAATCTGGTTCTTGATGGATGGCACCAATTTTCTGCCAAACCCAGATGAGCCACCTAAGCATCCCCCTTTCCCTTCTCTGCCTCAGGTAAATCCCCCGGAGCCCGAGTGAACAGGAGTATTCTAAAACGGTATCAATCACACCAAAGGCCACTCTGCCATGGCGCAATGTTTCAATTATACCTCCCGCTCCCTCCCGACTGTATCGCCCTGTCCTGACACCCCCGTTGTGCCCTCCGGCCAAAGCTGAGAGCTCTCCGTCTCCTCGGCAACAGGAGCCTCTTTATCTCTTTTAATTCATTTCAGGGTTATTTATAAGCAAGTCTATCATCCCCCCAAGGGCTGTACCAACCCCAGAGCTGACAGATGCTGCCAAAGCCATGAGTAAGCCGCTCTAGCCTGCTACCACACCACTCGGTCCGAAAGGTATCGTCTGGAGCCCACTGGGCCCTGAGCTTTGTCAGTCTGGCGCGATGGGAGACAGACGGGTGAGAAAAGTTAAGCAGGTGCAAGCTCAGAGTCTCTGGTGTGTCAGGGTCATTTGTTACACAGCAAGGACAGACAAGTTCCCCTTAGACACGACTCAGCAGATGGGAGGTCACTCTTGCGATGGCGGGAAACCTTCAACTGTGAGCGGTTTTAGCAGCCCTGTGACGTATCAAACCGTATCAAACACAGAAATTGGATAGTGAATCATCAGGATCAGGAACAATTCTGGAATTGGCAGTTTATTCAAAAGCGTTTGCTCTTAAAGGGACAGTTCACCCTAAAAAAATAAATAAATAATTACTAACCCTCACTTTGTTTCAAAACGTAAAGAGTTGCTTTTCTCCTGTGGAGCACACACAAAAAAATAAATAAAATGAAAATTTGAAATTTAAAAATAAAAATGAAATTTGTCATCATCTTTTACTCTCACATTGATCCGAAGAAATCAGAGATTTCGCTCAATACATTAAAAGTCCATTCCATCAAAACTTTGTTTAAACAAGTTTATAAAAAGATTATAAAACAAATCCATATGAATCGAGCGGTTTCATCCAAGTCTTCTGAAGAAACACAATCACTTTATATGAAGAATGAAAGTCTTATAGGTTTGATATGACAAATTTAATTTCCGTATTTATTTTGGAATTTCCAGGTAAACTAACCCTTTAAGCACAAAGTCATTCACTAATAACCTTTTTTGCCTCAGCTCTAAAATCTAATTCAAATTTGTGTAAATTTAAATATGGCACCATTGTTTCTTATGCTTTTCATAACCAATTGAGAAGATTCTGCCTTTTCCCCAAATACAGCGGGCTTCAAGACTTGGGAAATTACGCACAAGTCATATGGTTCCCAATTCCGGTCCTTGCACCTCTGCACATTTTGTATGTCTCTCTTATCTGACATGCTCAGTTGAGGGGTGGGTTCCATTCAACCGTAAGTGAGCTGCGAAGTGGACTTAAAGGATTAGTTCACTTCAGAATTAAAATTTCCTGATAAGGGCTCTTCAGATTCAGATTCAAAGGGCTCTACATGATCCCAGCCAAGGAATAAGGGTCTTATCTAGCAAAACGATCGGTCATTTTCTAAAAAAATAAATAAAAATGTATATACTTTTTAACCACACATGCTTGATCGTTTCACTAGGTAAGACCCTTATTCCTCGGTTAGGATCGCATAGAGCCCTTTGAAGCTGCATTGAAACTGCAATTTGAACCTTCAAACCATTGGTAACCACTGAAGTCCACTATATGGAGAAAAATCCTGGAATGTTTTCCTCAAAAACCCTAATTTCTTTTCGACTGAAGAAAGAAAGACATGAACATCTTGGATGACATGGGGGTGAGTAAATTATCAGGAAATTTTAATTCTGAAGTAAACTAATCATTTAAAAGAGTATTTCACCATATTAAGATTCCAATCCAAAGCAAGTGTGTTTGTATGCGGCTGTTCACGGGTGTAAAGTGCGTGAGATGCGAGAGTTCAAGTCAACTATCATGATTACGTGTTAAATAAGATAAAAAGACATATTTTATATACACAAATTACATTTATTTTCATATTAAATATCGTAACTTATATTTATCACTCAGTTTAGGGCTTTTGAATTTGACAGATTAGATTAAGTGAAATTTATAATTAATTAATTAATATTTATATAGATTTATTATATATTAAAGTATAATCATTTATTATATATATATTTACATAAGTTTATTATGGCATCATCTGTGTTTGATGACACTGCATGGTGTTCTAAAATGAACACATTTTGTTAAGTGAAGTGAACTTCAACAGATACTCAGGGAGTAGGGAGCAGTGAACACTGCGTAGGGAGCCTGTCAATCGGGATGCATCTGAGTTCATGGAGTTCATTCATCTAATTCAGGTGTGTTAGATAAGAGAGGCATACAAACTGTGCAGAGCGTGGAGGTGTGAGGACTGGAATTGGGATCCCATGGTTTTGTACAATGTAAGGGCAAGTAAATGATGACAAAATTTTAAGTTCTGGCTGATCTATGCCTTAATTATAGTACATGGCCAGACTTAATTACATTGCATCAGTAGAACTGTGCACCTGGTTGTTATGAGAAATTAAATGCTCCCCACCCCAACATCTGCATCTACCTAAAAATGAATGAAAAGGTACATTTACTTGAATGATTTATAATCCACCATCAAAAATAAAAAGAAAATGTTATCCATTCAGTCAAATAAATTGCACTTTTACATCAGTGTAATTTTGAATGTCATAAAATTGTATAATTAATGAAACAGTCTGTCATCTTTTTCCATTGCTCCCTTGGCTAATCAATGTCACATTCAATAAGCACCCATTTATGACATTTTGAAAGTTTCAGCTTCAGAAATTACAGCTAATTTTTCTCAATCTCCTCATTTTTTCCGACAGTGATTTTGAGAGGTATCGCAGTTGGTGAACCAGAGTTTTACTTCAGCACAGTTCATAAAGTATGACATTACTCAAGGTCAAGTAGCACTCGGAGCGGCCAAGGTCCTGTTTCCAGCAGTAATCCCCTCCTTCCATTCCTTAGTATCAAAGCTTAGCGTCCTCGTCCATCAGAACAGCTGGGTTTTCAAACATGAATGATCCACTGTGGAACTCCTGCCCATTACCAGTCTCATTAATTAGCCCCATCTTTATTATCTCCTTCCGGCCATGACTATTGATTAAAAATTCAAAACTAAATGAAGCTAGATCAATGCACATCTCGTTAAATCATCAACCATTTACCAGAACTTTAGTTTACCTTTCACATAAAGCCCGACATACGTCATCACTCAGGGAACTTGTGGATATGTAAAGATGCTAAATGTGGCATTTCTGCCACAGGGGATCTTCATCTTTAACTGTGAAGCAAGAAAAGAAATCTATTAAAAGCATGCTTTTAACCACTCATTAGTATTTCAGAAAAGAGTGCATGTATAAAAATGGTTTGGCAGGGCCACAGGTGCTCTAAAGTGTCTCTACACAGGAGTTATCATTTAATGTTCTATTCCACCATCATGAGCTTTTTAGATAGTGATACTCAATTTTCATTAGCTTGAGGATATCATTCATGGCTGCTCATTTCTTTTATTCGCTATGCACAACCGAATGTCCATTGATTTTGAAATAAACAAACAAAAAACAAAACAAAAAAATTAAATTGCTACAATTTGGAGGTTTCCACCCTGGTTTTCCATTATTATCCTGATGAAAAAAAAACAGCCTAAGGTGTGTTAGCTGCTGTCTCTGCCTGGCCAAGCTAGTTAGACTGGTCTGCTTTGATGGTTTTAGAAGGTTTTTGGGCACTTTTGGGCCAGCTGGTCTGGCTGCAAGACTAACTTACCACCTACCTAGTAACTGTTCTGAGCACACATTGGTACTTCTAACTCAATGTATGGCACTTCTGACCCTCAAACATATGGGACCAAAACACCTAATTAAAGCCACAATATGTAAATTTTTGCCACTAGGTGTTGTCTTCACGTCTACAGCCGGTGGAAAAGAATCGGGACGGGACTCGGGTAGAAATCATATTCATGGATGAGATTATTAACGTTACTGTAGTATGAAGCAGAGCAGGGCAAGTGCTGTGAGAGCAGAAACAAGGCTGCTGGAGCGATAGCAAATGAAAGTCGAGAGCGACAGACGTCTCAAGAGCAGAGGAGCTTTTATTTATTATTTTACCATTTTATAATGAAAGTAGTTATAATGCTACTCTGCATTCGCTCAGCGGCTACTATGAGATACTTGTTGCACACTGCAGTAAGCTAGATCGATATTAGGTGTAGTAAAACATGGTATTCACTGTAAATCAAGAAAACAAGATTTGAACAATAAGACTTACTGTGTTGAGCTATATAACATGATTAGTGTTCTGTCGATGAATGTATCCAATCAGTTGCTCACCTGACTAATAAAACACATAATATATTAAAGCGTCTTTGGTGTTTCCATGGTTTCTACTAAATAAAACCGGAAATCGAGGGTAACGCAGGTATGATGTCATTGATAGGTGACGCACGGACAAGGTCTGTGTCCTGGTTAAAAGAAAAGTCATTCAGGGGTGGAGCAAATTAAAGTTGCAATGAAACAGAATAAAAATTACACGGTCAAAAAAAAAAATGAATGATAAATCATTTACAATTTAATTAACATACATTTGAAAGAAAAAAAAATCATTTCATGCTGACTTTAAAGGATTTCTGTCAGCCTCATGCTGCTCACGTAAACAGGCGTCGGCCAATACTGAGCTGGCGTTCTGACGTAGAAACTGGATGCGCTGCAACATAAATAGTGTAGCAGAATGACAGGGGAGAGACAAATTTGTTGAATAAAGTCGTAACTTTTGTTTTTGTTTTTTGCGCACAAAAAGTATTCTCGTCGCTTCATAACATTAAAGTTGAACCACTGTAGCCACGTTGACAATTTTAACAATGTTTTTACTACTTTTCTGGACCTTGAATGTGGTAATTTCATTGATTTCAATGGAGGTAAAAAAAAAAAAAAACTCTCAGATTTCATCAAAATATCTTAATTTGTGTCCCGAAGATGAACGAAGGTCTTACAGGTGTGGAACAACATGAGGGTGAGCAATAAATGACAGAAATTTCATTTTTGGGTGAACTAACCCTTTAAGATAAAAGATCATTCTTTTATTTATTTTTTTTCTTAAGAATAATATGCACTACTAAACTGTGCACAATATCAGGAAAGCATTAAAGTAAATAGGGCCAATTTTGATTTCATGTTGACTTAAAGGTCAGTTTAGACATTTACTGTTGTAATCACGTGATATGAAAGCCAATTTGTTTTGGGGAAAAACAAGAATATGTGACACAGCAGCTGTCACTGCAATCTCTCAAAACTCCACATTGTACATACATATATGATATAAATACTGCAAATATTAAGGAGTATAAAACCCCACCTCTGCTTTTCGAACGGCATACAATCTCAAAGGTTTGAAGCCAAAACAGCAATTAGATCAGCCAGCACACAATCTGGTTCTATTCCTTCTCATAAACCACAATACAGCAAGTGGACTTTTAGACATCTGATCACTGGTTCCTCCCAGGAAGACTAGTAGTTTGCACACGGGTGTTGGGGTGGGGAGGACACAGCCAGATACACACCTGGGAGTGCAGCCGATGGGCCTGATTCACCCTGGCACAAAAACAGAACAACTGGCGGGACTCTTCTGCAGATGGGCACGCAGGTGGGCATAAGGCAGGGCAGGAGGGAGTGCAGGGGGCCTCTGCCAGGTTTGTGTCGTCCTTGTAGCTCAGAGTAGGTGCACTTCTCTTTTTTTTCCAGTTGATCACATCTGGGCTGAGGTCCACAATGCTATCAAAAGGGGAATCAATGAAGCTGTACTGCCCCCTAAAGGAGCTTCTTGTAACTGCATGGAATAATAACTAACAAACACTGTATTAAAATACATATACAAACTGTACGCCTCCAGATACCTTGAACTTAGAGAAGAATATATACAGCTCCACGGCAAACTAATCCATTTATAGCGGATGAAAAAGATATGAATGCACAGTTGAAGTAAATGTTGAACAGATTTCGTCTAACAGGTCATTCCATCACCAAGCGGTGGAACGAGCGCTTCAATTGGGTCTAAATGAGAACAGCAGCGTTGTTTGTTGTTTTTGGGCACAAGTGCGCTTACTCACAATGTGTCATCATGAGTCATTGAGCTTCTGCTGGTATAAACAACAGCCGCGCAAAAACAAAACTATTTATCAGTGACGAACGCGATGGCACGTTATCAAAAGCCACAGCTTATCGTAGACTCCGCCCACCTCATTAAAAGGACCCTCCCACGACGCGTTAAGCCTAACTTCAAACAATATTAGAATGCTGTCTTTAATCCCAATCACTTTACAAAAAAACTATATCATTGTAGACGGGCAAAGCCACAAACAGCATTGATTTCTGAGGAATGGAATACAGACAGCTAATCGATACGAGTTGTGTGTCTTCTGCGCAGGCCGTGAGTGCAAATCAATGTCGGGGAGGCGTCATTGACAGGCAAAGTAAACCTGCTCTAAAGCACAGCTAGTGACCTGGTTAGCGCCAACATTTTAAAAGGGGCACATGTTGTCCAAATCACTCTGGATACTTAAAGTAAAAGCACGAACGCTCCATTCACAACAAAGCTGCTTATTTTAAGCATAGCTCAAGGGGTTGGATCAGTTTAAACATTTTAGAGACTTTCTATTTTTATTTCTACAAAATATCTCCGTGTTACGCATGAGGTTGAGATATGAGTAAATGATAATAGAAATGTCATTTTTGGGTGAATATCCTTTCAAGTAGGCTAAACGTTCATGCTGTTCAATACTATTTTACTTCTGTAGTGTGTATTTCAAATGGAAATGGAATATTCAATGCAAGATAATGCAGGGCTGGACTTCATTTTATCCTGAGGCCTCATGCACCTATTTTTTGCTCTCCTAGTTCACCTGGTGCCCTAAGCAAGAAAAGACGTGACCAGAAGAAAAAAAATACTTGGTAGTTCTTCATATTAGTCTTTAGAGTGGTTGTCTAATAGTTTTTTGTTTAGCAGCAAATTACATGCGGAAGGTGCGACTCAATTAGACTGAGCAAATTTAAACATTCAAATGTGCTGTTTTTTTTAAACAACCATGCAAGTTAAAGGGTTAGTTCACCCAAAATTGAAAATTCTGTCATTAATTACTCACCCTCATGTCGTTCCAAACCCATAAGACTTTCGTTCATATTTGGAACACGAAGATCTTTTTGATGAAATCTGAGAGCTTTCTGTCCCTCCATAGACAGCTACGCATCTGACATTTTGACGCTTCAAAGAGATCGTAAAACTAGTCCATATATTGAGTGCTTTAGTCCAGATTTTCTGAAGAGACTCAATCACTTTATATGATGAACAGATATAATTTAGGCTTTTATTCAAATAAACATTGATCAGCGAACATAAACAGAAGCTCAACAGAACCTGATTGACGTGTGAGAAAAAACTTCTACTGGAAATTCAAATGTGCCGCATATCACATTGGTTCTCGCACGTCAAGCAAACATGCTTGAGCTTCCGTTTACCATAACTGATGTGTGAGTTGATTAATGTTTATACGTGAATATAAGCCTAAATTCATCATATAAAGTGATCAAGTCTCTTAAGAAAATTTGGACTAAACCTCTCAATTCATATAGATTAGTTTTACAATCTCTTTATGAACTTTTTGAAGCGTCAAAGTTTCAGTTGCGCAGCTGTCTATGGAGGGACATATTCATTTGTGTTCTGAAGATGAATAAATGTCTTAGATTTGGAACGAATAAGGGTGAGTAAATGATGACAAAATTTTCATTTTTGGGTGAACTATCCCTTTAATTATCAAGATGAAATTTTTTTGGAAGCTGCATTTAAAATTAACATGATTTAAAAAATAAATAAATAAAAATAATCTGAGGGGGCAAGTAGGCATTTTTCTTAATTTATGCATCAGAAGTCGATTGAATTGTGAAAAGTAGGTGAAAATTATATTTCTCAAGTAAGCACAAAGTTTTTCTGAGGAATGCAAAAAACCTAAATTTCTTTCCTCCCATCTTATATTTTGATAAAACAAAGATTAAAAGAAATAAAAGTGCCAAAAGGAACAAGTTATTATATTTTAATAACAATATAAAGACAGAAAATGTTCTCTTTGCATCAATAAATCATACATAACAAATCTAGAAACATGACTTTCTAAAAAGCTTCTTTTATAATTATATGTTGATTCAAACTTACGTAATATGCTAATGTATTAAATCTAAGATTAAAAATGTCATAACAGAAAAGAAACTAAACTCTTTTAATGTGGTATTGTGTTGCAAGTCTTGTCCAACGAATGCCCCAAACATATTACGGTCAGGCCACCCTTGGTCTTTGCCCTTTCCTGCTCATCAAATCACTACTCCACCTCTGTCCCAAACGCAACTAAATGATTTATTGATCCAGGGCAACCTCCATATAACCTGTAAATTACCTCAACACTGTGTCATTATCTACCAATGATGAGCAGGGCCCAAAAAACCAAGAAGATGCCTCTCAGAGGAGACTTTATTCAATGCTGGACCAAAGTCTGATTCAAACTTTGATCAGGCTTAACCTGCTTTGCAATAATTACTATTCCTGTGAGAGACTAGAGGAGGCTGGAGGTTCAATGAATCCATGGACCCATGACCGCCCTGTCTGAAAGCCTCGTTTGAACTTAGCGAAGAGATGCGTCCCAATCCGCCAGTAAGAAAAATTAGATGGAGACTGAGCAAAACGGCATTCATACTGCTCCGTATAACCTGACTCCGCAACTAACAATCTAAATTATAAGTCACTGTCTTATGTTATCATGGCACAGCCATACATGCAAGTACAAGACATTCTGTAGCATGTAGATGAAGATAACCGTCACAATTAATTAAAATAAAACATCTCATATTGCACTTGACTATACTTGGAAACTTTTAACAAGGCATTATAATTTGAGTGACAAAATCATGCCAAAAACCCTTCATTAACTTTTTTCATTTACGGTCAACAAATTAGAAACACAATGGAAATCCATACTGAGCTACACAGAGGGCTGAGGCTGGCAGAATTAACTGCATAATACCAAAGAAACTAAACTAATAACCACTGGAAAGACAAGCCAAAACTGCAGTGCATATAAGTGCCAAAATCCATGTGCTGCTCAACACTATCAAATGGGAAAATAGTGAACTGAATAGTGAGTGGGTGGCATCATTCGACCACTGAAGACACAGTCTATTGCTAATGTGGGGCAGTACAATTAATGCAGAGGAGAAAGTACAATTAATAACTCATAACTCTTGAGGGAGGTCAAAAGTTTAATGGTACCATTTTACTTCAATATCAGGCTAATTACACTCAGTGAGAAAAAAAAATACTGAAATAAAGTACAAGATTTTCTTGTCATGCCAACACACTTCACAAGCTTAAAGTGGAGGAGTAGAAAAGCAGGTGAACAGTGCCCTCCTGTGACACTCTGGAGAAAAATACTTTCAGGGCAGCTGGTCAAACAAAATTCTATTACTTTTAGCATGGCTTTAGAGGGACATATAAAACTCAAAATATAATTCAAATACTGTCCACTCATGCCCAAACTCAGATAAGCACTGGTTTAAACAAAGCAAAATGCATAGTTTAATGCACAAAATGAATAAATACATTAATTCATTAACATTTGTTTTAAAATAAAAAAATAGAAATTAGTCACACACATACAAAGTCTATGAGATGTACCAACAGCATCTTTGCTCCTGGAAATTTATGTTCACGCAATGTTTTTATGACAAAAACAACACACACACAAAAAAGCATGAAATTCCAGTCTGTTGAAAGCTGACGATGGTTTTGCTCTGGTGAGTTTCTGTAACATCAGCAGTCTACAGTCTGACTGGATCAACCAGAGGCCCACACTGTCAGGGGCCTATTAACAAGACCTTCTCAGGGTAGAATCCACAAAAAACATAGTCCCAGCTAAGAGAATTAGCCCATACAGAATATATCTCTCTAAAAGTAAGTTATTAAAATTCCATGAAGTAACGTTCTAAACTGTTATTTGAGGTACACAAGTACTGGAAAGACAGCTGCCTCATGTCTACGTACTCTGCAGGTTCTTTTAGATCAGACACATTGCTTGACACATTCTTTGTATCACCAGAGTGGATGAGTGCGCTTTTGCAGTTGTGTGGGAAGAGCTAAAAATAAGCTTGAAGGTCGTAGATTAGAGAAAGCTTGCAGTGAGAGTCGATTGCCGGCATGCTGGAAGAGCGTTAAACAAACACAAACACAAAGGTGACCCTTGCACAGCAAAAATATAATCTGATAAAGATTAACTGACTAAGATATTAGCATTGTGCCATTATTGCAAAACACAAAAATTAGGTAGAACAGCATAATCAGAGCAAGATGAGCAGCACACTTATCAATATTATATAAACAGAAAAACTAACTTCTGTATTTTATGGAAATGTTTCTGTAAATGTGGCAGTAATGGAGTAATGCTTGAACAAGGCCTGTTGGTGATGTATTTGGCACTACACGATGAAATACTATAGTACAGCAGTAGAGTAAAAAAAAGACTGCTGGTCATTTCCAGTGCAGCCACAGAAACACATTACTCATACAAACTTCTAATGTGATTATTTCAAGTATTGGTGCTTACGAGACATGAGCATGGTAGATTATGCTCACAAAAGCATGCTTTACTGTAATGTATACAGGGGTTGCAGCATTGCGATTGTTTGCAGTTAAAAAGCCATACATTAATGTTATATATACATTTGCAAAATCGTACATTTCAGAGAAATCGATTTGATTATAAAGTAATTCATAAAGTACGCCTTGTAAGAGGAAGGCTTGTGTACAGTACTGGTAAAGTTTCCCTTTTTAAAAATGCAGATGAGAGAACATGAATCAAACATTGTGCAAAATGACCTGTCACAGCCCATCAGTAAATCCTTAACTTCCTTAAAGTTTGTTTATTTGGCCAGATGCATATCAGTGCTTCATTTTGTTAAGGTTTTGGGTCGGTCTCTTGAAGACATTCACTGTTTAAATGCAAGGCACGGATTAAGACATTAGCCTTAGATATGTAATGCATGTGTAACTGTTGTAATGGCACTAAACATACCACAGCCAAGCTGATGAAGAATCATAAATGTGCAACCGGGAGCTTACTTCTTAAATTGTCCTCTTTTACATTGTAGAATTTAAACCCTGGATAAATAACTTTAGCTAATTCCCTGAAAAAAATAAATCAACAACTTCACAAACACTTTAAATGGAAGACATGCTCAGAACTCCAGATGCTCTCCATAAGTCTTACTGAACCCATTCAAAGTAAGCAATTTCATCAAGATCAACCGGATAATCTGTTAGATGTATTGGCTCTTTGTTGTCAAATCGTTCTCCTTTGTAACTTTTCCAGCGTCCGGCTGGTAAGTAGATATCCCTTTCTTGCTTCCCCGGCTCCAGTACTGGTGCCACCATTAGGTCGTCTCCTATCAGAAACTGTGAGTCAACTCTATAAGCCGTTTCGTCGCTGGTGGCAATCCACCATAATGGGCGAATTATGGGGTCTCCAGTGTCCAGAACTTCTCCAGCAAGTTCAATGACCCTGGGAGCCACAAGTGTCTCATGTAGCTCGGTGAACCGTTGAGCGATAGCCACCACCTCATCATCGTACTCCCATGGAGGAATGGAGAACTGCATGGAGGGCATGAAAGCAGACAGCTCCAGCCACCGAATATAGAGCTCACGGTCTGGTAATTTGCCGTTTCCATCTGTACGGTTAGGATAGGCATTGCCTCCAATCGTGTCTGGCAAGATGAACTGATAACCCAGGATACTGATGGTGAGGACGGTTGGGATCAGGGACTTCAAGCCAAGTTCGTAGCCCCACACGGAGTCCCGGTCGATCAGACGGAAGAAACAGGAGATGTTCTGAGAGCCATAGCCAGTCCGAAGCTCAGCACGTTCATTGAAAGGGATGGCCATTTCGGTGTAGCGGCGAGTGAAGGTGCTTGGGTCAGGCAGGTGGGCTCGGGTTCTGAACTGCCAGGGCAAGTAGTTGGTCTCGCCTGCATCCAACTTGAAGGAGGAAATGGCGTATTTGTGGCGTAAAGAGCGAAGATGTGACGTGAACCAGTTGCGAGCTTCTGGATTGGTAAAATCTAGGATTCCACCGATGCCATTCCACCACTTAACCAAGGCAGGAAGTTGGCCTGTCGGCTCCATCACGAACAGGCCTTTCTGCACACATGGCCCAAAATTAGCCGAATCATAATTCACAAAGGGATGTGTCCACAGGGATACTAGGAAACCATCTGCCTTGAGCTTTTGAAACATGGCAGAAGCATTTGGGAACTTCTGTGTGTCAAACTCAAACTCCCCATACTGACTGGTGTAACGATCATCAAGTTCTAAGTGGCTACAGTTAAAACCATGTTTGCGTATGTTCTCTGCATAAGTTAAAAACTTTTCCTGGTTGATGTTAGTCTTGTGTAAAGCCCAGGTCGACCATATTGGGTGCCGGAACATTTCTTTGGCGGGAACTTTGTTAGGTTTGGGGAAGTATCGGCGAACCATGACCTTGTGAATGGAGGTCACATCTGGACCCACGCAGACTCTGTAACTAAGTTCAGCATAGGGAGGCCTTCCAGGTGCAGGTTTGTACGGACTGTCCTGATATCGTGCCTGGAAGTACATGGTTTTCTCTGTATCATTCCAGCCCAGGTGGAAGGGCACAGAGTCATTGATTTTAATGGCAGTTGCATTGGATGAGAGCCAGTAGCGTTCCAGGATGCCACCAAAGTCATGGCGATTGGAGTACACGTCGCTGGTGACAAAAGGTTTGGGTGCCTGCTGACCCGAGATGGCAATAGGCCAATGCTGAACAGCAGTCTCAGCACCACCATACCAGTAAGATTCATTGTAGGACATGGCATGTTCCACTGGCCGATCCGACTCCAACTCTTCCCAACGCACACGGTAACACACCACCGTCTCCTTTGGCTTCACCGTCATAATGAAGAAGTTCACATTGCCAGCAAACGAACGCGAGCAGCGAAGGATCACACCCTCCTTTGAGCAGGAGTCGAGATCAAGCGTGCCAGACCTGAAATCAGCAAGAATATTTGAGAAGTTATAAAACAAGGAGAGCTTTTATAGGTGGAAAAATATAAGCACCATGCATACTGACCTGAAGCCCATCTTCAAGACAATCCCCCCAGCCTGGTTGCGGATGAGAAAGCCATCCTTATTGAGATCAAGCAATTCTGTCTTAAGCAGGTCAGCTTTACGTAGGGAGGCAATATAGTAACACCATGCAGTCACTGCTGCAATCACCAGAATCACACCAATAACTCCAGCCCCCACCAGAGGGCGACTGTCCTTGTTTATCTTCTTGATGGGCGCACCATCAGTGATTGTTCCTCCTGCACCTCCTGGGACTACTTGGTACATTCTGAGTCTTAGTTTGTAGTTGTTTACAGTTGTATAGGTGAAGTTTACTGATAAACTCAAGGCTATGTTATATGCACTAATATACAAGATACCATTTGGTAGACTTGTGAGAAACTGAAGCCAAGAGAACCAAAGTGGATATCTTGCTAAATATGTGCAAAATGGAGTCTTGCATCCATTTTTCCTTCTCTCAATGAAGCATTTTCCTCTTGTTCATTATCCTTTATGAGCCTGAGGGAAAAGGAGTGGCAAAGAGTGTCAGTGTAAAAAGTTGAAGCAAAGTACAAACAGAAATCTACTTGTCATGCAGATGTAGAAATCAAAGTACAAATTCCAGCATTAAGTATTCAAAAAAACACTATAGTTTTAGCTTTAATATCGCCCTGAATTGGTCTGTTGGGGAGTAAAGGCATAAACAAAAGTAGTTTATTCATGCTGCCAAGGTTTCTCACTGTGGCAGTGTGTGAATTGACTGCACCAGAGGACAACACAAGGGCCTCTGGGTCTGCAGTATGCAACGCCACCTGCAGAACTTTGAGCCTGGCGAAGTGCCACCAGACACACTTGGTTCAAATGAAAAGCACAGTTAATGGACAATGTTTTCAACTGAAGAAAGGCCTAGAAGAGCTGAACTGCTAATGCAGATGGTCTCACTTTCTGTTTTTCACTAATAAGGTGCAACAGTGACTGCCCACTTTTTCCAGTGGCCTTCATTCTGAAAGGGTCTCATTTTGTCAAGTCACTTGACAAAAAAAAAAATAATAATAATAATAAAGATATCTGAATCAAATCAACTACATGAATTAGAACATTACACCATTTGATAAGTAAAAAAAGGTTGTACTTGTAAACATAAATTTATACTATACTTATCCCACGAAGCACTATGATTGATGTAGCCAATTCAAATCATAAATAATGATACAATATTACGTTATTCAATATAAATCATTAAAAATAGATGTAATGAAATATATATTTGAAGATTATAGCAAAATACTCATATACAAGTTGTGTGAGGGTGTACGGAGACTGACTCAATGTTGTATATGGAAGTGGACAGTCACTGTTGAGCCTTTTACTAAAAACTTATGCAAAAACCTTGCTAAAAACATTTCCATGGTAAGATTAACTTTGGTAAGTGCCATGATAGGTAGTAGGGGTGTGCAAGCAAAATCAAACAGAAGTAGCATCAGATGTTTTCTTCCATAACTGTGACATGATGGCGTACATCCGATTATCAAAAAAGAAAAAATGTGGGACAGGGACTTCTATACCTCGGTTTGTCGATTGGATTTTGGTTATGTGGGCATTCAAAAGTGGAGGCAGATGAACGTGAGCTTGCATTAACGCGGATTAAGTGGAAAAAATGACTGGAGAAGTCCTGCATACTTCACCAGAAAGAAGTTGCAGAGAACTGCACCAGAAGACGCCGTTATGGCATTTTGATTAGAAATTACACAGATGATTCATTCACAATAAGATCTATAAGATGCATTTAGAAAATAGCATCAATTTTCATTTAAAACTTTAAAATCAGCTAGTGGGTTGCCTGAATGAGTAGTGGCTAGACATAGTATAAGCTGTAGCATCAATGCTTTAACAGGGATGAAATTAGAAGATGCGACAGTACAAAACTGCTCCTAAAAATATCAAAAATAATATAAACTAATAAAATGTCATTTAAAATATTCTTAACATTTATTCTGGAATGGACTGTTCTGCTCTGTTTAGTACTGCTGATAATGCACATTTTCACTAGTAACAAGAGGCATGTGATTCTCTGACAACAGTCACTTTAGTTCTTCCCTAAATGAAAGATCTTGCAAAAGTAGGTTTGTCACGCATTGCATTGTTTAACAAGGATACTTTGCTAGGCAAATGAGTAAACGTAATTGTTAAAACACCACTGAATTGTATACGGTGTTGTCAAACTTGACAAGATAACATTGGAGGAATGAAGCAATCCTGTACTCTCTCACAGCACTCAAGTAAACAACATTTTGCTGATTCAGAACATGCGGCTTCAAAAAACTGGTTATTCAAACTCTTTGCACTATTCCAAACAGAGGCTTAAAGGGGCACTAACTGTACATATATGGACATAAATAGGTCAGAGAGTTGTATCAGGTTTTGTAATAAGTTAAATTTTACTAAAATAACCACAGCACTGGAAACCACAAGATTAATATTGGCTGACCTCTTAAAGATGATTGCATGCTCGTTTTAATTACTCAGGAAATTTGAGAGCTAGCTCACAGATATTACATGGTTCAAAGTGTAACACAAGTCCTGGGACATGTAGTAGTAGCCTCTACAATAACATTGAATTTGGTCTGAAACTCCTTAAATGGTCACATTATTATGGGTCGACGACAAAGAAAACCTTTTTCCAAAACAGTTCGGTATATTATCACACAAGAAGACAGCCGTGTTCGATTTATCAGCAAAGGGGTGTCGACTGTAAAATACACGCAGGGTGTTACATAAAATCTTCGGCTGACAGGACGAATTTGCTATTTAAATGCCTAAACATTTCTAGTTACATGAGATAAAATACTTACCAGCTTGAGCACTGTTGGTTTCGTGTGCTGTTTGCTCAATGCTCTCTTGAACAATTCAAGACGCTGAACTCCGTGTCTTGTTATGGGAGGAGTTTATTGGGCGACTCGGTGTTCACACAAACTCTGCAACTCTGGGAAATTGAGTTTTATACTCAGTGAAAGAGAAAGTATGAATATTGTGGTTTGGCTTGATTTTGTCTGGCTGTCAGCCGCCGAACATAAAAGATATAGTTGTTGGAGTGTGTATATTTCTTGTCATTTTTATTTACTAGTCTAACAAAGAAAACAGCGCTTGACAGCATTGTTTTCTGTCATTCTCTTATAAAATGCACCATTGTTATCATTCCCGCCAAAATACCAGATGCAATACTTTAAAACATTACTTTATTTTAATATGCAGATCGTCCTTTAAAGAGTGTTTTATTAAATAAACATACTTTTCATTATCTAATTGTTAGATTTTATTTTAAAGGAAGCATATTTTTGCCTTTTTTTATATAAATAAAAATCCATTTCTGATGACAATGGTGGCAAAAGTTTGCATTTTTTGCTTCGTTTTGTTATAGCACTATAGGGTGCATGGTTTTGAATTTAATAACTATTTTTAACAGTTGTCAAAACAGTATTTGAAATCAACTGATTTGACTGGTGTGAGTTTGCAAATTTAGACAGGAAAAAATATGGAAAAACCTGAAAAATTCAACCTTTCACTTATATGGTAAAATTCACTTTTATTCAAAAGTAACTAGGCTGTTGAACAGCTTTAAGATAGTTTACATTAAATGGGTAACCAAAGCCATTTTACCTATTAAAAGGAGTTTTCTACCCCATATCAGCTAAAATGGGCCACAAAGTTTCAACTAAAATGGGGCTAAAATTGCTTGAATTGTTGTATTTACATTGTATGAAAACCATGGTTACCATGTTAGTAAGCAAAAAATAACACATTTAATGGGCACATCATAAACATTGTTTATTTGTCATGGTAATGCACATTTACATCCAAAAGTGCATTTTACAGTCATTAAAATGAAGTTGCACCCAAGCATATTTTACAAGGCAGGAGCACATAACATACCTCAATTATACACTATAAAATGACATTATCAAACTGACAATAAATGAAAAAAAAAAAAACATTATAAAAATGCACAAACACTGACTTTAATAGTGCTTTGCTTCTGACACAAACTCTGGGTGGATGATATAATGTCCAACTTTATGTGGCTTCACCACTTGGAAACAGCTGTGTCCTTCACTGCAAACCAAAACATCTAGATTTAAAATGGATAATCTCAGACATTTAAATGCATTAACAACTGAGCCATGTTTATGCTAAAACACATACAGCTTAGCAGAATGGCAAGATTACATTACAAGCACAGAATCAAAACACTGAGTGTGATATATATATATATATATATATATATATTTTTTTATTTTTTTTTTTTTTTTTTTTTTTTTTAATCATGACAGCTCTGAAAACTTTAGCTTGGTAATGGATATGACAATGTTAATTTGGTCTTGGCGGAATATATCTGCTACGCTGCTGCTGTAAATTATTGCTGCTGCTGCAGAGCAAGTACAGGAATTGCTACTGCCAACACATACGCCGATACGCTGCTGTGAGTAAGACATAGTGCTGCTGCACAATAGTATATATATATATATATATATATATATATAATATTATTATTATTTGTGAGCAGTTGGGAATAAAATACCTGTAATCAGCAGTGGATTTTGAGCGTGATCTCCTGTGATGTTGGGTAACCTGGTGTTTGAAGGGTTTTAAAGATGGCATGATGTCCATCTGTTGGGTCCAAGCTGATCTGATACGATCTGTGTCTGAATATTTCCTGAGTACAAAGATGAAATTATGATAAGCAGTATCATAGCATGATAAACAAAATCATAGCATGATCTCCTCAAAAACCCATAGTATAGTATTCAGAGAAAAACAGAATGTTCAGGTATTCTATGCATTGGATTGCATTTTATTTTTAAAGACACACTACTGCAGTACAGGGTAATGTCATGTTTATTAAGATATATAAAGTCATGAAATAGCATTTAAGTTAAACTAAAACTAATCATTCAATGCCCAAGAATTTTTTACCCTTGTGTGTTTGTGATTGTTGCATGAGCAAAGTTGGTTCGTTGTGGTTTGAGAAGCCAGGCAGCAGGTGGCAGTGTACAAACTGCAGAGGAGACCTCAGGTGCTTTGGAGTCTTTTTGCGATGAGCTCTGCATCGTCGGTTGGTGTCCTGTCTGCACGTCTTGAGGTCAATGATTTATAATATATGCAAATACATTTTATATATTAGTCTGAAGCTGGCACTGTGCAATTGATATACTACACTGATTTAATCAACCTCAGCTGTAGTGACACAGACTGCATTGGTACCTGGATACTGGACAGATATGTGTCTGACTGGAGGTAGAAAAGAGGCAGGAGCAGCCGTCGTCTGAAAGTGTTTTCTTGATCCATATCCTGTCTGCAGCGTTCTTGGCATCAGGAAGTCCTGGGTGGGAAGAGGATTCAGAAACCAACCCTAAGTGGCACTTAATAGCCTGTAACACCGACCCCGCAGAGGTTAGATTGTTTTGCTAACATAGTGAGAGTCGATCCCAACCTCTGATCCCTGTTCAGTGGTTTGGAAACAGTGTAACTGGAGCTTCCTGTACAAAGCCCCCTACATGTAGGTTGTTTTGCAGAATCAAGCAGCTACAATGCTCCCAGGCCTGGTGAATTATTAATTATTTGTCAGGTCAGTTAATTGAAAAATGTTGGCTGTTGTTTACAGCGTATTTCTTACCTCAATACTGCATTTTAACCCAATTGTTTTGCTCATACATCTAAAACTGTCATTCACACATGGGCAACAAAATAATGCAAATCAAGAAAATGCAAACAAACACCACACAAAATGCAAAACAAATAAATAATGAATGTAACACACCTTATGAGCTACATTGCTGTGCACTATACATCCTTTACTATATACATTAACCTCAAAAGACTTGAGGTTGACATTCTCAATTTTCTTGTGGTTAGAGACTTAGAGAAAAGAATAAGGTGTAAATGCTTATCACACATATCTCTAACCCCTAAAATATGAATGTAAAGATTTATATCTCTGATCTGATAAAAATGTTACATGTTAAACTGATTAAAAGTGACAGTAAAGACATTTATAATGTATAATGTAAATAAATGCTGTTCTTTTGAGCTGTTATTCATCAAAGTGTCATGAAAATAAAAATGTATTACAGTTTCCACAAATATATTAAGCAGCAAAATCATTTTAAACTGTGAAGAAATATTTCCCGAGCACCAAATCAGCACATTAGAATGATATTTGGAAAATCATGTGACACTGAAGACTGGAGTAATGATGATGGAAATCTGGGTTTATCATCACAGAAATAAATTTAATTTTTAAATATATAAAAATAGAAAACAGTTATTTTGAATTGTAAAAATATTTCACAATATTACGGTTTTTACTGCATTTTTGATCAGATGCAGTAAGAATGCAGTCTTGGTGAGCAAAAGAGACTTCTTTTTTAAAAACATAAAAAATAATGACTTTTTTCCCATAAATTTGGCAAATAAAAATATCACTGAAAAGTTTTTAAATGAGGCCCATATCAATAGATGAAATGTTCATTTATGGTGGTGATCATGTGCTATAATTGATCAGGAAGAACTTACCGGCCGTGGATGAGGATTGTTCCTGCGATACGCAGAGGACGGTCTGGGCCGGGTGGGTTTGACCCGAGCTGGATAACTGAACTCCTCTGAGTAGGTGCTGTTGAAGTGTAGCTGAGGACCCATTTCCCCTGTGTACAGTAAGAGTGTGTCCGCAGCTTCTTGACTGCTGTCAACCCGACCTCACCCCCTCCCTCTCTTCAGCACCTCTGCTCTTGTGCTCACATGCTCCTCTTCCTCTCTTTTGTATCCTAAATCCTTTCATTTGCCTCAAAAGTGAAAATTTTGCCATTGTTTACAAATACTCCAGGTTTGAAACTACATAAAGTTGAATAAACTGACAGTATGTTCCTTTCCGCTCTCATATGTCATCCATTTATCACTCTGCCCCTTTTTTGTCTACACAATTTGGCTGTCACTGGATTACTTTGAGATCAAACAAAAGGTTAAAATCACATTTGAAATTGTAGTACACACAAAGCACATCTTATGCAGTCAGATGTGATATCATTCTAGTATTCTGGCCTTGTTCTGTATTAGATGCTGCAGAGAAGAGAGAAAAAGAGAGCTGGCAATCTGCATAGACATCCGTCTGTCACCACGATTGAGCTGCCCTTGGTTTCATTCTCCCCTCAGCCAGTGATCAATAATTCAAGCCTTAGATCCTGTGTGTCTTTTGTGGCCCCTGTTCAGCAGGGCCTGACTGAGAGTTAAACAGGTGAGGTTAGATCTGTTTTTCAGACTGGACAAATGCCAGAAATTGTGCTGGAAAAAAAAATAGGTGCAGAGTGATACTTTTAGTACTGACTATAATAAATAAAAATGTTGAAAATGAAAACTATAGAATCTTCAAGCTAAATAATGATGGATAAATGTGACATTTTTTATGTTTATTGAAATTAGAGTAGTTATAAGATTGATGATTTTCTTTACTTGTTAATAAATTACAGTAAAAAAAAAAGTTATTTCATTTGTAATCTACACTTGTAATCTTACAATGTAAATAATTATGGCTTAAGAATGTAATGCAGTTACAATTACCTATTTTATCCTCAGAAACTGCATAAAAAATGTTTCATAGTGATACACTTGTTCAAAATGTACAGTAAAAACAGTAATTTTGTGAAATAATATTACAATTAAAAATAGCTGTTTTCTATTTTCATGTATTTTAAAATGTAATTAATTCCTGTGGTTGAAAAGCTAAATTTTCAGCATCATTACTCCAGTCTTCAGTGTCACATGATCCTTCAGAAATCATCCCAATTTGCTGATTTGCTGCTCATAAAACATTTCTCGTTATCAGTGTTGCAAACAGTTGTGCTGCTTAATATTTTTGTGGAAACCATGATAAATCTATTCTCTGAGGAACTGAAAGTTTAAAGAATAGTATTTGTTTGAATTAGAATTTTTTATGAATGCCTTTACTGTCACTTTAGATTAATTTAATGTCTCTTCGCTGAATAAAAGTATTAATTTCTTTCTTTTTTTTTTTTTTTTTTTGTGGTGTTTCCCTTTCTCTGTGAATGAACCATACCACTACAGCCAAAACTTCAGAATGCTAATGTTCTGACATTAGCCTCCACAGTAGAAAATAACCATGTGATACATTAGGGGAATCTACTCATGTCATTGTAGCTGTAGCTGACAGTAATGAATGTCTAATCTTGTATGAATGAAAGGAGTTCTTCAAGTCAAGACAGTCATCATTTAACCGAGCATTTGGCACTTATCCACAGCCTCTGTGTCAGCACCACAAAAAATCCTCCTTGTCTGTGCCAACACAAGTAAATCAATTATGTCTTCAGTGGACAGGACAGCTTTCAGATCAACAGGAAAAAATGTTCCATACATTCTGTCCAGGTCTACTTTTTAAATGAACACTCAAATGGAGAAATAACCTAATTATGTGTGTATACTGAAAAGATCCAACTTACTTTTTTTTGTTATTTAACAAAATACAGTTATATTTGTCTTTGAAATATTATCGACTGCTGTTAGTAAGCTTCTCTTTCATATAGGTGTTCAGTGACCATAATTCCACTACATAGCCTATAGGTGACCCAGTGCCGCATTCAACAGATCCGCTCACTCTTACTTGGCATCAGGTTCCTTTTTAAGTGACTCATAATTTATCCATGAGTTCCGTTCTACTCCCGACATATCTCATTTGCATGGGGTAATCATCTAATTTAGTCTTTTTCCCTTCAATCATTAAAGTGTAAACATACAGTACAGTTCCAGAAGGATTCCTGAATGAGCAAAAGAAGAGGGAGCGAGGGAGAGAGAGGGGCGATCTTTAATTTAAAGAAAGAAATCAAACAGAAACGGAAGAGACGGCAAGGGAATTGTAAAACACTTTAAATTCAAGAAGTGAATTCCAAAAGTTTTCAGTCCTCTCAGGTATTACGTTGGCCATGCTGTAGACTTCTCTCTGCATTGGTTCTTTGATGTGTCCAACCCAGTTTATTGGTGCTTGGCTTTCATGGTTGCTTTTAGTTTTGTGTAGATGTTCCCAAAGTTCTGCAAACAAAAATCAATGATCAAAACAAATTAAGCAAACCCCTGAGATTACATATTGAGATTACTGATAGATATTCAATTCCAGCCTATACAGGTATAATATTGACCTCAGCTCTCTAGTTTGGTATACATTACCCACAGCTCACCTGGACTGCATAATAGACTATTCCAAGGTATCCAGCTATACAGCCACCCAAAAACAGGTCAAAGGCAGCAGGCTTCACCCTAAAAAAATCAAGGATCAGTGTTATTTTTGATGAAAGCTAGAAATAAAAGTGAATTAAAACATTTTTGCTAACTAAAATTGTTTTCTACTGTTACTGGAAAAAAAAATGCAAAACGTAATAAAATAAAATTTAATTTAATTTAATTAATTAATTTAATTTTAGTTCTTTAAGGGTTAGTTCACCCAAAAATGAAAATTCTGTCATTAATTACTCATCCTCATGTCGTTCCACACCCGTAAGACCTTCATTCATCTTCAGAACACAAATTAAGATATTTTTCATAAAATCCGATGGCTCAGAGAGGCCTCCATTGCCAGCAAGATCATTTCCCTTTCACAAAAAAGTATTCTCATTATTCTCATAACCTTAAGGTTGAACCACTGTAGTCACATGAACTGTTTTAAATATGTCTTTAGTAGCTTTTTGGGTACTGAAAGCGTTAATGATCTTGCTGGCAATGCAGGCCTCACTGAGCCATCGGATTTTATGAAAAATATCTTAATTTGTGTTCTGAAGATGAATGAAGGTCTTACGGAAGGTGGAACGACATGAAGGTGAGTAATTAATGACAGAATTTTTGGGTAAACTAACCATTTAATACTTGGGTGTATTAAATAATAAATAAATAAAACTAATACACTGAAAGTAGAACTGAAAATACTAAAACTAAAGTAACCAATTGAAAATAAACTATAATACCCCTGGGTGTGAATCCAACTAGTAAAATAAAGGATTAAAAGTCAACCCCATTTACTTTATTAATACACTGCAAAAAAAAAATAATGCTTTTCTTACTTAGAGTTTTTGTCTTGTTTATAGTCCAAATATCTAAAAAATTCTTAAATCAAGAAGCATTTTTTAGACAAGTAAAAATTACTGTCGTGTTTTCAGAAAAAATAAGTCAAAATTAAGTGAGTTTTTCCTTAAAACAAGCAAAAATAATCTGCCAATGGGGTAAGTAAAATAATCTTATTTCAAACCGAAAACAAGATTATTTTACTTACCCCATTGGCAGATTATTTTGCTTGTTTTAAGGAAAAACTTAATTTTGACTTATTTTTTCTGAAAATAAGACAATAAAATTTGGACTGGAAACAAGACAATCTAAGTAAGAAAAGCATTTTTTGCAGTGAATACATTCATGTGCTGTGCATAAAATCGAATACTTCCCTACTATATAGTATGCAAAAAGCAGTACGCCATAAGAGTATGTCCGAATACATAGTAGAAAAACAGAGGGCAAAAAGTGAAGTGACACTACTGACACTGGTAGGTCACGTGACAGTAACAACATGGCAGATGTATGTCCGAATTTCATTCATACTACCCATATTCACACTATACAGAACATACGCAAAGTAAGTTCAAATTAAAATGCAGTACATAGACAGTATGCAATTTCAGATGCACCGACAGTCTTAATCATTGGTGCAAATTGCATGTGTAATTTGGTATTCATAATCTTCTCTGATTTTTCAACCTCTCCCCTGCAACCATCTATCTTATACAGACCATCAGTTCTCAATAGATAAAATTCATCCATACATCTTTTCTCGCTGAATATCCTGTTTCATTTGGAAATGCATCACAAGGGTTGTTAATGCTGTTTAATGTTGACTTTAAAAAGCTTAAAAACATACCAATCACAAGACTTACTCACCTGTACATCATCATTGGTTGTCTCATTTGATCAAAGAATGTGATTTCAGGGTCCCTATAAAAGTCAGACAAAACAAGCTTAATATGTCTGTATCTGTTTGTGTGTGTGTTTGGGTGGGTGTGAGCTGTTGTTTTGCTTTTTGCAGAAAGTGTCGGTAAACATTGTTTGAACTTTTTTGCTACAGGCAAGATAAAAAAAAAAGAATTCTGGCTCTGTGAATGTATGCGTATTTGCAACTCTAGTAAAATATGCATCTGTAAACCTGCTACAGAAGTCTTTTGAAGTCTTGCTTCAGGCCATTGATGAGGTGAAATTTTGTGTCTGTGTGTACCTTCTGTCCTGGTGGAACGTGTGTCTATAGACCTGCTTTAGATAGTGTTTGAACTCCTGCTGCAGGCTGTTGATCAGGAGCACTTGTGCTGGTTCTTTGTCCAGCAACTGAAAGGCTCGGGGAACAGACGTCATCATGGTCATCAATGCAGACAAATGACTGTCTTGAATATCCTACATAGCACATAAAGGTTACTTGATGAACTTCAAGTTTGGTGTCAGTACGATTTCGTGTGTGTGTGTTTGGAAAAAAAATGAACACTTTTATTCAGTAAAGATGCATTTAAGTGCATCTTTACGGAATAAAAGTGACGGCACAGACATAATGTTACAAAAGATTTCCATTTTTAAATAAATGCTGATCTTGTGAACTTTCTATCCATCAAAGAACCCTAAAAAAAAAACACAGTTTACACAAAAATATTAAGAATATTAGAATGATTTCTGAAGGATCATGTGACACTGAAGACTAAAGTAATGATACTAAAAATTCAGCTTTGGCTTTAAAGGATTAGTTCATGTCCATGTCTTTCTTTCTTCAGTCGAAAAGAAATTAAGGTTTTTGATGAAAACATTCCAGGATTATTCTCCTTATAGTGAACTTCAGTGGCCTCCAAACGGTTGAAGGTCAAAATTACAGTTTCAGTGCAGCTTCAAAGGGCTTTAAACGATACCAGACAAGGAATAAGGGTCTTATCTAGCGAAACGATCGGTCATTTTTGAAAAAAATGTAAATGTATATGCTTTATAAACACAAATGATCGCCTTGCACGTGCTTCCGTTTTCCGTATTCTTCAAAAAGCTTACGCTGTATGTCCTACGCCTTTCCTATTCAACTTACGGAACGAACGCAGCGCCAGTTCCATTTTTTCCGTAAGTAGAACAGGGAAGGCGTAGGACATATAGCGTAAGCTTTTTGAAGAATACGAAAGTGCGGTTTTGGCGGAACCACTTGGAAGGCGATCATTTGTTTATATAAAGCATATACATTTACATTTTTTCGAAAATGACAGATCGTTTCAAAATTGTACCATGAAACTGTTCTTTTTTTTTCAAAGTTTTAGCTGGATTAAGCTTGATAAAATAAAAAAACAGCAGAAAAAAAAATATTACCAAACTGCCCTTGAAAACCTGCACATCCTTAGCAGAGCCCTACAGCACAGAAAAGATGGTATTTATTATTAATAAAAAGTGGAAACAAAGATGAAAGTGGTCTGTGTGTGCTTTCAAGGTTGTGTTGAAATACTCCAAACATTTGCCTCACCTTGTCTGAAAGATTGTACATGAATCTTGCCAAGGACTCAGCAACAATAACAGCGTTCGCTTGAGCTTCCTGATGTCCACCTGTGCCCTAAATATACAAGAAAAACTGTGAGATGAGAAATGGTGCATCCATGATTTAAAATGTAGCCTGAAATGTCTGCTATGACAGAGCTGCATCTCATGTAGTCCAAAACAATACTGGTTTCAAGGATGAAAAATGAGGTCCTGAAAGAGATTATTATGTTGAATGGAAAATATTGACAGATGTCACTGAATTAGTTGCAAAAAAGTGACTTAAGGCCACACTCAGAAACTTTGTTCAGCCAATCAATTATTTGTTGTGCAAGAAACTCAACAACAAACTTCATTGTGGGGTGGTTTTTTAAAAGAGACCCGTCACTAATTCAGTGGCTACATCTGGCAGATATTTCAGAATGGGACTTTAACTTTGGAAAAATTTGGTAGATTTTTTCTCACATGGTGTCCAGGATAGATCCTCTCAGCTCTGATTTAGGGTTCTCAATATGTGACAGAGTGAATCCTGGGATATGTTTCATCCCATAGCGCTCGTGCTCCCAAGCCACGTTGGTCTCCAGCAGGTTGATTTTCTTATGGACAGTTCCAAATCTCACCCAGGGGAACCTGGCAGAGATTATCTGTAAACACAGAAAGGAAAAGATGTACAAGAGGGTCAATTGCCAATCACCAAAGTTTTTTCATAGAACATAGACTGACTTCCACTCAATGCATAATTCAACCTAACCTGCTCTAACTGCTGAATGAAGCTGTACTGTGGCGTTCCAGGCTTAGGTGGCCGTGAAACGTGTAGGAAAAGCTCATCTCCGCTGCCAAGAGAGTCCAGACATATAACGAATGCCACATTGTCTTGCAAAAGGCTGGATTCTGCATAGAGTCATAAAAAATAAAGCAGTCAAGATTCTGTATTTCTTCTGTTTAAATGCATCTTGCTTTGATTGACAATACTTGAGATATTGTAGATAATATTAGGCAATAGTTATGATGACAAACTGAATAAGAGATCATTTTATTCCTTGTCATGAAGGAAACATGAAAACTTTTTAAACATATCATATTTTATTGTATGAGGGCTCATAATTCTTACACTTTTAACATAGAAGAAAAGTTTTGGGTTATCCAATAAATCAGTGAACAGTTCTTAATAGAACCATTTTTTCTTAGTATAAAACAAATTTTAGATAATCTAAAGAACTATTTTTTACTATAAAGAATTTTTTGTGCAATTGAAAGTGTCCATGGATGTTAAAGGTTCTTCATGAAACTATAGATGCCAATAAAGAACCTTTATTTCAAAGAGTTTTGATTGGAGAGTAAAATGTTTGTCAAGTACACATACTTTACTTACCAGCATTGTCTATATTTTCCTCCAGCCAACGCTTGGTGCCAAGGAAATTATATTTACCACCACCGGTCAGGGAGAATAAGAGGTGGTATCTAAAAGATTTTGGAAATGTAATGCAAAATTTAAATGCAAAAACAGCATTCCTAACATAAACATTTTTAGGTTGTAAAATACAGAAAGAACTAACGGAGCCTGGGTTCGTGGATCACTGTAGAGGTGATGAAAGAGTCGAACCAGCTCGAGAAGAATGGTGACACCACTGCCATTAGAATCCGCACCATACGCCAGCCACTACAGCACACATACACAAATCATTAACACTGGAAAAAAAACCCTCATAATTTCTCTGCCATTCAGTACATAAAATTTCAAAATGATCCCTATTCTTTTGGGCAAAATAGATAGATTAAGTATCAATGATATGCTTAGCATACAGCCAAGGACATTGTTTTCTCTGTATGAAGCACCAATGGATCTGCCAGGTGGTGACTGTAAAACTCATTACCAGTGGGAACATTGTACCATGTGAACCCGTAAAACAGTGGTAATGAAAAGCTTTGCTGTGATTACAAGATTACCATAGCATCATTACAGGTACAAAAAAATCTAAAGCACAGGTCTTTAACAAAACATAAATTCAATTAGGCATGGGAATCATATGGAATTTAACAATTTTGGTTCCTGTTAAAGATTCTGGTTCCTTAGTGGTTCCATTAAAGGGATAGTTCACCAAAAAATGAAAAGTTTTGTGAGTTCAATTAACAAAAAAATAACCAGCTGTCATAAGTTTGAGAATCAGTTAAAGGTATGCAGCTTATCAGTTCATACATTCCCTGGGAATCAAACCAATCACCTTGGCTTTGCTAGTGCCATGCTCTACTCTTTAAGCTACAGGAATGTTTTTGATTCACTAAAAAGTACGAACTCATAAGAGTAATTTGTTTGGGAATCAGACTACACTGGCAACACTTTATGGTTTTAATTTACTAAAAAGAACCAGCTCATAATAGTCATTCTCGTTCAGGAATTGGGCTGGTTGTGCTGCATGTTTTTGATTCACTAAAATGATTCATTAGCGTTGTTTCTTCTGGTACCACAATGGCAACAACACTTGCATCGCTTTTACACGATGAATAAATCTTTGAAAGTTCTGAATTACAACCAGTTGTCAATTCCCAACACTAATTCAATACAATTTTTATTGGTGGGGCTTTGAGAGGCCAGTTATATGAATATGTTAATTTCTGACCAAGGTGTTTGAAAAGGTCAGTTCCCACAGCAAGTGAAGCATGCTAATTGACAACATGCATTAATCATTGTGAATCATGTTTGAGGGGAGTGTGATGTATTACGTGACCAAAAATGATTAAGCATATATTAATATACACTAAAAAAAAGGTTCCTTCAATCTTGATATGTGTGTGTGGACATCAATGAGGGTGACTTACAGGAGCAAGACCAAACGTGTCATAATGGGCCGTAATTACAATGGTGGGTGGGTCTTCTCCAGCTCCAGGAAGCACTCCCTTGAAATGAAGCAATAAATCGACTTGACTGACAGGTTTAATTATAGCTGAACACTATTACGTTGTACAGAAAAGGATAGAGTTGTTGTGTGTGGCCAGCTGCCACTCTCACCTCTAAAGTAATGATGGTGGTATCAGTGATAGGCTTGATGGGGGAGTTGTTGCTTACTAATATTTGGAAAGCCGTGGCAGTGATGATACTACGGAGAACTGAGAAAAAGAGAAAGTTGATTCACATGGCTTAAAATTTACAGTAAATCTGCTTACATGAATATTTACTTAGTAGGCTATAGCAATTAGTACACAAAAATATTTAGGCCTAATTTTTTTTTAATGTTTATGTATTTGAATTGCATATAAATTCCATTCATTTGGATTACACAGTTTTAACCTAACTAATAATGTAAAAAAAAAAAAAAAAAACGAATAAACTTAATGTGATACATACATAAAAGAAACCGGTAAATGCAATGTGTGAAATTTGGGAGGATCTATTGACAGAAATGCAATATAACTATGTTTTCAGTGGTACACAAAGACCTTACATAATGAAACATTATGTTTTTATTACCTTAGAATGAGTCATTTCTTTCACATACACCGCGGGTCCCCCCTACAAGTCAAGTTGCCATTATATGCTGGCATGTTTCTACAGCAACCCTAAACGGACACTCTACAGAGCGCGTTTCGTCACTATGTTGTTGTTCTTCTTAATCGTTCGTGGTTTTAGAGGCAGCTTGCATCGTCACTACGTTGAATACGCACGAAGTAGTAGTAGTAGTCGTCTGGTTTATTAGAAGCAGAGACCGTTCTTTGTTAGAAGAAGAAACCTCCTTGCTTCACACAAGCTACTCTCTGCTCTCTCAGACGACAACATGTGGCCACGGTGGCCGTAGCTTCTCCGAAAGGGAGAGGTGCAAGGGGTGTGTGCCGTTAGTTGCAGTTTGCAACCTCACCGCTAGATGTCGCTAAAATTTACACACTGCACCTTTAACCAAGCAAATCATTTAAACATTTTAAACAAAACCACAAATATTGCATCTATAATGCAAAATATATTTTATATATTTTGCTAAATATATTATATTGTAATGCATAATAATACATTTGAGTGTCTTTAGCTTTTACAACTGAAATGTTATTTTGTCATTTTTATGTCTGTTAGCATTCCTTCTCACCTCTCACTAGTACAGAACCAGATTTTGTTGCTGCAGCCTGACTGACTTCTTCATACATACAGAGCAGCTGGTCATCCTCTGGGACCACATACACAGGCATGAGCGTCTCGTTCTGCAGGACTTGAGATTCAGCCACCATGAAGCCCTGAAGACAGTTGGGGAAATTAATTTTCTGACCTTTAGCTAACCAGGTTGGGGAACTGAGAGGTATCTAATGTAATCTACTTCCTTCACTAATCACAAATAACCTACAGTTACTGGAAGAAACAATGAATGAGCAGCAATATATCAAGTGTAATTGTGCAAAACTGTGATAGATGTTTCTGAATGACCTGCACTATATCCTCTGGTACAGAAGAGATATTTTGGGGTAGCAGTATCAAAACAGCTGCTGCATTCTGCTTTTTGGCCTCTAGGTAGCGCTCTGTGGTGAAATCAGGCAGCTTCATGATCACACAGCGACGAGTCAGAACCGTCTCCGCAGCCGATCGCGCCTCTGCCACCACAATAGCTCCACGGCAACCTGAAGGTCAAAGGTCAGAGTCTAAATGTCATGATCACCCTTGCACAGATATAATGAAATGTGTGCATTCTTAATTAAATCAGGAGATTTTCCAGTGGTGTGTTTCAAGTCTTACTACATTAGTATGGAATGCAGAATAAGTCAAATTCTGTGGTTCGGCATTTTTTTAAAGTGCCCCTATTATGCTTTTTTGGATATTACCTTTCATGTAGTGTGCTATATAGCTGTTTGTGAATGTAAAAGGAGACAAATAAAGTTATTGTCTCCCAAAAGAAAGAACCGATTTTGAACTGCCTGAAACGAGTCATCAGTAATTCCAGGCTTACCTCCTGTTCAAACTTATTTATGTTTGTAACAAATTTTCATAATGCCAGCCTTTGGCCTTCATTGGCTGCCCGCAAACAACATCTACTTTGACCCGCCCTAAAACACTGTAGTTGTAGCTGAGGCCTTGAAGAGTTTGGTTTGTGATGTCGACATGTCGAGAGGACGCTGTTTTCTATGCTGCAAAAGCAAATCCACTTCGCATCCACTTCCAAAGAGTTCAAATTGATACAGTAAAACCAACACTATTGTTACTGTTCGTATCACTGTGTATCAAGTGCTGAAATTCAGATATGGTAATGGGTATAGTGGTAGACCAATGACAACAGACTGAGTAAATTTGACCAATCAGAGCAGTGTAGACTCTTGGAAAGGGGAGGTTTAGATAAACTGGATCACTGAGAAAAGAGGTGATGAAGTATTATGAGAAATAATACTAGATACACTATATTGCCAAAAGTATTGGGACACCCCTCCAATCATTGAATTAAGGTTTTCCAATCACTTCCGTGGCCACAGGTGTATAAAATCAAGCACCAAGGCATGCAGACTGCTTCTAAATATTTGTGAAAGAATGGGTCGCTCTCAGGAGCTCAGTCAATTCAAGCGTGGTACCGTGATAGGTTGCCACCTGTGCAATAAGTCCATTCGTGAATTTCCTCACTACTAAATATTCCACGGTCAACTGTTAGTGGTATCATAACAAAGTGGAAACAATTGGGAACAACAGCAACTCAGCCACAAAGTGGTAGGCCACGTAAAATCACAGAGCGGGGTCAGCGCATGCTGAGGCGCACAGTGCGCAGAAGTCACCAACTTTCTGCAGAGTCAGTAGCTACAGACCTCCAAACTTCTTGTGGCCTTCAGATTAGCTCAAGAACAGTGCGTAGAGAGCTTCATAGAATGGGTTTCCATGGCCGAGCAGCTGCATCCAAGCCTTACATCACCAAGTGCTATGCGAAGCGTCAGATGCAGTGGTGTAAAGCACGCTGCCACTGGACTCTAGAGCAGTGCAGACGTGTTCTCTGGAGTGACAAATCACGCTTCTCTGTCTGGCAATCCGATGGACGAGACTGGATTTGGCGGCTGCCAGGAGAACGGTACTTGCCTGACTGCATTGTGCCAAGAGTAAAGTTTGGTGGAGGCGGGATTATGGTGTGGGGTTGTTTTTCAGGGGTTGGGCTTGACCCCTTAGTTCCAGTGAAAGGAACTCTTAATGCTTCAGCATACCAAGACATTTTAAACAATTTCATGCTCCCAACTTTGTGGGAACAGTTTGGGGATGGCCCCTTCCTGTTCCAACATGACTGCGCACCAGTGCACAAAGCAAGGTCCATAAAGACATGGATGAGTTTGGTGTGGAGGAATTTTACTGGCCTGCACAGAGTCCTGACCTCTAGAACACCTTTGGGATGAATTAGAGCGGAGACTGCAAGCCAGGCCTTCTCGCCAACATCACTGCCTGACCTCACAAATGCGCTTCTAGAAGAATGGTCAAAAATTCCCATAAACACACTCCTAAACCTTGTGGAAAGCCTTCCCAGAAGAGTTGAAGCTGTTATAGCTGCAAAGGGTGGGCCAACTTCATATTAAACCCTACGGATTAAGAATGGGATGTCATTAAAGTTCATGTGCATGTAAAGGCAGGCGTCCTAAAACTTTTGGCAATATAGTGTATATTATGAGAAAATTAAAGTGTTTTTTTGCTGTTGTTGTTTTGTTTTTTTTTTTTTGTTTTTTTACCTTGGATGCATGTAAACCTACTGTAGGAGACCTCCAAAACATAATTAGGAACCTTTAAAAAGCATAATAGGGGAACTTTAAAAAGATATCAAGGCTATGTTTGAAGTAGCATACTGCCTGTTTCCCACAATGCATTGTGTTTGACTTGTAGACACTGTAGACTTAAAGGAATAATTCACCTAAAAATCATAATTTTCCTTACTTGTGTCATTACAACCATTTTCTTTCTTCTGTGGAACATTAATGAAGATATTTTGAAAAGTTTTTTTCCCTCTCATTCATTGGAATTTAATGGGCAACAAAACTTATGGGCAACAAATAACTTCTTTTGTGTTTAGCAGAAGAAAGAAAATCAGACAGGTTTGGAATGGCATGAATGTAAGTAAATGATAACAATATTTTAATTTTTGGGTTAACTTTTAAACGATTGTGTGTTACCATGTTTGTCCTGATGTAAGTTGTATTGCTGCATCCTGTAGACACTGAACTCATAGGAGGATGCTGCCGGCAGGGCAGATGCATGCAGGAGATGCACTGACAGCAGCAGAAGTGCCACCACTTTAGAGGTTATAAGAGTCATGCTGACACCCCACATTTGAGTTCGCCAAAAGAACTAACACATCTATGAAAAATGCAAGATGGAATATTAAAAACAGTAATAAACCTTTATTTTTCAAGTGTGTGAATCCTTAGAATCCATTGATTCTTGGGGGCCCACAAAGACATTACAAGAGGTCCATAGACACATACAGAAATACTACATATACACTCTTACAAATAAAGGTTCCAAACAAGGGTTACCATACCAATACCATAGAACCATTTTTGTTCCCCAAAGAAACTTTCAGTGAACAGTTTTTAAAAGAACCTTTTAATAATCCAAAGAACCTTTTTCCACTATAAAGAACCTTTTGTGCAGTAGAAAGTTTCCAATGGATGTTAAAGGTTCTCCATAGATGCCAATAAAGAACCTTTATTTTTAAGGGTATACAGTATAGACATTTCTAACTACTTGAATAAACTTTAACGTGGATAAAACAGACTTAACTGTAACACAATTATTTTAAAATATTTTAAATATATATATTAGCCGACAAACATTTTTTTATATTGGCAGTCCATGGGTTGGCTGTGAGTCTGAATAAGGGTACCTGGGCCTTTAAAATATAATCAGCCATCTAAAAATTCCAATACTGTACATATATTATGCATGGTATCACTTCTGTAATAATGCAGAATATGTAATGAGCAATAATTGCTGAGTATCAACGGCCACCTTTGCACTTCACATCAATACACTAATTATATTGAGATTTGCTGCAGTGTGGAAAACTTAATTAAAAGTACAGCAGATGGAATTACATATTAGCAGAATATAAAAGGCCCAAGCCACCCAACACGGCCCTAGCTGAGACAGTAACTCACCAAAAGTCCATGTTAGATCTTCCGCAGTGTTGAAAAAAAGATCCGTCTTGTGGTTTGAGCAGGATGTGTCCAAAGCATGGCCGGGGACAAGGCTTAGAGAGGCCTGCAGGTAAGCCTAGAGTACCATCTGGCATAGACGGGATAAAGCCAGGCTAATCAGTCCTCCCCTCCAATCCCAGACAACCTACAATACTTCCACACCCCTCTTTCCAGTTGTTATTGCTGTATATCACTTAAATCTAAACCCTAAAAATAATGGCTGAAAAAAGCCAGTCAAAAGTTTGAACACAACTACTCATTCTTTTTAATCACTTTTCCCTTTATTTTATTACCATATATATGTGTATTTTGTAGATAATTTACATAATGAGAATTATGAAATAAATGTGACCAAAAATGTTTAACAAATCATTTTACCTTCTTCAGAGTCATCACCTTTCTGTTCACATGAGTTGACATGTTTGACTCTTTTCCTTCACTATCTGCTCCTATTTCAAAAGAAATTTGTAAAATAATAACAGTAATAATAATAATTTATAAAATAACAAAAATACCATTTTATTTTATAAATATATTTCTGTCAAGTGTGTCAACTTTTTTTCTGATAGCATACATATGCATAAAAATACACAGGACAAGGGTGTTGCAATTGTATATTTCAGATGTATTTACTGGTTTGATTTACTACACAGAACAACGAACATTGTTAAATACTGGTATGGAAACTGTTCACGTCTTTACAATCATTTATTGACAGAAGGGGGAAACAAAAATGTAAAAACAAAACAAAAAAAACGTATATCTATAAATGAAAAACATACCACTTGCAATAAATAACATGACCCATTGTATAGCTTTACTTAAGGCATACTCTACTTCAGTGTAGTAACAGAGAACGGACAATGATTTAGTCATTACACAATGGAGTGTTTATCTCGAACCAAAGCAGAGACACAGAGGATGACAGACATGTTCATTCATCACATACACAGATCAGTCAGTCTTATGGCACGACTATAAGTACCATGACAGCTTAGAAATGGCGGAAAGGGGGCTTAAGGGAACATGCCATCAAATTCTTCACTTACATATCTATTGAGAGCTTATGGAACAAGCATTTTGTAGGTTATCTATTGCTACTCTAAGGGTATTACCACTAAAACATGGCCAAAAGTGGGCATTTTCCCTTGTCAAATAAATTAACAATGGCATTGGCAACTGAAAAAAATTGCATGATGTTCAAGCCACTAGGTGACACCATAACATACAAAAGAAAATACTCAGTGAATGCACCTTTACATGGCAGTGTAGTATGAAATATTTGCCTGCATATTAATACAGCAATGAAAATGTAAGCATTTGGGGATATACGTTTTGGGAAGTTTGCATTGTTGAAAAGCAGTAAAAAAAAAAAATGTCCCTGATTAATATCATCATACTATTCTGAAGGAGTTCAAGAGTGATATAACAAACCACAATATCCAAAACAAAAAGACTGTCAATTCATACATTAGATCTACATTATTGTTAAAAAGTTTGGGGTCTGTAAGATTTTTTTATGTTTGTGAAAGAAGTCTCAAAAATACAGTAACAGTAATACTGTGAATATTATTATAATTTAAAACAATTGTTTTATATTTTAAAATGTAATTTACTCCTGTATTGGCAAAGCTGAATTTTCAGCATCATTACTCCAGTCTTCAGTGTCACATGATCCTTCAGAAATCATTCCAATATGCTGATTTGCTGCTCAAGAAACATTTCTTACTATTATTATCAATGTTGAAAACAGTTGTGCTGCTTAATATTTATTGTGAAAAGATTATCTTCAAAATTGAAACCTTTTATAAGGATGCAAAAGTTTTTACCGTCACAATTTAATGCATCCTTGCTGAATAAAGCAAATTTCCTTACTGACCCCAAACTTTTGAACCGCAGTGTATAAAACATAAAATATTACATTATTATACTATTATAATCTCCCTTCATACATTCTCCTAATTTACTACCTCAGATAAAATCTATAGTGTTACTAAGGTAGGTGCTTGGTGCAAATGGGCATCTAATTACAGCTGGCAACGGCGACTGGGTGGCGATGTACACGCAAGACGATAAGGTGCTCTGAGAGTTATACAAAATCAACAACAGTTGCATGACACACAGAAGACACAAATACTGTAGAGAACAGTACAATCTTCAAATCAAAGCAAGGAACTTCATACTCTGAATGTTCGATGTTGCTTAACAGACGTGATAGCGATTTGGCCAAACAGCTGAGATGAATTTATAAAGATGTTTGCATTAAATTGAAGTGAAACAGCAAACGCAGTGTATCCTGTTCCAGGGTACTACACTTAACGTCTGGCAAAATGGTATTGCACTTTAAAATTACTATAAAGACGAGAGCACTGAAGTGTAAAGTTGATTTCTGGCATCATTTTGAATGCTGGCCAAAGGCTTTTCATGCCTGTCCCATCTTTAAAATAAAGAAACAATGCGTTTGATGCATTTTGGCACAAATCAGATGAACAAAATCTATTGTATTTTTGTCTTGCTAATGACTGAGATTATGGGATATGTATCCGGCAGCTGCTATTATCTTGTAGTAAATAAATGCAAGCGTTCTTCCACTCCTAATAAATCTCAACAATTCTCAAAACAAAGAGCTCTCAATAATTAAATGCACTCAGAAAACTGTACCGAATTATCTTGTCTGTCTTATCTAGATGCATTTTTGAATTCCCTTAGTCCAGTTTAACTGTGTTGGGTTTGTGTGCAGCAACACTGACCGAAACCTTATGACAAAAACAAAAAATAACTTCTATAAAGATTCTTCATTAGTAAACAAATCTACACTATTCAGTGAGATTCCCTGACTTAAGAGTTATATTTCTGCTGTCAGTATCGTAGCAGATTGGTGTCTTCTGTATGGATTTCTCAATTTCAGGGTGTGTTCACACTTGTACTTTGGTTCTCCTGGTTCTTTTGGTCTGGACCAAAATGAAAGAAAATGATACATTTAGTCCTGGTTCACTTAGCGTTCACACTGTCATTTTTAAGACCAAACCTAAAAAAACGGCTTTTATGACATATATTTTAACTTATAACGTATACAATGCTGTGTGCTGTGCTAAGTGCACTCATTATATGTACGTTCACACATACAATGGTATTTTTAACAGTTGAGAACTCATGAAGAGCTTAGAAAATGTATAAAGGAGTCAAATCACCAGTAATTTCTTTGTTACAAACACAAATTAAGATCCAAGAAAGAGCGGTTCTGATGCCTGTACCGAAATGTAATAGGCAACATCACGAATATGACGAGAAAAACCAGGTGTGCTTGAGCATTCTGTCCTTTTTAGGGTTGCATCCTGTGATATCACGTCCTGTTTTTGGATCGTTCAGATGCCTTTGGTCTGTGTTGCGTTCATATTTAAGTCGAACCAAATTTAGTTTTAACTGAACCAAACCTGCCAAGTGTGAACACACCCTAAGAGTATTCCCTTTTTAGTGTTTGCTACACAGCTACTGATAATATATTAATACATACGTTTGAAATGTAAATTACCTAAGAAAGAAATTCACCTGGTCACTATACACTCCCTTTCATTAGAAAACAAGTACATCTGTCCTTAATAACATCAGAAAACATCAACTAAACAAAGGCAGATATTTTAGAGCAGTGATACCCAAAAATGTATCCAAGAGGGTTCTTGGTTAAACCTATAGAACAAAAATTATGATTTAAAATAAATTATAAAATTATTAATATATATTTTTATAGAAGTATAAGTTAAAAAGGAACACATTTCTGGTTTGCTGTAAAGAGGCCCTACCTGATGGAGTGTGGGGTATTTAAAGGGGTCATGACATGAGAAATTAAATTTGCCTTGATCTTTTGACATATAAGAGATCTTTGTACCATTAAAACATCCTGCAAGATTCAGAGCTTAAAATGCCCTCCTCATCATAAACAAAAACGATTCGTTTGGATATTGGTGGACTTGTGACGTCACACGGGCAAATACATTTGCACATGCCTGCCTCCAGACCAAGACATCGACAAATAGTATATATATATTATATATATCATATATATATAGTGCAAAAAAACTTTATAAGTAAACCTCATGGAACATATTAAAAATAATTTAAAAAACCCCGTCATGACCCCTTTAAGACATTTTTTTTGGGGGGGGGAACTGTTCCATAGAAGGGTACTGAGAAATCTGTAGTGTGAACTGTTCATTTTTGTTCTGTTTTAAAAGATACTTAAGCAGCTGTATCGTTTTAATGTTGCACCATGCATTGCTATACACTTCAACGCATCTTACAGCTATCCACACCTAAGTCTAGCGCCCTCTGGTGATGATGCAAAGACTCACGTCCTACCATAGGAGGAACCAATGACAGTTACATACTTTTTTTCCCTATTTTATACTCATTTTAATACACCCATTCTATTGTTTTTAACTTTTTTAGCAGTTAATCTATGCTGAGGATACTAACTGTGAGCTTAAGTCACAGAGTTGGGACAGAAGGGGTTCAAGGGAGGGTGGGGTTACTGAATTTGACAGGCTGTGGAGGAAGTGGCTTGGCAGCACATGCAGGTAGGGTTGACTGATTTGGGGGGGATGAGATCCAGGTCTTCATCATCTGGGATTTCGTCCAATCGGTAGCCATCCTTCAGGAGCTGGATGTTTAAGTCTTGGTTTATTTGCTGTGGTAAAAGAACAGAATTAAACTAAAATGTTAGTTAACAGAGAATTTATATTATTTTGGTAAAATTATAATTAACAAAATTATATAATTTAATAATAAAATGAGATGGCAAAGGGTTCAAATGGTTAAGTGACTATTTCAGTGCATAAATACCTGGTCCCTCAGACATCTCACCTCGGCTGAGGAATATCCAGATGATGAGTATCTGGACATATCAAAGTCGTCGTCACTAAAAAACAACAGGAAGTACACAGTCACAATTGGAAAGCTTGATTTCAGATAAACGGCAACGGACCAATGAAATCAGCCCTTCTGCAGTAAACATCAGAAGAAATTGCTCACATAAACTACACATAAATTACAAGATTTTGATACGTTTTAAAGCAATCTACGGAATGGTGCCAGAATATTTAGTTATAATTCAAGCTTAATGCTAAGATCCTCAAATAAGATCCTTTTAACAAATGTGTCTCAAATCGAAGGGTGATCACGCTTTTTCTGTCGCTAGTCTAAGATTATGGAACAACCTGCCAATTGAGGTTAAATCTTCCCCAACTTTAAATATTTTTAAAGACCGTTTAAAGTCATACCTGTGCTTGCTTGCATTTTGACACATTCTAATGGCTGTTTTATTGGTTTGATGTTTTTTTTTTTTTCTCTTTTATATTGTATTTATTGTTGAGTGTTTATATTATTTGTACCGTACAGCACTTTAGACTTACTGTGTAGCCTGAAAGGTGCTTTATAATAAATAAATACAAAAAATACAAATACATAAAATGAAGACTGCACCATTTTTTGGATCAATTTGAGTCAGCAAACTTCTGTTGAGCTATATACAGATACAGCCGTCATATTAAATGTAACGATTTTTTTCAACATGTGGACTAGTGTTTCGAGTAATTTTAGACACATTTTTATAATGACAAATGAGACTTTATTTAGAGAAAGAGAGAGAGAGAGAGAGAGAGAGAGAGAGATGTAATGTTATCAGGAAAAATCAACAGCGACAATCTGGACCCTTCTGTTGATTCCTGCTGTAATTACAAGCATGTTTTAATAAAGCTGAGCTCTCCAATAAACGAACAATAACACAAGCGAGAACAAGCGTTGGAAGAGTCTGTACAAGCTTGTGATGGACAAAACGTCTGAGCATGTGACAGACAGTGGGTGTATGTACTAAATGTCAGGGAATGAGTGTTACATACAGCAAGGCTGAATGAAAAACAGAAAGAGAGAGACAATGAAGGACGGGTGACCTAAAACATGACTTAATCACAAGTGCAGGCAGCTGAGGTCACAGAGATCCAGCAGACAGCTGGCAGCACAGAAAGCATTAAGTTAAGAGACCCATCTGTGTGAGACGCTGCACGCTGTGCCTGATCATCTGAACTGAACAGCAACCACGCTATTATGGCTGAACACATACTGTGACACATCTCATTACAGAAGGGTGTAGGCCACACAAATGATACAGATGATTTCAAGTGCTTTGGACTGGTGTCAACAAACATGTTTTCTTGCTTTTTTCCAACTCTCAGGGCTGGAATCCTAGACACAAGACAAATCCTGGCCAGAATGGTACTGTTAATGGTGATTCTGCACTGACAGCATGTCATAGTCCAGAATGCTTAATATGATATAGCTATTAGGGGTGTGACGAAATCTTGTGCCAATAAAATGTGATGAGATTTCTCGTAGAGTGAAAAGCTGTCTCACGATCTCGCCATGACATGAGCATGAGGGTAAAATTAGCATAGAATATGCCACCATTACATTTACATTACATTACGGTGCCCACCGCGGCACCGCATCCACTGTGGTTTTGCTTTTTTTATAGTAATAAAAACCATTTAATTCAGTTGGATAATGGTCGCTTCAATTGTAAACTATTGTAAACGTCTGCTCAGCTCATCCAGCATGGGCTGCAGAGTCACACACAGTGCAGCAGGAATCACAGTTCACTGATCACACGACGAGAGTAAGGCGAGATGACTGACAAGACCATGGCAGAGGATTCATTGCTCAACAGAGCCTAAGCGTGCGCAGCACTGCCTCTCCCTGTACACAGAGTACGCGTGATCGCAAATTCGAAAGCGAAAGTAAAACGCAAGCTCCCTGATGCACGCAAATTAGGCTACATACAATAGCCTGTCTCCCAATATGTAGCTGGGCTGTGTAGTTGTAACCACCTCTTTGCACTTTAAATATTGAGAGAGTAGCCTACTTTGATTATGGGTGCACTTATTGTTTGCACTTAATAAGACTAAGAAAAAAAACTGTGTTATTTATACTGTTTTTACTTCTACGTTCAATTTGTGGAAAGGAGTTCAATTAGGAGGTCAAAAACAGTCTCAATCAGAAGTTTTGGAAGCTCATAATTCATGTACAGTAAGGTCTGAAAAGAAAATCAAACAGGAGAGAAGCCAGTCAGTTGAGTTTGTGGCAAAACCTTTTACAGTGCTTGTATATTGTTGTCTTTCAATACATATGATAAATCATACTCAAAGTAGAACTGGAATGACATTCTTTACAAGATGATTATTTAAAATATTTCAAAATGCACCTGCCTCACATTTTTTATGCACATTATTAGAATTTATGCACATCTTGGCGTTTCCATCAAGCAATTTTTTTTTTTGCAATATCCTAAAATAAGCATAAAAATAGGTGGATGGAAACAGCTTGTGTTAAAGGTATTTTCCACTTTTTTAAATAAAATAATTTATTGCACTAAGGAGACATACACATTTAGTTATGAAAATGAAACTGGAAAAAACACAGTGTTAAGAAATTGCCATGGTTCATTACAATGAGCATTTTTACATAAACCACCGTTCAAAAGTTTGGGGTCAGTATGTTTTTTTTTTTTTTTTTTTTTTTTTTTTAAGAAGTTAAATAATATTATTTAGCAAGGATGCATTAAATTTATTAAGTGGCAGTAAAGACATTTATAATATTACAAAAGATTTTTATTTCTGAAACAATTCTGTTCTTTTAAACTTTCTATCCATCAAAGAATCATGGGGGAAAAAAGCATTATGGTTTCCAGAAAAATATCAAGCAGCACAACCATTTTTAATGAAGATAATAATAATTTAAAAAAATTCTTGAGCACCAAATCAGCATATTAGAATGATTTCTGAAGGATCATTTGGACAGTGAAACTAAATTATGAAAAAGTATGTTATTAATAAATAAAGTTAATAATCAATGATCTCAGAAGATGTTATAAAACTGTAAAATATGTCCACTTGAAGTGAAAGTGCTCCTTAAAGTTTAATGTATGGTGAAATTAGACTTTCTGGACAATTTCTTCATCTGTTGTGTTTTTTTTTGCAAATGCAAATGTTGATTCATTTTGCCAAGTTGAAGGGTCTCGCTTTGCCTTCAGGAAAGCACATTAATTTAAATCTTTTATGCTTTGCCATTTTCTCACACCAGTCTGAAGGGCACCAGCTTTAGTCGGTTTTAAAATTAGCTGGTATTTTGATTAAATGTCAGGTCCTTTTCAGATGGAGATGGCTGGCATTGCATCTGCTAGGGAAATGGCATAAAGCTTTAATTGGAGGATTTATTTCCATCTCATCGTTTGATACATTCTAATCCTTCCCTTGAAGTGAAGCCTTCTGAAATACTCACAAAAGATTTATAGAACATTTCCCAGAGAACAATAGAGTGAAGTTTTTAGTGAGAAGTGTGTCATACCTGTCAGTGTCCAGTGCTACAAGCGGCTTCTCATCTGGACTCTGGTCTAAGGAGGAATAGCCTTTATTAGGTACAACCAACCTGTAATGAAAGTAAGAAAAATGGAAGAAGCTGTCAGACCAGTGAAAAATAAACATGTATAGCCCATGTCTATACATATACATATGAATGTAGGCATATGTAGGTACTTATGCACATTGCTTTGATGATGATCGGCTAAACTTGTGATTGACTGGAATGGTGATATGGGTGTTTCAACAGCCATATTTCAATAGCCAATATCTATTCTAGAAAGTGGTGTTGCTGATGGCCGACATAATGGCAATTTGAACTGCTAATAAAAAAATAAAAAAAAAAATGGAGACCACTAGAGACAATTATATTCTTTATTATATTCTGAAATATATCAAATTAAAATTCTTTTATTTATTTTTTTATTCAAAGGCACAATACCATTAATATAAAATAGCCAAATATTATCTGATATATCTACCTATCACTATTAGAAACCCTCAAAAACCAGAAGCAGTATTTTTCATTCTTTAGGTTTTATTTTTAACTATTAACCTTTAATTTTAACATCCAATTTTCCCAAAACATTAAGTACTAGGACAAATCTGGCAAGGGAAATCAAATAAATTAGGGGCATGGCTGAGTTTAACATTATCAAACACTGTTACAGAGCTGGAGCATCTTTTGTTCCTCCTCTCAGGAACGAAGGCTCAAGTTAATCTCTGGCCCTCAGGCTTTTAGAATAAGCAGGCCTGTGCAGCTAATCTTCAGGCCTAAAGCTGTGCTCTAAACCAGGCCTGCGGAAGGGGGCTCACATTTGCAATAATCCTAACAGGGCACTAGGGACCGGTGGGATGGCAGAAGCCCTCAAACAGACTGCACTAACACTAATTAACATTCACAGATTGTACAGCCCACATATAAAGCTGCTGTTTATACGATTTGATGTTGTTGCTATTCATATTTTTGATGTACTAAACAAATCAACTATTGTTATGAGGCTATTCATTTATTTTATTGAAAAATGTTCCAGTAATACAAACATATATGGTGTTTCTCATGCACAAATGTTTCTTTTAAGAACCATTTGTTGGTTTGGTAAGAAAGTAGTTTTAGGGTGTGTTCACACTTGGCAGGTTTGGTTCAATTAAAATGAACTCTGGTGCGATTGCTCTGTTGTGGTTCGTTTTTATAAGTGTGAATTCTGAACTTTGGTGTGCACCAAACAAGCGAACCGAGACTCACCTTTCAAACAAACTCTGGTGTGGTTTGACTGAATGCAACACAGACCAAAGACATCTAAATGAACCAAAAGCAATGTCACAAGATGCGACCCTAAAAAGGACAGAATGAAGCTATGTTGACCAGTACACTTAAGTACAGGTGTTGGAATCATTTGTATGTGTAACGGAGGAATTCCTGGCACTGTTTTGTCTCCTTTACATATTTCATAAGCAGCACATAGCATTGTTTTGTATGTTCCGGTATGTTCCGTCTCAAATATGCGTCATAAAATCTGTCCAATCAGGTTGTGACCTTCTCCTTATTCCTTTTGTTTTGTATCTTTAGATTCAGTGTCAAAAATTTATCTCTTTCTTTTTTCGTCCAGACCAAATGAACCAAAAGAACCGAATTACAAGTGTGAACACACCCTTAAAAAAAGTTATAACTATAAATAAAGGTGGAGTAGCCTCACCTTGTTCTGGCCATAACATTATTTTTCTTGGGTTGCTGACTGACTGGACTACCCACAGTTCCATTCTTCACCGAGCCTTTCCTCGCGAGTTCTCGTTGTTTCTCTAACAAAAGAATGAGTTTAGAACAAATTAAATTTTGAAAACCTCCCATTGACTTACATTGATAGAATGTTCAGCATTCAAAATGTAACAAACAGTAATAGTGTCATCATAATTTTTGGTCTTCATTCTTAGAGCCAACTGCATACTGAAGACAGATGCTGTGTCTGAAATCAAATACTTCCCTATGCATAAAATGCAAAAAACAGTACACTAAAAGAGTAGAATGTCCAAATACATAGTATATGAAAAACAGTAGGCGAAAAGTCCCCGGATGACCTACTACTTTCGCAGAGAATCTAAAGTGTGCATTTGATGGACACTTTACTATCCCATGAGGCCACAGTAGATGATTTAAGAATGGCAGTGAAGCGATGCAACTGACGATGGTAGGTCATGTGACAGTAACAACATGGTGGATGTAGTACATCCGAATTTCATTCATACTACAGATATTCATGCTGCTATATTAAACATACTTTTTTAATGGTCGCAAAATAAATTCAAATTCATAAGTAATACTAACTCAGTATGCAGCATGAGTCTTCCTTGCATACATATGTAACCACAATTACACTGCGACTGTTTTCTTTTAAATCCAGATCAATACCATGGCAACATACAAAGTTTAATTATGCATTGAGACTACAGTCTTATTAATATTCCCCGTTCTGCGTGGCTCTCTGGTTGGAGAAAAGTTTCTTCTGGTGTGAAGTCTGAGGTTGACTTCTGCGTGACTTAACCACTGGCCTGCATGTGTGTGTGTGTGTGTGGGGGGGGGGAGATTTCTCTGTGGTGCTATAAGTAATAAGGCTGTCAGAGGGAGGACTGAAGTGAAGTTTAATTAAGAACAGCAACTGCTGTATTTCAGGAAGCCTTAACCGAACATCTGTGAACAGAAAGCAGTGTGAGATACAGACGCAGAACAGGAGAGAAAGACCGTGAAAGAGCGGGCTGAGCAATAGGCAATGCTTCCTTTCTGCCAATGAAACATTAAAATTAAGTCTTTTTAGGGAGGGAGGGAGAAAGATTTTTTTTGAAAATTATCCAGGATCAAAAATTAGACTTTAAATGGACTTATTTCTACCCCTCAAAGCTTCATTTTTGTTGACTTTTCTTTTTGTACAATACCGATAGCTAGTAATATTCCTTAATGTTAAGGTTGCAATGTTGATATTGTTAATTAAACTAAAACTTTTAAAATCTTAAACAAAAATGAGAAATGTTGCCTTGGCAACTAACTGAAATAAGTACTAAAATTACTAAAACTAAAATTGAAATTAAAAAATAGATTAAAGCTAAACAGAAATATAAAAAACTAAGGCTGTCATGCGATTTATGGCATCTAAAATAAAAGTCTGTGTTTACATAATATATGTGCGTATACTGTGTACATTTATGATGTATATATAAACACACATGCATATGTATATTTAACAAAATTATATATATATATATATATATATATATATATTATATATAGATATATATATATATATATATATATATATATATATATATATATATACACATTTTTTTTTTTAATATTACTAGTAATATAATACTAGTAATATAATAATAATTTTATATACACTACCAGTCAAAAGTTTGGAATCGGTAAGATTTTTAATGTTTTTAAAAGAAGTTTCATCTGCTCACCAAGGCTGCATTTATTTAAATAAAATACAGTAAAAACAGTAATATTGTGAAATATTATTACAATTTAAAATAACTGTTTTCTGTTTGAATATATTTTATAAAGTAATTTATTCCTGTGATCAAAGCTGAATTTTCAGCATCATTACTCCAGTCTTCAGTGTCACATGATCCTTCAGAAATCATTCTAATATGCTCAAAGCTGATTTTTAATTAAATAAATGCAGCCTTGGTGAGCAGACTAAACTTCTTTTAAAAACATTAAAAATCTTACCGATTCCAAACTTTTGACTGGTAGTGTATAGTGTATAATATATATATATATAGTGTATAATATATATATATATATATATATATATATATATATATATATATATATATATATATATATATTGTACATGCATGTGTGTGTATTTATATATACATCATAAATATACACAGTACACACACATATATTATGTAAACAAAAACTTTTATTCTGCATGCAATTAATTGCAATTAATCGTTTGACAGCACTAAAAAAAAAACTTTATTTATTACACCGGTGACGATATGGCGTCTTAGTCAGCTCACTGGCTGAATGAGAAAGTGGCTTACCTATCTTCACTTGCAGTGGGGAGGGCTTGTAGTTGATAGCGACTGACTCTGGTTCTCTCGTTCCTGTTTCAGCCTCTAAAGTGGACGTTGCTGCAGGATCCTGAAGACAAAAACACAATCATACACAATCAGATACAACACCACATCCCAAGGGCAGACGCTAGTAGTAATTAGCAATGTGCAAAACTACACATTTCCAAAATTGACCAACAAATGGATTTTGAGGAAGTGGTTTCAATATGAGTTCAAAGTGTAAATCTAGAAAAAACATCCAAATCTGAAACAATGTACAGAAGAAGGGCTCTCTCTGCTGCAAAACTTTATCCATTCCAAGCATGCTCAGTGTGCTGATGAATAACAGACAGCAAAATCGGACCGGTTGTAAATAATGGTATCTGGTGAGGCAGAGGGTGGATAAAGAGTGTTGATTCTATTGGTAAATAATAACACGAGTCAGCACAATGTCACCATGCTGTCACTTGAATGGGCCATTTTAACACATCTCTCTCAAAAGGTCTTAGATTTGCTTTCACAGCTATGCTCCAACGACTTATTGATTCTGAGACCAGAGATATATGTAGGGCCTGTGCAGTCGAAAACTCCCAATGTACTGTGTAAATCAATTTACTGGTTAGCTGATTAATTAAACAATTATGAATAAATCTGGATCCTACCAAAATAATTATTAAATTAATATTAAACAAATATTTCAGGCTATTTAGTCATGGCAAAAAAATGTAATTAAAATAAAAAAGACAAAATACAATTAAACTTCTTACAACATTACATTACAAACAATTGTCCTCAGTGTGAAAATATGGATCTCAAAATCATACAGTCACTATTGTAAAGGGTTCAAATATGCAAAAGATGCTGGAAAATCAAAGAATTTGCAGGACCTGGGGGATTTTTGAATAACGTCGGGCAGTTTAACTGCTCAGGACCAACAAATGACTCATGAACATCAATCACAAAACAAAAAAAAACAGTCATGGATCATCCAGGTAACCACACACAGTATTAAAGGGTTAGTTCACTCAAAAATGACAATTCTGTCATTAATTACTCACCCTCATGTCGCTCCACAGCCGTAAGACATTATGATATTTTGATAAAATTCCGATGGCTCAGTGAGGACTCCATTGACAGCAAGATAATTAACACTTTCAAATGCCCAGAAAGGTACTAAAGACATATTTAAAACAGTTCATGTGACTACAGTGGTTCAACCTCAATGTTATGAAGCAATGAGAATATATTTTGTGCTGCCAAAAAAACTAAATAACGACTTTATTCAACAATATCTAGTGATGGGCGATTTCAAAACACTGCTTCATGAAGCTTCGAAGCTTTACGAATCTTTTGTTCGGAGCGTGTATCAAACTGCCAAAATCACGTGAACCACTGACATTTTGAAACGTTTCTAAACACATATGACGCAACAAAGCCTCGTTTACTGAAATCAGGTGACTTTGGCAGTTTGATACATGCTCTGAACCACTGATTCGAAACAAAAGATTCTTAAAGCTTTGAAGCTTCATGAAGCAGTGTTTTGAAATCGCCCATCACTAGATATTGTTGAATAAAGTCATTATTTTGTTTTTTTGGCGCACAAAAAGTATTCTTGTCGCTTCATAACATTAAGGTTGAACCACTGTAGTCACATGAACTGTTTTAAACATGCCTTTAGTAGCTTTCTGGGCATTTGAAAGTGTTAATTGTCTTGCTGTCAATGGAAGCCCCACTGAGCCATTGGATTTTATCAAAAAATATCTTAATTTGTGTTCTGAAGATGAACAAAGGTCTTACAGGTGTGGAACGACATGAGGGTGAGTAATTATTTTTGGGTGAACTAACCCTTTAAGAATCGAGGGTATGTAAACTTTTGAGTGGGGTCATTTTTATAAATTATAAATAATAAACATTTTGCAGATTCTGTAAGGGGTTCACAAACTTAAAAGCAGCACTGTAAAGTCAGACAGACTGATGATGAATATATCTTACTGTCTTAGTGTACGATGTAAAATTTACAAGCCTTCATTACTACTAAAGTCTGAGCCACACCCTCCCTTCTCCACAGCCTTCTTTCTGCACAGCTGCTCGGATGACAGTCGGGTGAAAGGAGGGAGATTCTAGCTGTCATAGTAACCGACTGGTACTTCCTGTATAGCTGGCTTGCATGACACCAGACATATTTTGTTGCTTGAGCCTTTAATATGTAGGGTCTGAGTGCCCTGTGACATCACCAGGGACTGGGAGAGACAGAACAGAGGGAGCTTGTTGGAGGAAATGTTGAGAGCACACCCAAGCCGCCTCTGCCAACAGAGCGCCTATTGTGACCTCAGAAAGCCTGCCTTCATTGGAAGTGGCCTATGTGGCCACTTGAGACGCTTTAGGCCATCACTGTGTATTTTTAAATAAAATATAGTTAAAATTTACATACATATATACATTAGAAAATAAAAATACTACAGTTACTAAAAGGCTATATAGAAATATTTACTATAAAACTTAAATTAAAATTAAACTAAAAAAAAATTATGAATAGATACCGTATAATAGTGTTGTCAAAAGGACTTCGATACCAAGCCCAAGTCGATACAGCACTGTTGAGCGGATTCGTAAACACCTCTGATTGGCCATTGTGTTCACGTGCTCAACATATATGTCTGTGATTGGCTACAATGATCAACGCACAGGAGCATATAAAAGCACACGCAAGTGTTTGAATTTGAAAGCGTTTTGAAAGCGGGAGCAGGAGCATTTGAAAGTAGGCATCCGCTGATAGACGCCTGCTTTCAAACACTCCCGTGTGCATCTGTGTAAGCGCTTGGTAAAGAGCTTCATTGATGTCTATTTACAACATGTTTTTGAAGCGTTGATCATTGTACCAATCACAGACGTATCTGTTGAACACATGAACACAATGGCCAATCAGAGAAGTTTATTTTTTCACATTTTTAAAATCTCAGTATCAACTTGGTATCAAAGTCGGTACTTTTGGCAACACTACTATATAAATACTTTAATAGTATATAAATAATACAAAAATAACACACAAAAAAAATATTTTTCACACTATTTCTGAACTTTTCCACTAACCACCAATCAGCAATATCAAATATCAATATCAGAAGGTAGTATGAAATGGCTGGATCAACATGACCACCATAACCTCATGTTAACGGTGACTAAATGATGCTAAAACCTTTGAAGGGGTCACTGGATGTTAAAAAAAAGAGCCATATCATAAAGAAAATCATTTGCTTACTAAACATGGAGGAAGCAGTCTTGTTGCTGAAGGAAACCTTTGCTCACTGGCTCAGTGCCAGCTGTAGGCCTGGCAGGGTTCTCACAAACCCTTTAAGCCCAGCACCAGCTAAAGAGACCAGCAGGGGATTGTGGGTAATAGCCCAGCAGGATACCATCAAACTCCTGAAGCATGTAATCATATGCTGGGTATAAAGTACATTGTCATTCATCTCGATATGAAGCTGTTGCTGGACCACTATAGAATTGTCATATTTTCCAGCATCAGAAAACAACACCTTCAACCTTCATAATGCTTCATGTCAGCGTTAATTAAAAAACACTATCTGTCTTTGGACTTTGTGGTCTACAAAGGACTTTGTTGAGTAAGCTGATGTATTGAGCTTTCCAGACAGCCTTTGTTAGACTACACAGGCTACACAACTCTCAGAGCAACACCACAAAGCACAACATCAAAGTCACACATATTCCACCGGCTACATGTACAACTGCCCGTGAAATTTATGCAACATCTGCTAGAGAAAACCAAGAGGAGTGATGCCTCTAAGCATATCTGATGCAAACCTAATCTCTGTTCTCATGTTTTAAAGCTGATTTAGTATGTTGTCACAAGATTAAAGTGATCAGAAATCTATAGAAACTACTGAAACCATTAAGTGAGTCATTGATTTAGAGTAATGCAAGACTCACAAATCCATAGAAACACATCAAAAACAAGATTGTGGCTAGTAAAATTAGGGCGAATCCACACTGTACACCTGTAGGTCTTGTGTTAAATAAATCACAAGGACTAACATTTGTCTTCAAGGACTTTAAAATGGGTGTCAATGAGAAGGTCAACTTTTAACATCAGGAAAACACAGATTAATGATGTCATGTGGGATCTTATGATGTGAAGACCAGGATCTTTATGCCCTCTCTGACCCCATTTCATGTCAATATGACATTTTGGTGATCCAGGTTGATGAAGGAGATGAAGATGAGCGAATGCTGACACAGGTGAAGTGATAAAAAGGATTGGTGGGATTATATGACAAGATGTACTTGGGGGACCAATCACAGCAAAGCATGATCCATAAGGTGACTAACTGTTGCTGGCGGTTGTAATGTCCCCATATAGAACGGATAAGCAAATGCCTAAAGAAAATAAATACATTATATGTATATTAAATATCCCACTCATTTAAAGGGATAGTCCACCCAAACATGAATATTCCTACTGCCTTCCATTGTGAGGACAAAAAATACAATGGAAGTCAATGAAAACCAAAACTTCTTGGTTTCCAACATTCTTCAAAATATCTTCTTTTGTGCTCTGCAGAAGAAAGAAAGTCATACAGGTTTGGAATGGCATAAGGGTGAATAAATGATGACAGATTTTTCATTTTTGTGTAGACTATCCTTGTTAGTTTGTCAGGAATGTTGTTCTAGGACTAATAAATGATCCAGGAAAATGCACTACTTGGCAAAATCATAGTCACCAGAAACTGGCATGCAAGGACTGTGGCAGCTTCCTGTTATTACTGACCTGCTTTTATCTAAGCACCATGGCATTCTGAAATTAAAATTAGTGCTTCTTGTTTTTTTTTTCTACTCATTTATGAGGCCTAATAGAATGTCATCTTCATCTATGTATAGACAAGACATCTTAAAGGTGTGATGAAATCAGAAAGCCAATAACTAGTATATTCCTAAAAGGAATAAGCATTGTTCTTTGAAAAGCTGGTGCCATTTTGCAGTGAGCCTGTCCTTTTCTGCCCACAGAAGAATGAATTAGCATGAGAAAGCACAGTTTGTTGTATAGGGTAACAGCTGGGTCTTCAGCTCTTTGGGAATAGTGAGGCGCCAATGAAAAAAAGAATGACAATATCACTCCAGGCCATATCGCACCAAACCAGCATATTCTAAGGTGCACATTTCAGTCCGGAGTCTGCCCAGAAAATACAGGCTACTAACTAAATGAAAACATACTCACTGGTTGACTTGGATCATCAAAGGTTAGCAGCAAAGTCATTGAGACAGTGAAATTAGTTAGCCTACATAAAGTATATTTGTGTTATTTAACATATTTAATTACTGCAGGTTTGTGTAGTATTCTGAGTTTGCATTTCACTCTTTTTATTAATTTTGAGGAATACTGAATCTGTTTTTGTGCAAGTAAGATGCATGCTCACATTGGTAACACTTTACAATAAGGTTCATTAGTTAAACATTAGTTAATGTATTAACTGACATGAACTAACCACGAGCAATGCATTTGTTACTGTTTTTTCTAATCTTCGTTAACATTAGTTAATGAAAATACAGTTGTTCATTGTTTGTTCATGTTAGTTCACAGTGCATTAACTAATGTTAACAAGATTTTAATAAGGAATTAGTAAAAGTTGAAATGAACATTAACAAGGATTAATAAATGCTGTATAAGTGCAGTTCATTATTAGTTCATGTTAACTAATGAACCTTATTGTAAAGTGTTACCCTCACATTTAGTCTAGATTCTCTAAAACTACAGTAACCATCCTGTTTACACAGCGCACACAATACCGCAACATTTTACTCCCGATTTCTCTCAACATGGGGACAGGAGAGGTGTCAGGCAATAAATGAAAACTTGCATTACTTATTTGAAAAAGTAACTCAGATATTTTGTTGTGAATTTTAAAGTAATGCGTTAATTTACTTGTTACTTGAAAAGTAATCTGATTACATGTAATGCATTTGGCTACCCCCAACACTGGCGACTGGTTTGCGTCATCATGACGTATGGAACCATCGCGTGGTCCCTCACATTCCAATGAGGCACAAAAAGAACCTTCCAGTAGTTAATTTAGAATTTTTTTTTTTTTACTATTCAGCTTTGTAAAGTGACTAACTTAATCACAGAAGTGATACAAGTATACGCTTAATCAATTAGTTCTCAGCACATTATGAATCCATCTGACCAAAAGAGATTAATTTGAACCAAACCGACTTTACTGGTCCAATTCATAGTGAGTCGGACCGATTCAATCCGATTCGTGACCGAACAGCGCAGACCGCTTCAATTAAAAGATCCGATTCAAAAGAACAATATGTTCACGAATTGGACAGGCATTCCTGATAGATAAAACAATATCACAGATTTAATTTATTTTGTCTCATTAAAGGCTGGGACATATTCTGTTTACTGACTGAGTCAATGTCAATACTATAACAACGGGCATAGTATTAATCTATTCTAGACAATTCCATATGTCGGTTTTGTCTAAATAACCGATGCTTAGGATGACATCTGGTAACGCACCGGCGTTTGTGGGATAGGTTAAGTTAGATAATACAGAATTACTGTCTTTATACACAGTGTCATTTACCACGACATGTAAAGGTACACAGTGTTATTCTCCATGTAGTGAGAGAGTGGCACTTACCAGCAGCTTCATCTCTGGATTTACTGGTGGCACTTGAAATCGGTCAATTTCTTCCATCATTTTGATAAAACGTCAGTCTTGTAAAGTGAAGCACAAATGCTCAAGGCGATATCCTAATTGAAACCCGCATTTATTCACTCTCTGGTTCGGTTCAAAGATGCCGAGCTCTCCAGCATCATCTCTAGTTGTTTTCCGCTATCTGGCTGTTACCAGTCAGGGGTGACTCAACAGCAACATCTGACTTCCGGGTCCGGAACCCCTTACATACTGACGAGGAGTTGAATAATTAATGAGCCCGAGAGTTCGATCGATTTGATCGTGCCGACAAACATCACAGCAACTGTAAGATAAGGTTGATTTGCAGATCAAAAGCAACACAGCAAAGCTTTGGATTAATGGCAAATGAAATATAACAATCGTGCAAATATTAGTAATCTAATAAAATCAATACTGAGACAAGAGCTACAATATTACTTTTATAGTTTATTATTATTTATAAATTCAATATTTTGTTTTATTGTGGTTAAATACTATGGTTTTATTTTATATTTGCGGACCAGTTAAGAATGGCAGATGTCGACGTTGCTGTTTTTATATACTATGGTTTTTTTTTTTTTAGTTGCGCATAAGATAAGAATGGCAAATGACAACGTTGCTGTTTTTGTTGTTGTTTTTTGCATTTTTTCAGCTTTTATGAAACTTTGAAAGACAAGTGCAAAAAAAAAATAATAATAAATAATAATAAAAAAAAAATGCATGACTTTTATTTTGAAACAATCTTCTGCCCAAGATTCCTGTCAAGTTCTCTTCAGCGGTCTACAGAAATCCTTGATTACGTTCATGCCAATAATGCGAAATGAGCTTTATTTATATTGCGGAAAACATTATATAGTCAAAAGAAAAAGAAAAAAACAACACCACTGAACGATACCTAACGTTAGATCTTTTAGGAACAGTTTCTTTTACTGATATGTTTTTCTGTGGATTTTAATTTTCACTTTAAAATTCATTGGTTTTGCTATTTTATTTAAACATCTATTCCTTTAAACAATATCAATCAGCTTTCATTTTACATACAAAAATAAAATAAAATAAATAATAAATATTATAAACCATTCCTCTTCCTATTTTCAACGCTTTTATTTTGAAAGCCAACTATCACAGACATTGGGCTACTTCCAGGCTACTTCTCGTTTTCTCATGTTGCTGCTGTTGTGAGCTCTCAAGCGTCTGTTTATTAACGGACACTGAAACAAAATAATAGATAGCACTTCCAAGACGTGTTTGTAGTTTATTGTCTGGTCGCCAAAGATTATCACGGGAATGGTATCCTTGTTATCCTTGACAACAACTGTAGCTTTGGGCCTTTGTTAGGCTTGGTTTCTAGGGACACCGTTGCTATAGACAGCGTTCTACATAACGTTGAGCAAGGTCAGGCGATTTCCTCCAATCACGATCACGCACTGGCTACGAAACCTTTTGAATCAGCCAATCAAATAAGAGACTGATTACCCACCGGAAAATGGTTTGGAGACTCTGGGATGACAAGAAAACTGAAGTAGTTCGCAACTATTTTTATGTACATTTTACCCATATCGACGTTTGAATGTTTGTAGTTTCGCATGGTAAGATGGTTTGCAAATAAATACGTTTTTACTTCATGCTTTAACGACTTTGTATTGTAGACATCTTCAAACTATAGTTCTTCTCCCGATGTATGGACAATTATCCTGCTGTATTTGCAGCTTCTCTGTTTTATTCATGAATTCTATTTCATTTCTGTTTCGCTGTCATTGTTTTTATGCTCTGTGAAAGCTAGCTTCTGCTTCCTTATCAGGTACATTGTCTGTCAGTTTTCAGCTCAGTGTTCACTTCTGAATCCATTGATGGTGCTATATGGTTATGTACATACAGATACTTTAATATATATATATATATATATATATATATATATATATATATATATATATATATATAATCTTTACATTAGCCCAGATGTCAGTCATGATTGTAAGAGGGTCTGTTGTGGTAGTCTCGGTTTACCTCTGATAGTCTTGAGTACTGTACTCTGAAACATGACCTAAGGATGTGTGACCAGTAAAATGATACTTCAACCATGTGTTCGTGATCCATAAACAAAGACCCAATGAATTTAAAGATAAATATTTTTTTTAATTTAATTTTTATTTTACAAAATGTATATATTTGTATATTTTTTTTAACATGCATTTTTAAAAGTACAAATATTACATGCAGCCTCTTGATTAATATATGATTAAATCTGGCTTGTATGTTTATAATTACAACAATGCTTTTCATACATATGGATAGTTGACCTGATGTTCAGGATTGTATGTTGCCTTATTATTATATACCTTTTTTATGCAGAAAAAATCAAGAACAAGCTCCTCCTCCCCACCTCTGCACGTGCATGTGAACGAGACCACGCCTGTGCACGTGCATGTGAAGAAGAGCACAAAATGCAGCCCTACCAAGACAGCCCAGGTATAGCATCATCTTGTAGCCTGTGCATTGATACGCATCCTCAAAACACACTTCAATTTATAGTAAATATTATTATAACACAAGTCCAAAGAGGTGTGCAACTGAGAAAGCATCCAAAGTTCCATAAGACCCATCATGCACCTTGTATGTCTTTTATGTTCCAGGTTAAGACAAAAAGTGGCTTGCATCCTACTGCTAAGGTAAAAACGAGGGTCCCATGGATCCCACCTGGCAAGGTCTCAACTCGAGAGGCCTCATATAAGTGGGAGGTCAGTCAAATATTACATATACATTCCCATTTGTGCTTGTGCACAATTCATTTGAAATATTTCACACTGCTGTGAGTGTAGTTTTTTTTATGTATTTTGCAGAAGAAAACCATTTTGTTATTTTAGATGTTATAATGTTTGTGTATTTTAGGGACCAAGTCATCGTCTAGAGATAACGCCTCCACAGGAACCTGAACGCTCCCAGTCTCCTCTCCGAATTGAAGATCTTTCCACTGATGAGGAAGAAGCACTGCATGGACGCTTCAATCAGTACGAGAGGAAGATCGACAGCCTGATGACAGAGGTCAGCTCTCTGAAAAATGAGGTGAGAATAGAGAGATTGGAAAAATGGAGAATTTGTTTGTCATTCTTTTCTTTTTGAGAGAAAAAATGTCCATTATATACTGGGAAATATTCATTCAGCATTTAGAAACACACTATTACCTGAACTACCGTACAGTTTGGGGTTGGTAAGATTTTTAATGTTTTTGAAAGAAGTCTCTAATGGCAGCCAAGGCTGCATTTTTTTGATCAAAAATACAATAAAACAGTTATTTATATTATTGCAATTAAAAATAAATGGTTTGTTTTTATATACTTACAAAAGTAATTTATTCCTGTAATGGTGAAGCTAAATTTTCAGCATCATTACTCCAGTCTTCAGTGTCACATGATCCTTCAGAAATCATTCTAATATGCTGATTTGGTGCTCAATATACATTTTCTATTATTCTAATTGTACATTTTCTAAAGTTGTGCAGCTTAATATTTTTGTGGAAACATTTTTTTTCTAGATTCTTTGGTGAAAAGAAAGTTTAATAGAAGAGAATTTATTTGAAATAAATCTTTTTTAACATTGTGTCTTTCACTTTTGATCAATTTAATGCGGCCTTGCTAAATAAAAGTAATAATTTCTTTCCAAAAAATCTTGATCTCTGACCCCAAACTATTGATTGGTTGTATGTGTGCGTGCGTATGTGTGTGTGTAAATTGCACGATTAATCGTTAAAAGATTGCGTGGGTGTTTGAATCAAGATCGCAATCTCATTCCTAAATGAAAACGATTCGCCAGTGTCTATTAAACCTTTGACAAAATCACACCGGAACAATCAGATCTGCGTTGGCACTGGCGCTGAGCCAGAGAGAGCAGTTATCATGAAACAGCTTCACAAACAGTCTTTTCAACCACACAGTATCCTTATTTCTGTATTACAAAAAATCATATTATCACAGAAGTACTGGGATAAAAGTTTATAATTCGAAGATAAACACTGATGTCTATGGAAGCGAGTAAATCACTTTTTGACAGTAACTTGCCGCTTCAAATAACAATTGTGTCGATTACATTGTTACGCCACCAGGTGGCGACAAGTGACTGTTAAAGATGCATTTGTTATTGAATCATTCAAAGACCCACGCAAACAAAACAAAAAAAGCAGATGGTGATGTTTGTGTTTGCAGGTAGAGCTTCGCAAGAAAGAGCAGCTGCTAGAGCGTCAGTCGGAGAGGTTGAGTGCATCGCAGCGTGTCATTGCAGAGCAGGAGGAAGAGCTTGCAGAGGTCGCCCGGGAGCTGGAGGCCACAGAACAGGAGAACTCCCGCCTACGGGAGTCCATGGAGAAGATGCTGGTGGAGAATGATTTTGGGAGGTATGATGAAAACATTGCCATTTAAACATTTTGTTATTACGTTTAACAGCTTACAAATATAATTTGAACCATTTCCTCTGGTCTAGACTAGAAAGGGACAGTATGCAGCTAGACAAAGATGTTCTACTCAGAAAGCTGCTGGAAGCAGAGATGGACAGCAGTGCAGCCGCCAAGCAGGTGTCGGCCCTCCGTGAAACAGTCAGCCATATGTCCAGGAGTGTGAGTGTGAGCAAAATGCACCTTTCAGAACAGTTTCTCTACAGAAACCATTTTGAAACATACTGTACAATATCAGATATGCTTTACAAATATTTTGTTTATATATTTGTACAGGAGAAAAAGATGTCAGGATCAGACTCAACACTCTTGACCCGACAGAAGGAGCTCTTGCTGCAGAAACTGGAGACTTTTGAGAGCACTAACAGAGCCCTCAGACATCTTTTGAGAGAACAACATAGTCGAGAGGTACGACTTTGCCTCTAACAAGTAAATTCAAAGTATGTTATTATTTGACAATTACATTTCACTGTACAAAAAACAGTAAAGTTTATTAACCTTTTCTTCACTACTTGTTTTGTAACAGATGGAGTCACTAAGACTCTTGGAGCAGAAAGACACGCTTCTGAAAAGACTTTCTGATGTGGAAGAAGACAATTCGGTTGGTGTTGTGTTTGCATAAAGTATGCTGCGTAGGAGTGTGACGAGACGGTTAGCTCACGAGATTGAGTTCATGAGAACATTTGCATTTGAAATGTTTAACCAATCATCTTGTAATTAATGTAATTTCAGTTAGACTTTTTGAGTATGAATTATCATATGCAGTATAAGACAACAATACTCAAGCACTGTAAAAGGTTATGCCACAAACTCAACTGACTGGCTTCTCTCCTGTGTGATTTCATATGAGCCTCTTCAGAACTGTACATGATTTATGAGTTTCAACAACTTTTGACCTTCTCTTAACTGAACTCCTTTCCACAAATTGATCATAGAAATAAATAAAAATGAATAAGTTTTCTCTTAGTCGTATTAAGTGCAAACAATATGTGCAACCATAACAAAGAACTCTCTCAATATTCAAACTTATACATAGCTGAGAGATGGTTACACAGCCACACAAGATATCTTTCATATTGGGAGATATTTGCATGCATCAGGGAGCTGCTTTCAAAATGCAGGGTATTGAAATCTCGTTTGAATGTGCACTTGCGTTTTACTTTTGATTTCGCGAACGTACGTACTCTATGAATAGGGAGCAGCGGTGCTGAGTGCACATTCTACAAGATAAGACATTTGTCAGACACTTAGGCTCTGTTGTGCTACGAATCTTCCACCATGTTCTTGTCAGTCATCTCGTCACTTACTCTCGTCACGTGATCAGTGAACTGCACTACTTATGACTGCAACTCATGTTGGATGAGCTGGATGGGATTGAAATGACCGTTATCCAACTGAATTAAATGTTTTTTTTATCTCTATAAAAAGCAAAACGACAGTGAAGGCGTAATGTAAATGTAGCGATGGCATATTCTGTGCTAATTTCACCATCACACTCTGTCATGGCAATATCTCGAGACGGCTTTTCACCTCAATGAGAAATCTTGTCACATTTTAATCTCATGGCACAAGGTCTCATCACACTCCTATTTCTGCGCTGTTTTTGATTTCTTAGTTTTAACGCTGAACTCCTTTCTGTCTTCCAGCGTATTCTTGTAAAGCTTCAAGACAAAGAGAGAGAGGTTAACCAGCTCACTTCCTTGTTAGAGAGCGAAAAGGTAAACTATATTGTATGCATACAATGACAAGGAAATTCAGTTCAATTTGCGAGCCCTTATCATTTCCCATTGTAACAGGAGAGTGCAAAGACCACCAGTGAACTGTCCAAAGTTTTGGAGTCCACCCGAGCACATCTTCAGGGTCAGCTCCGCAATAAAGAGGCAGAGAATAGCCGCCTTAATGTTCAGATCAGGGTAATGCATACAGCATCATTAGTATTTAAGCAACATCTACCATTGTCTTATTTTATAGTATTTATTCTACAAGACATGTCTAGATGATTTCAGATATTATCTATACAATTCACATATTGTCTTCATATATATATATAATGTGGCATAAATAATATATAAAATGTATACAATCCAATTGGTTCAGAATCTAGAGCGCTCCATCAGCCAGCAGCAGGGGGAGGTAGATCACCTGCAGAATCAGTTGCGAGACCTCAGGCAGCAAGCGGAGGCTGACAAGGAGGCCCTAAAGAAAGCCACACGGGCACAGAAACAGCGGGCCCAGCGCAGTGAAGACACTGTGGGACAGCTCAGCGCCCAGCTCATGGAGATAGTGAGTGGAGTGAGCTTAATTCATACTGCTTCCAGGTTTTTAAAATTACAATTTGCTATGATAAATGTTTCAAACAGTGGTATCCTGCAGAAAACAATTGCATCTGACATCACTTCTGGTAAATTGGTTACTCTGGAAATGGAAGAATTTTTAAAGAAATTAATACTTTTATTTAACAAGTATGCATTAAATTAATCAAGAGGGAAATATATAATATTACAAAAGATTTTATTTGAAATAAATGCTGTTCTTTTGAACTTTCTATTAAAAATCATCTTGAAAAAAGATCATGGTTTCCACAAAAATATTAAGCAGCACAACTGTTTTCAACATTGATCATACAAAATGTTTCTTGAGCAAATCAGCATATAAGAATGATTTATGAATGATCATGTGACACTGAAGACTGGAGTAATGATGCTGAAAATACAGCTTTGCCTTCTTTCAAAAACAAAAAAATCTCACTGACTCCAAACTTTTGAAAGTTATTGTAGATTTTGTCTTATTTTTCTATGCCAATATATAATATAATAATATGAAATAATCTATCTTTTTCCCAGGAAGCACAGTTGGCAGATGCTGTGTCAGCTGCAGAGAACTGGAGCAGTCGCCACACAAAAGAGATGAAGGACAAAGGACAGCTAGAGATGGAGATCACATTGTTGAACAGGTCAGCAGGGATTTGTGTCCCTTGTATGATTATGCAAATCCTAATTATGAATAATTGTAAACAATGTAAAATAAAAAAAAATTGTAAAAAGTCACACAAACTATTCTTGTGTTCTTTTAGCCGTATTACAGACCTGACAGAACAGTTGCATGGGCAGGAAGAGAAAGCCCGAACTGAGAGAGAAGGACTCTTAGATCGCCTTCATGAGCTCAATACCGAGAGCACTACTATACGCCTGGAGAACCAGAGCCTTAAGGTTTGTCCATTTGCAGCCGTATGTACAAATCTCTGATTTGTTCCTTTTTTTTTTTTTTTTTTTTTTTTTTTCAGTTGATTGCCAGTCTCATTTTACCCATAATTCCTCAGTTGTCCTCATGCCTTTATAATGAATATGACAAATGAATACAAATGAAAGCTGAATTGTTGTTCTTGTGCAGGCCACTTTGTCTGCCTTGGAAGAGAAGTTGTCATTGTCCCAGTCTGAGGTCCAGCAGGTCAAAGTTTCCGTGAAACAGTATGAGAGCTTGGTGGACAGCTATAAAGCCCAGGTGTGATCCTCAAACTCTTAACAAACTCATTGCTTAAGATGATGCATTTCAGGTACTACATTACAGTTTGGAATAATTAAGATTTTTTAAAGATTTTTAAAGAAATCTTTTATGCTCACCAAGTCTGCATTTATTTGATCAAAAATACAGTAAAAACAGTAATATTGTGAAATATTATAATTTAAAGGAACTGTTTTCTATTTCAATATATTTTAAAATGTAATTTTTTCTTATGATGGCAAAGCTGAATTTTCAGCATCATTACTCCAGTCGTCAGTGTCACATGATTCTTCAGAAATCATTGTAATATGCTGATTTGCTCAAGAAGACATTTATTATTATTATCAATATTTAAAACAGTTCTTAGTTCTTAATTTTTGTGTAAACCGTAGTACATTTAAAAAATTTTGGGGTAAGATTTAAAAAAGAAATAAATAAATTATTACTTTTATTCAACAAGGACACATTAAATTGATCAAAAATATTAAGCAGCAAAAAAACTTTTCAACATTCATAATATTAAGAATCACTATTAATAACTGAGCACTAATAATAATTGTTCATAATTGAGCATCAAATTAGCGTATTACAATGATTTCTGAAGGATTATGATTGGAGTAATGATGCTGAAAATTCAGCGTTGTCATCACAGGAAAAAAGTACATTTTCAAACATATTAAAATAGAAAACAGTTCTTTTAAATTGTAAATATCTTGTAAATATCCAAATTTGGAAATGACTTAAGACACCATCCCATAACACAAAACAGTTGTTTAATTCTACTCTCTGTATGTGTATGTTTTTGGTGTGTGTGTGTGTGTGTGTGTGTGTGTTTTTTTTTTTTTTTTTTTTTTTTTTTTTTTGTGTGTGTGTGTGTCCGTCTATAAACTCATGCTCTGTTTCTTTGAATTCATAGGTTCAGAAAACCCGTGCTGAAGCAGACGAGTACTCTGCACGGCTGCAGGTGGCTGAAAGTGAAGCTCAGACTATAAGAGATGAGCTAGACCAGGAGATCCAGCAGGTCAGGAAGCAGCTCCACGGTCGTCTGGCGGAACTGGAGCCCCTCCCTGAAGCTCTAAGACATGCCGAACTCCAGTTGCAGGAAGCTCATGAGAAAGAGCGTTTACAAGAGAGAAGAAACACAGAGCTCAGCACCTCCCTCTCAGAGCTACGTATTAAGGTGTGTTTGTTCAGCATAAGTCCTTGAAAGTAGTTTGCATTTTATATTAAAAAGACGGCCAATTATTTCAGGAAAGACCCTGGAAGAACATTGTTGGTGGTGCAACAAAAATGTCTTAGAAAAAGCTACAAAAGTTCTTCATAGTATTGACAACACTACTATGAGCACATGTAACCAGTGTTGGGGGTAATACATTACATGTAATGTGCATTCCATAATCAGATTAGTTGTAGATGTAACGAGTAAAGTAATTTGTTTCTTTATGAATTTACACAATATTTAAGTTACTTTTTTTTTCTTTTCTTTTTTTTTTTTTTAAAGTAATGCATTTTACTTTATGGTTTAATTAATTTGCTTAAACATTTTTTTTAAACTACTGATTTAATATTTTCTCTCTTTACCATAACGTCATTTAGACATGCACACTCATGCGTGCACGGGAACAGAAAAAAGTAAAAAAAAACGCATAACTTTCAACTTTAAATAAAAAGAATTGTACAGTAGGTAATATAAACAGTAATGTTAAGAGATCTTTTGTTTGGCATGTAGCTCTAGGGGTCAGGAAATATTTTAAGTGGTCAGAATATAACAATATTCTAAATTTGTTTTTAAATGAAAATGAAGGCTATGTTGTTGAATGCTTTACTGGGCAAAAATATGCAAAAGTAACATAATAGATTATCTTGCATAAAAAGTAACAAGTAATAAGTTACTTTTTTTAGAGAGCAATGCAATATTGTAACATTACTTTTAAAAGTTACTTTCCTCAACACTGCATGTGACTGCTTACATTTACCATATCAATGGCTATTCAGTATTCAGCAACTTGGCTGGGCCGTTGTTTCTTATTTCATATGCAAATAGGTTAGCCATTCCTAACAGAAGTTGTAAAATTTACATACAGAAGTATTGAAGGTACAGTAGCAAGAAGAGCCTGTTTGATTCTAAAGGGTCAGTGGAAAGGAAAAAGGTGGAAAATGATTATGTATAGCTAAATTATGAAGTTTTTGTTGTAAGAAACCTTTACTAACATAAGTGGGGCAAATGAGTTGCTTCAAAGGGTAGAATATGGTCAGTTTAAGTTTTTTTTTTATTATTATTCACAAAATTTTTGTCTTTTGGTGTTATTTATTTTTTCAATAAAAAATTGAGTAATAGCAAAAACAAACTGTAACAGACAATTTTATTTCTAGTGATCTTCAGTAGTACAAAAATGATGTTTTTATTGATAGAATTTTTTGTTTTCTCTGGTGGATTGTGTGTAGGTGGAGCAACAGGGAAGTCTGGCAGAGATGTTGAGACACAAGAACATGTTGTTACTGGAAGAAAACAAGCAGCTTCAGCACAAAGCAGAGGGCCTTGAGCGGTCTGTCACTTCATCCTTTTATCCCTCGTTAATTGTCTGTCATTCATTTTAAAGTATTTTCATCTCTTAAATGAATAGTTCTGTCACTCATGTCGTTCCAAAACTGTATGACTTTCTTTGGTTCCAATGTTGTTTGGTTCCCAACATTCCCAAAATCTTCTTTTATGTTCCAAATAAGAAAGTTATACAGGTTTGGAACAAGATGAGGGTGAGTAAATAATGACAGAATTTTCATTTCCCTTTTAACATGCTTTATCCCATGTTGTCAACAGGAAGCTAGAGGAGGTTAACTCACAAAATCGAGACCTCATCCAGGTGATTTCAAAACGTGAAGAGACTATTCATAGCAATCAGGTGCGCCTGGAAGAAAAGTCTCGGGAGTGCAGTATTCTGACTCGACAGCTGGAGGAGGCCCTGGACGATGCTCGTCGGCAGGTCTGGCCCCAACTGCCATGAAATCATAGATTCAATTATCTATTTTTTCATCTTGCAAAGCTTTTATTTGTTTCATTGAAGATTCCCTGTTGATTGACAGGTCACCCAGACCAGGGAGCGAGCAGCCTCTAAAGAGCGTGTTGCACAGTCCAAAATTGTCGACCTAGAGACTCAACTGAGCAGAATAAAAACTGAGCTGAACCAGCTACAACGAGCCAAAGAGGAGGTCAGTTAAATTTCTCCATTTTGTGAATTTCTTTCAAATATTTTTGGTCAAATTCTTTAAAACATCCATGAACTTTCTCACAGGCTGAACGGAGGTACCAGAGCCGTTTACAAGACGTCAAGGACAGACTGGAGCAGTCCGACAGCACAAACCGTAGCCTCCAGAACTATGTCCAGTTCCTAAAATCTTCTTACGTCAATGTGTTTGGAGATCCTGCTCTCACTGGGTCCTCGTTCCGCACGCCTTCACCAATCTGAAAACTCTTGCAGGTGTCTTTTAAGACTTCCTTTACATGGACTGACATGTATTATTCTACTTGTCACAACTGATGACCTCTTGACTTTGCTGTGCATTGTACTTTTACTCCTAAAAATCTTATTTATTGGACATGGTCATTCTGGTGAGTACTAAGATAGAGTTATCTTTAGTATTACATATCCATCCTAGAATGAGAGGTGTGGTCTTATGGACAAATTCTTGTCTTGTCATATTTTGCCCTGTCTCAAGGTAGTCGTTATGCAATAAACAGACTTCAAGCTATTATCTTCTTACAAAACTCTTCTTCCTTATTTTACACGGCAATAATGAAGGTTTTACTGCACTTACAGTAATATGGCTATTATGGATTTAGTCTTCTTTGATCTTATACTTTTTATCTGGTTATAATACTTACAAGTTCTTTTTAATTGTAGCATCTGACCCTCTATAATATCTAATTGCTTTTAGTTTAAATAATATCAGTATCTACAGTATGATGATGGTTGTGAGAGGCACAGTATAATCTCTTATATCCACAAAATCAGATTTAAAACATCATGATCACCTACTCAAATCGGAATTTTCTTAGTACTTGAATTGGTTTAAGAGACAAAATGACAACAAACTCAGGATTTCTCATTTTATTTTTTTAGCCAAAGTTGTTTTTGTTTATACCAGGGCCATTATGTGAATCTTTCTATATTAAAACAATATAAAGCATCTTTTGAGTCAAGATTGATGTTAAATTTGTCTTCAGTAGGCTGAGAGCATAGAATTCCAGTAATAAAATGTTTATTGGTGCTATACATTTTTACATTACTGTAATTATTCATCTTTTTTGTTGTTTAAAGTCATACTTGCACTTTTTTGTCTTTTTGTTTTGTTTATCTGATGTACCATCATGTAAAAACAACTAAACCGTAATGGTTCACTGTTGCTTGTGCTTATATGAAATGCAATGGTACATGTATTTTTTAATTGGTAAGAATATTTTATATACATATCAAATGTATTATACTGTACTGACATGTATAAAGTTATTCGAAAGATGCTTCAGTATCCCACATTGTGTGATTGAAGAAAACTGATTCTATTGCAGTTGCAACCAAACCAAAATATAATTTGTTTCTCTGTGTAATCCTCAAAGTCCAAATGTGTTTCAGTCCAAATGATTAGTTTTAGGTGTAGAAGTTTTTCTTGTTGCAGGTATTGACCCCCTTTGTTTCATTGCTCTGATTGCACTCTGCAAAACTATTGCTCTCTTTTGCCATTGCGTTGCTTTCCGTGACTCCTCCGCTAGATTCTTTTTGTACTCTTTTATCTGAAGCTGAGCAGCAGCTAATTTTAGCTGGTAATTTCTTTCTGTTGCCTGCAGATGTTTAAAACAGTCACAACAGGGTGATCTGGATGAGTCGAATGATTCGGGTGCTCCTTGGTGTGGAAGGATATTTTCAGTGTCCTTTAGAACCTGATTCTGAAACAAAGTGTTATTTTTTTAAAATATCATAATGTTTACATTATTGTTTGTTAAAAACACTTATGTATAAGGTTCTGTATGGATGAAATATTACACATAGGAAAGGCCGGGCCTAGTTATCACAATATTTCAGTCAATTAAACCTATAAATTACTTAATTACCCAAAGTCTGTAACTACTCCATAAGTAGACTTACCGTGGTTGGTGTAAAATTAAATACAGTCGGAATCGCGTCTGAGTGTAAACGCGCAGATCCAGATTCAAAACAATCCGGAGTGAAATGAGCAGAGCACAAAGACGAGGAGTCAGATGGCGTCCATTCAGCGTCCCTTCCCATATTCACTATCCAATGGCGGCGATGCTCTTCTTGTAATGGGAATCTGAGAGAAACAGGATAATCAGCAAATGAAAGGTTTTGTTTTACCATCAGACAAACTAATCACAAACTTACTTGTAGAATGAGACACCGTCGATATTCTCATCCGGCGCGTATCCGCAGAAATCACACGATGGCATCTCAACTCTGATGGTAACTGAAGTGCAGAGACCAGAGTAATGAAGGCCTGTTGAGGAATCGTTTGCTTTATACACGGTGTGTCTATTGATGGTTCTCGTTCATGAAAGAGGTGTTAATGGGCGATTTACACAAAACCCTTGAATAGAGAGAGACATTTGTGTTTTATTTACACATTTTTTTTATTTTATTTTTTTTATCAGCAGGATTTAGGAACCACAAACCAGCAAAATAGTTAAAAACGTTAAAACTTATAGGCTATATATGTTTACAAATCAAGTAGAATGTAAAGTAGCCTAATATAGGCCTATACTATGGGTTATTTTTCAGCTAGGGAAACATATCTTAGTTTTAACTTACTGTCATCCTAAATTTAAATAGGCCTAATAAATTAGCCTAAATTGATTTAAACTTTTTATTGAGACTCTTTAATGATATTGTTTAAATGTTACATTTCTTAGGGTTGTTTTCTCAAGGCATATTTTGCAACTATACACACATTGCTCCTCCTTGCTAAATTCTCTGTACCCTCCCTCTAGTTTCACACATATTCATGACATTAACATGCTTAAAATGCCTTTTTAGAAACAATTGGTTCAAGAATGACTGTTAAACAGCATATGTCTCCAAAACAATAGGCAAAATTGTGCCTTGAAAGAAACCGGGTACCACCTTGAACGACTCTACAGGAAGTGATTTGCAATTTATAAGGTTGCAAAAGATTCTGTTTGAATAGGCCTTTTAAAAAAGAGGTTGAATTTAATTTCAAACATGTATTCTTAATGATTGTGTGTCATTACAATTTCTTTTTACAAGCCAAAGCACTCCTTGCCTCTACCAAGACCTTCTTTATGATATTTCTGGCTCTTTTGAATTTTGTTTCCCTTCAAAATGTTCTCCTTTAATACCAACAGTAGCAACTCCCTTCCATGAGGTTCTACTTGAACATCATGCTTTAGTCAGGAAAGAAAACTGTCATCTGTCCTAACTTCTGACCAAATACATAGCTGTTTTGCCTCAGAAACTGTTCCAATGGATCTTGGATTTTTTGATTGTTGTCCTTGTTTTATTTATAGCCATTTCTCACAAATTTCATCGGGATGTGCCAAGGCACCGTGATACAGCAGAAACCCTAGAACAAATTTATTATGGCAGCATTTTCCAGACCAGTACTGCAGTACTGCAGTGCCAGGAATTAAAAAAAAGATGCAGAATCAATTAAATTAATTACAGTCAGGAAATTCACCAAATGACATTGATCAGATATGCAAAACTGACTTTCAGAAAAAAATCAACTTTTATATCTGTCATATCTATGACTATAAAATATACATTTATTATACATGTGTATGTTGTTTAATATAGAACACAGGGCTTTTAAAATTTTAAATTGAATCTAATTAGACTGGAAGGGGAGGACTATGGGGCTTCGGCATTTTCCGTCAGCGTTCGGCTAGTTGCTGCAGTGCATGATGTCACTGTCTCGCGCAGCTCGTCAAGTACGATCGCTCTACGCTGCTATTTCATTCGTTGAGGTCGCCACCCGTTGCCACCCAGTCTCAGAAAAACAGCAAATCCTCCAGCAAGGTAGGCTAATACACAAAATTTCAGTTGTAAAATTGTGCATTTTTATAAACAAAGCACAATTCCAGGACGTTTTATTGTAAACTAAAACAATGGTTTGGTTTATGTCGCGTTTGCTATGCTGCGGGCCGTGCTGGGCGTTTCAGCGACCATTTTCATCTGTTTAATGTTATATAGAACAGCACAATTCTCTCATTGTGCTGTAAATATACAGTTATTACATTGTTGTGCGAACATCACGAGTTAAATACGTTTTCTCAGACAAGCTTTCATTGCCCTGCCTAAATGCAGTCGTTAGCTGCAGAGCTAACTTATATTCACGGCTAGATTATAAATTAAACATTTGACACGGATACAGTACAATGTGCAGCAAGATTCGTTTAAATCTATAGGACTACATAGGAACGTTTTAAATTATTAAATAAAAACTTGATTTAATTATATTAATTAGGTTTATATGTAAGGCATTTGTACAGAAACCAGCAACCTCCTCCAATTCCAAACGCTCTTCCAAATAAAGACATTAATTTCAACAAAGTACCTTGTTCTACCGATACAGAACACGCAATTTGTCTATTTTCATTGGGTTAACGTAAATGTATAGACTTGAATACATTCAGGCTATAGAGGATCCGCCCAGCGCCTGTTTTCCTCTCGGTCTGTCATTGGATTAATGCTTTGATATGAGGCCTGGGCTTTTGCTTGGCTTTTATTGTTTTCTGTTGGTCTTCTTACATGAACAGTGTTTATTATAAACACAGCTGCATACTTATCCAAAGCTGTGTGTTTTTGAGTAGATGATGGTAAATTTTTCTATAAAAATGTGAATGTTGGCAAACCGCTAATAATAACAATATTTGAATTATTATTATTATTATTATTAATAAACTAAAATATGCTATATAAACTCTTAGAAGTAAAGTCAGATATTTTAAAATTGCACTTATCTGGCTAAACCGTGTGAATGGATATAAGCAGGCAAATATATTAATGTATTGTCAGTATATTAAATTCTTCACTTCATTGTCTTCTGGCTTATGCAAAGTGTTTGGAAAAATATTTCAACCTCTGAACACGCCTGCAAGGTTTTAACGATTTGTACCATTGCTTTTTGAACTCATAGACTTTTATGGTTGAAGCACTGACTTAATATGCACGCCAACTGCTGAAATGCCAACAGCCCTGCTGCGCAAATGAAAAAGCCCCTGAAGCCAAAAAGATGAATGTTTTTGTGTTCAGACATTAGCATGCATTGCTTATAAACTGTACAACATTCATAGTTTCACACTGGGCCCCTTATTCATTGTAATATGTAGAGATAGACTGTTGATTGGTTTGATCTGTATTTTTTTTAACTGATAATTGGTTATTGGTTGTTTTGGTGTAATGGTTATCTAAAAATGGTCATAAAAAGCTATATCGCTCAATAAGTCAGGTTTTTAGTTGCCCTTAATCAGCACTTGAGGCCTATTTTCAGACCTGGTGCCTTAGTAAAATTACGCATTACGCATTGAAATAACCTTGCACTGCCTGTCAGTGTCTGGAATTTAGAGTGTAGACAGTCCAGTAGAAAAAAATAACAGTGTTCATTCTACTCCCCATCCTGTTTCCTCAAAGGCTGATGGCATGCATGTTGAAATTGTTGAGAATCTTTCTAAGGGTGTGGTCTCCTGTCTCATAACGTAACTCATAACATGCAGGGTCTACGTAAGGGTGGGTGGGGGTGTCCTCTGGGACGCATTACATTTGCAAGTGCAGCTGTGTAACTATTTTAGTTGTCCTCTCCCAAGTGTCAGGGTCCCATACTTTGTCTGTGGATGCTTTAGAATTTCTGTTATTGAAAATAAATGAGGTAAATATTTGTTTGACACCTCCATATTTTAGAGATCTTCTTGGTTCAAGATATTAAACCATTTCTGATTATGATTTTTTTTTCATTTCCTTGTGACTATTAGAGACTTTGAGCAGGTAATTAGGGTGCCACTGGAAAAAATACTTGATTATTAAATTCATAGCAGCTCTGTGTCCATAATGATGCAGATTATTAATAATAGACCTGTCATTGACTATGTTTACATGCACCCTCATAATGTGATTATAATGCGATTATACTTCGACTGATCGAATCAAATTGATGCGATTAAGCTCATAATTGTAGAAACCATAATTGGAGTAAAACGTGCCGTATTTTAATCAGGCATGTAAACACTTTAATCGAGTTTATTCCACTCTGACCAAAGTGCGCATGTGCATTTTTGGGGTGCTGAAGAAACCGAATGTTGCACGTCAAGATTCTGATGGTTGAAAACATTGAAATGGAAACATTTTCATGCGTCACCGAAAAAAATGACTGAGGCCGGATACCAAAGAACTGGCGATCAAATGTGTGCTGGAAGAGCTTGGCCAGTATCACACATGCTGTATGTGAGTTAATTTGTGCCGTGCATTGGGGTATGTGAATAATGGTGGTAAAAATAACCACAATTCTAATCAGAATAATGAAAATTGCATGTAAACGGGAGTGAAAAGGTTTGCTCGTGTTAACATCTTCCTCGATTAAGTCCTTACTCTGGTTATTGGAAATAATCACATTATTGGTGCACATTTAAACATTGTTGGCTTAGGATAGTGTATTTTAAGGCTGTACATAGAAAGCAGACCAAAGGCTGTGTGTTGTGCCATTGTTCTGGTTTCAGGTTGCATCCTGGTGTAACACAAACCTAAAGCTCTAAGGGACACCCTTATTTCGTATTCATGTCTATGTTGTCACTTTGATATGTATCAAATGGTCTCTTTCCTGTGTTATTGCGTTGCATGAGCTGCTATAATACTGCATGCTCTACTTTGGCTCACGTAACCAGTGATTTCACAATATATTAAATGGTTCATGTGCATTTCCCCGGTTCTATTTTTATTAGCCTAACCAATCTAAATGTTTAACCAATAATGTTGTTTTACATTAGGCCTTGTAGCCCACCCCTGAGACATCTGTTACCATGTCCAAGTTTCTTAAACCCAAACTGAAGGTAAAAATATGCAAGTTTGCATCTCCAACCTGATCTCACAGGAAAACGTAACTATTTTATGGCAATTTCATATGAATTTGAAAACGTATGATTATTAGGAAAAAGTCAAAATGAAGGTCCACCCCTAACCCCACCCAATCATACCTGTCATAGGAGTGTAAGCAGGTTATGTGAAAACGTACGAATGAGATTATACGAATTCAAGTGAGCGACCAATTCGGCAAAATGTAAAATAGTTACGAATTGCCTTGAGATTGTGTTGGTGTCTTTTGTGTTCTGCACTGATTTGCTGTGTAGTAGCCATGAGAAAATAAACTGAAAGTGTTTGCATTGTCAGTGTAGGAAGGAAGAAAGTAAGTGTTTTTTTCCTTATTCTCTTAAAAAGAGAGACGCATAGGCTGGGCTGTACCTTGGCTGTCTCCCCACACAGGCCCGTCACTGCAGCGCTGATGCTTTCGTCAGCACTGCAGCGAGAGGAGAGGAGATGGTTAGACAAATGCAGTGAAAGTGTGCTTTTGTTTTCTGCGTACTCATGCACCCATCTTCATCTTAAGAAACATCATTGCACATAGTACCTGGCCTTAAAGTAAGTAACAGGATAGGATATTATGAATTTGTAAGATCTGTGGGTGCTTTTTTACATTTAATGCATGGAAGTGCTGATTTATTTCAGGTTTTGTGTGTTTGTTGCATGGTTTGCGTGGGTTTGTTCTGCATGATGTAGCCTAGTTGACATGCTGGCATGGATTAAATCTCATGAAATCCGCCTGCGTGTGATGTTTTGATCCCTGGCAGCTGTGATGAAAGGCTGCAGTGAACCTTTTTTTTCCCTGCAGCTCAATATATTCATAAATATTGTCTATAATCATAAATATTGCATGCTTAGGGTGGGCTCAATTTGAGTGCATCTTCATTCTCCGGGTTCATGGAGCTTTCAAATCTCAATCAATAAAGTAGCCTTTTTGAAATGAGTTAACAGGATTCAGGCCTAAGGAATTCAGAGGAAACGGGTGGGATGTCCAAGCATTTCGTTAGGCTAATAGTAACTGTTCGAAGAATCCAAAAAGCTGAAATAATAGCAGTTTTGCATGGTGATACACAGAGCTATTATTTAAAGGGTTAGTTCACCCAAAAAATGAAATTTCTGTCATTAATTACTCACCCTCGTGTCGTTCCAAAAAGTAAGACCTTCGTTTATCTTCGGAACACAAATTAAGATATTTTTGATGAAATCCAAGGTCTTACAGGTTTGGAACGACATGAGGGTGAGTAATTAATGACAGAAATGTAATTTTTTTTTGGTGAACTAACCCTTTAAATAATACGGGCATCTCTCTATATCCATGCAAAACTGCTATTATTTCAGCCTTTTGGACTCTTTGAAGCACTTACTATTAGCCAAGCTAAATCCTTGGAGACATCCCACCCGTTTCCTCTGAATTCCTTAGGCCTGCATCCTCCCATTCAGATGTCAGCGCCCCTCAAATACAGATGTGTTACCATGGAAACTTCCAGGCTTTCAGCGTGACCTCACTTAGTTCTCCATATTCCCAGCTTGATAGTGGGAGTGTGTTTAATGATAAGTGCTTCACTCTTGCTAAACACTGATGTTTTGAGTATGGGATGGGATCCATCCATGTTATGAAAAATGAATGCTTGAATGAATGGGTGTCTTATTACATCACTGCATTTTTTTTTTTTCTGTCACCTTGTGATCTGATAAGAATTTTGTTGTCTTACCAGTGTAAACTTATGCTTGACTCACTTTGGTGTTCTAGTTTTACCTGATTAATGGTTCAGTCTCGCTCATCGTCACTATCTTCTGGATACTGCTTTGGAAATCTGTGTCACCTTCAGGCTTGTGGTTATTAATATCCAATCTCTTCTCTGAGAGAATCTTAAGAATGTCTATCAGAGGACAACCTCATTGTCAGGAGAGTGGGAATAGGAGCCTTGTTGCTATTAGAGAGTCTTGATTGTCTGGGTGGAGTGGGAATATCCTTAAATGGTCAAAAAGGATCTTGAAGGCTGCAAACATTTAGTTAGGGGATGCACTGATGTTAAAGGGTTAGTTCACCCAAAAATGAAAATTCTGTCATTAGGTACTCACCCTCATGTCATTCCAAACCCGTAAGACCTTCATTCATCTTCGCAACACAAATTAAGACACTTTTGATGAAATCTGAGAGCTCTTCTCTTTCTGTATCATTCTCCTATGCTGTTTACGTTCAGCGCTTCCAGGTTCTACGTCAGAATGCTGACTCATTGTTATATGTCATTACTCATTTAAATGTGAATAAAACCTAAATTAAAATCTGTTCATCATATAAATTGATCATGTCTCTTCAGAAGGCTTAGATTAAATTGCTAGATTCATATGGATTACTTTTACAATGTGTCATGTACTTTTTGAAGCTTTAAAATATTGATTGCAAAAAAATTCAATTAATGGACAAAAATTATGAGATGAGAAATGGCAATGAATACTGATATTTTTCAAGAATTCCAGTATTGTGACAGCACTAAAACCAATACATTTTTAAAAAATCACACAACCAAAGTGATCCCAAAATATTGTAAATACGTATGTTGTGCATTTCTAAAATGGTCTTCTTTTTTTAATTCCATTGACTGCTCATACTTCTCTTTTTTGGTTTGTGGCGTTGTGGTTCTGACCATAATGGTTGTACAACAGCAAAGATGGTTGTTTTTATTACACAAACCTCAAGAACATGAAATGGTTTTCAACATGTCATGTTCTAAAGCTCTTATAATGGTTGCCTGTTCATAAATCATAAATGGCCACTGTATCGCAGGAGGGCGAGAGGTTGGACTTTGCCTGTGTCATCATGTGTTGGGAATGTGAGAGGCAGTTACTGAAGAGCTGTGCTCAATGAACGAGCGCATGGGAATGAGAGGGGAACATTCCAGAGTGCTGCTGGTCTGCTGTATTCATTTGGATTCAGAAGCAACAGACTAAGACAAATGATAGAGAGGATCGGGGAGGGAGAAGAACGTGTGAGTTTGTGTTATCTCTGGTACGCAGTCGCATTTAGAGGCGCTATCTGTCGCTACAGCTGGACTGCAGTGAGGCTCTCGTGAACGCGGAGCTTTATATCACAGTGAGTTTTTAATAAATGTTTTTGTGCATTTAACTTTGAAACTCTTATTTCATGCTTAAGTATTTTGAAAACAATGTCACAACAACTTGGATACTGAGATTGCATGGTTTAAAGACATATCACGGGTTGAGTGTACACGTCTGTTGACTTTTGATCTGCACATGGGTGTGGCCTATTGCGTTTTTCCCATGCACATTTGCCGGCGTAATTTAACCGTATAGATCCCCACAGAGCTGTCAGACTGAAACCAGGCTGAGTTGGTCGTAATCCTATGTCTGATCTGAGCGGACATTGAGATGGGATCGTTTTGGGAGAGGCTGGGAGGGGGAAGGGCAGCATGCATCCAGCTGATCTGGACAAAAACAGAATGTTTCCACAGTCAAGTGCAAGATGTGCATTAGATCTTAGGTCGTTCATCACATTTCTCATCTGGATGGGTTTGTGTTATGAGAAGTTATGATTGAGTCAAGGACCTCACTAATGGATCAGCCATTAGCTAATCACTTCCTTATCTGCTTTCGCTTTTCTATCTCCTGTCATTATATCAAGCAGATGTTTTGTACATGGCAGCCACTGATTGGGCTGATCTCCTGCGGTTAATTATCAAAATAAACCTTTGCCGTTCACGTCTCTTTCATATTTACCATTATGACCGGCATCTTTTTTTTTGCTCATTTGGGGGGTTATAAAAAAAGATGGCAGTTCTGGCCAGCATAACAAAAGACTGTATTGATCCAGGCTGACAGTGCATTACATGGCTGACTCCATAGTCTGGCCACTCTTCACATTGTTTAGAATGCTGTTTTGTTAGTTTCTCTGGCCTTGAATTAGCCTGCACCCTCCCCAAACGCGTCCTATAATGGATTCACTTCAGGAAATGGAGCACACGACCCTCAAATGATCTTACCATGTGATGGCTGACAACATCCACATGCAGTTACACTACAAAGCTATTGTCAAATTTAGAATTTGAATTAAGCTTTTTTCCTCCTCACAGAAAGGAAAGATTTTATACAGAAAGTTCTTTAACTTATGTTTAAGTAGAATTAAAAAGGAAAAGTTTTACAACTTCTGTCAAATGTTTAAGCTTTTATAGTGTTGTAAATGCTGGAATACACTACATGACTTTTGCACAGATTTTTGCCCCAGTTTACACTCTGGATGAGCTGACGCTAGTTGCCGAAAGTCATCACCGTCTAAAGATTTGGGCATTTGGAATTGACAGATTTCACAGAAAATTGCTTTTTAAAAGACTTTTTTTTTTTTTAGCTTCAGACTTTGATTCCATCCAATTGGAGGATATAAAACGGGTTTGATATTTTGAGTGATAGCTGCTTTTCCAATGTCGGGCCAAACTGTTCTGATTGCCTAACCGTTCAATTCCGTGCCAATCCGGCCTGGCGGGTACGGATATGGTCTCATTTTCCACTGTAAGGGCTGATAACAGATCTCTTTGGAATGCAATACAAATACTTCAGTCGTTGCTGTGGTAACGCAAGAGTTTACAGACAATGATGTAAATGGCTACCACATTGCGATCAGATACATTTTTTTAATTTTATTACTAACTTGCGATAAATTTGCTTAGATATTGCGCTTGGTCATCTACAGAGAAACTGGCAGCCAGACAATGGACAAGTGACCAAACCCTGAGTGGCGACGTCACTGCACGCATTCTAACAGCACGTGTATGCACGGTCGTTTAGTGTATAATTAGAGTTTCTCTGTAACAATTTACAAAGTCGGCAAATGTATAATGCCTAGTCTGTTAAAATCTGTTCCGGTTTTAAGTGGTGTTGTGTGTTCCAGCCTTAAGAGGTTGTTCATTGTATTTTAAATGATAATGTTCTTGTCATGAAAATAGCATTTAGACTTAAAATAATTGAATAAATAAAGAAACACACAGAATGGGTTTATATATTGCCATGCTATTACTGAAACGGATGAAGAATGTTTAGTTGTTCACACATCAGTGTGGAATGACTCCAGATGTTCACACCTGTGTGTAAAGTGAATTCTTCTACTCGTTGTCCTCGGTTAGCTTTTTATCACTTCGGACTCTTCTGAAATGGATCAACAGCAAATGCTGCATACCCAGAAATAGTCTGAACCTCTCTGAAAATCAGCACTCAATTCCACTGACCTAACAGCTTTTGTCATTATATTAACTAATTACAAATAAACATGACACATCATTGTCTTTATGAGTATAGAGATTTTTGAGAACATATTGTCCAGTGTTTCCAGTGTCAACAGCAGCCTAGTTTTGTTTCACATCAGAATGAGCTGCTGTTAAGATTATTCCACCCTCGACCTCTGACATTAACGGTTCCTGGTTTAAAAACAGCAGTTTTGCCAGTGTCTCTGGCCCAGAGCTGCATTTTCTACAGTGGAAACATTTGGAATGGTTCTAGATCAGGCAACGTCATGCTATTGGTAGAAAAAGGCTAGAGACATTCGCTGTAACCTGGGTGTGACCCATCTTTTCCTGCCCTATGGTTCAGTCATTCTGGACACTAACATCCCCTCCACCCTCAAATACAGCTGAAATCACACCACCCCCTCCCTACTGACAGTATGGGACAGATGCAGTTGGATTGGGCTTTGGATTGGTGGGGGTTGTGTTCAGAGTCAGCGGGGGCTGATGGCAGCACTCTCTTTGTGCCGGTTTGCTCAGAAGCGTGAGGAATGTCCGCCTGGCCCCCCATGTGCTCAGCTGTTGGCCATTGCTGGGGAGAGTTGTATCTTTTAACTCATAAAATGTCCGCTTGGTTTTAGGTACCTCCCTCGAGTGAGTGTTTGTTTCACACAGACTTAGTGGTGTAATTTTTTATTAATTTGCATAAATATAGTTTTAATGAAAACATTGTTATAATGTTATAGTGGCACTTTTTTGCTTATATTTGGAAGTTATTCCCGTTTTCCTTTTAGAGAACACTCTTGTTCTCTTGTTCCTTTCTGATCAAGAAGCCACACTGAGGTTCTTCAAAAATGTATTCAGATTTTTTGCTTATTAAGCCCAAATTCATGTGAAAGGACATTTGGCATTGACGTTTGGCATTAGGAGATGCATTTATTAACAAAGTCTTTGCCCTCTTTTAGAAAATGGATGTCAGTGGAGTTAAAGTGCTGGAGTCGGCTGAGGACATCCAGGAGCGCCGACAGCAGGTTCTGGACCGGTACCGTCGCTTCAAGGAGCTGTCTACTGTGCGCAGACAGAAACTCGAAGACTCGTACCGGTTCCAGTTCTTCCGTCGAGATGCAGATGAGCTTGAGAAATGGATCCAAGAGAAGCTACAGATTGCTTCTGATGAGAACTACAAGGACCCTAGTAACCTACAGGTGAGAGAAAAGCAATTTAGGCCCTGTTAACACCTGGTATTAAGATGTGTTTTGGTTGATCGGATCACAAGTGGACAACGCTAAATACAGGTGTAAACGGGGAGTAAAAAATTGAGCTTGTCCACTTTCGACCGCTTCCAGAGGTAGTCAAAAACACATTCGACCAGTGTTGCTGTGTAAACGCTCATGTGGTCAAATGTGTTCGAACAGACACAAATGTCTGCCTACTTTCCACCTACTGACCTAATGTGGACTTTATGGGAAGCGCACTAGGGGATTTAAACTTTTTCGGTTGAAGACGAAAAATGTACCAAGCACAATGTTCTCTCACCATTCCTTATTTCTAACACGCTTTCACCGCATTCGGCCGGCCTTGCGGCTGTCAGAGCATAAACGAAAGCTGCTGCTCACCGTATGTTTTTCCGCCACCATGGGCGTGCTCATATGTAAATTGTTTGCTTATTTTGTCCATTAGATCGAAAAAAAACATACATTTATCCACCCTTAAACCCTCCCCACGAAGAAATCAGGACAGAAGTGGTTGAAAGTGGACAAAATACCAGGTGTAAATGGTATGTGACTCCCTCGTCCACTTGTGATCCGATCGACCAAAACGCATCTTAATACCAGGTGGAAACAGGGCATTAGAAGTTTCCAAAATGACTCCTCTACTCATGTGAACAACTTGTAAGTCACTCAGGGAAACAATTAAAAAATAAAGTGCTAAAATGTGTTATCACCTCTGTTCCTGAAGTGACTCCTCCCTTAAGCTGTAAAATCATTGATTGGGTGTCTGCTGTCATCAACAGTCTGTGTAGAGTCATCAGATTATAATAGCTTGAATATATATTGAACATGCATACAATGACTTTGATCACAAGGTTGATGTTGTGACATATGCAGATGATTATGCAGTTGGTTGAAATTACTTGCAAAGTTCTCTAAAGAAATGCATTTTCACAATATACATTGTTTACCATTGTTTTCTTCTCACGGAGCTTTCTGTTTTCCATCTCTTAGGGAAAGCTCCAGAAACATCAAGCCTTTGAGGCAGAGGTGCAGGCTAACGCTGGGGCCATCATCAAACTGGACGAGACCGGCAACCTGATGATATCTGAGAGCCACTTTGCATCTGAAACCATCCGAGTAAGAGACTTCTTTTTAATACCACATGCTAGATTTCCATAACGGTGAAAAGTGCAATTTATAGTTTTTTAATATAATTTTATATGGATCAGTCTTTTACACCTTACCGGACCTCTCAGCGACCAATAGTAAAAAGTGTCAATTATGGCTCTTTTATTCAAGTAGGTACTTGAGTGCAGTGAAACATGTTTAATTTTAATTTCTTCTACTACTTTTTACAGTGCATGTCCCTTGAAAGAACTGCGTGCAGTGTTCTGTCAGCCTTTTTTCAGCCTTTCTATTACACTCCAAGCTGACTTTATATTTCAGAAAATGAAATTTCTAGACATTAACTGAGCTGTCCTAGAAAAACTTTGTCTGTGTGTGACAAGGAGAGCATTTTGTTTTGATCCTAACCGCCTGTCTTTGTCCCCATTTTAAACTCAGACCCGTCTAGAGGAGCTTCACCGTCTGTGGGACCTGCTGCTGCAGAAGACTAAAGAGAAGGGAGTGCGTCTCCTGCAGGCCCAGAAATTGGTGCAGTATCTACGTGAGTGCGAGGATGCTCTGGACTGGATCAGTGACAAAGTGAGAAATTATTGTAGACGTCATATAGCGTGCTATAGGCGTGTTTGGTCAATTCTGAAAAATTATTTCACCCAAGATACTTGAACACACACTGACAAAACTTTCTTGCAGGAAGCAATTGCCACCTCAGAGGAGCTTGGGCAGGACCTGGAGCATGTGGAAGTTCTACAGAAGAAGTTTGAGGAGTTCCAGACAGACCTGGCAGCCCACGAGGAGCGTGTGAACGAGGTGAACCAAGCAGCCGGTAAGCTAACCCAGGAGAACCACCCAGAGGCTGAGCTCATCCTGAAGAAGCAGGAGGAGGTGAATGCTGCCTGGCAGAGGCTAAAGGGCTTGGCTCAGCAGAGGCAGGGCAAGCTGTTTGGAGCTGCTGAGGTGCAGCGTTTCAACCGGTAAGTTAAGGACTGTTCACACGATAACTATTACTGTGAAGTTTTAATTATCTTTCTATTTCTCTGAGAATAGGGAAGTCCACGCCAAACAATTTCAGAATAATAAAAACATTGACAGTCAATCAGTTTAAACATTTAAAAGGCACAGCAAATGCAGTACATGCTTATAGTAAATGCAACATTATTATGCTTTGGTGTGGATGCTAATATAGATATCTTTTAAAGTTATCTTTATTGTTTTTGTTTTTCAAGACATTTTTACAGTATCCGGCTGTATTGTATGAATCTTTCTTTGGGCTTTCCTGATGTAATCTTTAGTTACTGAAATTTTCTGTTCTGGCCTACAGGGATGTGGATGAGACAATCAGCTGGATTAAGGAGAAGGAGCAGCTGATGGCATCTGATGATTTTGGTCGTGACCTCGCCAGCGTTCAAGCCCTGCTCCGGAAACACGAGGGGCTGGAAAGAGACTTGGCAGCCTTGGAGGATAAGGTCAGTCTTAGCATATCCACACACTTTTTTTTTTTTTTTTCAATTCCTCAATACAGACCTGCCCAATCACATTTATACATTTATTCTCTCATTGTTTTATGTACATTCAATGCACGTTCTGTTATACACCTATGTTTAAGCAATGTGCAGTCATTCTTTGTGTATGATATAAACATGCTGTCCTGTCTTCAGGTAAACACTCTTGGCGGTGAGGCAGACCGTCTGCAGCAGACACACCCCCAGAACGCCTCTCAGATCCACCTGAAAAGAGACGAACTCATTACCAACTGGGAACAAATCCGTACCCTGGCAGCTGAGCGACATGCTCGGCTCAATGACTCCTACAGGTGGGTTAAAACACACCTTTCTGCTTTTGATGGCTTCAAATTGAGATTTTAGTGTTAAGCTCTGTTTACACAGTGCTAGCTTGTGATCCTATGGTTTTTGTTTTGTTTCTAGGCTGCAGCGCTTCACTGCAGATTTCCGTGATCTGACCAGCTGGGTGACAGAGATGAAGGCTCTGATCAACGCAGATGAGCTGGCCAACGATGTGGCTGGAGCTGAGGCCCTGCTCGACCGCCACCAGGAGCATAAGGTATTATCCTTTGAACATCTAAACAAGTAGAGCAACAAGGGGAAATTATGTTTGGATTGAATATTGGATCTACAGCCTCTCTTTCTTAAAATCAGGGCGAGATTGACGCTCATGAGGACAGTTTCAAATCTACTGACGAGGCTGGGCAAGCTCTCCTGAACACTGGGCATTATGCTTCCGAGGAAGTCAAAGAAAAGGTGTGTCTGACCTTGGTTTTTGTAGACTATTTGCAAACTCATCATTGAAGCTTTTGTAAATCTAAAGTGAGCACCTGAATGACTCCCATTTTGTGTTTGTTGGTGTAGCTGGGCATACTCTCTGAAGAAAAAGTGTCTCTTCTGGAGCTGTGGGAGCTACGCAGGCAGCAGTATGAGCAATGCATGGACCTGCAGCTTTTCTACAGGGACACCGAGCAGGTTGACAACTGGATGAGCAAACAAGAGGTACGAATTTATGTAGAAACCATTCATCATATATTGTGAAGATCAGACTTTCTCTCAAACGTATAACAAAAATTTGGTTTTAAAATTTTTGATTTGGTTATAACTGAGAGCAATGGTCTCATTCTGTCTTTCCCAAGGCTTTCCTGCTGAATGAAGATCTAGGTGACTCTCTGGACAGCGTTGAAGCTCTACTGAAGAAACACGAAGACTTTGAGAAATCCCTCAGTGCACAGGAAGAGAAGATCACTGTAAGAAATCACAGTGTGATGTACAATTCAAGGCCTGGTACAATTTATTTTACAAATCTTACAGTTTTCCTTTTAATTGTGCACTGAAATGTACAGGCCCTGGATGAATTTGCCACTAAACTGATCCAGAACAATCATTACGCCAAGGAGGATGTGGCCACCCGCAGAGATGCAGTAAGTGGAGATTAGCACCCTGAAACGTCCTTCATTTCACCCTTGCAAGCACTTTCCTCCTCTCAATTATTGCTGACAGAAGTGCTGATTCACAGGTAATACAATGATTTAAACATCCTTCTTTTTTTCTACTTCAGCTGCTGAGCAGACGCAACGCTCTTCACGAGCGAGCTCAGTTTCGCCGTGCCGCCCTGGAGGACTCTTTCCATCTGCAGCAGTTCTTCCGAGACTCTGATGAGCTCAAGAGCTGGATCAATGAGAAGATGAAGACCGCTACTGATGAGGCCTACAAGGTATGTTGTCCTAGAACTACTACAAGTTGTTTTGCTGTATTTCTTTCTTTCTCTCATCCTCTTTTTCTCCCCATCTCGGTTCCTTCTTTTTTAGGACCCATCCAACCTGCAGGGGAAGGTACAGAAGCACCAGGCCTTCGAGGCCGAGCTCTCTGCCAATCAGAGCCGCATTGATGCACTGCAGAAATCAGGCCAGGAGCTGGTTGATAGGAAACACTATGCCTCCAGCGAGGTGTCCACCCGAATGGATGAGGTCAGCTCTCAGTGGAAGAAACTTCTAGAAGCGACTGAGCTCAAAGGTGAGAAAATGTCTTAATATAGTGTGGACAAGAATTGCTGGAAGAGACCATCTGACTGACATCTAATGCAACAACCACTGTTCATTTACTTCTGTCAGTGTGTTATGAAACGCTAACTTTTTTGGTTCTAGTTCAAAACTGTGGCAAACATGTAACACAAGTAAGAAGTTTTTTTTAATGATATCACATCCTTTTACCCTTGTAGGGATTAAGTTGCGTGAAGCAAACCAGCAGCAGCAGTTCAATCGTAATGTAGAGGACATCGAACTGTGGCTGTATGAGGTGGAGGGACACCTGGCCTCTGATGACTTTGGAAAAGACCTGACCAGTGTCCAGAACCTTCAGAAGAAACATGCTCTGCTGGAGGCTGACGTTGCTGCCCACCAGGTAACAATTTCTGAACGATTTTAAAAGTAACTGATAAAAGATATGAAGAGTTCAGATGCAAAAACCGAAGTCCGTCTGACATGTTTTCTTTTTACCAGGCTCCTATGTTTAGATTCAGTAATTTCACTTTAATGGCAATGAAAAGGTTATTAGTTAGTTATTGAAATGCCTTATTTTCAAAAATGTCACTTTAGTCAATTCATTGGTATTTGACAAATTTCACTGTCTTTTGCTGTAAAACCAGCTAAGTCCATGTGTCCTTTTTTTGCAAAAACCACTAAGTCCATCTCTTTGGACAACAAGACAGAGAAAAATGTCTGTTTCTGTCAGTTTTACAGCAGCAAAAGGAACACTGTTGTGTTTACTTGCTACTCGCAAAAAATCCTGTCATTGCCACTGTAAAGATGGACAAAACATGTTAAAAATTTGCTCAATATTCATTCGCTCAGTATCCTTATCTAATTGTCATTTACTGGCTTTTGCATCTGAACTCTTCATATGTAGACTTTCATGTATGAATCTATACAATTGGCAGTTTTTCTAAACATCTAAACGTCCTTTATCTTAACTGACAGCTTGTTTCTCTCCTCTTGACAGGACCGTATTGATGGCATTACCATCCAGGCCAGGCAGTTCCAGGAGGCCGGCCATTTTGATGCTGATAACATCCGCAAAAAACAAGAGGCTCTGGTGGCACGCTACGAGGCCCTAAAGGAGCCCATGGCTGCCCGTAAACAGAAGCTTTCAGACTCTCTGCGCCTTCAGCAACTTTTCAGGGATGTAGAAGATGAGGAGACCTGGATCCGAGAGAAGGAGCCCATAGCTTCCTCCACCAACAGGGGTCAGTGTAGTTAAATTACATGAAATGAGGTCTTAGTCAAAAGAAGTTGGCATTGTACAAGCGATCTAAAATAACTATAAACTGTTGATATTCATAAAACAATGATCTTCTTGTACCCTGTCAGGAAAAGACCTTATTGGAGTCCAGAACCTTCTGAAGAAACATCAGGCTCTGCAGGCAGAAATCTCTGGTCATGAGCCCAGAATCAAGGCTGTTACTCAGAAGGGAGAGGCCATGATTGATGAGGGTAGGATTTAATTCTAGCATTTTTACAAGACACTGACTTTGTATTAGGCATTGTTTCAGAATTAAACATCTTTAGTCAATGTAGAAACAATACATTTGAAGTATTTATGAAAATAAAAAAAGCTTTTTTCCTGCTGTCTTAGGTCACTTTGCAGCAGAGGATGTAAAGGCTAAGCTCCAAGAGCTGCACAACCGCTGGGACGGACTAAAGGGAAAAGCGACCCAGCGTAGACAGGATCTGGAGGACTCCCTTCAGGCTCAGCAGTACTTCGCTGATGCCAACGAGGCTGAGTCCTGGATGAGAGAGAAGGAGCCCATTGTAGGAAGCACTGACTATGGCAAAGATGAGGACTCTGCAGAGGTAAACAAGGAGGGAATCTTTTGGGTTTAGAGGCCTCAAATTAGTTATAATCTTGAGCAAAACATGCAAAGTAAGGGAAAAAAGTAATTCAGTTACTGTTCTGGTGTTCGTTTCATATGTCATCTCTCATACATAGGATTTTTAAAGTGCTTAATTGGCAGAAATAAAATAATTGCTTTGTTGTGTCTCACATTGCAGTTTAATGTAAAAAAAAAAAAAAAAAAAAAAATGGATAGACTCTAAAATCTTATTGTTATCATTTACAGGCTCTTCTGAAGAAGCACGAGGCACTGATGTCTGATCTGAGTGCATATGGCAGCAGCATCCAGGCCCTAAAAGAACAAGCTCAGGCCTGCAGAGTAAGACTACATTAAAACACTACTACATTAACCAACAGGAAATAACATAGACAACATGTGCACCTTTGTTCATTTCATGTCAATGAAAATGTGGTCCCTTTTCATGGATTTCATCAACAGCAACAAGTGGCCCCTACTGATGATGAGACCGGTAAGGAGCTCGTTCTTGCTCTGTATGACTACCAGGAGAAGAGTCCACGTGAGGTCACCATGAAGAAGGGCGATATCCTTACTCTGCTCAACAGTACCAACAAGGTGATTTAATAGGCACGCTACATGTGTTACTTAGCATGCCTGTTTGGATCTAAATGACAGTTTGGACACATGCAAGTGATATATATTAATCTTGTCCTCAGGACTGGTGGAAAGTGGAAGTGAATGACAGGCAGGGCTTTGTTCCCGCGGCGTACGTGAAGAAGTTGGACCCGACTCAATCTTCCTCTCGCGAGAATCTGCTAGATGAACAGGGCAGCATCGCTCTGCGACAGGAGCAGATTGAGAATCAGTAAGAGTCATTCTGCCTTCAGTTATCTTATAAAATGATTGTGGGCAGATTTTTCACTGTATGTTCAATATGCATTAGGGCTGTCAATGTACACTGCAGTTCAAAAAATGTTCTTAAGGATCAGGTGACTGAATTTTCAGCAGCCTTTACTCTAATCTTCAAAGAAATAAACTCACTAAACAACTTTAATCAATTGAAAGCCCTAATGTGAACATTTATTTGTAGTTATTTTTCTACCTCACATCTTACATTCCAACAAAATCATTTCTTTTTAACACGAAGCCTCTTAAGATCTTTGCAGCTTTATTCTTCCTGTATCTCAGAAAGTGCATCTGTTCAAAACTAACTCTTAATAATGTTTCTGACCCCTCATTACTCCTCTTTTTCCTTTATTTTCTTTCTTGTTTTCTTTCTTTCTTCTTAATTTGAATGCTTGCATGTGTCTGCTTGCCCTGCCCTGTGGCAGGACTGTGGTCACCAAGGAGGTGTGCAGCGTGTCTGTGCGCATGAAGCAGGTGGAGGAACTGTGAGTATGGGCCCAACCTATATCATTCCTTTGATCAAAGAAGCCTTTGATCAACCGTTGCAAAACTCTCGTCCTCATTCCATTCATCCATTTTGGCATTTCTATCACACTTTATATCCTCTAACATTCTATCCTTCCTATTATATATCTATCTATCAGATCATTATCATTTCTCCTCAACTCTTCTATTCCATCAAGGGATAGAAGTTCACATCCCTTCTGAGGATTTTGTTATTCTGAGCTTTCTTCATTCGTAGAATTGGTGTCTAGATTTCATTCTGCATTTTCAATGGCTGACTATGCAGATTTCTTGTCAGTAGTTGAACCCCTGTCTGTTTCCACCTCATTTCCTCTCCTAGAGGAAATTCCTTTTCCAATCCCTGTGTTGAGCTGGAACTTGACTTCTCTCTTTATCCCTCTCTCCTTCTCTATCAGGTATGGAACACTGCAAGACTTGGGAGAGAAGAGGAAGGACATGCTGGAGAAGAGCTGCAAGAAGTTCATGCTTTTCCGTGAGGCGAACGAACTGCAGCAGTGGATCAATGAGAAAGAGTCAGCGCTTACTAATGAGGAGGTTGGCTCTGATCTGGAGCAAGTGGAAGTGCTGCAGAAGAAGTTTGATGATTTCCAAAAGGTATGTTTTTCCTACACCTCTGACTGAAACGTTTATCATCGGATACTAGCATTTGCTTGTACATGTTTCCTAATTCTAAACTTTTTGTTTTTTGCTTACTAGGATCTGAAAGCAAATGAGTCTCGCCTGAGGGACATAAATAAGGTAGCATCTGAGCTGGAGTCTGAAGGACTGATGGCGGAAGAGGCTCCGGTTGTGCAGGCCCAGGTGAGAAGAAAACACTTTATACACAGTGAATTTGGTTATACATACACATACATACAAAAGTTTGGGATTGGTAAGAATTTTTTTATGTTTTTGAAAGAAGTCTCTTATGCTCACCAAGACTGCATTTATTTAATCAAAAATACAGTAAAATCAGTATTATTGTGAAATATTGTTACAATTTAAAATAGTTGTTTTCTAGTTTAATATATTTTAAAATGTAATTTATTCCTGATTATCAAAGTTTAATTTTCAGCATCATTACTCCAGTCTTCAGTGTCACATGATCCTTCAGAAATCATTGTAATATGCTGATTTGCTGCTTAAGAATCATTTATTATCAGTGTTGAAAACAGTTCCGCTGCTTAAAAACCATTGTCAAAACCATTTTTTTTCAGGATTCTTTGATGAATAAAGTTCAAAAGAACAGCATTTATTTGAAATCAAAATCTTTTGTAACATTATAAATGTCTTGAAAGTCAAGTTTAATCAATTTAACACATCCTTACTGAATAAAAGTTTAATAAAAAAAAAAAACCTTACTGACCTCAAACTTTTGAATGGTAGTGTGAATCATGATGTTTTCTAAATTAGTCATTCCACTCATCAGTTTTATGTTTACATCAAAACATGGGAGTGTACATCCAAAGGTCCCATTAACCGAATGTTCGCCTTAACCAAGTTTTTTTTAGCCGTGATGGAAAAATATGAAGGCCGTCCATCATTTTGACAGATTACACTGCAATCTGATATATCTTGTAACTGTAATTCCCACCCCTGTCCAGTTGGTGGCCAGTGCACTCCAGTGTGGCAGCAGAGCGTGGCTGCATCCACCAGAACAAAATTAAAACTGCCATGAGAAGTTGTCTGTCCAAGGCAAAGACACAAAATCTAATGACATTTGCCTCTGCATCAGTCTCATTTAAAGTGTGTGATGTACAGAAATCACCCTGTTTAAATCCATGCAGACCAGGAGGAAGGTTTGAGTTTAGGCAGATACAAAAAGTCGATTGAGTTTAGTTCAGTTCATTTTATTCATATTTCTAATCATAATTGTATTTTGTAATATTGAATTCATATTTGCCTCAAAAAAAAAAGTTAAAATGACTAGTAATAATAGATTATAACAGAAGTTTTTTGACCCTGTCCATCAAAATGAGAAGCAATGAGAAAGTCTAAGGCAACCAATGTATACATCAGAGTAGTCTGCTTATTTGTGTGCCTGAATTTATGAGCATTATAGATGTGATGATCTTACCTATTTTTTTTTTTTTTTTTCCCCTTTCTACTTCCGACCCTACATTCCCTCATCCCACCATCCCTTCATCCTGCCATCAGCAACTAGAGATGCTGGGCTCAGCTCCTGGCAAGGTCATTATTATTTTATATCATTCATCTAGTCTCTACAACAGAGTGTCTGCATGAAACAAACACAAGAATATCATGTGTTGTTCTTATGGGTTGAACTGATTGTATTTATATTTTATTTCACAGGATGAAGCTGACTCTAAAAGTGCATCTCCATGGAAGGTAATATAACATGTTGAATTTAAAATGCTTTAGACATATCATCTAATCCTGGGTCTTTGAGAATGATGCATGTGTAGTTTTGATACAGTGTCTTGTTTGACCTGTATGTCAGTCACAGTGTTGTTTGGTGACTGTGGTTACAGAATGACAAGAACAGTCTGGTTCTTTTAATTCACATGATGACACTCTCTTGATTGGTGTGATGTTGTTTTTTTTTTTTTTTTTTTTTTTTTTTTTTTGTCTGTTCTTTTCCTGTCTGTTTTTTGACTCTTGAAATTTTTCAACTCAATATAGTCTGTTCGCTTGGCTGTTCAAACAACGGCCAACTTTAATACTATTAAGGTAAGATCCTAGGATTCTGTTGCAATCTTTAAATCGTCCCTCAACCCATCCCACTAAATCATGCATTGTGGCCTGTGTACCTGGAGGACTAACTCATTGTGGTGGTTTTGTACTTTTTCCATGGTCTCTGGTTCCCTATGTCCCTTTACTGAGCCATCAGCTGTGCAGTTGCATCCCACCCCCCCTTTTCCTTTCATGAGTACATGTCGACCATTTGAAATAACTCCTTTTATGTCTTGACGCCATCTGTTTTTAGTGGGGGTAAAACAGCCATTCTAGAATGCATTAACGTTTCTTTTTTCAGTTTGTGGCAGATGCATCCACCCAAGTTTCCATATTTGCTAACTGTCATCACTCATCCTATGTGCTTAAATGTTGTAGCCTTTCTGTTTGTGCCACTCATCCATACTGTTGCTTTTGCTGCTGATATGAAGAGCAAAGTATGATGCAAAGGATTTAGAAGCATTAATGTAGTGCTTTGGATAGTGGATTGGCATGTTTCCAAATATACATTGCCAAAAATTTTTGTTTCTCAACAGTCGTTTTATATCATTCAAGATAAATCTGCTGCCTGCTGTCAAGGATCATATCATTGTCTTATGTAGACCAGTAAAGTGAGCTCTGATTGGCTGCTAATGGTTTTATGTTTGTGTGTAGGAGCTGAACAACCGCTGGAGGGCCCTGCAGCAGCTGGCTGAAGACAGAAGCAACATGCTGGGTAGTGCTCATGAAGTGCAGAGGTTCCACAGGTACATATATGCCACTTATAGCACAGATCAAAACTATCTGTCATTCATACTGTTATGTTCTTGTTATACTTGTATGATATGAGCCGCATGAAGTGCTGAGAAATTCAGCTAAGTGTGTGATTTACAGGGATGCAGATGAGACCAAGGAATGGATTGAAGAGAAGAACCAAGCCCTGAACACCGATAACTACGGCCATGACCTCGCCAGCGTGCAGGCTCTGCAGCGCAAGCACGAAGGCTTTGAGAGAGACCTGGCCGCTCTAGGAGACAAGGTAAAATGGTCATCTTCATTGGTTTAGTTTAAGTTTTCTTTGTTTATTCCTTGCCTAGAACAACAGCTAAATATCATCTTCTCCCTGTGGCAGGTGAACTCACTGGGTGAGACTGCAGAGCGTCTGATTCAGTCTCATCCTGAGGCTGTGGATGACATCCAGGAGAAGTGCACTGAGCTGAACACAGCCTGGAGCAGCCTGGTGGGTCGTGCTGACCAACGCAAAGAAAAACTGGGCAACTCTCACGACCTGCAGCGCTTCCTTAGTGACTTCCGGTGAGAAGGATAAATTAAAAAAAAAAATGAAAATAAGAGATGCAAAAGGAACAACTTAAAGAAGCTGGATGGCATCAATAGTAGCAGTAGCAAATCTCTAAACAAATCTGTGCATCTTTCTCACAGAGATCTCATGTCCTGGATCAATGGCATCAGAGGGCTCGTGTCCTCTGACGAGCTGGCCAAAGACGTCACTGGAGCTGAAGCCTTGTTGGAGAGACATCAGGTATTGAATGCTGCCAAAAACATCTGGGATCTGTATTTTGTCACATGACTGTTTCCTTTTAATAATACTATTTAGTTGTTCATGGACTAAACTGGGTTTTGCAAAGGATTTTTTAAACATTCACACCTCAAATCCTGTAGGAACACCGTACTGAGATCGATGCTCGTGCAGGCACCTTCCAGGCCTTTGAGCAATTTGGACAGCAGCTTCTTGCCCGTGGCCACTATGCCAGCCCTGAGATCCAACAGAAGCTGGAGGCTCTTGACCAGGAGCGTGCCGACCTGGAGAAGGCCTGGGTTCAGCGCAGGATGATGCTGGACCAATGTCTGGAGCTGCAGGTCAGCAAGGACTCGCTTTACTTTTAACACGGAAAACTTTGACATTAGGAAATGTTACAGTCAAATAACATCATATGTTTCTTTTTGTCTCCTGCAGCTATTCAACCGTGACTGCGAGCAGGCTGAGAACTGGATGGCAGCTCGCGAGGCCTTCTTGGCCAGCGATGACAAGGGAGACTCCTTGGACAGTGTGGAGGCCCTCATCAAGAAACACGAGGACTTTGACAAGGCTATCAATGTGCAGGTCAGCAAGTGCTATTGTGATATGATGATGTAGTCAATCTCAACATTATTTGATTTTGAACGTGGAGTTTTAGTTTTTTGCTAATCACTTTAATTTGTCTGTCTTTGCAGGAAGAGAAGATTGCAGCACTGCAGTCTTTTGCTGACCAGCTCATTAGTGCTGACCACTACGCTAAGCCTGAAATCTTCAATCGCCGCAATGAAGTCTTGGACAGGTCAGGCTCCTTCTGTTATATACTGCGCAGACTGAGTGAATCCGTCCCATGTGAATATTTGTGATTTTCGTGTGATTTAATTTAAAACAGTATGTCCTTCTGACCTCCAGGTGGCGCCGTCTCAAGGCTCAGATGATTGAGAAACGCTCTAAGCTGGGTGAGTCACAGACTCTGCAGCAGTTCAGCAGAGATGTAGATGAGATTGAAGCGTGGATCAGTGAGAAACTCCAGACCGCCACTGACGAGTCTTACAAGGATCCCACTAACATCCAGGTAACATCACACTTCAGGCATCAGTCTCAGAACAGATCTTATCAACATTTTTGCAGAAATGCTGAAGTTCTAAAGATGAATATCCCGCTTAAGTCTAACCTTGTAAATCTATTAATACCATAATAAATTAAAGTGCAGATTAAAATGTTTCTCTTGTTATCCCCGCCGCAACCAACCCCAAGTGTTTTATTATATAGGAAATTAAACTGAACCTCTGTCTGTGTTCCCATTGTCTGTTTCTAGCTGTCCAAGCTGCTGGTAAGTGCAGTAGTGTGCCAGAGCTAACTAACCCCTGTAGGGTCTCTCCACTTGTCCGTTGTCTTGTTTTGTCTGTAAATGTGTATTTGAGTTCCATATGTCTATTATGTGTCTTGCTTTGTATAGTATCATAAGTTGTTTCTCATTGTTCCTTCCCGTGCCCCATCGTTGCAGCTTTTAATTTTTTTTATTGCTGGGTGTGGCCTCCATTTTCTTGTTGAGTCATTGAAGTTGGGATGTCTTGATTTAAATTTGTTCCACACAGAAAACCTGTGCATCTCACAGAGTTATGGATCTAAGAGCAAACTTTGACAAAAGGAAGTATGTCAAGAAATTTTTGGCTGTGTTTGGAATAGCATACTATTCATTATGTGATTTTAATGAAATATATATAATATATATTACAGTCAAAGCAAAAATTGACATTTTTGATATATTTTTACTAGTGCGTGTAGGACACTATAGTTCATTTATGTAAGTGAGGATAGCAAAATAAAGTAAACTGTGACATATTATGCCCAAAAATTCTTCATACAGTGGACTACCAGTAAAATTGAAATGTGGAACCAAAAATTATTCAGACACTTTGACATGACCATGTTTTGCTTAAGTATTATCTGACATAATTAAGATTATTTTTTTCTGACACAGTTTTTAAACTATAGTGAATAAACTATATTAATGAATGAAATGTTCAAGGTGTCTGAATAAATTTTGGTTTAACTGTGTGTGTATATATATATATATATATATATATATATATATATATATGCAGTAAATTCTTATTTTAATTTATTATTTTTATTATTATTATTAACAAACAAACATGACAATCAGAAAAATATATTATCAGATTTTTTTTTTTTTTTTTTTTTAAATTCCCCCAAATCATGCAGTCCTATTGTCACGTGACCTCATTATGTTACTTTCCAGTTATCGTCCCAGAAATAATTGTTTGTTTTTTAAGTTTAAATTGTTGTAACTCTTGGTCATCCAATCAAATCGTCAAGATTAAAAATGTTAAATGTGTCGAGTTCACATTAAAGGTCAAGTTGACTGCATTATCCACAGTATCCCACACAGTGTGCTCAAATTTAAAAAAAAAATGTACTTAATACATCTAATATGCATGCTGCAATAGTGGTATGTTATAATATGGTTTGTTGCTATTCCGAACATAGCCTCAATACTGTATCAACCCAAAGAGAGAAGGCTGAAAGGTGCTTTCAAAACAATTAATTCTGCTTTGCTTTTTGTGGAATACTGTGTTAAAACAACAGAATCAGTTACATGTGTGCTATGGCCAGAATCCATATGCAGTTGCAGTACCTGCAGCCCAGCTTCTTTTTAGTGTATCGGCAAATGCTTTAGATGAACCTTTTGGGAGTGCTTTTTCCTTCTCTCCATCTCTCTGGGTGAAATAAAATATGGAATGATCTTAAACAAAACACCCCAACTCCTAGGTTCTCCACAGAGTTCACTGTGCTGGATCATGTCCAGTTCATTTTATTGAATGTTCCATCAGGCTTTGAATGTGTCATGTTTATAGAATGAGTTCCACGTTACGTGTTTGGTCCATGTTTGGTGGTTTGTAAATTCACAGTCACTTCACATTCTGTTTTTTTTTTTTTTTGGTGTGTGTGTAATGTACACATTTTCATTTTTATTTTGAAAGTTGTGCACTGTTGTGACTACAGATAAGACATCACTTTTCACAAACAGTCTAAACAGAGGCATACACATAAAACACACATATAGGTTACAGTAGCGTTGAATATGCACTGCTTTCATGGACATTGAGTTTTTACACATAGATGTTTATTTATCAGTGTCCTGTACACCTACAGAGGTAGATACAAAACCAGCTATTGCTTTTTCACACCTGCACTCTTGCATGACTTCACTGTGTGGCTCAGTTTAGCTGTATTTCGCTTTCTTGCCACTTTCAGAGCAAACACCAGAAGCACCAGGCTTTTGAGGCTGAGTTACACGCTAATGCTGATCGTATTCGCGGGGTGATAGACACGGGCAATGCTCTCATCCAGAGAGGTGCCTGTGCTGGAAGTGAGGATGCTGTCAAGGTAACTTTCAGAAGCATTTCAGAAATAGGCAGCTGGTGAGTTAAGATCTGTGCTCATTTTGCTGTGGTCGCGCTCATATTTGCACTCAGGCTCGTCTTAATGCTCTGGATGAGCAGTGGCAGTTCCTCGTCAACAAATCTGCTGAGAAGAGTCAGAAACTAAAGGAGGCAAACAAGCAGCAGAACTTCAATACTGGCATCAAGGACTTTGACTTCTGGCTGTCTGAGGTATTTATATGTGATTTAATATCTACTTAGGATAGTTCTTGGTTGGTCTTCACTTAAATCCTGACTATTTAATATTTTAATCAAATAAAATATTATTATATATAAATTATATTTTTATTATATTAACAACAATATTAATAAAGAGACCAATATTGATGTAGTTATACAATTTCTAACTAGAATAATTCCACAAATTCTGACATTTTTCCTTCGGCCCTTAGGTTGAGGCTCTTCTTGCCTCTGAGGATTATGGGAAAGATCTGGCCTCAGTCAACAATCTGCTTAAGAAGCACCAGCTTTTGGAGGCTGACATCTCTGCTCATGAGGTAGCTCACCGACTATAACTCCAGACATACTTGTCAGTTTATTCTCATTTAGCACATTCTGATGGCTCATTGGTGTCTTTGTGCTCTTATAGGATCGTCTGAAGGATCTTAATGGCCAGGCTGACAGCCTGATGGCCAGCAATGCCTTTGACACTTCCCAGGTCAAGGACAAGCGTGACGCCGTCAACGGACGCTTTGTCAAAATCAAGAGCATGGCCGCTGGCCGCCGTGCCAAGCTGAACGAGTCGCATCGTCTGCACCAGTTCTTCAGGGATCTGGACGATGAGGAATCTTGGATCAAGTATGGTTTACATCATTCTGAGTGGTCTAAAATTGATTACACACTAACCTTTTTTTCTTTTAAGACTGTATATTAGATCTAATTCATTCTCTTCCATTAGGGAAAAGAAGTTGTTGGTGAGCTCGGAGGACTATGGACGTGATTTGACAGGAGTACAGAATCTGAGGAAGAAGCACAAGAGGCTGGAGGCTGAGCTGGGAGCACACGAGCCGGCCATTCAGGTGAGGAGGCATCTGCGATATTGTTACATATTGATCCACGGAAGTGAAAAGGTCTTGAGCATATTAAAGGTCTAGTGAATTATAATTCTGAATGCTAACAGTATTTTTGTGGCCTTGCAGTCTGTGTTGGAGACTGGGAAGAAGCTTTCTGATGACAACACCATAGGACAGGAGGAGATCCAGCAGAGGCTGGCCCAGTTTGTGGAGCATTGGAAGGAACTGAAAGATCTGGCTGCTGCTCGGTGAGAACTGTATTTTGCTATTTTACTTTTTTCTGGTCTATTTTTTTGTAATAATATTACTGTTTTTACTGTATTTTCGATCAAATAAATTCAGCCTCTGTGAAATCTTGTCAACCCGCAAACATTTGAATGAAAAATTGTTTGGTTTGCCATTTTTTAGTGGGCAGAGGCTTGAGGAGTCGCTGGAATACCAGCAGTTTGTGGCAAATGTGGAGGAAGAGGAAGCCTGGATTAATGAGAAACTGAACCTGGTCGGAAGTGAGGATTACGGTGATACGCTGGCAGCCGTACAGGTGTGAAAAACTATAATTTACCTCATTATTCATTGGATGAACGTAATGAAAAAATAAACCACATTTAGCTGATTATAGCTGGATTTTTGGACACACCGTCATATTGCTGTTTTTTTGTGTGTGTCTTAATTTGGCTCTTTGTTTCCAGGGCTTGCTGAAGAAACATGAAGCGTTTGAAACCGATTTTACCGTGCACAGGGACCGAGTGAATGATGTGTGTTCCAATGGAGATGAACTTATCAAAAAGGTATAGTTCAACTACTAGAAAGTCCATATACTGTAAATTTGGCCCTTTGACCCTTTAATGCTTAATCACAGACAGTTTCTTTATTCATTACAATTTCAGTATTATTACATCATATTGTTGCTTTTGTGCAGGAGAACCACAATGTGGAGAACATCATGGCTAAAATGAAGGCCCTGCGTGGGAAGGTGTCAGAGCTTGAGAGAGCCGCAGCTCAGAGGAAGGCTAAGCTGGATGAGAACTCTGCCTTCCTGCAGTTCAACTGGAAGGCTGATGTGGTGGAGTCATGGATTGGTGGGTTAATGATATTTCATGCAAATGCGATGAAACTTTCAGTTAAAAGAAGGATTGGCAAGAAATACAGTGTTATTTTCTCTTTTCATCCTTATAATCTGTCTTTGGCTTGATCAGGTGAGAAGGAAAACAGCCTGAAGACTGATGACTATGGTCGGGATCTCTCCTCTGTGCAGACTCTGCTCACCAAACAGGTGTGACATTGCATATGACAAACATATCTACAGCACATTTGTAAACCATATTCTAGAAATAGTCCTTTAAAATATCTCAGTTGTATATTTTTTGTAGTTACATGGCTGTTTTTAAACATTATACCTTAAGCACATCAAATCCTTTCAAGCTTTACTGCCAAATCTGACTGTCTTTCTTCTACCCATAGGAAACCTTTGATGCAGGGCTTCAGGCTTTCCAGCAGGAGGGCATCACCAACATCACAGCCCTGAAAGACCAGCTGTTGGCAGCCAAACACGTGCAGTCCAAGGCCATCGAGGCTCGTCATGCCACCCTGATGAAGCGCTGGAACCAGCTGCTGTCCAACTCAGCCGCCCGCAAGAAGAAGCTTTTGGAAGCCCAGGAGCACTTCAGAAAGGTGTGAAGAATGGAATTTTGCCTAAAGTGAGGAAATTAAATTCTGTTTTGTATGTCTAACTCCTGTTCTTATGTTTGCCACTCCATCCAGGTCGAGGATCTTTTCCTCACCTTTGCCAAGAAGGCCTCAGCCTTCAACAGCTGGTTTGAGAACGCTGAGGAAGATCTGACGGACCCCGTACGGTGCAACTCTCTGGAGGAGATCAGGGCCCTGCGGGACGCCCATGACGCCTTCCGCTCCTCGCTCAGCTCAGCAGAGGCCGACTTTAGCCAGCTGGCAGAACTTGATCGCCAGATCAAGAGTTACCAAGTGGTATCCAACCCATACACTTGGTTTACCATGGAGGCTCTAGAGGAGACCTGGAGGAACCTTCAGAAGATAATCAAGGTGATGATGGGATCCTGAAGCATTTGACTTGATTTGCATAATATCTGAAACAGAAAATGTGCTTTGTAAATTGTAATGTTGACATGCGTTTTCTATAAAGCTGCTTTGAAATGATATGTATGGGTGAAAAGCGCTATAAAAATAAATGTGAATTGAATAACTGGTTTAATTTGGCTTTGCATTATAGGAGCGAGAGTTGGAGCTACAGAAGGAGCAGAGGAGACAGGAAGAGAATGATAAACTCAGACAAGAGTTTGCCCAACATGCCAATGCCTTCCACCAATGGCTGCAGGAGACCAGGTACGGGGGACCAGCATGCACTACTTATTGTTGCGTTTCATTGTAGTTGAGTTATCTGAGGATTAAACACACACCGCATGCAACACATTTGATTCCAATGCATGATGTCACACACATCTGTTTGAATTTAATCAAGCTTTCCTGATCTCCATGTAAATTTCTTAGACAGCCATTTTCATGAAGTCATTGTCTGCTTTGCCATGTTGTCTGTTTGGGTGACGATCTTCACATGGTCGCACAATTTAAACCCATCTGATATTGCTACAGCAGTGCTTTGCTCTGGTCACATGTGCTTTCATGTGAGTGTTGAGAAGTGGCGTTAATGTCACCGCTCAATGTTTTAATGTTTCTTTCTCTCTCCCTCCCTTATTTGTCTCTCTTTCCCCATTCCTTCGGCCTACTTGCTGCTACCTTGATGCTTGGAATCATTTCTCTAATCAGGACATACCTTCTGGATGGGTTAATATCACAATTTTTTTTCTATTTTACTATAGTATGTTTGTGTGTGAGTGTGTATGAATTTATTTAATGGCATTTACATATATCAGCCAATGGATGTCTAGGGATAGAAACAATAAGATAGACATTTGGGAGTTTGAGGTCAGAATAGACGAATAATTTGGTTAGAACTAATACAAGTTGTCATCAAGAAGAATCGCACTTTACATATATTTTGCATATTTTACCGTATGTTTTGACTATATATTTCCAGATGTATTCCTTTCTGTTTTTTCACACTCTTTTTCCATTCCCTCTTCATCTCCCACCTCCCCCGTCTCTGAATAGCATAGCCTATCGGAGGGTAATCCGTGTCTATCAGTATGAAGTCGATGATGATCTTTCTGGAAGGTCTTCTCCCTTTTTTCCTCCTCTGATTGGCCTTTTACCCCTCACCCCACACCTTTTGGGTTTTCTTCTCCTCATGCACTTGAGTCTGATCCCCACTGTAAAGGCTCTGTGTGTGTGTTCAATCCCTTTTACTAACATTCACTGCAATGAGGCTTTTTTTGAGATGAACCCTTCCAGCTTCTTAATCCAACAAGCCTGGCTACATTCAGCACCAGTGTTGAGGAGTGTGAACACTTCATCTCATTCTTTAATCTTTTTGTTTTTTCCTTGTTTCAGTTATTTAAATTTTTTCTTCATTTTGAGAAAAATGTTCATGCACCAGATTCAGGGTGGAAACTGCAATGTGATTTCCATGATTGGAAAATTAGACATTTTCAATATCCTGATCTGAATTGAACAGCTGTGCATTAACATTTTTGTACTCTTATATGGCTAGTCAAGTAACTTTGAATCTTTGATTTTGCACATTTTGCAAGATCTGTACTTTGAACTAAAGCTAAGCAGTGGTACGAATATAGCAGTTTCTATCCCTGTTGACAGCAGCCCTAATCAAGCATGGTCTGGATTACCATGGATATAAGTTGGCTTTGTTAGCATGACTTTGATTATTGTAGTTGCATTCTGGGGTGGCTTATAGTTTGTACTCCATATCTACTACAAAACAATTGGTAAGTCCTATTGTCATGTACAAGAAATTCAGGAAGATGAAGGTTACAGAGGTTGTGCAAACCCATTTAAACAAAATAGTATAGTCATATAAAAATAGACCTTTTTAACTCTCTGGAAATGATTATATATGTTTAATGATAGTTGAGCTAATAACTCACCTAGTCTAGTGAAAGCCGCTGTGGTTGGAGCCGTTCTTGTAAGGTGTAGACTGGCATGTGGAGTGAGTGAGATGTTTTTGGGTGGATGCGTCATGTGCTCTCGGACTCCTGCTGCTGGTTTCATCGCTTTGTGTGTGGCTGGGCAGGTCCTGCATGGTGGAGGAATCCGGAACGCTAGAGTCGCAGCTAGAGGCCACTAAGGTGAGTTTGGGACCAATGAATGGATAAATGGTGAAGCTGATCAGTTTTGAATAACACAAAATGAATCCGTATTAAATCATGCTCACTACTGTTCAAATGTTTTGGGTTGGTAAGATTTTTTTCAGTGTTTCATTCTCACCAAGGTTGCATTTATTTGATCAAGAAAACAGTAAAAACCAAAGCTGAATTTTCAGCAGTCTTCAGTGTCACATGATCCTTTATAATATGCTGATTTGCTGCTCAAGAAACATTTCTTATCATTGTTGAAAACAATTGTGTTGCTTAATATTTTTGTGGAAACCGTGATACATTTTTTTTCAGGATAGATGGTTCGAAAGAACAGTATTTATTTGAAAAAAAAAAAACTTGTGTAACATTATAAATGTTTCTTTTGATCAATTTATTGCATCCTTGTTGAATAAAATAGTAATTTCTTTAAGAAAATCTTGCTGACACCAAATTTTTGAATGGTAGTGTGTATTATAGTGAATACATTATTTTGTTAGTTATTCAAGAAAAAAAATGTTTCATGTACGAAATTGTGAACCAGTCCTGGTCATGGAAAAAGTCATGAAAATTGATTAAACCTTAAAGGGTTAGTTCACCCAAAAATTAAATTTCTGTCATTAATTAGTGTTCCAAAAATGAATGGTCTTACAGGTGTAGAATGACATGAGGGTAAGTAATGACAGAAATTTCATTTTTGGGTGAACTAACCCTTTAAGTTGTGGAAATTTCCATAGTGAATTAAAAAAGAAACTTGTTATAAATGTGTATATTTTAATATTCAGGGTTTCAATAATCCTGGAAAAAATGTCTATAATCTGTAAAAAAAAAAAAAAAAAAATTCTTTAGCTAGAAGTTAAACTGTGTGTGTCCTATTTGTATAAAATGGTTTCCAAATATCCCTATCCATTCATCACAAATAAGAGTAATGGAAAAATCATGTAAATTAATTTTCCATAAAATGTCTGAACATTTCATTGTTTAAGCCTACAGGAAAGAGGACATGAAAAAGCTTGCATAAACCTCAAATCTGAGTAACAGATAAATGGACACGCTGAATTGTCAAATACTCTGTTCTAAATGTGTTTTCCCTCTGGGTTTCTCTGCAGCGCAAGCACCAGGAGATTCGTGCCATGCGCAGTCAGCTGAAGAAGATCGAGGATCTGGGAGCAGCCATGGAGGAGGCGCTAATCCTGGACAACAAATACACCGAACACAGCACCGTGGGTCTGGCCCAACAGTGGGACCAACTCGACCAGCTGGGCATGAGGATGCAACACAACCTGGAACAACAGATCCAAGCCAGGTGACACCTCACTGTGACATATTAAGATTATTATATTTTTTTATGATTTTCTGTAGATTAGCTATTAAAACAGATCTTGGTCTATAACTTGTTGAACATTGCGATTGGATCGATTCACCTTGACTGACTCGTTCTTGCAATTCTTTTCTAGAAACACTACAGGAGTAACAGAGGAGGCCCTGAAGGAGTTCAGCATGATGTTCAAGTGAGTTTTCCACTTTCATAAAAAACATTACAATGTTAAACTTAAGTGTTCTTGAAAATGTAATGCAAGTCTTTGTTTCTCAGGCACTTCGACAAAGAAAAATCTGGACGTCTAAACCATCAGGAGTTCAAGTCTTGCTTGCGGTCTCTGGGCTACGACCTGCCCATGGTTGAAGAAGGAGAACCAGACCCAGAGTTTGAGTCCATCCTGGACATAGTGGATCCAAACAGGTGAGAAACATCTTCTATGGATGTGCTAAATACTGTGTTGTTTCTATTGATGAGCTAACATCAGTTTTGTTTTTTATTCAGGGATGGAAACGTGTCCTTGCAGGAGTACATGGCCTTCATGATCAGCCGAGAAACAGAGAATGTGAAATCAAGCGAGGAGATCGAGAGCGCTTTCCGTGCTCTCAGCGCCGAGAACAAACCTTACGTCACCAAGGAAGAACTCTACCAGGTACAAAACAACAAACCCATGTTATTTACAACTGGTATTGGATCAGTACCAAAATTTTGGCCTCTGTTTCATGTTTGGTGTTAGAAAGATGATCTTAATGACCTTCCATGCGTTTACAGAACCTGACAAAGGAACAGGCAGACTACTGCATTTCCCATATGAAGCCCTACCTGGACAGCAAGGGCCGCGAGATCCCGTCAGCTTTCGACTTTGTGGAATTTACCCGCTCGCTTTTCGTCAACTGATTCCCTGCCCCCTGCCTGCCAGTGACCAATCGGGATGCGTTTTCCCCCCTCACAACACAAGGCCAAACTGCATGGATCTGAAATGAAAATTCTCTATAGCATCCAGTATAGCAATATCTGTATCTTGCTATCACTCTTAACCCTGCATATTTATCTGACACTTCCTCTTGCTTCACTGAGTATAGTGTAGTGGATCTGTCTGCATTTTATTGTGATTGTTTTAGCTGTTAAGTGCTTTGCTTTGTTTAACAAACCTATAGAGAGGATATGCTGTAACATCACCCACAAGACTGCAGTGTGCTTAAATAAACGCTACTGGTTATAACTGGAAAACGTTGTCGGTGTGTTTTTATTTGGAGTTGAAGCATAAATACATGTTTCAACATGAAATGCAAATATACAAGTTACAATACATGTGTTTTAAGAAAAAATTATAATTCTTGAGCGGTCTCAGTCCGTCACCTCATTGGCCAGCTGTTCCAGTATTGCCGTCTCCTTTGCACCTTGTTCCGTTAACTCCGCACTGAGCTGCCAGATGTTGACGCTACCATCTGCATTGCCCACTGCCATCAGATTTGTGTGTTTGGGGTTGAACTCCAGGCAATAAGCTGGCTGACCTCCTGTGTTCTGGTCAATTGTGGCGGTTGGCCTTAAAGACCTTCTACCCAAATCAAACATTTGGACCAAACCTGCCAGAGTTATTAAACATTTTTGTTATATAAACAAAAATTTAAGACCATGCTTTCATTTCACTAAAACAAATTGCAAAAGAGAAATGTGTTTTTACAAATATGTAGAGGGTTAATGCATATTTCATGACGTGCATATTTTTGTCCAAGTGCTTTATTTCCTTTTAAAATAATTTGATAAATTCATGACATATCACTTTATTCTATAAAACCTATTTAATTTGAATTCATTTTCAGTACATTTAAATAATACATATTTTATCTTAAACCCCCAAAATGTCAGGTGGTGCAACTGTCCGAACAAATTAACAGATGAGAAAACTATTTGAATGTTGTCTTAATAATAATAACTAAATACTATGGCATCATTTTAGGTTTGAATCCTTTCATATAAACAAATTTTATGAATATCAATAGTTTTATAGCTGTTGAGATAATCGAAAAACTTTTGTCCAATAATTTGTGTATTCTCAGATGTCAGGGTGGCACAACTGCAAACATGGCTCTTTTATTATGAATTGACAAGGTAATAACTAAACATGATAATGCATCATCCAGATGATCCCAACTGATCCTTGTGGCAAGAGTAGATCTTTCTCAAATACTGCTAATTTCAAGTAAGGGTAGACTGGTTCATTTTCCATGTCAGGTGGTACAACTACAGGTTGTACCGCCTGACATAAAAAAAAAAAAGTCAAAAAATGAATTTAAACACTTTGAAATGTAATTTAACAACTGAAACTTAAACACATTGTTCATGACTCAGAAATATGCATTATATCATTTTTGAAAAAGGTTTTTAAGAAACACCTTTTTTGAATCCTTATTTGTCAATGTCCCATGTATACATGTGTGTGTGGGAGAATTACAAACATCTCACCTTGTCCTGTGACTGCAGCAAAGACTAGAGGTCGTGTAGGTGACCACCTCACCCAAAATACATATGAATCGGACACCCGTAGAGACAGCAGGGGGTGGGGCTGAAGCACACTGTGCAGATGAGCTAAACCATCTGTCCCGACACTTACAAACAGATTCCTAAAGTCAGAAACACCAAGAGATGTTACAATTACTGCCAATTAGCCTTAAAGTGGATATTACACAATGTAGAAAACATACAGCAGGAGAAAATAGCATAAAGCTAACCTGTGGAAGGGTGAGAAGTGAACTGAGTGTATAGGGCCCCCTCGTGGAGAGAAAGAGAATTGCATTGGGGCGCGCAGTGTCATGCTCTCACCATCAGGGGGCACTGCTGCTACCGTCTCACTGCTGAATGAGCATTTGAGCACAAGGCCTCCTTCTGAGCCAACCAAGAATGTGTCCAGGTCCCATGGAGAAAGTGCAACAGAGGTTACTCCTATAGTGGTGCTACCTCGGGTCTTCAGGAAGAGAAACAAAAGCATTGTTATTACAGTGAGTTGTATGTCAAGGTCATATTTCATCCTAAAATCTAACAATTATATTATTACATTATTATATTTTTTTTTAAATGCATGAAGATCTGCATCTTATATGATTCAGCTAGGATTCATATATTCATACAGTACATACTGAATCAGTTTGCCAAGACCATATTATGACACCCACCTTGCTTGCTGCTCCACTCTGAGGCATTTGCTGTGGGACAAGGGCATATCCAGAACTCAAGGTGAGTTTGGCTTCGGCTCCATCAATAGTCCACAACAGAACTCTTCCTCCTGAACCGGCACTCAGTACAACAAACTCCCCTCGGCGAGCTCCTGGGACCCAGTTTACCTGTTTACACACAGAAATACTGTGCTTCTATATATCACTGAATGCTTATTCATCATGCCTCAGTCATAAATGTTTCATACATGATAAACTGGTTCACGGTGGGTATCTGCAGACATTCCTGTATGAGCCAAAATGAGGTCCTGTGAGCGGCTTGTGTCCCAGACCACCACCTCTCCACTGTACAGCCCTCCTAATGCCACAATAAAGAGGAATGGAAATTATCTTGATGAAATAAGCCATTAAAAGGTATTTGTCCCTAATAACTGAGGGAGTGGCTTTATGTTTTCACTTAGGACAAGAAACTTTTTGCATTATTACAAGAAACTATTACTCACACGTTAGAATTTCCGGGTTTATGTATACAATAACCTATTTCCTTTGTGCATCACTACTATTTTACTATAAAGAAAACGAGAGTATAGATGCGCATGAATTAATAAAAATCTATTTGCTCAAAATTTAACATGAAAAAAATTCCTGTGTGCACAATAGTTTTTTGTGCATGTGAAAATCTGTACATTTTTTATTTTTGCAAAGATCCACAGATTTACACTTTAAGGGAGAAAAAAATCTTAAAAGCATTTTTTTTTTTAAATGTGTGTCCATACCAGCAACTACAGACGGTCTCACAGGATGAAAGCACAAACACATGATGGGAGTGGCCACATCGATGATCACATCCGGCCGCTTTGGGTTCAGGTTCTGCCGGTCTAGGTTCCACGTGCACACGTAAGCCTTCTCATTGCTCCAATCACCATCATCCACACTAACCCCAGAAAAACATCATTAAAACTGCATTTATTAACACTGTAGGTGGTTTTATGTGTTTGTATGGTGAAAGGACTGTTACCGGCCAAATCCACAGGCTATGACCGAACCAGTGCAGTTCCAGGACACACTGGTGACTTGCAGACCCCTTTCCTGAGCATCAGCATGCTGAAGGCGGTACATGCAGGACACCTGTGCAAAAAATGATGTCAGAATTGCAAGATTTGACTTTTGCCATTTTTTAATTTAATTGACTTTTTCCTCACAATTCCGACTTTATAACTTGCAATTGTGTGTCAAAAGTCAGAATTGCGAGTTTACAAAAATTGCGAGTTGCGGGAAAAAACGTCAGATACTTTTTTTTATTAAGTGGAGGAAACAAGCTTCCATAAAAAATAAAACAGGTCATTTCGACTCTCACTATTTTTTTTCTAGTTTTTGTTTTTGTTTGAGTTCATAACTCACAATTCAGACTTTTTTTCTCAGAATTACAAATTTATGTCTTGCAATTCGGACCTTATAACTCACAATTGCGAATTTTTATCTCACTTTTGTACGAAATAAACTAAGAATTGTGAGGGGAAAAAGTCAGAATTGTGAGCTATAAACTTGCAATTGCAACTAAGGAAAAAAAGTCAATATTGTGAGATAAAAAGTTGCAATTATCTTTTTTATTTTTGATTCTGTGGTGGAAACAAGCTTACATAATTTACCATCTAATATTATTTAATCCATTATTAATGCTATTTTGCATTCAAGGCTCTCACCGACTCATTCTGATCCTCCCAGTTCACTTCAAACCCATCAAAAGCGTGACTCTTGGAGTTTTTCACCAGCTCTCTGATAACCACATCTTCAACTCTATGCAAGAAGTCCACCAAACCAGGAAAGTCAGAAATGTCTCGATCTAGAGAGAGTGTGTGGTTGATCTGCTCTTGTGTCTGGGTGCTGTTTTCCAACACATCTTTGGCTTGTGTTTCAGCCTCTGCTGTGTGAACTGGACGAGTTTGACAGCTTCTCTGGGCAGGAATACAACAAACACGATAGATACATCACACAAAAGGACTGATATTTCATCAAGAGCATGAATATTCTGGTTAGAGAAGGCAAGCAAACATGTTAACTTACTGATTCTTGTGTTTGCTGATGTGACTTTCTCCAAGTCGATTCAGCACCAATTAAGTCAAGCGTTTCATCCGTAAACATGTTCAAACTTTGCCAGCAAGCGAGAACAAACTATTTTTTATCTTTACCTCAAGACAAAAAGTGTGTTTTTATATCTCTACAAAGTGCTTAGTCTCAATTAGACGTCAGAGTTAGCAGGGAGCTAGCGAATATTTATATATCAAGCAAACGATTTTCTGGTTTTTCATCATATTTAAGACACTGTTTATGTTCGACGAATCAAAATTTGCTTCTGTGATGGGGGAAAACAGCAGCATCGCTAATTTTAAACGATATTTTATTGTATTTTGCGACTGCAAAACGCAGTTTTTTCCTCCATGATTATCCCTGGATGTGACATCGTTAACTGCGCTGCCATGGATACCCTAAGCCAATCAATGGTTGGCTGTCCACCGGACGTCACTGGTGTTAGCTTCTGATTGGTCAAACTATTTTCCGCACTTTCATTTTGAGATTATAAAAGGCCCTTTGTACTGGGTCGTTCGTACAATTCGGTGCCTTTTGGGCTTTGAATATTTTCAAAAAAGAAACCTAGTTGAATAAGTGTTTAAAAAAAGACGTGAGCATGTCGATGACTGTGTTAATTCGTAATAAATTCTATTGTTTAAAAATACATTGTAAAAATTGACTGGCACAAACCCTGCAATGAATAATAGCCTCAGACGTCTAATAAAAACTTTCGAATACTTTTTTTCTTTCTTTTTGCATTAATCATGAAATAACATGTCCCCTGATCTTATTGATATTACATTATCACAGAACATCTTCACGTGTCAATTCTATCTCATGTGATTTATGTTTACTTTAAGATAAAACTGCGATTAGTAGAACTAGATATTGTTTTTGAAGTAGACACACTTACCACTTCTGTATCAGTTCATTGACAACAAACACATTTTTGTTTATATTATTAAACTAGGATTTATGTATAAAAACATCAATACATGAGGGTGGACAAGACACTGAATTGTGATATATGGTGATTAAAGTTATTCAAATAAATAACATTTAAATCGTAGATTTTTTTCTCATAATTTTGGATAACGTTCATGGATATTTTTATCTTCTAAAAGTTTTAACTGAATGCACTCAAGTTACAAAATCGTAAAACAACATGAAAATTGTTATACCTATAGGATGTGCATAAGTCAAAAACATTACATGAAATAATTTCATACTTTCATGAATACACAAAGAAACATTTAATTTAGACCTCTGAGTTTTTTTGCTGAATGGCTGATGTTCTATTCACTGTGTGGTGTCAATACATAATGAGGTGGACAGTAACTCTACACACAAAACAGAATTGTGATTGATCAACTATAAAAAAAATTAACCACACAAAAATGTATATAAATGTAATACATAGACAGATTTGCTTTCACATACCATTCATGAAAATGTAATGATAGTTTAATAAACTGCTCTGTATAATCAATCTGTCAAATAAAAGATGACTTGCGTTTTAGCAATTTAGAGCTACAAGCAGTTAAAATGTAACATTATAAATGTGCCATGTATAAAAGAATAGGAACTAAATTGTAAGAATGACTTTCTAGCAACATTAACCCTACCGTCAAGAGTTTGTGAAGAAATACCATTCAACATTACACTAAAAACAGTTACATATAAAACTTTCAAAGATGTACCAAAACATTAAAAACTATATAAAAACACATTGTACTCATAAATGTGTTCATCTGTATATCTCCAATAAAGAAAACAGATGGAGAAAAGACAAGTTGTAGAGTTCTTTAAGATTCTACAGGCTTTATTATCTCATTTAAATAATCCTTTAATTAGCCAAGCTCAAAATTACAAGAGGAAGTTTTTTTGTGTTTTGTTTTTATTAAAAATGTTTCAAACCTCATGGGTGTCTGTAAAACATTACAATGAAAAGTCAATCAACATAAACCCAAATGTTGATGTGTCAAATGCCCGCTTGCCCCACCCGACCCCACTGAACTGTCAACAATAATAACTGCCATACCCTGATATTGACCCCAAATCATTTACAAGAGGTGACAGGAGCTAGCTGGTGCTTTCCTTTTGTCTAATATATCACATAGGAAAAACAGTGTCAACTCTTTGGGGCCCACCTCTGCATTAAAGAAAATATACAAAAAAAGAAGAAAAAGAAAAAAGTGGCTAGGTATGTACGCTATGATTAGATCACTGCACCATGGCTTATTACTTCAATTCACAACCATTCACAGAAAAAAAAAAAAAAAATTCATTTATATACTTAATATATAAACTGCTATTTACTTCGGTTTAGTCTACAGAGGATGACGTGCAGATTGTTAATATTTTGTATTTGTCTTTGGAGATGGTTGTAATTAAAGATGACGCAAGAGGCTTCAGCAACGAGATGCCACTAGTTTTCCAATGCAGGTATTGTATGTCCAGGGAATTAACTGGGTTTAGACATGGTCAGGACAGGAGAGGCTTCAGTAGAACAGAACATGGAGCACAAAATAAAAATAAAAATAAAAAAGCTTTTTTTTGCTCCCATGGTTGGAGGATGACTTCAAAAAGGAAATAACAGGTACAAGTGATGGAATATGTCCTTATCAGCCTTTAATCATCCTCCCCATCATCCTGAAAAAGAGAGGTTGAGAAAAAAAAAAAAACATTAAAAATGTATGATCTAACTGTGGCAGTTTCTGAAGTTTATACAATACAGATATTCTTTAAAATCAATCATGCTTCATATTAAAGCCAAAGCTTTGAATAAACTCTCACCTCACCATCTTCTCCATCGTCCTCCTCTTCATCTTCCTCTCCTTCATCCTCATCCCCCTCTTCGTCTATGTCCTCCAAACCCTCCTCCTCTTCCTCATCATCATCCTCTTCACCCTCACCCTCTTCATCATCCATATCGGGGACCTGAGCAGATACAAAAAGTTAAATACAAGTTCCGACTCTCAATACAGCAAGTGTTTGTCAGCGTTTAACAATTATATTTCATACCAGGTAGTACTGCAGGGGGTTGGGCCAGATGTCATCTTTAATGACCTCCCCGAGTTCATCAGCCCCTGCATCAGAGTGATCGGTAAACCAGGTGAAGAAGCTCTCTGGCTCTTCATGTTGCCGTTTCTTCCCTGCCTTGTTCTGTGTCTGTCCAGTACGCTTCGTCAGGTCCTGCATCATACATAATCAGTTAATAGACACCCATTACTCCAAAACTGACCCAAAAGAATTGATTTGAAATCAATCATTGAATTGATTAAAAAAAAAAAGTTAACCCACCTTTCCAGCCTTCCATTTGATTTCAGTGGATTTTGAAGATGGGTCACCACTCTCATTCAAGTGGAACTCTTTTGAGAGGACTTTGTTTTCAAAGTATGGATTTTCATCAAAGTACTGCAAGTAAAATTACAGGTCAGACATTTGATTTTGTCAGACATTACTTTTAAACTTGACTAGGCAAAAAGTTTACTTACAAAATCTATTCTGTAACCTGATTTGATGTCCTCAAACTCTGTGACCTCCACTCTGGTCAGGTAATGAAGTGCTTCTTCATCCTCCTCACCGAGCAAGGCTGAGACTATTAATGAAAAACAATATATTGCAAGTGAATATATAAACAAACCAGCAAAGTCACCCATATTCAATAACACAGAGGATGGGTTTCAATTGCTTACCTTGTGGATGGTTGACAAATGTTGTGACCCAGAAGTTTGGAATTTTGGCTATGAGTTCTGATCTCTTCTGGAAGAATGGCTGACGTAGCTTATTGTACTTCTGCTCTACTTTTAAAATTTCCTCACTCGCCTGCTCATTCAATCTGTGAAAAGCAACAAAAGCAAAATAAAACAAATGCATCAAATATGCACTTACAAATGATACTTCAAAGGCACTGGAAAACTTACCTGTCGATTTCATTCTGTACTTCATCAATGTGTTCAATTGCCTCCTGTTGCTCTTTTTCTGTAATGCAATAAAATAACTATTTATTCATTATGTTCTTAATGCGTTATAAACTGTAGTAGTATAAAACTGCACGCGTGTGCAATCCTTAAATAAACTAACGAAAACATGACTTTTATAAGTTACACACACAAACAACTATATATAAAGGAACAATGTAAACACGACGCATTGCGTATATCATAACAGAACAAAAAGCACCATTAGTTTAAGCTAATCTGATCTGATTCAAAACCACAATAGAAGGGCTAAAGTGAAAGCGAGTTGTAACACCGGACGACCAGCTCAATCCGGTACAGTTTCAGCAGCAGCTGCGCAAGGCCGCGAGGTTTAAAAGGAGGAGGCCACGCGCTGGGCCACATTTACCGTTCTCTTAATGAATTACACATTACTGCCGTGTATTTAAAGTATCAGAAAATCATTTCGACCCACTTGAGTGTCATTAAAACACGTCTACGGTGATGTGTGATGGAGCGGCAGCGTGGTTTTGTGACACATGTGGGAATGGCTCGTGATGGCGGGGGAGACACAATAACCAGTTAGCCTATTAGCACACAACATGGGCTCAATACAGCGCACTCATTATTTTCGAGTCACTGTGGGTTTAAAACGACACACTTGAGCACATACGTGAAAAGTACAGGAAATGTGTGTTTTGATAAACTAAATGGTGCTCGAGCGCAATGTTCGTCGCGCGTGGCACAATAAAGCCGCCGCGCGAGGAAACATCATGGCCTCCGGTGCGCGCGACAACCTTTTGCTGAAATTACCCTGCAAAACTGGACTTCTGCTGGAATAAACAGTCACAGACTCGGGCTTTACTTAAAGATTAAAATAAATGCTAAGCGAAGAGTTAAAACTGATATTCGTGCTTTAAACGCAAGAGGTGTAAGTTACTGAAAATGGCGGTGCGCAGGAGGCCGCCATTACTTTACCCGAGGTCTCGTCCGCTCCGTCGTGATTCGAGTTCTGCTCCTTTCGGCTCACTTTCGCCGCCGACGCCGACATTATTCCCCCACAGCCGAGGATTTGCCTTCTTACTGCTGAAACAAAAACTCCGGAACGTCCTCCTCCGCTCGAGGAAAGCGAAAGAAGGGGAAATAAAGTTGGTTCTAGCTCAGTTTAGAAGTGCGAATATCACAACGTGTGTTGCGCTTCCCCTCCACACATACAACACACTCAAATGAGAGATGCGTATCACACCACGCACCTCCTCTTTTCTGACACCCGCCACTGTGCTCGCTTGCGCGCCCCCTCTGGCAGTCCCGAGAACGCGCTTTAGGAGAATAAAGAGCCACGCCTCCTCCATATAATATAATATAAATTCTTAGAATAAAAATATTTTGGTTTGGTAAGATTTGTTTCATTGTTTTTTATGTTGTTTTTTTATGTTTATGCTCACCCAGGCTGCACTTATTTAATCAAAAATACAGTAAAACAGTAATATTGTGAAATATTATCACAATATAAAATAACAGTTTTCTATTTTAATATATTTTAAAATGTAATTTATTTCTATAATGGCAAAGATGAATTTTCAGCATCATTACTCCAGTCTTCAGTGTCACATGATCCTTCAGAAATCATTCTTATATACTGATTTGGTGCTCAAGAAACATTATAATTATAAATGTTGAAAACAGTTTTGCTTCTTAATATTTTTGTGGAAACTATGATACATTTTCCCAGAATTCTTTGATGAATAGAAAGCTCAAAAGAACCGTATTTATATGAAACAGAAACCTTTAACAACATTATAGATGCATTTACTGTCATTGATCAATTTAATGCATATTTGCTGAATAAAAGTATTAATTTCTTTTTTAAAAATCACTAAATAAACTTGTCCCATCATACCCCTATAGCAATAGAGTTCAGTCCTGCATGTGTTAGCTATAGCTTTGTTGTACTGTCTCTTTACCCACATTTTACACCATATTTCATATATATTTTCACATCTTTTACACCATATTTCATATTTAACCTGATATGAATTTATTAATTTATGAGATTTATAATCCAAAAATATTGAGCTGTAAATCAGTTTGAAATCCTGTAATATTAATTCCTTCATTCATTAATTGACCTGAATGTCAGATTTGTTAGTGCTTATATATTTATAGATATTTGACATTTTGTATCTGATGGTGTTGATTGTGTTTTGGCAGAATAATGAACACAGGCCTATGGATTTTGAAGAAAATCATACATGCATCAATGCTTATAAATATTTAGCTTAGCTAAACTTCATCCATAATAAACTCAACAGTTACACTGATTACACTTTAATGCTGCTTTCAATATGTCAATGATGTGCGTTTTACACGCCTAGTTTTACAAAGCGCGCGGCTAATATCACATAGCTACGTCACGCAAATACCTTTGTGAAGCCAGAAATCATAAACAAAGGAGATGCGTGTTTTTAAAGGTAAAGGTTGTGGTCAAATTCATATATCGCCTAATGCACTTTTTATTTTATTTTATTTATTTAAAATACAGTGATGTATCTATATCACTTGATATTTGTAGTTTCCAAATTACAATCACAAATTATGCAAGTGTACTAATTGCCTTTGGTTACCTGTAGCTAAGCTTTTCATTTAAAGTGACAGAATAAACTAACTGAATTATAGCTTGAAGACTGTAATACTATTCCTGTGATCTGGACCTTCTAAATTTGGGAATGTCCTGCAACCTTTGTTTTAGCTGCTTTTTTTTTTTTTTTTTTTTTTTTAACTATTAAGCTACTGCTATACTTCTACAAAGAGCAATTGGTTTTGACGTTTCTAAACACTCCTCCATTTATTTCCTCTTCTTCCACCACCCCATATCCTTGCTTCACGTTTTTAGTTATCAGTACAAGAAAAAAAAAGAAAAAAAAAAAATCTGATTTTGTCCAGGACTTTTACTTTAAAAAATATAGCAATTTACTGAAGAAAGGCGTGGCCGAATATTGTTTCCTGCTTCACATCACGTTCAGTTTCGGCTTGGTAGGAGGATTGGGAAACACTAGCATCACTCCACACTGCCGGGGAGTCGGGAAACTGAGATTTTTTTTTTTTTACAATATCAAAGCGTTTATTTAATTTTCACGTTATGATTACGTCAACTTGCGTTCATTCGGATATATCCTAGGAAGTTCTCCGAGGAGCGTAAGGTAAAATGTCATTTTAGTTATTGTCTTTTCCTCGATCGATGTCGCTTTTTCTTCTGGATTGTGTCCCAGTTTGATTGTGGGGAAAGTGTGATTTAGACAAGTTTATGTCTTGTTGGAATGAATGTTTCATTTGTCATAAGAGGAGCCATAACTTTTATGTACGTTATGTGAATTATGATTCCTAATATCAGCTGGCAGTGTCATAGTTACACATAATGCATATGACACATTACATGAATATACTACACACTTTGCTTTTCAATGACTATTTTTTAAGTTTAAAAGCCACAAATCCTAAGTTTTTTTTATAAATATAATATAATAGATTTATGTTTGACAAACTAGTATTGTCATCCACTTTAATTAAATGGGGATTTTGGGCCTGTCCCACATCGAGGGAAATGTCATCAAATTGATTTAATCTATTGAACAGATAATTATTCAGATTGATTCACTAATCAAATTTGTACTGTGCAGTTCTATGCAATGCTGTGTAGAATAGTTTTACATGTATAGCATGTCACACCAACTTCTCAATATAATTATTTTCCAACTACCCATATATAGAGTTAATAAGAAGTCTGTAGCAAAGGTTATTTTTAAAAATAAATTACAGTCCATCTTCAGAATGTGTCATTAATGGCTAGAGGATTTCCTTTAATGTTGTTCGGAATAGTCTCTGCTGAGTCTATGGCATCCATAGCTTTTTCCCATGAAGGTATTTGATGAGCTGGTTTGAATTGATTCTAGCAGGCAGCAGCACATTCCAGTCAACCCAACGCCCCCAAACATCCAAAGCATTTTGGGGAGTGCTTCAGGGTAGAGTATATGGGTAATGGCAAACCCTCATTTTGCATAAGGTTGTAAAAAGGTTGATTACAGTAGGAATAATCATATTGTAATAGTTCCTTTTTTGCTTTGCTTTATTTATTGAGCATTTCTGTCAATAAAAAAGTGCCTTGTTGATAGGGATGCACAATACATCGGCCACGATACCGGTATCGGCTGATATATGTTCATTTTTAATGTTATCGTTATCGGCCCGATAAGAAAATTTGGCAGATATATTAAAGCCGATAAATAATGGCTAATTTCCTTCAGCTGAGACACTTCAGATGTGCACTGTTTACCGTGATGGGTTTGAATTGCTTGAAATATGATTGGAGTCACTTCAAAAAGGAAAATACATTTAAGTTCATCATGTGAAGTGCAAGTCTGTCATATAGGCTACATAAAATTATAATGAGAACATTATAATTGTGTGTTTTGGACATGGCTTTTAATGGTAAGTCTTTTGTTTTTGTAATCAGGTTTTTTAAAATTATATAAAAATTCGGATTTTGATTTATCGGCTTTCAAATATAACGAATTATCGTTATCGGTATCAGCCAAAATTTTCATATCTGTGGATCCCTACTTGATTAACTGGGCTGCATGAAGTGCTGTATGTGGATATTTTTCTGTTTTTATAGGGGAATGGCACCTGAGGGATATTTTTCTTGGTCTGTAACAGATTCTTGTCAGTTTTACTTTCAGATTCAGAACTCAACACTTTCCAGCCCACAGCTCAGCAGTGATTGGTTAGTCAGGCATTTTAAGATGCTGAGAATGTCAGGTTTAACTCAAAATATGTGGCCTTTTGCTAATCATCTTCTTTTAACGTCAACAAGAAATCAAAACCAGCCTTATTTGCTTTTAGAATAACTGTTCCTCATCATATAACTGAATGATTCATCAGTGCATGTTATTCTAAAGGCAAAAAGGGTTTGTCTAGCTGTGGGCAGCCATTTTTGCTGTGGCGCCGGGGAGTGATTGGGTGGGTTAGGTGCCTCAAGGGCACCTTAGTCAATTCCAGGTATTGAGAATCGAACTCGCAACCTTCGGGTTACCAGTCTTACTCTCTAATACATTAGGCCACAACTGACTAGAAAAAGCTGTTTTGGCTGAATTTTTTTGGTTCCCGAAATTTCACTGCGTCACTTCTTTATAATCTCAAAGAATCAAAACATCCCCCCCAACCTTCTCACTCCATGTAACATCCCTTTTCACAATCCAATTAATTCACAGTGAATAAAATCATATCCTATCCTACTTTTTTTCTCTCATTGAATATCTTGTATCAGAAATAGGGGCTGTGAAACTTGTTTCCTGTTAACTTGAATCATTTCAAAACATTATTTATGAAGTCAAAGAAACATTTATTGCATAAATGCTGTAATGTTTTGCTTATATGCATGCTCAACTTTCTCATATGTTTTGGTCCTTCTATGAGTGCTTCATTATAAATTAGTATATTGGTTTTAAAATATTTGAGTGGAAGCAACTGCTTGCATACCCAGTGGGACGTCCTGTGGACCGGGCAGAGACACTGACCCAGTTGTATCTCTCTTGAGCTGACTGCACTCTGCTTGATCACATTAGCAGCTCTCAGAGGAATGATTTCATTGAATGGAAGCTCTTATTAGTAGCGTCATGGTTCTTATGTCCCAGACCCTTGGCAAGGATTTGGACTGATGTCTTACTTGACAAAAAACTTTAAAAGTAGTGTTTCCTAACTATGTGCTGTTTAGGGATTTTTTTATAGGCTTATTTACAGGTTTTGGCCTCCTGCTGTAATAATTGCAGACTGTTCAGTGTGTGTGTGTGTGTGTGTGTTTGTGTGTGTATAATCAACTGTCCAAACAAACACATTCCTCCCATCAGCCTTCATACTGATGCTCAATTAACAAGCGACTGCTGTGTCAGGTCTGCAAGGAATTTCCATTAGATGTGTGTCTGAAATAGCCCAAAGAATATTCCAAACACTGAATTCATAGGTTTTTGGTGAGATACAGTGAAGGAACTGAATCCCTTGAACTTCACAGGACCATCTTGCCTGTTTTGCATATCAAACGGTTTGTTTAGGCAGAGCGTCAGTAGGTCAGGACTGTGGTCACCGTTTAGTGGGCCATTAGAGATTCCTGGACTGTTCTGTCCTGCTTGGATTCCCTCTCGAGAGAATTAGTTCTTGTTTTTGTTTTTCAAAAGCTTCGTATTATTCCCCACAAGGTCCTTTTCCCTTTTTAATGTTTGAGAAAACTTCACTGTGGCCTTCCTGTCAGACCAATGTCTTTACCACATGTATCTACCTCGGCAAAACAACATCTGTTTTAATTGTGTATGCACTGCTTTCTGCTTTTTAGGATTGTAATCTTCTATTCCTATTTTCGCACATTTTATTCCGAAGAGAGGGTCCATTTATTTTTTTTTACCCACAGCACTGGATGCATTTTCTCATCTTGCACTACACGAGCCAAATGACTTTCCACTATGTTCCACATATTTAAGGCATCGTCACACTCTGTCGCTTTCACAGGCAAACCGACCACCCAGCAGGAAGTTTAAACAGGACCATGAAGTTCAAAAGCTCATTCACACCAAGAACGATAACTTTAACGATAACTAATTCACACCAACAGGTGATAACATTCTGTTTATTATTAGCACGTGCTGCAGTTGTGTCTTCTACTGCTTTAAATCTCGAGCTCTTTAAAGTCAGGTGGATTCTGATTGGCTGTCAATGTTTTTATCATTCATCAGCTGGAAAAAAATCATTCTGAAAGTGATTCTAATGATAACATTTCTCTGTGTCGTAAACGTTATAGTTGTGGGCTGGACTTCCTATTCTCACATATTAGAATGACTGTTCAAACTTTACAGTTATAGTTATTATAGTTGTTGTTTTTGGTGTGAACAGTCAACCCTCTACAAAGTGAGTAAATCAGTCGCATATGTGACCAAATTTCACGAGAGGCGACTAAAAAAAGTCTTATTTTAGCCAATGACTAGTAAATTGTATGATTTACTGGTGCTGTCTGTGTTTTTAATGTTAATCAAACAACAGACTCGCTGCAAAAAAAAAAACTCACTCGCTCTTGACTGAATAACTTTTGTAACTTTAATAGGGATTAAAGGATTAGTTCACTTTAAAATGGAAATTAGCCCAAGCTTTACTCATCCTCAAGCCATCCTAGGTGTATAAGACTTTCTTCTTTCTGATGAACACAATCATAGAAATATTAATAAATATCCTGATGCATCCAAGCTTTATGACCGACGAGTATGAAGCTGAAGAAAGTGCATCCATCCGTCATAAATGTACTCCACATGGCTCCGGGGGGTTAATAAAGGCCTTCTGAAGCGAAGCGATGCATTTGTGTTAGAAAAATATCCATATTTAACAAGTTATGAAGTAAAATATCTAGCTTCCGCCAGACCGCCTTCCGTATTCAACTTACGAAAGAAGCGTAACTGACGTCACGTCAGTAGGACGTAGTGTAAGCATTTTGAACTGCGAGAGGCATTACACTTTCTTCCTAAGTTGAATACGGAAGGTGGTCTGGTAGAAGCTGGATGTTTTTTTATTTGCATAGTTCTTGCATTCCATGTAAAAAGTCTGGTGTGTAAAATAAAAAATTTACTAGCCACTGGCGACTCAAGCTTCAGTGTGTCCATAGAGGGTTGGAACAGGCACTAAAGAAAAGTGTTTTAAAGTGTTATATCTCTCCCTATGCAGGTTCTGGTTTTATTTGTACATCTGTGTTGTGGACCGCCATTATAACAGATGCTTCTTTATGTACCTGGAATGACCCTTGACCCCAGTAGACACAGAAAGTCACGCAGTTCCTCAGCATAGTCTGAGTTGATTTGAAAGAGAAACCTTCCCCCATCCTCAAAAGCTTTGAAAGCATCCTCTATTTCTATAACCTCTTTCCTATTGACCAATGCTTAGACTGACTCATTTTAGAGTCATAGAGTACAAATGATTCATAATGTTGTAACCTCAAAAATTTAATATTGCTTTCATTTTAAAGACTCAATTCAGACAGAGTTTGCACTTTCAGATTCCACTGGCGATCATTGAGTTTGTCCTGTTACCCGATATGAATTTGCTTGTGTGGTCCCGCATGTTTGAGGCTGTGTGTCTTTGAATTGTTTTTAGAAGCATGTTAAAGGATATGTCTATGTATTGAAGTGTTGTGGCACTGTGGTTCAGCGCGCTCAGATTTGTGCCCGGTAGCCTTTTTCGTACCGAATGCTGAAATCAAGTCTGATAGAAAGTTGGCCGCCATGACCTCTCAAGTGGGAAGTTAACTCGGGCAACTAACTCTGCTCAGCTGAAGAATTTTACTGCAGAGTGTCTTCTCTTTCCCTCAGGGCTTGTACAATTACATTTATAATTTTACAGTTTCTGAGAAAGAAAGAAAATTGAAGAAACTTACCATGGTGCTCAGCTTCGTTGCTAACACTTACTATATTTTCTGTGATTTTATTTTATTTTGATTTATTTTATTTTTACACATTATGGAAGCTAGAATTAAATAATGTTTAGAACTTATTTTAATTTTTTTTAGATTAATTTAAAGATAGCTACATTTTACAATACTATCAGGTTGGGCTTAATGTGTCTACATTCTTTCAGTGAGCATTAGGACGGTCTTGGGTGTGGTCCTTTTTGTTTTGACTTCTGTTCAAACATATCAACTTAAAAGGCTTGTTGGGAAAAATAGGGGTGTTTGGGCTGATGTCTATCCGGGCATGCCTCATCTGTTTCCCATCAAAGTATCCAAATCGCCTTAGTTTTCGATTCGCAAAGAGAGGCTACATAGGGTCAAGGAAAGTGTCAGAGTTCACAACTGCTTGAACATGCACAGGAGTCTCTGGTTCTTGATTTTTTATTTTTTTTATTTTTTTAGACCATCTTCACAAGGATGCTATGAAGGAAATTTACTGTACTTGAAGAAACAAAGCATTTTGACCTCACAATTGGAGTGAAATGTTAACACACACAAACAATTTCATTTTTCAAACAGCTAAAATTTTTTCTCTGTAGTGTACTGCATATAGCTGTTGTGGTTTTTCTAGCCTCAAGCCTAGCCCTGTTGCTCTTGACGTTTAAAGCCTTTTAAGGCTAGATGCAGTTGGTCAGCTCTTCCAACGGGCCTGGCCTCCACCCATGATGATGTGATAAGAAAGGCAGTTCCATCCTCTTCTGACTCTCCTCCAATCACACAGTGTTGTGTGCATTCAAACACTGGCCAATGACTGTTTTCCCCTAAAGTGTCGTGAGTTTACAGTGTGTGAAGCTGCATAAATAGAGTCCTCTGGGACTGTAATGTTACATTCCAGCTGTCTCCAAGCAAAAACATAGACTTGTACACAATGTGTTCCCCGAGGAAAATAACCAGTGCTGGAGTAAGGTAATGAGATATTTCGATTAAAGCTGTGCTTGATTGAATGCTATTGAATGCTACAGGACAAAAAGATAGTCTGAGGAATAAATTATGTGGCAGCAATGTCTTTGTGATGTATATTTTTGTCTATGGCTGGGTTTACTTAGCACTGCATGCCATACTGTTCAGAAACTTCTTTCTTTAACACTGTTTTGTATTTTCTGAAGGAGTGGGGTATTTTAAATTGTCATTCGATATTAACTTTTTTGTTTGTTCCATTTGAATCTGCGTAAATGCATCCAGTTTAATTCAAATGACTGCGTCTGCTTCCATTTATGTAGATTACGCTGTAAATGTATCAAAAACTTGGAGCCAAGCATGAAAAAGGCGACCAAGCCCACGGCCGCCACCTCCAGATCCTCAGCGGGCATTAAGGCCCCAGGCAGACCTGAGGGAAGCAGCATTATGGGCACAGGTGGAAAGATGACAAACAAAAGCCATAGTTCAGCTCCACTGTCTAAGGTAACTCTTTAATATGGAGAAATCGGAAACATTTGTTTGTAATCGTAATCGATATGTTGAACCAAGTGCTAGCTAAGAATGTTGCATTTAACTTGTGGTTTGTCTGTAGCAGATCATTAACTTAATGTTTTGCATGCTAACCAGGCAAAGAGCAATGATGATCTCCCAGCGGTCAGTGCAGGAAGTGGAGCAGTATCCATAAGCAACAGTAACACTACTGCAAGAAACAAGAGAGGAACCTTCTCTCAGAACACCAGCAGCACTGAGACCAGGTCCAAGACCAGTTCAGGTAGCGCTAAGCATTGTTCTGAAAATGTTAAAGAAAAAGTCTTCTGTTTGTGTTGCAAAATTCTTTTGATACCCACTAACACCACTAATGAAATATCTATAATATTTATGTAGTTATGGAAATGTTTCAGCTTACAACCATTTTTTTTTCTCTTGTAGGTCTTTCAGGAAGGCGTGCCATGACATCCACAGTCAAGGATCCAGGCACGACACGAGAGAACTTGCGAGAACGAACCAGAGCCAGTGCTGCCAAAAAGCTCGCCGGACCTAATGATGCCATGCCTCAGAAGCGGTCACGATGCCATACCGTAGCTGAGACTGAGTCTCGGATGAGCAAATCTCGCTTAGACAGCCAGATAAGCCATAAAGCAGTGCTGGAATGTCAAGTGAAGGACTTGCTGGGCTTAGCCAAGAGCAAAGACCTGGAGATCCTCCATCTCCGCTCTGAACTTAGAGGTATGAAGGCCAAGCTTGGTCTGGAAGAACTTGAAGCCCCTGATCCAGAACAAGGTTCTCAAGAAAACAAGCAGCCTCAGGAGAAAGAGGTTTCTGCTGTGATCAGTGCCACTGATGTAGAGTCCACTCTCCTCCTCCTTCAAGACCAGAACCAGGGCATCCTTGATGAGCTAAATATGCTGAAAAGTGAAAATCGGATGCTGAAGGATCGCCTTAATGCTCTTGGCTTCTCTCTGGAGCACCGTCTGGACAGCCCTGACAAAGGTCTGCGTTGCCCGTCCCTTAGTCCTGAGCCTGTAGTTTCTGGCAGCAGTGGAGGTCATCGTGAAAGCAGAGGGGGTGGCATGCGCACGTCTTCTGCAGAAGGCTCCACCCAAGGCTCTACTGAGGACCTGCTGTCAGAACCGAGACGTGTAGGCTCTCCTGATGCAGTGGACAGCGAGTGTAGTGAGGCCTACCAGCCAATCACTTCCAGTGATGATGCTTTGGACGCGCCCTCAGGTTGTGGATCATCTTCTGAATCAGAAGGAGGGCCACCGAGCCGGGAACATTCCCGCAGGGGCAGCAGCGGGAACACCAGCGAGGTTTCCGTGGCCTGCTTGACTGAGCGAATCCATCAAATGGAGGAGAACCAGCACAGCACATCAGAAGAACTCCAAGCCACCCTGCAGGAGCTTGCTGATCTGCAGCAGATCACACAAGAGCTGACCACGGAGAACGAACGCCTGGGTGAGGAGCGTGCCATTCTTGTCGACTCCCTCTGTCAACAAGGAGAGCGTCTAGAACTGTACGGAAGACAGCTGGACTACTTCCGTGGCCTTCTTGACGAGCACCGGGTGGCGTATGCTAAGGATGACGAAGATGCCAAAAGCGGGCGCTATGTGGAGCTGGAGAGGCGTTACGCTGAGCTGAATGAGGGCTCGCGTTTTGAGCGGGAGCAGCTGCTTGGTGTGCAGCAGCAGCTAAGCAGTGCGCTCAAGATGGCGGAACAGGAGAACGCAGAAGCCCAAGGCCTGATGGCAGCATTAAAGGAGCGTGTCCATATGGCAGAGAGAGCTGTGGAAATGGAGCGGAGGGAGCGGGCCGTCGCCAAAGCGGAGTTGGAAGCGCTGATGGTGGTGTCCGAAGGGGAGCAGGTGGAGCTGAACCGCTGCAGAATCCAACTTGAGCAAGAGAGACAGAGAGTGGCCCAGCTCCTCTCCATCCACAATGCAGGGGATAAGACCGACATACGCCACCTGCTGGACAGCGAGAGATTAGACAAGGAGCGAGCCGAGGCCAAGGCAGCTCAGTTACAAGAGGAACTGGGGCACACTCGCAGTGAAGCTGCCCAGCTCCAGGAGGCAATTAGCAAGGTGAAATTGACAAACACATTCAGATAACTCATATCTTTGATTATTTTAAGTTGTCTTAAGCTGCGTCCAAAGTCACATACTCTATGAAAATGTACTACATTTGATAAAGAACTTATTTCACAACTGTTAAAAAAAGTATGTTTTATGTAGTATGGATGTGTGTAGTAAGAATGAAATACATCTGCCAAGTTGTCATTGTTATGTGACTTATGCTGTCAGTTGCGTCGCTTCTCTGCCATTCACAACACCTCTATCGTGGCCTGATGAAATAGTATGACCATCGGATTTGCTTACTGTTATGAATACTATGAATTCAAACATACTCTTTTCACATACTGTTTTTTTTTTTTTTTTTTTGCCTAGAGTAGGGAAGTAGGCATATTCGGACATAGGGGCTGCGTCCGAAATCGCATACTCTTGAGTAGGTACTTATTTTTAATAAGTAATTACTTAATGACCACTAAAAAAGTACATTCTATATATTATGAATGTGTGTAGAATGAATGAAATCCAAACGTATTACATTAACCATGTTGTCATTATCATGTGACCTACCAGCATCAGTTGTGTCGCTTCACTGCCATTCACAAATCCTCTCCCGTGGCCTCATGGGATAGTAAAGTGTCCATCGTATGCACACTTCAGAAGTACTAGGTCATCCGGGTACTTTTTGCTTACTCTTTTATGAGTACTGTGAATTCGGACGTACTTTTGTCACATACTGAATTTACATATTGAATCTCCAGATTAACTAGTAGCAGTGTACTGTACGTTTTCCAACATGTATCGCAATAGTAAGATAATTCTTTATTAATTAAAAAAATATATATATATACACTACCAGTCAAAAGTTTGGAATCGGTAAGATTTTTTATGTTTTTAAAAGAAGTTTCGTCTGCTCACCAAGGCTGCATTTATTTAATTAAAAATACAGTAAAAACAGTAATATTGTGAAATATTATTACAATTTAAAATAACTGTTTTCTGTTTGAATATGTTTTATAAAGTAATTTATTCCTGTGATCAAAGCTGAATTTTCAGCATCATTACTCCAGTCTTCAGTGTCACATGATCAGAAATCATTCTGATATGCTGATCTGCTGCTCAAGAAACATTTATGATTATTATCAATGTTGAAAACAGTTGTGTACTTTTTTTTTTCAGGATTTCTTGATGAATAGAAAGTTCAAAAGAACAGCATTTATCTGAAATACAAAGCTTTTGTAACATTATACACTACCGTTCAAAAGTTTGGGGTCAGTAAGAATTTTTATTTTTATTTTTTAAAAGAAATTAAAGAAATTAATACTTTCATTCAGCAAGGATGCATTAAATCGATCAAAAGTGACAGTAAAGACATTTATAATGTTACAAAAAATTATATTTCAAATAAATGCTGTTCTTTTGAACTTTCTATTCATCAAAGAAAAAAAAAATATTGTACACATATTTTGTACAATTGTACACAATAAATGTTTCTTGAGCAGCAGATCAGCATATTAGAATGATTTCTGAAGGATCATGTGACACTGAAGACTGGAGTAATGATGCTGAAAATTCAGCTTTGATTACAGGAATAAATTACTTTATAAAAATATTCAAACAGAAAACAGTTATTTTAAATTGTAATAATATTTCACAATATTACTATTCTTACTGTATTTTTAATTAAATAAATGCAGCCTTGGTGAGCAGACGAAACTTCTTTTAAAAACATTAAAAATCTTACCGATTCCAAACTTTTGACAGGTAGTGTATATATATTTGTAATAATAATAAATGGGGGGTCAGGTTTTTCTTCTGTTTTGTCTTTAGCTGATCACATGCCTGATGTATCCCTGCTAACGTGTATCCTTGTGTTCACTAAAGCTTGAGGGTGAGTTCCGAGCATTTCGTGATGATATCCAGGCACAGTTAGCGGAGCAGAAGCGGCTCCTGGAGCAGCAGTGCTCTGAGCTAGAGGAGAAGGATACAGAGATCGCTGACATGAAGGAGACCATCTTTGAGCTGGAGGATGAAGTTGAGCAGCATCGTGCTGTCAAGCTCCATGACAACCTCATCATTTCCGACCTGGAGAGTAAGTCACATGACAAAATGGTTTCCACTATTTATATTTAATTGACACATTAAATATATGTACAGTCAAATTTATTCAGACAACTTAAACATTTCATTCATTAATACAGTTTATTCACTATAGTTTAAAAAAATGGTAGTAAAATATGACAAGATCTCAGAGTTAAACTGTGTCAGAAAAATTAATCTTAATTATGTCAGATAACACTTAAGCAAAACATGGTCAGGTCAAAGTGTCTGAATAATTTTTGGTTCCAAATTTTTATCAATTTTACTGTATGAATAATTTTTGGGTATAATATGTCACAGTTTACTTTATTTTGCTATCCTCACTTACATAAATGAACTATAGTGTCCTGCAACCACTAATATATATCAAAATATAAAATATATCAAAAATATAAAAAATGTCTGAATAATTTATATATCAAAATATATCAAAAATATAAAAAATGTCTGAATAATTTTTGGTTTGACTGTATATGTATACATTTATATTTAATTAATACATAATATTGAATATATTTATCAAAATAATATATTTTTTATAATTATTTTTATCAAAAATATTGTGCCAAAAAATATAGAGCTGAGGCCTGTTCACACCAAGGATGATAACTATAACAATAAAGATATAGTTCTAAAAATCATTCTAAATATAAATGAATAGCAGAGTCCACACCACAACTATAACGATAACGGCACAGAGGAATTATATCATTGAAATCACTTTCAGAATGATTTTGTTTTCCGGCTGATGAATGATAAAAACACTGACAGCCAATCAGAATTCATCCTGCTTTAAAGAGCTTGATCATTTAAAGCGGCAGATGACAAAACTGCAGCACTTGCTTAAAATAAACACATTGTGCGTTGGTGTGAATGCTATTATATCATTATAGTTATCTTTGTAGTTATCGTTCTTGGTGTGAACGGCCTTTAGACTGAAGAAAAAACTTGCTATATCCAAGGTTTGTATTTGTATATATTTATCTATAATTATATACAATGTGCATAATGTAAGATAGATCTCAAGTAAAGAATTGTACAGAAAACTTTTTTCTATGTATGTAACAAACAAAGATGCCAGATGTTGACCAGACAGTTTTGTTTTCATTATTTTGTAGTTATGCAGGCTTCTGTCCACATAGAGGCGTCATCGAGCTATCTTGAGTATACAATACAGACATTTTCTTGACTTAACGTGTCTTTTAGCTTTCAGTTTCATTTTATTGGCATGATAGTTTTACTGTAAAAAATGGCATAATTGTATAAAAATAAAATTAAAATTAGGCATTTGAATAAAATAAACTTTCAGCAACACATTAATGAACATTTAACTTTCTTTATAAATCTGTATTTATTTCTGCCATTTTCCCTCCTCAGATTCCATCAAAAAGCTTCATGATCAGAAATATGATATGGAGAAGGAGATTAAGGTTCTTCACCGTAAATTGCGGGTAAATTTCCCGTTTTTATGTGCTGTGTTTGCACTGTGTATATTAGGATTCTTATAGTAATTGTAATCTTAAAAATGGTTTGAAATCAGTACTAACAAATTAAAAAGGAATTTATACCTGTATGATATTATGCTTTAGCCACATTGGACCAGTGGTTTGGAAAATGGATTCATTCAGTGTGATTCATAGTGCATTATGGTATTCTTTAGCCGTTGAGCGTACATCGGTTGTAAACTCGTTATTGTGGTGCATTGTGGGATTGAATGAGTGCGCTCTATATCGTCTATTATGGTTTCGGACACCACTACAAATGGCTGTCCCCTCAAATAGTGCCCTATTTAAGGGTAAAGGGGGCGATTTCAGACACTGCCCATGATTCTCCAAATTAATTTAACTGACACCTGTCACTCACAGGAGGAATCAGCTGAGTGGCGTCAGTTCCAAGCTGATCTGCAAACGGCTGTTGTCATCGCCAACGACATCAAGACAGAAGCTCAGGAGGAGATCGGAGACCTACGGCGTCGCCTTCAGGAAGCTCAGGAGAAAAATGAGAAGATGAACAAAGAGCTGGATGAACTAAAGAGCAGGAAGTAAGAGATGTAATGTACATTTACAACCCAATGTAAATATGTTGTGACTAGGATGTTAACACTCAGACACAGGATGTGTGATTGTGTTTGTATGTGCAAATATTTGCATATGCTGAGTGGCAGTGCGTGTCTTGTGCTACAGGCAGGAAGAGGAGCGTGGCCGTGTGTATAATTATATGAATGCCGTGGAGAGAGACCTGGCTGCGCTGAGGCAGGGGATGGGCCTGAGTCGACGTTCCTCCACTTCCTCTGAACCATCGCCCACCGTCAAAACACTCATCAAGAGCTTTGACAGCGCCTCGCAAGGTTCACAAACACATGCAGATACATGCTCATATTTGGGGTGGTGTGGCCTAGTGTTTCTAGATCTAAGCTGGTAATTAATTAAAAGTTTGTTGGTTGTTCGAACCCCACAAGGGCGATTGACTGACCATTGTGCCCTCAGTTTTCTCAAGAGGTTTGCACTTGCAAGTGTTTTGCAGGTCCCTTTTGATAAAGATAGGAAATTACAAATTAGCAATATGACATACTAGCATGTGGGGCTGCATGATATATTGAAATTAAATCGATATTGCAATATGATTTAGTGCAGGCTGCAATAAAATGTAATAAATATATGAGCTACCGGTTTGAGAGTGATGCACGGCGTTTACATCTGATGTCATGAGCTGTGGGCATACAAATGAACACAGTGCTGCATTTCACTTCATTTTTATTTGCCAGCAAAATAAAAGCTTGATGGGTTACTCTTTGAAAATGAAGTATTGTAATTTTATAGTAAAATTAAATTATTATGCATATGCATATATTATTAATTATTATGCATTTTTTTTCTTTTACAGTAAAATTGTATTATTATTATTATTATTATTATTATTATTCAAATATATTATTTTTTACAAATGATTTTGTTTATTTTTATTTACTAACAATATCACAATTAAATCAATAGTTATTATTTTATAGTACATATTATAGTACATATTTTTCAGTGTATAAAACCTTTTCCATTTCCTTTTACAAGTCGCATATTTTTGTCCATCCATCTTTCTGTACAGGTCCTGTTCCAGCCAGTCCGGCAGCTGCTGCTGCTGCTGCTGTTGCTGTTGCTGCTGCTACCGCCATTTCCAGAACCCCCCTCAGTCCCAGTCCGATCAAAACCCCTCCAGCCGCTGCTGTCTCTCCTATACAGGTATAAACAATCAGGAATAATGAATGGATGGATATAGTCTTATAACCAAAACCTTAAATGACATGAGTAATTTACAGTCAAACCAAAATGTATTTAGACACCTTGAACATTTCATTCATTAATACAGTTTCTTCACTATAGTTTAAAAAATGGTAGTAAAATATGACAAGATCTCAGAGTTAAACTGTGTCAGAAAAATTAATCTTAATTATGTGAGATAACACTTAAGCAAAACATGGTCAGGTCAAAGTGTCTGAATAATTATTGGTTTCAAATTTTTAGCAATTTTACTGGTAGTCCACTGTATGAAGAATTTTTGGGTATAATATGTCACAGTTTATTTTGCTATCCTCACTTACATAAATGAACTATTGTCCTGCACCCACTAGTAAAAATATATCAAAAATGTCTGAATAATTTTTGGTTTGACTTTATATCAGGTTATGAATATATTACAATAGTGTTATATATATCACAGTAAAGTTATTTTTGCTGGCTGTTCAACCCCCAAATGTTTTATATATTACATAATTATGTAATATTGTCTCTTTTTTAACACTTATTTTATGAACTCCAAACAAAAAAATAAGATTATTCATAATAAAATAAGTTTAAAGTTTGACATCAGTGTAAAAACATTATTTAACCTTCAACTGAAAACAAATTAATCAAAACCGTTGCGCTACCGTTCAAACTTTGGGGTCCGTAAGATTTTATATTTTAGAGAAAAGTCTCTTATTGTCATCAAGGCTACATCTGTTTGATAAAAAATACAGTAAAAACAGTAATATCGTAAAATGTTATTACAATTTAAAATAACTGTTATCTATTTTAATATTTATTTAAATATAATTATTTTCAGCATCATTACTCCAGTCTTCAGTGTCACATGATCCTTCAGAAATCATTCTAATATGCTAATTTGCTGCTTAAGTAACATTTCTTATTATTATCAATGTTGAAAACAGTTGTGCTGTTCAATATTTTGTGAAAACTGATATTTTTAAATATTCATGAATAGAAAGTTCAAAAGAACAGCATTTATTTGAAGTAGAAATGTTTTGTAACATTATAAATCAGTTGAATGCATCTTTGCTGAATAAAAGTATTAATTTTTTTTAAAAGTATTAATTTTTTTTGTTTGACCCCAAACCTTTGAACGATAGTGTGTGTCGTAAATATGACTAGATACATATAAAGCCGTTGTATAATCTCGTGTTAAAAGGTAAAATGACTTTGCCATGGGATAGATGTGTCCCTGTTTGATAGATGCATTAGGACGGATCTCTGATCACTCTAGCAGATGTCTGCATTCTTCTCTATAGGGATTTTTTTTATCTAAGACCCCTGTCTGTCAGATGAGATCTCCAGATCTGGTGTGTGTAGAGCTGGAGTGGGGCTTTCCTTCTTTTTCTCTCCCTCCGTCCCCCACGGATGTCCTTTGCCGTGTTGCTCTTTTTGAATAGGACATAGAAGTCTCCTCAAAACGTGCCAAAACAGGATGTTTTTGTAAGAACAGAAAAAAAAAAATCAGACAGTTTGACGTACTTTGAGTGCAAAAAGTTCGAGGCACAGAGATTTTGTTTGTTTATTTGTGGTTAATTTGAGTTTCAGAACATGATGTTCTATGGACATGAAATCAGGCAGCTTGAGGAAAAAGTTTGAACATCCAATTTTAGATAAAACAGGTGAAAAAAAAAAAAATCCTTGAAGGAGGACCAGAAAATCACGTTCTTGGTGACTTGGCCAATCACATTTTTGACTTGGGCCAATGAAAATTCGCCTTGCAATAGATCTTAATCAGAGTAGCGCCATATTGAAATTTTGACAGGAATGAAAATGAGGTTGTGAGAGATAGAGATAGAGAATACTGTGCGTTCAATGGATTGTTGTTTAACAACATACTGATTGTTCAGCTGACGAAAGATCTTTCTGGGGAAAAAAAAACTTTCAATACACAAAATCTCCATAAAACAATTTTAAAAGTTGTGTGTTATGAAAATTACATGATCTGAGATCTTTATACAGTGTGTGGCATTAAGACTGTACATCTGTCCCTCACAGCCTCATTTTCATCTGTTAAATTCAATATGGTGTTTAACCTGACAAAGGTCTATCTGGGTGATCATGGTCAGCATCAAGCGAATTTTGCTTGGCAAGCTCAACTTCTCTAGTTCAATTCCATGATTGGTTATGTGGCTTTAGAATGAAATTGTAAAGGAGGTGGGAACTTTTAATCACCAAAATAAACAAAACCAACCAAAACAAGCGTCAGCCCCTCATGGACGACTGCTGCATATAAACATTATAAAACGCAACATAAAATCCCAAGACTGGTCTTTTCTCGTCTTACACTGTCATCACACCTCCTTTTATCCTTCCAGAGCTCCTCCGTGGGACTCAGGACTGGTGTGTCGCACATGTGTCGCTCATTAACATTCGCTCCACGAGGATCTCCGCCCTGTTCTCATTCACGCCACAGAAATATTTAGTTTTCGATTTCACATTTAAAATTTAGGTTTGCAGGTTGATGTAGAGTTGATTATAGATTATATTGTGTAGACAATATGAAATAAACTCTTATCATGTGATCAAATGGGGAATTCAATGTTTTCTTTATTAACCTATTTACTTTCCTGAAGGTAAAGAGTGTCAAAATTATGTCGTCAGCATTCTTTCTTTTTCTCTGTGACTGCCAGAAGCCACCGGCAGAAATAATACTGGCACTAGAAAAATTGTTGTAACAACCCTGTCCCAAAGGATCACAGAGAAATGAGAACTATAAATGTAACTTGCATAAGGTTTTCGAAATTGTCAATTGTGTTACACAAAGCTATAATGTTCTTCCTGCAGACAGCCAATGTTTTCTTGCTTAAGCACTATTGTATTTGTAAAATTGTGTTACTGGGCACAAGAAAGAGCCTTGAATTTCTCTAGAAATGATAATTACTGAGTATTTGTCTTTACCAGGGCAGGCTGTTTATCCAGTTAGACTATGAAAAACAACAGTGCTCTAAAAACATCAATAATTCACACCTAACTGTATTGACCACCTGAGCTCTAACATAACATCATTGAATTTATTAAAGTTGTGCTGTGAGCTAGGGCTGGGTGATATATTGTATATTCATGATATTTTCAAAGTGATTTTGCTGGTGATATAAAATACAGCAACATCATAAACATCACACAGTTTTAATGCCTACAGACTGTCATGAGACTAGTCTTGGAATCCTTACTTGTCTCATGAGTTGTATTTTCAATAGTGTCTGTGTTTTAAACTTTAGTAACAAAAAGGGCTTTTGAGTTAAGTTTGATTCATTTCTTTAAGTTGAAACTGTCTGTTTCAAAAAAATCACTTTAATTTTTATTTTACACAAAATTATTTATTTTTAAAGGGTTAGTACACCCAAAAATGAACATTTCTGTCATTAATTACTCACCCTCATGTCACTCCAAACCCATAAGCCCTCCACGCTGTAAACACAGTGCAGTGCTGACTCAGTATTGGCCGACGCTGGTCATGTGAGCAGCATGACGCATGCGTGTGATGGTGACGCAGGAGCCGGCCAATAATGAGCTCTGATGTAGAACCCGGAAGCGCTGCAATGTGTATACAACATAAACAGAGTAGGAGAATGACATGGAAGAGAAGAAATTGTTGTCGTTATTTTTGTTTTTTTTTTGCGCACAAAAGTATACTCTTCACTTCATAACATTAACATTGAACCACTGTAGTCACATGGATTATTTTAACGATGTCTTTACTACTTTTCTGGGCCTTGAAAGTGGGAATTGCGTTGCAGTCTATCAGAGATCAGAAAGCTCTCAGAATTTATCAAAAATATTTTAATTTGTGTTCCGAAGATGAATAAAGGTCTTACGGGTTTAGAACGACATGAGGGTGAGTAATTAATGACAGAAATTTCAATTTTGGGTGGACTAACTTTTTAACTGTGTATTGTTAAATTGGTGCATACTGTCAGTGTTGCTATTGTGAACTAAACTATTTAAAACCTTTTGCATTAATTGAAATAAAGCTGAAATAAAATATAAAGATTAGAAAACGGAACGCAAAAGTTCTCAGGGGAACGCAAACATTTTGCGAGTGAACGCAGAGTTTCTCAGGGGAGCACAAAGTTTTTTTTTAGGGGAGCGCAAAGTTTCTCAGGGGAACACAAACGTTCTCAGGGGAAAGCAAACATTTTGAGCGAACGCAAAGTTTCTCAGGGGAACGCAAACATTCTGTGAACGAACGCAAAGTTTCTCAGAGGAAAGCAAAGTTTCTCAGAGGAAAGCAAAGTTTCTCAGGGCATAAGCGTTCTCAGGGGGCATAAGCGTTCTCAGCATAAGCGTTCTCAGGAAGCATAAGCGTTCTCAGGAGCATAAGCGTTCTCAGGGGAAGCATAAGCGTTCTGTGAACAAGCGCCAAAGTTTCTCAGGGAAAGCAAACATTTTCAGGGAGCAAAGTTCTGTGAGCGAGCGCAAAGTTTCTCAGGGAAAGCAAACATTTTGGCGACGCAAAGTTTCTCAGGGAACGCATAAAGTTTCTCAGAGGAACGCATAAACATTCTCAGGGAAAGCAAACATTCTCAGGGAAAGCAAACATTTTGAGCGAACGCAAACATTCTCAGGGGAACGCAAACATTCTCAGGGGAACGCAAACATTCTCAGGGGAAAGCAAACATTTTGAGCGAACGCAAAGTTTCTCAGGGGAACGCAAACATTCTGTGAATGAACGCAAAGTTTCTCAGGGGAACACAAACGTTCTCAGGGGAAAGCAAACATTTTAGCGAACGCAGTTTCTCAGGGGAACGCAATGTTTCTCAGGGGAACGCAAAGGTTTCACAGGGGAACGCAAAGGTTTCTCAGGGGAACACAAACATTCTGTAAGCGAACGCAAAGTTTCTCAGGCAAATAACTATAAATAAAATAAGTTGAAGTTATAAAATTACTAAAACTTAAATAAAAATAAATTAAATCTAAATAGAAATATTTAAAAAACTAATAATGTCAAAAGCACATAAAAATTATTACAACTTAAAATGAAAACTGTAAAATATAAAAAATATTAATACATGTATACGGACCCCCTTAAAGAGACACGGTGGTTGCAAAAAAAATGCAAAGTTTCTCAGGGGATCGCAAACGTTCTCCAGGGGAACGCAAACATTTTGTGAGCGAACGCAAAGTTTCTCAGGGGAACGCAAACATTCTCCAGGGGAACGCAAACATTTTGTGAGTGAATGCAAAGTTTCTCAGCAGAACGCAAACATTTTGAGTGAACGCAAAGTTTCTCAGGGAAACGCAAACATTTTGCAAGCAAACGCAAAGTTTTTCGGGGAAACGCAAAACATTAGCGAGAGAACGCAAAAGCATTGCCAAGTAATTTTTCCTCCCATCTTGAACATGTCCCTTTAGGGGCTCCGTATATGATAGAATAAAAAAAAAAACTAAAATAAAACTGCATATTAATGAAATTGATTAAATATAAGTTATTCTTACTTTAGTAAGTTTTTTTGGAAAAATCCCTAGATTTTTTTTTTTTTTTTTTTTTTTAATCTTTTTTTTTAAGCAAAAAAGGTTTGGTTGACATGAAGGTTCTTTCAAAATCCCCCTGGTCAGCCACTTTATATTAAATCATACTGCCCAGCCCTATTGTGGCCTTATAATGTATATGTCCCTTCCCTATTTCACAGAGACACACCATCAGCTCTGCCAAACCTCTGTCGTCAATGCTGGACAAGAGGCCAAGCTACACAGACCTGAGCATACCAGGTGGGCTGACGTTATTCACACTAGAAATCTAACTCCTTGATCTTTCAGTCTTCCCTCACACCGGTTTGATCTAGTTATTTAGAGGCGAACTCAGAGTTAAAGGTCATGTGTAATCGTGCTGTACCATTTCCCTCAGGCTTAACGTTTGCAGTTAATGACCAGAGATTGTGTACCAAGCCTTGAGAAGGAAGCAGGATATTTATTTTAGAAGAGCACAAGCTTAGTCATGCCACATAAAGCCTTTTATTCTTTTTCATGATTGAATATGTGATTTCATGTAATCCAATAGCAGACCACCTCCTCCGGACCTCACCTGTAACACGCCCCGGCTGTGGCCTCCAGAGGGTGACAAACATGGACTCGAATAAATCCATATCGGGTATGATTAGACCTTGAGTATTCGTTCTGAAACAACTAGTCAAGTACTCAACTATACAGTTACTCATTTAAAGGGATAGTTCACCTAAAAATTAAAGTCTTTCATCATTTACTCACCCTCAGGTCGTTCCAAACCCATAAGACTTTTGTTCATCTTTTGAACACAAAGATGTCCCTCTATTGAATGTCTAGTCACACAAAACTCTGATGGTTTAAAAACGTTCATAAAGAGATCATAAAATAAATCCATATAAATCAAATGGCTTAATCCAAGTCTTCTGAAGATACTTGATCGCTTTATATGATGTACAGATTTAATTTAGGCTTTTATTCACATATAAACATTGATCAGCGAACACAAACAGAAGCTCAACTGTACTTGCTTGACACGTGAGAACATTGGTTCTTGCGGAAGCTCAAACATGCTGCGTAATGCATAATAATGAACCTCATTGGTTCTATGGGTTTATTTTGTGATCTTTTTATTAACATTTTGTAGCGGGTGAACATACTTTCAATGGATGGACAGAAAGCTCTCAGATTTCATTGAAAATATCTTCATTTGTGTTCCAAAGATGAACAAAAGTCTTATGGATTTGAAATGACATGAGGGTGAGTAACTGATGACAGAATTTTTATTTCTGGATGAACTGTCCCATTAACAGGTATTCAAGGTGTAGTACTTATCTTAATGTCCTTGTCAGTTTCTGGCAGAAGCAGTGATGAGTTAAAGAGAGATTTGTCGGTGACGGACACATCAATGTCATCGTCAGTCATTGCGTTGGGCTCATCTTCTCCCCAGCTTTCTATGTCTTCAAACTCATCCTCCCCGACCGCCTCAGTCACGCCCACCACACGAGGACGTTTACGGTAAGCGGCGGACCTTCCTTGTTTGTCTGTTTGCCTCCATTTTTTTTATGTTCATCTCTGTTCTGGCTCTTCTTTTGTTGACTTTCTAAAAGACTCTCTCGCTGTCATGTTTGCCAGATGTCTCTCTGTTTCACACTCTATCTCTGTCTCTGTCTGCTCACTGCGGTGTTGACAGGCCAGTGTTTCGATAATGGATGTCATTCGTTTACCTGTCCTGAAACCTGACCGTGGGTCCACCGTGGCTTTTGAATAGGCCATTGGAAGAAGACGAATCATTCTGCACTTTCCTTTATTATCAGAGCATTTCCTTCTGATCGTAGCATTAACTTTCTTGCTGGAAAAATCCAGCTAGAACCGACTTCTGATGGTAGCTGGTTTAACTCAAGTGCTGGCTGGTTGAAACTGGACATTTGTGCATGAAGGAAAAATATAAATATTTAATTATTTAAATATTTAATTAATAATATAATATAATATTTATTTATTTTTGTTGTGTATATATTATAATAATATTTTTTTGTTGTTATTATTTTTATATAGTGTCAATTAAATCCAAATCAAGTGCTGGCAGTTTAAAACTGGACATGGATGCATGGAGGAAAAATATGAATATTTAATTATTTAAATATAATATAATAATTTTTTTATGTATATATTATAATTAATATTATTTTTATATAGTGTCAGTTAAATCCAAATCAAGTGTTGGGGGATTGAAACTAGACATTTATGCTTGAGGAAAAAATGTTTTATTTTTTATATATTATTATTATTATTATAATATAGTGTCATATCTGACCTAAAGATCGAGTCATTAAAGACTGTGTGCCATGTATGTCAATGGGACATTGTCAATTTGCTAATTACACTTCAGTGCAGTAAGTTGACATTTCTGTGTGCCTTTCTTTCATAGTATAAACCTTTATAATAGCTTCCTTCTTTGAGTCAGGTTATGTTTTTACAATACAGAATCATTGATCAATTTTATAAATCATTACAGTACCAGAAAGGTCTTAAGAAAGTTGGTGCATCTATCAGGTCAATGCAGCTTGGTAGAATTTCCATTCAAAAAATTGAAGGATCGTTTTTGCTATTAAAGTTGAGTGTAATACAAAGGAACTGTGCTTGATTGTGATTGATGTCTCTCCAGAGAGGAAAGGAAGGACCCTCTGTCTGCGTTAGCCAGGGAATATGGAGGATCCAAGAGGAACGCTCTGCTCAGGTGGTGCCAGAAGAAGACTGAGGGTTATCAGGTACATGTTGTTTTTGTATTTACATTCATTTGAGTCACTTGGGATATTAATAGTCATATACAATATATATTGATGACCATACCGGTATGAACTAATTTTAGGTTCTTTTCTATTATTGGTCTGATTAGGCAAATATTAGACGTACTATTATAAATTAAATATCTGTATTTATAAGATTGACCATCATATTGGTTGTCGGTCAGAACATGAAATTATACAATGCTGCTTGAAAGTTTGTGAACCACTTGCAGAATCTGTGAAAATGTGAATAATTTTAACAAAATAAGAGGGATCATACAAAATGCATACTATTTTTTATTTAGTACTGTCCTGAGTAAGATATTTTACATAAAAAATGTTTACATATGGTCCAAAAGGCAAAAAAATAGCTGAATTTATAAAAGTGACCCCCTCAAAAGTTTGTGAACCCTTGATTCTTAACACTGTGTGTGGTTACCTGGATGATCTACGACTGTTTTTATGTTTTGTGATGGTCACTGCTGGAAATGGTTCAAATACACAAACGATGCTGGAAAACTGAAGAATGTTCAGGGCCTGGAGGATTTTTCTGAAGAATATTGGGCAGTTTAACTGCTCAGGACAAACCAAGTGACTCATGAACAACCATCACAAAACATAAACAGTTGTGGATCATCCAGGTAACCACACACAGTATTAAGAATCAAGAGTTCATAAACTTTTGAGTGGGGTCATATTTATAAATTCATATTTATAAAATATCTCTTTATGTAAACATTGTTTATGTAAAATATCTTATTCAGGACAGTACTAAATAAAAAATGACATGCATTTTGTACGATCCCTCTTATTTTATTAAAATTATTCACATTTTCACAAATTCTGCAAGTGGTTCACAATACACAAGTGACGACCACAAATTGGAGAACAGTGTATATACACTACTGTCCAAAAAGCTTGGGGTCAGTCGATTTTTATTTTATTTTATTTTTTATAAAAAAAAAAGATCAGTTTCAACAAAAAAATTAACCTGCACAACTGTTTTCAACATTGAAATGTTTCTTGAGCACCAAATCAGCATATTCGAATGATTTCTGAAGGATCATGTGACACTGAAGACTGGAATTATTATAATAAATTACATTTTAAAATGTATTAAAATAGAAAACTTTTAAAAGTTGTAATAATACTTCACAATATTACTGTTTTTACTGTATTTTTGATTAAATAAGTGCAGCCTTCGTGAGCATTAGAGACTAGTTATAAAATTAGTTATGAATGATAATGTGTATATACACACACATATGTTTGTTTTTGTGAATTGTGGGGACATTCCATAGGCGTAATATAACATAGGCCTATACAGTTTTTTTGTTCTGACCTTCTTGCACATTATAGTTTTCAAAACTCCAAACTTTGTTTATTACCAAGTTTAAATTAGGCTTTGAATGTATTAATGTGGTCTCAACCTCATCTTGTTAAACAATAGAAATAGTTTCATTATTTCAGTATAGCTTAAAGTTCTTAAATTCACTTGCCAATTTCACAGTTATCAGCATTCAGGTATTCTTGTTTGAGTGTGTTTGATTTTTAAACAGAACGTGACCATGCATAATCCACAAATTCGTCTTCTATCACAATGACTCTTCTGCCATCAAGCATACAAATTGTTTACCATTCAGAGAGGGTTTTGGACCATGATGTTACCATGGTTTCCCTCAAGCCAGGAAGTGTGCTACATTTCTCCTGCTTCATGAAACCTCTCAGCCAGTCAGAGCACAGAACCATTGTGGGCACAGATTTGTGAATTTGATGACCTTGTGATTTAAAGTTGTGTTTTCTTTATATTTTATAGATTCAGAAATTTGCAGTTTGGATTTTTTTTGTCCATTTTATCGCCTCAGTACAAATACAACTTTCCCCCTTTCAGTTTTGGTAGTTCTTTTGTCTTTTTGACACCACACTCCCATAACCCCACAGTCTCTGTCTCCTCCTTTCTCTCTACATCTTTGTCTGTCTCTCTGTAAGTGTGCGTGTGATTGATGGTTATGTCCACTAGTGGATAAAAGCCATTTTTCACTACAACTCTAATGTGTTCATTACAAGCGGCCTGGCTTTACTTGGAGTGCACTTTTTGCAGAGAGCGCAGCGAGCGGGCTTCTGTTTCTCTGTTTTCAATGTGATTAGCCTAATGCTCTCTCCCCTGGGCCTTCCTGTTTTTGCACACAAGACCTCTTTTCATTAGCTGCTCACTTTGAACACTGGGACACAAACGAGAGAGGACACAGAAAGGATGTCTTGATGTCTTCGTAACCCTGTCTCTTCACACGGTTTTGTTGTGCTGACGTTCGTTTGGCTGCAAACAACATGGCTGGAGTTTGTACACATAACTGGACATAACTGGCTACAATGGTATTTAAAGGGATAGTCCACCCAAAAAAGAAAATTCTTTCATCATTTACTTATCCTCAAGTTGTTCTAAACCTGTATGAAGATCTTTCTTCTGCTGAACACAAAAGAAGATATTTTGAAGAATGTCGGTAACCAAACAGTTGATGAACCCCGCTGACTTCCTTTGACATTTTTTTTTCTATACTATGGGAAGTCAATGGGGTGCATCAACTGTTTGGTTACCAAAATATATTTTTTTGTGTTCAGCAGAAGAAAGAACTTCATGCAGTTTTAGATGAACTTGAGGGTGTGTAAGTGACGTCAGAATTTCCATTTTTGGGTGAACTTTCCCTTTAAGGTATCTACAGTAACAGTGAAAACAAAACTGACCTTTATTTACTTCCTCAGTACATGTTCCTGGTCTTTTTGTATTTATGAAGTCAGTTCCTCTCAAGTTCACTCATGTGTTTTAGGAGAGTAACCAACCATCACTTACATTTGACACTTATATTTAACTGTTTTAATATATTTTAAAAAGTAAATTTATTCCTGTGATATCAACTGAATTTTCAGCATCATTACTCCAGTCTTCAGTGTCACATGATCCTTCATAAATCATTCTAATATGTTGATTTGCTGCTTAAGAAATATTTCTTATTATTATCACAGTTGAAAACAGTTGTGCTGCTTAATATTTATGTTGGAACCATGATAGTTTTGTTCAAGGATTATTTAATAAATAGAAAGTTCAAAAGGATAGAATTTATTTGAAATAGTAACCTTTTGTAAATCTGTCACTTTTGATAAATTAACCCAAGTTGTATAAATTAACCTAGATTTATAAATGTGGTAAAAGTACTGTCCACTGTTCATTGTTATCATTGTCATGATACCTAATGCAACTAATGTTAACAAATTTATCCTTATGGTAAAGTGTTACCATTTCTTTTTGTGCTATGTTTTTTATTTATATTTTGATATTTAAATTCATACATCTTTGAGTGTGGCTTAAATGTCCAGATATTTTTAGGGACACTGTATAATAACTATGGCCAGTGTCTTTTTAAGTTGGTGGTCAGTGTGCTAGCACAGATCTCTGGATAAAAAGCAGAGCTTCATTATCAGTGTGAGACCACTTTGGTGCTCCACAGACCTTGGTCTTTTCCTCCCTCTCAATCTCCCGCTGCTGTGGCCCCCTCTGATGAGCTCATCACTTCCTTCCAATCCGCTCTCTATGGGTTACCAGAAAGTCGAGCATGCTCTCTGCCAATTTACGCCATCCCTTAGCACGGTTACACTGGCCTGCCACGTCTGATAAAGGCTGTTACTCTTTCTTTAAAATATAGGGTCCTTTTTTGCTAGAGGAAGTGGGTGATAGTGTAATCTGAAAGGGTGCTTTTTGTTTCTTTTGGAAACTCTTGAATACACAACAGATGAATTGCAACGGGTGAACAAATATCAGTTCCAGTAAATTGCCACCGTACATCCTATGTATTTCGTTCTGGATTCCAGATATAACAAGCAAGACAAAGGATTAAAAAACTGGAATTTAAAAAAGCACTAGTTAGTGATACTTGCTAGCCTTGCTATATTGTGACTACTCCAGTCTTCAGTGTCACATGATCCTTCAGAAATCATTCTAATATGCTGATTTGCTGTTGGGATTATTATTTTTTTGGTATTATTATTTGTAAATCTTATGAAAAAATGTTTAAATAAAACATTTAAAGATTAATTACATAAATTACAGTTATTATTTATTAGTAGGTTAACTAAGATTATACTGGTAAGGCACTATAATTGACTACTCAGAAAATAATAGATAGATTAAATGAAGAAAAAAAAGGTCAGACTTTTTAAAAAATATATATTTTTAAAAATATAAGTACAATGTAAAAACATGTATGTACACAATAATTACATGATTAATTTAAATGTTAGTACATAGTAGTTAAAGACACCTAATATAAAGTGAAAATGATCAATAGATTAATCAATAAAAGAATTGATAGATTAATCCATCATCAAAATAAATTATTTATTTATTTATTTTGTGGCGGGCCCAGCTCCAGAACACCAAACAGACATGTGCTTTGGCTCTTTTGACTCAGGCTGCCCATTAAGGCTTTCTCAAGCCAACATCGGAGTTTGTTTACGAACTTTAGCTTCTAGTTCATATTGTTATCCATTTTGAAATTAGATGTGCTGCTGAATATTTTTGTGGATACTGTAATTCACTTCAGGATTCTTTGATGAATAGAAAGAAATGGAATTTTTTTTTGTAACAATGTAAAGGTCTCTACTGTCACTTTTGATCAATTTAAAAGGTTAGTTCACCCAAAAATGAAAATTCTGTCATTAATTACACACCTTCATGTCGTTCTACACCCCTAAGACCTTTGTTCATCTTCAGAACACACATTAAGATATTTTTTGATGAAATCCGATGGCTCAGTGAGGCCTCTATTGAGAGCAAAGCCACTGAACCTCTCAAGGTCCATAATGGTACTAAAAGACATATTTAAAACTGTTCAAGTGACTACAGTGGTTCTACCTTAATATTATAAAGCGACAATAATATTTTTTGTGCGCCAAAAAAACAAAATAACGACTTTTCAACAATATCTAGTGATGGCCGATTTCAAAACACTGTTTCAGAGCTTTACGAATCGAATCAGTGGTTCAGAGCACCAAAGTCACATGATTTCAGCAGTTTAGCCGTTTGATAGGAGAACCGAATCACTAATTTGAAACAAAAGATTCATAAAGCTCAGAAGCAGTGTTTTAAAATCAGCCATCACGAGATATTGTTGAAAAGTCGTTATTTTGTTTTTTTGGCGCACAAAAAGTATTCTCATCGCTTTATAATATTAAGGTAGAACCACTGTAGTCACATGAACTGTTTTAAATATGTTTTTAGTACCTTTCTGGATCTTGAGAGTTTCAGTGGCTTTGCTCTCAATAGAGGCCTCACTGAGCCATCAGATTTAATCAAAAATATCTTAATTTGTGTTCTGAAGATGAATGAAGGTCTTACGGGTGTGGAACGACATGAGGGTGAGTAATAAATGACATTATTTTCATTTTTGGGTGAACTAACCCTTTAATGCTTCCTTGCTGAATAAAAGTATTCATTTCTTTAAAAAAAAATATATCTTATTTACTTTTGAACGGTAGTGTATATTATGTGAATGCAACACGTGAGAGCTGTAGATCTGAGAAGGAGAGCATTAGTTGTGCAAATGCTGACGCAAATAATGAACGCAAACCCTCTTTCCCGGTCACAACAAAACCATAAATGGCCTGCAATCAGTCGAATGGCTTCTTCCGTGTATGGATTAAAGCATGTGTGAAGTATGTTGATATAGATAAGCAGGACTGTTGAACAAATACTTCAGCATGAGGTGAGACTGTCAGTCTGTGAATGTGTCATGAATGTGAATAAGTAGGTGAACGCTGGTCTCAGTGAATGCGATTACATTCGCCTGTGAATAAGTAGATGAACGCTGGTCTCTGAACAGCATGAAAGTTACTTTTTGTGGAAGTGTCTGTGAAAATAGTTGGTTGCATAACAGTGTACCCAGAATACATTTCACTCATCAAGTTCTAGAAGTAATGAAGTGTTTATTGTAAAACAAATGCACTATTTTTGAAATTATAATATATGTATCATGTAATGAAGCAAGCCTGCACAGAATGTGGCATATGTTTTCACAATTTCAGTGCTGACTGTTGAGAGGAAAAAAGATTGCAAGATGTTACTTTTGATTAAAGATTACGAGGGCACGTGAGTTTAAAAATGATGTGCACAGATAAATCATTTATAATAAATACTGCAATATTCCATAAAATATCCATAAAAATGTCCATTTTGATTTCATGGTGATTTTATACATTGTAAAATGTTTATTCTCAGTAATATGGTCTTATCAGTGGCTGAAAGCACTAATAAATATTTACTAAACAAACAATGTAATGCTTAAGTGTAATGTAACAAATGTAGCAAGATAAGGTTTTTGGTCAACATACACTTTGTTGAATCTACACATCTTCAAATAAGGGAGGTGTGTTTTAACTGTATGAAAAGCAGTGTTTGCCAATGTTTCTGTAAACATTGAAAAAAGACATTATTTGTGACAAGATTTACAGTTGTGGCTCTTAACTACAACCATAATGTCACAGGAACACCGAAAGATTCACTGCTTCATCAGTCCCTCTGAATCACGCACCCAATCCCCTCAGTTCATCTACTGAAATTGTAATTATTGATCTTTCTCTCCCACTCCACACAAACACAGAACATTGACATCACCAACTTCAGCAGCAGCTGGAATGATGGGCTCGCTTTCTGTGCCATTCTTCACACCTATCTACCAGCACATATCCCTTACCACGAGCTCAGCAGCCAGGACAAGGTCTGTACGCGCACACACGTAAGACACAAATAGAGGGTGAATTCAGGTCAGTTGGACCACTTTTGTCCTAACGTGGCCCATTTTACCTGAATTCACTCTAAATGTTGTGTTCTTCAATATCATTTAGCATAAAAAAAACATTTATTGAAATCAGTTCTTCCTGGTTGTCTTTTGCAGAGGCGAAATTTCACTTTAGCCTTCCAGGCAGCAGAAAGCGTGGGAATTAAATCAACACTGGTGAGTTTAATATGAACGTCACAGCTAATTCAGATATGCATCATATTACAATGCCTCAAAACCTAATATATATTCAGAATCCTGAAAAAAATGTATAATAATTACAACAAAAATATTAAGCAGCACAACTGCTATAACATTGATTATAATAATAAATGTTTTTGAGAACCAAATTAGCATATTAGAATGATTTCTGAAGGATCATGTGACACTGAAGACTGGAGTAATGATGCTGAAAATTCAGCTTTGTCATCACAGGAATAAATTACATTTTAAGCTATATTAAAATAGAAACCGTTATTTTAAGTTGTAATAATATTTTACAATATTTCTCTTTTTATTGTATCTTTGATCAAATAAATGCAGCGTTTGTGAGTAGGTTTTAAATGTGTCTTTCTTATCAGAGGAGGCATGTGTTTTCCATGTCTCCAGGTGCTTTTTTTTTATCTTTCCTAATGAAATTCTGTTGTAAACAAATGAAATGATCTCCGTAAGCTACAAATCTGTCTTCTTTTGCTTTGAATTTCCCTCAACATTAGTAGATGTTTTCCAATTTTGCCATCCTGTTAGTAAATACTAATTGCAATTATGCAACTATGTCATCACTTCCCTTTCTTATATTGAGAAAAAAAATAAACTATGAAGACTTCATAAGCCTCAATAATCCTCTTGATCCTCTTGTTTTTATTGTCATAGCTAACTTAGCTGTTCCTCACAGGAATGTTATTAAAATGCATGTTGTTAATTTCAGTCTTTCTTAAAAGGATAGTTCACCCAAAAATGAAAATTATCCCATGATTTATTCACCCTCAAGCCTAGGTGTATATGACTATTTTCTTTCAGACAAACACTATCAGAGTTATATTAAAAAATATCCTTGCTCTTCCAAAATTTTATAATGGTAGTGAATAGTGCTCCCGATTTTGAAGTCCAAAAAAGTATATCCATCCATCATAAAAGTAATCTATACGACGCCAGGGGGTTAATAATGGCCTTCTGAAGTGAAGCGATGGGTTTTGTAAGAAAAATATCCATATTTAACACTCTAAAAACTAAAATAACTAGCTTCTGGCAGACGGTCTACGGCAAAAGAGTAAGCGATGTATGACGTAGGATGTAGGAGTATCATAAGCTTAGACGGCTCTCACGGTTCAAACAAATGGGTCTGGGCAACAAACTCAAGCTCCTCTTCTCTTATATCGAAATCCTCTAACATTTCTCTTTTAAAAATTCCCATTTGACCGGTGTTTTTTTTTTTTTGCTCTATCCTCTGCGCTTCCGCGTTCCTCATTACATCATGTGTTGGGTCAGAGTTCACTCTTCCGCCACAAAACGATGCGGACGACCGTCTGCCGGAAGCTTTTCTTACAAAAACCCATCGCTTCACTTCAGAAGGCCTTTATTAACCTCCTGGAGCCATATGGATTACTTTTATGATGGATGGAAGCACTTTTTTAAACTTAAAAATCGTGAGTGCCATTCACTACCATTATAATATATTTTATAACTCCAATTGTGTTTGTCTGAAAGAAGATAGTCATATACACCTAGGATGGCTTGATGGCTTTTTGATTCCCTTTAAGATGAATTTTCAAAGAAATATTCCTTGTCCTGTTTCAGTGTTAAAAAATGTGAACCATTGTTGTTTTTGTTTTTATGGTTTCAACCTGTCATGCGGTCAACATATACTAAGAATTACCCAATTAAGTGTGTATTATGTAAATAGTCGTGTAATATTATGACTGTATTTAGCAGTTTTAGTGATGGAAACCGTGACTGCTAGCTGTGTTGTTTGCTTAACAAGCTGTGGCAAGATGCATGTGTAACACCACATAGGTTGACGCAAACGGCTTTTTTTTTCTTTTTTCAGAGAAAATGCTCTTGCCTTCCCGTTTCTGACTCACTCTTTGTGTCTGACAGGACATTGGTGAAATGGTGCACACAGAAAGACCCGACTGGCAGAGCGTCATGACCTACGTGACGGCCATCTATAAGTATTTTGAGACCTGAGAATCTTCTTGAACAGGGCTGTATTGGCAGCTTACCTCAGTTTGCCTTGCTGCAAAATGCTACTTCCAAGATGCTACAAATTTCCCAGATGCCTTAGCTGCGCATGGGGGAAGCTTGTTCGACCCACACAACTTACAGTTCTCTCCTAATGTGTTTTCCCAGAATCCTCTATGGCTGCAGAAGCAGGCCAGATCCTACTAAGCTTCTCTGAGCGGCAATGCTTTGGAAGAGGAGTGGGACGTTGGCGAGATCATGAGCCAGCGACTTCCTTTAATAACAATGCAACACGATTTAAAGTGTATTGTGCCGATGAATCAACAAAAACACGTATCTTGGAAAACAGTTGCCTTTGAAAATTGTTGTTCTGTCATAAGGATGCCCTCTTTATGCCAGTATTGGTCTTAGATTATCAGTATTTATTCCAAAGAGTGATGCCACAACAGGCTTCGCCCACAAAATTTTTATTTTTTTGTGTTTCCCTTAGCCTGAATAAGCTCAAACCTGATTTATTTAGCCTTTTTTCCCTAATAAGTAAACCTTGTTTTGTTGCTATTATAATATTGTACTGTTTTCATACACTACATGAAAGCTAATATGTAATTTGAAATGAAGCTGTTTGGCCAGAAAGTGTTTTTTCCCCTCAATGCTCATTCCAGTTGATCACTGAAAATGCTGCAAGAAGTTTTTTGTTTGAAATATCAGCACAAATGAAATGCATGGCTGCTTGTTTTCTATTTTACTGAATATTTTTCAGCATTTCAGTCTTTTGTCTACGCACTACTAATCCTTATTTGACACATAAAGCCAGCTGGGTTCTGGAAGCTTGCTGATTCAGATTGAGTTTGTCTTATGGGTGAAAAAAGCACAAATACAAAAAGGCTGAATGTGTATTTACCTAAATGAAATGTGAAATAAGACGACTACAATCCATCCACACTGTCAGCTCATGGTTTACTCATGCTTTATATACTATACGTCTGTCAAAGATAAGCCTCCGCACACAAAACCGAAGCCTTACATGGAAAAAGAATTGCCAAGAGCACAATTTTTGTTTTAGGTAAACTTGCTCTGCTGTCTTCAATGCACTGCTGTTTTAATATGTTTGTTTCATGGATAATTTGCCAATTCAAGTCCTCTTTGAAGGGATCAAGTGTGTTGCAGCAATGTTTGTGCTGCTAACAGCAGTTCAAAATGAATTTTATGTCAAGGGCAAGTCGTGTTTGTTGCAAAACTAACTTATTCTATTTACACTACAGAGAGCTCTGTCGTGTTTTAAATGATAGATTCTGTTTATATGTGGAAATGAATTTCCTAGAAAAGGTCAGTAGTATTTTTGTTTGGATCTTCTTGTGAGATGTAACCTCTGTTTTGCTACCTAGTCACATGGAGTTTGATATGAACACTTTGATTTGAACAACATCACATCATATCTTACTGTGCTGTTCTTTAAAACTTGCCATAATTCATATTTCTATAAATCCTGGATCGTATGCCTTGTTGACACTACAAATACCTTATTGTTTCACTATCAAGATTCTTAGAGCACTGTACAATAAGTGGAGGATTTTGAAAAAAATAAGGTTTCCTGTAAGCAAGGTTTTGTGAGAACAATATTTGTGTGCACAAATACAGTTTGATATTTTCAAATGTGTTCAGTGTGTGTTGATTTATTTGTGTGAATGGGCTTTTGCATGGTTTTATAATAAGAC